>OX422142.1:25739988-27091324 GCA_949129095.1 Volucella bombylans | reverse complement strand
CCCAAACATGTTTTCCAAAAAACGTAACACAACTTTCATCTTTTTAAGAGCATTCATACTCCTTTGTGAGTTCATTTACTACGATAGTCAATGATAGAGGAATGGCTCTTCCTTTCAAATCAATGATACTAGCTTTTTTTTAACCATTTTTATGTTAACTGCCTACTTCTGTGCTTAAGGTGCATCATATATCTGAGCGTAATTAGTGTTGGTGAAAGCACTTTTAATTGATTAATGTGAAGGAAAACTAAATGAATAGCCGCGTCACATACATGCCTATCTATAACTTCTTCCATCGATTTAAGTAGCTTTGTAGGACTATACCCCGGTTTGGATATACTTCAACGTTAGTCTATGAATGAATGATTTTAGAGTTTCTAATTAGCGTTAGACTGCTTCAGGACTTGATGTTCTGTAGGCCATGCTTAGAGACATTGAATTCATATAAGTATAGCGCTATGTTTAGGACATAGTTAACGCGCCACGATTCCATAAGTCGAAATATGAAAAGTCACCTTGACTTCATGCATGAACATCGTATTTCACCACCTAACGTAAGTCGCCGTAACAGGAAGCGTGTGACGGAAACTAACAATTGTTTCCCACGACTCGAACTGGGAAACTGCTGATGCAACTTAAAACCCTTGCACGCGCTGTACACCAAATGCATCGATAGGAAGGTGTGGAGTAAGTTAAGTTAGATTTTCTGTTTTGGAGATAGACGAATAAAGTCAAGTTCACTTGTAGTCCGATTTCTTTTATTTTAAACGAATGGTTGGTTGTTCGCCACGGGCTTCTGCCCGTGGGTATTTTTTTAGATGTTGTGGTGCCAACATCTTTAACTGGCGCCCGAGCAGGGACCGGTCCAACCTCCATCTTTTGATACTCCTGGCGGTGGTCGTTACTTAAGGACATGTGTAGAACTCCCTTGTGGGTGCAAGTAGTTGTTAGCCTAAAAAGCCAGCTCACTCATCTACGCAATACTCTGTGCTATTTCTATGCGAACATAGTTAGAAGCCGCAAAAGGGCGAAGATGCGAGGTGTGAGGTCAATCGTACCCTAGTAGGTCACCGCTTGACCCTAAAAAGGCAGCGAGTTACCAAAGAGGACAAATACGATCCCTTCAGGACCGGCTTCTATGCGAAGCACTGGTTTAAGTCGGTTTCGTGCACCTTATTTTTTAAAATTAATCTGTTCCCTTTCGGTTATCTTACAGATCGCGGTGTAACGAAATTAAGTGTTAATATTTGCATCAAAAATGATAATCTTACCAATAGTATTACTAGCAAGTGCAGTGCAAGGGTTCCACATTTTCGAGTACCATTCGTCAATCGCATCAATCAAGGATGGTAAAGCCTGGATCATCGATGGGCATTTTAAGCTAATACACATGGTCAACCTACAGAAGCTTGAAGACATACTGAAAAAAATGGCTGACCTCGTTACCAGCGAAATTCCTAAGCAGGAAACAAAAAACCTAGCGGAACATCATCTGGCACAGATCAGCGAACGCATCAGCCTGTTAAAAGGAAGAACGACCAGGAGGACGAGATCTATCAACTGAATTGGCTCGGCCTGGAAATGGTTGGCTGGAAGCCCAGACGCAACTGATTGGGATCAGGTTCTACGAAGTGAGCAAGACCTGATAGAAGGAAACAACCAGCAGTATAGTATCAATGAGAGGGTCCTTTCAATAACTGAGGAAATAACGAGAAAAATCAACTGGGCCATTGAAAGTTCCAAAAACCAAGTAGCGGCATCCAGCAAGGCTAGATTCGAGCAAGATGCAATTAATGAAATCTCAATCATCAAGGAAGAAATCAATGAAGTGGTGAGGGCGTGTCAAATGGCAAAGAGCGGTATCGTCAATACAAATCTACTAGACAGAGAAGAAGTAAACAGGGTGATTAACGAACTCGAGACTCTGCCCTATGCAAATGAAGTCGAAGCGCTCCAGTATGGGATTCCGTCAGTTTTTACGAATGACACTATGTTGCTGTATGTCCTGTCAATCCCTAAGCTGAGCAAGATCTTGATAACAAGAGCAACGATTTTCAACGGAAGGCAAGTCAACCTACCATTTGACCGAATGTTGGTGAATTACGAAGAGACATATGGTGTTGTCGCAAAATGCCTTACTATAAGTAATCTGACCGTCTGTGAACAAAACGCCCTGAAGAAAATCAACGAGGACGAATGTATTGCTCGACTGTTAAAAGGAGGACACGCATCCTGCATTTACCGTACCAATACTGTCGAAATCATTGAGCTTCTGAAGGAAGACACAATTTTCGTTACGAATTTTAAGGGCCAAATCACGACGGAAGAGACTAAAAGGGACTTATCTGGAACTTACATAATTCAAATTAAGAACGAGACGGTGCAGCTTAACAACCGCACATTTTCCAGTTTCATGACAACATCCCTTCAAGCCTTACCATCAGTACTTACCAACATATCCACAGCGGGACATATAATTGACATCGAATACGTCCATGGAATCAGTCTAAGCAACATTAAACGACTGAGTAACATTACCAATAGGATCAAACTATCTACAGCCATGGATATAACGATCTTCCTGGCAATTGTGGGAGCAGCTGCGATTGTCTGGCACAAAATTAATAAGAAGCTCTATATACCGCCAATACGAATGTCAAGCCTGGAGCCTCATCATTCCAGAGCATCCCAACATCAGCAGGATCTACGGGACGTAGATTCTTAAAGGGGGAGGAGTTAACGCGCCACGATTCCACAAGTCGAAATATGAAAAGTCACCTTGACTTCATGCATGAACTTGTGGACATCGTATTTCACCACCTAACGTAAGTCGCCGTAACACGAAGCATGTGACGGAAACTAACAATTGTTTCCCACGACTTGAACTGGGAAACTGCTGATGCAACTTAAAACCCTTGCACGCGCTGTACAACAAATGCATCGATAGGAAGGTGTGGAGTAAGTTAAGTTAGATTTTAAGTGCAGTTCTGTTTTGGAGATAGACGAATAAAGTCAAGTTCACTTGTAGTCCGATTTCTTTTATTTTAAACGAACGGTTGTTTGTTCGCCACGGGCTTCGGCCCGTGGGTATTTTTTTAGATGTTGTGGTGCCAACATCTTTAACTGACATACTCCTAGTTGATAAACTCAAAAATACAGTGTTTTTGTTTTCTGTAGAAATCAACGTAATATAGGAGTATTTGACCGCTTTCATCCTCTTTCTGTCCGCTCATATATAAAGGCTCATTTCATTGGCATACTAACCATAAGGATAATGTCTTTATAAAAAGTTATTGTTTCGAGATCAAAATCTAAGTCATATACGGGGGGGTAGAGTACAATGGGATATCTAGTTTCCCCTAGCAGATCGACACATTACACCACGCTTTGTTGCAGATATTCCATAAAATACAAATTTAACGAAAATTGCTTCATATTACTTTCCTTTAAATGGCTTATGACATATTCATAAGTCGTATCAATAGAAAGCACAACTTTTTGCTTAACACTTTTACAAAAAAATTTGCCCTTACAGATGCCACCTGCTACCTTCCTTCACGTACGAGTACATGTCACGCATGAAACTTAAGTTTCAACTAAATAATTCCTGTAAGCCTTTTTTGTATTTCTGTTGGATGGTATTCCTCATAAGCCTTAAGTTTAAATCAATTTGTCTGTGCTTGAATCCTAGACCTAGTCAACCTTATGTATGTGACAAGAATACATATTTTGGAATACAACCATGAAATACCTCCACACATAGAAAATAGGTACATAGCTTTGCTACCATACCAACTAAAGGAGAAATACGTACTTCTCTATCTCATCCTGCCAACAGTAAAGAAGAGAGGTAATAAAAATTCGATACAACGCCTCCGGGCAGTACAACATCTAATAAAACATCCATAACTGAGTTTGGCAACCCATTTGGTTATTGAAAGTGATGCTTTTGTTGAACCTAGAAGGAAAGATACTTTTGCTTCCAACAAAACATAGCGATTTGTAGTTGAAATCGGATTTGAAAGTCCCTTTAATTGAACGGAAATAACAATTATAGTTTGGAAACGTAAATTATGACTACTTCGGTTCAAATCTTTCATTGCGTGTTTCGAAGGTCTTATCAAGCATTGATAATGGGTTTTTCCGACATAGGGGTAGTCAGATTTGTGAGAAATAGGCAAAACAACTGTAATCATCAAGTAATTTCTGGAATGATGATGCTGATGGTGGTGATGATAGATGCGGAAATGTTGATTCCGGAATTTCAATTACCAGCATTATTTCTCGTTTCATCCTTAACCTCATCCTCATTCTCATCCTTTTACATCACTGCCTCAAGGCAGCACATGATACTAGTATTCGTACATACCAATGCCAGTGGGGAAGCGTGTACAATAGATTTTTACATATGGATAAGGACAAAGTCTGTCCATGTGTACCGAAGGCAGATATTCTACGGAACGGAAAACAACTACATCTTGATATGAGCATAACCATAAAGTTTACTGGAAAATGGGATTAACAAGAGAGAGCACACAGTGCTGGCCAAAAGTGGGAATACGATTATAGATGAGGATGGAACTAAATGCATTACACAGATTTTGCATTCCTTTTTCAAATAGCGGTCTCACCCTATTTCACTTAAATTCCCCAATAAAGAAGAGTTTTATGACTTCCTAGATGGAACAGAATCAGTCCTGATGCAATATATCACACATATACTTGTATGAAAATTATACTACCAAGTCAGGAAGCAAAATATGCTCGGTAAAAAGATGACAAAAATAGGCCTGAGCTATTTGAATGCATGCAACGACTATCAATTGATGTAGTGATGGTCTAACCCCAAAACAGATTGACTAGTCGTTCAGAAAATATCCATACCGGAGTAATGTATTCATAGATCTGGACTATAAGCAGCGGAGTACGCATACTATCTATTGAAACTGTTTATCTTTCACCAAGAACTTTCTAAATCGGCCTATGGTTTTTCAATAAACAAGTCAATGTCTTCACTGTATTATCACTGAGTTACTTGAGGCTCCGTTTTTTTCCTTAGTTGATGTCCGATGTGCGAGGTATATTCGAAGATTTTCCGAGCTAGAGCATAGGCTTTATCCATCAACATGCCCCAGCCATAGTATTCGTTGTATTCGAATTCTTCTGCCTATATCTATGTCACTGCCTAGAATGGACAGTTCGTATTCTTCCCTAGGATACCCTACTTTATTTTTGACAAATTTCATGCTTCATCAAGATATTTAAAATAGTCGAGAGAGGGGTTTACTTTTCACTTTCCACCTTAGACAAAGAAATAGTGATTGGCAATAACTCTTCTGCTTTTGATGTAGACAACTAACTACCTAAAAGTTATAAAGGGTGTTTGTTTGTTTTTGTTGAAGATAATGTTAATGTCTATGATATTAGCTTGATTTAATAGATAATTTCATGCCATTAGTGCTTAATAATGATAGCGGGCATATGCGTGTCACGGCTAGCTCGAATGAAGCGCAATCGTGAAGTCTAATTTTAAACTACTTCATCGAGCAACTGGGGCAGTGTATCAGCAAACACAGGGCGAATATTGACTTCCAAATTGTCCAACGTCTCTGGTTTATTGGCATAGACTAGTGACTTTACATACCCCTAAAGAAAGTAATCTAAAGGTGTGAATTCACAGGATTGTGGAGGCCAGTTTACAGATCCATTATGCGAAATTATGCGCTCTGCCAATGTCTCCCGCAATAAACTGATACCATCAATGCGCGCCGTGTATCATGTCGCGCCATCTTGTTAAAACCAAAGCTCTGTTACGTCAATGCCATTCAACTGAGGAACGAAGAAGTCAGAATCGTGTTTCTATAGCGCTATTCATTGACGGTAACTTTCTGGCCGGCATTGTCCTTAAAGAAATACGGGCCAATGATTCCACGCACACCAAAAGGTGAGTTTTAATGGTTGTAAGGGCGGCTCGACAAAGGCTTCTGGGTTTTCTCCACTCAAAATTCGGCAATTTTGCTTGTTTACATATCCATTTACCAAAAAATGGGCCTCATCGGAGAACAAAATTTTTCGTTGAAAATGAGGATCAAGCTGAATCATGTTTTCGGCCCATTCACCGAACCTACGACGCGTATAATGGTCACAGGGTTTCAGCTCTGGCATAAGCTACATCTCATAAGCTTTTGAGCCAAGATCTTTTCGCAAAAACATTCGCATTCTCCTTAACACTGCGCTCCACAACGGCTATAACTTCTTCTGTTCGCCCGGTTTATCGTCCTTGCGGATGCGTATAATCCAATAGAGTGTACGTGGTGCGAAAACGATTCATCGTGTTCCGGATAACTTACTCAGATACTATAGACGATTATGCCGACCGTAAAAATTGCGTAGCGCACGATAAGTATGGCGAACCGAACCATGGTTTTCAAAAAAAGCTTGTGCAATTTGCAATCGTTATTCTGGCATTAATCTATTAAAATGGCAAAACGTACTAAACAAAAATCAATTTCATCTTTCAAATTAACAGTCTGTAGAACAAGTGTTGCCAGTTTAAAAACCAAACCTCTAGAAAAAAAAACACCCTTTATATGCCTGAATTGACATTGTGTCCGAGATGTCTGTGTTGAGTGTGTTTCTTTGAAGACATATATGCCATGTTCATATGCCAGTGATTGTATAGTTCTTATGAAAGACTGTCTCACTGTTGTTGATCTATAAATTACTCATAATTTTTTCGGAAACCTATGTTAAAGAAATGGCTTGATAAAGCTTCGCCTTACCTACATCGTTTTCTGATGTCGAAGGTCGCGGTCTTTATCGGCATGGTGCGTTCCCCACCATTATCCTGCACAATCCAATGAAATTAGTATATTAGGCATTCCTCTTTAGGAAAACGTGATCTATGGTGAACCCTTCAAGCCTAAAGGCACACTGCCAAGGACCAGCTGTTGATAAAAAAATTATAAACGCTAGCACAGTGCACTAGATATAGTCTTTCAGGCAATGTTGAGCAGACTACCTCATTTATAATTGGAGTGATTTAAAAGTTTTTCTTATTTAATTGTAGGCGTCTTACGTTTTCTTTTCTTGGGTAACTTCGGAATATCCGCAACCTTACACTAAGTAAGAGGTCAAGGTCAATGGTTGCCCTTCGAGACTTGATCATACTCTAGAGATGCCTGACTTCGATCATAATGGAATTTCCGGTTGATTAATTAAAGACTTCCGAGTTCTCTTATGAATATTGAGATACTAACGACGATAATAGCCGTTAGTCCATTAATCCAAATCCGATACCCGAAGTACTATAGTTTCCAGCAACATTACAACGAAAGATTTCCTCTCTACTTATAAATACATTAATCGAAGGCACTGCTCGCAGAATTTGTCCAGGGGTTCGTAGCAGCTGTCTCTGCTGTTGGTATTCGTTTTCTCTATAGGGAGATTCGTGCTCATTAAACTAATTTAGGCATTGATTATTGATTATTGTTGGTAGAAATCCTCCTGGTATGTGTCGCAGTTTTTCTCGTTTTTGACTGTCACTATAACGAAAATCTGATGCGGCATTCAGAAGAGGATAGCAGATGTACAACATTTACGGGCAAAAACTTAATATCGAGTATGAAAGGGTCTACTGATGGACTAGCTTAATTTTTGATAGCACTTACTAGGATTAGTTTTATGGAGAGACATGACAAAAGTAGCGGAACTATGCAGAAGCATCAGCGATAGTTCTGAGGACTAATTATACTTATCAAAGTTACTTTCAGAACAATTATGTGCACTC
Organism: Volucella bombylans; assembly: GCA_949129095.1. Classification (NCBI taxonomy): domain Eukaryota; kingdom Metazoa; phylum Arthropoda; class Insecta; order Diptera; family Syrphidae; genus Volucella; species Volucella bombylans. The sequence goes on along the minus strand of OX422142.1, from coordinate 27,083,535 downwards.
AACACAAATTACCATTTAATAAACATTTCCCACGACGTTATATGAAACTTTTGCCCACACTAGGCACCACAGTTCTCTAACATTGCTTGCACACATCGATTGTCTGGTAGTGGCATTTTTTTTAGACGTATTCCAAGTGCGGCCATGCCATAAAGAGGACACTGCCACAAATGGCCCAAGCACACGTATCCCTACCCCACTCCATGTTACACTACATACAACAGGACACCGTCTCTATCATCATTACTTCAACCACCAGCAGCCACAATTGCACGTCAAATAAAAATCATTTCAATTGGCTTCGCAGCTTTCACCGTCTTTGGTTACACGGGTACACAGTGAAAGTCGAATGAATAAAACGAGACGGAGAACCCGAAACAACCTTCACCCTATAATGTCGATCTGGTAGTGGAATTTACCATACGAGTATATGCGCTTTTAAATTACAAATGCATACCCTCAGAACATATACGTATGTACTCGTACATACAATACATACTCGTACATATCCTCAACATTATCAGAAGGAGAGAGTATGTTATCCTGCAAAATTTAGGTTAATTGTCCACATTTTGAGTATCAAACTAAGTTGCACGCCTCCACTTGCAGGGCAGCAGAAAACAATCACTACGGTAAGGTTGGCAATGCCTTAATGTCCTTGTTGCTTTCATTTCGCGATTTGTGCGCGGAAACGCAAATTTTCTTCACATTTAATTCGAGTGTTTGGTAAGTCGTTTAACGAGTGGTGCTTTAATTCTGAAACATGAACTCAGTTAATTCCTGTGATTGGCATAACAGTTGTGTAGATTAGTACTGGAGTTAATCCCTAAGTTTGATTCGAAGCAATTTCCATTGCTTTGGTGTGTTTGTCCTAACATATCGGGTAAGTCAATCTGTGTCGTAAATTAGTGACATCATGGTCAGTGGAGGAGATAACATTATTCGCAATCTAGGACAAGTGTTTCCATGGAACAAGTTGAAGAGGATTTCCATTAGATGCAAGATGAATCGTGACATTTCGAAGTTATAGGGCATAGAAACCAGCAAACTATTTGGTGATTCATCATCTCACTGTGATGGATTGCTTGGATAAGATAGCTTAGGGGATTTTTTTTCCAAGGAATTAATCAGCACATATTATTCTGAATTTCTTCATGAAAAGAAAACACCTAAATCCGAAAAAGTTTGACAATTCGTGGAAAGTCTCTACAGGATGGTTTATTATTAGAAAGTATGTACGAGTATGTTGGTTTTCAACTTTTTAATAGAATATAAATACTTTTTGAAAACAGAAGTCAGAACTATTTAAAAGACCCATTGAATAAGGTATAACAGAATGGTAAAAATCATAAAATTACAGAAAAATATTAGCACTATTTTGAAAGTTAATTCGATGAAGGTCGAACACTGACGTAATGTCTCCTGTCTCACTTTGTTTTATCACTATTTCCACCATCAGTGCTCCACTGAAATCGCCAGTAGCATTCCGCCCATTCAAACTTTCAAACGTAACACCCGTCTCGCTATGAATGCTCATCAGTAACCCTCAAGCCCATTTCCGGATGTACTCTAAAATATCGCGATTCGTTCCTAAGTCGTACAACTCGCTTATGCAATGCCCTGCCGATCTCTGTATTTCCTGGTCGTTATAACTTGCAAACATTTAGAAATGATGTACATCGGTATCTCTCCTTTCTTCCTCCCTAAATTTCCTTTGCCCGCTCTGTGAACAATCACTTTAAGGGTACACAAACCCCTGGAACGCGCGCTCATTATTAAAAAAATATATATATATAAGTTTGGTAAAATTCTGTACTCAATTTATGTCAAAATTTAATTTTGTATCTTGCAACTAATTTAAACAGAGCAGTTTTAAAAGATTTATGTGATTGACCTCATGTGGGGCGATTATTCCACATAAAAATATTTGCGTTAGGTTTCTTCCAATACGCTTCAGCACTCTCCAATTCACTGCTAGTATTTTCGACTCCTGCTCAACTAATCAGCGTCATGATTTTTGCTCTTTTGCCTGACTGCATAAGGTCGATTTCATCGCGTATTCGCCACAGGGATCTCTTCGCGCCTATTATGAAAAATCGGACACTTTGCATTTTCTGAGTCTAAATAATAGCCGGTTAGCGCTGTTAATGGCAAATACATATAGCAGATATCTTTACTTTATGCATTGCTCTAAGATAATCTCGAAGATATAGATAAACATGATCGGTGTAGGAAGATCCAGAGTTCCAGTTCAAATTATGTTCATTACCAATTTTGCCACAATCGGAATAAATATTCGCTAACCATCACATTGCTCAACATCGGCAATTTGGTAAATATTCTTTTATTTCGCTTTACGCTCATTTCTCCAAACGCTAGCTATAATGGGTCTCAATAACTCTGGAAAAGCTTGAAGGCCTTATTCGTGGCTTCAATTTCCATATCGTCAAGCGGATGCTGCTTTAAAATATTCACTCGAGTTCTGTAAAGTCACGCTGTCGTACAAATGATTTATGATATAAATCTGGTAGGATTTCAAAAAACAACTATATTCTCCGGTAAGCTCCTTGGCAATATTCCCTTCGTCTCAGAAATTAGCCCTATCAGTCTCTGCACCTTAACCGTTAATATCATTACGCTTTTCTCGGCTCATAGTTTGCTTTCTTTATTCTCACAAGTTAATTTCTCTAAAGCTGCTCTCCAGCTGAATACATGAGACTTATGACCTCTGACTGCAAAAGTATAGGGTTTTCCAATAAGGACTTGACAACGTTTTTTTTTTTTAATAAAACGCAAACCATTTGAGATATTTCAAAAACTTTATTACCGGCTTGAAGTACAATCAAAACATTTATGAATGGAACTCGACTTCGTTCATATGGCCACCGCGGGCACGTTTGCAGCGGTCGATTCGTTGGACCCAATTTTCAACGACTCGGCCACATATTTCGGCCGAAACGGCCGCTATTTCGCGTTCAATGTTGGCTCTAGGCTCTTCCAACGTCGTCGGCGTGTTGGCATAAACCAATGACTTAACGTATCCCCACAGAAAGTAGTCAAGCGGCGTTAAATCGCATGAACGAACGGCCCATGTTTTGAGATAACACGCTCACTATACTTACTCTTCAATAAATCGATTGTAGCGTGTACTGTGTGGGTTGTTGAAACCACGTCGTCCAAGTCCATATCTCCCAATTCGGTCCAAAAATAATCGGTGATCATGGCGCGATAACGCTGATCATTCACAGTAACGTGACAATCGTTATCGTCGACGAAAAACTATGGCCCAATAACGCCGACGGCATGCAAACTGCACCAAACAGTTATTTTTTGCAGATGAAATGGTGATTCATGAAGCACATGTGGATTTTCACCCTACCAATAATGCATATTTTGCTTATTGACGAACCCATTGAGCCAAAAATGAACTTCGTCACTGAAGATGATTTTGCGACGAAATTCATCATCTTGGCGCATCTTCTCCAGAACCCAATCGGAGAACGTACGTCGCTGCAAATGGTCTATCGGCTTCAACTCTTGAGTCATCTTGATCTTGTATGGGTGTAAACTAAGATCCTTACGCAAAATACGCCATAATGTGGTCTGAGCGATGCCCAATTCTTGAGAACGCCGTGAAATTGACAGATTTGGATCGTTTGTACGGATGCCTGAACTTCAGCGATATTTTCGACACTTCGACCAACCCTTTGTCTCACTGACACGGCAACATTACACATCGAATATGTGGGCTCAAATGTTTGCACTAAACTTGTTATTGCCTGTCTACTAGGGCGAGAATGACGACCGAAAATTGGAGTTAACGCTCTTAAAGTTGCTGTGACCGACTTCGAATTTCGGTAGAAAATTTTTATAATTTGCAGACGTTGCTCCTTCGTGTACTTTACCATGATGAAAATGTTGAGTTTACTGAATAAATTGACAGTGACAGTTTGATGATTAGTGAAAGAGTGCGTTCACAAATTAAATTCAAAGTTGTCAAGTCCCTACTGGAAAACCCTTTACAATATCTACGAAGGAAATCAAACGAAGGAAAATTTTTCAGTATGCCTAGGACAGAGCGAAGCATTCTGGGGAAAAGCCTCCATAAATACCAGACTGGCTTTTCTTCGCTTGTATCTTGCTATGCTGCAGGCAACCTTTTCGTATTATACCTCGCAATTGCCAAGGGAATTTACGGATTGCAATAAGGAGGATTTAAATGGAGCTTATAGGAGAGCAGAAGGGTCTGTTACAATGTTGTCAACCCGCGGAAAAAGTAACATAATTCTGTGTGATGGCTGCTGAGATATAATCTTAATATGGGTATCAAATGCTTAAGGTGCTTACGACAATTGTGACCATTTAGCTTTACAATTGACAAGAGATGGTAGACCTCAAAAATTTTCGAAAACTCTGCCCTTGAGTTTATCTGTTACTCAGCACAACAGCAGTAATTTTACCTAATTCGGACGTTTTTCGCCGGCAATAAACTTTATCCTCACTTGCTTAGTTCCGGCAATATAAATCCAATTTTATATTGCCACAAAAGCCATATACGAGTAAATGTGTCAAGCCCACCTGTTTGGCATGATTATCTTTCCACCCATCCCCACCAGAGAGTCAGTAGTGATATCTGTTACAGAATGTTGTATGGCCCTAAGACAGGTCCCATTCAATCACGAAATCCGTTCGTAGCTCATAAAAGCAACTAACGAAATTACCTAAACTGTGTCCAATTTATGCTGACGCAGTTAGCAGATATAACATACTCGTACGTGTATTCACCCCCTAACGGTTGGGCACAAGCTTCCACTTATTTGCTCTTTGGTCTTGAGGAAATCTTTATTTAGCGGAGTTTAATTAATTTTGCTATTCGCTATTTGTCTTCCGCTATTGAGTTTGATATGTGCGTTATCTATTGCATGCTTCGCTATCTGAACCGCCCCACTGCCATACACGCGTGTTTTCCATATCAAAGAGGAATGCGAATGATATCCTATCAACGGTGGCACTACGTTTAGTTGATCTTATTATCACCCAATTAGTTCGTTAGTTTGGGTAAGGTGTGCAAGGTAGGAAGGAAGCACTTTGGTAAACAACTCTTAAGGGTAAAACGTGCGTCAAGAATTCTAATCAAAATTAATTTGGTTTTGACGTTTAGCCCGTTGAATTGGGGTGGATTAGGTAAGGATTCATTGTTCAAAGTCCGTTTAATGAGGTCAGGGAATAGAGCGGTATTATTATGCGCAGTATTATATTTACTACACAATACTATGGAAATTTATAATAACTAAGCTTTATTGTGAGAGTTGGCGATTCATTGGTAAGTTTGTGACTCTTTCACGGTATATGTATCCACTGCTGATTTTGGCAATAGTAAGCCGATTATGTCGGCAAGTTAGCGATGGAATCCGATTATAAATTGGATGGAAATTAGAATCCTTTTAACTATTTTTATGCATAGATAATGGCTTCGGATTAAGCTAGGCTTAACTATAATAATTGCAACATGTGAAAGCAATTTTATCTGTGGATAGAGCTACACGGTTGGTTTCAGTAAGTTAAGTGAAGAGATCGAATGCATACCTTTTGTGTAGGAGTGGAAAATCATGTAATTAGAGGACGTCCCGACTTTTAAGTGAAATGAATTTTTTTATTCGACGGTATAGAGCTAACATCGACACGAAAAACTGTAACAACTGCCGATTGGCGAAGGAAATGTTGAATACCATATAATGATAAGTTAGTGCATTGGAATCTTGCGGAAGGAAGACATTTAATTACTTATTTACTTGCTTTGATGATGCTATAGTGCAGGGCACAACCAATAAATAAATAAAATTATCAGATAGCGTAGTGTATATGTTCTTAGGCTACTGCGGAATAAAGTCTAGGTTAACATACTCGGCCAACACCAGCAAGCAAAAAAAGTTATCTACTTTTCTGACGTTGTAACCTTTTCGCGCGGACAAAAGCAATCCTTCGAAAGTGAAGTCCCCTGGCTATGAAAATGTCACTCACTTTTCCATTCGTAGTCGGTAAAAGATCATAAATCCCCCTTATTGAGTACTAAATCAGGCGAACCTAGCACATCAGTTGCAGAAGTTTTGATGGCTTCATAACATTGATAGTACAGATCTTCCTTCCTAAGATGCAAGGAACAATTTCATTCCGCTGAATTCAGACTGTGGTAGCTACTACCCTTCGTATTCTCCCGATAGGCTGGAAGGCTTCAACAATTTTTCGAACACAGAAGATTCGCCGTCAGAGTTTTTGAATGTGTTATCTGTCCATAATTTTTTTGATAAGTATCTATTTTTTAATATAAGGAAAGGAACCAAAACAATTGCCATTGTTCAGTATGTAATACAAAAATTTCAATCCTTGTATATTTAGATTACCAAGCCCGTTTTAGAGCCTTAGTTTTCGCGATAATCAGATCAACGATTAAGAACCTTGTTTCAATAGAGTAAAAATGTACTGGATACTTTAATATGTAGATATGCCCAGTAATAAGGGTACGGAGGAGTTGTCGAAGAAAGCGTTAACACTGCCTAATTAGGATACGTTTGTCTTTTTCAAATTTCCATTTAGCACAACAAAAAAATGCTCCAGGTAATCCATGCTATGCTGAGTCCAACTAGATACATACGCAACAGCTGGTAACTTTCGGCCCACCTATGATAAAAAGGGACAAACATTTCTGTTTAGACTCATTTTCAGGAGTACACCATCGATGCCTACGCCACTGGCATTAACACTGAGCTCATGAATGTACACCAAAAATATGTCAGCTAGAAGCTGCAAGGATGAGGAAAAGGTTGAATCTGAACTAGATCACCAACACATCAATGGCCTAAGCTACATACGAATATGTGCTAAAAGTGATATCACTATCTGCTTAGTTCCAGTTTACAAATCTCTCTTTATAGATTTCCAGAAACAATCCTGTCATCGTATGGACTCACTACAGGTCGAAAGGATTAATAATTTTTCGCTACAAGGTACACTTTTACTTAGCTATCTACCTAGCCACAGGCAATTTGAAATGATTTCAAATTGAATAATATCAGCTCGAAGTAAATTGTGAAATGCTGTGAAATATTAACTATCAAATATCACGCGGTATCTGATTTTAATGATGCCAAAGCTACTTAAGTCCGAAAACTAATTTCATGATGATTAATCAGAAACAATGGGGTTTTAGGTTAGGTTAGGTAAGAGTGGCTGTTGGAAATACCAACCCACTTAGGCCTTCTGCCAACAATGGGGTTTTATTCCCCAGAAGATTCCCAGTCAAGTGGAAGTAGGTACTGGTTAATACTTTTAGCAGATACACGAAGCAAATTGAAGTTGGAAAATGTTGTCGAAAGAGAATATCTTAACCATCCTACACAGAGTGTTTATGTGGCTAATTAGGGTTTTGTAAAATCTTCTTTTCTATTATAATTAACCTCGACGCGAGAGACTACTCCGAGTTGGTTGAATTTTCATTATTTCTTTTTGATTATGCTCTTTGTTCAGAAACCTAATCTCCATCTGTTTTGCAAGAAATCCATAAAAATTTTAATATACTCGTATATGAATAAAGTTAGTTAACAGTGTGGACTGTCAACATTTGCTAAGAACTTAAGTTTGATAAATAACACAAGACAACCACAAGACCACAAAATTATGTTGTAATCTCTGTAAATTGCTTTAATCAATTTTCAAGAGTTTTACTCCTCGAATAGGATATACGAGTATTTGGTACTCCATGCTGTTATTAGTGCTTACCTGGTGCGTGCGCTGCCAGTAGATGATTTCAATATTGCTTTATATTTTCGAGTTCAGTCTCCGTTTTCGGTTGATTGATTATGGGTATACCTTATTAAGTATGTCCAGAAAAAAAGGTACCCAAATAACAAGTCATTATCTGAAATAATGCGGGCACTATAATTAGACACGATTACGAGTGTTCATTATTTATTTATAAATGTATGTACATATATATACAAGGGGCTCCGGATAACGTGTTGAGATTGATTGATTCTAGGGTAGATTCCTTCACATATTTTAAAAAAAAAAAATCGTGTTGGTGGAGTGGGGGATAGGAAATGCCTCCTCTCCCATTCCTATTGACAAAAGCTTCTTTATTTATGCGTGTATATGAATAATTATGAGTGCATTAATTGTAAAATTTCAGCTTGGGCTGTTCTCCATAATACTTCGAGATTTAAGGGAACGAAAAATATCATTAATAAGGATTATGAAAGCACTGCGAGAGGGAAATTTGAAGAATAAAATTGTTCTAAAAGACGACAAATTTTTGTAGAAGACACAATTTTCATTTGGGATACTTCTGAAGGACTTATGTCTGACAATGAGAATGGCATTCGTATTTTAAAAAATATACTTGAAGTGTTACCTGCTGGTGTGGAAAAAATTATGAATGAGCTACTCAATTTCAATAATAACTCGCGTTCACATGAGAGATTCAATTGAGATACATAAGTCTACCGGAATGAAAGAACAATAGATGAAGTATTAACGTATAATTTAACTAATTTCAGTTATAATTTTGCTGATATAGCAGAGAGATTCATGACTGCCGAGTTTTGAATGGAAGCTGCATTTGTGATCCTTATGACGAATATAATTTTCTATGTGGTACAGCTTCTACAGTTCTTGGTTGTTGTCTGATTGCTGGAGACTTGTTCTTGCACCTCCAAATAGAGCTAGAAATTGCGAGTTAATTTGAACATTTCAGCTACTTCAAGTGAAGTGAAGTAAATACAAACCATCTTAATCTATTACCAAAGCTTTTCTGAAATAAAAGAAGTCTCAAACAGTATAAACTTAACTTAAATAAAGAACTAGAACATCTGAACTGAATAAGTGCTTCACGGAGTATTGACATTCATATGGCATTATTAAGAAAGCTGCACCCTCATAGACGTTAACAACGTGTATGAGCAAAAATAGTATACAAAACTGGTTTGATGCTGAACGCATGAAAGCCAGAGATAAGTCTTTTGCCCTTTTATAGCTTGTGAGGTTATATAATGACTATATTTTCAGGGGCATGTATTCTAACGCAAAAAAAGAATTTAAAAGCCGCTGTCACTTAAAAAAGTTAACTTTTTATCAACAGAAAGCATGTGCTATTAATTGTGCCAAAACCTCTGCAGACTTTTGGAAAGTACTCAAACAAGTGAATAGAATAAGAAATATCATTACGCCAAACTTACGAGTCCAGCAGTTAGAAGGCTATTTCAAGAACCTTCTTAATACCGTGCAAACATCTCTTCGCCACCACTATGCAGCTCCTCTCTTTGTAGGTGCATTTCTAAATGCACCATTCAATTTAGCCGAGGTTTAGCGGATGCTAAAGCGAACAAAGCTCCAGGCGAAGACCGCATTATGTTCGAGTACGACGACAACTATACAACTGAATTTCCAGCACCTCTTACAGAGGAATATAATAAAAAAAATTTAAATGGCAAATACGAGTATTCAGGAAGCTTCAGAAAAGCAATCATATTTCCTCTTTAAAAGAAAGGGGATTATGGCAATCCAAAAAACTGCAGAGGAATATTATTTCTACAATAAATACTTCAGCAAAATTGTTTTGTGCATTACGCTATAATCCACATACGAGGTGGGTCGAAGGAAATAAAGTCCTACACGAATTACAAGCAGCATTCAGAGTAAATCATTCAACTGTAGACCAAGTATTTACGTTTCAAAATATCGTTGAAATACCACTTTGATCGGAATTTATTCAGAAAATTAAAAATACAAGTTTATTCATCTAAATCTATATTGTCCTGCGATTTTTCCATTACTTCCTCTTGGCTGCTGAAACGCGTTCCCCGTAGTGGTTTTTTAACTCGATTGAAGAAAGAAGTCACAGGGAGCCAAATCAGGTGAATTCGGTGGCTGCTGGATGGTATTTGTTGCATTTTTCGTCAAAAAATTACGAATAATGATGGCACTGTGCGATGGTGTGTTATCATGGTGCAAAATCCATGAGTTTTTTGCCCACAATTCTGGTCTCTTTCATCGAATTGCTTTACGCAAACATCTCACAATGCCCAAATAATACTCTTTGTTTGCTTCTGGCAAAAATTCATGATGAACTACACCGTTGGTCTCGGCTTATTTGGTGAACGCCATTCACTTGCCTGATGTCTGGATTGCGTGCCGTACTCATAAACCCACGTCTCGTCTCCAGTAATGATTCTTTTGATGAATGTGGGATCGGATTCAGCCTCGCAAATCATCTCTTTTGCGACGTCAACACGGTCACTTTTTTGCATGAAATTGAGGTCTTTTGGCACCAACTTTGCTGCTACACGACGGAAACCCAAATCATTAACCAAAATATCTTGGACGTATCCCTAGGCAATGTTCAAGTCCTCCGCTATCTCTCTTGATGGTTTATTTGCGGATATTGACCAACATTTCTTTTACTCCATCAATGTTTTCGTCGGTTTTCGACGTCGATGGTCTGCAACTGCGTTCATCATCTTCGATTGACTCATGACCACTTTTGAACCGCTCGTGCCACTAGTAAACGACCGTTTTCTTTAGAGAATCGTTTCCGAAACATTTTTCCAACGTTCGCGCACCATTAAATCCGTTTCTTACGCAAAATTTAATACAAGTTCGTTGTTGCAAATTTAAATCCATTTTTAAAAATTGTAAAAAAATCGCCAACACACACATAGTTAGATGTACTCTTGGCTACGTAACTTTTGCAAATGTCAAGATATGATGATAAGATTTAGAGTTAATGTCAGCAACAGATTTATCAACTTAACAAAATAAACAGAACTCTAATCGAAATAATGGGACCGCCACATGGTGGTTATTCCGGGAACTTTTTGATTTGGTGGTATACAAGAAAAGTAATAACAAATTTTATATTCTATTCATACACTTTCATACCGCCTTTGATTCCATAGCTCAGGAAGCACTCTTAACCAGTTGCGTTAAGGACGATGTTATGCGATAAAGTAACGGACGATATTAGGGGTGGAATACAAATTGTCCGAACAAATATTCCTGCTTTAATGTTCCCAGATGATTGTGCTATACTAGCCGAGACAGTGAACAACATGCAGCTTATAATAAATGGACTGTCAGGATACTGCAGGACGTGGAACCTGTCTGTTAATTTAGGGAAGACAATAATGATGATAATTATATGGACACATGAAGGAGAATACATATATAGAAGTGGTTAAAGAGCATAAGTATCTGGAGGTATAGATGAAAACATGAAAACCAAACTATCAGAAGCAAAACGAGCAATCAGTTGAGTATGGGGAAGATGCATCTAGAATAAATTCGTAGATCACAGTTCTAAACAAAAAGTAATACACGCTACTGCAACATCTATAATGTTGTACGGTGCTCAGGCATGGGGATACAGCCCTTTCGGCATGGTCGAGAAATTTGTGCGCTACTCCATTAATAGAGTGTTCAGACTATCGATTAATACCCCCAATTACATGGTTTAGCTGGCTTCTCTCTTTCTGGAAACATTAAAACTACATTTCGACTACATATGTTATAAAAGTTATGATTATGGAAAATCAAAGACTGCCAAAAATAGTTCTCTTTCACCTGATTTCAACAAGAAGCAATTGTGTGGATGAATAGAGTAAATTAGTAAGTAGCTGTGGGTTCATCTTGGGTATACCAGAAAATGAACAAGCAACAACTCTGACAATTTAATCTCAGAAAAAACAGGAAACATCCTTTATGACTCATATACTCAGTCCTCGCAACACAGAGTTTATTATAGTAATTTGAAGTACAATCTGCGGGAAGGAAATATATATAATTAATATTAACTCAACTGAGAAAATAAAAGTTGTATTCAAAATGGGAGGCGAACTATAATAATAAACTTAAATTATATACCACACAGGCCTGAACTTCTAATGTTATGTGACCTCGGCAACCTCGATGTGTCCTATTTCACCTCAAAGTGCTCTATTCTTGAAAAGTTTCGCGTGAGGTTCTTTGGATAATATGTACTAAAGTCGGATGATGTTATTCGCATTTTGAATCGTGAACGTGGTTGGGAAGTGCTATATAAATATGCTGTGAGCACATTGCATTAAAGGAGATGCATAATTAATGAAGATTTTTAAGAAAACACCTAAAAACTATTTACTTCATTTCCACAATATTCTTTCTTCATTTTTTAAATACCATAATTTTAAATGTCAATCTGGTGGACGGCATTAAGCCAAACCATTTAGGCTATACACATAGTAATCCATTGTTCTTATGTAAGGTTAGGTTAAAGTTATTCACTTAGACCATTAATTAATGTAAATTAATTGGGATATCAATTTAGAGAGCATTTAGATCTCGGAAGTGGTAACAGCCTACTGATTGTATTCTGATCCGTATATTTCTTTTCAATGCAGCTCCTGAGGAAATCGTTATTAGGAATACTCAATGTATGAATACTCAACTCTTTGTGCCTTGCAATAGCACTGTATTCCTTGATTACCTTTTTAAGTTTGGAGATGTGTCTTCTCCTGAGGATGAATATTGAATATTTGCCATGTAAGTCTTGTCGAGTCTAACTATGACTAGCATAATACAATAGAACGCTAGGAGCTTATCCTGCTAGCCTGTGACCATGTTTCTAGTTACTTTCGAATTTATGGTGTTCGAAGTTATGGAACTGAACGCTGCTTGACTGTCAACGCATACTGCAATTGGAAGACGGTAAAGATTTATACCTGTGCATGTAGAGACCCTCCGGCAAGACCCCTGGACCTACGCTTTTGGCTGTCAATGGAAATGAATTTTCTGAGAAGATAATTTAAGATAACATTGAAATCAATTTATTAATAATTTTCTTGTCTTGTGAATGGGAATGGCGAGTAAGCGCGAATAGACGCATTTTCTTATCATTCAGTACGGTGGTTTTATTATTATTGCAAAATGTTGTAAAAGGTTTGGAGATTTCCGATAATGAAGAGACTACGATGGGCTTTTCTTCTGGTAGCAAGTTTTATTGACCGAAACCATCTTTCAAGCATTTACAAACAGAATGGCATTCTAGTGGTCTTAGCCATCGTCAAGTAAATCAGCTATATAACTTTTGGGTACCAGGTACGGAACATGCGTGGATATTAAAGTATAAAGCTATCTCGTCAAGAGACAGTCAACAGCTTCTAAGCAATTTCGATATTGTCAAAACCGAGATTAAATATTTTAAAACTATTTGGCCATCAGTCTAAGTGTAGATTTCCCTACCAGTATCACATTCTATTTAAGCCAAACTATCTGACACTACAATAAACCAATGAATTGATATGAATACTCGAATACTCAGTACAAGTTGTTAATAATTATTAAAATAAACACGTCCTTAATAGCAACCATTTGGTGTTGAATATTTTCATATACATATTCGTAACTGAACCAAAAACTATTGGTGTACATTTTGATTTATGATATCTGTACAAGGAAAGGTCTATATGGGTCAAATCGGGGCTGCGTGTTTATTAATTTGCATCTCCTATTCTAGATATTAATTTTTGAATTTAATTCGGAGCCTATCAGCTGAATTGGGCATTGCCAGAGAGTCAACCCGGTGCTGGAAATGTCGGCCGGAGATCTGGATTTTAGCTAAAAAATCATCTCTTCGGACGAGGCCCATTTTTGGCTTAGCGGCTATTTCAAAAAGCAAAATTGGCGTTATTGGAGCGAATAGAATCCACAAGCATCAATTTATCCACAACGATTGACTGTTTGGTACGGGTTATGGCATGGTGGCATTATTGGACCTTATTTCCTTCGAAATGAGGAAGGAGACACCGTTACTGTCAATGGTCTCAAGTATAGGTTGTTCCAACAAGACGGCACTACATGCCATACGAGCGACGTAACGCTCGAAGTTGTGAAGAAGAAATTTGACGACTCATCAACTGTTCGCCGCGATCATGCGATTTGACACTACTCGATTATTTTCTTTGGGGCTTCGTCAAGTCTTGGTCTACGCTAACAAGCCAACCATTTTGGACGAGCTCGATGCCAACATTCGACACGCTTTTGCCGGAATAACGCCGCACGTATTGGACCGAGTCATCATAAATTAGACCGACCGCTTGAATCAATGTCAGGAAAATTTCACGAATAAATGGCAAAGACGTCTCGTGACGTTTCTCCACCCTGCTGGAACTGTTTGGTTATGTTTTTGGTTAAACTCGGGACTGGTTTGCAGTTCGAAAACTAACAAATACCCAATATCTCCACATAACGCTCTGAGTTGACTGTAACTACGCCTTCTGATATTTCAACCCAAATGGGTAATCTTAGGTAAATATGGGCTTTTCTGATACTCGTGTTTCGGCTTTGTTGCACTTCAATAATGGCAGTTCTTGTTGCTTTAGATCTTGGGGCTTTAGATCTTGTACCAAATGAATTTTGTAGGGATGTAGTTTTAAGTCATTGTGTGAAGTGCTGTGTAATAATGATCTAGGCTCATTTAAAGCACTTGCTCGTTTACGGACTGCGGATTATCACAAATGACTCTCTTTACGTTTTCGTCGTTCTTGATGCTATTAGTCGCCCAGACTTTGGTTTATCCATTATTGAACTGGATACTTCGATCGTATGAACCCATTTTCTGATAAGGCGCATCATTTTTGTTATGCAAACCACGAAGACTGCATAATTTTCTTCGCACAACAGTCGCCAAATCAATGCGTTCACTCAGTGAGCCAATCAAATAGAAACTATCTTTTAGGATACCTTGTATTATAACTGATTGGCCCGTGGGATTCGAGTGGTCTGTTGCGAGGTTATTGCAGGCAGATGGCAGTATAAAACGAGGACTATACATTAGTAGAAGTCTTACTCGTAAAGTGCAAAGTTAACAAAAGTTGAAAACTCCATTTTTACTTTAAGGCTTTTTTTCATATAAAAAGAGGCATTGGGCCTTTGTGCACTCCCTGTTGGACATATGGCTTCCTATACTTCTAAATGGTCATAAATCATTCCCAGAAAGTTTGCCTAATTAAAAAAAATTAATCGAAGGAGAGTTGTTTCTAAATCCTATGCTTCCTATACTACTTCGAATTTACCTGGGAACAGTTTTGCCGTGGCAACCTGGTAGGCGCCTTCTCCCCCAAACTTTCTATGGTAGTAGTAATAATTGGCATCCCTAATTTTATACATTTTACATTTTACTTTAAGAGTTTCTCTTCAACTTGTCAATATCGCGGCATAAAGTCGATTTTTTAGGGCAGAAGTTTTAATTAATTAATGATTAAATGGACAAATTATGACAAAAAAGTTATGGTGGGAAACAAAAAGGGAGTAGATACCTGTAAAAAGGAAATGATAAATGGTTTCAAAAAATTATGTACTATTATGCATGCCTATCTTGGCTTAAATAACATCCGATACCCAGTTGATATTCGATTGAAAAAATATGTAAAAAGTGTAGAAACGCCAAAGAAATACAGAAAATACTAATGAGATATTAGCCACTCAACCTCCATTGCTCAGTTACATAGAAAAATAAATTAAATGATTGTTATTAAGTGAGATTTTCACCAAATAAATTAAAGAGAATCATCTGTATACAGGGCTCTATTTGATCACATTTTTTCCTCCACTTAAAGTCTAAAGCAGAAAGAAATTATTATCCAAGTTTAAAAAGTCGTTTACAGTTGATAAAAAAATCTATAATTTATGCTTCAAACCTATGAATACACACGAACCTGAAAGGTTTTCCTCTATCCCCTGTAGGCATATTTTCACTTTGGTTGTATGTATAAGAGACAAAACACCATGTGTATCGTGTGTCGAAACTAAGCGGTATTAGATTTTCTTGGCAGAGTCGCAGAAGTGTGCCAAAAACTCCATTGAATTTCGACTACAAGCACTTTCCAGCATCCACAGTTATGGGCTTCTTTCCACCTATGCCAATGCCAATGAACAATTGTATGTGTATATCCATAGATTACTATATACATACTCGTATATGAATGGACCATACAAAGCAATATGGGTATATCTTACGAAATGAAACTCATACATGCACCGTAATCGGATATTAGTAACAGTAGAGCGAATCTATGACTTTAACAATGTTTTTAGCTTTGGCTAAGCTCGTAACTTTGGGCTATGCCATAGCACCCTTTAAATAATTTATGACCCAACTTATTTGAAATTTAATCGATCGATCTCGAAGTCAGATATCTACCCACGGGAAACTTTTCACTACCACCTCTATGGTGGCTTCAGGCAGCTCTCACTTGTGGCCACCATTTGTTATCACCCTTCATTGTTTCGACATCACACAATATCACATGTCATGGTGACTTATTCAAGTATTTTCGCTTGTACTACAGTAATGTCTGTTCTCTTGGACAATTCAAAGCGACAGCAAAAAAAAAATCCTCGGTCCTAGATACATGCTCACAAGAGTGATGAAAAATGTTACAATTTTCTCGGTCGTTTGAAGTGCTAGTAGGAAGAGTGTGGTGATTCTATTTTCACAACAATCTATTATATTACCAGCTTTGAAGGGACAAACGATCTTTTTTTTTTCGGGAAATATATTTTAAACGAGAACTGTGATTTATATCTTTCCTCCATATTACTATGGCGGATGGTCATTGTTAAGCACCCCCAAGCCTGTTCGATTCAAGGCTGTTCTCAAGACAAGATTATCATCCAATTACGATGTAAATTGTGTTACTTTCACAGGGATGGTTTGTTGAACACTAAATTGAAAGTGCTTTGAGGAAAATTTGATTTGAAAATGATTCACGACGCGACAATAATGTTGCCAAATGTCCTACGGATATGTTACCACCCAGAGATTCTCCATTCCCATTTTACTGTAGTTAACTTTGTCCAGCAATCAGGGAGCCACGATAATTATCTCTTATGTCATCATTAATGGATAATAGACGAATATTGGACGGGCAATGAAGGAAGACGCAGAAACGAGGCAACTATTATCCACGCGAAGTAACTGGAAATATTTATCTATCAAATAAAATATTTTGTTTCTTAAGCTTTTGCTTTTGCTTTCACTTTTGCTTTTGTAATCAATTATTCAGATCTACGCACTCGAACCGAATTCGAGGACACTAAGAGGATTTGCTTTTGTTCAATTTTTGGGTGATAAATTCTGCATGCTGGTTGTGGGTAATTATGACATTTAGGCCTAATCTACAACTTAGTCTTTATTCGTCCTGAGAAGTGTACTTACACTAAAATGCTGTCTTTCATTTTGGTATTCCGCCACAGCAGACTCGGAGAAGAAATTATTAAAGGATAATGCTCAATAACCCAGATAATAACATAAGGGAAACGTTTCTCATTAATTAATTCCTCATTCCATGACAGAAATTACAAGTGTACTTTTGTCTGTAGTGCGTAATAATATAAGAAGAGAAAAGTACTTCCAATCGGTAATAAGTTCGTTCGTTATTAAGAGAGCACAGACCTTCCCAGGACGATTCACGGACAAATAACAGAGTTTCCATTTAATTAATATATTTGAAGGATTAGTTTTCTACTAATTAAATTGATTTCATTGGCAACACAACTCAATATAACAATTAAAATGGACTTAGGTAATACTACAAGAGACTGCATTATTTGTCCGAAAATTAAATCAGCAATAGCAACAAAGCGTCCAATTTATGTGCTGCCTTCGATTAATGAACGCTTTGAGTTAATGAGCTGGTATTATATTGAAATATTAAAAAGAAAAAATTATTTACAATTTAAATGTAACTAGGGAAACACTAATCGAACAATAAACAAATGGTCAGTAGTATAGGTGACAGCCCTTCGTGACTACCTACATTGAAAATGTATGAAATAACTTTAGAACGTGCCATAGGGTTGTGGTTTCACAATTCTTGCTCATAATGAACAATCAGGAATAATCTCCCGCGCTGTGTAAAAACATTTTAAGGGTACTCAAATCCTTTCAGCCCACGCTAATTATAAAAATGGGCACAAAAAAGACACTAAATTATCTTTTCTGGTTATAACGCTAAATAATACTTTTTTGTGAGAATGTGAGAATGACGTACGATGTATGGTAGCTTGTGTTGTGTTGAAATCTAAAGTAGTTGTATTTTTATTTGTCACTGAACTAATCTGTCCAAGCCAATAAAGGTTGGCTCTGTACCTTTGATATTTGTTTCCACTTACATTAGTTGTTTTTATCACAAAAAAAAAACAGTTACCCAGTGCACTTGTAATTTCTACTTCCCTCGTGTGTTAAAAAAAAATAATAATAATGAAATAAATCAACCAAAAAAAAAAAAAACACCCAGTCGCGTAGCTTTAATTAATTAAAAAAAAACAACGCGCGCGTTTGATAAAAAAATTCTGTGCGGTGTTGCAGTGCAGTGTAGACAAAAAAACTATAGTGCGGATGCCACACCTCTTCCGCTACTGGTCGTAGCTGTTGCTTTCACTCGGTCACTGCATTGTCATACAGTAAGAGCAATGATTGAGTGTATGTAACAACCAACGGATAGCGGGTTGTGAGTAAACATTTGTTTGGTGCACTTTTTCTTATTGTTGTAAGGGCACAACACCTACAATAATTTGTTTCGGTAAACCAGCGTCAGAATTTTCGATTTATAGCTTTGCTTACCATCGTTTTTTTGTAATTATTATGACTCGGAAAGTGGATGTCGCCAATATACGAATGCTGTACAGTAATCACTTTTATTCGTATGTTCAAGTCTGTAAATACAGGCCAGCTATTTTTGCTCATACTGAAACACGCGTACATCCCCGGCCTCACCTCTCGTATCACTAATATCTGAAACAAATTACGAAATATAAGCTTTATGTAGCTTATCAAACTCCAACACAATGAATTTCCAATCCGGAATCACACTCCGTAAGCAAATTATCGATTATTGGTTTATTTGCAGAACCTCCAAACTGGACAGTAATTCCACTTTTAACGAGTTTGATGCGTTGTCTGACTCCTTAAAACTTGTATCCTTGTATCCTCATATTGAAATCGTTATTAGGGGCGATTCAGTATACAAAATTCTGGGTGATAGTGGCTTCAACATTCTGGACAGACAACACCCGAAGGAGGGATGTACGTGAATAACAAACGTGGATAGTAATACCGCCAATAATTTTGAATTTTGGAACTCTCACCCTGATAAATACATCGTTGATGTGCTCCCTCCCCTAGCCTCATCGAATCTCTGTTAAACACTCGTATCAGCTAATTTCTCGTACACCACAAGGATAGAGAAAAAATTTATAAAAGACCCGTATAGCGATGCGAGAAAGTTAATATGTAGGAGAGGAATTAACAGATTCTTTAGGAATTCTAACTGGCTGTTATATTTTCTCAATAACGACATGGATGCCGCTGGTGATACGATCACAATATACACTATTCAATTAGGAATGAGATCATTTATCCCACATCTGGTAAAGAATATCGAATCTTTTCCGGTCTAATAAGACCACCTCAACAGAGATAAATCGAAAAAAGTTCAAATGAGCCAGGATTGCCTGCAACGCCTATGTAAAGCGTGTGAAATTTATATAACAATAGTAATTGAGGCAAAAACTACTACGCTTAACTACAATTTAACACTTCAGGACTGCGTCATATCTCCACCTACATTTGAGTGCATCGAATCATCAATGGGACGAACCTACTTTTGCACTCGTGTAGTAGCAGAAGTCCTTAAAGATCTAAACATACACAAATCCGTTGGCCCAGATGGTAACTTTCCACTTCTTAAGAAAGAGGTGTTCTGCCACGCTGGAAAAAATACTGCCTAAGCTTTTTCATCAATCCTACTCTCTAGGACTCTTTCCGAGCAGATGGAAAACAGCATTTGTGCAGCCCGTCCCTGAAAGAGATAAATCTTCTTCTCTCTCCTCCTGTAGACCCATTGCACTTACGTCCCTTCTTTCTAAGGTCATGGGTACGCTGATAAATAGTGAGCTTATGAAATATTTCGAAACACGAAAACTTCTCGTTACTACTGGTAACTTAATGGCATGTCTCAACGAAAAGTGGAACCAAAGCATACTTGGTGCCGAAAGCAAGATAATTCTAATATCAGTATCTTGTGGCGAAAATTCGTTCATCAATGAATCTTTTCTTCTAAGGATTAGAAATTAACTTTCGGAACGTTCAATTCCTATTGCCTTGAACGGCTTCAAGTCTGATATTCATAAAATAAATGCACTTGTGTCCCAGGGCTCCCTTCTGTCTTCGACACTCTTTCTAATTCTGTATTCTCTGGTTTTCATATTCGTTCCTGGACTCACGTCCATGCTCATTATTGTGCATCGTCCATTATTGTGGAACCATCAACAGAGTGGAATTAAAAGCAACCAGCCATTATCCATGAATGGCACTTCCACCGAAAAACTTTCCATTCTCGATATGTGTGCCAATGACAACCTGGAATGACCACGTTTCGATCCCGCTTAAAGTTGTGCGAAATGTCTAGGTTTCCTCAAGCGACGGTGCTAAATCATTCAACGGAGGAACTAAAATCACTCAAGTTAATCTGTAGATACAGACTGTCTAATTGATAGTTTATAAATTGATATGTTAGTATAAATGATTTTCTCAAAATTGTACACTTCTTTAAAAAGAAAAAAATTGTTGCATTGGAACAGTGGTTAAATCGACAACTACACAAAACGGTCAAGGTTAATTCTCGCATGTAGGCTTCCATGTGCTCTATTTATATACCATACATGTTATGCCAAGGAGGTAAAAAAGAAATGGATATCGTTCAAATAAGAAAGCGGAGATGCTTCATCAAATACGGCAAAGAGGTGGTATATAATCAGTACAATGATAGTGACTACCTTCTTACTACGCCAATATGCTCTAGCCCTGTTCATGTTAGACTCGATGGGAAAGATTTTGAAGCGTATTATGAGTGACTCGAAGTAGCGCTTTCAATACGGTCTCCGTACAGCCGCACGACAGATTAATAAAATTTAGTCAATGTAAGTAAACTGTAAAAAATCTATTTAACTCAACAAACACGTAATAAAAATATATTACGAACGATAAGACGTGCAATTTAACATGACAAGCCGCGTCTCCAAAGTTCCACAGCAATAGAACATTATAACGAAAATTATATTTGAGCTAAAAATCTCCGGTTTCGCTAAAATAGCTAGCTTTTCTGTTAGCATAGAGGAGATAAAGCATGATTGAGCACGCTGAGCCCATCAGCGAGGGATGCGGCTGCATGGTACAAGACTCGTTTCTAAATATTAAACGGAAACCGTAACTGTAGGCAGTCCTACTACAGTTTCCAGGCAAGTGGTAAAGTACCTTGGTATGCTTATAGATGCTATACTAACCTTTTGACAGCATCCGACGAAATACACAGTGCTACATATTGGTGAATTGCTTTTTGTGAGAGCAGTTACACCAATAATTATCTGTGTTTCAGAAAAATGTGGGCAGAAGCCACGAAAAGCAAGGCTTACAGATAAAGGATGACCAGTTTTATCGAATGGCATTGAAGATAGGACTTCTTTCAAAAAGGCAGGTGGACACTTAAATCATACCAAATACCAAATATAAGCTGGAAACCTGAATATCTTAACTTTTACATAATTCAGAATATAACAGGCCATGGATTCTTTAAGGCATATTTACAGAGATTCTGCTACAATAACCTACACGGCTTGAACTGCAGATACATAAACCGATAAAGACATGGAACATGTCGCATCTATTCCCCGAGCTAAGGAACTGAACTACATCAATTAGGCGAGACCATCACTCGATGACTATAACCAGACACATGGTAAGGTCTCAGGAAAGTAGTGACAGAACCAGTGAGAATGTCTGTATAATAACGAAGTAGCACCATCATGAAGATTGACAAAGAGCAAAGAAATAGCAAAATGCTAATGTAAATGAGCTAATGATACACATATAAGGTTGGAACCCATTTCCCAATAAAATCCTTGACGGCTATGTCAAAAGGACTAGAGGTATGGAGTGGAATCAAACAATTCAATAAATTTCCAGTCTCTCGAACAAAAAAAATTATTCTCCTGTTACTTTCACTGCAAATGAATCGAATAATACAGTATGCCGAAGCTGGTTCACAGCGACAGCTATGGTGACATATGAGACCATCAAATATCATGTCTTTTATTTTTTACTTCATGATGACCGAAATTCTTCCTTTTGCACCCACATACCGAACTCATTGCGAACATTAGAAATAGCGAGAATGGAGGGGCGCGCCTAATATCGCGGAAGATTTTTTAAGATTGGCCGTCAAAAAATCTAATATAATGACATCCTTCTGAGACCGTAAGTTCGTAAATATAGACGGCAACAGATGCCTTAGAATATTGCTAACCCACTCAAAATAAAACATGTTTTATTTTCCGATTATGCAATGGAGCTTTCGATAAAGATATTGGTCTTAGTACCGAGGAGGGTCCTTTTAATACATACGTCTATAATAAGGCATATCTCATACGTCAGTTCCTTGGTGAAAGTGTACTTCACTCAAATTGCTGAAGTTTTACAAAAACCTCAAAGAATTGGCTAAGTCGAATGAGTAGGACTTTTCTAATCACATTAGACGCATGAATCTCTCTTTATATTGATTACGTGAGCAGCTATTTATCGATTAAAAACAATTTGTCATTGGTCCGGCATCCAATAAACATTTGGCTATCTTGTGCACCTAGTGTATATTGTACAGCTATTGAGCTGTAGTTTCATTAAAATTTCGCCTAAGGTGAAGACAATAAAACTCTGGATATTACCAAAATATGGAGCTGGTTTTTTTTGGACTCAGAACTGGACCATGAAAAAAATCTGAGCCATGAAAAAAATTTCGACAAGCTGTTCATTAAACCTCGGTAAACTCTTCTATCAATTCCAATTTTAATCAAGAAGGACTGTCTTCTTTAAACCCCGAGCGAGGTTAAATCGTTAAACCCTTCCCTCAATTTGGGAAGTATTTTGATTTGATCGCTTATACGGTTTTAAGTGCCAGATGTACTAGGTCTTCCAATAGGGACTTCCGAACTTTTTAAGTTGATAGTGGCCATATTTTTGAAGCTACATCTGTCAAATCGGCTGTCATTTATTCAGTCTGTTTTACTGAATGTCCGTGAGAGTGTGCAGGAGAATCCGAGGCATTCGATTTCGCGTCGCTCACAAGAACTCGGCCTTTAGCAGACCACAACTTGGCGAATTTTGCGTCGTAACATGGGAGTGAACCCGTACAAAATTCAATTGACCCAGGAGCTGAATAAACGACCATAGACAACGACGTGAGTTCGCTGAGTGGGATATGGAGCAGTTGGAAACTAACCCTAGTTTTCATCGAAAAATCATCGTCAGCGATGAGGCCCATTTCTAGATGAATGAGTACATCAACAAACGAAATTGACAAATTTGGGACGATACCAATCCACATGAGATAAAAATGTGTCCAATGCATCCCGTAAAACTCACTGTTTGGTGTGGATCGGTCCAAATTTCTTTGAGAACGACGTTGGCCAGGCCATCACCGTCAACGGCGAGTACTATAAGTCGATGATTACCAACATCTTTTGGCCTGAATTGGATGATATGGACATCAACGACATGTGGTTTCAACAGGACGGCGCAACGTGCCACACAGCTCACGCCACATTAGAAATTCTACACGAGCGATCCGAGGGCGTGGTCATCTCTCGTGGAGGTGATATGAACTGGCTACCGAGATCGTCCAATTTGACTCCGTTAGACTTTTTCTTGTGGGGTTTTTCTGAAGTCGCAGGTCTATGCGAATAAGCTACAAACCACAGCGGCCCTCAAAGCCAACATAATCCATACCATCGGTCAAATTCAGCCTGATTTATGCCCCAGAGTAATGGAAAATTGGACATTTCGGATGTACAATAGGCCTTTCAAACGAATAAAAAATGTCAATGTTATCTCACACCTACTTTGTCTTATTTAAATTTAAAGATAGGAAGCACTTAATGAAATACCATTTACATATATTTTATTTGCTACCGAAAACATGTAAAATCTTATACTGGAGGTGCGAGAATTCATTGTTTATCGATAATACATGTATTTGAAACGCATTTTTACTAAAAGATGAAACCTCTACAATTTTTATAAAAACGGATTCACCAATAACGTATTGCCTCTGACAGGAACCGTTTGAAGTCAAAATAAGAAACAAATAGTCTTCTTCTTCGATATTCTTTTGCGTTGAGGCAGCTTAAAATTCCTCAATTCATCCCCGGACCTTTGAGAAGTTTTAACATCATTGCTTGTTTATCTATATTTACGCGAAACTTTATAGAGTAATACTCATAGGATCCTTTGTCCGTTTTGTGATAAAACTTCTTCACAAAAAAAAACTTGCCAAGTTACACATCAAAGCGACAGTGACAACTTTTCTCAAGTCTCAGGGTTATTTCAACTTTCAACTATTAATGGAAGTCAATGCTCAATGAGATACCCAAATCCAGTTTGACTAAATCATATCACCAGAAAATATGGCATTGCCTCCAAGGGACTTCTGAATTGGAATTCCAAAACGAAAAAAAGTCAGAAATAGGAAAATCCTTAATAATTCTTTTAAAACCACAAAACGTATCATGAGAGACAGTTTTCTGTGAGACGACTAGAGGTGTAGTTAGTTCTTGATGCTCGTAAGCTCCATCATTATACAGTACACGTATGTACATATGTACATTTACAAACAGAAGTGCATACGGACAAGTAATGGAATCATCTTCCAAGGGGTGGGATTCGCTGAGTAAACTCAATTTTCTCCAACATCCCCATTGCCGCTGGACATTTGATGTATCAAATGTACTACTCTCTCCTGCTCGAAATCCATTACAAATGTGCGCGTGCAAGATGGATGCTATAGAAGGATTTTGTAAGAAACTTTTCCGCAACCACATCTTTTATATGCCGCTGTGACGGAAGAAAAATTTCTTCTATCCTTCCTCTTGCCCGCAAGTTTTGCGATTGGATTTAAACGTGTCTGTTTTCAGGAAGTTGATGTGGGGTTGCTTTGGTCGGGACAAATAGTCGTACATATGATTTAATAAAAATTTACGAATAAGTATAGTTGCACGCGCGGTAAATAGGTGGAAACGTTAGAAACGAGTTCCAATTTGATAAGTGTGACTGATTACAGAAGCACAATACGTGCGTCGTACTCATACCACTCTCTATTATAAACCTAAGGTCTGAGTTTCCTACTTGTCTAGTCAAGGTGATGACAGGTTTTGTCAAACTTCAGAAACAACCCTTTGTGATTGAAAATACTCGTATTCTTCTAGTTGAAGGTAGGTAGTTAGTTGGGAACGAAGTTCATGTTACAAAGGTCTAAAGATAATTACATATCCCTTAAGTGGTTTGTAAATGTTGGGGGAAAGTCAAAGTTTCTCATAAGTTTTAGTTGCTTCGGTAGAAACTTGAGACATGTGGGTTTGTCGGTTTTAGTGTCGTTTTGACCTTTGGAATGTTTAAGTTACGGTAATTTGTTGCTCAGTATAAGTTTGCTGTGTTAACATGATGAAGTGGAAGAGCAATATCATGTTTGTTAAAACCTACGGGCTATATGATATTTCCATGAGTTAAAGGGAAGTTTTTGATGCGTATGTGTGGATGGGAAAAGGAAATTCCGGACAAAGTAAAGGCTGTAAAAAAACGTTGTTTATGGCTTTCGAAAATCATTACACTCAATTCAAAAAGTTTTCCAATTGAGTGACATCTTTTTAATGACGAAATTTCTTCGAAAGTTTTTTGAATATTGCTTAAAGAAAAATAAAATAAAAAATAAAAATAATTTTTAGCTATTAGTACAGGGGTTGTTCTTATGAACTAGCTTAAAGTGGCGCCTATGGAGTAGTTGAAAAACTGTTCGCTGTGGGTGACGTAAATAGTCTCTACCAAAGTTCTTCTGTCTCACATAGCCATAAAAATAGTCTGATGGTTTCATATTTACGATTATACATCCGTGATTTTATTGAAGCAAGTACTGCAGATCTTTGCTCTTAAATATTGTACTTCGCAGCATCGGTAAAACGAACAATTGATCTGAAAAAGCGCCTCATATTTCTCTGTGGATTAATTTGTCCGGAAAAATCAAAATATGCCTATAAATTTGAAATTTGGACAGTAAGTTTTCAAACTTATATAGTAATCGTCTAAAAAAGGGCACCTAGTAAAAATATCATTATCGAGGATTATGTCAGAATAAAAAAAGAAATTTACGAACGTTTTGCACTGTTTGGTTAAGAAAAAAAATCATAAAACGACGCCTCGTAAAAATGGCACCTCTCGGTGAGTAATGAAGACTCTTAAGTCTTGCATATGCTAAGCAAAAACCATTCTTGAGCCTCGAAGTCAATGATTCACAGAAAATCGTTAAAAAATCGGCTGGGTAAAATAAATTACTCTTTTCCAGAAAACTAACTGGAAGCATTCATATATCCAGCTTAATCCTAACGCTTTTACGAGCAGAACGAAAGACTTTCCTATAGTTAAAACCATATGGTGACCTGGTATTGACACCAAAATGATTGGGTACGAAAAATTATCGTTATACAGAAGGATAATTTCTACTGAAAATCAGGTGAAACAACTTAGGAAGCGACAGTCACATCATTCAAATGTGTGATATCTGTTCACTCTTTCAAAGACCGGAATCACAATTTCAGACCATTTGTCAATGCTAGTAGCCTAGCAATTGGATGCTCGATTACTAGATCTGTTAGAGGGTTAGCTGGGACTCATATGACAGATAGCGATTAGCCGACGGCTTGGAAGTTGAATTCCGATATCCGAAATAGAGAGAAAGCTAATATAAGAATAAAACATCACCACTATCCTATGGTGGCCCTAATATGCATTCGTCCTAAATTCGTTGGAACTAGAAACCGCGCCGACATGCTTACTGCACCGAGGGGCAAAGAGGCATACTTCGGAATTCCACAGTTGATAAGAAACAGGAAATAGTTTACACTTAAAGTTCAGATTGCAGCTTCCTTAGCAGTAGAGTTAACTAAGAAGCTCAGTACCAAGTCAAGAGAAAAGCGCAATATATAGTACAAGTTATAAGCCAGCTAATCAGTGCCTCGAACACCGACGTAATGTCTTGTGTTTCACTCTATTTTATCGCTACTTTCAGCACCAGTGCTGAATAGAAATCGCCAGTAGCATTCCGCCCCTTCAAACTTTTAACCGTTACACCCGTCTCGCTATGATTACTCATCAGTATACCCTCAAATGCTTTCATGTTTGGCATTCCGTACTGGCCTAATAAAAATCTTAAATCGATATTTAACTTAATATGCGATACAATACACATAAAACCACCCACCCTTAATAATTTTTACCGCACTCGACCGAAACTAAACTCGCATAACTCCGCAGTAATGATAAAATTTAATTCACCATACGACAAAAACTATGTCCTAACGTCAATCGCGAGTTACCGTGAGTTAAAAATATAAAAACCAACTCTGCTTAAATGATTTACTCCTGGCTATCGATAGCTCCTCAACATCCGCGCCGTCCTCTATAATCCATATACGTGAGAGTTTAACGCATCAAAATAGATGTTTATTTCAACGTGCACACGAATTTAAAAAAAACGTAAACAACTTTTCTCTGTTTACACCGCACGTGGAGTGGTTTTTGTCAAACGTCAATCCGACGAAACAGCTGTGTTAGTTGACTGCATCGAGGGACTCGAGGACGTTGCCAGATCAGCAGTTTTTAATGATAATCAAATCTAAGATTTTCAACATATATTTATTATTGTTACTATTATATTTTTTTCTTGCATTTCTTTCTCTTCATAATTTGTGTTAATATTCTTTATTTTCTTTCTTTTGAATAGCTTTATTCATTTTATTTTATTTTTTGCTTGTTGCTATAATAAAAATGATTAATAACAAATTATGCAGCGGTTGTGGCCAAAATACAACTTTGCCTTCGATGGTTAGAGTTCTGAGCAGTCAGTATAGCGGTCTCCGGCTTTGTAGTTTAAACACGTTGACGTAGTATGTGTTACTAACACATGGTTTAGGGATAATTTAAGAGACAAGGCTTGTCGCTTGGACCTTTGCGCTCAAACAGAAAATATCGTGTTGGGGGAGGAGTGGCAATATTTGTTAGAGATATAATTAAATGCAAAGCAAGGCTTTCATCTGTAGTTCATCTTTCGTTAGTGATGTGAGCAAAGTGGCTTTGTACGACCAGCTCTCTGCTCCTGTTTTTTCAAAGCATGATCTTATCTTGTTGACTATGAAATTCTGCATTAATCGCCTGAGCCGTGGCTCAAGTGGTAGTGTGTTGGCTTCCAAATCGGAAGGTTCCGTGTTCGAATCCCAGCCTCGTCCGAAAGACATTCTTTTTTTCAGGCAACTTAATTCTCGTAAGACGAATGGTTGCCTCTAATACTATAACAAGTCCAATTACACTAATAATTTAGTCTCCACATTAAATGTTGGATGCCACCCATGGAGCGAAATAACCACTGAGCCCAAAAAATCTTTCTATTTCTCTCTGTCAAATTTTCCTAAAAACTTAACACGTGCTCAGGCATTTTAAGTGTATTAATACCCACTTGAGTGTTAAGTTCTTTTTTATAAAAAAAAAAAATCGAATATCGTGATTTTTACAACATTGATTTTGAACTCCTAGAATAGTGCACAAGAAGTAGGAATTGGGATTACACGTATCATTTATTGTCATTAAATGATCAATTGCAGTTTTTAACGGAAAACATAACTACCCTGTATAATACTCATTTGCCTTTAAGCTAATTAAACCGAGTAATAAGCCATGGTTTACCCGACACATCCGTTTATTAATTCAGCAACGTGATGAGGCCTATAATTCCTGGAAACGTTACCGGTTAAATGAGTACAAGCGAATATATTGTTCACTACACAATAAAGTTGTCGGAGAAATACGTAAAGTCAGGTCTCAAATATATTCTAACCAGCTTAATACTTCTTTAAGTGGGCGTCAGTTGTGGAATAACTTACGCAACTTAGGCATCGGTAAGTCAAGGGGCGACCGAGTTAAAGATGTTGATGGTAATACTCTAAACCAAAAATTGGTTTCCGTGTCTTCGATATGTCCATTGAGTACTACAGAAGCTTCATTTTCGTTTGCAGATCAGTGGGACGATTCTGGTTTTGGTTTTCGAGCAGTAGATCATGGCGATATTGTGGAAGGTATGCTTTCAATAAAGTCAAATTCTGTGGATCTGGACAGAATTCATTAAAAAGAATTTTTTAAAAATTATTCTACCCATTGTACTGCCACACATAACCTATCTGTTCAATACAATTTTGACGACAACCGATTATCCCGATCTATGCAAGCTGACTAACATCGTACCCCTTCCAACAAACACTAAAGGGTATGAATTTAGGCCCGTTTCAATTTTGCCCTTTTTGTCGAAAGTGTTTGAAAGGATTCTTCAAAAACAAATTAGTGATCACCTAACGGCGAATAATATGCTCACGCCAAAACAATCTGGATATCAGAGCCTTATTAAGTGTCACAGACGATATTAGGCAGGCGTTGGACAGGGATGAAGTAACTTTTCTGGTATTGCTTGATTTCTCGAAGGCTTTTGACACAGTTAATCATGATATTTTATGTAAAAAGCTTATTCAGCAATGTAACTTCTCAGCTGGGGCCAAAAAGTTACTTTATTCTTACCTAACTAATAGAAAGCAAGCAGTGCAGGTTGGTGATAACTAATCCGCCTTTCTCCCAAACGTTACCGGCGTTCCTCAAGGTTCCATGCTAGGACCACTATTGTTTTCGATTTACATTAATGAAAAATTATGTATGTGAAAACATGTATGCAGATGACGTGCAACTGTACCAAAGCTGCCCCCTCGGTCTTATTGAGAATGGCGTTTCTTGTGTAAATTAAGAATTAGAGAAGATATCACATTGGTCCTAGTTAAATGGTCTTATTTTAAACCCAAAAAGTCGAAATGTCTGGTAACATCAAGAAAAAGTATGGATCTCTCTTATTTTTCTTCGATCGTGTTGAGCGACGCTCCGATCGAATATGTTGAAACTGCAAAAAATCTTTTGGCGATTTTCAATCAGTGTCTAACTTGGGATAACCACATTAATTCACTCGTCGGTAAAGTATATGGCGTACTGCGTACCTTGAGGGTAACTCAGTCATTTACACCAGTTAAGACACGAGTGCTACTTGCTAAGAAATTGGTATTACCGATTTTAATTTATGGGTGTGAACTTGTTTGTATTTGCAACCATGTAAGTAAAGGCGATTAACAGCACTGTACGCTATGTCTTTGGGATACGAAGATATGATAGATTGTCTGGTTTTGCTAATCGTCTGCTTGGTATGCCTTTGGAAAATTATCTTCAACTTCGAAGTGTAAAATTGCTTTCCGATATTTTGCTAACACGACAGCCACAGTACTGTTTTGAAAGAATTAGTATATCATCCTCGAGTAGGTCCCTTCAATTAATTCATCCTCGTTTTTCCTGTTGAGCATCCTAGCGTCAATTTTTTGTCAATGCCGTCCGTCAGTGGAATTCTCTACCGCGTTACGTTAAAGAAGCACAGAACGCAACAAGCATTAAAAAGATATTAACAAAATATTTTCTAGTAAATTTGTTAATTTAATTTCTAATTGAAGATTTAGTTAAAATCTTATATTAGCTCTCTCTTGTAAAATAAACTTAAGGCAAACTTATAAGATATTGTATCTTACTGCCTTTAAGCAATCACAAGTAAATAACTAAATAAAAATAAAATCCACTTTCAGTAAGCCGTAGAACTAGCTTATGGAATACCCTGCCTAGCTTTTTATTCCCTAGTCATTATAACCTTCATCCTCCCTGATTTTCCTTCGACCGCGCTGTGTGCAAACATTTTAAGGGTACTTAAATCCCTTGAGCGCTCGCAAGTTATATATAAAAAATAAAAAAAAACAGAAATATTGGAAACCATCATAGTAAGCGAATGGAAAATTATCGTTTCCCGGAAGACACGAATGAAAGAATGACCGGAAAACCGTCGGAAGAGAGACAATTTTACGGACTCTGAAGACCTTGGCAGCTAAAAAGTTAAGTGTTTTCTTTCAGCTGAGTCCAGAATAGTAACGATGGTAACAAAAAATATTTGCGTGTCGACAGCATAAACCGGGAGTTTATATGGAGAGGCTTGTCGCAATTTGAATTTTAAGACACTTTTCTCTGTTGATAATAAGCAATGCTATGCATGTAGCATTGTCAGAGGAGAGCAAAATAGTTCAAAATATAATGACATAGCGCCTAAAAGACATTGAATATTGCTTGCTTTCGAACTGGGTTATGAATCTACACCAGATGATGCAAAGCACGGAATCTGAGATATAATAATCATATTAGTGCTGAAGATACGTAAATGCGTCTATGAGCAAAGATCGTCGAATTTCAAGAACTGCTCCTGTAGGTAAAATTGCTGGGCAGCGGTACTTCTCTATGTAGGAAATATGGTCTCGGCTGACAGGTGCACCGAATTTGTCGTTGAAGATTTCACTGGGTGTCTGAACTCTGGAAAAAACAAAGTTTCCGGAAGATATGATAGATCAAGCAGCGCCTGAGGTACCAAGTAACGGGTGATGTTCAACAATCGGTGGCCGAGGCTCAAGTGGTAGTGTATTGGCTTCCCAAGTGGACGGTTCGTGTTTCAATACCAGCTGTGACCTAAAGACATTTTTTTTCAGGCAACTAAATTCTTGTGAGAATAGTTGTCTAAAACACAACAACAAGATAATTTACACTAATAATTTAATCTCCCCGTTAAATGTTGGATTTCGCCCATGGAGCGAAATAACCACTGAACCTAAACATCTTTCTCTCTCTCTCTCTCTCTCTATCCAATTTTCGAAGAATCTTGACACGTGCTTTGGTATTTTTAGACTAGTAATACCTTCTTGAGTTCTGAAAAAAAGAAAAAGGGTATCGCGTTGAACAAAAGGCGCGGGAATTAAAGGTTTTCATAACACAATTGATCACTTACACCTGAATCCATTGTGCTTATTTTGAGTTTTACCCCGGATCCTGCTGAGAAACTCCTGGCTTAGAACCAATCAGATTACAATATGTATTTGAGAAGGCTTTTCAGCTCAAACTCAACATGTTTCAAAAGCTCCTGAAGTGACTGCGGTTCCTGTGCAGTATCAACATCAACTTCGACCAACGCTGCCCAATTTCGGTAATTATCTGAGCATTGATGCTTTCAGCATGATAAATCCGTTAGCTGCGAGTCATGTTTTACCTGACTGTGATTATGCGGGAGTTTGCTTAAAAGGCACTACATAGCCGTACCATATTCGATAGGAATCATCGATACAAGATTTGCACCTTCTTACTTATGAAAACAAGAAACCAAGTGTGCTGATGTGCTGATGTGCTGATGTGCTGATGTGCTGATGTGCTGATGTACTTGGTGTAAGATGGTAAAGATCCAGTAAGTTGATTTCGTTTTCTTCACCACAAAAGTTAGTAATCTCAAAGTGCTCACGATAATGTAGCAGATGTTAGTTTAGTTTAGCAGATTAGTTTTGAAAAGTGCTGTTATGTATGTACAAGTACGTCTGCGGTGCTAACGAATACACCTTCATCCATTTTAAAACAGATAAACTTTTTTTTTGTAAGACATGTGCAGGATGTAATGGCTTAAGTAAGGAACCTCACATTTCCCGGAGAGCAACAGAGTTGTGAGATACGACAAAGAAAAGGATTAGGTGCCTGTCTTGATGTAAACAAATGGAGTATGAAAGAATAGAATTTGAACTGCAAGGGGGAGATATTTATACTGGCACACAAGTTTTCTCCTAAGGCGTCCAAACATCAGGCGATGCATCATTGCTTCATGCGTAAAATCAATATCGAATCAAGACTTACGAGTAGTTCTTCTGATACGGAAGAAGCAAAAGGAGCTTATTTCGTATACCATTTAAATATTTTCTTGCAACCTACACTGTGAAGACACCCTTAAGGATATCTTGAAATTGCAACAATTGATTCACGTACCGGCAATATTATTTCTTCCACACACAAACGCGACAAAATAGTTTCCGTCCCATACTACAAAAAACAATATTTCGTCATCACCAGCTTCCTGGAGCAAACCTTGTCTGTTGATATTGCATCATGGGCGGTAGCATATCACCGTGTGGTATCCCTATATTTTTATTTTTTTTATTCCTGTCCCATTTTGTTTTCTACTTGGCTATAAATCCCCTATTTACTTATTTATTTATTTATTTATTTTGTCCTGATATTTTGTTTCGTATGCTTGTGGAATGAAATTCTGAAAAAGGATAAGGATTCGTCTTTTCTGCCCTAGATACTTGATGTTTATTTGTCTGTCCTTTTCATGCTTGATTTCCAGGAAGAAGACAGTATCCTTATAATGGTTCAATTACATTTACTCATTCTCATTTTGGGTGAAACGAAACTCTCACTTCAAAATGTAGGGTAGATTGGAAGTAAAATTGGTGTGCTGAACTGTTTTCTTCCTTTTTTGCTCTGTTTTAGCTATACCCTGAAGGAAGCTAATGACTTTTTAAATAGAATTTTGTGTTGATTTTTTTTCTTACACTTGGCGTTGGCCTTTTTGTTTTGTCCTCATTTTTTTCTTCCTTTCTTTATCAAATTTCTTTTTCGAAGATTTTTACCCGAAGGTTGAGTTTTTGTAAACTGAAGAAGGATAAGAAAAGATAGGATGAATGCTCACATCTGCTAAACTGTTCGTTTCTGTTTCATTTAAATTTGGAACATTTTTAAAGTGTTCTCCTTTCTGGGAAAGGACTTTTCAGTTGAAACTGATCCAAGGATTCAGACTAAGATGGGGTGTTTTTAGGGTCATATAAAAAAGTTAAGATCTTCCAGCAGTCACTTGCGATTCTTTCTAATTGGTGGATTCTTTACAGGAAAAGTGATTCTTTCCATAAGGCAAACACTTAACTGTTTTGCTTTGTGATTTACAAGCTAAGGAAATGCATTTCCATTTTCACCCGCTTTATTTTCTGCATTTTGGGCGAACCTCTGCAAAGCTGTGATTATCCTTTTGTAAACTCAATTTGGGGATATTATGATATTCAACTTCTTAGGACTCTGGAATCCTCTGTTCTCTACATTGTTCCATAGTTTGGGCAAATAAATTTGAATTTTAAATTTTTGTGGCAGTAGAGGGAAAAGGAGAATAAAATTTTAGTTAGAAATTTGGGAGGAGAATTGAATCTTGGTTTTTAGCGTCGATATGGTGTATGTTATTGGGTAAGCCGGGGTCTTACAAAAAGTGCTTGATGCTGATTACTATATTCAAAAAAATGGAGCCTTTAGATCTGAAGCTTGGTGAGTGAGTGGTGTTTTTTAGTTGAGGATTGTTTTTTTTTTATAGGGATACTGATCCGAGATAAGAGAGATAAATTCTATCAGGGTATAGCCTGTCGAAGGATAGACATACTTTGTTTTCCAAAATGTTGATCCTAGAATTTATTGATGAAACAGAAATGAAAGAAAGACTCTGGGCCATTTAGCGGATCAGGTAAACACTTTCTATCTAGTTATTCGGCTTTTTTATTTGCTTCAATACCCTTGTGTCTAGGATATAAGGCGAGGATTTCCTTTACTAGGCAAAGAGTCATTGTGTTCGTGTGTTATAATCGAAGAGTCTTTGAACCGGATTGTTCCTTAATCAATATGTTTTATTCATCTTAGACATCATATGCGCACTTGCAAATTGAGTCAAATATCTTCGGAACTGAACTTTTATTTATAAAAAATTGACACAACCAAATTACTGATGAATTGTTTGAAACATTCGCACTATATGAAAGGCTTAGGAGAATCAGCCCTCTCTCAATTGATCTCCTTCCTTGTGCAAAGTGCAAATGATGCCAGGATTTCAATCATCAGGTATATACTTTATAGTGACCTGACGTGTGCACGAACTCTATCGTTATCAGCTACTGTAAATATCTCTGTTTAAAGAAGTGCCCGATCGGGGATTGTTCGGGAAACTATTGACTGGATTGGGCAGCAGCGCAACAATCCTATTCATACCTAAGTGCTTGCCTTACCTCCATGAAGTGGTCCCAAGTAACTGCATGAGCAAACCTAAATGGCAAGGGCATGCCCGGTCAGTAGCATAATACTGGCCTACGCCGTCATTTAGCTCACAACGCTATAGAGAACAGATTAAAAAGACTGACTTAGGGAAGAAGTCTTGACCTTCCGACACATGAGCGAGTGTCTTATCGCAATCCGAATCAAGGCTAAATTCGCTAACATAAACTTAATACGAGTACGCACTAATGCATCCACGGAAATCAAGGACGACGCCAACAAAAAGTATTTATACGAGCTCCTCGACTAGCAATCATATGACGTTAAAGTCGTCTAGTACAATGGGATAGGAAAGGAGGACATCTTTGCTAAGACAGTTGGTAAGCATAGCCCACACGGCACCACGTCTACCAGTATTCTGGACGTCCGAACGTTCCGGGCACCCAACATTGACTCGAATCACTACCTTGTTGTAGCCAAGATACGAATGCGGATCTCCCAAGCGATACAGCAAAGAAGAAGAGAAGGTATAACATAGAAAATCTGCAATCGCGAGAAACCGCCAGAATCTTAGCTGAGCACATATTCAGAAATATCTGAACAATTCCTACGCCGCCGGCATCATGTACTGAAGACCAGTGGCAAAGCTGCCAACCGGCCAACGTGAGGGGATTCACCCGACCACTGCCAAAAGGTACCTGGTGTGATGAGGAATGCTGGCAAGTACATGTAGCTAAACAAGGAGCATACTAAGCGCTCGTGAGCTCTGCGAGCAGATGAGACGACGAGAACATCGGATTCTTCAGAAAGAGAAAAAGAGCACGAGAAGACTGCGATCGAAGATGTTGAGAGGAATCCCTGGGAATACCAGGAATAACGTACGAAAATTTTACCAATAAGTCAAGAGGTGAAGAAAGAAATCTTGTACGATAGGAGAGTTACATTCAGTGCTGAGAAAATGAGAAAACTTTTTCTGCAGACCGTATAACGGCGAAGTAGTCCCACAACCCGCCCTTAGGCACAATAGACCATTCAACCCTGATGTTGATAGCCAAAACTTAAATCGACCTGACCAAAACCAAATAAGAATAGCAATATCTAATCTGAAATCCTACAATGCAGCTGGACCTGATAGCTTACCGGCTGAAATATTCAATGCTCATATCGTGGACCTGCTCAGAACAGTGTATGCGTGATGAATAGAATCTCAGTATCGTTTTCCCAACTCACAAAACAGGAGACCGCCCCAACTGCAGAAACTATAAAGTAATAAGTCCCCTCAACATCGCATATACTCCTAAGATCTTTTTTTTCCATATTAAGTGAATGTCTGAAACATTTCGTCAACAACCTGATTGGCCCCTATCAGTACTTAGAACAGGAAAGTTAAGAATCATACTGGGAAAAACTCAGGATGTCCTAATCGATACCCACTATCTTTTCATCGATTTTAAGGCCACATATGATATGTAGCTTTTTTAGCTATATAGAGCCATCTCCAGGCTTGCCCAGATCGTCTGCCTGTGCAGGATGACGATGGAGAACGCGCGCTGCTCGGTCAAGGTCTTCAGCTCACAAGCAAATACTGGAGGCACAATTTTCCAAAAGAGAACTAAGCAGACTCAAGCTTGTGCGTTCTTTAATATTAAAACGGAAGTTGTCATAATGGGTTTAGCGATAAAAGAGGTAAAAACCAAGTATATGCTGTCGACAAGATGGGACACACAATATCGACGAATTGGACAGAACATCACAAACAGCAGCTATAATTTCGAGGTAGTAAGGGGCTTTGTCACCTTGGCTCTGCAATAAATTCTGCCATCACACATCAGCAGAAGTACAAGGTTTCTTTACGCTGAAAAGGCAATTGAGTAGTAAGGCCCTATTCCGAAACACTAAGAAGACTCTATATAAAACTTGGATAATCTCAGTCCCACTTTATGGCGCTGAGGCATGGACTATATCGTAAGCGGATACAGATATCCTCAGTCGTTTCGAAAGAAAAATCTTCAAAATATATTCGGTCCCATATGCGTTGACGGGCATTGGAGGAGAAGATTCAACGAACTATATGAGTTGTACAGAGACATCAACCTAGTCAGAAAACTCCGCATAAGATCCCTAAGGTGGGTAAGACCTGTAGAGCGAATAGACACCAATGATCCAGTTTGTATAGTTTGCGAATTTAACCCAGAGTGTTAACGCAGTACGGGGTAACCTAAGCTTAGGTTGCACACATAAGTGGAATTGGACCTTAATCGACATGGAGCGCACACCGGGAAATAGTTATCTAAAAACACGACTAATTGGATAGACTTGTTAGTTGAGGCACAAGTTCACTCCGAACTATAGCGCCACCTAAGTAAGTAAGTAAAAAATCGTCTGGCAATAAAATCAAGCCTTGACTTCTTTTCTCAATTATTTATTAACTATTTTGTAGTGGCTTCATCAGAATGCTCAAGCGTTTATCGCTCGAAAAATAAGGCTTCTCAGACAACCTTAAGAATTATGTATATTGGCCAGAATTCTATCTTACCTGACATGGGTTGGAACATGCCTACACAGAACTATGTTGACAATGTTCTTCCCAATGGTGATTCTGTTCTTTTTGACACAAGAAAGTTATATTCTTCGTATAGCAAAATTATAATCAGACTCTTAGTCTTGCTTAAAGCATCTCCATTTCGACGGTCTTAGCTGTAAATAAATATAGATTCCACATGGATAGTATATTAAGCACCACGAATGATGGCTCTACAGTCCGGGTTAGAACTTGACCTTTACCAATAAACTCTCAAGTTGGCGTGATCTTTGGATATGTACAAACATTTTAGGGGTACACAAATCCCTTGAGCGCGCTCTTATAATGAGCCTACAGTTGCAAACTATAAGACGGATAAAGTAATGCCTTTTATCCAGATCAACAAATGCAAAGTCATCTTAAACTGCGTTGTTCCTTTGTTAAAAAATAAAAAACACTTCAGGTGAGAGCCTTTATATCTATTGGCTCTACATATCTTAACCATCTTAAGCCATTAATGCATGCGTTTCTAAGCAGATCGATGTCGCTATATAGCAATAGAGATCAACAATAACCCAAAGAATCATATGTTAAAAGCGACTAAAGAAATACTCATCCGCCTTAGTTAACATCCTTTTTTTGCACTAAAGAAACAGCTGGAATTAGGCCTTTCCTCGTATAGAGTTTCCATAGTAGTTCTGAATACTTAATTCCCTTCTAAGTCCATATAAACAGTGATTTTCAAGGAAAACGCTTCATTTGATTATTGATGAGGTGTCATTATCAGAGCTGTCCCGAAATTCGTTACTATTTATTTTGACATTCTATCCGATTCATCGGTGTTGTACGTTCCTTTCTATGGACAGTATATACTCGTACTTGATCTTTCCCTCATTTACAACTAAAACTATTTTTACGGCTTTGGATGCAAATGTGTTCTGCAAATTTTATCATTGTCATCTCTCCGACGTCTCGGTGAGATTACGTCGGACCTTTAAGAAACATCGAGGTCACTCCATCGGCATTCTGCACAATCTGTCGAATTTGGCAGAGATATCAAACCTAGACAATGTCAAGATAGCTCTCAAGGACATTATTTATTCATCAGAAGTAACAACATTTTTATTTTTTTTTTAAAGAATTTAACACCCAAGTGGGAATGATTATGATGCCAAAGCATGTGTTAAGCTTTTCGAAAAATGGGACAGAAACAGAAAGAAAGATATTTGGGCTCAGTGGCTATTTCGCTCCATGGGTGGCATCCAACATTTAATGGGGAGACTAAATTATTATTGTAAATTGACACAAGATTTTAGTTGCCTGAAAAGAAGTCTTTAGGTCCCGGCTAGTATTGAACACCGAACCGCCCGATTTGGAAGCCAACACAGTACCACTTGAGCCACGGCCACCCACGGCCATTGAATGAAACCATCAGATTGATGAGGTGCGAGAAGAATTGCAATTCAAATTTGCAAAAAGTGGGTGTTAATTACATATTTTTCTGGAAAAAAAATGGCAAACTCAAAATTTTAAGTTTTAAAAAAAAATCAATAAATTTTGACGCATTAATTTTACTTTGAAACAATTAAAATACTCATAATTGCGAGAGAAGACGTTCTAGACAAGTTATTTTCACTAGGAGTCAAACAGGGCCGATTAAGGCTTCACCAAAAAAAACCTTTATTGCGGTGGGGATGCATTCCGGACCGGCCTAAAACCACAGAGAAAGGGGCCAATTTGTTTTTACTAAAGCGACGTTGGATTAGTCTCACTGCAATTGAAGAAGTGATAAAGGTTTTGTGAACTGGTAGCTCTAAATTCTTTCGTGGAAATAGGACCAACTTTAGGGTTGTAGACATTATAAAATAGTCTACTGACTGAAGGATGACACGCGATCAAGCTTAAAAACCAACCTTTGTCCTACCACGTAATTCATTTCGCAGTAGCCCTTATTTGCCGCATAAAAATAAAAGACCATCTCCTACTATCAGACTGTAATTTCTTACTACCGACAATAAACTTGGTATCCGATTCTCCTACTACTGCGACCCCACCTAATTCCCATTGGCTCATTCCAATGACCACTCTCTTCACCTCTGTTCGCTTTGAATTTGTGTCAACGTGCAACAGTGACACAAAAGACCACTTGATTTGGTAGCCCGAAACCAATCACTGATAGAAACTAATTTTGTCCTCTTAATCACCCTCATATTGTATAATTAATTGTTTCGCCTTTGCAACCTTTTCATTGGTATACACCCAAGGCCGTTGAGTCATTGACTTGTTGCTTGTCCTTTGGGGAAAAAACGAAAATTTACTACTACAATTATTCACTAAATGTGTCTTTCACAAATCAGATCCTAGGACATTGCCAGAAGGTATACCTTTTATTTGAGTGTCCTGACAATCATTTGACATTGTCAATTCTACCCCAATTATTTTTTAAAGAGGCTGACGATGAGACAAAAAAACAGAAACCGCTCAACAAAGAAACGGAAAAAATGGTTGTTGGCAACAAAAAAAAAATGCAATTTCCTTTTGTGTACCTAAATAGGGAATTCTAAATTAATTTCCTCAAAAGTCTGGGGAATACGAGTAGAACAGGAGTCTACTGCACGAGCGTTTCAGGTGTCCAAATATCACTTTTTTTTGTGTGCTGCGGTGTAACTAGGTTTTCTCTTTCTCCTGAAAATGAACCATACACAGAATAGCAGCGATGCCATTTTCATAACAATTATTATTATCTTGGTATCGTCGGGTATTTTTAGTTGGCAGGCAAAAATCATAAAAAAGATTCTCTATAACACAATCGCTAATGAAAAATTCCTCGAGCACACAGACTAGTAGAAGTGAAAAAAGTGGCATAACTGGGTCGCACGTACAAGCGTTGGTACGCTTAAATGGATTCTTACAAATCGGCCACAGAAAACCATTGAGAAAAGTCGACTTTATTACAAGAAATATTGCTAGTTCTGGTGATCAAACACTTTTAGCGAACAGGAAAAGGACTTTAAAAATATGATATTAAACCCGAAACAAACATTATGGTACAGGCAAACAATAATTTAGAAGAATGAATGAGAGGAATTTGAGTTAATAATTTGATGGGTTCATATAAACCCAGATACGTATGTATTTATACGAAAACCTCGACCTAACAGCAAGGCCTGTAGTCGAATTCATGTGCTGCTAAATAAGGTAAATCAGCATTACTGGTTCCAGCACGTGTGGGTTCTGGTATAGACCCATGATGATGGGCAAGGGTTTCATACTAATTATACACAAGACATGCGTGATAAGAGACCCTTTTAGGAAAGAGCCAAATTGTTGGCGGACCGCCATTCACCTGTTTTTATGGGAAAAATAGATAATATTTAACGAGAGTAGAAGAATAGATAGGTTTAAGTATTTTCTAAGGACCCCATCGTAGCCACTATGCCTTTGGTTGAATGGTTGACGTTGCTAAGTATATCTTATCTTATCTGGCGACAAATTCGGATAGCTCTTTGGGTGAGCCGGTAACAATTTATAATAACTAGATTCACAGAGGGGGTACAACAAAGGTGTACCATATGCCGATGAGCCAGTTGTGGACCCAAAATATGTGCTTTGCTATTACTTTGTTGCACTGGACCACTCTGTCTTCTTTTTAATTACTGAAATTGTTTCGTTCTCCTTTAAGAAGCACATACTAAGTTTGAAATGTCCATAATGTTTTGTTCTCAGCAATTTGAAATATTTGTTTTCACAGTTATGATAGTCTTTTTCTGCTAATTTATTTGCTATATCGGTGGAATTTTAGCAGTTTTATTCTGCCCCAATATAAGACGCACTCTGCTTGAGTATGAGCTAACATTATTAAAGTTAGTATTAATGTTCTAGTTATAGATGTGTTTAAGCTGTTCCTAAATCATAGTTCTATTGGTACGCATCACATCCTCAAGAATGCAGCTGTGCTTGTCAATACCAGCATGTGGGTAGTCTACTCGTAAATCATTTCTTGACCTTAAACTAGCTCCATCATTTTTTTCGCATGCATGTATACACCAATCAGGAATAGCAAGCGCAGGAGAGTTTTATGTGAGAATGAGCATCATATGTTGGTTGGCATTGGTAACTGTAGAACATAATATTGGAGAAAGGACTTTCAGATTTGATTTAGTTATAGTGCTATTATCTTTTTTTACTCTGGGCGCACTTGTATTTGCATGGGGTTTTCAATGATCTTTGTGTACAACTCCACATGTGCCTGGTTCCAAAGCTGTTGATTAGGTTAACTTTTATGCAAAATACGCCCTTTTACAAGAGTGTTGGAAAATCGTCTTCTTTCACAGTATTGAACAAAACTTGGGGACGATATGATCATTAAAGACGCTCTTGATTTCTAACAGTTCTCTTCGCTTGGTTTGGTCACACTTCTATGCGGAACAATCCCAGAAAGATTGTGTGGTTTGACAATTTTATTAGCGTACTGTTTTCAGAGGATTCTCTTAGTTTGTGCACTATTGCAAGATCATCAAACCCTGCCTTTCGCATGAATCTGTTCTACCATGAGAAGAAATGGAGATTCTTATTTCTAAGCCGTATATCTGTCGGTTTTACTAGGTTTGTAGATTGATAAGGGATCTTTAACTTAGTTAGTTAGTTGATTAAGATTTTTTATTCAATCAAAGACTTTTAAATTACTTATATGAGACTTTGATTTAATTTTTTTAATTTTAATAAGTAAGTAAGTAAGTAAGTAATCCATTCATTTATTTACAATTTTTAACATACATTTACATTAACTATTTATGAATATAAACGCTTTGGCATTGCCGTCAGCTCGACTAACAACTTTAATTTCTTCTATTGATTTTAAATATACTTTATTATTTTAATTTTCAGTTTTCATTTAATATTTTTGTTTATTATTTTTTTTTTTTTATCGTAGATCAATCATATTCAGTCATGATTAGTTTCCTAAATCTGCAAGTTTCCTTTAGATAATTGGCAAGTTTTATCCAATCTGGTCCATCCAATATTTGTATTGTCTCCTGCATTGAGAGAGAGAATTTTCCAAAATACGCAAATCTCTCTTGTCGAAAAATTGGACAGATACTTATAAAGTGGAAGCAGTCTTCTTTGGATCTTGTGTTGCATAGTGTGCAAAACTGGTTGTAACTCTCATTGTAAGGTCTTCCGTTGAGGCATAATAATTCGCATCTTGCTTTAAATATTAGAGAAATATCTTTGGTACTTAGAGAATTTTGAAAATAATTATTGTTACACAGATTACATTTCAACTGACTGTATAATATTCGGCTTTCAGATTCAGTAGCTGTTTCTACAAGCAGATTTCGAACCGAGTCTTCATTCAGCTGAATAATTCTATAAAGCTTTTCCTTTACACCAAGAATGTTGTTTGGATCAATTTCTATATCTTCGCCAAAAGAAGTGGCGATCTGTTGCCATTTATTAAACCACCAGTCTTTGTTCCTAACTTCGTATAGCAGCATCTTTTTACTCAGACGTTCATCTCGAAAACCTAAGACTTTGAGTAGATAATCAGCTTGTAGTTTCAGGGTGCTGGTAAATATCTTTGGCAAGCCGGTTTCTAAATAAATCGCATAATTCGGTGTGTTGATTGGTAGATTGAAAATTTTTCTGATGAAGTTCCTCTGAAGTTTCTCAGTTACCTCATACTCTTCCATTCCCCAAACTTGAGCTGCATAGCACAGAGTTGACTTCACAACTGAATTGAAGATTTGATATTTGGTAGACAAATGTATATGGCTGTTTGTAAAAATCTTTCTCCATGTTAAGTTTATAAGACTTTGAGAGGCCTTGGCTTTTTCGGCAAGGTGCTTACTAAAATTTAGCCTTGGGTTAAGGTTCACCCCAAGATACCTATATTCATTTGTCACTTCCAAATGCCTTCCATTGTACAGCCAAGTGCTTCCGACTTCAGTTCGATTGGAACGCGAGAAAATCATAATTTTTGATTTTTCAGTGTTGATTTCAAGTCCCCACTTTTCACAGTATGTAGACAGCCGATTTATCATCAATTTTAAATGGTCTTTCGATTCTGATAATATAACCAAGTCGTCAGCATATAGCAACACATTGATTTGGATTCCTGCCATTCTAATTCCTCCAGGAAGGTGGTTTACAATGTCGTTTATAAAAAGTGCAAATAAAAGTGCGTTAAGCGGACATCCCTGTTTGACACCTGAATCAGTTCTAAACCATTCAGAGAAACGTGAACCATCCCACACGCTGGCTTCTGTGTCATTGTACATATTTTTGATAACATGTAGAAACCTGGTTGAGACACCTAGCTGTGAAAGTCTGTATATTAGCGCATTCCGATTTACCAAATCAAACGCTGCTTTGAAATCG
The DNA here is from genome assembly GCA_949129095.1 of Volucella bombylans. NCBI lineage: Eukaryota > Metazoa > Arthropoda > Insecta > Diptera > Syrphidae > Volucella > Volucella bombylans. Next base: position 27,039,499 of record OX422142.1, on the reverse strand, counting down.
ACAAAGAACGCGTACACCTTTTTATTTCTAGCATGATATGCTTTGACAATCGATGTCAGAGAGAAGATTTGGTCAACTGTGGAATAGTTTTTCCTAAATCCAGCCTGGAAATCGGATAGTATATTTTTTTCTTCTACCCAGTTTTCCAATCGGCTAACAAGAACTCCACAGAGTACCTTAGCTATGATATTCATAAAAGATATACCTCTGTAGTTGGCAACGTCATTCGTGGCACCTTTTTTATGTATTGGGAATATAACAGCTTTTTTGAACGAGGATGGAACTTCCGCATTCATAAGAATTTTGTTAAAAAGCGTAGCCAGTTGAATACTAAAACTTTGAGAAGCATTCTTAAAAAATTCATAAGGTACACCATCTTCACCCGGAGCTTTTCTATTTTTAGCTTTCAGAAGCACAATAATTGTAACAATCGTTTAGTTAAATTCAAATCCTATAATAACTAAGACCTCCTTTCTAGTTTAATAGGAATTCGTGAGTTTAGTTTTGTTTAATAATTGAATATAGGTGTATTTCTTTAAAAATATATTTAAACGTTTTCCTTTAAAATATTTCCTCGATAATAATTTAATGCAGTCTTGCAAAATTCACACAATATAGGAACATGGATCTCGTTAAGGCGGCCGACTACTTTCTTATCTGATAAATAATCAGTTCCCAGGAAATGTCTCCTTGTTTCCCGCTTGTTTCCCTATGAAATTGAAAACATCCTCAGTCACGCTTCATCACTACTGTATGGTACAAAATTTAAATGCAACAATTCCCCTCTTAGTTTCAACATCATTGAGATTTGATTTGTAACATATACTCATTCCGAAAATAGTTTTTACGAGTATTGTAACTTAAGTCACTATATGGCACGGATTGATTGATAAAGCATTTTTCTGGAAAGTGCTGATCTAATTTAACGAAAAGCTCCACGAGAATCAGTTTTCAGCTTTCTATTGCTTCCGGATTGGGGTCCAAAATATTCCACATGCCACAACTTTGAACCAGTTTTTTCCAGTCACCGTACCAGCCAGATTTGCACCATATTTGTCTGACTACCAGTACCTTGGGCAAGCGATGGTTTTCCATTCAAAAACTCATCATAATGTAAGAAAACTGCAATTTTGTATATAGGGGAGATAGTCCTGTTACGAGATTTGTCATTTGGTGTACAAGCCCAACGCGAAGGTCTTCGTAGTTAGTTTAGTTTTAAATGCATTTTATTTACTTATTCATTAACTCTTACATACTAACAAAAAATGATTAAATACTAGCTTACAATTACTTAACAATCTTATATCTGCCATATACAATATATTCTCAGTATGGATATGAAGGAAAATGCGAATTCAATTTAAATTGTTTTTATTTTTCAATATAATCTCCCCTAACATCAATGCATTTGTTACATCTTGAGATAAGCTTTTTTAAACCCTCAAAAAAATAAATTTCCTCTTTCTCTGCAAAATACCCATTTATTGCCGACTTGAGTTCTTCATCATCCGAAAATCTTTTTCCACGAAGACATTTTTTCAAATTCGGAAACAGGAAATAATCACTAGGGGCAAGGTCTGGACTATAGGGTGGGTGTTGGATTTCTTCGAAACCACAATCTCGCGCAGCAGCCTTGGAAACTCGCGCCGTGTGAACAGGGGCGTTGTCATGAAGAAGCACCACACCCGCTGCGAGTTTACCCCGTCTTTTCTTTTTAATTTCCTCCCGCAAATTATGCAAAGTGGAAGCGTAGGATGTGGCGTTGATGGTTTCACTTTTTTTTTTGTACTCAATGAGCAAGATTCCCTTTGAGTCCCAAAAAACTGTGGCCATGAGCTTCCCGGCAGACGGAGTGACTTTGAACTTCTTCGGGGGGTCTGTTCCTTTTTTGTCCCACTGCATGGACTCTTGTTTGCTTTCAGGGTCATAGTGGTGGACCCATGTTTCGTCCCCAGTAACAATTCGATCTATAACACCGTCCGCGTTCTCACTACACATCTCCAAAAGCTCTCTACAGCATGCGATTCTCACTTTTTTCTGAGGCGCTGTGAGCATTCGTGGCACCCACCTTGCACTGACCTTTGAAAGGTTAAGATGGTCATGAAGAATGGTGTGAATGGTACCAATTGAAAGCTTGGTGATCTCTGCCATCATTTTCACCTTTATTCGGGCATCCTCAAGAACAAGTTTTTCGACTTCTTTGATGCTTTCACCCGTACAAGCAGTAGCCGGGGCCCCGGAGCGGGGGTCGTCTTCAATGCTCTCTCTGCCTCTCTTGAACTCACTTGACCACTTTTGCACAGTTCATAATGAAGGTGCGGAACCCTGGTAAACAGCCACCATCTCTTCATGAATAGTTTTTTGACTTTTTCCTTGCTTAGTGAGAAATTTAATTACAGCGCGATGCCCAATTTTCACCATCATCGTCTCAGTTGCCATTATGATTCTGTTTAACTACAGATAAAACGCGAATTAATAATCACATTTATATGAAATTTTACATGAATGCACTAAAATAACAGTATTACTTGATAAATAAGTCAATTTATATATACAACCACAGCTTCACCCCGATACCGAGAATATGATGAACGCCCCTCGTAAATCTGCCATATAAGTGCACAAAGCCTAATGGTTTCATCCATACGTGACTGATTACGCATACAAAGTGTATAGCTACAAGCTGTTTCGATCCGACAGGTTTGACCATACTGAGGGTGGAGTTGCAATAAATGTACACAAAACATTAAAATATGCAAGTGGGCGAGTCAGGCAGAAGTTGTGCCATCAACTTCAGTATTGCCATTGAAATGGTGAACGAAGATCTTGAGATCATACAGCAGTGGTCACTCAAACATAATTTATCACTGAATCCAGCGAAGTCCAAAATACTCTATATTTATAAGCAGTCACTAGATACTACCACATTTCCACCAATAAAATTAGGGCAGTCATCCATAGAATACCTCACGAAGTCTCGAAATCTGGGTATTGTTTTTAACGATACTCTTACCTGGACAGATCACGCTGCAACTACAATCGGAAAAGTATACAATGGTCTCCGACTACTATGGGCAACGCAAAATTCTTTGCCGATCAAAACTAAGATGTTACTTGTTAAGTCCCTTTTATTATCTATATTGCTATATAGTTGCGAAGTTTTCTGCCTTGTTGACTATAATACTAAGCGTAAACTAAATGTCATCTACAACAATCTAGCAAGATATGTTTTTAGTAAACTATACTTCGACCACATATCAAGTTACTCTCTACAAATAATGGACCTCAGCTTCGACAACCTCATTAAATTTAGAACGCTGATCCTCTTGCATGGTATTATACAGACCCAACAGCCTGAGTATTTGTATAACAGATTAAATTCTGCGAGTTCACAAAGAACAGCCATCCTTATTCGGCCCCGATCCCATTGCTTGCAATTTGAGCGCTCATTCTTCGTCCATGTCACTCTCCTATGGAACTCATTACCCATTACACTAAGGAGAACCATAAACGCAAGCACATTTAAAACATATCTTTTCCACCGCCTGGCCAGTGATACAATACATAAATAAAAATTTGTTAAATGTTATATATTTTTATTGTTTATGTTATTAATTCAGTTTTGTAATTTCCAATTAAATTAAGTCACCTATTTGTAATGTTAAATTTGCTTTCGGACCTAAATTTTTGTAAAACCTACACTCACTATAAGATGTAATCTTACTGTGTACATATTCTTTAAATAAATAAATAAATACAAATAAAAATAAACTTAATGTGCCATCAATAGAAAGTAACGATTGGAGTCGTGTACAGACCAAATGACTGTATTCCCTTTGAATCAATTTATAATACCCTACAAGAATTATCCTTTACTCCCAATCAAATAATCATGTGTGGTGATTTAAGCCGTAACAATTTAAATGTACCTCACTCAATCAGCTTTCTTGAGTACACGAAATCTCTCTATTTATATTCAGTAAATACGTCGATACCTACTCACTTTACTAATTCAACATCCACCCTTATCATTTCAATTTTTATATCTAATAAAGAAAAAGTTTCACTATATAGCCAATTTGGAGCTCCAGGGTTTTTATTGCATGACCTACGAGGGGCGTTCAATATATTCTCGGCATCGGGGTGCAGCTGTGGTTGTATATATAAATTGACTTATTTATCACGTAATAATATTATTTTAGTGCATTCATGTAAAATTTCATATAAATGTGATTATTAATTCGCGTTTTATCTCTAGTTAAAAAGAGTCATAATGGCAACTGAGACGATGATGGTGAAAATTGAGCATCGCGCTGTAATTAAATTTCTCACTAAGCAAGGAAAAAGTCAAAAAACTATTCATGAAGAGATGGTGGCTGCTTACCAGGGTTCCGCACCTTCCTTATCAACTGTGCAAAAGTGGTCAAGTGAGTTCAAGAGAGGCAGAGAGAGCATTGAAGACGAGCCCCGCTCCGGCGCCCCGGCTACTGCTTGTACGGGAGAAAGCATCAAAGAAGTCGAAAAACTTGTTCTTGAGGATGCCCGAATAAAGGTGAAAATGATGGCAGAGATCACCAAGCTTTCAATTGGTACCATTCACACCATTCTTCATGACCATCTTAACCTTTCAAAGGTCAGTGCAAGGTGGGTGCCACGAATGCTCACAGCGCCTCAGAAAAAAGTGAGAATCGCATGCTGTAGAGAGCTTTTGGAGATGTGTAGTGAGAACGCGGACGGTGTTATAGATCGAATTGTTACTGGGGACGAAACATGGGTCCACCACTATGACCCTGAAAGCAAACAAGAGTCCATGCAGTGGGACAAAAAAGGAACAGACCCCCCGAAGAAGTTCAAAGTCACTCCGTCTGCCGGGAAGCTCATGGCCACAGTTTTTTGGGACTCAAAGGGAATCTTGCTCATTGAGTACAAAAAAAAAAGTGAAACCATCAACGCCACATCCTACGCTTCCACTTTGCATAATTTGCGGGAGGAAATTAAAAAGAAAAGACGGGGTAAACTCGCAGCGGGTGTGGTGCTTCTTCATGACAACGCCCCTGTTCACACGGCGCGAGTTTCCAAGGCTGCTGCGCGAGATTGTGGTTTCGAAGAAATCCAACACCCACCCTATAGTCCAGACCTTGCCCCTAGTGATTATTTCCTGTTTCCGAATTTGAAAAAATGTCTTCGTGGAAAAAGATTTTCGGATGATGAAGAACTCAAGTCGGCAATAAATGGGTATTTTGCAGAGAAAGAGGAAATTTATTTTTTTGAGGGTTTACAAAAGCTTATCTCAAGATGTAACAAATGCATTGATGTTAGGGGAGATTATATTGAAAAATAAAAACAATTTAAATTTAATTCGCATTTTCTTTCATATCGATACCGAGAATATATTGAACGCCCCTCGTACTTTTTCTATGATATCAATTCGATATTCAACTGAATGCACGATAACGTTTAGAGACTTTCGCAACATAAACTATTATGCACTTCAACAAGATACTTTCACGATAAATTGTTGTCGCATTTACCAAATGCCTTTAGTTGACGACCAGATGAATTTTCTGCAAGAACGAATTGTGTCCCTTTTTAACAAACACCTTCCCATCAGGATCATCAAACTCCTTTCACCCAATGGTTAACGCCAGGCATTTTACATCTTATAAAAAGCGTGATAACGCATTCGAAAGATTTTGTGGATTCATTGATATGTATCGCTCACTTAGCAATAAAGTAGTATGCAAAGGCAAAGCTTGTACAGTAGAAAATTTTGGATGTGTTCGTCAGGGAAGGAAATATGGCAAACAATTCTAGAGATCGGCCTAAAAAGGGGAAAGCTAACAACACCGGATAATATTGACTACTTTTTGACAACTTTTTTAACTTTCAGTAGTATGTGGCGATTTCGATCAGACATCGGATGATACCGAATGGTCATACTTCAAACTTAATGGAATATGTCAGGAAGATGTTCTGGAGCACTATAAATCAAGTCTAATGCAATGGGAGTAGACGAAGTCCATCCAAAATTTGTTAACTTTCTGCTTCCATTTACACTTCCGTTAATAACGCAGATATTTAATACATTTATAACTACTTCCTGTTTCCCAAAAAAGTTGGAAGGAGGCAAAAGTCATCCCTATTCCCAAGAATGGAAAATCATTCGATCCTCCCATTCCTCTTTAGAGTATAGGAAAAAAACCATCTCAGTACAAATGCAAAAGCATCTCTCAGTTAAGAATCTAATTTGTGCAAGTCAAACTGACTTCGGCCCCAATCATAGTTTGCAAGACTGCTTTGCTTTCAGTTGATGAGGAAATCAGAAGGAAAGTAGAAGCAAATCAAAAAACAGTTCTCGACCTATCTAAAGCATTCCAAACTGTATACCATTATATTCTTTGTTCAAAACTTCTCACTGTTTGCTGCGAGGCTCATTCTGTCCTACCTAGAAGGGAGGCAGCAAAAATTTGTAGTTGGTGAGCAGTCTTCGTCTTACCAGCCAATCAAGTACGGAGTACTACGCAATCCTTGGAACTATACTTTTTTTCCTCTATGTGAACGAGTTTTCTAAGATTATCAAACATTGCTCGATTCATATGTTCGCAGTTGACACCCAGCCATATATAAGCCATTCGCTTGAGTCAAGGAACGAAGCCATCATCTTGATGAATGAAGATCTTCAGCGAATCTCAGATTGGTCGTATAATAATAACAATGTAATATGCAGAAACAACTTGGACATATCACATCTCCATCCGATTCAACTATCAGAAAACCGGATAGAATATGTCGACTCTGTTAAAAACCTGGGTTTGATATTTAATAAGACTTTAACTTGGTCAACTCATATAAATGCTGCTATCGGTAAGGCGCATGGGGGTCTTCGTGCCTTATGAGTTACTCAGCACTTCATACCCACAAGGGTGAAACTCTTACTGGTGAAAACCTTTTGCCTATCTAACTTTATTGCTCTGAGATGTTCTGCTGTCCAGATTATGACATTGTATACAATAATATGGCTCGATATAGAACGTTACCTCTACCGCATGCAATTTAGCTTAGTCTCGGACCCTAAACGCTTCTACCAGTTTATTAATACCAAAAGAAAGTCAGACGGCTACCCATCTACTCTTAAATTTCTTAGTGAATCTTCTGCCGACCCAAAAACCATTGCAAATTTCTTTGCCTGTCATTTCAACAAATTCTTTTCTAAGAAAACAGCTGAACCCGATCCTAGCTACTTTAGCTATATGAGAAACTATCCTGAGACGTCAGCCATTTCACTAAATATAACAACAAATTTGGTATCTGAAAACATTACCAAACTTAAAGATGATTTCTCGTCCGGCCCTGATGGAATTCCGGCTATTGTAATAAAAGAGTGTGTTACCCATCTCGGTCCTCCTCTTGCTGCCCTATTTAACTTGTCTGTCTCAACAGGTACTTTCCCTTTCCTATGGAAGGAATCTTACATTATCCCTATTCATAAAAAAGGAAGTAAAGCCGAAGTCGATAATTATAGGCCCATAGCGAAACTCTCTTGCATACCCAAACTTTTTGAAAGCATAGTCTATCAACAACTGCTTCCATACTGTAGGCCAACTATCTGCACACATCAGCACGGCTTCTTGAAAGGTAAATCAACGACCACTAACCTAACAGAGTTCGTCTCTAGGACTCTTCATGCTTTAGAAGACGGTGATGAAGTCGATTCAATTTCCACAGATTTCATCAGTGCATTCGATAAAATTTCTCACCAACTTATCATCTTTAAACTAAAAAAACTTGGCTTTTCCCCTCATTTTGTGGCATGGACCAAATCCTATTTAGAAGACCGAGAATACAGGGTCATCTTCAGATCTTCAATATCCGACCCCATAAAGCAACATCTGGTGTCCCTCAGGGTAGTCAACTTGGTCCAATCATCTTTATCCTCACAATTAATGATATAAATTTAATTTTAACGAACTCTAATCTTTCTATTTTCGCTGATGACATGAGAATTTCCAAAGTCATCTCATTGCCTTCTGACTCCCATTGCCTGCAACATGACTTGAATAAGTTTTCGGTATGGTGCTAGCAAAACTTTTTGGAGCTTAATGTCAGCAAATGCCAAGCGATAACCTATTCCCGTAAACGTCTACCTCCCCCTCCAAGAAACTACTTCATCTGCGATGAGCCTATTCCTTCCACTACCCAAGTACGGGATCTAGGTATAATTTGTGATAGAGAATTGAATTTCGACTCACATATTGACAGCATTATAAATAAAGCTAACTCTTCACTCGGCTTTATCAAACGCTGGTCAAAAACACTTACGTTACAAAGTCCCTGTACATTACTTTTGTAAGGCCTCTTCTCGAATACTGCAGCCAAGTTTGGTCACCCTATAAACTAACCCACATTCAAAGAATAGAAGCAGTCCACCGCAGGTTTATCCGTTTTGCACTTCGTGGTCTACCTTGGGCCGATCCATATGGATTACCCCCCTATGAAAATAGGCTAAAACTAATTAGCATGCATACCCTAAAAAAAACGCCGTGAAGTCGCTGATATACTTTTTATCCACCAGTTACTGACTGGAAATATCGACTGCTCCACAATAACGCAAAATATTGCATTCACTCCCAATCCCCGTAATCTAAGATCTGTCCCACTCTTCCTGATCCGAACTCACCGCACCAACTACGGTCACTTTGACCCCATATCCAGAATGTTGCGTATAACCAACAACTACGCCGAAGTCTTTGACCTAATTAGCAGCAAACAAGAAATAAAAACAGCGCTGCTCAATATGCCACTCCCTTAACATCTCCCCCGTCCGCCATTTCTCCTCGCCCCATTAGGTTAAGTATATCTTTGTTAGTTTTAAGTTTGGCTTGTTAATAAGCTTAATAAAGTTGTCCGGGGTAGACCCGGGCCAATAATGTTATGCTTTCTATATAAACTTATTCAAACAAAAAAATCTGATTATTTGTATAAGTGCCTTATGAGTTACTCAGCACTTCATACCCACAATGGTGAAACTCTTACTGATGAAAGCCTTTTCTATCTAACTTTACGAGTATTGCTCTGAGATGTTCTGCTGTCCAGATTATGACATTGTATACAATAATATGGCTCGATATAGAACCTTATGCTTTCTATATAAACTTATTCAAACAAAAGAATTTGATTATTTGTATAACAAATAAATCCGCCCTCAGTCAAATAGATCACGTATTCTCATGCATACGCGTTATGCTTGTCTGATTTCCAAACGTCTGTTTGTTTTGGTTCCTCCACTCGGCTGTGGAATTCCTTGCCAATTATCGTAACGAAAATGAAAGGCATTCAGTGTTTGAAGTATTCTCTTAAAAGTACCTCTCCATTGGAAATTGATATACCTACAAGTACAATGTAAGCTTTTATTTTGAATTGATTTATTATTAATGTTGCAGAAAAGTCACGCTATTAACTTTATGTGAGGAATTTAAAGCAAAGTCTTTCTACTCGTATATACGTTATAAACTTTATTGAGCGAGTGAACAAAAAGGAAATCTATAGCACAGTATTTATACCATATGTATTATAGTATTTATACCAGTTATCTCAACACTTCACCTCAATGCTATACTAGTACATAAAAGATAATTGTATATAAAAAATGTTATTAATGTAAGCCTAAGGTTCTAGAAAATTTAAAATGTTTTATTTTACATAAATTCTTTGTGAGAATATCAGAAATCAGTTCATCTGTTTGAACATATTTTAGTGTTATTATATTTTGTTGAAAAATTTCTCGTACATAGTGCACTCGAACATCAATATGTTTACTACGACTGTGATAAACAGGATTTTTTACTAATTGCTGCGAGCTCAAATTGTCACCATTCATTCATTCCTTGATGAAAGACCGCAAGTAAACTGCTTCTCTCGCTGCTGCTGATAAGGCCATATATTCAGTTACGGTGCTACTCAAAGCCACTGAAGGTTGCTTCCTGGACTCCCAAGTGATCGCCTCAGTTTCTTCACCAATAAAGAAAGCATAACCGGTATACGATTTTCGGTCATCACTGCCACAAGCCCAGTCAGCATCAGCAAATCCTTTTAGCTTCCCACCAGTCTTTCAGTAACCAAGTTTGAAATTAAGTGTATTGTTTAGGTACCTTAAGATGTGTTTGGCAGCTGTAAGATGCTCAACATGCGGATTTACATTAAACTGTGATAGTTTGTTCACTGAATGTAAAATATGCGGCCGAGTTGACACACCCACATACAATAATGACACAATTATTGACTGATATGTTGTCCTGTCGATTTTTCCACATCCGGAGCAACCGTTGCACTTTGAAAATCTTTGACCAGGATCCAAAGGAGTGTTAAATTTGCGAGTCCGACCCATATTGTGTTTTGCCAATAAAGTGCGTTTGAACTGCTGTTGTGAGATGGTAATACTCTTGTCGTCTTCACGGGTAACCTCCATCCTCAGAAACTGATCGACGGGTCCCTTGTCCACCACACCAAACTCCATGCTTATTTGTACCTTGATTCGAGTTAAAACTTTTAATATGGAGCAAGCTGAGAGAATATCGTCCACGTATACAGCGATAATGTTGATTTCTTTATTTCCATTCAGCGTGTACACGCAAGAGTCAGCACTGCACTGTTTGAAGCCCATACAACGTTCTTTAATTTACAAACCTTCTGCTCGTTGCCCTCAGCGATGAATTGCTCCGGCTGGTTCATATATACATCCTCTCTTAGTTCTCTATTTAAGTAGGCTGCTGTCACGTCCATCTGATGTACCTCGAGATTAAATTCAGCAGCAAGCGCCAATATGAGTCTCACCGATGAAAAGTGAACTACAGGTGAGAACGTCTCCGTGTAACCCACCCCGAACCTCTGGCTGCAACCCTTTGCCACCAGCGGTTTTGTCCCTTTTTATATTAAAAACCCATTTACATTTTATGACTTGTTGGGTGTCTGGTGGATCAACTAGGTCCCAAGTATCGTTAGCCAACAAAGAGTCATATTCACTTTTCATGGCTTCCAACCATCTTTGACCATCCCTCCGATTTAATGCCTCTTTTACTGTCAACGGGTTTGAAACGATTTGAATTTGATTTGATTCACTTACATGTGCATTAAGTCTTTGGCGTGAACGAAGGGTATACGGAGAACGTATCCGATTTTCCACCAAACCAGCACCTTCACCACCACCAGAACTTTCAATCAATGCGTCATCATCTATTACATCACCAGTATCAATCACACAGTCAGCAACTTTTTCAGCAGATTGTACAGCATCAACAGCACAGTCATCAAAACTATTCTCAGACAAAATACTCGTACTGCCACCTTTCATAGCCTCGGTGTTTTGTTTGACAGGAAGAACTTCCTCCCTTGGTAAGTCTATAAGGTTATAATCATTAAAATCGGCTGATGAAATATTCTTACCGATGCTCTCCAAAAACTTAACATCCCGGCTCTTAAATATTTGTCTTAATTTTGTGTCATATAATCTATATGCTTTTCATTCAAAAGCATATAACTCCCTTGGCACTGAATTTCGACCTCCCAGGCCGCTTATCTAACATAACTGCCCTGGATTCAAATATTTTGAAATGCTCTGCAGAAGGTTTTCTTCCGTGCCAAGCTTCGTAAGGCGTTATGCTGTCCAAAGATCTCGTGAATGATCGGTTCCGTAGGTATACAGCAGTTTTGACGGCTTCACCCCATAGCATCTCCGGAAGACTTGAATTTAAAAGCAAGCACCTTGCCATTTCCACAATGGTCCGGTTTGCGCGTTCCGCAACACCATTTTGTTGGGGTGTGTACTGAACTGTAAGTTGGCGTTGAAGGAAGGTGCAAATGCGGTCAATATTAATTCACAGCGAATTGTGGGATTATGTCTCTGGAGAAATTGCCGAGCCTGTTTCTACGGCTGCTGCTAATAGCGAAGTTGCTACATGGAAGTCTAAGGATGGCAAGGCACTGGCTACGATGCTACTATCAGTAAAACAATCTCAAGTTCTTCATATAAAAAATTGCAGCACATCCCAATCCGCTTGACAGAAGTTGGAAGAGATACATACTCCTCGAGGGCCTGCAAGGAAGGTATCTTTATTCAAACATCTCCTGAATCTAAAAATGTAAAACAATCTTTTGTCAGTCATCTTAATAATATCTTCGATTTGTTCGAAAAATTAAAAGAAGTCGACATTAAAATGCAAGACGAATTGCTAACAATTATTCTTCTTTCAAGCTTACCACAAAGCTACTAAGATTTTGTTATAGCAATTGAGTTTCGTGACGATTTGCCTAAGCCACAAGTATTGAAAACGAAGCTAATAGAAGAGGGCAAAAGACGTGAGGGGAACATTTTGCACGAAACTGGGGAAGCAGCATTTTTCTCTAAATTTTCTCTAAACAGAAACTCACAGCAACAACAACAACCACAAGTGAGAACACAGACACACAAACGTGGCAAGTGTTATAAATGTCATAAAAAGGGTCATTACGCATCGTCATGTCGAGCTCAAACTTCCTTGCAGGCCCTCGAGGAGAATGTATCTCTTCCAACTTCTGCCAAGCGGATTTGGATGTGCTGCAATTTTTTATATGAAGCCAGTGCCTTGCCATCCTTCGACTTCCATGCTCATATTTCTTGTTAGAAGCACACCAAGATAACTATACTCTCTGACTATTTCCATTTGATCTCCATTAAACTACCACCAATCGCTGCTGCAGTTTTTTGAAAATCATCTCCTCTGACTTCACTATAATAACAACGAGGTTACACAAGCTGCAATATTCGGCCAACCGATTAATCAACATTTGCAGGGTTTCCAGTAAATGAGCTAGAAGCACAATATCATCGACAAAGAGAAGGGTTTGTTGCATATTGGACACCACTTGGTAAAATATCGACAATATCCTCGATAAAGGATGCAAATAAGACTGCGCTTAATAAACAACCTTGTCTTACTCCAGTTTTGGTTTGAAAATGCTCTGACAGTGCTTCGCCATGTAACATAGCTACCTGGGTATCCACCTACAGATTTTGAAGAACCCTAACAAATTTTATCGAGATTCCCATATTGTACAGTTTATTCGTAAAGTAGCGTGTTTCGGCTCATTGTATCAAACGCCGCCTTGAAGTCCACAAAGCGTGCATAAAACTTTTTGCCTTTTGCCGTGAATAGTTCTACACGGTGCTATTTGGTCACCAATTGCTATGTATCAGCAGCTGTCAAATTTACCAATGACATCCTGCCATCAAAAAATTTAATAAGGTTTGCCAGTTCATCAAGCATCGATTTACGATTGCCGAACTTGTAGAAATTATTAAAAAATATTATCAAAATTGCGGTCGTCATCACAGCTTCAGTGTGCAGGCAATTCGTCTCACCGTGGAAAAGTTTGAGCGTGAGTACAGTCTTTTGGATCTTAAGCCACCAACCAGACAGTGATTGGTGCAAAATGAAGAAAACATAGTCGCCGTAGCGGCCAGTATCAAAGACGGGACTTCTTTGGGATTTCTTCGATTCAGCACCGATCAGCTCAATTGGCCATCGCCAGAGAGTCAACCCGGCTTATTTCCCGGTTGGATTTGGGCCTACATCCATATAAGATTGTGCTGACGCAAGAATTGTATTCATGAATTGAAACAATGCCGTGAGTTCGCTAATTGGGCGCTGGAAATGTTGGCCGAATATCCGGATTTTGGCAACCAAATCATATTCTTGGACGAGGCCCATTTTTGGCCCAGCGACAAGCAAAACTGCCATTATTAGAGCGAACACAATCCACAAGTGTTCGGTCAAGCATCAAGGCATCCACAAAGATTGACTGTTTGGTGCAGTTTATGGCATGGCGGCATCATCGGACCTTATTTCTTTCGAAATGAGGAATGAGACACTACTACTGACTGACACTGACTTCCTGTGGTCAGAGCTCCATATCATCGATGTATCCGAGTTGTGGTTCCAACAAGATGGTGCTGCATTCCATGCAAGCGACACAACGCTCGAAGTTGTGAAGGAGAAATTTGGCGACTGGGTCATCTCACGGCGTAACCTTAGTCTAAGCTAACAAGCCAACCATTTTGGATGAGCTCGAGGTGAACATTTGAAATGCTATTGACGGAATAATGCCACACATAGTGGAGCGAGTCATCAAAAATTAGACCGAACGCTTGAAGCACTGCCAGTGAAGCCGAGGCGGCGAACTGAATGATGTGCTATTCTACACATAATGGCATGAACGTAGCTTTAAAATATAGTCAGAATCAATTTTATATCTCACACCGTTGTTGTTTTATTTAAATTCTTTTCTTATCTGGTCACCCTTTACTATGTCTTTTAATACGAAAATGTGGTCTACTATTGAATAGCCAGGTCTGAATGATCTCTGGAATTCCCAAGGCATATTGTTAACCGTAATCCAAGAAGTAAGCCTTTTTTGTTGCACAACCGTGAAGACATTATGCGAAGAGTTTAAAAATGAAATTCCACGATGACGTGCATCCCTTTCTACAATAATCTACAGCATACTCCAATACATTGTTGAGAGCAATATATAATTATTCTACAAGCTCGTGTGATCCATACTTGTAAAATTCTATTGGAATGCCATCCGATTCCGGGGGCCTTTTCATCTTTAAGTCTATTTAATTCCTCGACTATTTCTTGGGACGTTATTTGTGCATCTAAGACATAATTTTCACGGGCTGGAACACCATAAGGAAGGATGTTTCTGCTCATATTTGGATTTAGTAGCTTTTTGAAATGCCGTTCCAGGACTTGGTCGTGCTATTACACTCACCTAATTTGAATAACCACGTAGTATTCGTAGTAGTTGCAATAGAAGTTTTTAGAAGTTTTTATTAGCGTCGATATACATTTGTTTGCAAACACCTTCGTTGGAATTACGAAATAGATTCAGTCAAGCAAACCACTTTTATCTTACTTTTTCCCATTCGTTATGGCTTGGGGGTCAGGTTGGATGACTTTATCACTTTGAGGTGTGTAACTTGATTCCTGGATAGCAGATAGTTGAAGTTTGTATTCTGTATTAGTAGGTTGTATTTAATCCATTATAATTTATGCAGTGGATTCATACCTCAATCATTGCTCCTCATTGACTTCCAGATTAAATGATATACTAACCGGAAGATGGTCGGAGAAAGGAACATCTCCCACCGCTAGATCTGTTACGAACCTGTTTCATTCCCCCGCAACTAGTTTATAATAAATTACTGAAGTCCCTTTCTTTCCAATACGAGTATATTTCTGTTGCCCCTTCATTATCTGTGTAACTTGCTTAGTTCAGTGAGTGTAAAGAGTTGCAAAAATCAAGTAGTGTTAACCTTTTGGCGTTACGCATATTGTCTTTCGAGTTTCGAGTTATGCCTGCACGTTGAATGAAATAAACATGGTGGTAACATTTCAAATTCAAAATTGTTCAGTTTGTTTTCAGCAATATCAAAGTCTTTTGCAGATAAAAATGTTTCGATTAAAAATACAAATTCAGATTGATTGAACTTTTTGTCAAATGATGCGTCTTTATGGCGAATCACGGCCATTCGATTTTGACCAAAATTTGTCGATGACTTTTTAAGTTATTAAAAAAAAAACAATTACTTTTTTATCTTAAAAATAGAGGACTCTTTAAATTTTTGTAGTACTAGTCAAAATCTGTTAAGAAAGCACACATTTGACGAGAATTTGAAAAAAAACGGGCCAGAATTTTCTGAGTTATTCAAGGAATACCAACAATTTTAGAACCGCCTATGCAATATTAACTACGATTTCGTTAATACAGGGAGTCCTACATCTGACCAGCCGAAAATTTATGGGTAATAGGTTTCCCAAAATCGAATTTGGATATGAAATATCAAAAACCATTGGAGAATACTACAAGTTCTCTTTATCAGGAAGTTCTTGGCGTGACCCATCAACCGCACTCATTACGCCTAGGTTATTTTCTGATTTACATATTTGAGCATTTATATTAATTAAGTGCCTAAAACTACTCTGGCTGATGGCATCACCATCAAATATATCTTTTCATGGTATTTAGTGATGCACTGGTATAAACAGTTTGAGAGCCATCGCCACGTTGGTTGCTGTCATCCTCACCTGTCAGTCAACCATTTTCGCCTCCGCACTATAGCCGATTTGAATTTGATTTGTACGTTAATGTTTCTGTGCCTTGACGTTGTATCAGATTTCAGCTCAAATAAGCGTTTCAGTCTCTCGCCCATCACTGTTGTATAGTCCAAATGCATCTATACTCCAGCGCTCCGGAGGTTTGATCTGGCCTTCGATATCTGATATCTTTTCGGTTCTGCATCTTGACTACAACATAAATTGTGTTATCATCCGTATACAGCGTGCAGTCTAAAGTGGACAACACATCGTACAACTGCTTCTGCTGCTACGGAGTATAGTCAAATGATTTTTGTGCGCAGCATGCTGCTCTCAAACGCAATATTATTGATTGCCAAACGGAACAAACTTGCAAGTTTACTTCACAGCCATACAACATGGTTCTGTTTATGCTTCATATTGCGAAGTTTTTCTTTTCAGTAACTAAACTAGTTACAAAAAATAATTCGGATTATACCAAGAACGGCATCAGCGTGGTTATCACACTGTTATTAACGTTTATGTAAGTTTATCTAGCCATTTTGAATTAAGATGTAATTCAATCTTTCTTTCTCTTACAGGCATTTGTCGCAAGGTGGACTTACCGAGTGGAGTATCCACCGTAAGAAAAATTATAATTGATTTGTGTGAAGTCCCTTGTCTCCAATTTATATTCCCCCTTTTAATCCCAACGATTGGAGGAACGTGATGCAGGATTTTAGAAATTTGTGGCAAGCGCCCAACTGCGTGGGAAGTATTGACTGGAAACACATCCAAATAAAACACCCACCTAAATCTGGACCAATATTTTTTAAATACAAAAGATTTTTTAGTACATTGTTGCTAGGAGTGTGTGATGCCAATTACACATTGCTGTCGATGTTGGGGTATATGAAAATCAAAATGACGGTGGAGTGCTAAAAAATTCAACATTTGGGCAGCAAATGAATAACAACAGCTTTCGTTTCACGACAGAACAAAGACTCCCAAATGTAATGTCATAATGTGAATGTGCCATAATTTTGCAAATGGCGAATTACTGTTACCGCTTATTTGTCAAATTTATGTTGAAATGAATTGTCTGTTTCCTTTTCGTCCTACACCATGCGCGCGAAGAATTTAGCGTTTGGCTGAGCTTCTCGTGCAAACTAGAGAGTAGAGCACTAGAGAAGTTGCAAGAAGTGGCCAGCCCCGTATTGCTCATTCGACAGAGAATATCACTCCTGTGGGCGAAGACGTCCGAGAGATTCCATAAACATGGACCATACAACGACGAACACAATTTTGCATCAGCAGACGTTCGTCGTGTCGCATTTTGGTGAAAGACCTGAAGATGTTCCCTTATGAAGTTAACTTACTCCCTTTCTTTGTTTAACCTAGTGTAATAAGAGGACGATTTCGTATTAAAAATCATAATGAGCGACCAAGTCTGCATTTCTGGGGCACGGATAGTACACATGAAATGCACGAAGAATTGCATACCCACAAATTAACTGTTTAGTGTGGTATTTGCAGTGAATAAGTGATTGGTTCTAATTTTTCTGAGTACCCCGACGGCACCACCGTAACCATAACTGGTGAGTGCTACAGACAGATGTTAAACGAGTTTTTGTTTGCCGCAAGTTGCTGAGTTGAGTCTCGAGCACTGTTGGTTCTATCAGATTTGGGGATTTGAACAGTCCGGCCAAATCACCAGATTTCTTCCTTTGGCTCGTTTTGAAATATCTCATTTACCACAGCAAACCACAAACCTTGCAAGTTTTGAAAGCCGACATTGAAGAAGGAATCACCAATTTGGAGCGAAATTTTTTGCGAGCAACATTTCTAAATGCGGCAAAGCGAGCACAAATGTGCATCAACTAAGGAGGGGGCCATTTGGCCGATATCATATTTTGAACATAATGTCATCAGATCTACACCTTCAAATAAACTATTCGTGAAAACGGAGACCAAATTCTTTTTATTTCTAACAAAATGGCAGCAAATTCATATTATGACACTACTTTTGGTGACTCGGTAACGCATTCTCGGGAAGTGCATAGAGTTTAAGCCTAAAAGCGCAGAAAAAGTAGTTTTGGCATGTACAATCTTGCATAGTTTTTTTTTAAATTTACAGACTGCTTTTACAATCACAATAATTAATGCCCATCAAATTATTGTGATTCATATGACAAGGTCAAAGAAGTTCGAGGCATGTGGTGTCAAGAGACAGAAAATTTATCATCTGTACGCAGACGCGATGATTTCCTCGCGTGAGCTGAATTTTTTATTGATGAGCCATCTTTTGAAGTTTGGGAAGAGATAATAGTCCGAGAGAGCAAAATCGGGCGAATAAGGTGGATGCGACAGCAATTAGAGCCGTAAGTCATTGATCTTAGCCGTGATTGCGATGCTCTTGTGCGCCGGCGAATTGTCTTGCAAAAATAAAATTTTTTTCGCTTCATGTGAGGCCGTTTTGCAGCGATTTCGGCCTTCAATCGCTCCAATTATGCACAGTAATACTCGGTCTTGATGGTTTTTCCTTTTTCAAGGTAGTCCACGAAGAGTATGCCATGACAATCACAGAAAACCGACGCCATAACCTTTCCGACCCATCGAGCCTCCCTCGGCCGCTTCGGAACACTCGTGCCGGCTTCAGTCCATTGCCGGGCACTCATTCTGTTCTCTGGTGTGTAATAGTGGATCCAAGTTTCATCAAAAGTTACCAATCGACGCCAAAAGTCCGCCCGATTCCGCATCAGCAAGTCCAAACACTCTTTCGAAGTGCTTCCGCGTTCGTGTTTTTGGTCAGGAGTGAGCATGCGCGGCACCCAGCGGCAGGATAACTTTTTCATATGCAGAATATTGCCCAAAATATGGCGTGTGCGCTCAGTACTAATCTTTGTGGTATCTGCTAGCTCGCGCACCTTCACTTTCCGGTCAGCCAGCACCATTTCATGTATTTTTTTGACATTGTCCTCTGTAACCGCATCGGAGGGCCTGCCGCTGCGGACTTGATCGGTAGTACCTCTCTTGCCTCTCAAAATGTAATGTTTTATGAGAGAACGAAAATCGTTTTTGTCCGTACTCAACATGATGCCAAACACGTCAAAAACAATCAGCTGTCAAAACAAAACTAAAGACAGTATCGCACTGAAATTTGGCATGTTTGCCTAAATGTGAACGGACTAACCTTTTTTGCAGTAGCAGCGCATTCTGGCGGCCAAGGAGGTTACTTTTCACCCAGTCTAGTACTTCTGCAGACTTTTCATAATGCCCAGCATCTCATTATACAGAGAACTCATTTTCTTCTTTGCACTTCTCGGTGAAGGAGAGATTGAGGGGCTCGTATTAGCTTTTAGCAGTCATAACGAGGAGGGACGGAGACAAAAGTGGCGGTGGATAGCCATCGGCGGAGCTTTCTACTTGACCTGAAACTTGAGGCCAGGTCGGACAAGAATGTGTCCTCAGATGAGTAGTTGAAGATTGACTTGAAAATTAATAAAATGCATTAAACCAACACCATTGCTTTTGTATTTCAAATGGCTTTGCATAAATGTATATTTACTTCCTAACCACACAAATGTTTGCTAATGCATTTTTTTCCAATTTTCATAACTCACAAATTAAAATAGTAAAAATATCATAGTAAACGCAGATGCTTCTATGCAAACAAACATTAAATTGATTATCCCTTTAAAAGAACAATTTAACGTATGAAAAACAAGGAAAAAGAGTTTTCTTAATGTTTCATTGTAAAGTTCCACTAACACGTGAAGAATCAGTAAACGTCTAATTTGCATTGCTTCTAAAAGTTCGACTCATTTTCAATTGAGCAGAAGCAGGAGGTGCAGATGCACATTGTGCGCGTTTTTTCACATATACTCGTAAGTGAACAGTTTGACAGTTCTCTGCAAGAGCAGAAGCAGACGCAAACGCACGTTGTGGTCCTGGTTTTATGTAACAGATGATAAGCTGGTCGAGTTGCTCACACAACAATCAATTAGCAGTTGCATCTACGTCATTTTCGGTTGGTACTTAGGTGGATTATCTTTCGTTTGCTCGTTTCTTTTCCAAAAACTCTCTCTCTTGCCGTTACAAAGTCATGCATCGCGATTTCATTTTTTATAGTTGTGACTCCAAGTCTTTGTTGGTATGCAAAAGGAAGCAGGATGCGAAGATTCAAGGAACCAATATATTTCGGTATCTCTCTTTCTTTCCTTAATAACTGACTTTCGCCGCGCTGCGTGCAAACATTTTAAAGGTATAAAATTAATCCCTAAATGATACAAAGAAAGGCAGTATAAATTAGTAAACTACTAAAATCAAAAGTCATCACAAAACCAACAGTGGCCCCACCAACGTGTCCAATAAAAAAAGGGTAAAGGACTAAGTCCTTTTAAAATGACGTCAAGCTTGAATGAAACGCTCAATTTGGCCCAATTCGTTTACGAAATTATCGTCATAATAAAAAGTAGAATTTCTATCACTATCGCAACCTCCATGGATACATACTCGTAGTTGAGCAAAGTTCTTGACCTTTTTTCTAAGAGCCATGCTAGTTGGAGTGTTTGAAAGATAAATCCGTTGGAGATGAAAACTGTTATTGAATTTAAAATAATTTCCCAAACGAACTAAATGCGACTGATTACTCTACCGGAGTTGGAGAATTGTTTTTCCTTTTTCTATGCTCAAGGATATATTGCTCACCCAGGAGAATCAAAAGTCAACTGAAAAGAAACAAAAGGAGCACTGGAAGCAATGAAGGTTGACTACAAAGTTATGTTGAAGACTTGGAAATAGACTACGTAAACGCACTGATGGGTTCATTGGTTTGGTTTACATTACATCGACAGAGAAGAACGAGGAGTATTAGCATATGTACATAGAGACATACAGTTTTACAGCAATCAAGCGAGAAATGTGTTCAATAGAAACAGGGTGTATGCAGGCTGCAAGAAAAATCTCAAGAATTAGGTCGGATTACTTGATGATGATGTTATACGTAGGAAGCATATTTTACATGACATGCATGGAAAAATATCATATTTGAGTCCCTGAAGACAGGCTGTGGAATATTTTTATGACGATGTAGAGGAAGCGCTATTGTTCAGATCGTAGAATGGAATCCTTTTCAGCAAGTTTTGTCGTTTCGAGGGGGAACAAAAAATTTGCTACCATGATGAGTTTCCATTTCAAAATACATTCGCATAAATAAGATATGTTGAGTAGGATACGAAGGTTTTTAAAGAGCTGTCATTTGGAATTTTGATTACGAAAATCATCTCTTTTAGTCACGGATGAGCTGATTTGTATTGTATTGTATTTTGATTGTACTCGTATGTATGTTAAAGAATGCATTGCTTGCAAAAATACATTGAGCGATTTGCGGATACATATGCAAGTGGTATTTGCTACTGAAAATTTAATTACTATGCATTAGAAATATTTTTTAATTGCTCCTGAATAAACGGTTTTCAAAAAGCTGCTGGAAAAACTTAAGCTCAATAACAATTTTTCAGTAAGTTATGGTTTTTATGGTTCCGGAACGGGTAACTGATACTGAATTATTCGCCAATTTTGTCCAAAGTGTCATAGATATTGTAAAGCCGTCCTGGTTAAATTCCCGGCCATATGAAACCTCTACTATTGCGGAGCAACCAATAGCCATGGATAAGGACATACACAAAAACTAGTTGAGGTCTTACATTTCTATAGCTCAAATATCAATGGTGTTCATGAAGTGGGGTGGAAAAAGACGATCAAAACATGCGTTTCATATACCATGACTGCTATAGAGTACAGAAGCTGCTATTATTTGGTTTCTGTTTTATTGTAGGTGCCAGATTAAGGCATGAAGTCTTCACCTTCCAATAGGTTACCAGACGCATTATAAAAATTTGCGCCAATTATAGGACAAAAATACATATTCAGCAGCATAATCGGCCTACGTTGCCTACACGAAGCAACGTCTATAAATAAACTTGGGCAGATTGATTGGTATCTATTTGTAGGGTCTTAGGCCTGGTACCTAGGTCTCTAAGTCTTCAAATATTCACACTACAGTAGACTTAAGAGAAAACCCAAGAAGTCCAGATCTTTTCGCATCATCATCAGTTATTCAAATAACGTTTGTAAATACTTTCTGGCTAATCAATTTCTCTATTTTTTTTGTGACTTGCTGTTTCTGACTCTTTTTTTTTTTTGATTAATGAACAACCATATAGATTACACTAATGGGAGTGTCATGGGCGTGGGTAGGAACGAGAACTTGCATAATATGATCCGTGTGCTCTGTGCACAGAAGAATGGGTTAAAAATCTGTCATCTGAATGCACAAAGTTTACACAATGCATTGAAACTAGAGGAATTCAAATATCTAAAGGGTTTTCCAATGGGGACTTGACAACTTTGAATTTAATTTGTGAACGCACTCTTTCCCTAACCATCAAACTGTCACTGTCAATTTATTCAGTAAACTCAACATTTTCATGGTAAAGTACACGAACGAGCAACGTCTGTAAATTATAAAAATTTTCTTCCGAAATTCGGAGTCGGTGACTGCAACTTTAAAAGCGTTAACTCTAATTTTCGGTCAGAATTCTCGCCCTAGTAGACAGGCAATAACAAGTTTAGTGCAAAAAATTTAGTCTACATATTCGTTGTGTGATGTTGCCGTGTCAGTGAGACAACGGGTTGGTCGAAGTGTCGAAAATATCGCTGAAGTTCAAGCGTCCGTAGCAAACGATACAAATTGCTCAGACCACATTATCGCGCATTTTGCGTAAGGATCTTGGTTTACACCTATACAAGATCAAGCTGACTCCAGAATTGAAGTTCTGGAGAAGATGCTCTAAGATGATGAATTTCATCACAAAATCATCTTCAGTGACGAAGCTCATTTTTGGCTCAATGGGTTCGTCAATAAACAAAATATGCGTTACTGGTCGGGTGAAAATCCACATGTGCTTCATGAATTAAAACTTCATCCACAAAAAATAACTGTTTGGTGCGGTTTAAATGCCAGCGGCGTTATTGAGCCATATTTTTTCGAGTGAATGTTCAGCGTTATAGCGCCATGATCACCGATTATTTTTGGCCCGAATTGGAAGATATGGGCTTGGACGACATGTGGTTTCAACAGGATGATGCCACAAGCCGCACAGCACACGCTACAATCGATTTATTGAAGAGTAAGTATGATGAGCATGTTATCTCAAGAAATGGGCCAGTCGATTGGCCGCCTTGTTCGTGCGATTTAACGCCGCTTGACTATTTTCTGTGGGACTACGTTAAGTCATTGGTTTATGCCAACACGCCGACGACGCTGGAAGAGCTCAGAGCCAACATTGAACGTGAAATAGCGGCCGTTTCGGCCGAAATGTGTAGCCGAGTCGTTGAAAATTGGGTCCAATGAATCGACCGCTGCAAACGTGCCCGCGGTGGCCATATAAACGAAGTCGAGTTCCATTCATAAATGTTTTGATTGTACTTCAAGCTGATAATAAAGTTTTTGAAATATCTCAAATGGTTTGCGTTTTATTTAAATTTGTCAAGTCCTTATTGGAAAACCCTATATTTGTAAGATCTCAGGTTGATGTTGTTTGTGTGTCTGAGACTCGGTTTCATTCGGATGCCGAAAACAATTTGGTTTTTCGTTGTGATCGAGTGGGTCGGGTAGGTGGATGATTTGCTATTTATGTGCGCGAAGGGTTGCAGTGTACACCTGTTTGTAATTCTATGCAGGACACAGGGCTAGACTATTGCTTCTTCAAAATTGTATGTGAGAGCCAAAGAATTTTATTAGGTACTGCTTAGAGGACAAATCAATCTGTAAACTATATGCCGTTAGTAACCATTCTAGAGCAACTTTCCTATAGTAGCTCCCATGTTGTTCTATGCGGTGACCTTAACTGGAATTTGTTGGATGTGAACGTTCCTTCTCATTTGCTAAATATCTTTAAATCGCTGAACTTATTCCCTGTAAATATAGAAAGTCCTACTCATTTCAAGTACTCTGATTGATCAATTTTTTGTTAGTGATGTTAGTAAGATCATATCCTTTATAGTCAGGTTCAAGTTTCAGGTTTCTCGAGACATGATCTCATTTATTTAACCTTAGATTTTAAAAACAGGCCAAAAGAGATCATCTTCCAGTTTCGTGACTTTAAGAACAGTGAGTTGCTGTATGACATTCAGTGTACTGATTGGAATAGTCTGAGGTGCATGCAGTCTGTTAGCGATAAAGTTGTGTTTTTTCAAGAGCAGATCAGATACCTTTTTAATAAACATATCCCACTAAAAACAAAAGTTATCCGTAGAATGTCCCCACCCTGGATAAGTAGCGAAATTAAGAAGCTGATGCTGCAACGTAATAAAGCCTATAGTCTTTTGAGACGATATAGAGTCGAACCCCTATATCGGGAGTACTGCCGTTTGCGGAAGGAAGTGGTGCTAGACATAAGATTCGCAAATAAGCTTTATTATGAAAATAGGTTAAGCCAAAGTTGTTCATCAAAAAGTAAATGGAAAGCTGTTAAGGAACTTGGAGTTGGAAAAGAGATTCCTAAAATAGCCAATAACATTGACTGTGAACTCTTAAATGCTAAATTCGTCACAAAATCATCCTCTTTCACAAATGAAAACGAGTGTAATACATTTGATCCTTCAGACAACTCCGTCTCCAATGAATCGTTCGGTTTCCTATGTATCAGTGATCAAGAGGTTGTCGAAGCGGTTCTATCAATAAAGTCAAACGTAACCTGAATCGACGGTGTTGATCCCAGGTTCTTAAAACTTCTCCTTCCTTACATTCTTCTTCCCATTACCCATATTTTCAACAGCATAATAACAGCTTCCGATTAACCACGTAAATGGAAGAGGGCAAAAGTTATCCCAATCTCTAAAAAAGGAAATGACAATTATAGACCCATAGCGATTCTCCCGGAAAAAGTAGTTTTGAAGCAAATACATGCATATTTGTCTATAAACAAGCTAGTAAGCAGTTGTCAGTCCGGTTTTCGTCCCAAACACAGCTGCAAAACAGTATTATTGTCAGTAGTCAATGACATTAGGAATTCGTTGGACAAAAAATATGTTACTTTTCTAATTCTCTTAGACTTTCCAAAAGCGTTTGACACTGTTAACCATGTTCTTAATTGCCGAAAACTTCAGACCATGTACAATTTCTCCAAATAATCGGCGAAGCTTATTTATTCCTACCTAGTAGATAGGCAGCAATGTGTTGTGGTCAACAATAGAACTTCAAGCTTTCTTAGGGTATGGAGTGGAGTTCTTCAAAGATTAATACTTGGACCTGTCCTCTTTTCTATGTACATCAATGACTTGTCACAAATTGTCCAACGGTGTCTGATCCACATGTATGCCGATGGTGTCCAATTGGTTTTGAATGGAAATATCAATGCCTTAGATCAAGTCACTGCTTCGATAAATGAATAATTGGACAATATTTTTCTCTGGGCTCAACGTAACTTTCTATGTTTGAATCCGGCAAAGTCGAAAGCTCTCGCGATTCATAGGGAAACACAGAACCTGCCTACCTTCGCACCGATAAAACTTGGTGAAGAAATCGTCCCCCTTATTCACACTGTAAGAAATCTCGGACTTATTTTTAATGACTCCCTATATGGACCGTCCATATAAACACTACTATTGGCAAGGTTTATGGAGGCCTTCGTATGCTTTGGTCAACTCAGATGTTTACACCTACAGCTATAAGAACTACGCTGGCGAAAACGTTCATACTGCCAATTTTACTGTATGGGTGTGAGGTCTGTGGCAAAGTTGACTCAATTTCTAATAAGAAGCTTAATGTTGTATACAACAATATTGCTCGGTATATCTATGGCCTCCAAAATTATGATCACGTGTCCGTTTACTCAAAGTGCATTGTCTGCTGCTCGTTCGATAACCTGCTAGTGCTTCGATCCTTAACATGCCTGCATGACATCATACAGACACATCAACCTGAGTATCTCTATACCAGATTAGTTTTTACTCTATGCAAACTTCACATTCTTGCCTCAGGTATATTTGGTTTCGATATTAACTCTCCGGGGTGGGAGTCCGAATAGGACGGAGAGTTTTTCTTCACTCGGAATGATTCGAAGATTATCAATTTTCACGCTTGTCTTGTGCTTGAAACTCTACAACAGCCAAATATACATGTCAGTGTTATGCCGACACACGCAGATTTTTCTGACTGAGTTCCAATTACACAAATGAAAAACTTGTCATGAGTAGGATTCGAACCTTGACCCTCCGAGTGAGAAGCGATTGCTAGTACCACTAAACCACGGCCATCCCTATATAAAAGAAAATATAGTTTTAGCATACAATTTGTCAAACGCTAATTTCTCTATAAAGGTCAGAAGAAATATGACTAAGGCTTTTGATGTCAAAAGAGCGTATATTTGATGCACAAGCAAATAAACAATAATATATCACAAATAAATTGAAGATTCTGCAGTTCGGAGTGGACAAGTCGTTTCGAAGGTTTGTCATTAGTTAGGGGAAGGGTTGTAACCTTTCCTGCTTTTTAGTGTTGGCCGTGTTTTAAAACCAGACCCTTTTGTCCGCGATTATGTCCAAATTATAATGCCACTACCAATAGTTATCGAACCTGACGAGGCAAGAATAGGTTTACCAGTGTATGAGGCAATTCAGGGGAGAAGATATACGACTCGACTATGCAGTGACATCGACCTTGCCAGAAAAGTGTACATCAGTCGCCAATATTACGAGGATATGTAGAGCAAATGAAAGTTAAACCCCCAGCCCAAAGATTAACATACATTATTGTTGCCACTTAAATTCTATGTTACAGCATACTTTCCAATGTTGTAATATTGCATTAGTAGAACAATCAACAGCCCGGTTAGTTAGAGGTCTATTATTACTATCACAGAAAACAGCGTCATTTGAGTCACTTATATTCCATCATATAAGACACTGCATTCGAGTAAGCTTTTTTAAAGTTAAAACTGAATTACTATTTTGGTGCTAAAAGAACGTTGAACGGAGTCAGGGTCTGGCCTAATAGCTCAAGTATATTTCTCAAAAAGATGTCTGATATTAGCGGCTAAGATCAATCACCGACTAGCGAATGATAATAGAAATCGATAAACACAATTCTCTAAAGCCAATTGACTTGTCATATGCAACATACAATTTGAGACAGGTCACTTCAATTTAGCATTTGCGAATAGTTTGAATATTTGTCATTTAGATTATGCACTGCATCCTTCAGTGTGATTATTGTCATGTTGTTAACAATGCCAAATCATATATGGTTTTTTTTTCGAAATCTTGCTGAAATTAGCCAGCGAATTGGCATAAACTGCTATTGAAAGACGGTGTTGGTGAAGAGACGAAATAAGATTGCAACCGTGACCAAAGCTCTTACAACTAAAAATAGGTAACCTTATCGTAATGTTAAAACAAAGTCCTTTTCTAGTGCGGTATTAAGATTTAAGTCAATAAAATTTTTGACGAATGCATTTCATATTCTAATAAAAGTTTTGAAAATTTGTGCACTCAGCGATTTGAATAATAAATGCCGGCATTCATAAGAATGTCATCTCGTTGACTGCTATGCATTCATTGAAGCCATCGCTAACACATAAATTCTTTCAATTCCTTGTAGTCATTTTAAAGTGATATAGGATATCCATTGGCAGATTTAGGTTGTCAAATGTGAATATCTCAAAAAGTTTTAGGGGGCTGGTAGGGGATTGACGTCATTTGAATCATTGAGAGTGCGTGTTTGTCAATCATAATGTGGCTATCGAGGCGTTTTTTTAAATTGTCATTTCTTACGTGAGTGCGCCCTGACAACTTTGATTACGTTACAAGTAAATTAAATTCGGGTGCAAAGATTCTGAGAAATTTCTTCAGATATGAACAGCCCTCATCTAGAGCACAATATCAAGGAGATTCGAATTGCGTGAGATTCAACGAAGCTTGTGTGAAAATTCAAGAATCTAAGTGCGGAAAAGAGGGGCTGTTTTGGGACTCCCAAAAACTATCATTCATGAAATTTAAATTTTTTAAGATTCAATTAGCACAAAAGCTTAACGATAATGATTTTAATTTAAGCAAAAACTTTTGCCCAATAGTTAGTGTTTTGTGCGCCTTATCGGCAAATGAAATCATCGTACTCCTTGTTTTTTGAAATCCCAGGGAACAAATTATAAATGTGAATTGTAAAAATTATCAATCCTCACACGATTGGTTTCAACAAGATGGCGTGACTTTGCGTGCCACTGGAAACTCAATGAATTTGTTGCATGAATACTCGTATTTCCAACGAAAACTGATCAGCTTCTTTGGAGACGTCTGTTTGCCACCAAGGTATCCAGACTTAACCCCTACTTATGTTTTCTATGGGGATACATCTATGCTAATTACTTGCAGTTTGTCAAAGAGTCGAATTCACGATATCCAGCCATGCATGCTGCATGAAACAAGGTGGTTTACTTCCAATAATTTGTGCGACTAAATGGACGACATTTATACGAAATCATTTTCAAAGAATAGAATCCCCAAGATGTTCAATATTTTAGCAATAAAGGAAGGAAGTGAAAGATTTTTAAGCTAATCGAACTTATAAAAATATTCTAAGTATTATGAAACTAAATAATGAAACAATTAACAATTACTTACAGGTTAGTAGTCCAGGCACTTTAGAATTTCCCTTCGGTAAAAAAATGTTGAGAAAATCTGCAAAAATAAATGGAAGAAAGATGGGTAGTGTTGAAATCATTTGCCATGCGTTCACATAATTATTAGCTACGTGCTGAATAATAGTGTAATAATCCACAAGATGATTACTATTCTGAGAAGAAAATCAACAAGTAGTTCGCAGGTAAAATGGATAGACCTATGTATGATTGTACATGCATGTCAAAAATTCATCTACTATAAATTTTAATGATAAATTTCTGACATTATTATCTTTTTGACTTTTCGATAAATTACTTATTTTAAAGTTAAGAGTTTGCTTATGACAAAAGGCCAGACTTAAACGTAAGCTTAGGATCCTTTATGATCCTCTAAATTTTGATCTTCGACTTAGAGAAGACAAACTCAGTGAAAAGAATTGAATTACTTTTTTTATATTACAGTTACATATAAAATACGTTAACAGAAGAATTAATTTATAAAAGAAAAAAAAACCCACAGCAGTGTTTTTATCAGTATCACAAAGAAAAAAGTTCATATACGTTTTTTCGGTATATCAAAGCTCATTTTGAATAAAATGATTTCCAGAGATTTAACACAATTTATTTGCCCTTCCAGCTTCTCATTTATGAGCTAAAACCTTTGGTGTTTCTTCGCTTGTCAGCTCGGAGTTCCTCGATACCATCAGCTTCTTGATTTATCATCTAGAAAACTAAGTTCTTCATCATCTAATCTATTACTGCCACTGATGGCTTATGTCTGATTCCCTCTTGATCCACAACCCGATGGTGTAGTTGTTATCGAAAGTCCACCCAGTCGCATGTAATTCTTTTGAACATTTTTCACCCAACATAAAGACAATCATTATGATTCCAATAACAGCGGATACTGCTGGAAAATTGAACATAACATAGCGCAGGCCTGTGAAGTCAGCGCTAATATGAATTGGATTTTATGAGACTGAATCTCCACTTAGACATCAGTTATGGAATGCTGTCCCATCATGTGAAAATCTCCACGGGAACCCTTTGGAATTCATTGAGGCTGAGTATAAAAAGCGGGCTCAGGTGGATATGGTTCGTATTAGTGGTGATCTATAACGCACGATTGCCGAACGACAAGAATGTCCACGCAGCAAAGACTCAAACCATGATCATACCGAGTTCCTGATTTACCGGTGAATCGGGCATATCGATTTCGATGAATACTTTGTAAACCTGCCCGACCATAAGCAGTTGCTGTTTCTTTGTAAGAGATAAATGGGCATGGGTAAATGTACACGGTCCACTCGTATTCAAGCAAGACTTAAACTGCATGTGAACGGGTCGAATGTGCGATTTAGCCGGCATGTACGCATAGTAGAAAGCCACATACAGAAACACAGAACTCCAAATAATTAAGACCACAGCAAAGCTAATAATAAACGACCTCAAGAAGAGATCTTTCATTGTGACAACACCATCTTTCATTCGCGTGCGAAAATGATCGAAAATGTTGAGGGCATGTCTAAGAGTTGGTCGTATGAAAAGCTTTCGGAGGATTACGAAAGGATCGAAGAAGAAAAACACGACATCTATGAGGCCCATTGTAGTTCAATTCAAATTTTGGGCACCGACTATAACAGAAAGTTGTTAACAGAATCCCCTTTATCTAGTACATTGATTGGGTGACTGATTTATTCATTGGCTAATACTTATTCAAGTACTTCGTGTACAATCAGCCATATACATATGATCGGGTACATACGAGGGGCGTTCGACATATTCTCAGTATCGGGGTGAAGCTGTGGTTGTATATATAAATTGACTTATTTATCAAGTAATACTATTATTTTAGTGCATTCATGTAAAATTTCATATAAATGTGATTATTAATTCGCGTTTTATCTCTAGTTAAACAGAATCATAATGGCAACTGAGACGATGATGGTGAAAATTGAGCATCGCGCTCTAATTAAATTTCTCACTAAGCAAGGAAAAAGTCAAAAAACTATTCATGAAGAGATGGTAGCTGTTTACCAGGGTTCCGCACCTTCATTATCAACTGTGCAAAAGTGGTCAAGTGAGTTCAAGAGAGGCAGAGAGAGCATTGAAGACGACCCCCGCTCCGGCGCCCCGGCTACTGCTTGTACGGGAGAAAGCATCAAAGAAGTCGAAAAACTTGTTCTTGAGGATGCCCGAATAAAGGTGAAAATGATGGCAGAGATCACCAGGCTTTCAATTGGTACCATTCACACCATTCTTCATAACCATCTTAACCTTTCAAAGGTCAGTGCAATGTGGGTGCCACGAATGCTCACAGAGCCTCAGAAAAAAGTGAGAATCGAATGCTGTAGAGAGCCTTTGGAGATGTGTAGTGAGAACGCGGACGGTGTTATGGATCGAATTGTTACTGGGGGCGAAACATGGGTCCACCACTATGACCCTGAAAGCAAACAAGAGTCCATGCAGTGGCATAAAAAAGGAACAGACCCCCCGAAGAAGTTCAAAGTCACTCCGTCTGCAGGGAAGCTCATGGCCACAGTTTTTTGAGACTCAAAGGGAATCTTGCTCATTGAGTACAAAAAAAAAAGTGAAACCATCAACGCCACATGCTACGCTTCCACTTTGCATAATTTGCGAGAGGAAATTAAAACGAAAAGACCTGGTAAACTCGCAGCGGGTGTGTTGCTTCTTCATGGCAACGCTCCTGTTCACACGGCGCGAGTTTCCAAGGCTGCTGCGCGAGATTGTGGTTTCGAAGAAATCCAACACCCACCCTATAGTCCAGACCTTGCCCCTAGTGATTATTTCCTGTTTCCGGATTTGAAAAAATGTCTTCGTGGAAAAAGATTTTCGGATGATGAAGAACTCAAGTTGGCAATAAATGGGTATTTTGCAGAGAAAGCGGAAATTTATTTTTTTGAGGGTTTAAAAAAGCTTATCTCAAGATGTAACAAATGCATTGATGTAAGGGGAGATTATATTGAAAAATAAAAACAATTTAAATTAAATTCGCATTTTCCTTCATATCGATACCGAGAATATATTGAACGCCCCTCGTATATACCCGATCACGATTGTTTGCCTTAAGCTCGTCAATGGTCTGAGGCTTGCTGGCGTACACTTTGCTTTTCAAATAACCCCACAAAAATAAGTTCGGGGGAATCAAATCTAGAGATCTGGGTGTACAGTCAATGTCGCCATTTTTTGACAACACACGTCCAGGGAATTTTCTTTGCAGAATCTGCATTGTTTGAATTGCAGTTTGGCATGGCGCATAGCATACTTGTTGAAACCAGTAACCGTCCAGACCTTTTTTACGCATTTGTGGGCAGACATAATGAGTCAACATCCATCGATATCGATTTTCATCGACTGTTTCGCCCTGTGGCCCAATGATGGTTTTAGCGCAAACGCCGGCCAAACAGTCACTTTTTGGTCACACAATGGTGTTTCATGGATCTCATGGATCACGCCAGAGAGTGTGAAATGGACCTCGTCGGTCATCAAAATTTGCTTCCAAAAATTAGCTTCAACCATTCGAGTTACTGTTCGGCTGTATTCCAAGTGACGCGACGTGGACGGTCTGTCGGCAATATTCTTGGAGTCAGTTGCACTTTATATGGAAACAAATACAAATCATCCTTCAAAATGGGCCGTAAGGAAGTTCCCACTGACGCCAACATGCTGAGCGCGGTGACGATACGACACGTGTCACATGTTGGTTCTCGGCAACACTCTCTCTTACCGCTTCAACCAGTTCATTGACGACGATTTCCCACTGTCCCGTGCTTAACAAAATTCGACACTAAACGACGAATAGCGTTGTCAGATGGAGCTTGTTGGCCACGATATTTTCGACGATATGCACGTTGAGTTAACACAACTGAACGACTATTTTCAATGTACAGCGTCAATATTTCGGCGCGTTGATTTGCTACGAAGCGATTCATGGTTAAAATTCTACTGAATTGACATTTCAAAAACTCAAGTCAATCGGTTGATACATGTCAAAGTTATTCAGTGTTTACATACAGACATGACAGATGGCCCCTGTATATAACATACATATATTGGTCATACAGTGGTGATAAAAAAAAATCACGTAAATTTAATTGGCCTACGATTTCTACTTTTGTTAGAGCATACACTCATGGAAGATGCGGCATTTTAAATTTACAAAGACCTCCCAAGTATTCCTGATTGAACTGAAGAGATCAACGCTAATAAAAGATAACCTAAAATCTATTGTATTATAGTAATTAATTAATGCTGAAATTCTAATAGATCATGTGTCTTAGCTATTTAAGCTCAAAGCCCATATGAAATTTCCTTTTCATTTCGAACAACTTTTTTACATGGAATTTGACGCATGGCTTGAAATGTGGCACAAACGATCCAGTGGTGGTAGCGATTATGTATTGAGCTAACAAAAACGTAGATAATGTCAAACACAAAACGCTAAGTTTGTCATTTTAAGTTGGCAACGTTTCATCTCTTTGGCTGCACACATAAGTATGCGCTTGAGTTTACACTATGGTTTGGTCTACCAGAAACAAATAAAATGTATAAAATTAAAAATATTAGGCATAATGTTGCAGGACTCAACAATACATTTTTGGAAAAGAAGTGTTTTAGTTATGTAAAAAGTTTTGATTTATTTGTACTGTTTGAAACTCATGTCTTAGAAAATGAGAGAGTGAAAACAAATACATTTGAGGGGAATTACTACGCTATCGAAAGTGCCTTGAAGGAGTTGTTCCGAATTTTAAGCGAGCTGAAGAAGTTAGTGTCTGGGAAGTAAAAATTACGGGTTCTGTCGTTGTTATTGTACCAATTTAGCTTTATCTACTATAGTCACTAGAATATGGATTATGACATACTTAGGGTCAATGGATTTACCACTTATAGGCGATTTTAACGTAAAGATTGGATTGTCGTAAAATAATTTTATAAGTGGACTTGTTTCAACAACTATTAATCCAACCCGCAGGATGGAAAGGAGGGAAAGGATAGTTTTCGATCTATGTAAATACCGAAATTATTTAAATCAGAACTTTTCTAATCGCAGGTTGGTGAATAATCCACTGCACCGAAGCTGAATCTGTTCCATCAAACACTACAGGATAGTAGGGATACTCTCTTAAAGCCAGAAAAAAGTCCTTTTCATTTACAAGACTTTTAAGAAACTATTGTACAACAGCCCTTTTTTCAAAAATATGTATGCACTAACCCACAGTGACTTGAAAGACCTCTTGAAACACAAACCGTAGCCGTCTTAAATTCGTCAAGGTCTTCAGCAGAATTTCTGAAAGCCGCCAAAGCTATCAACGAGAGAACTAATATTATTGCATCGTCATTACAAGAATCTAAACGTCGAGACTATTTAATTATAGTTAATTGCCTGATTAACGCCCCCCCAATTTTTGCCTCTATCGCTAAATCATCATCTTTACATATGAGCTCCTAGATTCTCCATTTACAATTTCTGAAATACAGAATGTATTTGAAA
This sequence comes from Volucella bombylans, assembly GCA_949129095.1. NCBI lineage: Eukaryota > Metazoa > Arthropoda > Insecta > Diptera > Syrphidae > Volucella > Volucella bombylans. The sequence continues at coordinate 27,005,192 of OX422142.1, read as the reverse complement.
ATTCTAAAGTTGGTAAAGCTCTTGTAGACGACCGAATACCACAAGAATTCTATAAAAATTGTTCAACAGTAGAACTCTTGAGACAGCGAGTGTTCCAGAAAGCTTTAAAAGAGCAATAATATTTCCTCCATATAACAACACAAAAATTATCGAGGTATTTCTTTCCTGCATATTTTGGTCAAGTTGGTTAGTACCTTGATTTTTAGTAGGCTTACGCTGTGGATCAAAAATAAGAAAATATTGATCAATCTGGTAGACATCCATGTTCCGTTAGAGAGTTCAAGTGATTTATCGCTAAATTTCTACGGCAGAGAACTTTAAAGGTCTTTTAGAGATAGGCGCCCTTTCTTGCCGATAGCAAGCAAATCAGTAAGTCTGACTTAGTCCCTCTTATTTTATTTGATCTGAGCATTCGAGCACATGTACAGAATTTTCAAATACTGTGCCTCTGATGTTGGCCTGTGAATTTGAAATAATTCTTTCTAATGATAAATTAACATGACAAAGCTTCAATTTCTCGAAATATTTTTTGATTTCTTGCCCAGATGGTTTACCTTCAACTCAATTCATCAGTGAAATGATTGTACTATACATTCCATATGACCACTGTGTATGCAACTTACCAAATAAATTTATCAACTCCTGATGTTATTATTCGTCTTTCGGGGACGTAATGGCTATTTTGACATCGGTGTTAAATAGTCTGCAGAATAAGTTCTTTCACAATTTCAGCACTGACTGTGACTCAACTCTCACGTTCCTATCCTTACACTCCGCTTTTTCAGAATGTCGACGCACATCCGTTCTCTTTTGGTTCTGAATTTCATGTCCCGTGTCCTACATCACCAGCATCACGAGCAATTTCGTATTCAGGTGAAACCAGCAATTTCGGGACTACTTAGGGAGCTTCCAGTAAACCAATAATAAAAAACCTTAATAATCACTTGCGACTGCAGCTCTTCGACATCGTATTTGACCACATAATTTTCTCGCTACTTAGGCCGCCGGCAATTTGTAGTCGTACCTTGCCTACAAAAAACAACTAACTCGACATCCATGAACCTTCTGAGTATCCTGGATATTAAATATGTGCCTTTCATCTATCGCAGACAAAGTCAATCAGCTTTTGTGTTATCAAGAGACTTCCATGTTCTTTTGCTTTAGGTTGAGGTGTAGGCAAAACGTGCCAGCTTTGAAGACATTACTACACGTCACAAAGAAGATTTTCGGCTTCATATCAAATTGGCTATTCATTGGTTCGTCGCACTACACCAATCATTATAGTAGTAGGCATCCACTTATTAGTCATATATAGTCTATTAAGGAGTGAACATTCCATGTGCGTGGTCAATTGTCATTCGGGTTCCGAGGTAAACTCCAACACTTGCGAAATCGAGGGTCACTACTATCTTTAGATATGGTAAATGTGATTTGTATTTACTTAGATATTATCTTTAGAGTGAACCTACATTCAGTTGAATTTAAAGGAATTTGAGAGCATATAAGACGCATTTAAGTGCAACTGTACGTGCTTGTATTAACTCGACATTTAACACCATCAGGTTTAAAAGGATCCATATTTTCTCCAAAGTATACGCCCAAAGACAACTTGAAACCACTTACCCGAGTTCTACACAGGTTCTACTCCTTCTATACCAGCTAGTCGCATTTTTCATCGAACGTACCTTTCTATCGTCATCACTGCTCCAATATTTTTCACCTCATCGATTCTGTGTGACCAGGAACGATGGTTCCAATTAGTTTCGAAAGGTTTAATGTTTCCAAGAAGATCAAATTAGATATTCTTTCATCACCGCAAACCACCCAATCACATGTCACGGCACATTTATCTCTGGAAAAGTAAAGTCGAATAGACAGCTACACATATGACAAATATCCTTTCTTTAGCACCACTTCCAACAACCACGGTCATTATTAACCACAAAGTGGACTGCTTTCAATTCAGAATTGGTTCGTCTTTTGCGTCTATTTCAAGGTAATGGATAAAAATACCATTTCATGGGGTCGCCCTGCTTGACAACCCCTACATGGCATGCACCACATAACCAGGGGCTTTTGAAAATTGTCCAATCCTATACATAAGAGCAACTTTTGTCGTGTGTGTTTCTAACCATTTTCCCACCCTCTGTTGCATAAGTGCATCCTTGAATGAACGTGGTAATGGGTAGAAGTAATTTTATGCATCATCTACTGAATACCACCATGATGTGGTCACCAGGGATAAGAACAATGAACAAGAATCTATCGGACGAACACATAATTTCCATTTAACTGAAGACAAAAGATCGATTAAATGCAGATTTTTAGCTCTTCCCTGGCAAAGGATGAGAATATTCTGGTTCACGGACAGTCATGTTTCAAGGAAGGGAGTATCTTTTTTCGAAAACCCTCCCTGTATGACACACTCTTACGTGGTTTGTTTTGTTAGGACCAGTCAAACGAACTTAAATTGTAATTAATGGTCAATGTGGTGTGTCCTGTTCTCCCTGTGTGGGCTGGCAACATGTCCTTCCCTACATGTCAGTCTTCTCGCTAAGAGAAGGTGTTTCCAATAAAGATGATATTTTATGATGTTGTTTTTCATAAGACAATGGGTTTGTTTTTGTTTCTTTGTTTCTGGAGAGCCTGGAGTATTGGTAAATTATATCAAAAGAAACCTACGACAATAATGAGCAAAGTTCTATTGCTTATGAGTGGGAGATTCTTTAATCGTAAACGACAGTGAGTTTTTCGTTTGTGAGTTTTTGAGTTTGTCTATGCATGATAGCACAAGCGTTGTGATGGTTAAAGTGCATGGTTGGTTAAAGTTTTAAATATTTGAAGGTTATAATGACTATAACGAGTTGCACTGCTTATAAATGAATTGCGATATTTTAGAGTAAAAATATCCGAAAGTGGGCATTCATAGCAAGATGAGTGTTACTGTTAAAAGTTTGAAGGAGCGGAATGCTGCAGTTTCTATGGAGCACTGGTGGTGGAAATAGCGATAAGACAGAGTGAGCCACGAAATATTACGTCATTGTTCGAGGGTGTCCATTGTCTTGGAGTCACTTAAGGCTTGTGATGCGGCAATGACCAGGAAAACAGCAAATCGAAGAGGCGCCCCATGCTACTGGTTTAACGATGAAATAAAACACTCAGGGCAAAGTGTTTAAAAGCTAGACGTAAAGTCCAAAATCTAGGGAAAGAGATGACTTCCAACAACACCTAGAAAGCTTTAAACAGGCAAGACGGGAGCGTACAAAGGCGATCAAAGAGATCAAATCAAGATGCTTCAAACGTATATGCGACGAAACGGATATCAACCCATGGGGCATGGCCTACAGAATGGTTATGACCAAACTGAAATCCTGCAGGTCTCCACAAATAACGTGCATAAAAATTCTGATAACCATAGTGGAGCATTTGTTCCTCAAAGTGTTACAGAACGTGGTCGCAATCGTCCGGGAAACAGAAGTAGGACATATCCCAGCCGTTACACTGGAAGAACTGCAGAGAGCTCTTAATTGAATAGGAGAAAAAGGCACCTGGACCCGATGGTATTCCGAACACAGCATTAAAGTCTGCTTTCATCGCAACATTGCAAAAGTGTCTCGATGAGGGAGTGTTCCCAGAACCGTGGAAGTTGCAACACTTAGTGCTACTACCCAAAGAAAGGAACCACCAGGAGAACCATCGTCATATCGCCCAATATGTCTTCTAGACACAACGGGAAAGATCCTTGAGCGTATAATCGACGACAGACTGCTGACTGCAGCAGAGGAGAAGGGAGCCCTCTCAAACCACCAGTTTGGATTTTGAAAGTCACGCTCCACGGTCGATGCTATCCAAACAGTAGTCGACATTGCGTCTGCCACCATAGAAGGGCATTCTTGGAGGTGGGACTCAAAAAAGTACTTTGCGGTGGTGACACTAGACGTCAAAAACGCGTTCAACACCGCGGACTGGTCCCAAATAAGGCGATCACTTGTAAAGGATGGAAACACCCTACTACCTGCTAAAGATAACCACCAACTATTTTACGAACAGGAAGTTCCGATATGACACGGATGAAGGGGTTAAATACTACACCATCTCCGCTGGGGCACCGCAAGGATCAGTGTTAGGTCCACTCCTGTGGAACCTAATGTACGACGGAGTGTTGCGACTAAGACTGCCCGAAGGAGTCAATATCATCGGATTCGCAGACGATATAGCTATCGTGGTCGTCGCAAAATAGACCCATGAAGTCGAATCAACCACAAACGCAGCCATTGTTCAAATAAAGCAGTGGCTCGAACTGGCGGAAAAAAACAGAAGCCGTTCTTATTACGAGCAGGAAAACCATGGAATATATCAATATTAAAGTCGGTAACTAGAACATCCGATCGAAGGAAGCAGTAAAGTACCTAGGAGTGATGTTAAACAACCGGCTACGGTTCAAACAACATGTGGACTACGTGAAGAAAAAAGGGTCAGCGGACCTGGATACGCAAAAAGGATCCTCCTAGCTAAAGTAGTCAGCTCGGCTATTCCTTATCTCCATAGATTACTCGTATTTTAACCTAAAGCCTTAATTCCAATCTTAGTCTTCAGTGACCTATTAACAAATTTTCTGGTTGACTTACAAAATCATTGCAGCTCTAATTTCTTACATGGAACAGCTGATCTACAAGTGGTTTATCTATCTGCAGACTTGGAAAATGCGCTATTCGTGTTTTGATCAGCTTCTTCTTCATTTTGAGTTTAGATGGAGTTTTGACGGATTTACTTAGCTTTACCTAAAATTGTCTCCAGTTGGGTATTTTGCACATTTGAAAGGATTGCGTCTGAGATACCTCTGATCTAGCATGGATACTTCTGTAATGCCTTTCCAAATGATTTATTTCTGTTTTCCTCTTCTAATAAAGGTAGGCTTTAAGCTGATATTTCTAATGACCAAACTATACAATCCTATAACTTGGATTGGTCCAGCAGCGCAATAATCAAGTTCGTAACGAAGTGCTTGCTTTACCTCCTAGTGGTGGTCCATTGTAACTGCATAAGCGAACCCTTACTCATGCGGTCTCTTTCCTATATGGAAGGGATTCAAATATGTGACGAACCAAGGAATGGCCTCGCATAAAAATACTCAATGTTAACGACCCTAGCCAAACATTTAACAACGACCTCCGGATCTGCTCGTGGAATATTCGGACCCTTAACAGGCCACGTGCAACCGAACAATTAACACATGCCTTTGACTACTAACACGCAATTATCACAGCCATCCAGGGATAAGGGTAAAAACCTTTGATACATACTATGGTGATTGCTATAGGAAAACGAAACAGCATCTATTTGGATGCGGATTGGCCATCTGCGGCAGACTCAGGGAAGAAGCCCTGAATAACACCATAGTAAGCAAACCGTATTATCATAGACTCAATCAAATTAATAATTTTGCGGGTGATAAAAGGCATGCCTCCAGTGTTATGGACGTTCAAACGTTGCCTGCAGCCTGGATTAACTCGGATCACCACCTTGATGCACCCAAGGTGCGAATGCAGATTTCCTAAGCGCCAGAGCGACAAAGAACTTCTGTAATAAGATGTAACGTAGAAAAGCTGCAATTGGGAGAGACCGCCTGAATCTTCGCCGAACACGTATCTTGAAAGCTTTCAACCACTCCTTTGCCGTCAGCATCAAGTACCGAAGACCAGCCGCAACCGTAGTGCTGGTTCTCACGCGAACACCACCAGGATATCCCTGGTTTCATGAAGAATTGCGGCACCCTACATAGCGGCGCTACAACGGAGGACTAGTATTGCTCGTGAGCTGAGCAAAAGAGACGAGAATAACATCGGCATCTACAGAAGAAGAAAAAAGTGCATAAGAAGTACGTTATCGAAGACATTGAGAGATTGCACTCCAGCAAAAACTTACGGAAGTACTACTAACAGGTAAAAATAACGTATCAAGGCAAGAAGACCTGTAGATATGAAGAAGGAAACCTTGTAGTGGAGGCGTAGTCTGTGCTAAGAATATGGAAAAACTTTTTCTGAAGGAGCCCAACATGCTGCCGTCAGGTAAAATAGACCAATCAACATAGGCTATGATAGCCACAATTGCCATCCACCTAGACTGACCGAAGTAAAGCTAGTAATATCTTAGCTAAAATCTAACAAATCTGCTGGATCTGACGGGTTACCCACCCAGGTATTAAAATCTGCTTTAAATTACTGTGTGGAGAGCATACACCAACTTATTTCTCAGATGTGGTCAGAACAGTGTATGTCTGATGAAAGGAATCTCAGCACCGTATACCCGATATACAAAAAAAAGGACACCACTTACCTATAGAGATATAAGCATCCACAACATTGGATAAAAGATCTTATCTGCCATATTTTGTAGACGTTTGAAACCCTTCGACAACAACCTGATTGGTTCATGTCAGTGCGGTTTCAGACCAAGAAAGTCCTCTATTGACCAAATCTTCACACAACTACAGATCCTGAAGAAAACTCAAGAAGTTCAAATCGATACCCAACATCTTTTCCTCGATTTTAAAGCCGCATATAACAGCATTTGCAGAGACAAGCTATAATATATAGAGCTATGTCTATTTTTGGCATCCCGTCTATGCAGAATGATGATTGATAAAACTCGCTGCTCCGTCAAAATCTGTAACGACTTAGCCCAGACCTTAGATGTCAAAAAAGGTTTTAGATAAGATCTAGCGCTGTCATGTGACTTCTTTAATATCATATTTGAAAGAATTGTGCGAAACTCATAAGTGAAAATTGGACTAGTGTGCAGCTACTAGCTTACGCCGATGATATCGACATAATTAGGAGAACTCAGTGGGCTGTTACTAGTGCGTTCGCTGGTATTGAAACGGAAGCGTTAAATGAGGGTAAAACCAAGCATATGCGGTCAACAAGAAGGGATACACACCATCGATGGATTGAACAGAACTTCACAATCGGCAGCTATAACTTAGAGGTAGTGAAGCACTCTGTCTACCATGGCTCTGTTATAAATTCTGCCAACAGCACTTCATCAGAAATAAAACGAAGGATCAATCTTGCCGATCGCTGTTTCTTTGGCATAAGAACGCAATTGAGTATTCAGGCACTATCTTGAAAAACTAAGTAGACTATCGAAAGCGGATGAAGATATCCTCAGTTGTTTCTAGAGTAAAATCCTTCCAAAAATATTCGGTCCCATTTGCGTTGACGGACTTTGGAGGAGAAAATTCAACGACGAACTATGCGAGCTGTAAAGCGACATCGACCTGGTCAGAAAACTGCGCATCAATCGCCTGAGATGGCTAGGATATGTAGAACGAATGGATACCAATCCTCCGGCCTCCGGAATATTCGAATCTTACTCGGAGGGACAACCCATTAGGGAAAGACCTCACCTTAGATGGTGCGCACAAGTAGAAGGTTTTTTTTTTAATTTAAATAAGAAAAAACAATATTACCAAATGGGTTATCATTTTAATTGCGATTTTCCTTAGACGAGAGTTTTGGGTATGCTCTCCATACAATTAGCCCCAATGTGCAACGGTCTGTTCCTTAGGAAGGTAAAGTGAAACCTATCTTAAACATTCAAACTGTCGTTTATATTTTATCGGCATTTAAAGGAGTCCTACCTAAGTCCACTCAACACCGTAGTAAAGCATAATATATACTACGAGTATTAAATGGCATACAAGCACCATAGATGAATAATTGCATTCTTAAGTTTCAAAGCAAAATTCCCTACGAATACAAGCCAATTAGTGATCCAATTAGCTGCCTCGTTTACATCTCTTGGGTTTCTGTGTAACTTTACCACAGAAGAAATCATAGCCCCATGTACTGGCAAAACGGAGCAAGAACAAACGTATTAAATCTGCAACAGTTTATTTCACAACCCTTCCGTTCCAAAACCAACGGAAAATGCAAATTATAAAAATTACTCAATATTTCGGGGAAAAAAAATTAATTTCCTTAAAAGAATTCAACCCTAAGTAATTCGATTCCGTCGACTTCAGTGGTTTCCAATTCATCCGTAAACCTCTCTGATCCAAATACACTGATTCTGAAAGGCTAAATCAATATGTCCTTTCTGTTTGCACAATTCCCCCTCGAAAATGAATATTTATCAATTGATTTATAGCATTTTCAATTAGCAAGGACCGTCGATGTAACGTTACATCGTTAACCAACAGTGAAGATGTCGGGGAAGGATAATTCACAATGATTATACAAATCTGGTGCAGTATACTATGTAATGTTTTGGTGCAGCATATGTATTGTATTTTCACTTATGGTACATGCGCTTAATCCGATACAGGATTTGAAGGATTTTTGTCTGTACCCCATTTCATTACGAGTGCGAGTACCAACAGCGAGTACCAACTAGAAGTCTGCATACAACACGTATGCACTCGTATTTCTACAATGAACCACTTAACCTTTATCATCAAAGTGCGTGTTTTATAGTAACACACTTAACCTTTGTGTCAAAGTTGTACGAATAAACTGATACGTACGCACTTGTACAGCTGCAGAGAACAGTTTGCCTTTTGCTTTCTATTATATGATATATCCTGGATCCGAACAACATCTCATTCGCGAGTACGTATTCCCTCTAACGTACATAATTTCTTCCTGTCACGCATTTGACCCGTCTGATGCTCCTGATGTGAATGCACTCTAGTTCTGTAATAAGAAGCTACTTCTCTTTAGAGAGAATAATTTTTGGGGCGAACTAAAGCAGACACCTTTCTGGGTGTACGAATACCAACATCCTGTATACTCGTACAATTGTAGAAGGGAATGGAGCAATTCTCAAATAGAATATTCTGTGCACATAGCGTGTGTAATCAAATAACAACTTGATACAGTTAGTTGCTTGGAAATTGGACGAAAATTTTCCGCTTTCCCTTGAACTTTCGACTGCCGTTAATGGTTGTTTTTTTTTTTGCGTTGCCCATTTAGGAGAAAACATTTTAAGGATATCAATAATTTTTTGGGTTGTCCTTTTGATTCATTTGAAACGGACACGAAAGAATTTTCCGTTCAAAGCTTATGTCCTTTTTGCGTGTTTTGTCGGAATTTGTTTGGCATACTCGTAAGTTGACAAGGGAAATGTTTACGCGAGGAGCTATTTTTTCTAATTCCTTTGAAGGAATTCTGTTCACTCTAAGATGTCTTTTCGGAGGACAGAGGATTTTGATCAGCGTGCACTTTCATTCTTTTCTGTTCATGCTAAATGGTATAAGGATCTGTGAAAAGGAAAATTATACTTAATTTTTGAAAGACAGGAAGTTGATACATTTTTGGTATTTTTTGAATAACACTCAATCGAGATGTGAACAATTTCGTTCAATTAGCTCTTTTGGCTCATCATTCAATGAACTTCCGTTATCGGTTACCCTTTGTATAGAAAAGTGTTTCCGAACACCTTATGAAAATGTGCCACTTCAATCGAGAAATATCGTTCTGTACACTTGTATAAATCGGCCTTAGCTTCGCTTATTTACTTTTCTTGTATGATAATCAGTGTGATTATTTTAACTGCACGTGGAAGCTGCCGTGCTTCCCAAGCCTCAGAACGGATAAGAATACTCGATGGAGTTAGCCCATCAATGACGATTTTCATGACTATTGCTGCAAAGTAGATACAACTGCAATCAAAGAAGAGGGACTGAATGGGGAATCAGAAATCAGGATGAAAAATTGCAACCTATATTACAGCGATTCCTGGCTGCATATTTGGGTGCGGATTTGTCATAAAAGCCAAATTTAGGCAAGAAAACTCGATCTTTCGACTGTTCAATAACCGCTTTTACAAGGCTTAATTGTTCTCCCTTCATGGTTAAAAAGGTCACCAGAGCCCGTCAAACCCGATCAAGCGTTTCTTAATTTTTCATGACATGTAATATTATCATCAGAAGATGCCACCAACATCAACTACTAAACACTAGTGGGTGAAAAAAAATTATCAAAAATGCCGTACCACAAAAAAAAACCCTGGATCGACGACTAATGCCGGCAGGCACATGAAGCGACAGAAAAAGCGTGTAGAGCTGTGCTCTGGATACGTCGTTAGAACCAGAACTACTCTCAAGATCTAGGACCAGAAAAGATGGAATGAAAACCAGCACTTAGATGGAAAACAAGTAATTGAGAGAGCCACGCGGTTAAGAGAATAGAAGGATGCTTTTGCAGAAATTAAGTTTGAGTTTTTACAGAAGCATAATAGGACACACCATGGCCGTCAAGGCCGAATGAAAGCTGTTATAATATAGTGGAATCGAAAACCGTGATGATGGTTAAATTTTCGCTGTCAGGAAGAGGGAACTATTCAATTTGGAGCATGATAACCAACAATCTGGCCGAAGTAGAGGTAGAAATAATTTTCACACAGCCGTTGTTGGTAAAATTACTCAAAAGTATGATGACGATGCCGCAATGTGGGCCTAGCAGGAAACGAATGCAAAACAAAATATCAAATGTGTGCTGTTCTCAAAAATAGTCCTTCAATATATGTATATGTAACAGAAGACACAGCATGAACTGTACAATGGCATCATCCTATCCAGAAGGTTCGGTCTAAATAACTTCGACTTCTTGAACATGTGTAGGGCATGAACAGCGAAAGGACAGCGCAGTAGAGCAATACCTCGATGCAATTGATGCGCGCAAGCAAAAATGAACCTCAACTCGTAGTATATGGACCTCACCCAGAAGAATGTTGGTTGAATTCCAAGGCAACGCCGAATTTTAAAATGAAGTATGATACATCCTTTTTTGTCCCACAATTACTTCTAATGAGTTAGAAACATTCTTCTTTCTGTCCCGGGTGTCTAGGAATGTTACATTTTCAGGACCACTTCGCATTGCTGGGCTAATGGATTTTGTGTAAGTAGCTTTAGCTCGACGGAACTTGGTTCTCTCTATCTTCACATTAGTTGTTATTTGATAGTTTTTGTAAATAAAATAATAAATGAATAATATCTTGCGCAAGCCAAGTTAAAAAAACCCTCTCTTGTTACTGTTATAATGGTCGATGTCGAAGCCTTGGGAATGTTTCTGCCGACCTCTTAAGGCATTCCACTGGTGGATCATCCACCGATATCTGACGCACGAATATTGAAAATAGTTTTCCATGGTATATTCGTGGTTAGTTGTAGCTGGGCAACAGCTGATTTTAGTTACTCTTTGTGAGAGTTAACTGCTTGTTCTTTGATCTTTCGATGGTTCACCCGATTCAGGCATCCATTAGATACCTTTAAAATCACCTGGTTTTTACCGAACAAACTTTTGTTTACATATCATTAATCACTGCAAAATGATTTTAAGAACCCATTGCATGCATTTTCAATCCCACATTCCATAGCAGGTACTTAAAGACTAAGCTCAGATTCTTTAAAACAATCCAGATACTATTGTTGTTCTTTAGCGACGAATAATCTTGTTTTCTGTAATATCAAATAAACTAAACTCTCCTCTTTCTTTTCGTTTCAGAAAACAATGCCATCAATATCCCGATTACCTTCAACGTGACGAAAAATCGACAAAGATGTCTACAGCAAGGACTAGCAGAAGTAGTGGTCATGTCACCAGTATTATTACAATCTTTTTCATTGCTATATTAGCGGGATCAATCACAATGACTATAACCGAGGAACCATCATCGTCAACATATGCCTCATCCTCATCATTTGGGCTATCATCATCACTCCTTTTAGACGAATACCCATCCGGTCCATTTATCAAAAGTAGTCTAAATTCCTATGAATATCTCCAGAATCTGTCAACATCTCTATCAAATGCAATCACAGGCAATATGTCTGCTTTCGATGAGGATCAATACAATGGTGAAATGGATGATTTGATGTGTCCGTCGGGTCAAAACGCCATAGGAAGATTCATCACTATGATTCTCTACGCGGCAGTATGCATCGTTGGACTTTTCGGCAATACATTGGTTATCTACGTTGTTCTGAGGTTCTCCAAAATGCAAACTGTCACAAACATCTACATCCTCAATCTAGCAATTGCAGATGAATGCTTCTTGATCGGCATTCCCATTCTGCTATTCACTATGCAAATTGGTAGCTGGAAATTTGGCGAATACATGTGTAAAGCCTATATGGTTAGCACTTCAATCACACAATTTACATCGTCCATCTTCCTCCTGATAATGTCAGCGGATCGCTACATCGCCGTATGTCATCCTATTTCATCGCCACGTTATCGAACGCCTGTGGTTTCGAAAATTGTCTCTGGAATTGCATGGATCGCATCTGCTGTACTTATGCTGCCCGTGATCCTTTTCGCAAATACTGTCGCGCTCTCCGAAGATCATCTTTCGTGCAACATAAAATGGCCCGAAAGTCACAATACACAATCGGGTACCACATTTATACTGTATACACTGATTCTAGGCTTTGCGACGCCTCTTTCTTTTATCTTGTGCTTCTACTATCTGGTCATACGGAAACTCCATACCGTTGGACCGAAGAACAAGTCCAAAGAAAAGAAGCGATCACATCGCAAAGTCACCAAACTGGTATTGACAGTGATTACAGTATATGTGCTGTGTTGGCTACCCTATTGGATATCACAAGTGGCCCTAATCAATTCCAAGCCTGATTCGTGTGCGTCTCGATTGGAAATTACCGTGTTCTTGTTGGTCGGTTGCTTAGGATATTCCAATTCAGCAATGAATCCAATTTTATACGCTTTTCTTAGTGATAATTTTAAAAAGAGCTTCATGAAGGCATGTACCTGTGCCACAGGAAATGACATCAATGCACAGTTACAGTTAGAAAATAGTTTCTTTCCTAAATTTGGTAAAAGTCGGCAAACTGAACGACTTCTAAGCTCAAAGGCAAAACAGAGGGAGGCTCGAAATAACAATATGACTACGACTACGGTTACCACTGCTACTGTTCTAGCAGTTTCCAGCACGGCACCTTACGGCGGTCGTCAAAACACTATAAATAGCTCCACAACTACTAATACGGGCTTAACAGGTGGCGAATTAACAACCACCACAACGCTAGTGAGTAAGGGTGAAAAACCGCCGGTCTTGCATACTGACTTGTAAGGTAAAATAAATCGACGGAATTGATTTGAGTGATGTAAAGTGTCAAGTTGGATGTGTTTTTTACATTGATTAGGAATTGAATAAACAAAAAATAAATAATATTAGTAATAAAACTGTATTCAACTTTACATACAATTTAAGATAAACTTAAGCTTCAAATTGTTTATTTTTTATTTTTTTTATTACAAACAACAATTATACTGTGCTATATATTATTTGTTTAAATGTAAAGTGTTTACAACCAATAATAACTTAACCAATTTTTTATATAAAATTTCTAAACTAATAAAATATTAAAAATCTAAATTAAGATTTAAGTAAACAGTGTATGAAAATGTATAGATTAAAGAAAAAGGAACTATTATAGGAGTTGTTAAAATGATTTAACAAAACTGTAGATAGAAAATAAAAATTGTATAAAACAAACAATTCCATTGAGAATTATGATACTTGAACTTTTGAATAATGTAAAATGCCTATTGTCGAAGAATTAAAGGATCATTGTTCATTTTTTTTTTAAATACCTACTGTGCTATAAAACAATTGTGAATTTAAAAAATAAATAAAAATGAAATTTTGAAATAAATTGGAAAACAAAATTATGTAGTGAATAAATAGTTGGAAAATAAATCGAGGTGAAGCATACGTTTTAGAATTTTAAAATGATTCGCAAGTATTTTGACATTGAAAATACTAATAATTGGATTTGAAATTGTGAGCCAAATTAGGGCTCTTACACTAGCTTTTCGATGAAAGAATCTCCAGGTTTTAAGGCTTTATAGTTAATAGCACAGAAGTTAGAAACGTTCAAGGAATTTTAATACATCAGTTAACATATTCTTAAAACCTAAACACAACAACCTGAACAGTTTTCAAAATACATTATCAAATTTTGCCTGAATAGATCACACAGTTTTCATCACTTTCACTCATCAAATAATAATTTCGGCACCATAATGTGTCAGTTTACATATTGAAGTAAGAGCACTATGTTTTGTGTTTCAAATCGTAATTTCTCTTCTCTTTTTCTTCTAATGAGCTTGCGCTTAGGAAATAATGAACACCCTGAACATATTTGCAAACAGCGCCGCCGGAGAGTTATTAGGAAGGAGTCCAGCAACGAATATGAAAAGCAAGGAGATCTGTCGGGAACAAGATATATATTGGATTAGATGTAGAACGCATAAATAAATATACTCTTTTTATCGGAGGCAAAATGGACCCCTGTGGCACACTAAAGCATATTGAATAGAAAGTTTCGAAAATTAATTTCCATTCGATTGAAGAAGAGCTTCATCGATTTCGAGTGCAACCGTTTTCGACAAAAAAACGATTCAAAATGAAGTATTTTTTTCTAGCGATATGGAATTTTGGCATGTTGTTGTTTAAAACGCAATATGGAAGTCCAACTTTCGAGCAGCTCGGCCCGCACATTAATTTAATTAATTTAATTTTGGTGGGGGCGAATGCCCCCATTTATTCGGCTTAATACAAGCTATAACTTAAAAAATAAACTTAAACTTAAAGGGGTACGTAGATTACGAGGGTTAGTGTTGAGGAAAATGGAGTTGTGAAGGGACGCGCATTCAACGTGACCTGAAAGGAGTCGATGAATGAAGAGAAAGTCTGCTGCATCTCTGCGATCTTCGCGGGTGTTTAAGTTGATAAGGTTGAGACGATTTTGATAGGGGGGCAGATTAAAAGGATCGTCCCAGGGCATACCTCGAAGAGCAAATCGAAGAAAACGACGCTGAATGCTTTCAATTCTCGAGATATGAACACGATGATATGGGGACCATACTTGACTGGCGTAATCTAGGAGGGGGCGAACAAAGGTAATATAAAGGGACCTGGTCACGTATGGGTTGGTGAATTCTTTGGACCACCGTTTTACAAAACCTAGTGCAGAGTTGGCTTTGAGGATTATCTCATCCATATGTAAACGGAAGTTGAGCTCGCTGTCACACAAAATGCCGAGGTCGCGAAGAGACTGTACGGAGGAGATAGGTTGGTTATGGAGAAGATAGAGTCGGGGAGGAGATTGGTTCCGCTTATGTGAGAAGGTGATGGATTGGCATTTGGCGATGTTAAGTTCCAAAGAATTTTTGAGGCACCAGATCGAGAAACTATCAAGATCTTGTTGAAGGAGGAAAGAGTCATGGGGAGAGTAAATGGTTTTGAAAAATTTGGTATCGTCGGCGTAAAGGGAGACAGACGAGTGTTTGATGATCATATCGACATCATTTATGGTTAATATAAAAAGAAGGGGACCGAGATGGCTGACTTGTGGAACTCCAGAGGTGGCCAAAAATGGAGCGGACTGGGCTGACCTAAAACGAACACTGTAAAAACGGTTTTCGAGGTAAGAGGATATCCATTTTAACAATATGGGTTCAAAGCCGAGGGCAGACAATTTAAAGATAATTAACCGATGAGAGATTTTATCGAAGGCTTTGCTAAAATCGGTTGCAACTACATCGACTTCATTGCCATTCTCTAGGGCAGAGAGGGCAAAGGATACGAATTCAACGAGATTTGTGGTGGTTGACCTACCCTTTAGGAAGCCATGTTGTCTAGGGGAAATAAGTGATTTGCATTGGAAGCTTAGAGCTTCATACAAAATACTTTCGAAGAGTTTGGGTATATGGGAGAGTTTAGCGATGGGACGATAGTTGGTTATTTCATTTTTTGATCCTTTCTTGTGGATCGGGGTTATAAAGGAGGTTTTCCAAACCTGAGGAAATTCTCCTTGTGAAAGGGATAGACGGAAGAGATTAGAAAGGGCAAGGGAAAGAGAGGAAGAACATTTTTTAAGAAATATGGCAGGGAGGCCATCTGGGCCGGGTGTGAATTCGTCATTGAGTTGGTGTAATTTATATTCGATATAAGACGGGTCAAAAATATGAGAGAGAAGTGGGCCATTGGAGAAGTTAGGTAGGTAACTAAAATAGGATGGATCTGGTACAAAGGAGTCGTTGGTGAAGGATTGTTTAAAAAATGTGGCAAATAGGTTGGCAATGGTGAGTGGATCGGTTGATGACCTGTTGTTGAAAGAGAGGGAAGGAGGGTAACCATCGGACTTTCTTTTGTAGTTAACAAATTGGAAAAAGGACTTAGGGTGGTTTATAAGGTTGACTTGCGCATTGTTAAGGTAGCGCTGGTAAAGGGAATCGTAAAGTTCGGTGAAATGAAGATAAGCACCAAGATAGTTGGAATAGTCGGTAAAGGATCTGGTACGCAGGAAAAGAGCCCATAACTTATTTCTCTGATTTCGTAAGGAACGAAGCTTGCGATTATACCAGGTAGGACTAGTAGATGATGTTTTAAGCCGGGAAAACGGAACGTAAAGGGGAAAAAAATTAAATATTTCTTTATAAAAAATGGATAAGGCATCATTTAAACTTAGGTTGTGAAAGTTAAAGAGGGATCAGCTGAGATATTCACTGATTTTGTGAAAGTTTGCTTTATGAAAGTCGCGGGATGAGAGAGTTGTGGGGGGAGTGGACTGGAATGAAGAGTTATGAAAAAATGAAAGTAGAAGGGGGGGATGGTAGTTATCGATTGTTGAGAGAGATAGGGGACAAAGTGAGACTGAGGAGTTAATTGGATCTGTTGTGAAAATAAGGTCTAATTGCCTGCCCATATAATTGGATATACCACTGACTTGGCATAGACTTGAGTCTGTTAAGCGATCTAAGAAGAGACATTCCTTAGCTGAGATGGCATTTGAAGCGATGAAAAACGATTGATCATCTGATGGAGTCCACTGTAGCTGAGGAAGATTAAAGTCGCCGAAAATAAGGATATCATCAATAGGGTCTGACAGGTCAATTAAATGATCGATCGCATCAATAACAAATTGGTAAGATTCGATAGGTTGAGCTGGTAGGATGTAGCAACATATAACGTAAAGGGACTTGAGAGGCAGTGATATTTTTATTGCGACAAAGTCGGCTTTAGAGGATGAAGAAATTGTAATGGGGGAAGAGTTAAGGCTGTTGTCCATTGCCAGCAGGACGCCTCGACAGGGGGAATTGACAATATAGCGGGGAGTATTGGCTTCCAAGTCGTCTATCGTTTCTGGGTTTTCGGTGTGGATTAACGACTTCACATATAACCATAGAAAATAATCCAAAGGTGTTAAACCACACAATTTTCGATGGTCCCAGGTCCATTACGCGAAATTCTGCGGTCATCGAATGTTTGCTTAAATAAATTGGTTATGACGCTCGTAGTACAGTATTATACACCGTCTTGTTGAAACTGCAGGTTTCCTATTCCAACGATATTCAATAAGCGAACAAAAACATCAGTTATTATGGATCTACAGCACTCTCTTTTTATTCTAACGTTCTGACCGGCATTGTTTTTGAGCAAATATGAACCATTGATTAAACAAACCCATAAATTGCACCAGCCCTTTTGTAGATGTCACGTTATCTCAAAAATAGCTTTTCTTCACTCCAAATGTGATCATTTTGCTATCTGATGCACCCATTAAACAAAAGATGAGCCTCATCGGTGAAAACAGGATCAAGACTAATCTAATTTTAGGTTTATTCAACGATGGTATGGTCAAGCGGCTTGAATACCAGCAGAATATTTCTGCAAAGTCTATCATAAAGTGAATGAACATAGCTCCAATTGCTGCTCACGATTGCAAATCGGTTGATTCCTTAATACAAAGCCCCACTGCAGCAACAGCTTCTTCGATGCGCGCTGTGTGAAGTCTCCGCGAATGCTAATTACCAATTAGAGTATGGGTTGATGAACGAGTATATCTTTTAGTTCGGTTGAGATGCAAGGTAGTTTCCCAAATTGAACTACCATTTTCGAAATAAATTTGCAAGATTTGCTCTGGCTTGTTCACGTTGAAATGGCAAACCAAAATGAGCACAAATCAGCTATCTCCGATCTAACTCTCTGTCGTTGGAAAAATATCGCCAAATAAAAAAGCCCAAACTCTAAGAAATAAACACCCATTTCCGTTTGAATATCAAGTTTAATTATTTTGCTCTCGCCAGTTTGGTGTAAACTCTAATTCCACTTTAGGCTGAGACATCCAACCCAACCTGCAGTGGACGTGTTACTGCGAAGATAGTGCTATCGGTCATTGAGAAGTTCTCTCGTCTCTAGACATTTCATGACCTCACGGTTTATATGATATCCTAAACGTCAGCTCCGCATGAAAGTGGCAACTCGATGGCTGTGTTTAGTTCTGATGACGTCTTAAATATCTGTCATTTGTAAGGAGTCTATATATTTTTTTTTACACACTTTGTGGTTTATCACTCATTTCTATCACTTCCTTGAGTATATGAACTTGCGCGTGAATATAAACTATGAACCTTGTGATCGGTGAGCAGTGTCACTAAATTGTTTCTCCTTTTCTTCTGCGACGACACATGATAGAAGGTTTGGTTACTGTTATCCATGGAGTAACTCTGGAGGCTTCTGTTTCCAATGGCTTTGATCAATATGTCGGCAGATACGAGTTAAAGCATTGCGTGGTATGCTTACACTACTTTTGAACCTCTTATATTTGTGCCGTGTAGTCAATGGCATGCATAAGACAGTGACGATGACAGATCAGTCATATTTGTTCTGGGTTGCAGTCAAAATGTGACTCGTAATTGACTTTTACCGTGTCCAGATGCCAATTGTGAACAACATGATACAAAACATTCGACTGTTGTATACTCCGCACAGGATGTTCGTGCTTTGGCGATTAGAGCAGACGTTTTTCGCAATTATTGATAACTCTTTTAGACTACTTCACATTTAATCAGACTTATATCCAAATAGACTTACATAGTTTTGTCTATTCATGTTAATAATAACAACAAACTTAAAAATGTCAAAGCGTACGCGATACGAAAAAACATTGTTAGATCTGGAAACAAAGATTCTTCTAAGTGTGCTCATAAATTTCCCAACATTTCTTGGAACTACTTTGGTCAGTAAATTGAATTGGAAACCAAACTTACTAAAACGTGTGAGTGAAATGTAGAAGCATCTGTTTTTCATGCAGAAAGTTACTGAGACAAACTGGGACTAAACCTTAATTCACTCACTACCTCTTCACATTTGCCATCAGACCTATGCTAGTGTACAGTTGGGTGGCTTACTCAAGACAAGCAGATCAAATCTGTGTCACAGGAAAGGTGCAGAGATCGACCAGCATATGTCTGTAGTCCCTTTCAGTGTATCCCTTTGCTAACTATAGGCATATAAGGTAAGTAAGTGACGGTATGTATTTTCAACCGTATGGAGTCTATTTAGCACTGAATCAGCAATTTGTCTATGAAGAGTATTTTGCTGAAGACATAATCTATCCTGATGGCTAAAAAAAACGAAGTGATGGATCCCCAATCTGCTCGCATTGAGTATTTCATTTCGTCTCCCAAGCCGCAGAAGCGGTTTTCAGGCGAATTATATGTGGCAATTACAGAAACTCTCTATCGACTGAAGTGGAATGTGATGTCTGCTGGGGATATCTGCATCTACAAACATAGGTGCACACCTATAAATTCCCCCAACTTGGTTTGGATTAGCTCTAAGGTAGTTGAAAAGTTATTCATAATCCACATTCGACTGTGAGTACCTGGGCATTGATACTTTTGAGGAAACTCAGAAGCTGATAAACTTGCCACAATCCTAGACACGCTCTATGTACTAATATATGAGCATACCACGAGTTCCATTTTAACCCTCTATTGCATAAATCCTGAGCAGAGAAAAAAAGTTAATTGTCATGACGGCTCTACTCGACGAGCCACGGTCATGTTTTCTTTTCGGTAAGATGCCTTTTTTTGCCATCTGGAAGCGAATTGTTGACACAGGGATGTTAAACACATTGCTGAAGGTTTAAAATGTATGACCTATCGATACACACTTTGCTTTTTGAGCTAGAGGTGCTTCGACTCTTTGGACTCGCTTGAATGCACTATTAGTGCTGTTTATGCTCATTTGCAACGTGTTTTCTGCATTATCTCTAGTATAGCTGTATTCGTCATTTACTGCCGCATATGAATCATCTTTTGGAAATCCAACAAGTGGTTTAGGATAGTCTTCAAAGTGGTCATATGCGACATGGTGCGATTATCAATGGTTCTTTCCCATTTCATAATTCACATTTCAAATTTGTGCGATCAACGACTTTGAGTGCTGGTGACTGATTAGTTATTGCTGTTATTGCTGCTACAAGGGGATGTCGCTATTGGAACTAATTGGAAACTCATTTACATTAGCAGAAAGTAGCGAACCTTTGGCTGATGACATTTCCTGTGCAATGGAAGAAATTTTATTCTGCTCCGAGGTCTCTGTGCTTTCTTCACTGCATTTTACTCGTTTCTGAGATTGCTGTAACCTGTTGTTGTTATTTGCCGAAATTGATTGAGAATAAGAGCTACATCTGACCCATACAGACAACGAATACGTAAAGATTCCGCACATTTACGCAAATTCGGCAAACCGGCCTGAGTAACGTTTACTTCACCTTTATACATAGGATCAACTAAAGCTTGAATTTTCCACAGTTTTACATATATTTCTTGATAACACTAAAACTGGATGTTTACAGGGATTTCCTACTAAGATGCTTTCGAAAAAAGAGAAACAAACGGCCAACATAACATCGTAACATCCACAAATCGATGCCTGGGCAATAGGTGCGGAAAAGCGGCACCTAAGCTTCCCAGACGAATTTGTAAATTTGTTTACAAGACTTTCCACTGCTTCACACACTCGGGTTTCGATTCATTTTTTTTTGTATGATGTGATAACTCAAGCATGGAATCCAGCAAAGTCAACGCCATCCATATATTTGTTATAAACCTCAACAGCTTGAGGAGCAGAATATCTTTGTACTTCTTTTCTTTTCTGAAATAACTCGTTGGGTGATGATTTACTTTATTCCAACATATGCTGACAGCATGTCCCAGCATCAATTTCACTCCATCAAATGTAGTCACTTTTTCAATCATGCTTACACAACTTTGTCTTTTCAGTTGTGTCTCTATTGACATTTTAGAATTGGGGACTTGGTTCAGGCTGACAGTGCCCACAGGTAGTAATCCATTTTTGTACAGTTTGGGACTGTTACACAAATTATCGAAAAAAAATGCGGTTGCCATGTTTAACACTCGTTATTATGTTTCACTGACTTCTAAATCAGGTGCATTTTCGGAGAAGGTTTTACTCTGATTTCCAGCAAAAAATTCGAAGTCGTAACTGAATCCGAAAACTTCACTCAGAACTTGATTTTTGCAATCACCCCACTTGCGAGGCTTGTCTGTTAATCTTGTCATCCACCGCGAGAACTTCTTTTGGAATAAGTAGAAGCCGCTGCCTTATTTTTTCCAGAAATGGTCACTGAAGTGTAATTCATTATTGTTTTCCAATTGTTCTATGTCATTGTCTCAAAAATAGTTTGGCGCCAACGCGAAGATGGCAGTTGAATACAAGACATGGAAACCATCATGACAACGAATTGCTCTATTTCAGTTGTTATTATATTTGCTAACTTAGTTATGTTGCCTTGAAGAGCTTTTTAATTTGACTGAAAAGAACGTAAATAATTCCCTGGTACTTTTAACTCAATCAAAATTCTTTTCGTCATACGGTTCCAAATTTTCATTTTCTGCAATGCATGTTGCTTTCAACTGTTTCAGTTTCAGGCTTAGATTCAGTGTCAGTCTTAGGTACTGTATTTAGTGCAGGCTCAAATTCCACATCATAGTCTGGTACTGCATCATCATTACTTTTAGATCCATCTCCATCCCCACCGATACAGTTGACAGTTGAGATGCTTCCATAAAAGCGTAAACCATCCATCTCTGAAGAAAATTAAAACAAAACAATTTGAATTTCTATAGAAAATATGAGAAAAAAATTTTCCATAACCAACTGTTAGCGAATACAAAACCATATATTTCTCCGCGAATAAAACCACTTGTAACGGTAAACTAATACTATTTTTGGACTAAAAATTTATTTGTAATATTTCAAACAACGTATTTTTTTCAAAATTGGCAATTGTACTCGTATTTACCGATTACCGAGGGTAGTTAGCACTTAAAGTCGCAATTGACTTTTTATTTCCGTTTTCAATCGGCACTCGTGTTGGAATGACTTATGTACTCGTATATAAATTAGAAACAAAAAGTACCATGAAAGGATACACACTAATGGAAAAAATAGTTTCAGATCATTTCAAAAAGGTTTTCTTGGAAAAATATGCATCATAAAATGCAAAACGATATTTGGCTTCGTATGCGCTATAACTCTCTACCTAGCTCGCTCACACCAGATACCATAGAGGATGCCAACTGCACAACCTCCAATTTAAGGACAAACCTCACGTAAGAAGTCTGTTTCCTGTAAAACGGTTGCATATTGCGCACCATCAGGACATTGCTTATTTGACTGACTACTACTTTCTCAATAACTTTTGTGTGTGACTGGTGAGTCAGCAAAATTCGGTGAAGTGGATAAAGGATTTGCTTCTAACAAGAACCAAATACAAGGAACCCTCTTGATCCCTTTGTGAATCCATCACCCTTTCTGGTTAGTTCCCAGACTTAAGTACAGATAAAGTATCTCGCTCCACTCCCGCTCCTTCCACCACTGTCTTTTCTATCCATTTGTCCATGTATGGTACTCGTACGTTACACTGATCGAAATTAACAAAAAAAAGGACTTGTAATTAGCTTTGTGGTATTTATTTAGAAAGAGGAAAATGTTGTTTTTTTATCGAGAAGCAAATTATCTGGAGTACAGACGAATACAGTTTTACAGTTGGTCTTAATCAAATTTATAAACGTAAATTCGACGTCAGTTCTTATTCTTGTTTTTGGGGTTCGTTTTTTTGGGACATGCATACCGATATTGCTAGAAACGTAAGATTATGTAGGGGGGACCAATGGAATAGTATGTGGCAGTTTCAGGTAAACAATTTACTAAGTTCATCTAATCTTTTAAAATATGTGATGGGAATTGATCTAAACGAGCATCTGAAACAAAATCAGATGACTTTGCAAAAAGATTGGAGGCATAGACTTTAGCTGATAAGGCATAACGAATAATTGTTACTTTGCCATACATCCACTTCTTCATATATTAAACTGCAACAGTACAAAGTAAGAAATCAGGAAAATGTTTTTTTTCGGTAAGAACGCTGAGGACTGGAAGAAAGATTGTGACAATGAAGCTTATAAGCGGTTTCTAGACTCGGATGCAAGTGACCATATGACCAATAGAAAATACTGGTTCACTAAAGACAAAGAGTTTGCCGAGCCAATGGAAGTTAAGTAGGGTAATGGAAATATTTTCGAAAATATTTGGGAAAGGAGACATTAATGTAGTACCATCCAATGACAATATTACATGGATGGAAGATTATATCCTTATTTTTTTTTTATTCTTTTTTTTTATAATGTGCGAGCACTCAAGGGTTTTTTAGTAACCTTAAAATGCTAGCACACAGCGTGGAAAGAGGAAAGAAAGAAAGGTACTGATGAATGTTTCAAGGTTATAATGACTAGGAAATAAAGACCTCGGCAGGACATTCTAACATATAAGCGAGTTGTGCTACGAGATTTCACAACATGAAGTTAAACTGGCAAACATTCAAAACGAGATGGGTTTTAAGATTGGCGATTTCGATGGTGCACGGATGGTGAAAATAACAATAGAACAAGGTAAGGTAGGAAACATTACGTCGGTGTTCAAGCGTGTCAATTGATTGTGTCATATGATGTGAGCATTGCATCGAATACGAGGTGTGTTCAAAAAGTAAAGTGACTTCTTTTTTTTGCTGTATTGGTACACATGTATCGAACATATATGTTCGCAGTTTCAAGTGTATGCTTAGTTTGTTTTTAAAAGATAGAAAAATGCTCGGCGATTTTTAATTATTGTAAAAAATGGAGCAAAGAATTTGCATCAAATTTTGTGGAAAAAATGGAATCAAGTGTTCTAAAACACTTAAAATGTTAACAGTGGCATACGGTGAGTCTGCTCTAAGTAAGAAAGAGTGTTTACCAGTGGTACAAGCTCTTCCAAGATTATCGAGAAGATGCCAATGACCAACCTCCCTCTGGACGCTCAACAAAAGATGACAACGTCGAAGCTGCTTTTGAAAATCGTCGAATTACCATAAGAGAAGTGGGTGAGAATTTTGGCATATCAGTCTACTCGTGTCATGCAATTTTTTCGGATGTTTTGGGCATGAAACTTTTCAGCGAATCTTCAGAAGAGCCGTCGCAGGAGCTCTTGAATGTCGTCAATGATAATACTGACTTGTTCAAAAGAGTCATAACTGGTGACGAAGCATGGATATTGGCTCCATGCGACTTTTTCCTGTTCCCAAAACTGAAGAGATCTATGAAATGACGGAGATTTGCAACGATTGAGGAATTAAAAAAGTCATCACTTAAGAGCTTTAGGCTATACCAAAAAGTGCTTATAAAAAGTGTTTCGAGAATTGGAAAAAGCGTTGGCATAAGTGTATTACTCGTATATCTGAGGGGGATTACTTTGAAGGGGATAATATTAACATTAATGAATAAATAAATATCTTTTTATAAAAACATAAAGTTACCTTACTTTTTGAACATACCTCATATGTGGTTGTTCCAATATAGGTTGTCATTGACACACATGCCGAGAATAGAAAGTTGCTCGGTTCCGATGATGCAAGTGCCATTCATGAGTAATGACAGTATTGGGTTGTGGAAGCATTAAATTCCACTTTGTTGGTGGTTGCCTATTCAGTGATTCTGTTTACATCGGAATTTAATGAGCTTAGCATACACTGCTTTTCCAGTTCTACAGCGGAAGAGGAGGGGCGTGAGTCCGGGAACGAATATGAAAAACAGAGAGTACTGCCATCAGCCAAGGAATAATATATTGGATTAGAAGTAGCATACAAGAGATCATTGATGAAAATTAAAAAGAGTGTTAGAGACAGATCGGAGCCCTGGGGTACACCAGCATTTGCTTTGTGAATATCAGACTTGAAACCATCTAAGACCATTTAAGGTAAAATTCGTCGATCCCAAATGACACATCTTCGACAAAAGAGCCTGATGTCAAATGCCTTAGAAAGCAGGACAAATCATGTTTTCCATCTGCTCAGAAAGAGTTCTAAAGAGGGAGATATACCATCTGGACCAGCGAATTTGTGAATATTAAGATCTTAAGCACTGGAAAGTGGATTCACTCCATTGAAAATTCGACACACCTAAGTGTAGACTGGGGCATAGCACAATTTAGAAGTGTTGAGCAGGCCCCAAAGTGTGCAGCAAGCAGATTGGTCTTATCCAAAGAGCTTATAAATGATCGTTGGGATGGAGGATGAAGCAGAATTTCTAATGTTTTTGACGAATGAGCCAATATGTTTTCTACCTTTGGAACACTGCAGTATTTTTTGTCTCAGTTTTTGGTCGCGTTAAAGTTTTACTTGCTTATGAAAGACGTTGCAATCATTTATGGCTCGTTTGTAATTTTTCGGTTCTCCTATATGAGGTTAGTTTTGTAGGACCGAAAAAACATGTCTCTAACCCTGAGAGCCCGTTTACAAGTGTGCCACCCCCTTTCTTTTGATTTGATACTCTTCACACGATGTTTACTATGCTGCCTATACATATACATGTATAGGTGATGGATGTATAGAGGAGGATGGTAGCTACTCGGCCAGATATTGTTTTTGCCTTTGAATGCGTAAACCACAATCTGAATAATTCAAGACAAATTTACTTAAAAATAGTGAAAACAATAGTACGCTATGTCAAAAGCAACAGCTGATTGGGATGGTATGATTTTTAAATGTACTCGTATTGGAATACGAGGGGCGTTCAACATATTCTCGGTATCGGGGTGAAGCTATGGTTGTATATATAAATTGACTTATTTATCAAGTAATACTATTATTTTAGTGCATTCATGTAAAATTTCATATAAATGTGATTATTAATTCGCGTTTTATCTCTAGTTAAACAGAATCATAATGGCAACTGAGACGATGATGGTGAAAATTGAGCATCGCGCTGTAATTAAATTTCTCACTAAGCAAGGAAAAAGTCAAAAAACTATTCATGAAGAGATGGTGGCTGTTTACCAGGGTTCCGCACCTTCATTATCAACTGTGCAAAAGTGGTCAAGTGAATTCAAGAGAGGCAGAGAGAGCATTGAAGACGACCCCCGCTCCGGCGCCCCGGCTACTGCTTGTACTGGAGAAAGCATCAAAGAAGTCGAAAAACTTGTTCTTGAGGATGCCCGAATAAAGGTGAAAATGATGGCAGAGATCACCAAGCTTTCAATTGGTACCATTCACACAATTCTACATGACCATCTTAACCTTTCAAAGGTCAGTGCAAGGTGGGTGCCACGAATGCTCACAGCGCCTCAGAAAAAAGTGAGAATCGCATGCTGTAGAGAGCTTTTGGAGATGTGTAGTGAGAACGCGGACGGTGTTATGGATCGAATTGTTACAGGGGATGAAACATGGGTCCACCACTATGACCCTGAAAGCAAACAAGAGTCCATGCAGTGGCATAAAAAAGGAACAGACCCCCCGAAGAAGTTCAAAGTCACTCCGTCTGCCGGGAAGCTCATGGCCACAGTTTTTTGGGACTCAAAGGGAATCTTGCTCATTGAGTACAAAAAAAAGGTGAAACCATCAACGCCACATCCTACGCTTCCACTTTGCATAATTTGCGGTAGGAAATTAAAAAGAAAAGACGGGGTAAACTCGCAGCGGGTGTGTTGCTTCTTCATGACAACGCTCCTGTTCACACGGCGCGAGCTTCCAAGGCTGCTGCGCGAGATTGTGGTTTCGAAGAAATCCAACACCCACCCTATAGTCCAGACCTTGCCCCTAGTGATTATTTCCTGTTTCCGGATTTGAAAAAATGTCTTCGTGGAAAAAGATTTTCAGATGATCAAGAACTCAAGTCGGCAATAAATGGGTATTTTGCAGAGAAATAGGAAATTTATTTTTTTGAGGGTTTAACAAAGCTTATCCCAAGATGTAACAAATGCATTGATGTGAGGGGAGATTATATTGAAAAATAAAAACAATTTAAATTGAATTCGCATTTTTCCTTCATTTCGATACCGAGAATATATTGAACTCCCCTCGTATAAGGAAGGTGTTATGACATAACATACGTATCATGTTATTGACAATTTCAAAATTTGACAAACCAAAGAATACATCAATTAAATTAACAAAAATGGCACAAAAAACATCTTAATTTTTACAATAATTACAATTCAAAACTTACATTCAAATAAAATAAACCGCTACTGTTTATCGAAAGCTCTTCCTTGATCGAAATGAAAAAAAAATCTCTAAAAAATATGTCTGGTAAAAGTACCAGTAATGTGACTTTTACTTGAAAGGGATTTTAAGTTTTCATTTTTATTTATTTTTTTTTCATATCATTTATTTATTTCGTGTGTACAAGTAAGACGTTGTCTTTTATAGTACATAAATAACAAGATAAGTAATATTAACAATTCTTAAATGTATATATATATATGTAAAAAGAAAAAAAAGAAGAAAAAAGAAGTAGAATAAGAAATAGTTAGACAGTAAAAGAAAGAAGAGCATAGTTAAAAGGGGGTGAGAAAGGATGTTAGCCCTATGAAAAAGGGAAAGTATAGTTGTTGCAGTCAGGAAAAGTGTTCTAATGCGGCAGTTTTGAACTTGTTAGCTTCCATTATTTGATTTGTCGATGTTGGAAGAGAGTTCCAAAGTCTGGTGACGTGAATGAAGTGGAGGCGAGAGGAGTTTAAGTAGTTAAAACTAGGCACTATACTCGTAAGATTCATTGTTCTGGTCGATTGCGCAAACTGAAGCTTATCAAATAGATATTTAGGCGATCTTTTATATATAAGTTTGTGCATAAATTGGCAGCAACTTATCTTTAGAAATTGCTGAAACGTACACCCAAGAACCAATTTATGATGGTGAGATACATGGCCATAACGATTCAGCCCATACACATACTCGTACTTAATCATAACATTGAATGCAACAAGCAATTTGTGTTCTGATTGGGAGTCAAGCTTGCAGCAAACAGTTATGGAGTAATCAATAATGGGTACAAACAGGGTTTTTACAAGTCTAAGTTTTGTGCATGTTGGGGTAAAACTGGAGGATAACCGGAGCTTACGCAGACCAGCATAGATTCGACCAATGGCATAATTTACGTGGTCATTGGAAGAGAGTAATCGATTCAACTTGAAACCAAGATTTTTTACAATGTTTACGAACTTGAGTTGCCTGTTATTTAAGAACACTGGTGGTAGTTCATCCGTATCGCACTGTTTTTTAGAAATCAGTATCATCTGAGATTTGTCTGGATTCAAATTAAGCCCATTACATAGTGACCAGTTGTATATTTTTGACAGATCTTCATTTATTCCTACTATTAGATCCTCAATAAGACCAATCGGCCGTGATAAATGAATATGGGCATCATCAGCGTAAAGATGGATTGATACATTAGAGCATACTTTAGGAAGGTCATTGATAAACAAACAAAATAAGATTGGTCCTTGTATCGAACCTTGTGGCACTCCAGAAAGTAACGCAGCAAATCTAGAGAATCGGCCATCATGTACAATTCTCTGGTACCTATTACCTAAGTAATTACTCATCAGGCACATTGATCTTTCGCTAAAACCAAAATACAGTCTGAGCTTCTGACATAATATTTTATGATCCACTCTGTCAAAAGCCTTGGAGAAGTCCAGCAAACAGAGTACCGTTAGATAATCCCTATCAAAGTTAATTCTAATATCATCCAGAATTTTAATCATGGCTGTGGGGCAGCTAAGATGAGATTGGAAACCAAATTGAACTGGGGATAACAAGCAATGTTGATTGATGTAATTCGAGATTTGGTTTGCAAGAATTTTCTCCAAGACTTTCGACAGACACGGTAAAATGCTAATTAGGCGAAAGTCATTTGCCGATAAGGGTCGAGGCTTTTTCGGCACAGGGATGACTTTTGCCAACTTCCAATTGTCTGGAAAAGAAGAGGTTGTGATACAATAATTTGTAATGTGTGTGAGAGAACTCAAAATATGAGGTAAAACCATCTTCACAAACCAAATAGGTATCCCATCTTCACCTACAGCATTTGATTTAATTGAGCGAATGGTATTAACGATATCAATTTCGGAGACGACTTCAAAGTCAAAATTAAACTCAAACAACTGCTGATTTTCTGGAATAAAATTCGGGTTGTTTGTGGCACCGGAAAGAAATGCGCTGTTGAGATTATCAAGATCAAGTGTCGCTGTATCGACGGTAGAATTTTTCCCGACCCCAATTGAACGTAGATTGCTCCATAGTTTTTTTTGAGGATTGGTCAGTACTTAGCTTAGATAAAAAATATCTTTTCTTGGCTCTTCGTGTTATAAAGGTTGCATGATTGTTGGTCTTTGTTTCCACCTAGAGTACAGCTTTTTACGGGCTTTTATGGCATTTCGAACCTCTCACGTGAACCAAGGGCAATTCCCGTTTTGAACGGCAACTGTCTTTAATGGAACATGCTTATTAAAAAGGTCCACTAATAGACTTTGCAGATGATTAGCTTTATCGTTGACATTTGAGGCATAATAGGCATTACGACATGGTAGCTGGCTTGCATCCAATTGCAAGTTATAGTTGTCCACAGAAGAAAAATCTCTAAACTGGAACGACAATGGTAGCCGAGACCGAGAAAAGTGGACATTGTACGTACAAAAAATTAAATCATGGTCAGAAATCCCTGCTAGAGACCACTGATCCTGAAGTAGAACATTGTGACGATTGGACACCATAAGGACATCAATAAGACGGGGGGGAACATCTGGGGCAAAACGTGTAGCATAGGAATTAACTTTTGTAATCACATTTTAAAAGATCATAATTGAGATCACCACAGATTACAATGTGCTCATATAAAGCAGTAAACTCCTGAAGTGCAGAAAACAATGTCTCCAAAGAATAACAGCGTTTTGGGTTATAAGCAACGCCAAGAAAACATTTTGTATTGCCATCATTAACATCCAGAAAAAGATATTCTATTGTACTGTAGTATACCGCAACTCCTCCACCAGATGTAGCAGTAATTCTATCGTTGCGAATAAGTTTATACCCCGGTATTTCATATAAAAGATCCACGGCTCCTTCATCTTCAGGATCAAACCATAACCAGGTTTCAGTTGTACAAATAATATCGACCGCAGAATTAACAAAAATATTCTTTATGTAGTCTAATTTGATTAGATTTAGACTACGAGCATTTAGGTAACAGATTTTAAACCCTTCGCATGCTCTAGACAAGATATTAATCATTGACCGCATTGCCACCCCATCCTCATTAACACCAACAGACGTTGATAGATTATTTAGGCGTATCATTGCAGCATAAAACAAGAACACATAATGAAAGGAGAATGTAAGCAATCAACAAGCTTTCTTGGAATACAAAATAGTAACAACAACAACAACTAGAGGAAGTGAGTAGAGTACGAATAAAAGTATACGAGTAGATCGAAAAGTAGACAGGATAGAAAAACAGAAAAGAAAAGATATAGTAAGAAAAAAGGAAAAGAGAACATAATGCAAAATATTGTGTTATAAAAAATTGTTTTGTGAATAATAAATACGTATGCGTGGTGAAAGTGCTCCCGATCAGTGATAAAGGCAGCAGACAAGTTGAGTGTGCAGCGGTAAAGTTGATTGTGCAGCGGCAAAGTTGAGTGTGCGGAAAAGCTGAGTGTCCGCTTTCACACGTCGCAAGTGTGTAATGCGCATGTTCTGGTTATTTTCTTTTGCATTGTCATTCAGTGATGCGAGCAACTCTACATGAAGACTTTCCCCTTCTTTGAGTTTGCATGTTATTTGACAGTTCTCTTTCATTTCATCTTTGGCGCTCAGTCTTTCATAATTGAAAATGAGCCCCCTTGTTAATTCTTTGGTCCATTTCAGTTCATCCGCCATACTGAAATGTTGTGCTCGTAACACAGCGAAAGAAGTAATGAAGCAAATGTGAAAAAGAATGAAGAAGGAGAAAAAGAAATGTCAAAAACTTGCAATGAAATGGCTACCCACATGCAGTGGAAATTTGGTTAATTGGGTATTTTTTGTTTCATTATTTCTCTCTTTTGCACTCATTTGAATCTTTCGAAACTTGCGACGTGTGAAAGCGGACAGTCTTCAAGAGAATTTCGTTGTTGACAGAATCTTCACTTCGGTGTCATCTTTACTTTTCTTCACATAAACCAGTCCATTGCGCGTTCTTGCAGAATAGAGTAAACCTTCTCTACGTAGTCGCAGAGCATGTCGCAATAATGAGCTATTCTAGCGTTAAACTCTCATTGATATAGATGCGTCTATTAGTGGTGGTGTTGTTGACATCAGTCGACGTCTTAGAGCTGTTTATAAGTTCTGCAAGGTTAAACCTCTCTTTGCCCGAAAAGCACCACGAAATGCACTTTGCTCGGTGTGCGAAGAGAGCCTGATAAGCAGCGGATCATCGGTGGACTTGGTTTTTAGGCGAAAAGCGTCGAAATGTGGTGAAATTTGGTGATTCAGACTTGCAGCAATATTTTTTACCAAATCAATGGGATTTTCGTTTGAGTTACGTGGTATGCCGCGGCCAATCACGTCAAGAAGCCGTTCTTTACGTCGGAGGTCCGCTAATTCCTCTTTTAATCTCCGATTGTCATCCCGTAGCTCTGATATGTCGCTCTCAAATTGCTGCACTTTTTCGTTAAGAGAGGCAATGGCGTCGCTGATCTTCTTGTTAACATTGCATTCAAACTCTGAAAGCAAGAATTTAAATTTCAGCACTAAGCTACCCTCTAGTTCTTGAAGTTGTTCTGACAGGGACGATTTTTTTGTCGAGAAGTTTAAGTTGTGAGTGGGACTTCGGTGGATGTAAATTTGCTGGCGATTTGTCTGGCGTAAATGTAGACGTAGAGGCCACAGTAGATTTTTCTTTGTGAGCTTGTCCGCGTGTGATTGACATAGCGCATTTATTTGATGGTCAGCAGCAGAGATAAAAAAGAGTTTTTTGGCGTGAAAGCAAAAGTAAAACACTGAGTAACAAAATAAGTATTATGATTTTTAACTTCAGTAATAAAAAGGCGGCTAATTTTTCCCTTTGGATCAGGAGCAAATTAAAAACACGTCTATTCACTTGACATTACACTTGATAACTGAATAACTTATCTGCGTATTTCTTGCAAAAAAATTATAACGAACATTCAGAGTTCTTGATGAGCCAGGTAGCCCCTTGGATATCCACATAAAGAGTAGGACTCACGCTTACACTTTTCTTCAAAACCTTTAAAAGCTGGCCTTACAGCTTGGCATGGAGCAACGAGCTCGGCTTTGGCTGCTAACAAGACAAAGCATTTTTGTCTTTCCGTCGCCCAAATGATTCAGCTTGACCCAATTAGGTCTGGTATGAGAGTCTAATCTCCAACATAGTCTGCATCTCTGTTATAAGAAAATATAGAGCTACGAGGGGCGTTCAATATATTCTCGGTATCGATATGAAGGAAAATGCGAATTCAATTTAAATTCTTTTTATTTTTCAATATAATCTCCCCTAATATCAATGCATTTGTTACATCTTGAGATAAGCTTTTTTAAACCCTCAAAAAAATAAATTTCCTCTTTCTCTGATAATACCCATTTATTGCCGACTTGAGTTCTTCATCATCCGAAAATCTTTTTCCACGAAGACATTTTTCCAAATCCGGAAACAGGAAATAATCACTAGGGGCAACGTCTGGACTATAGGGTATAGGGTGGGTGTTGGATTTCTTCGAAACCACAATCTCGCGCAGCAGCCTTGGAAACTCGCGCCGTGTGAACAGGAGCGTTGTCATGAAGAAGCAACACACCCGCTGCGAGTTTACCCCGTCTTTTCTTTTTAATTTCCTCCCGCAAATTATGCAAAGTGGAAGCGTAGGATGTGGCGTTAATGGTTTCACCTTTTTTTTGTACTCAATGAGCAAGATTCCCTTTGAGACCCAAAAAACTGTGGCCATGAGCTTCCCGGCAGACGGAGTGACTTTGAACTTCTTCGGGGGGTCTGTTCCTTTTTTATGCCACTGCATGGACTCTTGTTTGCTTTCAGGGTCATAGTGGTGGACCCATGTTTCGTCCCCAGTAACAATGCGATCCATAACACCGTCCGCGTTCTCACTACACATCTCCAAAAGCTCTCTACAGCATGCGATTCTCACTTTTTTCTGAGGAGCTGTGAGCATTCGTGGCACCCACCTTGCACTGACCTTTGAAAGGTTAAGATGGTCATGAAGAATGGTGTGAATGGTACCAATTGAAAGCTTGGTGATCTCTGCCATTATTTTCACCTTTATTCGGGCATTCTCAAGAACAAGTTTTTCGACTTCTTTGATGCTTTCTCCCGTACAAGCAGTAGCCGGGGCACCGGAGCGGGGGTCGTCTTCAATGCTCTCTCTGCCTCTCTTGAACCCACTTGACCACTTTTGCACAGTTGATAATGAAGGTGCGGAACCCTGGTAAACAGCCACCATCTCTTCATGAATAGTTTTTTGACTTTTTCCTTGCTTAGTGAGAAATTTAATTACAGCGCGATGCTCAATTTTCACCGTCATCGTCTCAGTTGCCATTATGATTCTGTTTAACTAGAGATAACACGCGAATTAATAATCACATTTATATGAAATTTTACATGAATGCACTAAAATAATAGTATTACTTAATAAATAAGTCAATTTATATATACAACCACAGCTTCACTCCGATACCGAGAATATGTTGAACGCCCCTCGTATATATATGTAGTTCTTAGTTTTTCTTGAATTACCAAAAACGACGTTTGTATTGTACTTAAAAATGCTTTCTTGCTGGCGCAACAGTTCCCTTAGAGAAACATATTGACAGGAGAATCTTATGTACTTTTTCAATGTCATACAAATTTTTTTTGAAGAAGAAAATTGTCTAAAACCCTTTGCGTAAATATAGCGTCGATTGTATAGAGCCTCAAAATAATACAAATCATTCCCTTACTAAAAATGAGTAAAATTTTGACAAACTCACAGTCACAGGTGATCTTCGTCCCACTCATAAAACCAGAATGCTCTCCCCACATTCATTTTTCTATCTTTATCTATCCATTCCTATTGATCGTTGTTAACGCCATCTTTATCTAAATATCGTATAATTGTAACTACGTTTTGTATTCATCAGGTAACACTTAATTCAACAAAATCTACTACAATATACTGAGATACTGAGATTTCTTTTACTATCTTATTTTATTATTCTAAATACACATTATCGAAATAAATTTTAAAACTTAGTATGACTAATTATCATATTGAATTTTTACTTATAAAAGATTTTAATAAATCCCAGTTAGCAGCAGAATAATAATAGTGTAAAATGTTTGTGTGGGTACAAATGATAGAACTTATTCTTTTCAATACAAATCCCTTTATTCAGTACAGTTACAATTCACTATTTAATTCTTTCTCTCAGTACAATTCAATTTCTGAACCACTTATACTTTTCTTATCTTTTACTTAAACCACTTAATTACTTCTCCTAATTAACACTTCAAATTTCACTTTAGAACTCACTCGCATACCTTTGGGATGCTGGTATTTATACTCGAATGGCATACTTCGAGAACAATCCTCGCCATCCAGCGTCCCATACAATTTCCAATTTGCTAGAAAATTCGATTCCACTCTCCAGTCGAGACTTTGCTAATCCAGTATCGAAATCTTCTAGTCTTCGAGTTTCGACATTTTCTGCTAGATGTCGCTGCTCACATTTGAATGGTTATCACAATAGGATTTTTTTTTGGTATGAATAACTGGCACTGTTTATTAATAGTAAAGCTGATCCGAAGATAGTTAGAGCTAAGTTTAGTGTACATAAATATGTAAAAAACATCATTGTAAAAAATATCAATGTCAGTGCAATTTGTGTTTTGAGCACAAATCTTAAACCGAAGTTTTAGATTTCAATATAAAATATTTTCGAAATTGTATCCCTTAAAAGTTAATAATTCCAAGATTTATTGTCAGGTCCTTGTTCATCCATATTAAAGCACATTTGCACATCGCACCCCAAGTCTAAAAAGTCTGCCAGACGTTAGATTGCGTCAGAAAATAAATAATCTAAACGAATTTGGGCAATCGAACTCAATCCAATTCAAGTACATGTTGTGAAATTCAAAATGCACATGAAATGTGTAAGAAAATATTTTGATGACTTCATTCGTAGGTCTTCATTTACCTTGGTATGTTATGTTTCTGCGATGAAAAACTCGAACAAGCAGTCCCTTTAAATTTGTATTTGCAAGAAAAAATAATTCTTTTCACAAACAAACGAATGACTACCTGCTGTGTTTTGCTCATTACACCAACATCGTCGATGTACGAGCATATTCGTATGAAAAAATTTTTATATGCCCTTCGTTCGCACCCTTCAGTTCTTCTCTGATATAAATCAAGTTAAGAAAAAGTTCAAGGATACCACTGTCGATTTTTTTTTCCCATGCTTCAATACCATACTCTATACGTATATGTGTACGAGTATATATCCCACCGCGTCAAATTTGTCAGCATTTATATCCTTCTACTCTAGCACTCCTTCTGTTTGGGTCACATTCCAGCTGTGATATCTCCAATTTGATTTGTCACTGTCATCTGCCGTTGATTATCGGGTGTGAATGTCGGCTTTCCCTATCCTTGCAAATTTTCAGAGGGGGAGACGATTAAATTATAAAATGTTTCAATTTTCTTGTAATTAAATTAAACGTCCCACATACAAGCTGAATCACCGAGCAGGTTATAGGCTAAACGTAACCACCTGTCAAAAGCTTCAAACAAGAACCCTCTGTGCAATTCCCATTAATTATAAATTCCTGTGGCATACTAAATATTAATTTCATCATAAAACCGGAAAATACTTAAAAGAAACAGCCTCCGTGGAAAACATGAGATATCAGTCTCTAATGTCAGGTGGTATTTATTACGTAGACCTTTGAAGAGTCCTCCGTTCTATGGAATGTCCTAAGACTGTTTTTCTTCTAAGATACGTAATTAATAATTGTATAATTGTTAGACATAGTAAAGGACTGTTCTTCCTTCTTATTATTCTAGAACGGGAAAGCAGACGCAGCATATACTCGTAAGATAAAGAATACAAGAATACATAACTAAGGAAGGAAACA
Organism: Volucella bombylans; assembly: GCA_949129095.1. NCBI lineage: Eukaryota > Metazoa > Arthropoda > Insecta > Diptera > Syrphidae > Volucella > Volucella bombylans. The sequence continues at coordinate 26,968,851 of OX422142.1, read as the reverse complement.
CATTTTCAGCATTTATTAGCTATACGAGTATGTTAAGTGTCAAATAGCCATTTTTCTAAGAAGACCTCTAAAGTGCGTCATCCTAGCCAATCTTAATGCACCAGCTCATGATTACATTTGTTCAGTCATTCCCTCTTTTTTTGCATTACGAAACGCTTAATCAGGATCTGTGAAGGTGGGGCAAGGAAAAGAAGTATAAGCTGAAACTTTGAGTTAATTACACAGTAGAGCTCTACTGCGAAATTCGTTTTGTATAGTTTGACGGTTGACAACTGTGTTAAGTAGAGGTTTACGGTTTAACGAATTTTTATTTGCATATTTCTATCTGCAGAGTCAATGAAGAAGGTATGCTAAGAATGCTTTGGTATTTTGAATGATATTTTTTTCGAATAAGAGTAAATCATACTTTTGACGGAGGCAACCACCATAGACTATTGGCCCACATTTTCAATAGATTTCCAAGAAACTGGAACATTCTTATTGGGGTTGTCACGTGCGAGTTAATTAAAGACGTAAAAGGGAATGCGATTGCGAATTTAGAATTGTATTGGCGGTCTTGTATTGAGAATGTTATGGTTTCGTCTCAGAGAGGCAAAAAAGGAGTTGGAAATTGTCAGGGACTGAACTTAAGCGCTAGCTTAAAATGGAATTATAACAGAGGTCCCTGTGGAAAATTATAAATGGTGGTTTCTTTGGAATTTTTCCGGCGTAGTTCTTACCCTCTATGTATTATACATAGCCAGATAGGCTTTAATTGAATTTAACCTGGGTGTCTAAATTTTTGTTTCTTTTTTTTGTATAAATTATCGCGCGCTCAAAGGGTTAAGGTACCCTTAAAATGTTTGTATATATCGTGGGCGAAGGGAAGATAGGGAGCAAAGAAAGAGAAGTACCGATGTACGTTCGTTTTGAATGTTTGAAGGTTATAATGGTCAGGAAATAAAGAGCTAGGCAGGGCACTCCATAAGCGAGATGTACGGCTTATGAAAGAATCACGATATTTCATTCTATTGTACGTTCGAAAGTGGGCTTGAGGGTAAACAGATGAACATTCATAGCGAACCGGGTGTTACGGTTAAATGTTTGAAGGGGTTCAACGCTACTGGCAATTTCAATGGAGCACTGGTGGTTAAAATAGCGATAGAGCAAAGTGATACAGGAGGCATTTCGCCGGTGTTCAAGGTTGTGAATTGACTGGGTGATATTAGCATTTGGTTTTGGATCCTATCTAGTAGGTGTATAAGGGTTTTAGGAGCGCCTATATTGTATTGTAAAATGTTTGTGTGGGTACAAATGATAGAACTTATTCTTTTCAATACAAATCGCTTTATTCAGTACAGTTACAATTCACTATTTAATTGTTTCTCTCAGTACAATCCAATTTCTCAACCGCTTATAGTTTTCTTATCTTTTACTTAAACCACTTAATCACTTCTCCTAATTAACACTTCAAATTTCACTTTAGAACTGATTTGCATACCTTTGGGATGCTGGTATTTATACTCGAATGACATACTTCGAGAACAATCCTCGCCATCCAGCGTCCCATACAATTTCCAATTTGCTAGAAAATTCGATTCCACTCTCCAGTCGAGACCTTGTTATTCCAGTATCGAAATCTTCTGGTCTTCAAGTATCGACATTTTCTGCTAGATGTCGCTGCTCACATTTAAGTGGTTATCACAGTATATTGAGGCCAGATCAGAGAGGCAGAAGTAGTTTGTACATCGCTTGAGGATACCTAGACATTTCACAGCATTTTTGGCGACATCAAATATGTGATCATTCCAACGTAGGTTATCGCTTTAACGACAGAGGACAGCATTGTGTTTCGGAAGCATTAAATTAGACTCTGTTGATTGCCCGTTCCCGTTCTACAGCCGACTACGTGAGTCCGGGAACGAATATGAAAAGCAGAGAGTACTGTCGTCTGCAAAGGCATACATTGGATTAGAAGAAGCAGACAAGAGATGGTTGATGAAAATTAAAAAGAGCGTCATAGACAGAATGGAACCCTGGCGTACACCAGAATTTATTTTGTGGATATCGTGGATATGAGACATGCCATCAAATCACCAGTGGATCTGTTACTACGAAAACCGTACTACCTGTCATTAAGAAGTTTGCTTGTTTCGAGATATTTCATGAGCTGGCGGTTTATCAGGGTTTCCATGACGTTCGGAAAAAGGGACGTTATGGCAATAGTCTGCAGGAGGAGATTGAAGAAGATTCTCGTTTTTTTAGGGACAGGCTGGGCAAATGCTGTTTTTCATCCGCTCGGAAAGAGTCCTAAAGAATACGATCGATTGAAAGCTAACGCAGTGGTTTTGCTAGGTCACCTTTTCAGTAGAAGGGGAGATATACCATTTGGACTATCGGATTTGTGTAACAATCACAATCTGGAAGTGTTGAGCTGGCCGCAAAGTGTGCAGCAAGCAGATTGGCCTTGTCTAAAGAGCTGACAGCTAGAATGTCATTGTAAATGAACGTTGGAATGCAGGATGAGGCTGAATTTCTGATGTTTTTGACGAACGACCAAAGACTTTCACTAGCTTTGGGGCGTAGTAGTACTTTTTGAATCAGTTTTTTGTCATGTCGGAATTTAGTACGCTAAAGAAAAGGTTTTTCTTTGTCGGGTTGGTCTTAAAGGACCGAGAAAACATCCTGACAGCCTGTGCTAATTTAATTAAGTGTTTAAAGTGAACAACGATGAGATGCCACTTATGCGATAGTGTGCGCAAATACTCGTACTTGTCCAGATTTTATTCTATGCTCAAGTGTCGGATTAATTTTCAACTACTTAGTATAGAGTGTAAGCTCTCAAAAACTGTTGCTGTTACTTGCAGCACTGTCTGAAATACACAACAATTTGGTAAACTATCCTTTTTTGGATATAATCGAGGATCTACACAAAGAGGAAAACACAAAGTTAGAAAAGACAGAGGAGCGCAAAATAGTTATACGCTGTAGGTAGTACCTAGTATCATACTCTCAAACTCTCTAAAATCACGCTAAATGGCAATGTGTAAATGTTTGAAATTTTATTCTTGGAATATTCATTGACTACAAACTCCTAAAATTACCTAAACAATGACATAACGGCTAGCATATTTTAGGATGAGGATTCCTTGTCTTTTAAAAACAATGCAAGGTTTTCGCTTAAAAGAATCTCTTTGGCAAGCTGGCTAACACCGAATGTTCCAATCGCCCGCTGAATCGACCCTGTACTGATTGACGGAAGACAAATCTCTAATATACTGGATAAGAGATGTCAATGTTGACTCTGATGATTGACCGCGTCCCACCCAATTGTCAAGTAAAAAGACAATGCCAAATAGCAATGATGTTTAGCACCTCGCAGCTGCTTAATTGAAATCAGTGAAGAGAAACAGCTCAAACCCGGTCAACAATGAAGGTGTCCCGCTGCGTAATGAATTTTGGCACAGTAATAAAGACCCGGAAAATTAACAAAGTCTACCCCGCATCTGAACGGAATACAAGCGGAGATATTGAAATTCGGGATTGTTTTTCGATAAAGTGCCTTCAGTACGAAGACCTACCACATCACGCGTAAAAATCACAAAGTTCTCTGTGGTGTCGTCGCCACTCCCTCAGCAATCGCCAACGAATGTTGGATCATTTATTCCCAGCACACTTCGGTGCTTAGCAAAAGCGTTGTGCCCGGCTATGGCACCAGTAACCAGACTACAATATTTTTTATTTACCGACGTCAGGAAAGTCGCTGACCTTAAAGAGATGTCGAGAAACATTCGTTTGATCTGCTGGCATCCTGGACAGTCATGACATCTGAAGTTATGCTTATATGTAACCCAACTGTCAATGGAAGTTCGAACCGATAATACAGACATCCCTAACACAGGTTCGGGATCTGAGACTCAAATGAAACTCAGTGCATTCAGAATTTCAATTGCATTCTAGAGCTACTCGAGTACTCAGTTCTGTTTGCAGGTCATAATCCGTAAATATTATCTTACTTTCAAGAAAAATCTTGTCATAACTTGTGTTATAATCTGTTCTGCGAAGATTGCTGAACGTAGAACCACAGATTCGAATGGGAAAAATCACAGGTAGAGCAAACTTTTTGGACTTTAAAAATATTTATTTAAATAGATTTAGTAGTATTTGCATTCAAAAACTACCAAACAACATTTTATCTTAAATAAAATGCCAGGAGTTTTGCCATATTCATGGCATGGCAATATTCTGAAATGTTCACGACCAAAACTTGTTAGTTGATCTACAGTCAGATTCATTATTAGTTAATATCTGCTTGAATACAAGATACTCACAGAACCATTATCCTGTTTCTTCAATTTGAAGTCAAGGTTTCTGTCATTCAACATTGTCACGGTATCGAATAAAAAGACTAACTTTTCGCACCTTGTAATCATTAGCTACCTTGACACTTGTCTTAATTCCTTCCTGTAGTATACAAGTAACTTTCTAGAGTAAATAAGGAAACGTAACTTCCTTTCTCGTCCAATGACTACGAACAAGAAGAATACTTTCCACCTCAAGGTCCACACTGTGGCGTCGAAAATATTATAATAAACACCAGGGGATGAGATATTGGTGCTTCTCTTTCAATTAACATCACAAGCAAGTGATATGAAAAATTATAAATTATCAAGCATTTTTATTATTATTAGTAATTGTGTTGTCAGTCGTTCTCGTGAAAACAATATAAACAAATTTTATTATAAAACGGATGTCACATCTGAATAAATGAAGAATAAAAAAATTATGCTCTACGTCGCCTTGGCTTTAAAGCCTTCTCTATTGACGCTTTTACAGGATGACTACATCCTGTGCGAAAAATTCTTTTTCGAGCAGAAGCATAACGAAGGGCACAGCATAACAGAGAAAACTGAAATTATTTGTAAATCCGTTCTGTATTTTATTGAAGGTCTTTTACAAAATTCAAGTTCCGATCGAAGTCGGAACACCTGCTGAGTGTGATAGTGACGCATGCATGTATACGGATACATCCACAGCACAATATGCTCAAGCTTCCTATCCTATTTTCAGTGATTTGTACTGTTTCCTCTTTCCGAAATCGATGGAATTGTTTCTCAACCCTGTTGTTCCACTGCATTTTGAAATACATTCAGCACTGATGGATTTATTAATATCGAACAACATTTCTTCCAGCAATCCAAAGAGGAAGATGTTGCTTTCGCTATATACTCGTACATAAAAGGATGCTAATTAAAGACCTTGGTGGGGGTGGTGAGGAATCAGAAATGAGTTTAACACGTAAATTAAAGCGCGCGCCTATAATTACGACAATTTCGAAGAGCTAATGATAAAAGCGAAGAATGATGTACGTATGTATTCACAATATGTATTGTTGGAGGCGTTGAGGCTTTAATAAGGGCAATACGGGGCAATTATTCATTCTGAATTGTTTGAGTTTTTGGTTTGGGGTGAGGCCATTAAGCAAGAGCTTCTGAAGAGTGAGCTTCATTTTATAAATGAAAACAAAAACCACTTTCTGAATCACATATTTCCGGAAAAATAATGGAAAATTCCTTGCTTCTGCTTCTATTGAGGGTATAGAAGCCAAAAAAATTTATTACAAAAGGAGGTACCCGACAGCAACAACACAAAATGTAGACCCAAAACAATTAAAAGATAAACAACAAATTTCTATAACCATGATTGCAAACAATCGAAAGTAACTTTGGGTTACAATTAAATCAAAATCGTAATCATAAGAACCACCTTCAACCTGACGGATCCAATGCTTAAATCTGCAAAGCTCACACAAACTTTTGATTCGAAAAATGTCAAAGTTATCTTATGAAATGTCGCTGTCATTTATTCAGGCAGTTATTTAAAGAAATAAAAAAAAACAATCACCTCAATAAGATGGATGACAAGAGAGGATTACGTTTTCTCGTGATCCAATCTAGCTCTATGGATTAAGGTAATAGAAACAAATATTAAAGTAATCAAGAAAACAATTCCAACAAACAACAAAGTTATCAAGTTGTTAATTCACAAAACTATATTTAGACGCAATAGGTAATCAAAAAAACTGGCCGAATAATGAGAGAGCGCTTCAGGTTATTTTCCAACCATAGAAATATAGTTTTGACAGTCAGATTTATACTGAGGATCCCAAGCGGAAGTTATGTTTTGAAGTTTTCGTCTGAAAGAAGTTATAGTGAGTACCTAATACGGATCCGTAGGAAAAGAGAAGAAAGCATGTTAGAGACGTACAGCGAAAAGAGGCTCCAAGTGCAGTTGTATTTATTTCTACAAGCCACTCTTCTTCGACGGTGATGGTAAATGAAGAAGGCAGTAGTCACTCTGAACCGAAACCTAATAGTCTCTCCTAACTCAAATTACTTCTTCTTCTTCTATCTCTAACACAAGTTCCATTTTGATATCAAAGTGAATTGACGGAGAGCTATGGCAAGGCATGGAGGTATGGGCATCCCGTGAACTTAATTCTACGCGACAGGCGTTTACGTCATAACATAAGAGACGTCTGTCTCATACGATGCTAGGAAAAGCAAGGCTTTTGACACTGTGTCTTTTTTTTTAAGAACTTAACACTTAAGTGCGTATGAACACATTTATAGTGCATCAGCATGTGTTATTTTTTTGGAAAATGGAATAGAAAAGCAAGGAAGATGTTTGGGCTTAGTGGTTATTTCGCTCCATGGGTGTCATCCAACGTTTTACCGAGGAGATTAAATTGTTGGTGGAAACTGGCTGGTTGTTGTTTTCTTGTCAAGTACTCGTCTTACTTGATGTTAGTTAACTGGAAAAATGAATGTGTTTCGGGCGAGGCTGCGATTCGAACACCGAACCTTCCGATTTGGAAGCCACTGCAGCCACGGACACCCACTGGAAGCTTTCCCAGTTGTTACAACCAGGCCGCAGTTTTATTGGACGGCAAACGGAAACGGCTGAAGTCATAATTTTTTTTTTATTTTTTATTTTTTATTCATTTTTTATTCATTCATTCATTTAAGCCCATTTTACAAATTTCATAACAGCTATATATGCACTTAAATTTGTAAGAAGGTTTTATGAGTGGATTTCAATTAACAAACTTAAGTTTAACATAAAGGCAATTACATAAATTCACGTACTGTACAAATATTAAGTGTTTTTTATCAGTGAATGAATAAATAAATACATTCTATAGTTAATAAAACTAGTGCCGAATGAATTGAGTCAGACAATAACAATATAGAAAATTTTAGATTAAAAAACAAAGAAAAAATATATTGTGTGGTGGAGAGAAAAGAAACAAATCATAATAATTAGATGTAAGTACTAGTAGATGCTACTAAATAATTAACTTCGATAGATTATCAATCTCATTGAGGTCAAAATTAAACAGCCACTTCTTGACCGCTTTATTAAAGGAAAAGAAATTACTAGAGCGCCTTATTTCAATGGGTAGTTTATTAAAGATACGAGGAGCTACAGAAGAGTAATAACTTAAGAAGAGATGAGTATTGTGTGAAGGAATGAAAGCAAGATTCACAGAAGAGCTGCGAAGACCATGGGTATTCGGATCATGATTTAATGAGTATCCGCTTCTTAAGAAAAAAATGTTTAATACTTTATAGAAATAAAGATGCTTTAGAGGCAATATAAAAGAATGTGTAAAGAGTGGGAAACTATGTTCATGGCGCCTTTTTTTCCAGATAATTCTCAGCACATATTTTTGTAAAACAAGCAAAGGTTGCATTTTGTTTTTGTGTGTTCCGCCCCAGCAAGTTAAACCATATTGCAATTTGGATTGAACAAGACCATAATAAAACGTTTGTAAAAGTTTTTTTGAGCAAAAAAGTCTCAAATGGTAAAGGGTTCTGGTTGTTTTCAGCAGGTATTTCCTTAAGGAAGTAGTGTGAGCATTCCAATTTATCCTGCTTTCGAACTCGAGTCCTAGATACTTAAAGACCTGTACGTTACCAATGACAAAACAGCTAGGTAGGCAATCTATGGAAGTGTTATATGTACAAGATCTTTCGGAAAGCGATTCACAGCAATTGTCAGAGTTTATCAACATATTGCACTATGAAATGTAAAAACTGGAAGTTCTAAATGCAAAGAAGTGCTAAAATACATAATTTTTGTTTTGTCACTAATAACTAGCTTGTGCACACGGAACCAATGTCGTAACATTTCTAAATCATGGTTGATGTCAGCTATTAGATCTAACCAAGAGTTGCTGGAATATGAACAACCTATATCATCAGCAAACCCTGTAAGTTTTCCTTTCATATTAAGAGTAAAAATTGAGTTAATGAAAACTAGAAAGAATATAGGTCCCAGAACAGATCCCTGAGGAACACCAACTGTAATATCGCAGCACTCACTAAACATAGTTCCTATTCGAACCATTTGTCTCCTGTTGGTGAGATAGGACTCAATCCATTTAAGAACAAATCCCCTAAATCCAGTTTTATTCAATATATTCAACAAGATTTTATGATCAACAGTATCAAAAGCCTTCGTTATATCCACGAAAAGAGCTGCAGTAACCTTCTTGCTATTGATTCTTTCATAAATTGAACTGCTGAAGTTAAGAAGTGCATCATCAGTAGATTTTCCAGCTCGGAATCCATATTGTCTATCGTTAAAGAATGAGATACCATCAAGATAGGACAACATTCTTTTTTTGATTAATTTTTCGAAAACTTTAGAAAAAACTGGGAGAAGAGAAATAGGCCGATAATTGTTGAGTACTTTTTTGTCACCTTTTTTGAATATAGGTATAACTTCAGCAATTTTAAGCATTTCAGGAAATATACCACATAAGATACTTTTGTTAAAGATATGAGCCAAAATATCTACAATATAAAATGCGATGCTCTTAATAAATGCATTAGAATAAGATCTATGAATAATGGAGGTCGAGTTGTTCAGAGACATAATCGTTTTATAGACCTCTATTGATGAAATTGATTCATAAAAAAAGCTATGAGGCTCTGATCTTTTCCCGTTAGAACACTCAAGCAAACATCTACTATTATTATTACTAGGTGTTATACCTGCCTCAGTTATTGTTTTATTTGCAACGCTAGTAAAAAATAAGTTGAAGCTATTAGCTACTGCCTTTAGATTTATAATATCCTGATTTTCATGCCTAAGACAAGATGGTATATCATTAGTACTGTTTCTGTTAAAAATCTCATTTACTATTCCCCATTCCTTTTTTAAATTACCTTTAACCTTTTGAAATTTGTTAATGTAAAAATTTTCTTTGCATAAAGGCACCTCAATAGCAATTTCCTTACAAATTTTATCATATGCACTACGAAGATGATTATTATTAGGTTGCTTTTTATATTTCACTCTTAACTTGTTTTTTAGATTAATTTTGTTTACCAGATAGTTAGAAATCCAAGGCTTGAGCTTGATTAGTTTATTACTTTTCTTACGCACTGTCACCGTACAACTTGCAACATGTGTATTAAGGGTATTAGAAAACAAATTAAAAGCTTCATTGGGATCATTTGCTGTCCATATCTCAGACCAGTTTCCAAGCATTAAGTGATTAGTAAGCTCAACGAGGTTCACGTTCTTAGACTGATAATAAGGCTCATGTTTATTACTTTGAACGTTATTCGATTGAAAGAACAAACAAACCATTGAATGGTCAGAAATTCTCAGATCAGAAGTGCTACTAACGAGAGACAATTTAGATTTACAATCAAGCTTACAGAAAATATGGTCAATAAAAGTGTTGGAGGTTTGTCTTGTAGGGATATTTACGCACGACTCTAAGCCATTGGCACACATTAATGATTTATATCTTAAGGCAGCAGGTGATTCGCACAAGATATCCAGATTAATATCACCAGTTAAAATAAGATTCCTTACGTTTTCCTCGTTTAATAAATAGCGCGGCTCATCAATAAATTTCTCTTTACTCATATCATGAAGTCTGTAGCAACCAAGAATAACCGTCTGTTCTGTATTAATAGTGCAACTTGTTCTTATCATGTCTGAACACTTAAGATCCAAATTTACACATTCAGTTACATAATTTATAGCCCTGTTATTTATATAAACAACTATACCACCTGCAGCGTAATTCTAGTTAAATCCACAAGAAAGCGCAATAGGTTATGCGCTCAGAAAAAATTTTATCTTCAACCAGTAAAAGCTAATCTTTTGTTGGGCGAAATTGAAAATACTAGAAACGTAAAAAATTTACCAACAGTATTCCGTAGCCCATAATATCCGCTAAAATATTAGTACGCACTCTACAGTTATTCCGATTGAAACCGGGTAGCGTTGAAAAGTATTTAAGTTCAAACCGAAGCAGGTCCTGAAATTCCATTCTCTAAGCCCATCCAGCAAAGTCTTCGATAATCTCATCTCCCAAGATCCCTGTGTAATTTGGGACCATGGGAAAATTTTGTGAATTTATACTCTCGGATGTGTTCGGAGAAGCCTTGTATTCTTCAACTAAATTGAAAGTAATAAGTAGGTCTTAAGCTTAGTTTGGATATTTCTTAGCAATATAAAAGTTGAGCCAAACATTACAGCTATTTTAACAAGAGGTGTAGAATTTGTTTTTTGAATAAAACAAACAAATATCTCTGAAACCTTCATTGTCTTATAGGGCAGACACATGGGGACTATTTATGGCATACAAAACCTGCCAAATAACGGTTTCGGCTCTGTTTGCAGACCCTCTTCTTTTTCTCAAAATTTTCAATCACCTCTGCACATAATTGATACTTTACCTCGGCGATGGCAGCTTCGGTGTTTGCCTTCAGAGTTGGAATTCTGTGCTGATGGTGGGTACAGACCTTGTTTGTAACATAGCCCCAAAGAAAGAAGTCTAAGGAAATACGAAACTATGCCTTCAGGAAGCTTCGTGTGCAATAACTCGATTGTTTCGCAACTTAGATGGCACGTAGCACCATCCTATTGAAAGTAGAGATCGTAATTCATAAAATCATAATTCGAAAAAAAAAATCTAAAAATATGGCCCTATAACATTTCCGGTCCATAATCCGAACAAAACTGTTACTCATTCTGGGAGCATTGTTATCCCATTTCGAACGTTGTTGAAGTCGGGCAAGGTACTCGTTACCCCACTGCTTCCAGAAAGATTGGGCCAGGGTCTGTACTCTCTTCCAGCGCTCTAGATGGGAAATTTTTTCTAACTCGTACTCAGGTTGGGGCGGTGCGATTAGTGGTTCTCCCACGAGGATGTGGCCGGGTGTTAAGGTCATAAACACCGTCTGACTGTGGACAAAATGGTCTAGAGCTCAGACACGCTTCTATCTCTGCGAGAAGCGTGGTGAGTTCTTGAAAGGTCTGAACCTGGTTTCCAGCTACACGCTTGAGGTGAAATTTCACAGACTTCACCCCTGCTTCCCACAGACCTCCAAAGTGCAGAGAAGCCGGGGGGAATAAAATTCCACTTAGTGCCTTCGTTGACCAACACATCTGGCACATTTCTCCAATCCAACTTCGCTTGTTTGAGTTGACGTTGTAACTCATTGTTACTCCCTACGATGTTTCTACCACAATCGCTGTACAGTTCCTTAGAATTTCCCCTCCGAGCAACCAATCTTCTAAAAGTTGCCAGAAATGCTTGAGTCGTCATATCGCTGACTTGTTCGACGTGTATGGCTTTTGTTGCTATGCACACAAATATCGCGAAGTAGCCCTTCAATGTCTTAGTGCTGCGTCCTCTAAAAGTTTTTACGGCGATGGGTCCCGCATAGTCCACTCCGGTAGAGGTGAATGGCTTCGAAACCATTGTCCTTGCTTTAGGGAGATTGCCCATTAATTGCACCAACGGTTTGCAAAATTCGGTGCAGTGAAGCAGTGGAAGGGTCAAGCTTCTGAGAACGGTGCCGAATCGAAGAATTTGGGTCGTTTTCGACACTTTCCTTTATCGCAGCGATATTTTCTATTGCACTTTCGTTGCTCACACACGTCTCGAAAGGTACGTGATTACGTGCGAAATTGGCAGGAATTTTGTTAATTTTCGTTATTAAATTCAACGATTTCAGTTTTTTCTTTTACTGTGTAGCATTCAATGGAAAATTTCTCAAATTTATGGATGACATCTGTCACCATATACCAACCCTGCGTCAGTCGTTCATAGACCTCAACGGAGATCACACGCATTACGCATTTCTTGTTCGACTTTAAAAGTGTGGAAAAAAAAATAAATACAGTGTTAAACAACGAATTTTCAAGTGTTCAGTAGCCGAAGTGGTAGAGACCCAGACAATAAATCTCGGGGTTCTGGGTTCGCTTCCCAGCCTCTGCGAAAGTTTTTTTTTTTTTTCTTTTTTTTTATTTAATTCATTTAAAAAGACAATTTATTAAAAAGTGTTTACATAATACAAACCGACGTGATGGATTGTGGAGAGCGGTCCGCTATGCTAATAGCGGGATCTGCGGAGTTACCAGGCGAGGCTTCGAGTGGTGCGAGCCAAACGCCAAAAGCAAAGAGAAAGAGGAAGCTAAAGCCAACCTCTAACTCGTTACAGCGTCCTACCCTGCCAACGTCCACTGAAAAGCTTGGTGGGTTGAGGGTATTAAACAATTTCGCTTCATTGGCAGCAAGCGAATCGGACGATGAAGAGGAGGAAATCTTGTCCATAAGTAACAGCATCAAAATGCTGCAGCAAGGTTTACAGGCCATTAAAGAGCGGCAAATGGTCAGAAGGAAGAGGGAAGAGCATGAGCTATCCCAACAACAACAGCAGTCGCAGCTTGCTCAAAAGCAGTCGCAACAAAAAATACAGTCGGCACAAGAGCTACAACAACAAAAAGCAAAACAAAAGAAACAGCAACAACAAGAGCAGCCACAACAACAAAAACAACAACAACAGCAGCAGCAGACGAAGAAGAAGGAGAAGGTGCCTCCTATCAACACCTATAAATTGGAGGTAATTGCAACCAAGGACCTGTGTAAGTTGGACATTGGTAATAATTTCAATATTAAGAGATTGGGGAACGATCGCCATGCCATCCACTGTAATACAGTGGAGGGCTACGCGAAAGTTAAAGAGCTCCTAAAGGAAACGACGACGGAGCACTACTCATACACACCGAAGTGTGAAAAGCGGCAATCGATGCTGTTGAAGGGGTTGGAACCGTCTTCTGATCCTGAGGAGGTCCTAGCACTGCTCAAAGAGAAGGAGTGCGAAGGACTCAAGTTTGTGGGGGTAAAGCCGTTTACCACAGCTAGAGCTAGGCGGGAGAAACGGAGTCTGCCGTTCTTCTTGGTGCAGCTCAGTCCCGAAAGTCGTCTGGATAGTCTAAGGAGTATCAATGTCCTAGACTACCAGGTGGTTCACTGGGAAAAATTAAAAAGGAGCGATGGCGTTATACAATGCGTTCGCTGCCAGAGGTTCGGGCACGCCGCGTCGAACTGCCAAATGCAGCCTCGATGCGTGAAGTGCGCAAAGAACCACAGTTCCGAGGAGTGTGCTCTGGGTGTTGACGGAGCATCCGATAGGTCGCAGCTCTCGTGCGTATTATGTGGGAACGTGGGACACACCGCAAACTATCGGGGTTGTCCTAAGTTCACCGAAATTAAAAAAGCAAAATTGGCTCGGCAGCAGAAGGTGGAGGTCAAACGTTCACCGGTGAGGTTTCAAACACCAGCCGTCACGCCCCAAATTTCCTACGCCCAAATGGCGTCAGGTAGGGGGGCTACGGTACAGCAAGCGACTGTTGCTTCTTCGGCTCCGATGCCGAGAACAACGGACGCTGCACCCAACATGCTAGCCATCTTGCTCGCAATCCAAGGGCAGATGGCTCAGCTGCAAAAGCAGGTTCAAGAACAGGCCAAGCGGGTGGACCAGATCTACGCGTTGCTGCCGGGCCTAACGCAACACATGCCGTAATGGGTACGCACATGGTGGAGCAAACTTTGAAGGTCCTTGCGGTGAATGTGAATTCATTGATTAGGATCGAACGAAGAGCCGCGATGTTTAAATTGCTACAAGACCAAACTCCTGATGTGCTTTTCGCTAGCGAAACCAAGCTAACCGATAATCACAAACTGGAGTACAATAATTATATTGTTAGAAGAAGAAACCGGCCCAGATCCAAACGTGGAGGTGGTGTCGCGATCTTCATTAAAGAAGGTATAAAATTTCACAGAGTGTACAAGGGGGTGTTGCGCAGGTTCCGGGTGTTGGAGGCAGTCGTCGTTTACATCCCGCTCCGCAGTGGAAAGCGGCTGTACTTGGCCTCTGTTTACGCACCTGAGGCTTCACAATCCACCCTATTCATTACAGAGCTCGACACGCTTTTTCGACTTCTGAGGCTGGAATCGGGGGAGAATTATTTTATAATCGGCGGGGATTTCAACGCTAGACATAGAGATTGGGGAAATAATTTGCCAAATACTAGAGGGAACCTACTACTCGATTGGTGGGGTCAGCACGATGTCATGTACAGACTCGGTCTTAAAGCGACAGATAACCCGTCGTTTCCCAGAGGCGGGTCTTATTTGGATCTACTGCTGTACGACGAACGTATACGACTGACAGGTACGAATTTACAAACATTAAACTGTCTGCGCACATTCGTGTATGACAGCGACCATTGCGGTTTTAGCACCGAAATTACAGTTCCCAACGAAATTGCGGAATTGGAGGAGTTTGTCCAAAGATATTCTTACAACTACAGTAAGACTCGATGGACACGCTTCTCCGCAACCTTGACTAGAGCGCTCTCCTCGAACACGCTCCACCCACCGTCCAATAGGAATTTGTCAAACGAGGAGATCGACAATTACCTAAAACAAATGGACGAGACAATTAAACAAACTATGGACACTACAATACCGCGGTATCGACGTACGACTAACGAAGACCTGTTCCGCAATCCTGCTATTGACGCACTGCACCGACAGAAAAGTAGACTTCTGACCAGACTTAAAAACTTGTACAGACAGTTAACTGACCGACAAGACCCGGAGATTAGGACACTGAAGTCGTCGATTAAAAATATTCAAACGCTAATAAAAGAAAATTACAGAATTTCTGTAAGTTTGTATTGGAACAACAAGGTTCGGGCTGTAAACACCAGCAACCCGAATATGTTTCCGCAAATAAATAAACTATTTCGGAGAAGAAATCAAAACGACCTTCAGTGTCTTAAAATAGCCCGGACAACAGACAACGAACGATTACTGACAATAGCAGGCATTGATCCAAATGAGGCCGCTGATGACGACTTGTTTGTGATCGAGGATCCACAGGAGAAGGTTGAGGCCATAGGGGCGACTTTCCAGGAAGTATACAAGGCCATTGATAACATTGGCCTTAATTACGACCTGGAGAATCGCGTCTTGGTGCACGACTTCTGCATTCGAAATGAAATAGGGAACTGGCGATCCGAGGGCTCTGGTTTCACCCGGTTTAGCGACGAAAATATGGCAAATAACGTCATTGCCAGAGAAGGTGAACTACCCCCGTTCATTTCGAAGGCAGGACTCCATGAGATCTTCGACACAATCAGGGCTAAGAAATCGGTGGGGACCGATGGTATTCCGAACATCGTGCTTCGACATCTTCCTCTAGAAGCGGTGGACATTTACACCACCCTGTTTAATAATGCAATGAATAATGCACATTATCCAGCGCATTGGAAAACGGCGGTGGTTCAACCTATCCCCAAAAAGGGAAAGGATATATCCAATCCGGCGAATCTCCGGTCGATAAGTCTCCTTCCGAATATCAGTAAGGTTTTTGAAAAGGTAATCAATAGAGCTCTGTCTAGGTGGGTTGAAGACAAACATATAGTTCCGGATAATCAATTCGGTTTTAAGGCGGGACATGATATCTCACATGCCGCGTCTAAACTGGTTTCTGATATCCAATGGAACAAAGGCAAGAAACAGTGCACTGGTGCCTGCCTTGTTGACTTGGAGAAGGCCTTCGACACCGTATGGTTAGAGGGTCTTTTCTATAAGCTGACTAGGCTGGGGATCAGCAAACCTCTCTTGTACATTCTTTATAATATGCTAACCAACAGACAGTTCATCGTGAAAAATGGCGATGTGACTTCTGTTGGAATATTTCAAATTAAAAATGGTCTTCAGCAGGGCGCGGTCAATTCGCCGATCCTATTTAACATTTATACAAGCGACTTGATAGGTTCACTTCCCCATACTATTGCGTACGCAGACGATTTGGTAGCGTACAGAACAGGTCCAAAAATCGAGGTCATTAATACTCTCTTGCAGCGTGACTTCGATAAGATAAGACGATTTTGCGATGACTGGAAGTTGAAAATCAACTTTCAGAAGTCGGAAACCATTCTCTTTAGGACGCCGTTGTCTGGAGCCTCTAGGGATACCAGAAAAAATTGGCGAAATTTCTCAATCATTGGACAGCACGGACAGCCTCTTGCCTGTCGAAATGTAGTCAGATACCTTGGGATCTGGCTAGATCAGTTTCTGTATTTTGGCAAAAATGTAGATGCTGCTCTGTCCAGAGCTAAAGGTGCTTTTGCCCTTACAAAGAGACTGTTTTATAGCAGCCAACTCGATGTGAGGGTAAAGGTAATCTGCTACATGGC
This sequence comes from Volucella bombylans, assembly GCA_949129095.1. Classification (NCBI taxonomy): domain Eukaryota; kingdom Metazoa; phylum Arthropoda; class Insecta; order Diptera; family Syrphidae; genus Volucella; species Volucella bombylans. The sequence continues at coordinate 26,952,285 of OX422142.1, read as the reverse complement.
CCTTATTAGGCCCATGCTGGTATTTGGTTGTCCCGTGTGGTTCAATGTACGAGCAAGCTTAATGGAAAAGATTCGGGTGTTTGAGAGGGCCTGCCTTAGGGCTTGTCTTCGCTTGTACAGAACACCAGAGTCGGAGTACAAGAAATTTTATCCTAATGAGGTCCTTTACAATAGGGCGAACATAATACGAGTGGACAACTTCGTAATTAAGCTGACTCGAAGGCACATTGCAAGAGCAATGACCTCGATGAATAACCTGATATCTGGGGCTTACTACCCCAATTACCTTTACCACGAGAGTGTGCGATCTGACGGCTTCGTTCCACCGGAAGCATTCCTCTACCTAGATCAGATAGGGTTGATCCAGGATAGATCAGCGGTGCCGTTAATCTTCCATGTCACTCGGACAGCTGGGGACAGGCGACTCAACTACAACAGAGACGTCGCACACGGCAGTGTGGATCGCCTCAGGTTCAGTAGGGCGGTGGGGAATCGCGATAAGAGGGATGTCGTTCGGCAGCACCAGCATTTCTGGTGGTTGAATGATGGGGAAGATGTTTCGTCGTCGTTTCCGTCAATTACGGACCAGCCTCACTAATGAGGCAGAGCTGACCAATCCGTTTTCTCTTTGAATAGCGATGGCCAGCTTGCATAGGTTTAGGTTAGCATTTAAGAAACATATACATATATCAGTGTATACAAAGGTGTATACTGATATATGTATATGATTGTGTATAACGTCTATGTGTTTATGTGTGTATTGTACATTTAGTTTAGGTAGGCTAAGGTTTATTTTAAGTTAGATACTAAGTTTTTATTAAAAAAAAAAAAAAAAGTCCATATGCTAAGTTTTGTTAACATTTTTTTTTCTTAGCTTTAAGTATAGAAAATAAATATCCATAAAAAATGTAAATGAGGTCGAAAGACATAGATATAAGAATTTAGATTAGCTTAGAGTGCCTGTGTGGGGCCAGTAAGTTAGTATAAGATTGTTAAGTAATTGTAAGCTAGCATTTAAGCATTTTTTGTTAGTATGTAAGAGTTATTGATTAGAAAATAAAATGCGTTTAAAACTAAAACTAAACTAACTAACTAACAGACAGTTCATCGTGAAGAATGGTGAGGTGACTTCTGTTGGAATATTTCAAATTAAAAATGGTCTTCAGCAAGGCGCCGTCAATTCGCCGATCCTATTCAACATTTATACAAGCGACTTGATAGGTTCACTTCCCCATACTATTGCGTACGCAGACGATTTGGTAGCGTACAGAACAGGTCCAAAAATCGAGGTCATTAATACTCTCTTGCAGCGTGACTTCGATAAGATAAGACGATTTTGCGATGACTGGAAGTTGAAAATCAACTTTCAGAAGTCGGAAACCATTCTCTTTAGGACGCCGTTGTCTAGGGCCTCAAGGGATACCAGAAAAAATTGGAGAAAGTTCTCGATTATTGGACAACACGGACAGCCTCTTGCCTGTCGAAATGTAGTCAGATACCTTGGCATCTGGCTAGATCAGTTTCTATATTTTGGCAAAAATGTGGATGCTGCTCTGGCCAGAGCTAAAGGTGCCTTTGCCCTTACAAAGAGACTGTTTTATAGCAGCCAACTCGATGCGGGGGTAAAGGTAATCTGCTACATGGCCCTTATCAGGCCCATGCTGGTATTTGGTTGTCCCGTGTGGTTCAATGTACGAGCAAGCTTAATGGAAAAGATTCGGGTGTTTGAGAGGGCTTGCCTTAGGGCCTGTCTTCGCTTGTATAGAACACCAGAGTCGGAGTACAAAAATTTTTATCCTAATGAGGTCCTTTACAACAGGGCGAACCTAATACGAGTGGACAACTTCGTAATTAAGCTGACTCGAAGGCACATTGCAAGAGCAATGACGTCGACGAATAACCTGATATATGGGGCTTACTACCCCAATTACCTTTACCACGAGAGTGTGCGCTTTGACGGCTTCGTTCCACCGGAAGCATTCCTCTACCTAGATCAAAAAGGGTTGATCCAGGATAGATCAGCGGTGCCGTTAATCTTCCACGTCGCTCGGACAGCTGGGGACAGGCGACTCAACTACGACAGAGACGTCGCACACGGCAGTGTGGATCGCCTCAGGTTCAGTAGGGCGGTAGGGAATCGCGATAAGAGGGATGTCGTTCGGCAGCACCAGCATTTCTGGTGGTTGAATGATGGAGAAGATGATTCGTCGTCGTTTCCGTCAATTACGGACCAGCCTCACTAATGAGGCAGAGCTGACCAATCTGTTTTCTCTGTAAACAGCGATGGCCGGCTTACATAGGTTTAGGTTAGCATTTAAGAAACATATACATATATCAGTGTATACAAAGGTGTATACTGATATATGTATATGATTGTGTATAACGTCTATGTGTGTTTATGTGTGTATCGTACAGTTAGTTTAGGTAGGCTAAGGTTTATTTTAAGTTAGATACTAAGTTTTTATTAAAAATAAAAAATTATGTCCATATGCTAAGTTTTGTTAACAAATTTTTTTCTTAGCTTTAAGTATACAAAATAAATAGTTTTAAGAAAATGTAAATGAAGTCGAAAGACATAGTTATAAGAATTTAGAGTAGCTTAGAGTGTCTGTGTGGGGCCAGTAAGTTAGTGTAAGATTATTAAGTAATTGTAAGCTAGCATTTAAGCATTTTTTGTTAGAATGTAAGAGTTAGTGTTAAGAAAATAAAATGCATATAAAACTAAAACTAAACCAACCCTGCGTGTATCAGCTGTAAAATAGTAGGCCTCCCCTTGTTGAAACACCCTTTATTTTATAAATAATCATCGTGAATTTTTACTGAATATTAAAATTTGGTTTGTGGAGATGTGTTCCCGTTCGAAATGTTTACTCAATGAATACAGCTAAGCCAGTTACATATTTGAAGACTTGATACAGAAGTCTCGTCTCCCTAAAAAAAAACAAACCTGGTCAAAATAATAACAACAACCCATATGACCAGCTATCCTACAGTCCCTTAAATGTAAATTTAAAAGCACTTGCACCCCAGCACAATAAGCATCCAGCAGCCTCACAATGAAACTCTTATAGTACTCTATATAAGAAAAACACTTTGAACGATACGATACGAAAAAATGTCCAAATTCTTCTTGATCTGTATTAAAGGTTCAGAGCCGCAAATCAAAGTGAATCAGATCTGAACTCAATCAATCAATCAGAAGTTCATCAGATAGCTGATCTTTAAACCTTTAAAGATACGCGTACATGCATGCAATTAAAAAAAATTAAATTGCAATTTGTGTTGATGGTTAAAAAAGTTAAAAAAAAAATGTCTCATACCCAAAAAGAAGCGTCCTAATTGACGAAAGTTATATCCTTTTAATCCAAATCCAACAACATACTGATGCATTAATGATTCCTTCTTATCCTTCGGTACACAAATGACATCCGGAAATTCATGGAAACCTCTCATTAGCCTAATTATACAATGACTCTATCCCACTCCTGTCCCAAATAACTTCGCCTTCCTTTCAGCCAAAATGTTCGCCTTAAAGATAAGCAATTATTTAACGCAGCACCACACCAGATGTGGTATTCATGGAATATGACAGAGACTTATCCATTCCCTTCAACGCCTTCTTCTGTCATGTATTGTCGTTTCAGTTAATTAAATTTAATTAAAATACTGTCTCAAACTCCAGACGAAACGCAACGAAGAAGTGCAAAAATGAAACATCCTTCAGCACATAATTGTACGCAAGCCTATCAACGACCGCGTTGACCGCTACTATATTATAGATACAACGATATTTGTAGATACTAGTACACATACATATATATGGATTTATCTCTTTCCGTACATCTACACACACCATCAGTCCAACATTTATGTGAACACACACTGGTATTTGTACTCGTAGTCTTCTGAATTTAACGCATGAAATGTTAACCACTACTCATGGGTGAAATTCTGACAAAATGTGGCAGCATAATGCGTTCCATTTGTGTGTTAATTCGTCTGCGTCTGTCATTTGTCTGTCGACGGCAATGGAATTAATTTTCTCTGCTCGTAACTGATGTGACAACGAAAAAAATCCTTGAAAAAGTTGACACCTCGTCAGCTATAAGGATGAGGCAGTAGCCAACTAAGTTATTAAGAAATTGGACTGCAAGGTCGATACTGATGTGTTCTAGATATTCACATGTTGCTGTCGCAGTGCAATTAAGGAACGTTGGGTGCTATTTCGAATACAATGTGGATGGCAAAAATAATGGCATGTTGTTTGTTCATTTCGGTTGAGAAACTAATGATGGAATCATCTGAAATTACAAATAACAGAGAGCGTGCTCCAGCGCTTGCAATTAAACTGTGACAATTTAATTGGACATGTATACGACAAGAAGACATATACGAGTGTGTTACACATGTACATCTGATTCTGATTACGTAATTAAGTCACGCGTTATTTAATTATGCCAATGGACAATACTCTAGAGGGACAATGAAAATTAATGGACTTAATCCTGTTGTGAGTGGCAGTACTGATTCCTTATTCTATTTGACTGATAATATTTGAATACACTGTTCATGCAAGTACATACATACTCCTACACGTACAATTACTCCTAGGTTCCTAAAATACCGAACTCCATTCAAGGAGAAGGCGTTGCCATCTTTATAAGAAAAGGACTGCTTTTTAAAGGAGTATACAGTCGTGCAGTAATGTACGTAGGTTCCGGGTGCTGGAAGCGTCGACACCGGTTATACATGGTGTCTGTTTATGCACCTAAGCTACTCAATCCACCTTATTTATCTCAGAGCTCGAGACAATTTTTCGATTATTAAGTATGGAATTGGAAGACAACTATTTATATAATAGAGGGAACCTACTATTCAATTGGTGGGGTCAGCAGAGTGTTATGTGCCGACTCTGCCTTAAGGTGACGGATAGTCCGTCCTTTCCTAGACATGGGTCCTATTTGGACCCCCTGTTGCTCGACACACGAATAAACTTGACAAGCACTAACCAACATACTGCAAACTAGTCTACGCACTTTTGTGTATGACAGTGACCATTGCGGTCTCAGTACCGAAATAACCATGCCAAACGAAACTGCGGAATTCGATGAGCTTGTTCAAAAGCATTCCTACAACTATAGTAGGGTGCGTTGGACACACTTCTCGAGCGCTCTCCTCGAATTCGCTCTACTCACCGTCCAATAGAAATCTGTGAAATGAGGACAGCTATCCAAAACTAATGAATGAGACAATTAAATGAACAAAGGACAAAACTATACCTCTGTATCAACACACTGACAGCGAAAACTTATTCCGCAACGAAACCATTGACGCACTGCACCGACATACGTAAATCCATGAATTACGGTTTGAACTGCTTGACTATCCGCCTTATTCACCAGATCTAGTCCCAAGGGACTTCTTTTTGTTCCCTCATCTGAAAACTGCGCTCGGAGGGCAGAGATTTTCGTCAAATGAGGAGGAACTCACCTTCGTGAACAATTATTTTCCAGAGAAAAACGCCAAGTACTATTTGGACGGGTTAGAGAGATGGGAGCATCGCTGGGAGAAGTGTGTACAGTTACAAAAAGACTATGTAGAAAAATAAAATAAAAAATTTGAGAAAAAATGCCTTGTATCATTGTTCGGTGGGAAACTTTTCAGACAACCCTCGTAAAGTATACTACGAGTATCAAGACTAAACCTTGTACAGACAGTTACTGACAGAGAGTAAAGAAATTCTGTAAGTTTGTATTGGAACAACAAAATTCGGGCTATAAACACTAGCAATCCGAATATGTATGTTCCCGCAAATAAATAAAATATTTCAGAGGAAGCATCAAAATGACCTTTCGTGTCTTAAAATCATCCGAACGACGGAGAACGAGCACATACTTTTAGCAGCAGGCGTCATTCCAAATGAGGCCGTTGATGATGACAAATTTGTGATCGAGGATCCGCAGGAGAAGGTAGAGGCTATAGGAGCGACTTTCCAGAAAGTGTGCAAGGCGAATAACATCATTGGCCCGAATCACAATCTGGAAAATCAAGTTCATGTGCACAATTTCTACCTTCGAAATGAAATTGTGAACTGGCGATTCGAGAGCTCGTGTTTTCCCCAGTGCAGTGACGAGAATATGGCAAATAATGTCATCGCTGACGATAGGGTACTACCCCCGTTCATTGCGAAGAAAGAGCTCCAAACGATGTTGAAGAAGTAAGAAATCAGTGGGAACCGATGAAATACCAAACATTATGCTTCGACATCTCCCACTAGAAGCGGTGAACATTTATACCGCCCTGTTTAATAATGCAATGAATAATGCATATTATCCAGCGCATTGGAAAACTGTGGTGGTACATCCCATCCCCAAAAGGGATAAAGACACATTCAATCCGGCGAATCGCGAATCCAAACATCAATAAGGTTTTCGAGAAGGTGATCAATACAGCCGTGACTAAGTAGGTTGAGGACAAACATATAGTTCCTATCTTTATGAGGAAACATATAGATTCGGTTTCCAAGCGGTGCATGATGTCATTCATGCCGCGTCTAAACTGGTTTCTGATATCCAAGGGAACAAAGGCAATAACCAGTGCACTGGTGCCTGCCTGATTGACTTGGAAAAAGCCTTCGGTATCGTATAGTTAGAGGGACTCTCCTTTAAGCTGAATAGCCTGGGCATTAGTAAACAACTTCTGTATATTCTTTTCAATATACTTACAGATAGACAGTTCAACGTGAAAAATGGCGATGTGACTTCTGCTGAAACATTCCACATTAAGAACAGTCTGCTATAAGGTGCGGTAAATTCGCTGATCCTGTTCAACATTTGTACAAGTGATCTGATAGCCTTCACTTCACCATGCCATAGAGTACGCAGACGACTTAATCGCGTACAGATCAGGTCCAGAGATCGAGGTCATTAATATACTTTGGCAACATGACTTCGATAAAATTAAGCTATATTGCGATGACTGGAAATTTAAAATCAACTTTCAGAAATCGGAAACCATCCTGGTAGGACGCCTTTGTCAGGGGCCTCTAGGGATACCAGAAAGAATGAGCAGACACCTTGGAACCTGGCTAGATCAGTATCTGTATTTTAGCAAACATATAAATGTTGCTCTGGACAGAGCCAAAGGTGCTTTTGAATTTACAAAGAGACAATGCGAGGGTGAAGGTGATCTAAATGGCCCTTATCCGGCATATGCTTGTATTTGGATGTCCCGTGTGGTTCAACGTGAAAGCAAGTTTATTGGAAACGATTCGGGTGTTTGAGAGGGCTTGCCTTAAGGCTTGACTTCGCTTATACAGAGTCTGAGTACATAAAATTCTATCCTAATAAGGTCTTGTACAATAGGGTGAACCTAATACGAGTGGACAATTTTGTTTCTAAGTTGACTCGAAGGCACATTACAAGAGCCTATCATGAGGCTTACACAATTTTAGGTAGAATTAGGGTACATTTAACAAAAAAATACAAAAATTATAAAAGAACAGAAGTGGGTAATTTTCTCTAAAAGAAGGGATAATCAACAAAAAAAAAACAAAATGTATTATATGTATTTCTACAATTAGATAGTTTAAGTAGCTTAAGTAGATTAAGATCTAAAGGGTTAGCCATCTAGTGCTTATTTCGTGAATGGTAACACTGAGCTCATGTCTGATTTGACAGATAATTAGTTTTATCCTTCCGCTGAACGAATATAGTTGTGCACACGCTTGAACAACGCTGGGAAATATTGCGACAGTACTTTGAAAATCATGGTAATGTTGCAGAATGTTTTCCAAAATTTGCGTACGGATTTTGGAAGAAGAGAAGCACCGTCAGCTCCGTATGTTCGTTATCTTGTGAAAAAAGTGAAAGAAACTGGCATCCTCATCGATAAACCAAAGCGTGAAAAGCCAAAAACAGTGCGTACACCCGAGAATATTGCTGCTGTGGCAGAAAGTGTGCGTGAAGCGCCATCAACATCAATTCACCGTCGTTCTCAACAATTGAACATTTCGGAGACATCATTGAGACGAATTTTGCTTAAAGACCTTGGTATGACGCCATATAAAGTCCAATTGGTTCAGGAGTTGAAGCCAACTGACCATCCAATGCGTTTTCGCTTCGCTAAGTGGGCCTGCGATCGACTTAGAGAAGATGCCGATTTTGCCAAAACAAATCATCTTTTCAGATGAAGCTCATTTTGATCTTGGCGGGTATGTAAACAAGCAAAATTTTCGCATTTGGGGAACAGAAAACCCGCACGCATACATTGAAAAGCCGATACACCCAAAACGAGTCACTGTTTGGTGCGGATTTTTGTCCAGAGGCATAATTGGCCATTTTTCTTCGAAAATGAGCAAGGAGTGGCCGTTACAGTCAATGGCGATCGTTATCGGGCCATGTTGAATTTTTGTTCACAAAAATTGAAGAGGAGGATATTGGCCACACAGCCGAAGCTACATTCGATGTTTTGCGCCCTGTTTTTGAAGATCGCATTATCAGCCGCAGAGCTGATGTCGTTTGGCCACTTCGGAGCTGCGATTTGACACCGTTGGACTATTATTTGTGGGGTGCCGTAAAAGATAAGTGTTATGCCCACAAGCCAGAGACAATTGACGCTTTAAAGGACAATATTCGTGAAGCCATTGGTGAAATAGAGCTGCACACAATCGATAATGTGCTTAAAAATTGGACCGATCGTGTAGGTTAGTGCATGGCCAGCCGAGGCAGCCATTTGAATGAAATTATTTTCCATTATTAACCGGAAGGACAAAACTAATTATCTGTCAAATCAGACATGAGCTAAGTATTACTACTCACGAAATAAGCACTAGTTGAAAAAAAAACGTTAGATGGCGGACCCTTTATTTATAGGTAGTTTACAAGTATCTTAGTTTTGTATTATATAAAGTCCATTCACTAATTTTTTTTTACTTAAGATTTGTTTTCTTAGTTTTAGTATGTAAGAATAAAAACAAAACTACAAAAAACGTCGAAAGGCATATATTAAATATCATGTTTAACTTAGAGCCCCCGCATGGGGCCAATAAGTTACAATAAGATTATTTTTAAGTTATTTAAGCTAACTTTTAATCTTTTTTTGTACAACTTGTAAGTGCCAATTAATGAACTAAATAAAAACGCATTTAAAATGAACAAAAAATGTCAGAATTACAGATGTACTGTACTTGAAAAACAAATAGATTTCCTTGTGTGGAAAACAACTGTACGCAATATATTTTAGTTGCGCTTCGTATAAAGCCAAGGCGAATTGTTTGGATTTCTTGGAGCCAAATAACGCTGCACTTGTCTCACCCGCAAAGTAGCAAATGTGTTGGTGTAGCTTAGGAAACGCGACGATTTTAGCCGCTTCTTGAAGGCTTCGGGAAAACTTCGAGGTACATAAGTCATACTGCATAAAAATCGATCGGTTTTAAAACGTTAACAAAAACACAAAAGGGAAATTCAAGCTAAAAACAATACGCAAATAAAAATAAGACGACAAAAAGTTTCTGTTGGAAGCAAAACCATTTATTTTGATAATAAACATTTTTTGTGTGATGGCGAATGTGCATTGACATTTATTCAGCAGCTGACAGATGTCAACCAACAGAGTGCTTCAGTGGGTGTACCTATCCAATACTTTCAAGGATGGTGATTCAAGGGGAATTAAAGCAAGCTATGGAGGGTAATTTAATGAAGCATTCTTAGTTGTAATGCCGTCTGCCAAGTCAATAGAATCTACTTAAATATAGAACACTTTCATATAATACATCAGGTCTAGAAAATAAGGATTTTATAATTTCCTAACCATAATAATGAATTTGAGATTATATTTTTATTTGAAAAATTTTTAACTGAAAATAAATTTAGCTTGTTAAAGAAATGATTTTTCAATTAAAACTTCAAATGGATACCATTTGAACAGCGATTGGAGGCTGTTTGTTTGAATTTAAAAAAAATGTATGGGGTTGCTTGCGATTTTGAAACTGTAGACGGAAATACCTTTTTGAATGCTGTGTTCGGTGATAAATTATTCATCGCAATATTATTATTATTATTATTATAATCTTTATTGTTATGTAAGTAAATTACAAGAACAATATTTGCTTAGCCATAGCTACCAGGACTATCAGCTAATATATATACATATATAATACATGGATAATTATATAGATAGTGTTAATGAATTTATAATTGTGGGGGTTATAATATTAAAACAAAATAATATACATAATTGTTTAGATGTTATTAACAAAATTTAAATACTTAAGCAGCATAAAAGTTTTCTTGATGTTGGTTTCTGATGGTGTCATTAGCAGTTCTTTAAGTGAAACAGAGCAAGACGTGCTTGTGAGTGCGTCCTTAATCTTCTGGCAGTCGAGGAGATGTTGCATGGATTGGGGTGTATTGTTGCAGCATAGTTGACAGTTGGATGGTGTGGTTTTGTTTAGGAGGTACCCATGAGTAATTTGGGTATGCCCCATTCGGAGACGCAGAAAACATGTTAGCATTTTTTTTGAACAGCTGGATGGGTATATTGTCGAAAGGCCTCTGGGGTTGATAGATGAGTAGTGATGTGTGTAGTCTTTCCAAAGTGTTTGCCTTTTAGCTTCAAAAAGTCTTTTGATTTCCCTCTGAAGATCTATTCTGTTGAGGCAGTTGAACATTTGAAGTGGTTCTTTAATCGCCAATTTTGCTACTTGATCAGCGTTCTCGTTTCCTAGAATTCCCATGTGCCCAGGTACCCAAAGAAGTTTTAATGAATTTTTGTATTGTATCAGTTTGTCCCTGATGGCTTCGATAATTTCACAATTATTGTTGATGTTTTTTAAAGCTTCTAAGGTAGATAAGCTATCTGTACAAATAAGTGTAGTTTTTTCCCCGGCAACTATTGTAGCTTGAAGGATCGCTCTAGCTTCAGCGGTGAAGATTGAAGCGAAATGAGGCAACAAACCCTTTGTGAGGACCCTGTTGTTTTCATTGACAACTGCAAATGAAGTGCAGTGTTCTGTCTTAGAAGCATCTATAAAAACAAGTTTCCAATTTTGGTTCTTGAATTGGTTGGATATTTCAGAGAACAATGCTTTGTATATGTCGCTATGTGTCGAGTTTTTTTGGAATGCATGTAGATCAGTAACTATAGATTCTGGGTCTAATTGCCATGGTGGGTGGGTCGGTGTCCTGTGGGTATGAAGGTTGAAGGAGATGTTGAAGTCTTTGGCTGCGGAGATTGCGTTGCACATAGTTGACGGTCGTTTTGAAATCCTTTTACGGGATAATATTTTTTTAGCGTCGGATGTTATTGGCGATTTTTGTGATGATAAGATCTTCGGTAAGAGGAGTGCGATTAGATAGTCGATCCGTTGTTCGATCGATAGAAGACCACCTTCTGTTAACATCGCAATAATCATCGTAGCAGTCTATATCAACTGTAACCACTGGTTGGAAAATTTTGGAAATTTATAAGAAATCATGATATGCCGAATACTGCAATTGTATGTAAAGGGTGTTATTTTTAGAGGTTGAAAGTTGATTTGGGGTTAGTACGTTTTGCCATTTTACGATGAATATGCAAACTGTGCAAACTTGTTTTGAAAACCATGGTTCGGTTCGGCATACTTATCGTGCGCTACGCCCTTATTATGGTTGACATAATCGTCCATCTGAGTAAGTTATTCGGCACACGATGAATCGTGTTCGCAACACGTCTACTCTAGTGGATAATACGCATCCCCAACAGTGCTAACAGAAGAAGTTATTGCCATTTTGGAGCTCAGTGTTGAGTCCGAATGAGTCGATTCGCCATCGGGCACAGCAATTGGAGCTATGCCCATCTGCTCTGTGGAAGATTTTACGGAAAGATCTTGGCTTAAAAGCTTATAAGATCCAGCTGGTGCAAGAGTTGAAACATTGTGACCATTGTACACGTCGTAGGTTCGGTGATTGGGCCGAAAATATTATTCAGCGTAATCCTCATTTTCAATGCAAAACTTTGTTCTCCGATGAGGCCTATTTTTGATTAAATGGGTATGTAAACAAACAAAATTGCCGAATTTACTATAGAGTGGAGAAAACTCAGAACCTTTCAACCATTAAAATTCACTGTTTGGTGTGCTTTATGGGTTGGTGGAATCATCGGCCCATATTTCTTTAGGGACGATGCCGACCAGAATGATTTCTGACTTCTGCGTTCCTCAGTTGGATGGCATTGAGGTAACAGAGCTTTGGTTTCAACAAGATGGCGCAGCATGCCACACGGAGCGCGACACCATCAATTTATCGCGGGAAACATTTGCTGAGCGCATAATTTTTTCGTAATGGACCTGTAGACTGACCTCCACGATCCTGTGAATTCACACCTTTAGATTATTTTCTTTGCGGGTATGTGAAGTCACTAGTCTATGCCGATAAACCAGAGACGTTGGACGATTTAGAAGTCATAATTCGCCTTGTTATTGAAGTGTATACCATATGAGCGATACTCGAAAATCTTGGCTTTGAGTTGGTTACGATTTTTTTTCATTAAAATTTTCATGATACACGTATCATGTACATGAATGATGCAAAATTTTCTATTGAAGCAGTATATTGCCGAGCTCTTTTATATTATAAACCATGACATGATAGCCTATCAGGGAACTCTAAATATGATAATTGGATAAAAGCGCAAGAAGATAGTGGGTTACGAATCAGACGTAATAAAACCGAGCCTTTTCGATTTTCCGAACCCGTAAACCCATCCCCCGATATCCACGATATCCCCGTTTATCGTCATGTGAAAGCCTTGACATAAAATGCTGAGTATGTGAGTGAACATCGGATTAAAATTAAACTCAGAAACGAGGAGGGTGGCTGCCAAAAACTGCTTCTGCTTATCTATGTATATATGTAATGTGTATATGTACAACACTAAATTCGTCCACAGTTATTTAAAAGCTTCTTTTTCGGTTCAATGCGGACAGCACGATTTTAGAGCACTCTGTGAAGATCCAATTACATTCTTTTGAATGCATCCTTTGATATGAACATTTCTGCGGACAACCAATGCATCAGATATAATTGGCCTTTTTATAGCCACGATGACAACCTTCATATTTTCCCAACAGGTTCTTTCCACTGCTAGAAAGTCGACAACACCTTGGTCGTAATCGATGCTATATATTTAGATGGTGAGGAAATTGTAATGAAATTATTATATCACCCTATCTTTAAACTGGGCGAGTATAATATACTCGTAGTTACAATATAATTCTATACTTCCGAAAAAAAAAATAAATAAAAATCTTTAAAGACCCTACCCACTAGCTTTCACTTACCTTTATGACTTCCGGGCATAGGCAACCAGTGAGGCCAGTCCGGGCAAGAAGTAGAAGGGTGTTGACCAGTTGGCAGAGGCAGTCATGCTTATTTCAGCTCCATTTCCATGCCTGGAATCCAGATGGAATTTGAGACTTAAAATTGTCACCCGAATTTGACCTTAGAAAGTCTTCTACTTACTCTGTCCCGAATAACGATTCTGCACCCCAGTAGAACTAAACTTCCCATATCCTATGTCGGAAGCAAAAGAGATGAGAGCTAGGTGTACGGAACTGCTCTCCCCTATGTGCCTAGCAGGATAGGATAGCTACGCCACACCATAGTAGCTACCGGATCCGAAGGTATATTGTTAACTACACCTTATCAATTTCAATATATTTTTTTTTTGTTCGCAGTACAAACGATCCTTTTTGTTTTCGCCCTGTAGTAATAAAATGCATACCCATATTTTAAGGTCGTATTCAATGGAATGACCTTCACTTAATACTTCCAATTCGCATCCAATAGCGGGTACTACAATGGAACCACACACCTTCAAATGAAAATTATTGAGAACCATAAGGTAAAAAATTATAGAAAATTTGTATGTACGAGTATTTCAGATAAAACAATTTTATTTGATTAAAAAAAAAGAAAAACGAATTTTAGGGGAAGCAGTCGGAAGGTACAGGACTATGTAAATCTTAAATCTATACACAATATGCTAAAAAAAATCCAAAATATATACTCGTATGTACATAAATTTGAATATGTAGGTGCGAAAAGCTTAAGATAACTAAATTGTCCTCCTCCAGAGGAGAAGCTATCAAAACTGAAATAAAATTTAAGAGAGAGGCAGATTTTGGTTTATATTATCAACTATTTTAAATTACAGCATGCGTAGATCCTTCGTAGGATAAAATGGGTGAGGAGGAGAAGGATATACATATTTCACACTCAAAAGTTGTTCGTGTAGCGGGTCGCTGAGTTATGTTCTTCCACTAATGGTTTAATAAAAAAACAGTTTTTTTAAATTTCTTTTCAACTATTTATTATTTAATTCTTACAACACTTAACTCTGTGGAAGGTATCGAGAGAGAGAGCCAACCGAACTAAATTGATCTGCATGTTGACACAGCTTTTCCGATGAACACAGGTTTACCTGTGGGAAAGGAATGCGCTTTAGCGAAAGGGTCATATTTGCCAGCGGGTGTAGCGCAAAAGTGAAACGTTGGTAAAAATGATATGCGCATTATTGGTCATGCATTCTACCCGTGATTGGTGGCTTGGAAAAAATATTATCGAAATTCCAGCTCAGTTGTGAACACGCAACGTGAATTTCGTCGTGAGATCGGTCGTCATCATGGCCTCAATGTGCATCCGGATTCTGACCAATTTTTTTGGCCCATTTTTGGCTTAAGAAGCAAAATTTCCATTATTGGAGCGATCATAATCCATAAGTGTTAGTCATCATTGAACCTTATTTCTTTCGAAATGAGGAAGAAGACACCGTTACCGTTAATAGTCTCAGGTATAGAGCAATGTTAACCGACTTTGTGTGGTCAGATCTGGACAGCATCGATATATCTGAGCTGTTGTTCCAACAAGACGGCGCTACATGCCATGCAAGCAAGCAACGCTCTAAGTTGTCGACTGGGTCATCTCATGGTGGGCGTTCATCAATTGGCTGCTGCGATCATGCGATTCGACATCACTCCTTAATCTACGTTAACAAGATAGACCACTTTTGACTAGCTTGATGCCGATATTCGATACGCTATTGCCGAAAAAACGCCGCACATATTGGACCGAGTCATTAAAAATTGGACCGACCACTTGAGGCACTACCAGCGAAGCCGAGGCGGCCATTTGAATGATGTGCTATTCTACACATAATGGCATGTACGTAACTTCAAAAGTTGTTGTTTTATTTAAATTTTTTTTTTTCATTCTTATCTGATCGCCCATTATAAGAAAAAACCGAAGCACGTAATTTTTGCTTCGGTTGTTGTCCGCCCAATTGTCCTTGCGGATCTTTTCGCCAGATGGCGCTAACTGCAGTATGTTTGTTTTGATTGATGTTTATATAAACAAATCATCCACACATACTTATATGCCACATATGTACATACATATAGGCACATAGCCGCTTCATACAAAATGCTAAGCAAATGAAAATCAATACTCTGGTGTGGTACATTTTCGGAAATGTAGAAATGTAGGAGGGCGAGTTACGAATGCAACAGCTGCCCACACATGAAAATGGACATATTCAGCAATTAGTTCTAAATTTGTTTTCTAATCAAAACTACAAATTTATATAATTTGCTACATTCAAGGTTACTGTCCTTGTCATTCATTGTAACTCGAAATAAAATTATTTTTTTTTTAATCTCAAATGGATTAGGATCCATAACTCGCTTAGTTACGCTTAAGGCTTAATAGGCTTAAGGTCACACTATATGAATATACCATTATATTGAGTCATTCAGGTACTGTAGTATATTCTCAAGTTATGTACGCTATAGCCGTCTCAGGTAAGCATCCCAATACCATTAAAGAAATCCTTCAACTAAATTTGAATAGATTAACCCGTTGGGCAGATCGCTGTGGATTGGAAGTAAACCCCCATAAAACTGATCTTATCGTATTTTACAGGAAATACAAGATTCCAATTCCAAAATTCCAGGCGGACATTTTGGCGATTAAAGAAGCTCTGTTCTGGCTGAAGAAAAACTTAATATATGCAAAGGATATCCGCTATCATGTCCCTGAACTCGGTCTTATTAAGTTCTAAAACCGCCCTTGAATGCCGATCATCTCTTATGGAGATGACAGAGCAGTTCAACATTCACCTGCTGCGTGCCGGGCCACAGAGACATTCCAGGGAACTGTAGGACCGACGAACTTGCCGAAATAGGAACGACTACCTATTCTACCGGAAAAGGGTAGTATAGGTATACCAATCACTACGTGCAAATTAATATTATAGTTGGATACCAATAAAAGAACAGATCTTAGGTGGACTGTTGGATCAAAATGTCTAGCAACCAAACATATCTGGCCAAAGCTGGATCTCAATCGCACTAAGAGTCTAAGTTTAGTGTGCGCTGACCCATTCAGTATTGTATGTTGTTGAAAACTTTTCCGTCAGAAGTAGCAATATACGAACTTGAATGTCATTATCGCATTGAGAAACAAAAGTTCCCTATTGTTACCGATGACTTACCGAGCCCCGAATAAAAATTTCTGCTCGAAATGCATCTGCATCTACGTCGATTTTGCTTGCTCGCAAAATATGATCAAAAGAAAAAGTTGAAATGTAGTTTAATTCTGCCTACCAGTCCAGTTTAAGACATAATAAGTCAGTAATTGACAAAATATTAATACAACTGCAGCTCTTATTGAAAATGCTGAAATCACAATACGATTTACATCGCATTTTTATCACATTGGGCTGCATGCGACAGCCAATACACATGTTTATTCGCGCACAATACAATCTTTGATATCAAGCTATTTTGCAGAACAATGTTGAAGAACCTATGTCCCTTTGTCATGGTTGTCAATAAAATTGATCTAAAAGAAAACGTAACAAATCAACAAAGACTACCTACATATGTACGTATACAAAATAATTGGGAAAACTCTGTGGACAGCACAATGACATTTGCAAGTTTAAGGACAGAAGTATCCAAGTGAAATCCAACGTTACTATCATAGTACCAAAAATTGCAAGGAAACTTGTTATTAAAGGATAAACTAGGATTTCTGGTTCTGGAATGTGTGGAATGTGTGGATGGCATCACCATGGGAAAAAGATTTACAAATTCTTTTTGCGTCATTTATCCGCATAACTGAATTTCGAATTTGTGAACCCGTATACCATATGTTGTTTAAAAGAGTGAGACAATGGAGGTTGGCAACTTTAACGTTCAGTTTAATACTAGTAGTATAGCTATACTAAAAAGAAATAAATAAAAAAGACATTTATCCTAACCCTTTAGGGAATTATTTATTTCAAAAATTCC
This sequence comes from Volucella bombylans, assembly GCA_949129095.1. NCBI lineage: Eukaryota > Metazoa > Arthropoda > Insecta > Diptera > Syrphidae > Volucella > Volucella bombylans. The sequence goes on along the minus strand of OX422142.1, from coordinate 26,934,956 downwards.
AAATCAATCCCAAAGGCAATTTCTGGCAGATTAAAGCCAAAGGGATACAGAACAAACACCTTATCATCTTATTGACAGACGGCCCTGAACACTTGTCAAATTCTCATTGGATTTTATTCTTCTTTAAACCTTATTCAAGTGAGACTTGTAAAAAACTTTTCAATTCCATCCTCTTACAAAACATAACATCAACTTATACACATGCAAGATCCCTTGTAAGCGGGTTACAATTTATTATATTTATCCTATTTCATGCTCCATGAATCATACCAACACAAACAATTCAAGACGAAACAACCAAACTGTCATGAAAATATCCGTCAAATGTCATATTTTTCAAAATCAATCCCAAACGACAGTCGATCCGATGGGTCGAGGCACGGTGTGGACAAAACGAACGAATTCGTCACGATAATAAGAACTAACCTGGAAAAAACTAAAAGTGTCGAGGAACAGGAAACTATAAAATCACAGCTCTCATGTATCCTCCTCGAGGGAAAGCACCCATTTGTTACACAGCTCATCCCCAGCTGTAATAGTCTAGTGTATGACCTGTTTCCAAGAGGTGCTTCACACTGAAACCAATTCAAGGACAACCTGTCATGCCCTTTCAACCCCACCGGTAGCTTCGCCGTAAAAGACATACTCAGTGCTACTCTGAGTAAACATCAAACACTGCAACACTTGTAACAAGAAAAATATATTATACTTCAACATACTCGTACGAGTAAATTGTATCTGGAGGTGGCAGAGGCAGAAGAGTTTGAAAATTGTACCGCATACACGGCGTGTGTTCATCATTGCGATAAGATAAACAGGTGGTAGATGGAGTGGGCGAGATTTACAACTTGCAATCGTATTTAGTTTGTAATTTCCCAGATGATTGAGTGGAAAATATACAAACGAATCTAAATCCGCTTCACCGATGATGATGACGATGTTGTTGACTATGGGAATTCGATAGATTCACTGCTCCAATGCCATATACCAGATATAACCCCGATCTCACCTCCTCCAGAGCACACAACAGCTCCTGCTTGTAAACAAATCGTAAAGAATATTGAAGAAAACCTATCGTTCGGACATTTGCACGTACTCTGCGCAGAAATATGAACAGGGATGAATTTTTGGATATTTCAGATGCTAATTGAAGCAAAAATGGAAGCCCCAGTGGTAGAATTGTTTGTTGTTGTAGCGAGAGTTGATTCTCTGAAGAGATATACTATTGTACATGTAATTGGAAGCACAATTTTATGGCGGAACAGATGTTGATCTGTGTGGATCTGCCGGATTGTTAGTACTTGGCAGAGCATTATGTAAATATTTGAAATGACGCGGAATGGCCTCGTTATATTTGAATAGAGTCAAGATAATGCTAATGGCGATAGTGATGTACTCGTACTTTCACGGAATGGTGGTGGTGATTGTGCTTTTTTCCCCCACTAGTGGATGTTTTTGCGGTTTAACTACTTATGGACTCTGTAATAGAAAGTACATTATACAAAGAGGGTAGTTTGGATGAGGTTATTGCATTGGAAAGTGGTTGTTTAACGTTTATCTGTTTAAAATGTGTTTTCCTGCTGTGAAACTGCATTTTGGTGTGATGAAAGATGAAATCTTGGATTGAGTATGATAGATTGCTGGGAAATCTTTAAGATATGGAAAGCAAATTAGAGTGGAATTTCGAAATTTAAAATATTGAAGTTGAGTGACCCAATGACGGATGAAGTTAATGAGTGACATTCTGAGAGAATCATGGTCTTCATCGTTATACAAAGTGCGGACATCCCAACCTTCCTGTACCTGGTCATACTGTTGCTTGCTGTATTACATTGTCATATAGTGCGTGCAGTAACTGAGTGTATGTAACAACCGATGGTTGTGGGTATGAATTTTGTTGGTGTGGTGTTTCCTATTGTTGTAAGGGCATAACACCTACAACAATTTGATTCGGCAACACAGTTCCGAATTTTTATTTTACAGATGTGTTTAATATCGTCGGCGTTTGTGTTTTTTTTGTTTGACTTTTTGTACAAATACTCAGGAATTTGTGGTGGATATAGCCAATATCCGCTGGCTTAAAAGTAACCACTTTTCTGCGTACGTCCAAGTCTGTAAATACCGACTAGTTGTTGTGAAACACAGGTAGATCCCCACCCTCACTTGTCAGATCACTCTGATCTGAAGCTACCTGGCTATGAACTAGTGCCATTATTTACGTGCGTAGTGATGTAGCTTACCAAACTCTACCACAATGTAGTCCCTGTTCCAATCCGGAATTCAATTTCATGTGGTTGAAACTCCATCTCCATAAGAAAATTATCCACTGGACAGCAATTCGACATTTAACGGGTTTGATGCGCTGTCTTACAACGAATTGTTATTACGAGCAATTTCAATATACACAATTCTGGGTGGCTCCGACATTCTGGAGAGACAACACCCGAAGGACAGTATGTTAAGATCTTTGCTGCGGAAAATAACTTGTCCCAGCTTGTAAATGAACCCACACTAATACCAGACGTTGATAGTAATAGCTCCAACAACATGCACTAGTTTCTAACTTTTTACCCTAACAAATACAAGGTCAATGTGCTATTCCCTCCAGCCTCGCCGTACCAGTGTATCATATCCGCTAATTTCTCGTACACCGACCACATTGTGAAAGAAACGATTCATAAAAGACCCGAATGGCAATGCGAGATAGCCAATTGGAACGGTCCTAACAGGTTCTTTAGGAGTTTTAACTGATGGTTATATTGCCCTGATAACGACGGGGATGCCGCTTCTGATATGACCACAGACACTATCCTCTTTGAAATGAGAAGCTTTATCCCTCATCGGATGAAGAGTATCAAACTAACAGAAAAGGCATGTCACGACTCGAGCAGGGTTAGTTAGCATGTTACTTCAAGACCAACCCGACAGAGGAAAACCTAAAAAAGTTTAATCTAGCCAGGAATGACTGCAACGTCTTCTTAAGCGTGTAAAATTCCAATACGACCAAAAACTGAGGCAAACAATACTACAATGTCTCAAATGTAGCAAAAATTGTTGGTCGTTTGTCAAAAACATTATAAATTCTGTCTCATCCATCTCATCTTCAATGGGGACGAATCCACTTTTGCACTCGTGTGGTAGCAAGATTACTTAAAGACCTCAACATACATAAATCCGCTGGTCTAGGTGGTATATCTCTCCTTCTTCTGAAGAAGTGTTCTTCCACGCTGGCAAAACCACTGCGTAGGCTTTCTCATCAATCCTACTCTTTAGGACTCTTTCCCGAAAAGGTGTAAATCAGCATTTGTCCAGCCCGTCTCTAAAAAAGGCAGATGTCCTCTCTCTTCTTCTACAGACCCATTGAACCGTCCCTTCTTTCTAAGGTCATTGGAACGCTGATAAGTCGTCAGTATATCTCGAATCACGAAAACTTCCCAAATGAACGGCAGTACGATTTTCGTAGCAACAGGCCCACTGATAATTTGATTCTTAACGAAAAGTCGAACCATCAATCTGGCGAAAGCAAGATAGATGCACTTGGTATTTCTAAGGCATTTGACAGACTTTGGCATTAGGCTCTTTTGTCGAAAATGCGTACTTTTGCGATCGATGACTATTTTCTTCAACGAATCAGAAGTTACCTTTCGGATCGTTGAATTGAAGTTGTCTTGGATGGTTTCAATGTGCCCCAGGGCTCCGTTCTGTCTCCCATACTTTTATTAATTTTCATCAATAATCTTTTGGTTGCTACTTCTAATCCAATATATTTCTTTTCCTCTGCTTTTCATATTCGTTCCCTGACTCACGTGCCTGCTCTTCGGCTGTAGAACGGAAACGGCAGCGTTTCAAGCATTTAACCGTAACATTCCTCTCGCTATGAATGCTGATCAGTATCAGCACAGCATGATGACTTGTTGTTGTTCCGTAATCCAATCAACGAGCTCTCTCCTTGGTCTGGCTCTGGAGGCTTCAGTTCTTGAGTCAATTACATTTTGTATGCGTGAAGATGCTAATCTTTCGTAGAAGAAATGTTCAAATCTTGACCATGGCGGCGAATTGATGTTTTTTGTTGAACGATTTATTGCAGGACGGCCAGAGTGTCTTAGATCACTAATTGATGCAGTCTCCCTGAATTTTCGAATTAATCTCTTCACAGATGATGAAGTGAAATCACTATTTCCACCATATTTTGTACGAAAATTTCGAACTGTACATTTCTCCATTTTTAATAAGTCTGAACTGTCAGATGTCTGGCTGTTTTCTTTTTTTTTTTTGGTGGGCAAAATTCAAATTGCTCAAATTGTTCGTGTATTTTGGGACACCTGTTATAATATGACTTGTGATAGGAACTACTGATGGAGAGAAAACGATTCCCTATTACATGTTGCAGAAACCCATATTACATAACGAATCAAATCAGCTGTGAATAAATTAAGATGTCATTGAGAAAGCCCGTCTAAAAAGAAAAAAAAACGACAACAAGATAAGTGGACTGTTTTGAGCAAAGTAGATACTCTCAGCCAGAATACATACACAAGTATAAGTAGACGCGAGTATAAAAAAACAAACCCAAAACTTATACCATTTCACTGTTTCCGGACGAGCCTTTCTCATAGCAAATCAGTGACTTTCTCTAATGAACTTTGAATACCTACCTTAGTGGATCGATAACCTGAACTGCTGTTCACGTGACTCTGTTTGTCTTAACATTAGTGATTTCTCGTGCATGCTTTCAGTTTTTATTTCCGACACTCAATAACAATTTCTCGTATTTCTTCTACCATTTTCATCAAATCTGACTTAACCTTCATTCTCGCAGTCAATTTAACTAACCACGTGTTGTGTACCCCCAAGTCGTCATTCCATTTGATTGATAGAATTGTTTTCATTTCTTTCAAATTCACATCATTTCCCAGTTGATAGTTCGAATTTTCTTCATAACGGTCAGCTTCACTTGATCCTGACACGAACAAAAAAAAAATGACACACATCAACAAACCATAGTCAATCACTCAGCTTCAAGGCATATCTGAGACTTGCCTTAAGCAAGGTTGGTCTTGAACTTCCCATTCAGTTTCCGGCCTGTTGACCTCAATTCTATTAGACAAATATCCCCAAAATAAATTCTAAATGTCTTGTCAACATGAACAAGACTGTACTAGATATTCTTAAAAGTACGTTGGATTATAACTACCCCTGGACAGCTACATACAATATTTATTTCTATATCCTACATCCCAGGACTCATCCATCCGGAACAAGGAACTTACTCAAGTGCGTTCTCATAACCAATTTGTTTTTTTTTTCTTGTTTTTTTATTATGTTGTTGGATGTTTTCCATTCCTTGAGATTGAAGACGAAGGACGAGTCAATCGAATTATAAAAGAAAAAGTCGAGAAAGAGAAATACTTTTTCAATAATCACAAAGAACAGCGTAGCATAGGCAAGGAGTTGTGGTAAGATAGATAAACTGCCCCTGGACGTAGATGTCTGAAGGCAACACTGTTGATTCAAGCCTTTAGATGACTTAAATTGTAGTGGTGTTGTTGAGTGGGAAAGAGGGGACAAGAATAGGTAATGTACAACGTGTCCAACGAATTATGTGATTGACTCGAAGTTTATGGACAAAGAACAGTGTTCGTTGTATGGTAGGATACTCATGGTCAGGACAGAGGGTACCGAACTTGTTTACGGTTTCATGTCAATGGCAGTTAAAGTGATGATATAACAGAGAGGCGGGTAAATGCAATTTTAAAATGCTGTAACTATGAAGTGCTCGTAAGTGAATTTTTGAAAATCATTTCAGAACAGCTATGACACTTATGTACTCGTATGTATGTAAAGGGTTTTCCAATAGGGACTTGACAACTTTGAATTTAATTTGTGAACGCACTCTTTCACTAATCATCAAACTGTCACTGTCAATTTATTCAGTAAGCTCAACATTTTCACCATGGTGAAGTACACGAACGAGCAACATCTGCAAATTATAAAAATTTTCTACCGAAATTCGGAGTCGGTGACTGCAACTTTAAGAGCGTTGACACCAATTTTCGGTCGTAATTCTCGCCCTAGTAGACAGGCAATAACAATTTTAGTGCAAAAATTTGAGTCTACATATTCGTTGTCTGATGTTGCCGGGTCAGTGAGACAACGAGTTGGTCGAAGTGTCGAAAATATCGCTGCCGTTCAGGCGTTCGTAGCAAACGATCCAAATCAGTCAATTTCACGGCGTTCTCAAGAATTGGGCATCGCTCAAACCACATTATGGCGTATTTTGCGTAAGGATCTTGCTTTACACCCATACAAGATCAAGCTGACTCAAGAATTGAAGCCGATGGACCATTTGAAGCGACATACGTTCTCCGATTGGGTTCATCGCAAAATCATCTTCAGTGACGAAGCTCATTTTTGGCTCAATGGGTTCGTCAATAAGCAAAATGTGCGTTATTGGTCATGTGAAAATCCACATGTGCTTTGTGAATCACCACTTCATCCACAAAAAATAACTGTTTGGTGCGGCAGCGTTATTGGGCCATATTTTTTCGTCGACGATAACGATCGTCACGTTACTGTGAATGGTCAGCGTTATCGCGCCATGATCACCAATTATTTTTGGCCCGAATTGGAAGATATGGACTTGGACGACATGTGGTTTCAACAGGATGGTGCCACAAGCCACACAGCACACGCTACAATCGATTTATTGAAGAGTAAGTATAGTGAGCGAGTTATCTCAAGAAATGGGCTAGTCGATTGGCCGCCTCGTTCGTGCGATTTAACGCCGCTTGACTATTTTCTGTGGGGCTACGTTAAGTCATTGGTTTATGCTAACACGCCGACGACGTTGGAAGAGCTCAGAGCCAACATTGAACGCGAAATTGAACGAATCGACCGCTGCAAACGTGCCCGCGGTGACCATGGGATCGGAGTCGAAGTCCATTCATAAATGTTTTATTGTACTTCAAGCCGATAATAAAGTTTTTGAAATATCTCAAATGGTTTGCGTTTTATTTAAAAAAAAAAAAGTTGGCAAGTCCTTATTGAAATACCCTAAACTCTGTATGAATTATTGCAGTTAAAATAAGGTTCGTATCCTGGAATATTATATATGGATAGATCATAGTCGTATAGCCAAATCTCTGTCAGAACAATAAACATTGAATTAAAATTACATATTCAAGTGAGATAATAATATATCGTAGTTTTTTCTCATACTGCGAATGTTTTGATGGATAAGAACGGTAGTAGTGGGAGGAACGCCATAATTTCTTGCGTTAGGTTTGATACTGAATATCCGCAGAGAAGGGTAGAATTTAAATTAGCTATTAGAAGCGCAAACTTCAATTCCGATGTCACATAGGGTAGAGAAATGAAATGTAGAAAATACTCTAAATGTTAAGGAAATTTTTGTATTATGTTTAATTATATTCCAAAATCTCATTAATTTGTACTCATACGATTAGTTCGACCCTTGAGAACTGATAGTGAGTTCGCTTATATTTTACTACTTTCACAACATGGCATCGTACACTAACGTAAAAAGCAACTAAAATGTCCATACCAGCAATTTCTCTTACTCCCAACGGACATCCGACCAACATCAATCACTTGTCCCACTTTCTCCTATAGTCGCCGACATCTCACTCGTCTATCTTCTTGACCACACACATCCAATTAATTCCACTGAATCTCGTCTCAAACGGAATTCGAGTAAATGTGGAAAGTCGTGTCAAACAACAAAAAATTAATAATAAAAATAAAAGCAAGACTTCGTCGAACAAGAAAACACTATCAACACCCTTGCCGAATCAAGGGATTTGATGGAAAAGAAGCCTATCACATCTGTTGTCAAGGTTTCTAATTTCGCCTTCCACACACTTTACACGTGACATGTCCTGTGACCTGCAGAGCCTTTGGTTGACAATAATTGTTTACACGTCCCTTCATAGAAGGATTCGTTTTGTCACTTCAGGGAGGCCGTGCGTACGCGTAAGCCCTTAGAGTGTTCTATTCACACTCGCAGCGAGATTGATTTGACACATTAATTTCATGGATTGTAACATGGAAGTGTTCCCTAAACTTTCCTCTGGAGCGGTTCGTATCCTGAAATACCTGTTACTGAAGAGTATTCAAAAAGATAGACATTTACATCATGACATGTCGAATATGTCCCCGATAACGTGTAGTGGCTCAAAATCAGTGATTGAAAAGGATTCATTCGGAAAAACCTTACAATTTCATGTTGAACACACATACCAGGAAGGGAAGGACGATTCGCAAGAATCAAATTTAAGGTCAACCTACAAGGTAGTTTTGTGTATGGAAAATTAGGAATATAAAGACTGAGATGGAGGAAAATTGTATTTCTGAGCTATCGAGGATACATTCATGATCCGGAATCAATTGGGAATTCTAAGAAAAATAAATGACAGTTACTAATGGAGCGAGGTCAAAAATCATGTTCGTTTAACCATCCCATGAGTGAATAATTTTTTTCGCTTTATGCGGTGAATAGGCCTCTGGGGACCTACAACCGTTTTCGACTATAATACGAGTACCTGCAAAAATTGGAATTTTTCGCAAAGCAAATTTATTAATACGAGTATATTGATAAAAACCAATTTTACCATTAACTTTTAATATTTGTTATTTAGTTTTCAAAATATATTACATTTTACATGTGTTAAGTATTATTACCACTACATTCATTACATGAATAGAGCCCTAGTCTTACGTTGGCGTTTGTTCAACATAATTAGTACGTGCAACTGACAACGAACGTCGTTTGTCAGTTTGTTTGGTTGGAGCCAACTCATCACAAATAATAAATTCAGCCAATGCAGCTACGTCTATCATGTTGAAAACCATAGCTAGTGGCCATCGGCTGGTGGGCCTCTTACACGTATATGTGCCCAGCATCTGGTCCATGGTATCTACACCCGACTTATTGTCATTGTGATCCAAAATGACCAACGGTTTCAGCTTTGCATTGCTATTGTCTATATCACACGTATAGTGCATAGTTGACAATAAAATGACCGCCTTATTTTTCTTCGGCACATATGAACAGAGTGCAAAATCACCTTCGTGGAATCCAAATAACGTGCTAAGTACCGGACGGGTCCTATTCTTATAAAATTCCTTTGCAATAAATCTTTTATTCGCACATACTGTGCCTACATATACGGTTCTCTGCGTTAAAAGTGTCTTCGCCAAATCCATCGTAGTAGAAAAATTATTTGCATAAATTGTGCGGCCCGTATGCATATATTTCTTCGTTAGTTCCCGCACAACTTTCTGCCCTTGATTCACCTCACGTTGCTGATCCTGCTACTTACCAGAGTAAATCAATCCTTTCAATGATTTGTGATTTGGGGTCACACAACCAGCATACTTTTATGCCATATTTAGCCGGTTTTGAAGGTATATATTGTGTAAACCTCGTACGACCTCTGTACGGAAACAGTTGTTCATCGACTGTCAAAGAATCGTGTGGTATGTAAACCGCTTCTAGGTGCGCTTGCATCATTGTCCAGTCATCATCAATTGCCGCTGTCTTGCTGCTTTTTTGGTGTCCTGTACTAGTGTTGATGTTGTCAAAGCGGATACATTTCTTCGTAAACAAAAACCTGTCCAAGGGCATAGCAGCTTTATAAATAGGTGCATGGGAAGCACCCCATAACTCCTTGACTGGCTCATTATTTGATTGGCACAGTCCAGCATGCAAAATTATTGACAGAAATGCATGCATCTCCATCATATTGAAAGGTTGCCATTGTTTTTGCTTCTGAGGGTGAGCATCATTCCATTCCTTGGTCACTTGCTGTCCTTTTCGGTTTATTTCTCGTTAATTTAATTCTGGTGGGGGCGAATGCCCCCATTTATTCGGCTTAATACAAGCTATAACTTAAAAAATAAACTTAAACTAAAACTTAAAACTAAGGTTGGTTGGAGTGGTGAAGGAGAACAGATTTGAAGTAGGAACTGGTGCGGTGAAAGTCAAAGACGGTAGGGTTTGAGTTGATTTGACGTAGCATACGGGAGATTGGTTCGTTCGCGCCATAGGAGGTGTGGTGGGTTGGTAGATAGAAGAGTCGAGGGGTACGTAGATTACGAGGGTTAATGTTGAGGAAAATGGAGTTGTGAAGGGACGCGCATTCAACGTGACCTGAAAGGAGTCGATGAATGAAGAGAAAGTCTGCTGCATCTCTGCGATCTTCGAGGGTGTTTAAGTTGATAAGGTTGAGACGATTTTGATAGGGGGGCAGATTAAAAGGATCGTCCCAGGGCATACCTCGAAGAGCAAATCGAAGAAAACGACGCTGAATGCTTTCAATTCTCGAGATATGAACACGATGATATGGTGACCATACTTGACTGGCGTACTCTAGGAGGGGGCGAACAAAGGTAATATAGAGGGACCTGGTCACGTATGGGTTGGTGAATTCTTTGGACCACCGTTTTACCAAACCTAGTGCAGAGTTGGCTTTGAGGATTATCTCATCCATATGTAAACGGAAGTTGACATTATATGAGAAGGTGATGCATTGGCATTTGGCGATGTTAAGTTCCAAAGAATTTTTGAGGCACCAGATGGAAAAACTATCAAGATCTTGTTGAAGGAGGAAAGAGTCATGGGGAGAGGAAATGGTTTTGAAAAATTTGGTATCGTCGGCGTAAAGGGTGACAGACGAGTGTTTGATGATCATATCGAGATCATTTATGGTTAATATAAAAAGAAGGGGACCGAGATGGCTGCCTTGTGGAACTCCAGAGGTGGCCAAAAACGGAGCGGACTGGGCTGACCTAAAACGAACACTGTAAAAACGGTTTTCGAGGTAAGAGGATATCCATTTTAACAATATGGGTTCAAAGCCGAGGGCAGACAATTTAAAGATAATTAACCGATGAGAGATTTTATCGAAGGCTTTGCTAAAATCGGTTGCAACTACATCGACTTCATTGCCATTCTCTAGGGCAGAGAGGGCAAAGGATACGAATTCAACGAGATTTTTGGTGGTTGACCTACCCTTTAAGAAGCCATGTTGTCTAGGGGAAATAAATGATTTGCATTGGAAGCTTAGAGCTTCATACAAAATACTTTCGAAGAGTTTGGGTATATGGGAGAGTTTAGCGATGGGACGATAGTTGGTTATTTCATTCTTTGATCCTTTCTTGTGGATCGGGGTTATGAAGGAGGTTTTCCAAACCTGAGGAAATTCTCCTTGTGAAAGGGATAGACGGAAGAGATTAGAAAGGGCAAGGGAAAGAGAGGAAGAACATTTTTTAAGAAATATGGCAGGGAGGCCATCTGGGCCGGGTGTGAATTCGTCATTGAGTTGGTGTAATTTATATTCGATATAAGACGGGTCCAAAATATGAGAAAGAAGTGGGCCATTGGAGAAGTTCAGTAGGTAACTAAAATAGGATGGATCTGGTACAAAGGAGTCGTTGGTGAAGGATTGTTTAAAAAATGTGGCAAATAGGTTGGCAATGGTGAGTGGATCGGTTGATTACCTGTTGTTGAAAGAGAGGGAAGGAGGGTAACCATCGGACTTTCTTTTGTAGTTAACAAATTGGAAAAAGGACTTAGGGTGGTTTATAAGGTTGACTTGCGCATTGTTAAGGTAGCGCTGGTAAAGGGAATCGTAAAGTTCGGTGAAATGAAGATAAGCACCAAGATAGTTGGAATAGTCGGTAAAGGATCTGGTACGCAGGAAAAGAGCCCATAACTTATTTCTCTGATTTCGTAAGGAACGAAGCTTGCGATTATACCAGGTAGGACTAGTAGATGATGTTTTAAGCCGGGAAAACGGAACGTAAAGGGGAAAAAAATTAAATATTTCTTTATAAAAAATGGATAAGGCATCATTTATACTTAAGTTGTGAAAGTTAAAGAGGGATCTGCTGAGATATTCACTGATTTTGTGAAAGTTTGCTTTATGAAAGTCGTGGGATGAGAGAGTTGTGGGGGGAGTGGACTGGAATGAAGAGTTATGAAAAAATGAAAGTAGAAGGGGGGGATGGTAATTATCGATTGTTGAGAGAGATAGGGGAGAAAGTGAGACTGAGGAGTTAATTGGATCTGTTGTGAAAATAAGGTCTAATTGCCTGCCCATATAATTGGATATACCACTGACTTGGCATAGACTTGAGTCTGTTAAGCGATCTAAGAAGAGACATTCCTTAGCTGAGATGGCATTTGAAGCGATGAAAAACGATTGATCATCTGATGGAGTCCACTGTAGCTGAGGAAGATTAAAGTCGCCGAAAATAAGGATATCATGAGTAGGGTCTGACAGGTCAATTAAATGATCGATCGCATCAATAACAAATTGGTAAGATTCGATAGGTTGAGCTGGTAGGATGTAGCAACATATAACGTAAAGGGACTTGAGAGGCAGTGATATTTTTATTGCTACAAAGTCGGTTTTAGAGGATGAAGAAATTGTAATGGGAGAAGAGTTAAGGCTGTTGTCCATCGCCAGTAGGACGCCTCGACATGCAATCGACAATGCAATCGGCTCCGTGGTAATGGACTTGAATATTTGTAGCGGATCAGTTGCTGTTATCAATAGGCCCGGTTTTCTTTGGTTATAATTCACTGCATTATGAGCACAAATTCGTGAGCTTGGTGGCTGAGTTTGCATCCAAATGCCATATTTTGCTGTGTGGGAGTCATTACTAGTACAGCATCATCAGCCTCATTTTCCAATTCATCGCCTTCTTCTTCGTCTTTATAATCTACGCTTATCTTTGAGTCTTCTATAGAAATTTGTTAGTATGTCGGATCTGCTTCTTCATCGTCATCATCATTTGCAAATGGATTGGAAACATTTTGCTCATCTGTCTCGTCAAATGTACGCGCTAAACTTTCGAGTTCAATATTTTCACTCTCCACTATCTATAATATGAATAAATCTAAAGTAGTTTCTAACAAATAGTACAAAAATAAGTTAAAAGCAAACTTGCTTCAAACGCTATGTATAGCAATTCAGTTTTTCCAAAGCGAAGTAATATTTTTACTATATTTTAGTTTCCTGCACAAAACACAACTGGACTCTCTAAAAGATACTTGATAAATAAATCGCAGACAGAGATTCTGGAGATACTTAACAAATTAACCGTTGACACAGATTCTGGAATTTCTCATAATTACGAGTGGTAAAAAACAATCATGCAAAAATTGGTTAACCCCAATAAAGTACAAAAAAAAGTAAATGCCAATAAAAGAATAAAATTATGCATCGATCACAGAAAACAATTTGCAGGAAATGGTCGTAAAATCGCTTCAAAAATCAAAAAGTCCCCAGGGATCTATTCACTCGTCGGTGGGTTAAAACTGGTCGCCAATGAACAAATATATATGTATTAAGTCCAATAACCTGCCACCATAAATAGAAGTGCTGAACAAAAAATAATTTGATAGTTGTCGAATTGACTTGACTATTAATTTTACTTCTAAATAAGGTCAACACAAAACAGGTTTTCCATTATAGAGGTATGTATTCCGAGATTCCCTCGCGTATTTAAAAAACAAAAAACAAATCGAATGACTGGAGGGGGCGGGGGTTACCCCACTTGTTACCACTCACGCATAAATTTGTAATATGTTATTATCACTAAGAGCCAAAACAGGGTAGCGTAAGACTTTGCTTAAAACCTCTGTATCTCGGAGGAGATGCATTTTTTCTTAAAATATGTCAAAAAATCTCCCCTTAAAGTCTTCACATTATCCCGAACACGTTAAACAATCTAATCTTGGTAGGATTAATAATTACAATTCAAATATTGTTAAGCTTAATTTAGAGGCAATGTGACTATGAATCAGTAGCGAACTGATTTATTGGTCTGTGATTTATACACTTATGGGATACATACTCATCACTTACCCACCATGTTACTTCTGCTACCCAATTGTAGTAAATCAGACTTAAGAATTCCGTGCTCATTTGCGAAGAGAATAAGGCTTATTAAAACAAAACAAATGATACTTATTAAAACAAAACAAACAGTTGTTATGCAAGAATGGCAAATAAAACCAAAAAAGTCATTTGTTGGGCGAGTTCTAGATCACAGTTTCTTGGTCCTAATTTCTTCATAAATTAGTTCGTTCCACTTCCACAAATTTCGTAGTATTTTTGAAAACAGCCTACATGCTCCATTTAATGGCTTGGTTGAAGAGAAATAGTCTTACATTTAACATTGTAAGTCATTTGTTGAAGAGCCTTCGTGACTTGCAAGCAATCGCATTTGATAAGCCTTCCTTTTTTTTAAAGAACTTACCACTCAAGTGGGTATGAATAATGAGTTAAGTTTTTTTGGAAAATGGAAAAGATGTTTGGTGACATCCAACATTTAATGGGGAGACGAAATTCTTAGTGGAAGTTGGCTTGTTGTTGTCCACAACTCATCATACTTGATTTTCGTTAACTGAAAAATTAATGTCTTTCGGGCGAGGCACTACCACTTCAGCCGCGGCCTTGACATTTTAAAGGTAGAGATCGTGATATGGTACGAAGAAAATCCATATCCGGTAAACAGGATACCAAAAAACTTAAGCCCCCGTTTTTGGTAAACTACACGGGGCTTAAAAAACCCGAATGTAAATAATGCTTTGGTGGGGAGCATCTATTTGTATAAAACCATCCAGAATTCTATTCTAAAGATTTATTTGATCTAGATGAATAAGATGATTATGAGGCGGTAAATTTGTCGAATATCATTGGAGCTATAGTAATACCTGAAGAATACGGGGATCTAAATGCAGTGCATTTAGCACTTATATATGATAATATGTAAAGTGAAATGTTTAGTGAATAGACGTGTTTTATACTCGCTCCACTTATATCCACTTTTTCATCAGTTTTTTTTTCCCTTGAAAACATTTAAGTCATCCGAATTTGAAACCTAACTTTTGTTTCCAAATTAAAAGTGAACTCTATTTTTAAGTTTTCCGTGTTAATTTGTGTAAATTAAGAACCATGACAACACGCCAACAAACACTCAAAGAAAAATCAGCATTACTTTCTCCAGTGGTCCTCGACAAGTCTTCAGCAGCCACCAGCATTTCAAAGCAAAATCATGCATTTGCAAAAACCTCAGAAAAAAAACTATCTCTATCTGAGCAGCTTCACGAAGTAGAGTCAAATCTACTGCTTAAATTTAAATCGATGCTCCAAGAATTTGAGTGCAATTTTAATGATAAACTTAGTGCTGCCATTTCCTCTCTTGAGTTCAAAGTTCAGCAATTTGAGAATTACTTGTGTGAACTTCGCAAGGAAAATAAAGCAATAAGAGAAGAATTAGCCGATCTTAAGAGAAAAGAACGACTCAAGGACGTCATTGTTCGTGGAATACCACGAAAACCTGGGGAAAGCCCCACAGACGTGGTAAAAACCATTGCCACCAAACTACGAAACCATCTTTCACCACATTTTGATGCTTTTCGATTGAAGTCTAAAGCCGCCGATGATGATGATCACAGCCCGTTACTCGTCCGTCTCTCTTCGCACACCGAGCAACATGCATTGCTAGCTGCTTTCCGTGCCAATAAGGGATTAACACTGGCACAGCTTGACGGCCTCTCTTCGGATGGCAATAACAAAAACAATGATCGTGTCTTCATCAACGAGAGTTTGACGCCAGAGAATAGCTCTATTTTACGTCACGCTCTTCGGTTACGTAAAGAGGGTATTCTCTTTTCTGCTAGAACCCGTGATGGTTTGGTCTACGTAAGAAAGAGCAAGGACGACAGTGAGCTAAAAATCCTTTTGTCAACAAATCCTCCCTAGATGAATTAACTATGTGCAATCAACTTTATCTGAATTTCTGCTGGAGCCAATTTAAGAACAACATAAAATTAAAATGAAAAAAGGGAATATTTATCTATCTATATAGTAAGTGCGTGTTATACTCGTATATTTGTTTTTCATTAAATTCTGATATTGTTCTTAGTTATTTGTTTGTTAGTGTGTTGCCTTCTTCAGAGATTGTTAATTGCTATGTTGGTAAATACACTGAGATTCTTGTTCTGGTAGTCGCCGTGTCATCGGAATCTTATGGGTGATAATACCATAGTTGATGACGTGAACAATTTTAACAGCGACCAAGTCATGCTCAACATTTTTGCTAATCGATGCACTGGATTAAAAGTTTGCCATGTTAATGTGCAGAGTCTAAAATCAAGTATTGATGAATTTAGAGAACTGTTTTCTTCGCAACGAGTAGATGTTATATGTGTTTCTGAAACATGGTTGATCCCTTTCAGGGCAGATGGGAGTGGTGATGATGATAATTGCGTTGCCCTTTCCGGCTACAAAATACATCGTGGTGACAGATTGACAAGAGGAGGTGGGGTTGCAATTTATTATAGATCAGTGTTAAAATGCGAAGTTGTTATAAGAAATGAAAATTCGACTGGTATTGATTTCTTGTTTGTCGAAATATCCGATAATTATCAAAAGTGTCTTATTGGTTGTATTTACGTACCAAATCGAAACTTTGCTCTCAAAGATGTTCAAACTGAATTATCCACCTATGTCTTCCAGTACCTAAATATAATTCTGTGCGGGGACTTCAATAAAGATATGTTGAGAAACGATGAAAAATCTAATTCCATTAAGAGTTTCGCTACCAATTGTGGCCTTAACATTATTCATAACTCCGTTCCCTCACATTTCCGAGTTGGTTGCCGAACTTCGCTTTTAGATTTTTTTTTAATATCGGACATGAAGTTAGTGCTATTTCATGATCAGATATCTGTGCCAGGTTTTAACTCCTCTCATGATCTTATATTTTTAACTTACGATCTTCAAATGAATGTGCAACCTTCCCTCAATAAAGTGTTTTTTAGAGACTTCACTAATATCAATTTAGTAAATCTGCATTTTGAATCCTCATTATACCCTTGGTATTTGTGTTGGAATCTCTCAGAAGCTGATGACAAAGTTGCTTTATTCGAGTCAATGGTGTTAGAACTCTTCAGCAAATATGTACCAATAAAACAAGTGGTAGTTAAGGATCCGGGGCGCCCTTGTTACCTTAAGTATAAAAAAGCTCATGAGACATCGAGACAAAGCCTACCGAAGATGGAAGAACTATCCTTCAACTGCGAATAGGACTGCATTTGTTAAGTTGAGAAACTTAACAACCGCTGAGACTCGCAAACAAAAACAGTTTTATTACAAATCTAAGCTTAATACCAACTCTAAGACTCTAGATCTTTGGAGAAATTTGCACCAGTTGGGCGTTATTCCCACTAAAAATGGTTTCTCGAACTATGCGGACATCAATCCGGATCTTTTTAACAACTTTTTTGCGACAACATCTGTTTCAGACAGTTCTATTCCTTCCACTGAAGCTAATTTATACCGTAGTTTCTCAGACCTCTTTGGCCCAACATTTTCTTTCCAAACTATAAATAGCGTCGTTGTCATTTTTGCCATTAAATCTATAAAGTCTAATGCTATAGGTCTAGATGGAATATCTCTAAGATTTATTAAAATAATTCTTTTACATGTGGTTGATACGCTTACTCATATTTATAACTGCTGCCTAATTAAATCCTGCTTTCCCTCCGCCTGGAAACTTGCAAAAGTAATCCCTATTCCGAAGAATTGCAATCCGTCCGGATACGCTGACTTTCGCCCAATAAGCATTCTCCCGAGTTTATCAAAAGTTCTGGAATTTATCATTAAGAAGCAACTTCAAACTCACATTGACTCACTCAAGCCTGCATCAATCTGCCTATCGTGCAAGTCATAGTTGTACTACTGCATTTTTGAAAATAGTTGACGATATTCGTCTAAACTTTGACAAATCTTATATAACCCTGCTATGTCTTTTAGATTTCTCAAAGGCATTTGATTCAGTAAATCATGAAAAATTGTATTGGAAACTCATTAATAGCTTTGGTTTGGGTAATAGAGCTGCTGAGCTTATTCTAAACTATCTTAGCGGTAGGTATCTGCAGGTTTCATTAAACGGAAAAATGTCAAGTAAGGTAAGACTATATAATGGTGTCAATCCTAGGTCCATTTCTTTCTGTAATATTCATTAATGACCTACCTCTTGTTTGTAAACATGCCAATGTACATCTATACGCTGACGATGCTCAACTATATGTTTCCTGCCCGCGAGCTAAAATTGATAGTTGTGTCAGTCAATTGAACGACGACTTAGAGGCAGTTCGACTTTGGGCTTCTTGTAATGGGCTTCAACTTAACGCCAAAAAAACCTTATATTTGCCTATTGGAAAGAACTTAGGGCATGTTGAAGAATATCCATATGTTTACCTATCTGGAGATAAGATTAGTTATTCTAATAGTGTCAAAAACCTTGGTGTCATCATTAATAACTCTCTTAATGCCAATGATCATATTAACGCTTTAGTTAGAAAAATTTACATTGGCTTGCGGTTGATGTGGAAATCTGTCCGTTATACTCCAGTTGAAATCCGGCTAAAATTAGTTAAATCCTTACTTGTACCACACATAACTTACTCTAGCTTGGTTTACAGCTCACTGGACTCGGCATCATTCAGAAAATTGGAACTCGCTTTTAACTCAATGATAAGATTTGTGTTTCACTTGCGTAAATTCGATCACGTTTCTAGGTTTCGAATGTCAATATTAGGGTGTTCATTATTACAGTATTTGAACTATCGGTACTGCCTATTCATTGCACGACTTATAAATTATAAGAAGCCACATAAGTAAATATTGCAAGTTACAGTTACCTAGATCATCTAGGACTTGTACAATTAATATTCCTAATTTCTTTTACTTAGAAAGTAGCCGTCTGTTTTTTGTTCACTCTGTTAGGCTGTGGAATTCGCTTCCATGGGAAATCCGGCGTTTGGTCGGAACAAGAAATTTCAGTGTGTATCTATTCGGGTTTTTAGGGATCTTTGGGGCATACATGGCACTAGCATTAATCAATAGATATTTGGTATATATATACACAAATATGTAGCACCGCTTACTTTGTAAATTTTCTTTGACAGAATACGTTTTTTGTTTCTTTTTACATTTCTTCAGTATTTACATTTCATTAATATCGTTGAAAAATTATTATTATTATTGTTTTCTCCTGATTGGAATGAAATTATTTTTATTTTCTTTATTATTATTATAATAATGACTTTTTTCTTTTCCCCTTTTTTTAAATTGAATTATTTATTCCTTATGCATGTACTTGTAAAAGAGCATGGCTCTTATTTGTACAAACCGCTGTAATTGTTAATTAAATAAAAATAAAAATAAAAT
Organism: Volucella bombylans; assembly: GCA_949129095.1. Classification (NCBI taxonomy): domain Eukaryota; kingdom Metazoa; phylum Arthropoda; class Insecta; order Diptera; family Syrphidae; genus Volucella; species Volucella bombylans. Next base: position 26,915,685 of record OX422142.1, on the reverse strand, counting down.
AAAAATAAAAATAAATAAATAATGGTCCGGGAAATATTGAAAATATCAGCGAAAGAGATGACACAAACACTTTCACCTTGGTAGCAAGCCCTTAACCAAGAAGTTTTAAGCATCATTTCAACTGAATCAAATCGGTTTTTTCAACAAAATATAGGCACTAAACCAAGATCCAAATATGAATCAATAAATTGATAGAGCGAAACAAAACCAGAAAAACTAAATCGATTTCGGCTCGGCATTATACGCTACAGAGAATTTTGCCGCTGTACTCAAGTCTGTCAATCTCAAGACTTCAATCAATCGATTTCGTGTCGTTTTTAAAGCCTGGACAACACCGAATGTTCCTGTGGTGTACTTTTCGAGAAGACTTGGCTGTATGCCCGTTTAAGACCGTATTGACCCAACAGCTAAAGCCAAGTGACCATCGCGCATGTCGAATTTGAGCTGATTGGGCTCTATTGAAGATTGAAGAAGATCCGGATTTTCACCGGCTAGCTGGCTAAATATTTTCGTCAATTAGCAAAATTTCTGCATTTGGTCAGCGGAGCTACCGGATGTGTTTTAGCAGCAGCCATTATATACGAAAAAGTTAAGTTCACTCTTTAGTATGGTTTTCAAACCAGAGTGGCATTGGGATGTTGTACAATACTTATTCCGAGATAATGCCGGTAACTATCAATGGAGACTGCTATTGCTCCATATTAACCAATTCTTATTGAGATGAATTGGAACTGGAAGGCTTGGAGGATATTTGATTTTTAACAGGACGAGCCACTTGGCACACAACGCGTGAAGTTCGGTGTATATCTTCTCAGCAGAAATGCTCTGTTAACTGGCCACCGCGCTTGTGCGATCGAGCACATAAACCAGAGACTTAGGTCTATGCCAATAAATCATTAGATGGCTTGGTGGCAAACATTCGACGATATGTTGCTCTAATTATGCGAAAAAGGTGGGGAAAATTGGGTTCAGCGCATCCACGCATGCAAATGCTTCTGCTGGGTAACATGTATAAATATTTCATAGCTTATAGTATCATTTCTCTTTCAATTATGTAATAAAAATATTCATTAATGTGCCTACACCTCTTTTTATTTCAAAGAAACAAATTGATGCGCATCCAATGAATAATATCCTCATAAAATTCACCGCTATGGAGTTAAATTTTTTGGGTTATGCTCATCAGATTAGTATACGTATACTGCTGCATCATACCAACGAGAAGAGCTTCTCAATGAGGGCAGATGTTTTTATGTGGACAACTTCAACACGAGTTATGAATTGGTGCAGAAATTTAAAAAACAAAAGTAGACGTACGTTAAATTGAACAAAGGAAGAAGGAAGACCATCGAATAATGAAAACCCATCTACAATCCCAATGCTACAACATCGTAGAGATTTGTCCAAATGCGTCGCTATACTCACCTATAATAAAGGCAAATCTGATAGAAATCTATCGGAACAGATGGGTTTGTATGCCACTACCCTCGGAACAGAAATCAAGTGTATGGAAAACTTGGCGTAGAGCTCTTGCGGCGTGTAATAGAAACGTGTTAAAAAAAACCCAAAATTCACATCAGCAAATTAGGGAATATTTTAGTTGGTCAGTTCTCAAATATACCAAGTCCTATAGACCAACATGTTCATCTCTTGAATAGAATTACGAGTAGTAGCGAAGGCAAAAAACTTCCTAGCACATGGAGCATGTGCTACGAGTAAACTGGGACAACCAATGGGATAGAAAATGAAGTAGTTAAAAAAAAGGCTAAACAAACATTAGCGTACTGAGGTATTTGTCCCGATCATGTTCCAAATGTGCCGTGAATGTTTGAAGTTACAGCACAAGTAACATTAATATGAAAATTTGAAATAATAGTGTTCCTACTTCAAGCCTTAAGTCCAAAATTCGATAAGTTATACAAAATTTTGTTATAGGCTAGGTTAAAGAAAATTATACAAATGCTTTCCAAAAATTTTAAAAGTTTTTAATATTTTTTGTTTATACTAAATGTTTTTATTTTAATCCCGAAACAAATGCATCTAGCTTATTGAAGGATGTCTAGCACTTGTATTCATGTCCTAGTTGTTTGAAGTGGCTATCATATTTGATCATGACACCCACAGACATGTCACTGGCTATCATATTTGATAGCCATGGGAGACGAACTATTAATTAAATTCAACTGCAGTTGCTTGAAAAGTGTGACATCTGCTTTATATCCGTGTATGCAGAAAGGGTAATAGTGAATTCTTCCCTGTTGAAAGCTTTTGGTTGATTCACAACAGTGAGCATTTTAATAGCCTGATGTAAATAACACCGTCGTTCATTTCCTTTTCAGCACCTAACTAGCTTTGAAAATTCTTAGATTGAAGACTTCACCGATACTTTAATCTCGTGAATCCATCCATCCTTTGCCGCAGAGTATTATAATGATGTTATTTTCGTCTTGCTCAATTCTAGCAAATTACTCCTGAATGGATGGGTATCTGTTGGCTAGCACTAGTAGGTATTTTTTGTTGTTTTTCGAATGGGGAAGCACGATGTCTACACACTGTGCAGGTGCCAATATGAGACGCTTAACCTAACCTCCGCAAAGAATTATTGTCCTTGTCTCACAACACGGAACCGCCACCATAAGACACAACTTCGTGGTGTAGGGAAGTAGGTTTAAGCTAGAAATCAATTGCTTGTTTGTCCAAGTACTCGTTTTGTTGTTATATTGCTGACTTATTCGACCGAAGACTATCGGTATGTCTGTTTGCTTGTGGCTGCAATCGTTTTGTGGAAGTGAGCATGTGTGGGTGGTTGTGTTTCGTTTTCCGTATACGCTTCCACCAATGACTACCGTTAGGTATTACTTCAATGGGCCGGGTTATCAATTTATGCTCTTATTTACCTGTTTGTCCTTTTTTCCTCCAACAGGTTTGACTCTTACCATCTGTTGAAGTTCCTGCATGATTATCGCTGTAATCTGTTTCACAACATCCCATATTGAGCTGGATGTTAACATATGGTTCACAATGTTCTCGGGAGTGGATATTTCCCCAATTCTTTCCCCAGATCTCTACGCTTCATACGAAAGCGTGGACACTGAAAAAATACGTGTTGTGCATCCTCTTTAGCCTCTCCGCAATTTTAACAGAAAGGAGATTCATCAAGCCCAAATCTGTTCAGTTAAGCTAAGCAAATTAAGGCTAAGTGCGGGCTGAGATAGAAGTCCACTTCTCAGTGGTACCGGTCTGTTCATTTTTGGATATCCGGTATAAGTCGATGGGTTCATCTTACTTTTTGAGATTGATTCCATCTTAGTTTGAAGTTAAGGTTCTTGGATTTTGCCATCGTAGGTCGCTTGTAGTTCGAAAGATATTCGGTGCCAGCACTCCCGCAATAACACATATAACATTGTCTGACACCTTTTGAAAAGCACAGCACACGGAGATAATCCTTTTTGGATAAGACTTAAAACTTTAGACATATTGGTTACGCATACATTATTATGGACTTCACCAGCCTTGACAGAATTATTCTTCTTTCTTGTCTGGGTCTTCCAACATTCGTTTTTTTAAGGTATTCCTTTTAAGCGAGTCTGGCGTTGATCATCACACCTAGGTATCCGATCACTGGTTTTGGCGATGTATTTTGATCGCCTACCCTGATGGTGATAGTCTCTTTTTTTCTTGCAGCTGCTTGCTAGTATTGCTTCCCTTTTTGTGTTCGAAGACTTCTAACTCGACTGCTGCCATCCACCGGCTCACTTTTGGGATACATTCGTTCCCAATGTTCTATATTTCTTCCAGGTATTTGAACGCCACAACGATTGCAATATCACTGGCAAAGCATATGATTTTTGTCTTGTTTGGAATTTTAATCATTAGAACTCTTTCACAATGTTCCATAGGATAAGACCGAAAGATATGTATGTGGTACTACTCCATCGTTATTATCAAAAAGCAGGAACTGTTTCTCATATAACTTAGTATTATTTTAATTAGGAACCCTGGCACCATTATTGTTCTAAGGAAGTTCACTATACGTTCCCAGTTTGCAGAGATGAACGCTTTTTTAAAGTCCAGTTTCATTACAGCACAATATTCCGCTCCATCTTCTGCCCTGAGAAGCTTCTTCCAAGATTTTAGTTACCCTCCGTACAGCATCTATTTTAGAACGAGTTTTTCTAAATCCAATGTCATCTTTAGTTGGTTTCATATGATTCGCTCCAGTATTTTACCCATTGTGCCTAACAGGCATATTGGACGGTATGATGAGGCTACATTTATTATCTTCTATTAAACACTAGTTTTACATTGCTACAAATGGTTCTTTGTTTGTTTTTATGTCTAGCTTAAGGATTTTATTTGGTATGCCATCCAATTCAGGTGGCTTATTATCACCGAGTCATCTGCATACATCCAGGAGTTCCATTTTCGTGATGGCTGCAATCTCCTGTATTCCCGGAGGTGCTTCTTTACGCTCTGCTGATGTTTGCGGTGGAAATCCAATACTACAGTCTATTTTTTGCATTAGCAGAGGACAACTGTTTGCTCACAGAGTTCTTTAAAGCTATTGCTTTTGCTCTCCGGATGGCTAATTTCAGGTCCTTACGCGTATCTATGTATTGAACCTGTAGATCGCGATGGTGCGACAAGCCTCTGGATCGCTGGAATAGTCTTCTCACTCTATGGCACTTGTTGCGTAGCTCTTCTATCTCTTGATTCCATTAATATACTGATGACTGGCTAATTGTTGATGTTTTATGCACCACGGATGAGTTGCAAGCCTTTACTACTTGTTTAGTACCCTAAGCGGCCATAGAATTTACTGTCCCTGGGTTTATTATAGACTATCCAAAAATCGGGGTAAAAGGGTCTTCGTCCAGTGTGCTTATTTTCCACCTCATTCGTTGTGCCTTCTTTGGCTATCGTTCCTGGCCCGCTCTCTTCGGTTGGAACTCAAAGTGGATGGATAGGTGGCAGCTGTGGATATATTGGTTATTGGCGCCTCTCGCTAGAGAACTCTTTGCAAAAGGAACTATGGTATTACCTTTTATGACGATACAGCTTATAGTAGATTCCCTCCTCTTCTAGTGGTCCGAGTGCTGCCCCAAATAGTGGCCTATGCGTTGAAGTCGCCAACCATGATTGCTGGGCTACTACAGGAATACAGTGCTTCCTTCCGCGTGTGTGATGTTGATACTCCTCTTTTCTTCGCAAAGGACGCACCTTACATCATTACTGCAATTCTTAGATGCATGGCCTTTCTGTCCACACTTGACGCAATCACTACTTCTATCCAACATGTTTTTACACGCCTTATTGGGAGACTAATGACTGCAGTTTGCATTCCTGCATAGACTATCCTCATCGATTTAATGGATGAGGCCTACATTCTTCGCACTTAGCAGATCTCTTCCTTTGCAGTGACGTCATCGAGGTCTTTGAAATCGTGAGTTAGAGATCTCACTTCCGTCATTTCCCCGAGAACTTGTCCTACTTTACTCTGGTGATCAGAGGTTTTTCTATCTACTGCTTGCTTGAGCTCAAGCAGCAACTCTCCCTTGGCCGTCAAGCCATTTAGCTCAGGGTTGGTCTTCACCGTTCGCAGTAAGACACAATTCCAACATTTTAAATTACCAGTGTATCTTTCCTCCCCCCTTTTCTACCACTATTGTGCTCATGTCCTCCAGCTTTTACACCTGAATATTTGTCTTGGGATTCGCGGTCTGTCTGAGTATTTCTACGGGGCTTTTTCTTTCTTCTCCCCTTGGCACTTATGTTCGGTTTGTTTAGCCACCGTTTCTGCTTTTCGTAACAATTTCGACGTATGACGTGTCGAAGGTTCTTCTTTGTTTGAATATCAAGTCCTTTTTCGATTAGGAGAGCAGTTGTTTCAAAGGAGAAGTAGAAGGGGCCATTTCGCTCGTTGCTGATGAATGAATGGTTTGACTAGCTTTAGACGCTGTACTGTATACTATTTCATATTTTTCACAACATGCTACACAGTTGTAGTGTTTGCGTATGCCACTTCTAATTTCGTGATGGATATTGTCTTCCCCTGATGAATTCCATCACTGTAGTGATGTTATTTCTCAGGGATTGCATAGCTTCACGCTTTTCTCTTTCTTCGCTGGTTTCATCGGCTCTCATTTTTGTGTTGTTTTCGGACGTAAAATAACAAGTTGATCCTTCTCTAGTGGGATAGTTCGGCTGGATTTGTGAGAATGAATGTTCACTTAATGGATCAAACAACATCCTCATGTGCATGCTTTTTACCTGCGTTGCATCCTCCGTATATTCCGTAATAGACTCGTCATAAGCGGCAGTGAGACAACAACCTAAGTCCTGTAGAAGTTTCTTGTAAAATTAGTACGAAACCTGTAAATTAACGTTCAAGCAAAGTTAAGATAAATGGGCTTGAAAGAATAATGCACCGAAAGAAATTCCTACTAAATTAATTTAATTTTCAGCTGAAAAGAAAACTATAATACAGATTGGGAAGATCGCTCGACGAGAGATCAGTGACTATCGCCTTGAATACATAGCTACGTCACACTGAATTGAAAATTAATGATGACCTGGTTTCTCTAGATGGGAATTGCTAGGTGTAAACCAAGTTTCATAATTTCTTAATGGAATGCTGGTGTACCACCAATATTTCCACTTACCAAGTCTCTAAGAGAGAAATGTTATACTACGTCTACCTACTGCAAGGCAGATGCTCAATATCGACTGTGCCTTATTATACCATAATGAAGGGTTGTAGTAATTTGGGGAACAATTTTCTTAAGACTAATTTAAAACAAACTCGAAGTTAGGGAGTTTTATCTCTTTTATCAACGGAGATCAGTTAGAACCTATTAAGTGGGGAGTTTTCTATCTTTTCCAAAAGTCGATTGGGAGTACATACATGCACATGATTAAAATTTTTCTACCATCTAATAATGGAGAGTGCACCACATATGTGAATAGTTCCCAATCATAACCCGATGGTGAAGGTGTACCTGTACATTTTTATTCCGTCCAGAGCGGATATCATTGTATTGTTTAGCTGAGCGCATTTTCTAAAAATAAAACAAGATACGTTCCCGTGCACTATTTCAGAACACAGTATCTCTATCTCACTACCTCTGGACAATAATAGATAGTGGCGAGTAATCCTTTCAAGAGAGCTCATCCTTTAGCAGATGATACTAAATAAGCTTCGGTATATGGTACAAGCCAATGCAAAGGCGATTTGTACCTCCTATCCTTGGAGAGTGTTGTTTTAGCTCTGATTAAAAATTCTCCGTGCAAATGAAGTTAGTATTTATGGTCGTTTCAGCATAGAAATTGTTTACGGAGATGAGCAATGGAAATGCATACAGCTAGATGCTCAACAACGAGAATTCAGTAGTATTTCATGACGATTAATTAATTTCTGGTATGCCTTACGTGTTTCAGTTTGATAGAGACTTTTGTGGACTTTGGCTAGAATGTTTGCCTTTTAGAAAACCTAGAAAACCAGAGTTTTGTTGGAGATTGCCATTCGGTTTTATTTTGTCCTTGAATTTTTTAAACTTGGTTACGAAAAAGAAGCAGCCAATGAATGAATAAAGTGATTCTTAAGAAGACAGAAAGAAATTTCCTGCATTTCAGTAGATTGCAGTAAATGAGAGTAGGTTTTCAGAATGATCATTGTCTCCTTGACGACAGCACTAATTGTGGCTGGAATCTCTTATATAAAATGAACTAACAGCGAGCAATTTACTTTAAAACGCAAAATTTGTTGAGATCGGCTGACTAGCATATGCATGAAATTTCTTAGGTCGTATCTTCAAACTAAGTGTGCATTGGAATTCATAAAGTTCAAGGAACATGCATTATGTTTACTGTGACTATCTTAAATACTTTCTTTTTTGCTGAATATTCGGATGTGTGTATGGCATGAAACATCAATCTACATATGTACACAGAAGCATACAAGACGTATCTTCGTTGAAGAAGAAGAGGTAAACTTTTTTTTTCATTTTCGTCACCCGTAACACATACGTCTGAATATCTTTTCCTAAAAAACCTTGCAAAAACACTCGTCACTTATAGACACAAAGCTGTGGAGTACCCATCTTCATTAAATACTATGGTGGAATGCATTCATCCGTGTCAAGTTATAGCAAACTCGAAACCTGGAAATGTGCTTGAACCTTCATCTGGTCCGTCACCTAAACATTGGAGCTTAGGGCAGATGGTCATTATCCATTAAATCACCTCTAAACTATTTTAATAAACATTACACAATACAATACTATTTTACAATTATCACACATTAATATAAAAAATTAAATTTTCTACACAATTTGCTATTTATAAAAAAATTGCGTATGGTTCAACAAGAGAAGGAATTGTCCGACGTCAAGTTGGCATTGACCAGAATTGGAACAATGGCCACATGTTAATTGTGCCTATCCAGACCTGACTCACTTAACTTTAAAGTCCTGAGTAAGAAGAAAATAACATACTACAATAGAATACTCTTTTGAATTTGAAGCTGAGATTAATAAGGATTTTTAGGACTGTGATGTATTTGTCTTGGATATCCCTGGCACCCTTTTTTGCGAGCAGGTCGCGAAAGCGATCGGTCCTCTAAGTTAGAGTACACCAATCTACTCGTAGCTTATATCACGTAAAAAGCTATTGTTTTGAGTCAACTAAAAACCGCCGTTAAGGATGAATTCAGTTGTAACGTCCCTGTACAACGAAAACGGGCTAAGAACGTTTAGATTTTATGAAACTTTCAGGCCATAAGAAGACTTCTATGCATATATTGCAATCGGCAGAATTAAGTAAGAAGTCGAGAGCGAACACAATGTTACAGTCCGCATCAAGGCCAAACTGATCAAATGAAAATAGGTCCTATGAATGCCCATAGAGATATCAGTGTCCTAAACAACTCATACAAGTTTTTTTTTGGCTTATTAAATTTTATACAAAGTGTTAAAATAGTCGTCAGATTTACAAGGTGCTATGCTTTCTTCTGTTTGACTGATTTGTTGTTGCCTTGCATCAAGCAGAGTATATGTAGTTCCAGGTTTAGACCGTCTTTCATGGTATTTTCAGTCAAGTGAACCTTAGTCATCTCGGAGTACGCCTCGGAAGGTAGTTTGTCAGGAGGCTGACTAGAGGGGTTTGTTGTTTGAGGCGCACAGTTCTGCTTATGGGTTTTTTTTAATGTAGAAAAAACAAATATTTTTTTAATTTTCTATGACATCAATTCGGAGTCAATTTTAGAGTTAGAATTTTCACTTCCCAGCATTACTTAGCATCAACAGTGTTTGTGTTTATTTATTTTTAATGACTCGGGAATTTAGGTTGCATAGCATACATAAGCGGGCTAAAAGTAATTACTTTTCTGCGCACGTCCGTATCTGTAAGTACAAAGCAGCTATTTCGGCACTTAGTGAAACATAGGTGTATAGATCCCTGCCCATACCTCTCAGTTTACGATGACCTGAAGTTTCCTGGCTACGAACTAGTGCCATTATTCTTTTCTCACGGCAGTCTCGCAATTTACGTGCATAGTAACGTTGCTTACTAAACTCCACCACAATGTAATCCTTGTTCCAATCCGGAGTTCAATTTAATATGGTTAAGATTCCATCTAGGTAAGCAATTTATCCGCTACTACTTTATATACAGAAGCCACAAACCGGGCAGCAATTCAACTTTTAACGAGTTTGATGCGCTGTCCATACGAAGAATTGTATCACTGTGTCCTCATACTTAAATCATTATTACGGGCGATTTCAATATACACAATTCTGGGTGGCTTCGACATTCTGGACAGACAACACCCGAAGGAGGGTGTGTTAAGATTTTCGCTGCGGAAAACATCTTAAACCAGCTTATAAATGAGCCCACACGAGTGCCTGATGTTGATATTCATACCGCCAACACCCTGAACTTGTTTTAACTTCTCACGCTGATAAGTACTTCTAAGCTCATCGGACCACTGTGTCATATCAGTTAATTTCTCGTGTACGGAACACACAGTTAGAGAAAAGATTCGCAAAGGAACCGTATGGCAATACGAGAAAGCCAATTGGAGCGGACTTAACACCTTTCTCGATGACGACATGAATGCCGCTGCTGACAGACACTATTCTCCTTGGAATGAGATCCTTTATTCCTCATCGGATTAAGAGTATCAAACCAAAAGAAAAGCCATGGTACGACTCGAGCTGCAAAGAGCCTGTCAGGGTTAGAGAAATGTCTTTTTCTGTCATACAAAAGTTTAAACGAGCCAGGAATGATTTCTACGTCTTTCTTAATGGTCTGAAATTCCAATATGATCATAAACTCAGGCAATGTCCCAAAGCTTTTGGTCGTTCGTCAAAAACATCAGAAATTCTCCCCCAACCTCCATCCCAACACTTATTTACAATGACATTCCAGCTGTCAGCTCTTTATCCAAGGCCAATCTGTTTTCTGCGTACATTGCGGCAAGCTCAACACTTCCAAATTGTACTTTGTCACCGACTAAACTTGAGTGCGTCGAATCTTCAATGGAATGAATCCACTTTCGCACTCGTATATTACTTAATTATCTTCACAATATTCACAAATCCGATGGTATAAATGGTATATCTCCCCTTCTTCTGAAGAGGTATTCTTCCTCGTTGGCCAAAACTACTGCGTAGATTTTTCATCAATCCTGCTCTTTGGGACCCTTTCTGAGAAGATGGAAAACAGCAAATGCCCAGTCCGTGTCCAAAAAAAACAATCTTCTTCTCTCTCCTTCTAAATACTCAAAGCACTTACGTCCCTTCTTTCCAAAGTCATGAAAACGCTTTTAAACCATCAGCTCATATAATATTTCGAAACACGAAAACTTTTCAATGATCGGCAATACGGTTTTTGTAGCAACAGTACATCAATTTGGCAAAAGCAAGACAGCTGCACTTCATATTTCTAAGACATTTGACAGAGTTTGACATCAGGCTCTTTTGTCGAAAATGCGTGCATTTGGGATCGATGAATCTCTCATTTAATGGATTAGAAACTACCTTTCGGAGCGTTCAATTAAATTTGTCTTGAATGGCTTCAAGCGTGATATTCACAAAATAAATGCTGGTTTACCCCAGGGGTGCGTTCTATCTCTGACACTCTTTCAAATTTTCATCAACGATCTCTTGTCTGCTACTTCTAATCCAATATATTCCTTTGCTAACGACAGTAGTCTCTGCTTTTCATATTCGTTCCCGAACTCGGGATTGCAGTGTGTGCTAAGCTCATTAAGTTCCAATATAAACAGAATCACTATATGGGTAACCGCCAACAGTGTGTATTTTAATACTTTCAAAACACAATGCTGTCTGCTGTCGTTAAAGTAAAATTTAAACAACTAGCTATCGTCCATGAATGGCACTTGCATCGTCGAAACCAAAAACTTTCCATTCTCGGTATGTGTATCAATGACAACTTATATTGGAATAACCATATATTCGATGTCGCCGGAAATGCTGCGAAATGTCTGAGTTTCCCAACCGATGTAAGAAATACTTTTCCCCCTCTGATCTAGACTCAATATATAAGGCCCAAAATTAGAGTACAATGCCCACTTCTTGACGAAATGTCTCATGTCTCTATTTATTTTACGGCTTCTCTCACCACCAGAGCTCCATAGAAATCGTCAGTAGCATTCCGCCTCTTCAAACCTTCAATCGTAATACTCCTCTCGCTTTGAATGCTCATCAATATACCCTCAAGCCCACTTTCGGACGTACTCTGAAATATCATAATTCGTTCCTAAGCCGGTAAACTCGAGCTTGTGGAATATCCTTGCCGAGCTCTCAATTTCCTAGTCATTGCAACAAGCAGACATTTAAAACCAACGTACATCGGTACCTCTCTTTCTTTCCTCACTAATTTTCCTTACTTTGAGCAAACATTGTGCGTGCTAATTAAAAAAAAAACAAGCAATTGGAATTAATTTCTGATTACTTTCGAGGTACCTTTCTGAACAGAATGGAACAATTGGATTACCGGGTGGCTCGAGTTCATTAACACTTAATATTCTCATGACACTCACCCCGAAGAAGTCAAGTGTAAATTAAAGAAACACACGTTCTAGTTGGTTGGATGGTGTGAAGCATGCTGACAAATCTTTGCCATATGTAATAGTCAAGGGTCATTATTGTTGATTCAGTCCTCATCAGAATCAGAGACGTGAGTCGGTTTCGTTAGCGAAAGCATTTCAGTTGTTATCGTGTGGAAGTAGGTCATGTATTACATCTTAAACACTATTTTTACATTTTATTTGACTTTGGGTGGTCAATAGGCATACAATCGACTATAATATAGTTCGTAAAAAATAATGGTCTGTTCGACAGTATGAATAGAATACAGTATAATATAATACGATCAATATTATCTGGCAGAGGAGAGTTCTGTTGGGTTTCTACCCTTACAAAAGTATCACTGTACAGAGAAAAATGATTTTTCGAATGTCTGTCGACTATTTGCCCAATCAATATCAGGATAATAGCCAGTCACTAAGAAACCTAGATTACCCTATTTTCTCAAATTCAAATTGCCAATGTCTTACACTGGTCGTTGTGGCAATTTTACTAACAAAAGCATGCTGATTGCGATAACTGTTATTTGTGTTAGTTATTCCTTTTGAACTTGTAATCCTTGATGAAGTTAATATTGTATTACATGCAAATTTTAGCAAAACATTACTTCCGTTTCGTATTTCAATTCTACTTTTGCTGTTACCCATTATCTAATGCAAACCTCAAACCTCTTTGTACCTCTTCCTAGTAGTTCACCCTTCAAAACATTCATGCAAATGGCAATTTAAAGCGTTTCCGCATAAAATGAAATCATTGAATAACATCATAAAATCGCATCGTATCAGATGTTCCCTTCCTTTAAGAGGATTGCGTAATAAAATTGCAGCAATTCGTCGTCATCGTCATTCATTTTAATGATCTCAGAGAATTCACCTGCTGCAGTCTTTATCTATCCCTCACTCGGATTGTAGGGCAGGTATTAAAACGGTTAGTCGAATGGAAGGAGTCATACTATCTGGACTTCATCTTTTACAGTATTACAGTCCTTACCACACCATCATCCTGACCACAAAATCGATTAATTTTACACGATTCCCTGGCAGAGAAAGACAATTCACTTGCAACGATAAATTCATTCGTTTGCAAGCTGTTGGTTGAAAGTTTCCCTCAGGAGGTGTGTATTGACGATGACAGGGATTTGCTTATTTGAAATTTATAAAAGTCAGCTCTGGAAAGAATTCTGTGAGAGCAAATCCCCAGTTTGGTGACACATGTGACCACAGAAATATATCTCTCGCTAAAGTATCTAACTAATTCATATTAGGCGCGTGCATCATGTTTCAGAGGATTAATTAGATCTAAGTTAATTACCCAAAAGCAGAAAATGTATCGCTTGGTTTTTGTGACACATTGTATTGAAATATCCGGATTTATACACTTCTAACCATATTAGCTGAGGCCTTGTATCAGTTATATATCACAGTTATTTAGTGGTTGCGGTCCATCAGTTTGCTAGTTAATATGATTAAATGTAACATAATGAAATACAAGTTCAAGCATCAGTTCAGGAGCATTAGTTGTGAATTCGATTCGTTTTACTACTGATCAATTATGATACAAAGGGAAAATGTGAGTGATGCTTAATTTGCACATTATTCCTGGGGGTATTTATTAAGTTACCAGACCATAACCTTTCCAGTACCTAAACTACCATATTAAAAAAAAACTCTGTGTTATGACTAACAGATTGCACATAAGAAGAGAAAGATTATGCGTACATGGGAGTTCTACAGCATAAAGTCTAGGGCAGCGAAGGAAAAGTATGGAACCGCAGTAAGGGAATAGCATCTGCGATTAGAATAATATCCACATTCCCTACAATAAAACCTGAGATCTGGATTTTAACCTCGAACGAAGATTAGTTGCAGTAGTTGAGAAAGTTCATTAACCGAACAGAGTCTCAGGCAGATTCATAAGCCAGCATTAATATTATGATTAATTTCGAGCAGCAAACAATGCGAACAGCAGTTTAAAAAAATAAAAGCTAATACCTTATACAAGTTATTTCAGCTGTTGGGATGCGCGTATAGTGCTCAGTGCGTCTACAGTTTTGTGGTAAACAAGGGCGGTAGAAAAAGTGTTGGTTCCCAACATACAGGACTAGCTATCCGATAACTAGTCCAAACAATAATCACAGCCACTTTGCCAACAATTAATAAAGAACTCAAAACGAAACTACACAATTTAAAACACAGCCACCTTGCCAACAATAAATAAACAAATCAAGTGTCAACTGTCAAGGTGGCTATGTCAATGAGATCGATGAGCTGTCCTTCTCTCTCCTGAGGCAGAAGCATGGGGCATTGATGAGCACATCCAACAAACATATGTGTGCTATGTGTGGTTATCAAAGTAGTAGTAGTAAATACATCAATGTATTCTATGTCAATTGTTAAGGAGTACAAATGTGTTAAAAGAGCATGTAAAAGGTAGACTAGTGTAAGTGGTAAGGTCATCGACCATGAACAATGTAAAAGAACAGCTGATAGGTTTCCTCTTAAAGACCAAAAGACTGTTCTTCATTCTTGTATATACATCAGCCGAGACAAGCCAATAAATTAATTAATTATAACGACTGAACATTGTACGTCTTTTTATTCTTTTTTCAAACCACAATTCTTCCTGACGACATCTCAGTCAGGAACATTGGTCCTTCGATCCTTAAGAGTTAAGAACCGCGGCTTAAAGAATCAGTGAAAAGTATAAACTAGTTCGAATCATCTATTCGAGGAAAATTATTGTTTTAAAGAATCGGTACAATTTAAAAGCAACTCGAATCATCTATTCGAGAAAAGTTAAAAGAAAAAACCAACGGACATTTAAAAGTGTAAAAGCAAGCCACGAAAATCAACGGAAATCAACAGTTCAACAGTGTAAAGCACGCCAAGCGGACATCAAACAGTTTAGCAAGGTACAGCAAGTTAACCAACGGACATCAAACAGTTCAACAAGGTACAGCAAGCCAACCAACGAACATCAAACAGTTCAGCGAGGTACAGCAAGCCAACCAACGGACATCAAGACAGCTATACAAGATACAGCAAGCTACGGAACATCTAACAGACATCTAACAGACATCAAACAGCAAGACCAGTAACGATCATCAACCGCTGCATCACGAAGCAACAACAAGAAAGTAACGCTCACTCAACAAGCTGAGCACAAAGGTGAGAAATTTCCTCCTTTTACTTTTTACATTTAAACATTTAACATCTAATTAAATAATTTTACAAATCACTGTATCTAATAAAAATTTCTAAGAAACACGAAAGGATTTAATAAATAACAAATTAAAACAAAACTATACATTTAATCAATTGTGTCCAACAATTAATAAAGAACTCAAAACAATACCAGAAATTACCTTGTCCAAAACTCGACCCGACCAACTTCGAGTCAAACAAATTCTAATGTGTTACAAAATTTCAACACTCATTTCAACCAAATGTAATTAAATGTGTTACTTGCAACGGCAGTTGTAAGGGTAGTGGCGTCCAATGGAACGCATCATTTGCTAAGAGCTCTGATTGACCCCGGATCAGAAGCTTCTTTTATAACGGAAAACGCTACACAACTTCTTAGTCTTAAACGGCAAAAAACGTTGACTTGCGTGACTGGTCTAGGCCAAGCTTCTACTGGCACGTCTCACTCACAGGTCTGTCTCACCATTTTCTCTCAAGTTAATGGATTATTCCATCTTAACATCAAGGCATTCGTTTTAAGTCACCTTACGTCCATGCTACCAACTCACCAGGTTAAAAGGGACAATTGGTTGCACTTATCAAATCTGCCGTTAGCAGATCCTTCGTACAACAAACCTGGGAAGATTGATCTGTTAATAGGTGCTGACGTCTACGCATCCATTATACTTGAAGGGCTGCTCAAGGGTGCACATGGATCACCGGTGGCTCAAAGAACGGAATTAGGTTGGATCTTAACAGGAAGTACCAACACCACTTCGCAGTCCCGATCCGTAATAATAAGAAACCACTTTAATTCTCTAGATGAGCAACTAAGGCAATTTTGGGAATTAGAAGAAAACCTAGATGAGAGAAAACTTACGGTAGAAGAAGAAAAATGTCAGCAACATTTTACAAGAACCGTGAAACGTAGAAGGGATGGCAGATACGAAGTCAGATTGCCATTCAAAGACGATATTCGACCAAGGCTGGGAAACTCGAAACAAGCAGCAATGGCGAGGTTCCTCCAATTGGAAAAGCGTTTCGCTGAAACCCCAAAACTAAAAGAGTCCTATTGCAAATGTATGAACGAATATGCTACCTTGGGACACATGAAAGAGGTCAAATCAAACACACAACCAGCAATTGGAGAACACTATTTTTTGCCACATCACGCAGTTTTTAAGGCGTCGAGTACAACAACTAAACTTCGCGTTGTCTTTGATGCCTCGTGTAAGACCACCAACTCAAAATCGCTGAATGATTATTTATTGATTGGGCCACGTCTACAAGCGGATATCGTCGATTTAATTGCTAAATGGAGAAAGTTCAAAATAGCATTTTCGGTCGACATCAGCATGATGTATAGGCAAATATGGATAGCGCAAGAAGACACACCATATCAACTTATATTATGGAGAAATAAAAAGAAAGAGCCAATAAAAACTTACGCCTTAAACACCGTCACGTTTGGCACGGCATCAGCACCATACCTGGCTGTTCGCTCCTTACATCAGCTTGCTTCAGACGTCTCAAGTAGCTTTCCACACGTTGCCAAGGCACTGACAGAAAGGTTCTACGTTGACGATCTCATTTATGGGTCCGACAACGAGGAAAGCGCAATAGCCCTCCAAAAAGACCTATTATCCACTCTCCATTCAGCAGGATTCCCGCTTCGCAAATGGGCTAGCAACTCAAGTAGAGTTCTAGAGCAAGTTTCTGAAAACGAAAGAGAAATCAACTTGCCATTAAATTTCGATTCTCCAGATGCAATCAATGCCTTAGGTATTCAATGGCATCCTGCAAACGACTTCTTCAAAGTCAAAATCACTTTACCTACAGTGCAAAAATATACGAAAAGATCCATGCTCGCAGACATCGCTCGCCTATTCGATCCGCTTGGTTGGGTTTCTCCATGTGTCCTTAAGGCAAAACTTATCCTTCAACAACTTTGGCGAGAGGAAGCCACCTGGGACATGCCAGTTTCACAGGAAACAGAAAGGCGATGGCTCGACCTACGCACCGGATTAGTAAGGTTGCAGGAACTCCAAATTCCACGTTGGATTGGATACGATGACTCCGCCCAAGTCCAGCTGCACGGTTTCAGTGACGCCTCTGAAAGGGCATATGCAGCAGCTGTATATGCACGGGTTGTCAAAGGTTCTAGTGAGAGCATACACCTGGTAGCATCTAAAACCAGGAGTGGCTCCAGTTAAACCAGTGTCTCTACCACGTTTGGAGCTCTGCGCTGCTCTTCTTTTGGCGAAACTCCTGCGAAAAATTATAAACTCGATGCAGTTTGAAAACCCCGAGACTTGGGCGTGGTCCGACTCTATGATCGTCATATCATGGATCAAAGGAAGTCCTGCGAGTCGTACGACATTTGTCGCAAATCGGATAACCGAAATTCAAAATCTGACAGGTGTAAGTATCTGGCGACACGTCAGCACAAAAAGTAATCCAGCAGACATCGGATCCAGAGGAGCATCGCCGGAAGAGCTCATCAACAGTAAACTGTGGTGGCATGGGCCAGCGTTTCTCAAAAACTTCGCCACGCAAGAGCATGCACAGGACATTCCAGAAACTGATGTGGAATCTAAACGGGAAAAAGGTCAATCTATGATTCCACATTAAGAAACATTCGTGTTCACTTTGCTCACCTTGCATGTCACTTGAGTGTCATTAACAACGCCGTCTTCAATCAGTTTTCAACACTACGGCGCCTGGTTCGTAGTATATCAATATGGCGGAGATATATAAACAACATACTTTCTGAGCACAAAATGCCGCTAGACACACATCCAATCACATCTGATGAGCTCATGGCAGCTCAACATAAACTGATCAAAATCATCCAAGGTGAGCTATTTTTTGAAAAAATTAAAGCCCTCAGACTTAAAAGGCCCATACCCAAGGGAAGTTCGATTCTCAACTTGAATCCCTTTTTAGACTCAGAGGAAATATTACGCGTAGGAGGTCGCCTAGGCAACGCACCTCTTCCCTTTAACCAACAACATCCCATCATTCTGAAGGATTCACACCACTTCTCTAGACTGATTGTGAATGAGGCTCATCTAGACACTTTACATGGCGGTCAGCAGATGATGATGGCAGAAATTCGAAGAACGTATTGGATAACGAATCTCAAGGGGATGGTCAAGACCACCATTCATAAATGCGTTCGATGTCACTGCTACAAAGCAAAAATGCAACAACAACTAATGGGTAGCCTCCCAACAGAAAGAGTTACCATATCAAGACCCTTTACTAACACGGGGGTAGATTATGCTGGACCAGTCGAAATCAAAATGTGGAAGGGCAGATGCAACAAAACCTCAAAGGGGTATATAGCAGTATTTGTGTGTCTTTCGACAAAGGCCATCCACATCGAGTTAGTCAGCGATCTAACAGCAGCAGCGTTCATAGCAGCATACAGACGATTTGTCTCAAGACGAGGATATTGCGGAAATATGTTTAGCGACTGCGGAACCAACTTTAAGGGCGCAAATACTGAGCTTAGGAAAGACAGCAAATTTATTTCTTCAGAATGGTCAGCGGAAGTGTCAAGGAGCTTGTCATCACTAAACACATCGTGGCACTTCAACCCGCCATCATCGCCACACTTCGGAGGTCTGTGGGAGGCAGGAGTCAAATCCATAAAACACCATCTTAAGAGAACAATTGGCTCATCAAAACTAACGTTCGAGGAATATGCGACGGTCCTCGCACAAATCGAGGCGTGCCTCAACTCCAGGCCGTTGTGTCCTATGACGTCTGACCCAGAAGATCTGTCTGTTTTAACACCTGGTCATTTTCTCATCGGAACCGCCCTGCGTGCACTTCCGGAAAGAAACCTTCTCGACAACAAAATAAATCACCTTGACAGATGGAGATACTTGCAACGGCTCGCTCAAGAGTTTTGGAAGCAATGGAGTTCAGCATATCTCCACCTACTCCAACATCGTCCAAAATGGCTTCAAAAGCAGCCAAACATAAAAATAGGAGACATTGTTCTTGTGAAAGAAGATAACCTACCACCAACATCATGGTTACTTGGGCGGGTGCAAGAGTTACATGCTGGTGCGGATGGTCTGACGCGCGTGGTGACCATAAAGACAAGTACGTCGAACATAAAACGCCCAATCGCGAAAATATCCCCCTTGCCGATTTCAAACACTCTAAACGACCCATGAGAACCCTTCGCGTAAAAATAGACCCGACAAAAAATTCCCATCGCGTAAAAAACAAAACTTCGTTCCACAAACACACTCAACTTCATGAACCTTTTAAACCTATGAACTTTAAACTTTATGAACTTTTTAAACAAAAATGAACAGTAAAAACTAGTTAAATGAATTCTTTAAACCAATAGAACAATAATATGTGACAGAAGGCAAATAATAACACGTAATTAAACCTAATAAAAATAAAAAAAATTAATAACAACCTACCTTAAAGCTAAAGACTACCAATGAATAAATAAAATAAAACAAAAATAGAGCTCCAAAGAACCTACATATATACATACATACTCACATACACGCATCTTAAGCAACGGTTGACAGATGAAATTCAGCATCTTGCAGCTATATTAACTATCACATTATTTTATTAAATAATAATTTTGTTGTATAATATCTAATACTTTCCTTCTTTTGCATGGCCGGAGCTAACCATCCCTAAGATCCAGGTATCTGAATTGATGAAGACAGCCAGAACACAAGGCTTTAATGACGCACGCAGCTCATCCAGCATGCAGCTCATCCAGCTCGCAGTTCATCTTCCACCACATCATGTCAGCTGAAGGCGGGGGAGCATGTTGGTTCCCAACATACAGGACTAGCTATCGGATAACTAGTCCAAACAATAATCACAGCCACTTTGCCAACAATTAATAAAGAACTCAAAACGAAACTACACAATTTAAAACACAGCCACCTTGCCAACAATAAATAAACAAATCAAGTGTCAACTGTCAAGGTGGCTATGTCAATGAGATCGATGAGCTGTCCTTCTCTCTCCTGAGGCAGAAGCATGGGGCATTGATGAGCACATCCAACAAACATATGTGTGCTATGTGTGGTTATCAAAGTAGTAGTAGTAAATACATCAATGTATTCTATGTCAATTGTTAAGGAGTACAAATGTGTTAAAAGAGCATGTAAAAGGTAGACTAGTGTAAGTGGTAAGGTCATCGACCATGAACAATGTAAAAGAACAGCTGATAGGTTTCCTCTTAAAGACCAACAGACTGTTCTTCATTCTTGTATATACATCAGCCAAGACAAGCCAATAAATTAATTAATTATAACGACTGAACATTGTACGCCTTTTTATTCTTTTTTCAAACCACAATTCTTCCTGACGACATCTCAGTCAGGAACAAAAAGTGAAGGACACTTTGCAACACTTTGTTACTATGCAAATTTTAATTAATTGAAGAGTTTACTAGTTCTGGAGAAACTATTAAAATGGTTCTTAAATTCATATTTGCAAAACAGTGCACCCTCTAACAGAAACATTGTCATCCTCTGTCATCCTGTTATTTCTGGTATATGAGTACACCATCGAATGCTGAAAGATAAAGAGAAAAGCAAAGCAATTACGAAACTTTTTTCAATTAAACATTATTCGTTTTAAATTATTTATTTAGTCCGTAAAGCTTAAATACTATGAAAATTATGATTTGCTATATGCAAATGCACATCAAACTAGAAGAGTTTTCAATTTCGATTTCCTGTTTCGAAATGACGGTACAGGCCAAACTTATTCAGGATGCTTTCAGAATAATGAGGACACACCTGTTTATGAAGATTTACAACTTTCGGGTGGATGTGGCAGTCACTTTTCATAAACGTTGCGCACTTCTACAACAGTAGTGAATCGACTTTGGAGCGAAACAGTCGCAGCTTGGCTTAAGTGCTGAAAACTTTTCTTTAACAGACTTAAGAGAGCATGACGGAAGCATTCCCGATTATACTACTCACATAAAATTTGGTGCTGACGACGATCCTTTAGAAAAAGCGATGGTACCAATTTCATCGGCCTCCTGTTCAAAAATATAAAGAACTCCAAAGATATGGTCTTTTGATTGAGATTGACAAATCTTACTTAATTTTGATGCCCTCGATTTCAAGTTTCTTATCGTCTAAGGAAGAAGCTCTATCCACTTCAAATGTTTCAATTCAATTATTCTACATTGAACAATAACTCTTTTTCCTTCTGTCAATACAGCTAAGATAACTTCAATAATTAGCAATATTAAAATACGCGGTGGTAAAATGCAGCCCTTTGTACAGCGGTTTGGTTTCAAAAACCAAGTGTTTTGCACAATCGAACGTACTGAAAGGGTATGAAAAACCAGTCGCTCGAAATATGATAGATCATTGGACGGTAATTAGGCTTGTTTCAGCAACATTTTTCATAGGTCTATCTATCTGTCTCTGATCTGATGTGACATTGATTTATATTCGATATAAACGTTTTTAATGTCACGTTTTATGTGACTAAATATAAGTAAAAAGTTGTTCAATACAATTCAAATTGAGGCACATATGTGTGTATGGCTATACTACATATTTAATGTATTCGTCCAATAAAAAAAACAAATATGAGTATTTGAAATTACATTATGGAGATTTAAAATCTGTTCTTTTGGGTTCAATTGTATATATTGTATTATAAATCCACTTACTTCCTGACCTCAAAGAATATGTGGTTTCGTTTCATGAACAATATGAATTTAAAATAGGACAAACTATAAACTTCGGAGTTTCAGTGGTTACTAGTTACTCGTATGAATTAGATTTTTGAGAATATCTTTTTATAGTGTTCATGTCGAAAAGTGTATTCAATTATTAGTAGTAAATTAGTATTCAATCCAATTGTTAATTCCAGCAGTTAATGACATCTAGGTGTCTCTGTAGCTTTAGAACATTGTACTAATTCGAAACCAATTGCTAAATTGTACCTTTTCCGGTTTTTCTTTTGCTCTCTTTTCGAATTGAACCTCATTGAACCTTGGTAAGTCGAGCAATAAAGGACTTGAAAGTAAAAAAAAGTATGGTGGTTTTTATATTCGCAATTTTTCGTCGTTAATCCAGCGGGGATATTCTTATCCTAACATTTGGTCCATCAATCCGGATTTTTTAAATAAAAAGTTTATCAATCGCATTTGTCTGCAAATAATTACCTTTCAAAAAAAAAAACAAGTTTAAACAACCACAACTCGTCTCAACTACGTGTGCACTCTAAGATCTCTCCATTATTGTTCTCTAACGTGAACATCTGTACGCTGTACAAAGCAGTACCAATTCGGAGCAGTGTCCATCCGGAGTTTAATTGTGCTGTACCATCACATAATCTCTAGTATCTTCTTCGCCGCAAGATTCCTATATCTTGAATCGCACGCGGTCCCTGCACCTCGTCATACCAAAGAACATTCATCATCATAACTCCAATACTTCACATCAGTCATCGATTCATTGTACTGTCAACATATCAACCAGTGTACAATTGATAGAAGACCACGCCGATAAGGCAGCAGGAACAACATACCAATCGACGGAAGCAAATCCAGTTAATCAGGTGAGTGCATATTCTTAAGTTCAGTGTTAAGTTTGATATAAATACGAGTACTATCGATTAGAGTTAGTCAATGCTTGATACGAGTACATATTTTTTATTTTTTTATATTCGTTTACGCGCTTCGCCTTTCTAGTGTTTGGGGTAAGTTTATTATTAATATGACTGCGCTAGATGATTTTATTGCTGCTGCTGACCAGCTGATTCAGTTTCACTCGAGCTTTCAAGAAGTTCCTATTGTGGATAAATCTCCAACATTTCTGGAGACTTCCAAAATAGAATTAAAGGAATTGTGGTCCAATATTAAAACATGCTGTACGTTGTGTCTAAAGAATTCTCTAGCAGACGATCTTGATGCAGTGAAATCTAAGTATAGAGCATACATTAATTTTCTAAGTGAAATAATTGATTCAACAAATAAGTTGAATCTTATTAAGGAAGATGAAGCCGGGAAAAGTTCAAGTGTCTCTTTAAATAATATGCAGTCCATAAAACTGCCTCCCTGTGACACGGAAATCTTTCATGGTGACTATTTAACTTGGCCGTCGTTCCGAGATATGTTCATCGCTGTCTACGTCAAGCACCCAAAGTTGTGTTCCGTGCAAAAATTATTTCACTTACGTTCTAAAACAAAGTCCGAAGCCTATAACATAGTTTCAAAATTTCCACTTACTGCTGATAATTTCGCGATAGCTTGGAAAGCACTTTCAGACCAGTATGAAAATAAAAGAATTCTGGTAAACAATCAACTAAAAAATCTTTTCAACTTGCCAATAATAACTTTCGAGTCTGGCAAAAGCATCAAGGACATTCAAAGAGCTATCAGTGATTGTCTATCAATACTTAAGGCTCATCAGATTTCCACTGAATCATGGGATTCTATTCTGGTTTACCTCTGTTCAAATCGTCTACCGGAAAAAAGTTGTCTCTGTGGGAGCAATCCATAAAATGTCCGCGCGATATCAAAAAATGGGAAGAAATGGATATATTTTTAACAAGCCGATACAGAGTCCTTGAAACCGTTGCCGATCTCAAATTTTCCGTCCGAACAAAGAGTCAACCGAATAAAGGTCAGAGTTCTCAATTAAATTCGAACCAAAATCATAAATCCTTTCTCACAAAAGCTTCAAATTTTAGTTGTAAGCTTTGCAAAGGTGCTCATTCGCTTCGACAATGTTCAAAATTTCTGGACATGAGTATTCCTGATAGGATTTCGAAAGTGAGTTTTTGTAAAAATTGTCTAGCTTCTAATCACTTAGAAAAGGATTGTAAGAGTGTTCACACTTGCAAGCATTGCAAGAAGAAACACCACACTCTTTTACATTTTACACCTTTCCAAAACCACGGAGCCAACTCAACAGTTCAGGTGTTACAACCATCGCAAATTCAATGCGAAGAAATACAGCCCACTCCGTCTAACAATTATCATCAAGTGAATTCTTATTTTTCTCAAAATAATAATCGAATTATTTTAGCAACAGCTTTGATAGATGTTCACCATTCGGGTCAGAAATTTACCTTTCGTGCTTTAGTAGATAGTGGGTCCGAAGTGACTCTATTATCCGAAGATATTCAGCGGAAGTTAAACCTTCCGGTGAGGAAGATACAAGCGCGTATATCAGGCATGAGTGCTGTGGTGACAGCTCATTCTTCAAAGTTGTGTTCTTTGTGCATTGGCTCCAAATGTGTTCCATCTTGCACGATAGTAACAAACGCCATCGTGCTTAAACGACTAACTGGCGATTTGCCGTCGTGCTTAGTTCTTCCAGAGGAAATCTCGAACGCACCAAATCTAAAGTTAGCTGATCCCTATTTTTATGAGACTTCTAAAATAGATATCGTCATAGGTCTATCCTGAGCATTGTAAATATCAATGCCTCGTTTTTCGCAAATCGCCAGATCACAGTCTGGTAGATTATGAGTTAAAAACACTTACCTTTGGTGTCAATTGTGCACCATATCTGGCGATACGCACCTTAAGACAACTAGCCGACGACATACAAAGCACGTACCCACTTGCTTCTTCCATCTTGAAAGAGGAATTTTACGTTGATGACGTCCTTGCCGGGGCTCATGATGTACCCACTGCTTTAAAAGCACAATACGAATTGTCTCAGGCTTTGGGTTCAGCAGGCTTCTCTTTAAGAAAATGGACCTCTAACTCTTCTGAGCTTCTGCAATTGCTAAATTGTACCTTTTCCGGTTTTTCTTTTGCTCTCTTTTCGAATTGAACCTCATCGTGGTAAGTCGAGCAATAAAGGACTTGAAAGTAAAAAAAAGTATCGTGGTTTTTATATTCGCAATTTTTCGTCGTAAATCCAGCGGGGATATTCTTATCCCAACAATAGTATTCAAGCCATGAAGTTGTGCTTGTATTTTATCTTAACCTGTAGAGTCTAATTCCCCTACATTAATGGGGACCCCGAAGTGATCTGTGCCGATTAAAAAATCATAATCACAAAATGTCGCCGCCTCATTCGCCACCACGTGGCGGAAGTGCAATTCCACCTACTGAGAATGGAGTTCCCATCAAGAGGAACACACAACAAGAACACGGAAACTACCCAACTTCATCAACGCTAAACAGCCTTGAGCATATGAACATACCCATGTTCTGGGTCAAGAAACCTGGGTTCTGGTTTACATAGTTGCAATCTCAGCTTTAGTTTCACAGTATTAGCTCTGACTCGTTCAGAAAATTTGACCAACACATCTTGTCTGTGGTAGAAGATAGTTTTACACCACCTCTATAGGGAAGTTAGCAGACCATATTTGGGAAATTATCCAATCACCGGACATACGAGTAATGGATATTCGCCAACCAACTGCATTTAACACGGTGTGGGAAGAAAAATTCCACAACCTCGAACAGCAGCTCTGATGATGAAGAAACTCAAAGCCCTTCGAACCCAATCAAATAGGTAGGTCCCGTGCACATTCTCGTTCCATCTGAAAAGCGAATAAGTACTGATTTTACCACTAAGGTTTCGGCGCCAGCGTAAAGAAGTGTTCACCGCCGTGCCAATTTAAACAAGGCCCGGAAAACTAGCTGTTCCATTTGCACAAGCGGCAAAAGAAGACAGTATGGAGATATCACACCGCTTATTCTTACACGATCACTCCAACAGACAGCGCTTCCTTGTCGACACTGGCGCTGACTGGTCTGCAATCCCACTTTCACGTCTTGACAGGTCTTCCGCATTCAATATTGAACTCTACGCAGTAAACGGTAGCCGAGTTCCAACTTACGGCCAATGAATGCTAACCCTCAACCAGAGGTGGATTTTTCAGATAGGTGAAGTTCCATATGGTATCATCGGTGTCGACTTACTTCACCATCACCACCTTGTCGTGGAGTCAAGGAGAGTTTTAGATGAACAGACTGGTTCGTAAACGGCATTCCGAGCTCCGCATCACTGGCAGGCCTTTCGAACCTGGACAAAGAAGTCCATATTCAGACCTACTCCGATTATTCCCAGAAATTCTCGTAACATCTACCAAACGCACGAGTTTCAAGCACAACATAGTCTACTCCATAGAGACAAGAGGACCATTAGTTCACAAAAGAGCCCGTCGCCTCCCTGCTGAACAGCTAGTCACACCGAAAAAGGAATTTCAGTACATGGTCAAACAGGAATATTGCCTTCCACCAAAGAGATCGAGCGGCGATTATCACCGGTTGAACGCGCAAATATCACTACCCTATAGCACATATCTTCGACTATACATTGATCACTCACTGAAAGACCATAAGTCTTTCAAAGGTTCATCCGGATCACTAAGTGATCTTGACTTCATACATGCATTCATTCGAATTCTGTGTTCGGACGCCATCGGGACTACGGCTCTACCATCAACGAAGTTAAATGCAGATTTGGTACAAATATTGTCACCTACGAGTATATGCGAAATCTGATCTCAACTGTGGGTTCACAACCACTTCCCCAGAGAGTCAAAGCAATATTCGAATTTAAGTGACCTGAGACGCTTGCACAACCCCGCCGTTTCCTCCGAATGTTAAATTTTTTTCGACGGCATATCAAGAGCGCTACTGCCATGTATACAATTCTTCACGAACTGCTCAAAGACGCGCGCAAGAAAGACCCAAGGCCGATAACATGGACAAAACCACGGTAACCGCTTTCGAATGCTATAACAAGGACCTAGCTAACACCGTTCTCTAAGCACATTCAGCACCAGCCGTTCATCTACGCCTAACGATAGGTGCTACGCCTAATGATAGGCGCAATACTTCAGCAAAGCACTGACAGCGACTGATAGCCACTAAGATTCTTTTCCAAGAAGTTTACATCGGCAGAGGCAAATTACATCGTCTAGGAAAAAGACCTTGAAGCAATCTACAAAGAAATTAAGTCCTTCAGATCATGGATCGAAGGCATACGAACCGATAATGTGCCACTATAACATGGGTTCAACTTATATTCAGACTGAACTGACTAACTGAACTTCATTATGGAGTACTTCACGCAAGTTACACCTATAAAAAAACCAGAAAACATCATCGCCAACACATTCTCGAGAATCGACCAACTCCCAAACTCCAGTGACCTCAAAGCCCTGGCTGAAGCATTATTCACCGACAAGGAATTGCAATGCTTGCTTAACGACAGCACCACTAATAACCCCTTGAGCACACATCACTTAAGGTCAAAAAGCTAACTCTAGCACCACGACAGGGAAGAGAAATTTATTTTGACGTTTCCCAGCAAGACATTCACCAATACGTGATGAAAACATTTCGACAGCAAGGCTTTAACGCATTTCACAACCTCGCTCATTCAAGTGGCAAGGCTGCTTGTAATATCATCTGTCGACGACATGATCCTTACATGAATAAGAACATTATTCAGTGGTATTGCGTAGCTTAACAACTTTCAAAAGTCCGACATTTTGTCTACATGCAATCAGCAACTTTCCTCGAACCTGACCAGCAATTCGACCATGTTCATGTGGACATAGTTGGACCACTTCCAGAAGCTGAAAGATTACACTATTTTCTAAAAATGATATAAAAGTTCTAGAAATAGCACGAAGCTATACCCATCCGGCATATCTTTCTTCGCTCATTTGAGAGCTCGCTACGGCTACCCTAAATGGATCACAATGTATCAAAAAACTCAGTTCGAGAAAATGTTGTTTATACCAATGACTCAGGTGATCGAATCCAAGAGGTTACGGACTACAGCATTCCACACACCATCAAAAAGATTACTAGAAAGATGGTAATAAGTTATTAAAGCTGCAATACGTCGTCACCAAACGAAAAACTGCGTAGAAGTCATCCCCACGATATTACTGGACCCACGCACATGTTACGAGGATAACATGAAGGCATCAACCGCAGAATACTTGTGCACTAAGCTTAGGATTCCCCGTGAGTTCTTCACACACGAAGATCCACCAATGGATCCCAACATCTTTCTGGATGAATTCAAAACACAGATGCGCAATCTAAAGCCTGTACCCGCAAGACATCATTGTAATAACAAAACTTTACCATAAAGATTGGTTTAGTTGCTGTCAAGATCTGGATTCACCCTGCTCAACCCCTCACAATCGTGTTCACAATCAATATTAATAGATCGATAGTCTGAAACCCGGCAAACGACAACGCGCGAAGCAGAACCCTTAGTCCGATAACAAGACAACACTGAGAAACACCGTTTCATCCTGCACACCTATCCAGGACGTAAAACAAAACGCTAGACGCCAGGCAAAGACTCAAAAGTTTTGTCATTTTCCGCAACCCATTTATAATTTATTTCTCAAAAGTAAACATAACCTCGTTGTTCAGAAGGGAATTCTGTGGAATGCCAGAAGTCAGACGTACTAAATTTAAATACCTACTCCAAACATATACATTTCTCTCGTTCGCACATCCCAGTCATCTCCTAAATTTTTTGACTCAAATACCCATCACGTAGGCATCTGTTTCTTCTTCTGCTTTTGGCTTCCTGCGCGACAACATCTCCAGCCCAGATCAGGCCACATCCTAAATCGTGAATTTTATTAAAGTTAATTTGTTGCTTTACAATAAATATTTGACACAAGATCATAATCCACGCAGAACATGATGCTGGTTTTGCATGCAAAATGATCATTAGCGATGAAGCTAATTTCACATTGGATGCATTCGTTAAAATTGTCGCATCTGGGGAGAAGAAAATCCTCGAATAATTTCAGAAAAATCACGAGCACATCCATAAAAATGTACTGTTTGGTTTGGTTTTTGGGCTGATTGGTCCGTTTTTCTTCGACGATGCAAATGAAAGAGCTGGAGAGCGCTATAGACAAATGATTGAAGATTTTTTGTGGCCTCAAATTGAATAAATAGACACACACAGAAATCTTTATTTTCAACAGGATGGAGCTACGAGTCACACAACACGTGCAAGCATTGAGCTATTGCAGTCTAGGTTTCCAGGTCGATTAATTGCACGTGATGGTGATATAAACTGGATACCTAGATCATGCGATTTAATACCATTAGATTATTTTCTTTGGGGTGTTTTGAAAAGTAAAGTCCATGTGGACAAGCCAACAACAATTGCACAGCTGAAAAATAACAAGATGAACTTAGTGCGGGAATGTGTAGGAGTGGCTTTTGAAAAACCATTTTATAAACGGAGTCTCTACTCTATAACCCATATCAAGCTGTGGATGTAGTCTATAAGGCCAAAACATGCCGATTGTTATATCTTGGCTAAACGTGCTTCGGCCAAGAGGATCTTT
The DNA here is from genome assembly GCA_949129095.1 of Volucella bombylans. Classification (NCBI taxonomy): domain Eukaryota; kingdom Metazoa; phylum Arthropoda; class Insecta; order Diptera; family Syrphidae; genus Volucella; species Volucella bombylans. The sequence goes on along the minus strand of OX422142.1, from coordinate 26,886,062 downwards.
GAATCATATGTAATGACAACGGCTATGTCTAGAGAACTGAAAACAGCGTGGTCGATGAGGATGATAAGCTTCATGTTTCATGTATATAGCGTAGACGCGTAGAGAGCCGCAAAGTAAAATATAGTAATAAATAAAGCGAGCAACAATTTTAATTACTCTTGATTAGTTATTTTTTTTATTTGTTTTTTTTTATTTAATTAAAAATAACTGCAGTTTATAGTTCATAAGGAACTAGAAGCGAAGGCAGCTTTAGAAACATTACAAGTAATAATCAATAAAAATAATGAATGAATGAACTGAAATGGGGTCATTACAATAGAAAGCAAATATGTAATCTAGTGATTTATTTAAACCAATACACAAAGCAAATTAAGAATGTCTTCATAATTAAATTCTAAAGGCCATGATTTTACGTTTTTAAGGAAAATGGATTTAATACGAATATGCCTTATCTTATCGGGTAGATTATTATGGAGTCTAGGAGCAGTTAAAGAAAAAATTTCGAAAAATATATGCACATTGTGTTGGGCTGTGGCTGTGGCTACCTGATTTCATTTCAAATATATACAGGAAAAGATGGCAGAGAAAAGAACTTCAGACTAGGAGGGGACACTGTTTCTCTGACGGAGATTCCATGTAATCGGGGATATAAATTATTCTCTGATACAGGAACAATACGGGACCAATAAATATCAAAATGTCCCATGAAAACTCAGGCTGATTATAGAACCGATAATGGGAATAAGGCGTGTATGGTTAGGTGGAAGGACAATATGGTTGTAACATGCGCTACAAATTTTGTCTCGATAAAAGAAGGTAAATGTGGAAGATGATCAAAAGAGAAAAAACGAAAAATTGCGGTGATCCAGCACTTGTTTTGTTTTGCAGGTGTGGATCAAATGGATCAAAATGTTGCTGTTTATCGCACAAGAATGAGACAATAAAAAATTGTAGTGGCCAATTTTCTGCTACTTGTTGGATATAAGTGTCTCAAATACATGGTTACTCATGCGCAGAATGCATCCAGATAAACAAGAAAGCGCGTGTTTATTAAATTTCCTCCAAAATATAGCTCTTTTGTTGCTTACCACACATGGAAAACCATTTATTAGGGGAAAATCGGTATAAAGTACGATAACAGATACAAAATATCATGGCAGAGACCATTGCACAGTGGTTCCACTCTCAAATAAAAGCAGACAATTACTTGCTTACTAAGAAATAAATTAAACGAGTCGGTTCTAGAGTAATTTCGGGGCACTGGTTCTGAATCCGTTATCTGTTTTGCTCTATCTGTTTGGCAACTTCTGCTTTCGGTACATCGCAATGGTTCCTCTTATAAAATAAGGTGGTCTTAATAGATAAAACGTGCGATATGACTGCAAAATCTTTATTTTTCGGATATATATGTACGCTCACATTAAAGATATATGTAAATAAGAAAACAAAAGATAAATATTACTTCAAAGCACAACGTGCATTTCTTAAATTAATTAATATAGGGTTTTCCAATAAGGACTTGACAATTTTTTTTTAAATAAAACGCAAACCATTTGAGATATTTTAAAAACTTTATTATCAGCTTAAAGTACAATCAAAACATTTATGAATGGAACTCGACTTCGTTCATATAGTCACCGCCACAACGACTCGGCCACACATTTCCGCCGAAACGGTCGCTATTTCGCGTTCAATGTTGGCTCTGAGCTCTTCCAATGTCGTCGGTGTGTTGGCATAAACCAATGACTTAACGTAGCCACACGGAAAATAGTCAAGCGGCGTTAAATCGCACGAACGAGGCGGCCAATCGACTGGCCCATTTCTTGAGATAACACGCTCACTATACTTACTCTTCAATAAATCGATTGTAGCGTGTGCTGTGTAGCTTGTGGCATCATCCCGTGATCCCGTAATCGGTGATCATGGCGCTATAACGCTGACCATTCACACGGAAAAATATGGCTCAATAACGCTGCCGGCATGTAAACTGCACCAAACAGTTATTTTTTGTGGATGAAGTTTTAATTCATGAAGCACATGTGGATTTTCACCCGACCAATTACGCATATTTTGCTTATTGACGAACCCATTGAGCCAAAAATGAGCTTCATCACTGAAGATGATTTTGCGATGAAATTCATCATCTTGGCGCATCTTCTCCAGAACCCAATCGGAGAACGTACGTCGCTTCAAATGATCCATCGGCTTCAATTCTTGAGTCAGCTTGACCTTGTATGGGTGTAAACCAAGATCCTTACGCAAAATGCGCCATAATATGGTCTGAGCGATGCCCAGTTCCTGGGAACGCCGTGGAATTGCCCGATTTGGATCGTTTGCTTCGGACTACCTTCTAAGATAAAATGTATTAAATGTATTTTTTATAAGGGAATAAAGCACAATATAATTTGGAATTAACTCTCTTCTGTTCTTTATTCAATAACACGATCAAACCCGACTATCTTAATCGTTACTATATGTACGCTCACATTAAAAATATATGTAAATAAGAAAACAAAAGATAAATATTACTTCAAAGCACAACGTACATTTCTTAAATTAATTAATATAGGGTTTTCCAATAAGGACTTGACAATTTTTTTTTTAAAAATAAAACGCAAACCATTTGAGATATTTTAAAAACTTTATTATCAGCTTGAAGTACAATCAAAACATTTATGAATGGAACTCGACTTCGTTCATATAGTCACCGCCACAACGACTCGGCCACACATTTCAGCCGAAACGGCCGCTATTTCGCGTTCAATGTTGGCTGTGAGCTCTTCCAACGTCGTCGGCGTGTTGGCATAAACCAATGACTTAACGTAGCCCCACCGAAAATAGTCAAGCGGCGTTAAATCGCACGAACGAGGCGGCCAATCGACTGGCCCATTTCTTGAGATAACACGCCCACTATACTTACTCTTCAATAAATCGATTGTAGCTTGTGCTGTGTAGCTTGTGGCATCATCCCGTTGAAATCACATGTCGTCCAGGTCGATATTTTCCAATTCGGGCCAAAAATAATCGGTGATCATGGCGCTATAACGCTGACCATTCACACGATGATTTTGCGATGAAATTCATCATCTTGGCGCATCTTCTCCAGAACCCAATCGGAGAACGTACGTCGCTTCAAATGATCCATCGGCTTCAATTCTTGAGTTAGCTTGACCTTGTATGGGTGTAAACCAAGATCCTTACGCAAAATACGCCATAATATGTTCTGAGCGATGCCCAGTTCCTGAGAACGCCGTGGAATTGACCGATTTGGATCGTTTGCTACGGACGCCTGAACGGCAGCGATATTTTCAATACTTCGACCAACCCGTTGTCTCACTGACACGGCAACATCACACAACGAATATGTAGACTCAAGTGTTTGCACTAAACTTGTTATTGCCTGACTACTAGGGCGAGATTATGACCGGAAATTGGAGTTAACGCTCTTAAAGTTGCAGTCACCGACTCCGAAATTCGGTAGAAAATTTTTATAATTTGCAGACGTTGCTCGTTCGTGTACTTTACCATGATGAAAATGCTGAGTTTACTGAATAAATTGAAAGTGACAGTTTGATGATTAGTGAAAGAGTACGTTCACAAATTAAATTCAAATTTGTCAAGTTCCTATTGGAAAGCCCTTTATAAAGGAAAATCGACAGCGATGTAAATTAAATTTTTAAAAAAGTCAGCCCGTACAACAAAACGTGATCTTATAAGAAATATGCACAGTCGAAACTACAAGAAGAAGTTTACATATTTAGAAACCGATGGAAAAAAAAGTTAAGTCAGAGCGAATCAGTTGGTTGTGCCATATTAAACGAAGGTCGTCAAATTCGCCGACAATATTTTGTTAAATGATTCCTTTGTATATTCTATGAAAAAAATCGTTCTAGAGTATGGGTCTATCTCCAATGCTGACATCACTCATCGAGGATTTAAGGAAAGGCTTACTTTGGTATACCCTGACGCATGTTAACGGAAATTGCTCAGTTAGTACTAATGGCAGAAACTTCGTTCATCACCTTGTTTTTAGAAGAAATACTACCCTTTGCGACTGCATTTAAATAAAGTTGATATCTTGTTAGGGTCTTCATATATCCCATTTCTAAGCCTGTTCCAGTTTTCTTGCCCGTGCTAATTTTTGACTTTGATGTCACTTTTCTCCAGAAAATGCCTAATTAACATACCGTTTTACTATTTTTTCTTATGAATGTAACAACAATAAAAAAAAAATCATCAACAGAAAAACCTACAGATTTTATTGTACTTGGAGAAACCTGCGACCAACCTTGCTTTAACCTCCAAAGGCTATGAATAAAGAATGATTTTGTGTGGTTTTAGATAATTTTTATTTTATGTATATACTAAAATAGTTATAACAAGTTCTCAAAGTGTCCTTTTTGGTTTTGTATGCATGCTAGAGCCCGTTTTGGATTTCACTGCAAATGTTTATTATACGCCTCGAGGATACGCTCTTCCAATCCACTTAAAGTTGATATTTCGGTTGGATAAACAAGTTCTCTCATTCTTCCCCATACAAAAAAAAATCCAAATGGGTAAGGCCAGGAGATCTCGCAGGCCAGTGTACTGGTCTGGTCCATTTCTTTCTACTCTTCATCTAGTCAATTTTTAACCTCAAGGTGCAGTTGGAAGCATCATGCAGCTAGTTGAATTTGTGGAACGTCCTCTAATAGTTCTGGTAAATCATTTAGCAAAAACTCCAGATAGTGTGTAGACTTCAGCCAAGGTGGTAGTTTGAAGTGGCCGATTAATTTGTTTCCAAGTACACCTGCCACATATTGACGCTGAATTTGTGTTGAAATGATTTATGTCTCCTTGTATGTGGATTGCCCGCAGTCCATGTATGAAAATGAAAATTTGTGATCCCATCTCTTGTAAATTGAGATTCCTCCGTCTAAAGAACTCTGCTTATAAACGCGTTGTCATCCAAGCTCCGCTCCAGCAACCAGTTAGAAAATTCAAATCTCTTTTCCAAATCATTGGGGAGAATTTCTTGTACAGGTGCTTGGTGGTATGGATAAAGATTTTCTCTATGCAGTACATTCTAAATTGTATGTCTGGAAACATTGAATTGCAAAGCTGAGCATCTGATGCTAATTGACGGATCAGTTGTAATAGCTTCCAGTATTCTTCAGCCGAAATTCTTCCAACTTGTGGAGCTCTTGCATTAGGTCGTGTATTTGGAACTGATCCCGTTTCTCGAAGCCTTCGATACGTATTTTCACATACTCCTTCACTAGGAAGTCATCGGTTAAGATAAAGTTCATGGTATCTTCGTCGCGCTCTAGTTGAACTTCCTGTGCTCAGACCATAAACGTCAATAAAGTCTACGTATTCTTGTTTTGTAAGTACAGACATTTCAAATAGCGTTTCTAAGCAACTTTAATCTTGGCGTAAAATATTAAACTGATGAATTAATTTTTTTTCTAATATACCATTTATGTTTGGTAAATTTTCCGAATAGGTCTTCATACCCGAAACCTAACTCTTTCTGAGAACTTTCAAGGAACAGGGTAAGGAAATGAAGGTTTTAACAGGTAGTTAAATAGACGAGCACGCTTTAAAACTTTTTAATAGATATGGAATTTTGGAAAAAGTTATTGGAAAATTAATAATTCTTGGCAAACCACTGTTATTGTCAACTGTTGTTAGAAATGACTTGTGATGGAACTTTAAGTTAAATGACTTAACATAACTTATAGTAAACTTAAATTTAAGCTTAGTAGTCATGCATGGATAGAAAAGGATAATGTTAGTTGGATTAATATTCAGTCAAATGTACAAGGAAATTAAGTCCATAACGCCGTTTATTTTAAGAGGTTCACTCCTTTCGCCGATTTCAAATGCCCAGGATGTGCTCAAGAAGTCGATTTATGATTTTTCAAAGTCCCTACAATCAATCCTAACCTTACGTATCATAAATGGTTGCTCAAATGTGATACGAGAATGTAAAATCAAAATCAATTTGCTCATAAGGCAAGCCTTTTTTTCTATAGACACCATCAAAAGGACAGACAGGTCGCTTTTTCCACAATTTAAATCTCAATGAAATCGATTTCTTTTTCATTCTCTTTGACCTGTAAATTGATTTATAAGCTCAAACACAGCTGCAAAATTACCCAAAGGTCCCCTGACATATGTATATTTGTACACATTATGCCATACAAATAAGACAGCTTTTCTAACTAGTTAAGCTTTGTAGTTGGGCTGTGCCTTACGAGAATATTCTCAGATTCGTGTAAATCCAATTTTCTTAGAAAGAAATTTTCAATTTTCAGTCGTTCGATAAACGAATTCAATCGACGACGACGACTCGATAAGCAAATGCAAATGTGTCTCAAGTGGAGTATTATGGTCTCCTTTGAATGAAAGGATAAAAGGAAAAACAGTCCTAAAAGGCGATGTTATATGTGCCTTCCGATACAAGGTTTCATTGCATAAATATATAATGACGATGTGATTTCCCAGACAAACCACAACATTTGATGGCCATTGGGTCTTTGAATAATAATATGCAACTAGGAGCCCATACAAAGCATGAAATGTGCAATTTTAATAGATTCCATTCGACCCTTAATTACCAAAACATCACCCCGAAGGCAATGAGAGTTGATGTTCTTCTTTCTCTTACATAATAAAACCAGAAGGTTGCTTACCAACACTTTACGTGCATCAGTTGACTTACGAGTATTAGAAAGCTTGAGTAAACTTTTACGTGTCGTACGAGTATTAGATACGTTGTTCTTTATTTATTATTCAATAATCATCAAGATAAAACAGAACTCAGATAAATTGCCTATATTATGACAGTGTGTATCACTATATGTAGCTTGTAGCATGCGAGTTACTATACTTGCCAAATAGATTGTTTTCGATCAATACCCTTCTATAATGCAAGGTCCTGATAGATATCGAATGTATTTATCTGATTCAATTGGATTTGAGTTGACTGGTGTGTGAATACATATGTAGTCATTTGTACAGTGTCCAGGTTTCATTTGAAAGGACATAGTCAAATGCAGGCAAATAGTTTTACTTAGTAGTTTAAATCGAATGAAGTTTCGGTAAACTGTGCAGTAAACGGATGCGATGGAATTTGCTTTGATGGAATTTTGAGAAGTTGCTGAGGGCTAATTCTCATAGAGAGTCATTAGCGGTAGTTAAGTTCTGTTATACTTATGACTTTCGGGGTTTCCATTTGATACTGGGAGTTTGCATTGAGTACACGCTTCAAGGCATTCCTAACAGTTTGCAAGAATGGTTGGTATCAGTGGGTTAGTTTGAATTGGGATCTCAAAAGAAAGGAGCATTCCATAGTAAATATGTGGTGGGTTTAGATGTTGGTATTTTCGAAAATGCTCCATTGGAATTAATGTCGAAACATTGGAAAGATATTATGTTAAAAGATAAATACTGAAGGAGGAAATTCCTTATGTTATGTTGCAAGTTATGAATTCGTTGCTTCTATTGAATATTCGAGTATGTTTCTATTTCATAAATGCATCCGGTTAAACTATTGCTATTGAACTTTTCCAAGCAAACACCGAGAGCAGTGGGCAGTAACTTATAAACTATGAAAAGCTGAGTTACGTGCAGAAATATAAGAGACAGATATATATAGGGGTTTTGAATATGATACTAAAGAACGTATAGGGTCAGTTAGATTTCAGACAGCAGATATATGTTGCTTTGCAATCAAAAGCCACATGTAAGGATATGTGAAGACTAATCGTTGAACGAGGACAACATAATAAATAAGACAGCTAAGAGAAGAAAGTTAAGGAAACTATATTACATCGGTTAGAGATTTGCTTCATCCAACCGCTTATATAGGGCCATCCAACAAGAAGTGTCATTTTAAATTAATAGAAAATGAAACATTTTTATGAAAAGTGTTTATATTTTTATTTTAATCTAGAATACGAACTCTAAGGTTAATAATGGAATACAATATTTGCCAAATGTGGCGCCATTCCGAAAAAAATTAACATCGTCCAGTAAAGCATTAATGTTAAACAAAAAGAAGTCAGTCAACATCGTTCGGTAACGCAATCCATTCACTTCAACGGTCACACCAGCACTATTTTCGAAAAAATATGGCCCAATGACACCTCCAGCCCAAAACTGCACAAAACTGTCATTCGTTGTGGATGGAGATGTTGTTCTACTATTTCTCTTAGGCTTCCAGAGAACCAGATACGACAGTTATGCTTCTTTATGGTTGGCCAAAACGAAATGAGTCTCACAATTCAGAATAATTGTAGCACGCAATCAGCGAAAGTATGGCATTGTGCGTGGTCTGCTAGCTACAATTCTTATATCAACTGGACTTTACAAGCATGTGGAGCAAGATCTGTATGCAGAATACGATGCAAATTGGTTGCGGTTCCTGTGATCGTCTCAAAATGTACACACCTGGGTTTTCAGTCACTCTCGCAACTAGGACCAAAAGCAGTACCAACTTTACAAAACGTTTCCGTGATACTCGTATTTTCAACGTTTTTGTAGTGAATTTTCACTATTTCAATACGTTGTGCAAGTTTTTAACGAACAATGTTTAATAGCCTCCTAGTTTTATTTATAAAAAGTCATCGCAAAAAGAGTTAAATGTTAACAGCTCAACAATGGAGCGAAATTTTAAATGATCCTCATTTGGATGATCCTCTACCTGGAAACACCAAGGTAATAGAAATAATTTCAGTTTCGGAAACTGCTTCCATAGAAACTTCAAAAATGCTTGCTTCCATGGAAATCTTACATTGAAGTGAATGAAGCAACAATTAACTGAATTTTGATGGAAACTCCCTAAAAACAATTCGCATACTGGCTGCGCAAAGCAAGGATCAACAAAAAATAATTATTTTGAAGTTACGTTGAACAACTGAAAAGATATTTGCGAGCTGCTTATATTGTAATTTTGTAGTTTATCTCCATAATCTGTAAGCCCTGCATCGCCAGCGGACCCTCTTAATAATACCACAACTTTGACATTGAAGCATATTCCTTGAAACTAATACTTTTGCCTACAAGCTAGTGTAGAGTAGTCAATACAAACTTTTTTTAACATTATGTTTATTAAGCTGTCGATTAATCTTTGCGGACTTTTACCAACTGGGTTATTAGGAGCACCTCTTCCCATTGTTATCACATGGACGTTCAATGACTTTGCGAAGTGTTTTCTCCATATCTTTTTGTTTTTGCCACTTTTCTTCTCTAACTTGCTCTTAAAGTGCAAGAACTATCTACGTAGTGATATGGTGTACTGATTCTTTCCTTACAATTACGTTACAAACCAGCATGCCTATATAAAATGTTAAGATATGGAAACCGTCATGTCGTATATTCACCCCTCAAAGGATAATGCCACAATCTGACCTTCCATCACGAGACAACCTTTCGATTATCCATCAGTGATAAATACCTAGGTACCATACTAGTTAGTAAATTGAATTGGAAGTCAAATGTCAATGTCAATGTACGTGTAAAGAAAGGAACAAATGTATTTTACGCTTGCAGTCATATATTTGGGAGAAAACGGGGATCTAACCTCAAGACTGCCCTATGGATTTATATGGCTATCGTCAGACCCATCTTAACCTAAGGTAACTTGGTATGGTAGCAATTCACAAATAAAACTAAGTTAATGGCAAAGGATTGTATGTATAGGCACAATTTATGCCATGAACTAGAAAATGTATAATACTTGGCCTCGCGGGGATTTCAACGCTAGACACAGAGATTGGGGAAATAATTTGCCAAATACTAGAGGGAACCTACTACTCGATTGGTGGGGTCAGCACGATGTCATGTACAGACTCGGTCTTAAAGCGACGGATAACCCGTCGTTTCCCAGAGGCGGGTCTTATTTGGATCTACTGCTGTACGACGAACGTATACGACTGACAGGTACGAATTTACAAACGCTAAACTGTCTGCGCACATTCGTGTATGACAGCGACCATTGCGGTTGTAGCACCGAAATTACAGTTCCTAACGAAATTGCGGAATTGGAGGAGTTTGTCCAAAGATATTCTTACAACTACAGTAAGACTCGATGGACACGCTTCTCCGCAACCTTGACAAGAGCGCTTTCTTTGACCACGCTCCACCCACCGCCCAATAGGAATTTGTCAAACGAGGAGATCGACCATTACCTAAAACAAATGGACGAGACAATTAAACAAACTATGGACACTACAATACCGCGGTATCGACGTACGACTAACGAAGACCTGTTCCGCAATCCTACTATTGACGTACTGCACCGACAGAAAAGTAGACAAGACTTAAAAACTTGTACAGACAGTTAACTGACCGACAAGACCCGGAGATTAGGACACTGAAGTCGTCGATTAAAAATATTCAAACGCTAATAAAAGAGAATTACAGAATTGCTGTAAGTTTATATTGGAACAACAAGGTTCGGGCTGTAAACACTAGCAACCCGAATATGTTTCCACAAATAAATAAACTATTTCGGAGAAAAAATCAAAACGACCTTCAGTGTCTTAAAATAGACCGGACAACAGACAACGAACGGTTACTGACAATAGCAGGTATTGATCCAAATGAGGCCGCTGATGATGACGCCTTGTTTGTGATCGAGGATCCACAGGAGAAGGTTGAGACCATAGGGGCGACTTTCCAGGAAGTATACAAGGCCACTGATACCATTGGCCCTAATTACGACCTGGACAATCGCGTCTTGGTGCACGACTTCTGCATTCGAAATGCAATAGGGAACTGGCGATCCGAGGGCTCTGGTTTCACCCGGTTCAGCGACGAAAATATGGCAAATAATGTCATGACCAGAGAGGGTTACCTACCCCCGTTCATTTCGAAGGAAGAACTCCGTGAGATCTTCGACACAATCAGGGCTAAGAAATCAGTGGGGACCGATGGTATTCCGAATATCGTGCTTCGACATCTTCCTCTAGAAGCGGTGGACATTTACACCACCCTGTTTAATAATGCAATGAATAATGCACATTATCCAGCGCATTGGATATCCCCAAAAAGGGAAAGGATATATCCAATCCGGCGAATCTCCGGTCGATAAGTCTCCTTCCAAATATCAGTAAGGTTTTTGAGAAAGTAATCAATAGAGCTCTGTCTAGGTGGGTTGAGGACAAACATATAGTTCCGGATAATCAATTCGGTTTTAAGGCGGGACATGATATCTCGCATGCCGCGTCTAAACTGGTTTCTGATATCCAATGGAACAGAGGCAAGAAACAGTGCACTGGTGCCTGCCTTGTTGACTTGGAGAAGGCCTTCGACACCGTGTGGTTAGAGGGTCTTTTCTATAAGCTGACTAGGCTGGGGATCAGCAAACCTCTCTTGTACATTCTTTATAATATGCTAACCAACAGACAGTTCATCGTGAAAAATGGCGATGTGACTTCTGTTGGAATATTTCAAATTAAAAATGGTCTTCAGAAGGCGCGGTCAATTCGCCGATCCTATTTAACATTTATACAAGCGACTTGATAGGTTCACTTCCCCATACTATTGCGTACGCAGACGATTTGGTAGCGTACAGAACAGGTCCAAAAATCGAGGTCATTAACACTCTCTTGCAGCGTGACTTCGATAAGATAAGACGATTTTGCGATGACTGGAAGTTGAAAATCAACTTTCAGAAGTCGGAAACCATTCTCTTTAGGACGCCGTTGTCTGGAGCCTCTAGGGACACCAGAAAAAATTGGCGAAAGTTCTCTATCGTTGGACAACGCGGACAGCCTCTTGCCTGTCGAAATGTAGTCAGATACCTTGGGATCTGGTTTGATCAGTTTCTGTATTTTGGCAAAAATGTAGATGCTGCACTGGCCAGAGCTAAAGGCGCTTTTGCCTTTACAAATAGACTGTTTTATAGCAGCCATCTCGATACGAGGGTAAAGGTAATCAGCTACATGGCTCTTATCAGGCCCATGCTGGTATTTGGGTGTCCCGTGTGGTTCAATGTACGAGCAAGCTTAATGGAAAAGATCCGGGTGTTTGAGAGGGCTTGCCTTAGGGCTTGTCTTCGCTTGTACAGAACACCAGAATCGGAGTACAAGAAATTTTATCCTAATGAGGTCCTTTACAACAAGGCGAACCTAATACGAGTGGACAACTTCGTAATTAAGCTGACTCGAAGGCACATTGCAAGAGCAATTACCTCGACGAATAACCTGATATCTGGGGCTTACTACCCCAATTACCTTTAATACGAGAGTGTGCGATCTGACGGCTTCGTTCCACCGGAAGCATTCCTCTACCTAGATCAGAAAGGGTTGATCCAGGATATATCAGCGGTCCCGTTAATCTTCCATGTCGCTCGGACAGCTGGGGACAGGCGACTCAACTACAACAGTGTGGATCGACTCAGGTTCAGTAGGGCGGTGGGGAATCGCGATAAGAGGGATGTCGTTCGGCAGCACCAGCATTTCTGGTGGTTGAATGATGGAGAAGATGCTTCGTCGTCGTTTCCGTCAATTACGGACCAGCCTCACTAATGAGGCAGAGCTGACCAATCTATTTGCCCAGTAAATAGCGATGGCCAGCTTACATAGGTTTAGGTTAGCATTTAAGAAATATATACATATACTGGTGTATATAAAGGTATATACTAGTATGTGTATATTATTGTGCATAATGTCTTTGTGTCTGTATGTGTGTATTGTGCATTTAGGTTAGGTAGGCTAAGATTTATTTTAAGTTAGATACTAAGTTTTTATAAAAAATAAATGTCCATATGCTAAGTTTTTGTAAACAAATTTTTTTCTTAGCTTTAAGTATAGAAAATAAGTATTTATAAATAAAATGTAACTGCAGTCGAAAGACATAGATATAAGTATTCAGAGTAGCTTAGAGTGCCTGTGTGGGGCCAGTAAGTTAGTATAAGATTGTTAAGTAATTTTAAGCTAGCATTTAAGCATTTTTTGTTAGTACGTAAGAGTTAGTGATTAAGAAAATAAAATGAATTTAAAACTAAAACTAAACTAATACTTGGCCTCTTGCCCTTACATCTAGTATCTTGCCAGTATCTTCTCTGGTTAATTGGACTTACGATGCTCACGTCGTTTGCCGGACTACAGTGGTGTTTTCCAGGCTAAGATAATGGCTGTAGTAGAAGCAGCCAAGCTTGTGGCAATAAAGGCAATGCCCCACGAGGATATGACCATATTTATTGACAACCAGGGTGCCATTATGGCCATGCTAGCAATAGTAATTAAATCGAACGTAATAAAGCCGAGCCTTACCGACTACAGTCTTTTCAAAGGCATTGGAGACATAGTCTCTTTTTGTGCCACTGCCCCATCCTCATAAATTTGAGAAAAAGATCTTTGTCGTAGACTCTCAAGACTATCTGGCTTAGACCAGCTCAGGGACCAAACGATAACCAACGTGAAATGGTAACCGGAAGCCAAATCTACGTATTATGAAGTGTAGAATGGACTCGGGTCCAGATAACTTATTCACCCGATAACCAAACTTAACCTAACGTTACAAAACAACAGGGAAATATTCTCTTGTCCACAACCACTCATCCTAAAAACTCTAGAACAACTTATCAATAATTACATATTCGGTAATACGCAAATTCTATCCTCGTCTCAACATGCTCATTACAAAGGTAATTCGGTGGAAACTCCTCTGCGAATGCTAATGTGGACTATCGAGTATTTCTTTTACCATGAGGAATTTACTCGTACAACTGAACCTACTCAAGATATAGAAGGCGCTTTTAACAATGTCAGCACATCACCAATCGAAAATGAGATTTTATCTTTGAAGAGATAATAATCAACTCAAGATGTTTGGGATATTTCAAGAAGGTGTAGTAATAGAGGAACTCGGTAGGTGGCATTGTATGCCCATTTCTATGGAACTTGGTAGTTCATGATCTGCTAATGTTCTTGGAAGCGTTACTGTTTTAAGAAAGCGCTTTAATTCTCTAATAGAACTCATGCATTAAGAAAAATTTAAAAACAAGCTACAGAAGCATTCGTACTGCCTTCAATCTACTGGCTGTACGTCTCGGTTATAAGACCGATGATATTTGTCTGGTGTATTACGATACAATATGCAAAGCTAAGGAAACAGCATAATTAAGCAAACTTGCTATGTTGGTATCGCGAATACAAAAAGAATTCCTCCAAGAAACTTAAGCCAGACAATACCCGGCTACAGTTCAGCCAAAACTTCTAAGTAACCCTCATACGGCGTTATTATTGGGAAACGATGCATTGTTAAATCGTTTCACTTTCTTACAGCTTTATGTTATACCGCAATGAACCTTATACGATCTAAATGAGTCGGCTTTGCGTTGACACCTACTACTACCCAACCTATCTGGCTTTACCACACTTATGGTATTGCCCCGATATCAACGGAACCCAATTTACTTTTCCACAGTGTCCAAGCTGTTGACGGTATGATTATCAGCGTTTGGTACTTGCATGGGCTCATTTAAAAGCTGGGTCAAGTGGTTTCTGACAGCGAAGACCTCTACACACTGTTCTTCGGCTGTTGTTTGTCCAGAATTTCGATGCCACCCAGAATTGTGAATATTGAAATCGTCCGTAATAATGATACATGGATACAATTCTTTGTATGGAGTCGGACATTGCGTCAAACTCTTTAGAGGTCGAACTACTGCATATTTTGGGGCGTCAGTAAGTAAAGCAGTAGTACATACATAATTTGCTTACGGTGACGGAAGTTCAACCACCTGAAATTGTATTCCGGGATGGAACATGGATTGTAATGGCAGTAGCTCGTACTGAGATGTGTAGGCGGGGATCTATTTATGTTTCACAAAGTGCCAAAATAGCTGGTCTATATTTACAGACCTAGACGTACGCAGAAAAGTAATTCCGGAGTCATAATCACAAACAAACATAAAAGATACAAGCGCCGACGATGTAAGACATGCTGCGAAGTGAATATTTTGACTTGAGTTTACCGAATCAAATTATATAAGAATATGAATCAGAGCACCAAAAAAATTCACATTCACAACTCGTTATCCATCGGTTGTTATTTACGCTCAGTCATTGTCCTCGCCATATGACAAATACGACGACAGCAGTGATCTTGTGCAAGCTACAGTACAGTTTTTTTTTTCTCTTTTGACACTGCACTTCGATGCTTTGAATATTTAGTTTTTGTCGTTTATAATTTTAATATCGTTGTAATGAGGTCTTTTGGAAACATCCTGATAGACCTGTTTTAGGTCGGATAGTGGGGTATATGCAAGACGGTTCACTTACCGGCTTAAGTTAGGAGACAATGTGGTTTGTATACTACAGACCTCAATTTCAAAGCCATGCCTGTGATTGGCTGCTGGGTAATTTATATGCATCTCTTAAGTCCTTTTGCATTTCTTGCTTGCGGAGGTCGATGGATTTGCCACCGGGGTGTTTGCAATCACATTCACTCATTGTCTAATAGATGCTGAAATAGTTATTCCGCGACTAGACCTATCAGCTTGGATAGAGCAATAAAGCGGATTATTGTAAAAAACCGCAGTGTTGGCAGAACTATCTCTGTAGATGCTTCTACATATACATCATTGCTTAAGAAAAATCTGTTAATTGGCAGTTTAAGCTTCTAAAAAGCAACCACTGAGTATATTTATCATTAGGCCTTAGTGAATATAGCCACCCCTAAGAAAGCTAGAATTAACTCGTTTCGGTGCTCCTAATTTACGAAAATAATCCAATTTATCAAAATAACTTCTTATAGCATCGAGATACATACATGCACATTGGCTGATTTTAAGAATACACTATATGACTTTGTGTAGATCTCAATAAAATATACCAAAAGAAAACGTGGTCTTTAAGCAAACACAGCTTTAGTTTATTACTGGTTAAATGCTGTACTTAGACTAACTTTCATTTATTCTTATTCTATTTATTCTTTACTCTAATTCTTCATTTCCATATTCATTTCCTTGACATTTCTTTTTTTGTTTACTTTCTCTTACACACGACTAATGTATCGTTTACATCAACTATGTATAATCTACTACACCTCCTCTCGATTCATTAGTCCAATTTTTTTAATGATGTATTGGAATTCTGGTTTTGCCAAAGGCCTTGTAAGAACATCTGCTCCTTAATCCTTCGTATTCACATAGTGCAACGTTACTTAATTTGATGTTTAACATCAATATGCTTTACACGTTTGTTTTCCATGTTATATGCCACTTTTATACAACTTTGGCTGTCCTCAAAAATTTCTATAACATCGATATCAATGTGCAAATCAGTTAAAAATCCACGAACCCAAACACCGTCTTGCACAGCTAACGCCAAAGCCACATATTCTGCTTCAGTTGTAGAACAAGGAACAACTTCTTTGCTTGTTGTTGCTTCTTTGACGTCCAACTTACTACATTTCCAAAAACTTTGAATAGAAAACCACTGGGTGATTTCCGATCAGTTTCATCTGATGCATAATCTGCATCAACGACTCTTACCAGAGGTTTTGCGTCAGGATTATTTTTATATAACAGTTCGTAGTTCACAGTAGCCTTGAGATATCGCACCAATCTCTTTCCGCACTTCCAATGCTCGACACCTGGACAGTCTTGGAAACGACTCAGTTGAGATATGGCAAAGCACAAATCTGGTCTGCTGCAAAGCATCATATATAACTTAGATTTTTCTTTCCGATTGGAGTGAAAAAAAAACACTTCTTTACTTTGGCTCAAACGAGAGCGAGTACTTTATTGTTTGATGATGACTTACGGACTCTTTACAAAATCGTTTTACTTGCTTATATCTATTCTTAGTTTCTAAGGTTTTTGCAGGCTCAGCTGTCGCATTCGTTTATCTGTTTCTCATGTTGCTTCGATAGCGTCAGCACATTTACCGTGCTGTTTCTACTTTTGAGAAACAGACAGCAAAACAAAAAGATATTGTTACATTTCATTTAAAGAGAAAAGATACTCGTAGAACTTCGTGGGCATTCTATGGGATATGTAACCTATATGACCTTCCCAATGAGCTCTCTATACGGTTCGACTATTTTCTTAGCATTATCCTCGACTCTTTTTAATCTGGTTGATTGATCTATTGGAGTAGACACTCCGTTACAATCTTTCATATTCATATATATGAGTAAATCTTTAATAGATTCGTTTTGTGACATGCTCAACCACGACTCTTCGGCATTGTATTTAATTGTATTTAATTCATCTCAAATTCTCTTGCTAACATGCTCTTTACTTCATTATTCTCTTCTTCGTTACTACTCACAAGCAATAAGTCATCAACATATAAGACTAAGTAGTTAATATGACCATGGTCACACGGTCTCACATACACACAGTATTCATGTTGCGCTCTCATAAAACCAATTTGTATTGCTACGTCATGAAACTTCTTATACCAGCAGAAAGGAGACTGTTTTACAGCATACAGTGATTTCCTCAATTTGCATATCATTCCATTTTGGACCTTTATACCTCTTGGTGGTTCTATGTACACGGCCTCTTGCAATTCTCCGTTTAAAAACGCTGTTTGTACATCCATTTGACAAATCGAATATCCTTTGTATAATGCCACCGACAGCACAGTACGAATTGATTCCAACTTTGCCACGAGATAGTAGGTTTGTTCCTAATCAATGACATACTCTTGATTGCAGCCCCTTGCTACTAACCGTGCTCTGTATGTATGAGGTTTACCGTCTATATCAGTTTTTAGTTTAAAAACTCATCTACAACTGATTATTTTCATATCAGGTTTTCTTGCCACCATCTCAAATGTTCAATGTTCAACAGCGACATTCCAATGTTTCCGATCAGGTCTCAGATCGATTTCTTTAAAAGACTTTGGCTCCACTGAAAAAATTAAACTGGGACTGATTTTTATATGCTAACTTGCCAGGAGGTCTGCGCTCACGACAGCTTTGCCTTTGACTTGACAAATTATTGTGCTGCCGGAGCGCCAATTGCGGTGCATTTTTAGAAGCGGATTGAAAATTAGAATCTGTTGACTCTTCACTATCCTGTTCCATTGTCTGTTTTGTCCTCACCAGTATCGCTATCACCTGGGTCTTCATCAGCTGCATCGTCAGCTTCTCTGTCACATTTTTCTTGCTTTACGGGATCCCCTTCTTGAACTGACGTTACTCTTTTAGTAACACATATCGCCTTTGATTCATCATTGCTCATGGCCCTCGTCGGAAAGTACGTCTCATCGAACCTAACGTTCCTCGCAACAACAATTTTTCGAGCACTCGAATCCCACAGCCTGTAACCATTGACTCCGTAACAAACCATTATCATCGCCTTACATTTAGCATCGAATTTGCCTCTCTTTTCCTTTGGCACATGTGCAAATGCTTGACATCCGAAAATTCGCAACTTCTTGTGATCTGGTTTAACACCAGTCCAACACACCTTGTTGGACTCCTATTAGGCAGATAATTTGCAGTGAGAACCGCCTCAGCCCACATTTCTTTCTTAACACCAGAATCCATCATCATAGTTCTTGCTCTTTCTATAGAACTACTCTTCGGTTGAACACCACTTTGTTTTGGGCAATAAACAACAGTAGGTTCCAATTGAATACCCTTCTCACTGTAAAAACGCTTCTGTTCATTCAACATATACTCAATCCCCTTGGTCACACCTCAAGTAAACGATTTTTTTTCTCAAACTTTGCTGTTACATGGTTTTCGAATTTCTTAAAATATTGGAAAACATCAGATTTTTGTCGAATTAAAAAAACTTGAGCAAAGTGACTACAGTCGGTAACAAAAGTCACGAAGTACCTATGACCTTCATATGTACTTGTTGTGATTGGACTACACACAACCGTATGGATCCTTTCGAGAATTGTAGTTTTTGGCCTTTGCCCTGAAAAGGGATTCTCTGTTTGTTTCCCGCAGCACATGGGTAGCATGAAACCTTCTCTTCTCCATATTCCAAGCCAGTTACCATGTTCTTATTTTTCATTTGTTCTATGTGTCGTTCACGTGACCCAGCCTGCGATACCATACATCATCTACCTTGCACAAGTTGAGTTGATTTTTCGTGGGATACAGCTTCATTCGACATTCGACAAAACACCTGTAGCAACAGTTCGTCCATTAAATTTTATTACGGCATCATGACCACGATTGAAATAAATATCGAGACCTTTCTTGCCTTGATCTTAAGAAGATTCACCCGAAGATCTTTTGCATACAACACCTCCTTAACCCCAATAGCAACCTTCGACCTATTCACATACTCGTATGTATAGCCCTTTAACACGGCCCTGTGCGTTGCCTTCAATGCACCACCCTGTTCAGTGGGACTTATTACCATGTGATTTGTAAGCTTCTCAACATCTGTAAAAGCATCCAGATCATTAGTTGCATGCCGTGTGCTTCCTGAGTCTAACAGCGAAATATTTCGTTCAGCATTCGCATTCGCCACCATGAACTGGCACTGCTATCCCTAGGGTTTCTAGAAGACTTGACTTCTAGAATTTGACTTCGGAACTCTTTGGGGACAATTAAAACTTTTGTGGCCCCTTCTCTTACATTTGATACATTCTCCTATAAATCGTGCAGAAAAAGCTTTCCCACCAACATCGATATTATCGACTGTCTCTTTGTTAACCTGTTGTCGCATATCCTCATTCAATAAGCATGAGTTTGCGATCCAAGGTTAAAGTGTCATACGGTTATGAGTGGCTGAAAGTTTTCCGGGAAATATTTAAATATATAATAAATAATTTCGTTAGAACCTGACTCAGAACCCGCTGCAATTAACTCTCTTGTGCACTCATCGAATTTAGCGAAATGCTTTTTCATGTCACTTCCGAACTCATACTTTACCCTATCCAAGCGTATGCGTAGCATGTTCCGCTTTGCCATATTTTTCCTGAGAAGGTGGAGATGAGGACGTTCCACATTTCTTTCGCTGTCGATTTGCCTTTTATATACTCCAGATGATTATCATTAACTAATCATATAATTAGGTTTTTAGCCATAGCGTTTCTGTCTTTCCATTTTTCGACATCTTTAGATACCGCAAGCCCACTATCTATACTTGACGTGACCTCTGGTTTCGTATGTTGCAAAACGTCGAGAACATTCTGAGCTTCGAGAAAGTTCTCCAGCCTATATTTCCACGAATCGAAATTTCGACCATCAAATGGTTTTATTTTTGCAAAAACTAATTTCATTACATTCGACATAATTCATGAGAGATCTGGGTCCATAACCTGTAGATCTCAATATAATATACCAAAAGAAAAAA
This sequence comes from Volucella bombylans, assembly GCA_949129095.1. Classification (NCBI taxonomy): domain Eukaryota; kingdom Metazoa; phylum Arthropoda; class Insecta; order Diptera; family Syrphidae; genus Volucella; species Volucella bombylans. The sequence goes on along the minus strand of OX422142.1, from coordinate 26,865,790 downwards.
ACGCTGTCTTTAAGCAAATACATCTTTAGTTTATTAGTGGTTAAATGCTGAACTTAAACTAACTTTCATTTATTCTTATTCTATTTATTCTTTACTCTAATTCTTCATTTCCACATTCATTTCCATGACATTTCTTTTTTTGCTTTTCTCTTATACACAACTAATGTATCGGTTATATCAACTATGTATAATCTACTACACTTTGGTACCTTCATCGGCATTATAACAGCATTTTCACTTAGTCTTTGTCTAAAGTTGATCTTTAGGTACTTTACATTTTAAGTTAAGCTGCACCGCAAAAAGACCTTAATCATAAACTCTACATTGTTGTGCTCCTTATTATACAATATATGAAATGTGAGTAATAGGCAATTTTGTTATCACTAATATGTACCTTTGATAAGCAATGGTGGCTCCATTCCGTTATTCAAAGATTTTTTGAAAAAAAGTCGAAATAACATTCATCAAGCTAATCTCATCTTTAGCAAGAATGAGTAGAAGATTTATCGCTTGGTCGTACCATTGAAACTTTTAGGTCAGTATCCCTGCTTAAAACTTTCTCAGTGTTTCTATAAATTTTTCAGGCATCTTTTTCCATGTTTCTTAATTTTACCACAAGGTTTAGCCTTGAATTGAAAATGAGCTAGAATTAACATAATGTTCCAACGATTTTAATATGTATGAAATCAAAAATAAAAAGCTAAAACATCCTTATCTCGAGACCTATTCCTCATACTCTTTTCTCATCTTCGTCTTTTGTTTTAACTTCAAGAACCAGGTAAAAAATTCTGAAAACAAACTTTTTTGAACTTAACATAAACAAGGAATTGTTTCTGTTATCCCCCGGAACTGATGATTGAAAGTACTTAACGTAACCTTTGTAAGGTGTAAAATCGCAACAGAAAATAATTTAAACATTATTTTGCACACTACGTTAAACAGCTAATGAAATTCCAAACACCAAAAGTTGATTTGCGTTTTCGGCATTTTGAATTAATTATTATCAACAAGCGGAAGAAACTTTTTCTTTACCACAACTCAACTTGAGTGGTTCATTTCTGAGGGAAAGTTACCTTATTTTTAAACAGGTGTGGGTTGGGATATAGTGGTTTTTGGGTATGTAGCCTTTGCAATGAGAATTACTTCGAATTTATGTTCCACATGACGAAAATGCTATTAAAAACGTTCCCTTTTTTCACTCATTAGTATTCAGTTGTTAAAACATAGCTACGCACCAACACAGATGCAGTTGGTTCCTATTCCATGCAAACATTTATTCGTAGAATCATCTCAATTTATCTACACTAGACTTCACGAATCCGTAAATGGTGAAACACGTCTGAATGAGAAGATTGAGTGAGAGCAAACTATGGCAGAGGAGATGAAATCACAAAAAAAAGGTTACGTATACGCCCAGCATACCGGACATTAACATAATTTTTGAATTTCTGTTGACACGAATTCACTTGGTGTTTGGCGCTTCAAATTCTTTATACTGGACGATTTGAATTGGATGAAGAGCATGTCACGTCCCTGAAAGTTGAAGTGTGTTTTTGACTCGTGTTTGACGCTTTTATGGAATCCTTTTATACAATGATAAAGGGCAATCTGGATTTTTTAATATTAAATGTGCCTCTCTTGTATCTTGTACCCCTATAGTATCGTTTTGGCTTTTGGTATTGTTTTGTTTTTTTAAGGGTTTTCTGCCAAGTGTTTGGTTCCTATGCCTTTTGTTGTTTGGACACTAATACGAGTATCTTTTTATTTATTTGAGGAATAGAAGACAACGGATTTAGTCATTTAAGGAAATAGATTTGTGTTGATTGTCCGAGCGTAAAGAGGATTCTTTTTCTGTTTTTGACTGAAACCTGAGGTCATCTACACAGAGAAAGGCTGAGGGATAGGCAGAAATATACAAATGAATGCACTTATAACTTAAAATAAATTGTTTTAGGTCTGCAGCTGTAGTATGTTTTATTAAACCATCTACATTCAGCAGTCTCAGAGATTTTGCCTAAGTACTTATACATACATAAATCAAAATTTATTGAAGTTGACTTGGGTTTTGAAGTAAGTTGATGTTATTACTATCATGTAAATATTATCATGGAAAGTGCGCCAAAATTGAGAAAAGAGAAATAGAGTTTTATGACAAAAGTAGTCAAGGGTACAAGTGTGATAGTTGTGTCACTCAGCGGAGAAAGTCAATATTGGGAGATGCTCCCATTAACTCATCTGCGAACATCATCTCTTCTTTGAATACTACTTCTTTTACCTCTACTAGTTGTAGTATCTCTAAAAACAAAAAAACTGAGAGTCCGTCTACAGGAATAAAAAGTCCATCAGCCGTAATCCCAAATATTGCTTCCCATGATGACAACAATACGGGTCAACAAATTATAACATTGCAAATGCTGTACAGCGAAATTATTCAGCTTAAGCAAGTTAACACCGAGGCGCTTACTAAAATCAAAGCTCTTGAAGACAGCAATGCTTCTCTTAATAAGAGAGTTGATTATTTGGAGTCGAAGTTGAATCTACTGGAGCAGAGGGAGAAACATTGTGCAGTTGACATTATTGGCATTCCCGACGTTAGCAACTCTAACGTAAAAGAAAGAGTCAGCAAATTGCTGGGTACTGTTCTTGGTGAAGAGGTGAACTCTAGCGACATTAAATCATGCTTTCTTAAGACTGTAAAAGGAAAGAACACAAAATTTGCTTCTAACATCGTGTGTGTGAAGTTCTCAACTGTCTCACGGAAGAAAGCTGTAATGAAGAAAATGCGGGAGAACAAAAACAAAATTTCTTCCAATATTTTTGGTGTTTATCATACCAACAACAATGGCAGCAGCAACAACAACAGCAGCAACAACAGAAACAGCAACATCTACATCAACGATTGCCTCACTGGCTACACAAGGTCTTTATTAAAAAAGGCAAATGATCTTAAACACAAAAACATATGTAAGTTTGTTTGGGTTAGAGACTCTTCTGTTCTTGTTAAAAAGAGAAGGTGATAGAGTTATAAGAATTAATTCATTTGAGGATATTTATAACTTGAACGTAAACTAAATAACTATAACTTTTTGTTTGTATAATGAATAATACGAATTCAACTATAGATCCTCATAATGATTCAAGTAATAACAACAGTTTTTTCTCTTCAACTACTGATAATTTTGAATGTTTTTGTATAGACCATCATAACAATGAGCAAATTTCCGGATTTTCTGTTATTCATCAAAATATTCGCAGTATGAGTACAAATTTTAATACTTTTCTCACTCACCTCGCACCTTTGGATCATTTACCAGATCTTATTTTCCTCTCTGAAATATGGATCTTTGAAGAAGAGAAGCCTGAATATAATATAATTCCAAAATTTTCTTTCGACGCGGCTTGTAATGAAACGTATGCTGCTGGTGGTGTCGCGGTATATTATAGAATTAACATAATGGGATGTAAAATGAATAAGTATAAACTGGATAGTGCTGATATAGCCAGTGTTAGTTGCGAAGTCTCTGGTGTTCACTACTGTTTTATCTGTATTTACAGATTGCATAAGTGTACAGTGGGAACCTTTTTGGATGAGTTTTCGAGATTTTTGGATAATCAGAAATGTAGAAATTTAATTTTGTTAGGTGATTTTAATATTAATATCCTGTGTGATACACCTGATGTCGATAATTTTTTAACAACGCTTTCGTCGTTTGGCTTTGAGTCTGTTTTGAATCAGGCTACTCGATTTAGCTCTTGTTTAGATCACATTTTTGTAAGGCTTCACAGAAAAATTTGTGTTGATTATAAAACAATTGCACTTGACTTAAAAATAACCGACCACAGCCTAACTGGTATTCAACTCAATTGCAGGGTTTCTCGAACAAAAAAAACTGGATGCAATTGAAATAAAAAAAATTGATTTTGCCACTTTAAGATCAAGGTTACATTTTGAATTTTGGGATGATGTTTACTCTGCCGTCGACCCGTCTGTTGCATTTAATTTGTTCCTTAATAAGCTGCAATTTCATATATTGAATTGTAGTGTGAACAAATGTAAACGAAGTAACAAATTAAAGTGTCTCAAGCAATGGATGACACCCTCATTATTAAATAAAATAAAAAAGAAAAGACGACTTTGCTTAGTTATCAATAAACATCCGAATAATCACAGACTTAAGAATTATTACGAAAAGTTATGTAGAGAGGTCAAGATTGAAATACCGCTATGTAGAAATACATACTTTAACAATAGATTGGCAAGAAACATTGGTAACTCGAAAGAGCAATGGCGAGTTTTTAATGAAATACTTAACAAAAATAGATCTTACACAGATATAAGTATTTCAAATAATAATTTAACTGTGTCTGAGCCTATAGAAGTTGCTAATTTATTTAATAAATTTTTTGCTGGTGTAGGATCTTGTAACAGTGTATCAAATGTCAGTCAACCTGACAACAGTCTAATACAAAGCACTATTCAACCAGAGAGATTTTTCTTTGATAAGTTTACACCGCTTGAAATTTATAAAATTATAATGTCACTTAAAACATCCAATTCGTCGTCTTTTGATAATATTTCAAGTTTTGTATTAAAAAATATTGCGTTTCATATTTCTGATGTTTTATGTTTTATTTTTAATTTTTGTGTCCAAGAAGGGGTTTTTCCTGAGTCTCTGAAAACAGCTGTAGTATTACCATTGCATAAAAAAGGTGACATAATGTCATTAAATAATTATCGTCCAATTTCCATTTTATCCGTTTTTTCTAAGATTATTGAAACGGAATTAAATCTAGAATATTATCATTCTTAGATAAAACTAATTTCTTTAATGATTCTCAGTTTGGTTTTAGAAGCGGTAGATCAACTGAAAGTGCTTTATTAAAACTATGTGGGGAAATCTATAACAGTTTGAATGGTTCTCAAATTCCTTCGACTTTATTTATTGACATAACCAAGGCTTTCGATATGGTGAACCATACTCTGTTACTAAATAAATTATTTAATGCAGGTTTCAGGGGCTTCATTCATGACTGGTTTGCCTCTTATTTAACAAACCGTAAACAGGTGGTAAATGTAAAAAATGTTTTTAGCTCACATAATTATTTAAATATAGGTGTTCCTCAGGGATCGGTCCTGGGCCCGATACTGTTTTTAATATATGTTAACTCGCTATTTATTCAACCTTTTAAGGGCAGAATCACGGCATTTGCTGATGATACTGCACTTTCCTATTTCAATAAGAGCTTTCTTGATATGTTTGCCGATGTTAATTATGACCTAGATATACTACGACGATGGTTTAAGTCTCATAAATTGATCATCAGCAGCAAAACGAAGTTTATGGTATTTAATATCAAGGGTGTTGTATGCAGAGAGTTGCCTTTATATTATCACTCACCAAGCTGTTCTCGATTTTGTTTAGAAGATGCACATGGACATAATATATCATTTGATAGTCAGGTAAGCTGTAGTGATGGTTGCTTTTTAATTGAGCATGTTGACAGCTTTAAATACCTACGTATTATATTAGACCATAAGTTTAGTTGGAAGGATCATACGTCATATTTGAAGCGGTATTTAAATGCAGTTGTAAGGCAATAATACCACCTTAGCATGTAGTGTAAACTACCCATTTTAAAATTGGTTTATAATGGTATTTTAAAATCAAAACTGCAGTATGGAATTTCTTGCTGGGGAGGCACTTATTTTAATACAATAGAGCCACTGCTGATTAAACAGAAGCATGCCATAAGACTTTTGTGTAGAGTTAATCGCAGAAATCCCACTTTTGAGTTATTCAAATGTCTCGAACTTCTTCCTTTAAGGCACCTGTACTGCTACAAAGTTTTTTTTGAAAATTCCGGGTACTATGATGTTAGAGTTCATGATAACCATAACTTGCGAGTCAATACCAGAAACTTCACAAATGTTCCAACAATCCACAAAACACATTTTTCACGCTTTTATTATGTTACTGCTCCTCGTTTGTTTAATAATTTACCAGAAAAACTTAGGTGTGAGAGAGTGAAAACAGTATTCTTAAATAGTATAAAAAAATGGCTTTTCTCGTTTAACCATTCTGAAATAGATGCTTTTTTGACACCAATGATGTAATTTTATTTTATGTTTCTTTTCTGTTTTTTTTTAAATTGTATGTAATTTTTCTTTTTTTTAAATGTATGTAATTGAATCTTTCATTTCCATTTTTTGTTTTCCCCATCAATAGATTTATGAATTTCATTTTATATATTTTAACTAATAGGTACATTCGCCTCTTGTCTTTTATTAGACAACAGAGTGTACAAAGCTATTTTATTCAAAAACTTTAAAGCTCAATATTAACATGAATTACTTTATACTTTATATTTAAGTTTCTTGATATGAAATAAAGAAAAAAAAAATTAGTAATTCCTTTTCGGGAATATGAAGAACAAGTGCTTTAACTTCTGACAAATTTTGTGAGAGAGTTAGTGAGGCAACTGGGCTATCATCTTTTACATCATCCTTCAGGATCAGTTTTAATGTAAACGGTGAAATAATATAAAAGGTAACCAGATAAGAAGCATAGGAAAAAAAATTAAATAAAATGACAATGGTGTGAGATATAAAATTGATTCTGGCTTTATTTTGAAACTAGGTTCATGCCATTATCCGTGGAATAGCACATCATTCAAATGGCCGCCTCAACTTCTCTGTCAGTGCTTCAAGCGCTCGGTCCAATACGTGCGGCATTATTCCGGCAATAGCGTGTCTAATGTTGGCATCGAGCTCGTCCACAATTGTTGGCTTGTTAGCGTAGACTAAGGACTTGACGTAGCCCCAGAGAAAATAATCGCGTGATCGCGGCTGCCAATTTCTCCTTTACAACTCAGATAAATTTATGTTGCCGGGCTCTGTTCACAGAAAGTCGGTTAACATCGCTCTATACCTGAGACCATTGATGGTAACGGTGTCTCCTTGCTCATTTCGAAAGAAATAAGATCCGGTGATGCCACCATGCCATAAACAGCACAAAACAGTCATTCTTTGTGGATGCATTGATGCTTGGCTGAACACCTGTGTATGCTGTTCGCTCCAATAATGGCAAGTTTGCTTGTTGACGTAGCCGCTGAGCCAAATATGGGCCTCGTCCGAGAACATTATTTTTTTGGCCAAAAGCCAGATTTCCGGCTAACATATCCAACGCCCAATTAGCAAACTCACGGAGTTGTCTATGGTATTCCGGCTTCAATTCTTACGTCAGCATAATCTTATACGGATGTAGGCCCAAATCCAACCGCAGAGTAAGCCGGGCTAACTCTCTGACGATGCCCAATTCAGCTGATAGGTGCCGAATCGACATCGCGAAATTTTTGGCGCCATTTTAGCAACTCCCGCTTTGAATTTCTGTGCAAGATAGTCATCAAAATTTCCATGTTGGTAAGCGAGAGACCCTAAATATTCAAGTTGTTCACCTTTCGACACCATCAATCTTTCTTGATACATAATCGACCAAAAAAAGGATTCGGCTTTGTGCACTGGTTTGGAATATCAAAGCTTTAACTTCAAATCGCCCAGCTTTTTCCCACCGTGCATTTGACTTTCGTCACCGTATATGTCTTTGGCAGCGTCACGATGTTTCTCCATTAATGTCTGTAAACATTTTATAAGAAGACCTGCTTCTCAAACGCCGCATTGACTGCCATGGAGTTGGACAATATTGCCGAATGTATAGAAGTTCTTAATTGGAGATTTAAAACTAATATATTCCCCAATTTCGCCCCTCCCACTCACATCCCGAACCGACTTCATCGGTCCTCTAATTAAATTGCACCTGCAGCCTCCGTTCCACCCAAGCCACCGCGTCAACGCGTCTCTTTCAAATTAGCACCAACTGCTCACAATAACCCCTCTGAAATACCTAACCCCTCTGCACGTGCCCCCACTAGCACTTCTTTCCCTAATTTTGACCTTAAAACCGGAGCTAAATATTCTAATTTCGTTAGGTCCCATATTATAAATCCCTCACCTGAACATGTGTCTAATGCCCCTTCAATCACCCCTGCATCGCCTTCAAAATCTTCGTCCACCTGCCCCATTTTTGACCCCCTTCTGCCACCCACAGTTAAAATAACCCAACAAACTTTTGGCTCAACAGAATGTCGTTATGCACTTTCTAGGCTTAGAGAAAAAAAGACGTACGAGAATATACGTCTCCTTCTAGCATATCTGCATGACAAATCAGACTCAGTTTGTTATGAGGGGAAAACTAAAACAAGCGTCATGGTCTCAATACAGCAGGAAGGTCTCCCTACTGACCTTACAAGTCTGAGGAACTTATACATCAAGTTCCACGAGATTTTTAATATGTCTCAGCAAAAAGTCTCAGACGACCTTTCTGCTTTCGGTAACTATGTGCACTCAAAAAGGATCTCACACCTCCAAGGAAGCAGAGCTGACAACGACAAATTTGTTCGTCCCTAACGTGCTACCATTGCCAGTGTTTCGACCATCCACTCCTACGCCCTCTCGTAATAACCTTACTCTTACCTTTTACTATCAAAACGTAAGAGGACTGCGATCTAAGACCCGTGCCGTCTTGAGCCAATCTCACGCTTTCCCATTTGATGTCTACGCTCTGACCGAAACTAATCTAATTCCCTATATAAAGAATCAGGAATTATTCCCCCCTAGTTTCAATGTTTTCCGAGACGACGATCTTACCCGTCCAAATGATGATGCTCCATGTCGAGGTGTCCTATTGGCCGTCCGTAATGACCTAAACTCTTCACCAATCGCTGTTTCTACTTCCTCTAAACTTGACTACGTTTCAATAAAGATAACACTCCCCTGCAGGTCCCTGTACATTATGTGTTTTTACATCCTACCGGCCCAACCAATCGAATGCTACCAACTCGCTATCGATGCAATTGATCAAATAATTAACTTATCTGATCCTCTCGATGATATCATCGTATTTGGCGATTTCAATCTACCTCAGCTGCACTGGACTCAATCAGATGATAAATCTTTTTTTATCGCTTACCCTATCTCGAGTAAAAAATGTCTCTTCTTGGATGAGCTCAGTTAGTGGAGTCTCCAACTATATGGGAAGGCAATTAGACCTCATTTCCACCACTGACCCCATAAACTCCTCTGTCTCGCTCTGTCCCCTTTCACTATCGACCATTGATAACTTTCACTCACCACTTCTTCTTTCTCTTTTCCACCACTCTCCTTTCCGACCCACCCCATCTGCAGCTACCACTTCTTACGACTTTCATAAAGCGAATTTCCGCAAAATTAACGCATATCTTAGTAAGTGTTCTTTTGATTTCGCCAATATGCCCCTAAAAAGTGCTCTCTCTATTTTCTACAGAGAATTACTTAATTCTATTTCTCTCTATGTCCCCTTTTCGCGTAATAGGACCTCTTCTACGAGCCCCCCGTGGTATAATCGTAAACTTCGCTCTTTACGTAACAAAAGAAACAAATTATGGACAGTTTTTCTCCGGTCCAACTCTTTTGTTGACTATTCTAACTATCTCGGGTCATACCTTCAATTCGCCCAGCTCTATAAGTTTCTCTATCAGCGATACCTTGATAGTGCGCAATCAAGGCTTATAAATGATCCTAAGTCTTTCTACCAATTCGTTAATTACAAAAAAAAAATCCGACGGTTTTCCTCCATCTCTCTCATACGAAAATATATCATCAACTGATCCGCATACCATAGCTAACTTTTTTGCTACTTTTTTTAAGCAATCTTTTGCCGATAATTCCTTCGTACCAGATCCCTCTTATTTCAAATACCTACTTAACTTCCCTATTGGCCCTACTATTTCTCATAGCTTTGATCATACAGTAATAGAAAACAAATTACAACAACTTAATGATGAATACTTACCCGACCCAGATGGCCCTCCATCCATATTTCTTAAAAAGTGTTCCTCAACTCTTGCACGCCCCCTTGCTAATCGCTCTCTCAAGGTGAATTTCCACAGATATGGAAGTCCTCTTTCATTACACCCATACACAAAAAGGGATTAAAGAGCGAAGTCACTAATTACCGCCCTATAGCTAAACTTTCCCATATACCCAAACTCCTCGAAAGTATTTTGCATGAAGCCTTAAGCTTTCAGTGTAAATCTTTTATTTCCCCCAATCAACACGACTTTCTGAAGGGTAGATCAACTACCACTAACCTCGTAGAATTCGTGTTCTCTGTTCTCTCAGCCTTAGAAAATGGTAAAGAAGTTGACGTTATAACAACTGATTTCAGTAAAGCTTTTGACAAGATATCTCATAAACTAATCCTGTTCAAATTGTCCGTCCTGGGCTTTGAACCCATTTTGCTTAAATGGATATCTTCTTACCTGGATAATCGTTGTTATAATGTTCGTTTCAGATCTGTCCTATCGGCCCCTTTCTTGGCCACTTCAGGTGTTCCTCAAGGTAGTCACCTAGGTCCACTCCTCTTCATCCTAACTATTAACGACCTTCAAAGGCTCATTCAACACTCAACACTTTCTCTCTATGCTGACGATACCAAATTTTTTAAATCCATTTCCTCACAACAAGACTCCACCCTCCTTCAAATAGATCTAAATAGTTTTTCCACCTGGTGCATCAAGAACTGCTTAGAACTCAATGTCTCCAAATGTCAATCGATTACTTTCTCACGTAAGTGCAAGAAGTCTCCTCAACGAATTTACCATCTCGACGGCCAACCTATACCCCTTGTTGAATCTATCCGCGACCTTGGTATATTATGCGACAGGCAGCTTGATTTCTGCTCGCATATTGATGAGATAATTTCTAAAGCAAACTCATCACTCGGCTTCGTTAAAAGATGGTCCAAAGAATTCTGCAACCCGTACGTGACTAGATCACTATACATCACTTACGTTCGCCCCCTTCTCGAGTACGCTAGCCAAGCGTGGTGTCCCTTTCAACGAGTTCATGTATCTCGTATTGAAAGGATCCAGCGTCGTTTTCTTCGCTTTGCTCTTCGAGGTCTACCTTGGAACGATCCTCTAATCTTACCTCCCTATCGAGACCGTCTCAAACTCATTAACCTGAATACCCTTGAGGAACGAAGGGATGCAGCAGACATTTTGTTCATTCACCGACTCCTCTCAGGCTCCGTGGATTGCATGCATCTTTGCAACTCCATTTTCTTTAACACTAGCCCTCGTAATCTACGTTCCACCCGTCTCTTTTATCTACCTATCCACCGCACCACATATGGCTCTAACGAACCAATCTCCCGTATGCTGCGTAAGGTAAACTCCAACCTTTCCGTTTTCGATTTTAATCGCAGCACACTTTCCCTCAAATTCGATCTCCTTCACCATCCTTAGCTCTAAGCCCTAGTATTAGTTTAAGTCTTAGTTTTTAAGCTTGTATTAAGCATAATAAATGGGGGCTTTAGCCCCCACCAAAAAATTATATTTTCACATTACGTGACAACAGTTTCATCGATTGGAAGTTATTACAATTTCTCCTATCGCCTTTGCTTTTATTCAGTAGAACAAGGATCCACCTGATAGCTGTTTATAGTTCCCACTTATTGCCTTGCTCATGAATTTTTAATGTGCAAAGTCAAAGTTTAGTAGATTTTATCCTTCTTGAAGAATTGCTTTGCTAAATTTCACGGACCGCGACTATGCGCTAAAGATTCACCCATCTATTTTTTCAGATATACATAATTGCATGATCAGATACGAGTATATGCGATTGAAGTTGAAATCACATAGTATGCTTTGCGTCTTAGAAATTGTTGCAGTGCCAAATCTTCTAAGAATCAGCAATCTACAATGTCTTTTCATAAAATCAGTCAAAACTCTTTGACATGGAATTTAAAATATAATAACTGCAATTACATGCAAAATGACTTATTTGAAATTCAGGGTAACCCCGCAAACATAATTGTAATTGCAGAAGTAATAACGTCAACCTGAATTTAATAAACTTCAATAAATGTCCGAAAAAAGTCAAATTTTTCCTGATTCATTGCTTTTTTAAACCAGAGTAGCCCTACTCTTTAAAGACTTTCTGAATCTTTAATAACTTGTTGATTTTATTTTTCAAAGATAGGCATTGCGGACAGTTTAATTTTGCTGTTTCCTTGAAATAGGATCAAGTACTCATTACAATCTGCAAATGATAGGGACTACGCGCAGCCATTATCTCAACCTGTCGCTGCTTGTTGCCTCCACAATGGTTATAAAGGCAGTCGTAATCCCTTGATAAAAAAAATATGAAAAATAAAAATCCAACATAAAACCCTGATATGGAAACAACAAACATTTATTTAATGAGACGTGGTTGTGGGAATTAATCCACAGATTTGTCAACATCATCTGGCAATAAACAAAGGTTTACCAGGTCTACCGACTGCCCCACTACAGACTCAGCTCTGTGTCGTCCAGTACTATATCAGTTCAGAAATGCATATTCCTTTGATCCTGTCAATTTCCGTGAACGTTAACGATCCTTATCCCTGTTTGGCTCTCCTCTGGTGTGCTTTTTCCATCAAAGAGCACAAATAATAAATTCGAATGAAGTTTCGTTTTTGTGGTAAATACAATTAACGAGACATAGGCGGTAATGGAAAATTTGATTTATTTTTTTAAAGCTTTGGTACTGTTTCCTCCTTCCATGCGTACACTCATGCGGATAGCGACAGCCAAAATCAATTTGTAAAATTTAAAAGGTTCAATTAAGTTACAGAGGTGGTTTTCAGCGAAAAACTTTCATTAGAGTGATAGCAGTCAGCCACAATCAATTTACTCGTATCTGATGCCAACGGAACGCATCTGTGCAGAGTTTATATCATAGTTCTTTTTCTGTATTTAATTATAACTCGGCTATATTTTCGTTTGACAGTAAAAAGTCCATACCATTCAACTGGATTTAAATTAAAAATGAATAAAGGTTTACAGTTGCGAAAAGAGAAATGGGGTCAAACGAAATATTAATATGGAGATGGATTTATCGAAGCCTGGATAGGGATTCAATTGACAATGGCAATTGGCAGCTTATGGATTTATGATAGGGAGAACTTAAAAATGTCAAAAAGGTAAAATGGGCTCCTTATTGACTATCTCCCGTTAAACGAATTTATTATATGAAGAATTGAAGCGTTGATATATATTCTGCGGACTACGTTTGGACACTTTGAACAACGGTATCTGAAACCAATATTAAGGAATTCAAAATTGTCTCGTGAGCCAATACAGGAGTAAGCTTTAAAATAAATAAATCATCTAAGTATACAGATTCATGAGAATTGTAAAATAGGGTATTTTTGTATTTTATTGTATTTTATTGATCAGAAGAAGATTCTTCGAAAGGGAACTAAAATCGTTCCTAACTTAATCTTTCAAAACTTAAGGTCATCTGCATTCAAAAAATGCTCAGAGTTCTGAATTCAGATTCATTTCAGCGGCGGAAGTCGTTCATCTTTGATCAACACCAAATCGCCTTCCATGATATTGCGTTTCATTGCATTCATCCACTTTGGCCGTTGTTGCAATCGGGAAAGATATTCGCTGCTCCAGCGTTTCCAAAATGTCTGCATAAGAGTTTGCACTCTCTTCCATCGATCGAAATGCGAGATTTTTTCAAGCTGGTGTTGCGTTTCAGGTGGTAATAGGAGTGGTTCTCCGACAAGGAAATGCGCTGGAGTAAGTGGCTGAATATCGTTGATATCGTCGGTTTGTGGGCACAGGGGTCTCGAGTTCAAACACGCTTCCACTTGAGTTAGAAGGGTGTAGAGCTCCTCGAAGGTGAGCATCTGATTACCCGCCACACGTTTAAGGTGAAACTTCACTGACTTCACTCCAGCTTCCCATAATCCTCCAAAATGAGGGGAAGCCGGGGGAATAAAACTCCACGTCGTTCCTTCGTTGGCCAGTTTTTCTGCCACGCTTTTCCAACTGAACTGCGCCTCTTGTAGTAATTTTCGCAGTTCGCCGTCGCCTCCAATAAAATTTCGTCCGCAATCGCTATGTAATTCTCGGCATAGTCCCCGTCGAGCAACGAATCGTCGAAACGCACCTAAGAAGGCTTGCGTTGTCATGTCACTAACGACTTCAATATGTATGGCCTTCGTAGCCATACAAACAAAAGTGGCCAAATATCCCTTTATCGTTTTGGCGTTGCGGCCTCTCCAAGTCTTTATCTCTATGGGTCCTGCATAGTCTACCCCTGAATGTTGAAACGGTCTTGATATCGTGGTACTTACTGCCGGAAGGTTGCCCATTAATTGTGTTGGGTGTTTTGCCCTGAACCTAAAACAAATTACGCAGTCGTGCACTACTTTGTTCACTGCCTTTTTTAGGTTAAGTACCCAGTAGTGTTGTCGTATATATGCGACCGTCTTATGGCTGGCACCGTGAAGTGTTTTTTCGTGTGCTTCCTGTATGAGCAGTTTTGTGAATTTGTGGTTCGACCGTAGCAGCATTGGGTGTTTTCTGTTGTAGGACAGTGCAGCATTAACTAACCTTCCCCCTACTCGAAGAATGCCCTCTTCGTCCGTGAACGGATTGAGTGTTGTGTAGCCTTTTACATTTTCTCTTTCTTCTTTCGGAAACATCTGTTGCTGGACAAGCGCCACTATTTTGGTTTTAGCGTGCTCGATTTCCATGAGTGATAAATACTCTTCCTGTCGGAAAAGAGTTTTGTGACGTCGTAATCTGAGACAGTATGCCACCACCCTCATCAATCTGGATAGCGATGAAAAATTGTTTATAAGAGTGTCTATGAAACTTTCTTTGCACTCGATACCAACATGAACTCTTATAGGTCGGGCTTCTCTTTCTGTCTCTAAGCATGATGGCTGTTCGGGAAAAGGGGCGTTCCATTGGTGCCTCAGGAACTCCGGCCCTTGCCACCACAACGTGTTGTCAATTATTGCAGATGGTAATGTGCCACGTGATGCCACGTCTGCTGGATTCATCTCCGATGGGATATGTTTCCAGACAGTTTGGCTAGTGAGTTGTTGAATCCGCGAGACCCTGTTCCCAATAAAAGTTTTCCATTTTGACGGTGTTGCTCTAATCCAACATAGCGTTATGACTGAATCTGTCCAGGCATATACCTTACTTGCGTCTAACTTCAAGACTTGTGTTATTTCCCGTAACAGCTTCGCTAACAGTAATGCTCCGCATAATTCCAGACGAGGTAAAGTGACTGTTGTTAGTGGGGCCACCTTCATTTTGGACATTAGTAAATGCATGTGTACTTGTTTGTCTTGGTCTTGAACCCGAAGGTACACGGCGGCTGCATAAGCCCTCTCGGATGCATCACTGAATCCATGGACTTCAATAAACCTTGAGCTGGAAAGAGTGTTTACCCAACGTGGGATTCAAATTTTTTTTATCGTTGGCAGGTCTCGGCGAAATTTCAGCCATTCGATCTGTAGCTCGGTTGGTACCGGGCTATCCCAGTCAATACCTTTTCCCCATAGCTATTGCATAATGATCTTTGCCTTCACGATACATGGCGAGATCCATCCCATGGGATCGTAAAGTTTTGCGACTGCAGATAAAATTGTCCTTTTTGTTACGTCTCCCTCCCAATCCTGTGTAACTTCAAAGGAAAAGACATCGAAAATGGGATTCCACTTGATCCCTAAAGTTTTAACTCCAACATCTTCACCACAGGGAATCTTGAAATTTTTATCGCGTTGTTCTAGTGGAATGTGTTGTAAAATTTCTTCCATGTTACTAACATGCTTTCGCAGGTGGAAGCCAGCTGTTGCCAGTAAGTTTTTGACGTCTTGGAGCTTAAGCTGGGCTTCTTTGATGGTGTCTCCTCCACTGATGATGTCATCAACATAAGTCTCTTCTTTTATAATGGCTTTTGACCGAGAAAAGTTGTCTGTTTCATCATCTGCCAGCTTCATCAGCACACGAATCGCTAAAAAAGGAGCTGGTGCTGTCCCAAAGGTAATTGTATTTAACCGATATATCCTAAGCCCCTGGGTGGGATCCTCTCTCCAGACTATCAGCTGATAATTTGCATCTGGCACCGCAACCCGGACTTGGCGGTACATTTTTTCGACGTCACCAGTAAAGGTATGTTTATATCTACGCCATCTTAAAATGATATCCGTAACGTTCGTTTGTACTTTAGGTCCCACCATCAGCATGTCATTTAAAGAAGAGCCAAAAGATGTTTTGAAGGTTGCGTCGAACACGACCCGCAACTTCGTAGTGGTACTGGATTCTTTAATAACAGCGTGATGTGGGATAAAATAGTGGAAAGGACTACTAAACAGTTCATCCGAACTTTCTATTGGAGTCATATGACCAAGCTCAATGTACTCCGCCATACATTTCGAATACTCCTCGTGTTGTGCTGGGTTGGAATGGAGTCTCTTCTCCAATTGTGCAAATCGCTTGACTGCGCCGTGGTATGTGTCACCCATGCTGGGAAGTTCTCCACCCTTGAATGGCAGTCTAACTTGATAACGCCCATCAGGTAAGCGTATTGTGTTGATTAGAAAATGTTCTTCGCAGAGTTTATCTTCATCCGTTTCAATTTTAAATAAGGCCCTTCTTCTATTTCCCAGAACTTTCTGAGAGTGTTGTTAATGTCGAGCTGGCTTACGAAGCTTTGAACTGTGTTCCGGTTGTCTGCATGTAATTTGCCCATCAGTATCCAGCCTAATTGAGTCCTCTGGGCTATTGGGCCTAAGCACTCACTGCTTCGGATTATCTCACTCAAAACGATCTCGCTATAGACGTCATTACCCAGGAGTATGTCGATTCTTGCTGGCGTATGGAATGTCGGGTCTGCCAACTGCAAACCCCCCAGGTAAGACCATTTGTCACGGCTAATCCGTTGGGCCGGAAGAAGTCCAGTCAGGGTCTTTAGTACTATGGCCTGCATTTCGCTTTGAAAGGCCGTGTTGAGCGATCGTATGCTAAGATCTACGATCTTACTTGATGTACCACTGACCACACTCCCCAACCCATTAACTTTGACAAATGTTCGTCGTGTTTTTAAACAGAGTCGTTGCACTGCAGCTTCGGTGATAAAAGACGCTTCTGACCCTGAGTCCACCAAAGGACTCAAGGTCAAGTATCCACCGTATGTGGTCCGCACACTAATTAAGGCTGTGGCTAGCAGGACTTGATTTCTGCTGTTTGTATGAAAATTGCTGACCTGTGTTGTATTCGTCTGGTGCCCTGTTGACTGTGGCTGAAACTCTGCTGCATTGGCGCTGATGGTTGACACTTGGTATGTGTTGACATGTGAGTGACTTTGTTGGCTGCGGTTTTCCTGTGAATGTGGCGGTACATTTCTTGGCGATGTTAACTCGGGTTGCCTATGGTACGCGGTGTGTGGACTGGCATGAAGCAATGTGTTGTGACGTTGTTTGCAATAATGACAACTTTTTGAGCTGGGACACTCACGCTTGAAGTGGCTATATGCAAGACAATTTTCACACACTCGTACATTGAAAACAGCCTGTTTCCGTTGCGCCACATCCAATTGCAGAAACTTTTTACATACTCTTAGTGAATGCTGTCCTTTGTTGCATACCTTGCAACTAGTGACGCGCCTCTCTTCTCCACGTGTGTGAAATACGTTTCTTGCTGCGCTTTTGTTTTTTGTTTCTGTGTCTCTCTGCTGCGCGACTGCTTCCAATGCCCTGAATCTTGCCTGTAGGAAGTCAAAGAATGATGCCATATTTGGCAGGTCCTTACTGCTACCCAACTTTTCTTCCCATTGTTGTTGTGTCGTCAAAGGAAGCTTTTGGAGGATCACAAAAATTAAAATCGCATCCCATGACTCCACTGGCAGCTCTAGATTCTTCAGAGAATGGATTATTTCCTGGGATGTGTCGAGAACCTCCTTTATTTCAGCCGCTGACTCGCTATTTAATGTTGACTGCCCTAAAAACAACTTCAGCTGCGTGTTTACCAGCACCCTTTTATGGTCATACCTGACTTTGAGGATCTCCCACGCTTTGACATAGTTTCCCTTATCTATGGCCAAGTGTTGAAGGAGCCTCTCCGCCTCACCGTTGACGCTGGACTTCAAATAGTGCAGCTTCTGCACCTCTGACAACGTTGAACTGTTGGATAAGGGAAACGAAAATGCCGTGAAACGACCTCCATGTTTCGTAACCACCCCCAAAGACTGGTATGTGTATTTTTGGTAATCTCAGCTCGCTATGCCTCTGATCTTTTGCATCGCTTTCAATGTTAACGTGTTGTGTGCCTGACATATCACTCCGTGGCAGCTTATCTATCGCATCCAAGATCTCTATACGGTAGTCTGTATAGATTTCCCGTATCTGTTCGAATATTTCGACGAGATCTGATACTTTTAGATCCTGCTCCAGTTTTTCAGCCCCGACTATCTCCCGATTATAGCCCTCAGCTTTCTCCAGGTTTGCCTCGAGCATTTGAAGGCGTGTCTGCAGATAATTTGCTTTACTTAACCGAGACGAATCTGCTTTTTTGAAATTTGCAAGTAAGTATATTTGCAAATTACCGAATGACATTTTTATTGGCTTATATTTATAATATATTTTATTTATTGTAGAACGTATTGACAAAAATGTAAGGAAGATCTACTTACTTGCCTTGTAGTACCACGGAATTGCTGCCCCTGTTAGAGTCTTCTTCAGTTAGAGTGCTGAATTAGAATATGATAGATCTATCCTTCAAGAAGTAGGTTTAAGACCGTACTGTTGACCAGACAAGAATCCTCTAGTAACAAAATCGGGTCGATTTTGCAAAGATTCGAGTAGCTTGCAAGTTCTCCTAACTGTAGTTTTGAAGACTTATATACAGTGCCCTCCAAAATCATCAGTTGAAATCACCATATAAGACACAAAATGGCTGATAAATGTGGAGAATAGATAAATTTTTAAATTGTTTTTTATTGCTATTAATAAAATCAGCTTTCAGTAGCACAGCTATATTAATTGAGACTTATATGGCTTTTTCGTAAACATGAATATGTATACAATTGTACCTCACCACATTTGAAATGCGTTGTACTACCGAAAGCTGGTATGGCTATCCTATTCTTTTGCAAGTTAAAGTCATTTATTGTAATAAAATAAATGTCAATATGGCGTGACTTTTTCTTTTATTAAATTATAGAATTAGCTCATGATCACGGAGCTTTATAAAACGCTTAATTTCGACCTGTTAATCATTTCCAATTTAACCTAACTTAAAATATATATAAATGTATGTATATATTTACAACGGTGAAAAGGATGAATGCAGCAGCAGTATATTAGTTTTACACGAATGGCTGGTTGCTATTAGCTATTGTATTTTTCCTTTTCTTATGGAATATTTGCAGGAGATATCTCCTTACAATTTTGTTGCCCTACAAGCGTATACTTTTGGTTATATAGTATTGGGAGTTCGATTATGAACAGTGCTCACCGAAAAGCCAAAATTCCATTTAAAATAGCTGGGTGGCAACTCGTGCTCCAAAGCAGGTTCAAAGAATCTGTCAACATTCCATGTAATAAACGATTACCTTACAAGAGATTTCGCCTTCTTCGTTAGTGAGCTCACGAGAATTGTTGAGAAGTCATAGAAAATAGCGTATTTCTGGTGGCAGTTCGATTATGAACAGTTGCGATATTTTTGCTGTCGCGTGGAAACTGCTCGAAGAGTTTTGTATGTTTTTTTCACTAAATCGTTAAAAAAAATAAATTTAATAAATGCATAAAAAAAAGTGTAATTTAAGACAATTAAACTTGGAAATTAACTCGGGATGATATAACAAAAATAATTTATTTCGGTGAACAGGGTGTGTCCTTGATTGAAACAAGCCGTAAAATTAACAGGTGTGTTGGAGTCGTGTGTAATTAATTACGTTAGACTTTGTGAAAATTACGGTGATTGAAGAGAATTTGACAATAACAGAAACATTTCAGTTCGTGACAAGAAGCGTATTTTACAGGAAGCTCGAGGGCATAATGTCACATCTATCTACTGATATTCAATGGAAGTTTGCTCTTCATATCACGGCGAGGAGGGTACGAAAGATTTCACATGAAGACAGAAACCTAGAGTACCTTGAGTTTGCGAGAAGTCACATGACCCAGACAGAAGAATGGAACAATGTTATATTCAGTGACGAAAAAAAATATAATCTCCATACCCCCGATGGTTTTTCATATTATTGACATGATTTCCGCACATCTAAGCAGGTTAAAAGAAGTAGAAATAGCGGATGAGGTTTGATTATGATTTGGGCGGCATTTTGCTTTGCGGGAATATCACAAACCACGTCGTTACCAAGAAATTTTAACGCTTGTACAAAGAAGCGATGTGCTAGATCTTAATATAGTGAGTATATCCGAAGAGTTTCTTGCAGAAAATTTCATATTCCAACAGGATAATGCGCCAGTCCACAACGCAAGGTCCGTAAAAGAATGGTTTTCGCAAAACAATATTGAGGTAATGAAGTTGCCAGCTCGAAGTCCAGATCTTAACCCCATCGCCTGCTTGACGAATTTTGGTAGTTCTCTTTGATTTCCGCGGATAGTTCCAAAAATAATGGTTCTTTTTTCTACTAATTTTGCAGCTAGTGATGCGCTCGTAAGGAAATTATCTATAGTGGCGCTTCTTCCGCATTGCGTGAACGGTTCCAGTAGTTTGAGAAGAACGAATTCCCCAAGCGGAGGTGAAGCTCCACTGTTTTCATATTTTCCCAAATATGGAAATCAATTTATAATGTATTTGGTGCTGACGCCATATGCTAGCCAGAATTTTATACCAAAATTATCCGGTTTTTTCGGCATATATTGCGTAAATCTACATCTCGCTTTGGTTGGAAAAAGCTGTTCATCGATAGTTAGAATTATAGCTATTCTCGATTAATTTGTACCCTACTTCAGAGATTAGAGCAAATTTATCTGTTTGTAAACGCTGGCTTCGTTAATTTTTTTATCAAACCTGATAAACCGCATAATTTCACAAAAATAACTCCTGCTCATGGTTTTTCAAAAAAAAAAAAGCGGAACTCCATTTCTTGTTCCATAAATATGAGATGTTCAAATTGTTTGGCTGATGTGCCCACGTGCATATAGAAGAGCAACAAATGCAATTATTTTTTGCACTAGTAAGATTATATTTAGTTCCCAATACTCAAGAGGCTTCTTCTTCTGTGCATTTTCTTATGTGCTCCGATATACACGACTGTCAATAAGCAAAGAAAATGCAGTTCTCACTTTGTCATAATAATAATATTTTGCTTGACATATACTGTCGGGCCTACAACCTCCCTAAATATATTATAAATTGACGGCCTTGTCCTATTTGTTGCCAAACTGTACCATCAGCCGCAATTTCGGTACATCGGTCTTCCACGTCACTTTCACTTTCTGAACTCGATAACAGTCTTTTTCTCTTTTGTCCTCTACGTATATTCTAAATATTCTCGTCTTCATTTTCTTTTCCTGAGGACTCACACTCGTCCGCACTGTCAAATGAGTCATCTTGTTGTTCTATGCTATCCACTTCACTTTCAGATAGTTCCTTTTCACTAAATTCCGAACAATCTTCATCAATGTTATTTATAATTTCCTATGATTTATCGGTAAAAAAACTAACAAGAGAGGAAATATTGGAAAATACGTTCGATGTATTTTTAAAGGCAAATGACGATGTGATAATGTTATTTATTATATTTATATATATTTATTTATTTATTTATATATAACTCCGCTGTAAACTATAATATCTTAAGTCGACTTAAGTGATTTTCTTACATTTTAGTCGTCATCAACGAACACACAAGAAAATGATACACCTACATTAGGGTGTCCCAGGCTATAAGGGTTAAATTTTTTTTTTTAGATAGAGATACGCATACCTTTTTTTTTTTCTATTTGACCCAGATAAGTGAAATATCAAATATTATTGCGATCGGATGACGATAACCCGTGCCGACTTAACGCCAAAATCTAAACATAAAAATTAGTATGGAGCAATGGAGGGAAAAGCAAAACTCATTTATTTTTGAAATAAGGCATCCGGTATTGGACTTTATTATTATATTAATTGTTGAAAGTAGGTTAATTATTTATTAATTTTCTTTTTAATGTTTGTTTTTTACAGTCAGGATACTTTTGTCGATGTTCTTGTACGCAACGAAATAAAAATTGCTTTTGCTCCTCTTGAACAGTTAGCAGGCCGTGAAAATCTTGCATCAACTTGACTGCTCTTTCAGCAGAGTCATTAACTGCTTTCAGTTTTAATAGCTTGCTTTTAGCATGTTGGTACGAAGCATTTTTAAGCCACAAAGAGGGGCACTCGTGGAGAAAAGCACCATCAATTTTCAATCGACTAAATAAGGACTTGCTTTTGACTGAAACAAAGTCATCGATGTTTTTTTCTGAAAACAAAAAAAGGAGGATTATTGATATAATTTTTTAGTTATGTAAATAAAAAAGTTAAAAAAACAAACTTAATTTTCAAACTTACCATAAAGTCTGCCACAAAGTTCTTCTTTCGATGGAATGTAGCATTTACCATAGGCAGATGGATATTCTTTGGCTAAGTTAGCAACCATTTTGACTTTCGTTTCTTGGCTTACATCATCATCAAATAGAGACAAGATAGACACTTCGTCTGTCAAATACCACAAATGCAAACAAAACTTCTGTAATGCTGCTTTCGAGATGCTTTCATCTATTGTTTCATAAGATTTTATAGCTTTCAGAAAACACAAATCCTGGTAAGGTGCTTTTACTGCTAAAATGCATTGCAACCAAGGCCTAACGTATATTGTCACGATGAACAGGCAGACGTCTAACAGAGCTTCTTTATCTTTGTTAGAAATTCTTAATTGATCACCAAGTAACGATATTTTTAATGAGTAAATCGCTCTCGTCATCCATCGAGCTTGGTGCATGGCACCTGGAGGCCGGATCTTAAATTTTTTTTCTGCATCGCCGCCAAGAAATATTATTGAAAGTTCGATTAACTCTCTGTAATCATCCCTAGTAATTTCTTTAGTTAATTCAATTTGGTAAAAATCGATAAGTCTGTTGATCTCAGAAACATTCAAACATGATAGCTTTTCTGTACAGCTCTGTATTTTCTCGGATCGACATTCTTCCAGTTCTCTCGAAATTTCTTGAACATTGGAATGTCTGGGCTTGTGGTAACTTGGCAGATTCTTGCTTCAAACACGCTTTTTAGTACTAATTCGTAGACGTGATGGCGGCAAGCAAAAATAATCATTTCCCTGCCTAGTTTCTGTTCGAGAAGTACACAAGTACCATTGATTCGACCAGTATTTGAAGCAGTCGTATCACAACACAAAATCTGCACTTTATCCTCAAGATTCCAATCAATTATAGCATTCCAAAGTACCTGGGCCTGTTCCTTTCCTGTAGATTTATCCAACTTTGGTACAGCGATAAGTTGTTCTTTATCGTCAAACGTTATAACTATCGGCAGACGTTCTTCCTTAGATTTGCGTGAATCTAAAGCCGGCAAAAGTTTACCATCCCAGTGGAGTGTTACAATATCCGGAACCTGGTTTTGAAAATTAACCTTTATGGCTTCCGCTCGCTCTTTTCGCTTTTCCGTACGAACCCTTTGAATAGTGGACTTGCTTATAGGAAATTCGTCTGTGTTATGTCCAAGAGCTTCAATAGTTGCTTCAATAATAAACACAGCATCTCTCACACTCAATTGACACCGATCTAATGCTGCCACTAATTTTGGAGTGATAAAATTCTTCCTCATAACAGTTTTATTTATAATGGATTCTGTTTTGGTTAGGTTTGGCAAAATTTCCTGTAAATCCATCAATTCTGAATCAGACGACAAACTTTCTTGTAGCGGGTTATAAGATGATGTTGAAGGAGCTAAGGATGAAAAATATTTAGCACGTCGTTTTTGCTCCTCGACGTTTCTAAGGTGCGCTCTTTCTTCTTTGTGTGTTTGTTTTTGGTCAACTCCGGCTAAATGACCAGGTCGGCCTGGTTCTCTTTGGCGCTGCAAAAAAATCCTATCTTCATCTATCTTTATTAATTGAAGTGCATCCGCATGTGCAATGTCAAACAAATTGTTTAAATTTGTAACAAACTCATGTCGACGCTGCTCAAACACGTTTTTTGTTTTGTTTGCATTTTTTTGCAAATTTCTCCAAACTTGATACAATGTAATTAATTTTTTAACACAATTAGGTAGAGATCTTGTCGGGATACGGGCCTTTTCCCAATAAATAATGCACTCACGAATAGTAAGATTTGCGCTCTCATTGACACTTAAATTCACTTCACGAATATTATAGAACAAAACTGCCAGTACTTGCCCATTATAGGGAAGTTTTGAACCAGTAATTTGATGTTTAACGTTCCCTATTAAAAATATCTCCTTTCTACAACTGCGTAACTCCACCGACATGTTAACAGAACGAGAACAATGTGTTTACTAATAAAATAAACATGCAATAACAAGTTATCGATATGTTATTACTCGCGTGCCATGCCTTGCAAGTACTGACATGTTTAGATGCAAGTCGGCACGGGTTCCTCTGGTTCAAAGTACATGAAACTTTATTTACTATTGTTTTGACAGTATTCGAATAAAATAAGAGGGTATGCGTTACAAAAATTTAAACTTGATTTTTTTGGGACACCCTAACCTACATCTAGAAAAAGGAAAAGGAATTTCGGTAAGGAATATGTAACCAAAAGTGGTAATACTGTTAGGGAAAAATTGTGTAAGCAACTTCAAAATTGCTGAAAAATGTGTAACGACCGAGTTTCACGTGAGCACCTACAAACTATTTTTAATTCGTACTGGGCACTTGGAAGCCATTAGATGAGAGCTCAATACTCGTATTTAAGTGGCTTAATTGAATCAAACGTTAAAAGTCAGAGTGCTTGCAAAAAAAGGAACAATTAATAATCGAAACAGGATCCAAATCTCTACTTATTTGGAATGTAGGAAAGACTTTAAATTCTCTTGGGAATCGACAAAAAGCGTGGTGATAAACAACAAAATTGCAAGGCTTCTTCGTGTTAATAGAAGCGTATCACAGAGCTCCATTCAATGACCAGTTCGCTTTACTTTACGAGTATATGTGAGCGATGCATGATGACCTATATCCTATACAAAAGTGGGTAGTAAAGAATGACTTCTGTCTTAACTCAGCGAAATCGAGTGCACTTGTTATTGTACAAAATTGTTAGATTTATCGGTCTTGCCAAATATTAAGCTTGGGATTAATACTATCGAGTACGTTGTGTCTACAAAAATCTGGATACAACATTTAACAGGTCCCTATCTTGGAATACTCATGTAAGTATCACCACAGGTACAATTTATGGCGGACTCTATACCCTTTATTTGGTAATCACAACGTTTATTATTAGTATAATAAAACCTAAGTTACTTCTAGCCAAATATCTCTTGTTATCAATTCTCTTGTGTGGATGTGAGATTTTCTGTAACTTGGATTATGACTCCAGTGGAAAAATTATTGTCGCATACGAGTACAATAACATTCCACGACAAATATACAATCTTAAATGCTACGGCCACTTTTCTGCGTACTCCAAGAAAATGTGTGGCTGATGCATCTTAAATTTACTAAAGCTTCGATCAATTTGTCTGCTACACGAAGGAATATAAATCATCCAGAACACCTATACAACAAACTAACTTTTGTACAGTCATGTAGAATATTTGTGCTGGTCCAAACGAGATATTTCTGTCACAGAATATGTATGTTATCCTTCGTAATCCTTCGACTTTGGAACTCTCTGCCCTGAGCATCAAAAGAACTATAGTAAAAATAAAATTTCCGTTAAAATCTCCCTTTTATATCACTTGGGAGTTAATTGATTAATAGAATAATACCATATTTAATGTAAAAACATAAATACGAGTATATTTGTTGGGGTGTGTAGGGTTTTACTTTGATTAGATACGTGTGCGGTTAAAAATGGGTAGAAAAATGCGGTTTAATGAAACACGTCTTTTCTTGATTGGATGTAACTGCAAAGAGAAAGTTTATTTGTCCGGAAATCATATCCATATTTAACTTTTAACTGTCGTACATTTGTACAATATTACAATTCCTTGTTTACATAAGAATTTAGTTGTTACATTTAAATTAAGTTTTAAATAGATATGACAATTTAAATAAAGAAAATAATTATATGAAATTAAATGCAATTGTATTTCCGAACAATTCAGTTCCAGTTTTAAATGCATTTTATTTTATTAATCATTAACTCTTACATACTAACAAAAAAATGCTTAAATGGTAGCTTAAAATTACTTAACAATCTTATACTACCTTACTGGGCGCACACAGGCACTCTAAACTACTCTAAATTCTTATATATATATCTTTCAACTTTATTTACATTTTATTTAGAATTATTTATTTTGTACACTTTGTACAATTGTTAACAAAAAACTTAGCATATGGACATAATTTTTTATTTTTATAAAAACTTAATACCTTTTTTTTTTTTCTATAATGAGCGCGCGCTCAAGGGGTTTGAGTACCCTTAAGGTGGTTGTACACAGCGCGGGCAAGGGAAATTTAGGGAGGAAGAAAAGAGAGGTACCGATGTACATTGTTTTTAAATGTTTGCAAGTTATAACGACCAGGAAATACAGAGATCGGCAGGGCATTCCATAAGCGAGATGTACGGCTTAGGAACGAATCACGATATTTTAGAGTACGTCCGAAAATGGGCTTGAGGGTATTCTGATGAGCATTCATAGCGAGACGGGTGTTACGGTTGAAAGTTTGAATGGGCGGAATGCTACTGGCGATTTCAGTGGAGCACTGGTGGTGGAAATAGCGATAAAACAAAGTGAGACACGAGACATTTCGTCGGTGTTCGAGGGTGTCCATTGATTGACTGATATTAGTATCGTCAATAAGTTTTATCGCACGGTTTTGAATCCTATCTAGCAGGTGCAGAGATGTTTTAGGAGCACCTGACCAGTTGTGGGAGTTGTACTCCAATTTTGGGCGGATGAATGCTTTATATATTGAGGCCAGATCAGAGGGGGTAAAATATCTCTTACATCGCTTGAGGAAACCTAGACATTTCGCAGCATTTTTGGCGACATCAAATATGTGGTCATTCCAACGTAAGTTGTCATTGACACACATACCGAGAATGGAAAATTTTTCGATTTCGACGATGCAAGTGCCATTCATAGATAATGGCTGGGTGTTTAAATTTCGCTTTAAAGACAGCAGACAGCATTGTGTTTTGGAAGCATTAAATTCCACTCTATTGATAGTTCCCCAATTGGTTATGCTGTTGATATCGGAATTTAATGAGCTTAGCATACGCTGCCGTTCTCGTACTACAGCCGAAGAGCAGGACCGTGAGCAGAGAGTACTGTCATCAGCAAAGGAATATATTGGATTAGAAGTAGCAGACAAGAGATCGTTAATGAAAATTAAAAAGAGTGTCGGTGACAGAACAGAGCCCTGGGGCACACCAGCATTTATTTTGTGAATATCAGACTTGAAACCGTCCAAGACAACTTGAATTGAACGTTCCGGAAGGTAATTTCTAATCCATTGAAGAAGAGAGTCGTCGATCCCAAATGCACGCATTTTCGACAAAAGAGCCTGATGCCAAACTCTGTCAAATGCCTTAGAAATATCAAGTGCAACTATCTTGCTTTCGCCAGATTGATGTACGCTTTGGTTCCACTTTTCGGTGAGACATGCCATCAAATCACCAGTGGACCTGTTGCTACGAAAACCGTATTGCCGGTCATTGAGAAGTTTTCGTGTTTCGAGATATTTCATGAGCTGACGATTTATCAGTGTTTCCATGACCTTGAAAAGAAGGGACGTAAGTGCAATGGGTCTGTAGGAGGAGAGAGAAGATGATTCGCCTTTTTTAGGGACGGGCTGGACAAATGCTGTTTTCCATCTGCTCGGGAAGAGTCCTAAAGTGTAGGATTGATGAAAAAGCTTACGCAGTGGTTTTGCCAGCGAGGAAGAACACCTCTTCAGAAGAAGGGGAGTTATACCATCTGGACCAGCGGATTTATGTATGTTGAGATCTTTAAGTACGCTTGCTACTACACGAGTGCGAAAGTAGATTCGTCTCATTGAAGATTCGACGCACTCAAGTGTAGGCGGAGACAAAGCACAATCTGGGAGTGTTGACCTGGCCGCAAAGTGTGCAGCAAGCAGATTGGCCTTATCCAAAGAGCTGACAGCTGGAATGTCATTGTAAATGAGCGTTGGAACTTAAAATAAACCATAGTCTACCAAACCTACATACACAATACACACATACACACACATAGACATTATACACAATAATATACATATATTAGTATTTACTTTTATTTCCGAACAATATTTGTACTTATATTCGCATAATATAAGTTAATTAAGCAGAATATGAGTTAAGCTCCTAACATTAATTAATTCTTCTTCCTTTTAATAAGATCATTTTCATCATCATTATTATGAATTCTGAAAATATATTTCAAACTTTTTGCTACTATTAATGACTACCCTCCGTTCTTTTGCATTATACAATTCACGGAAGAGTCCAAGTACAGAAGTCTACTGTGGCAACAGCATTGCCCATCTTCATATAATGTAGCATATAAATAAAGCTTATGATGGTTGTGGTAGAATGATGTTATGACACGTTCAGCCACGAAGTTGCATTCTTTCAGGCAATACGAAGGACCTCCTTTAGATTTCCTGCTAAACCATTCAATTTCGCTTTTAAATGAAACATCTTGGTTTGCTTTCAATCATATCAATTGAACTTTCTGTTTCCTCTGAATAAATTTTGCATGTTCTCCTTTTGCCGGGCTCAGCACTGGCAGAGTAAGTCTGATATTTTTTTTCGAGTAATCCCATTGCATATGTTTCTCAAAGCTACTATACTCGTATTTACTCGAGCAACGTAAAAATCAGTAGAATGGTTGATTGGCTTTCGCCAATACTTTGGAATGATGAATTTCATGTAATTCATCTGAATAAAACAAAAAACGAAAAAAAAGTGATGTACTCGTACTTGTATCACACTATATACAAGTATTTATCTCAATGAAGTTAATCAATATATGCATACTTTGAAATTCCACTGCACTTGTTTGACATAAGTTACATATCAAGTTTGGTGTCCTGTGATAACTTTAAGTGTCATATTGAAGCAGTGTTCATACTTTTTTTATTTAACCCTAGACCGCGCGCTGGTTGCCTTAGTCAACCACTGAGGCATTGTGATGCCATTGCTTGTACAGGTTAAATCTTGTCGTTCAAAAGTTCAAAAAATATTGTGAAAATATTGCCTGGGTGATGCTAAGAATGCGTCAAGTGCAATTGATTGCTTTTTTTTTTTTTTTTTTTATTCATTATTCTTTATCACAATGGTATTAGTAATTCCAGATATAAATGTAAGCTAACAATAATATAATGAATAGTTAGTGGCACTCGATATTATAAAAGAATAGTGATAATGCCACTTCAAATAGTTATTTATGTTGTGGGGTGGACATATTAAAAAAGAAAACTAAAATTCAAACCAAAGAGACCAAAAAAAGAAAAATTACTATAGGATGCAAAAACAAGCGAATGCATACATAGAAAAATAAAAGATTTGAACAATTTACATAAATATTACACAGTATAACGAACCAAAATTTCAATTTCATCATGATCGAAATCAAGAAGCCACAGTTTTACTTTGTTTAAGAAGGCGAATAAAGATCTAATGGATCGTATTTCTGGGAAATCGCAAAATAAATGGTTTTTAAAATATCGCTGGAGCAAAACTTGTTGAGGCGATAGAAGCAACGAATGGTAGAAAGGAGATATTGCTTTAAAATTGAAATGTGTTCGGACCAATTCAAATTTCGATCAACTGTCACTCCAAGATATTTAAAGTGATTTACAGTTTCAACTTTAAAGCAAGTGGTATGACAAGAGACATTAACATCAAAAATTTTCTCAACATTTAGAGCAGAGCACGTCGACAATATATACCTCCGGCAGTTAGGGGCATGAAATATGACATCTATGTCGGGACATTCCTGTGGACTTAGGCTAAAAAACATGAGCTTTGTCTTGTTGCTAACTATGAGTTTATGTTCAGCGAACCAGGTTCTCAATCGTGGTTGATATCAGCAATTAGGTTCAGAGGGTTGACAGAGCTATATGCGATTCCCAGATCATCAGCATAAGCTTTAACTTTTCCATTAAAAGGCAGTGCAAATATGGAATTGATGTAAATCAGAAACAAGATAGGTCCAAGGACGGACCCTTGAGGAACTCCAAGATGAAGAGTCTTAGGGAGACTAATACTCGTCCCGACTTTAACCTGTTGGATCCTGTCTTTGAGATACGACGCAAACCAATTATGCATAGATCCGCGAAATCCTGCATTATCTAATTTATACAAAAGGATGCTGTAATCAACCATATCAAACGCTTTAGTTATATCAACAAAGAACCCAGCGCAATATTTTTTGTCATCCAAACCTTTCTGTATAAAGGAGCAAAAGTCCAAAAGAGCATCCTCAGTGGAAAGGTCAGTCCTAAACCCAAACTGCATTGAACTAAAGAAATTGGTTTTACCTAAATATTCCAAAACCCTGTTCTTGACCGCCTTTTAAAAAATTTTAGAAATCGAAGACAGAAGTGAAATCGGCCTGTAATTATTTTTCTCTTTTCTATCCCCTTTCTTAAAAAGTGGTATCACAAGGGCACGTTTAAGTTTTTCGGGGAAAACTCCGGACACAACACTCAGATTAAAGAGATGTGCTAAAATGTCAGCGATGTAGAAGGCAATATTTTTCAGCACAGTGTTAGAAACATCATCACTACCACAAGAATATGAATTTCTTAAGGAATTAATAATTTTTAGGATCTCAAGGCCAGTAATTGGTGCAAAAAAGAAGCTA
Organism: Volucella bombylans; assembly: GCA_949129095.1. Taxonomy (NCBI): domain Eukaryota; kingdom Metazoa; phylum Arthropoda; class Insecta; order Diptera; family Syrphidae; genus Volucella; species Volucella bombylans. Next base: position 26,834,878 of record OX422142.1, on the reverse strand, counting down.
TTTCTACACAAATGGATATCAGCAGTAGTATTGCAACAGCTACAATGAACAGTGGAATTTCCGGGAAAATGGTTATCTCCAATTGAAACAAAGTGATCATTGAACTCATTCGCTACTGCTAGGGGATCAATGATATTACCATCACTGCTATTAAGTTCTACAGAAATATGCTGGTCTTTAACACTGCGATTCATAATGCTGTTTACAGCTTTCCACTCTTGTTTCAGGTTTCCTCGGGATTTTCTCATAAGGTTGAGGTAGTAATTATCGCGGCAAATCCGAATTTCCATGTTTGTTGATTTACAAATACGTTTATATCTATTTTTTAACCTAAAATTCATAGGATGTCTATAGCATTTTTGACGGAGTTTGTTTTTATATTTTATTTTATTAAGAAGAGAGTTGTTAACCCAGGGCTTAAGTCTTATTTCTGAATGTTTTCGCAAAGTGACAGAATTTGAAGAACTTATGTAGTTTTTTAAGGTTTTCAGAAATAAATCATAAGCCCTGGAAGCATTCTCTTCAGCGTAGACCTCAACCCAGTTCTCAAAAAGCAACAAATTATTCAGTTCCAAAAAATTTATTTTAGAAACTATGGGTATGGTCGAATTTTTAACGTAGTTCTGATGTTTTAAACCATTAAACAGAAGCCCAGTCATGCAGTGATCAGAAATTCGTAAATCAATGTTAATACCATTACAAAAATTTGGTGAGATTTTCTCAAAACGACCAAGAACATGATCAATACAAGTTCCTCCGATTGGTCTAGTTACCTCATTTACGAAAGAGACTAACCCATGCTCAGCAATAAGAGCAAGATAAGAATCGGAGGCAGGACTTGAAGTTAGTAAATTCAAGTTGAAGTCCCCTAGAATGATAAGATTGGGCCCTTTCAGGTTGCACAAAAAAACAAAAAAACTCGTCATAAAACACGTTAAGAGACTGACTGTTAAATCTATACACACAAACAAAAGTAAAAAGTATATCGCATATCCTACAAGAAACATTAATACCATCAAAACTCGAAAAACTGTAGTATTTCACCTCATGATCGGCATACAAGTTTCGCACAAAAGCACCTACGCCACCTGCAGAATACGAATCATTAGTATTAGCCACAAAATTATAACCAGGAATCGTGTAATCGCTGGTCTCACAAGAATAAATCCAAATTTCAGAAACAAAAATTATGGCAGGCAAATATTGAAAAGCTTCAAGATTGCTGACCAGTAAATCAAAATTTGTTCGCAAACTTCTAATATTTTGATGTATAATATATACAGATTTGTTATCAATTGAATTGTTTATGTTGTTAATGGTAAGGTTGTTGTTCATAAGATCAAAACTCTCTTTTAAATTATGTATCATCTTAAATTAATTCGATATTGAAGCTAAATCTTCGAATGATCTTATAACCACAGCCTCACCATTTTCAACTTTTCGCAATAAGATTTTAGAGTTGCTAAACCATAAATATTTAAATTTTTTTTCAATTTTAACTTTTTTCGCTGCCAAGAACAAATTTCTTCAGATTATAAGCGTTGAAATGATTGATCAAATAGTTTACTGTAGAAATTTATATATTTCTCGTGAACGTGAAGAAGTGGAGTATAGCCGTGAACGCTAATTGGCTAATTGGCTAATTGGAGCAAGAAGTTGCATGTCCTCGAAAAGGTTTTGGTTTCTTTTGAGATGTATGCATTTTGACGATAAGAGTACTCGAGTTGAAAGGCGAAAAACAGATAAGTTGGCTGCTGTTCGTCCTCTTCTAGACTCATTTATGAGAAATTGTAAAAACTGTTACACTCCCAGTGAGTTTGTTACAACTGATGAAAAATTAGTTCCTTTCCGCGGCCGCTGTTCTTTTATACAGTATATACCAAGTAAGCTAGCAAAATACGAACTAAAATTCTTTGCAGTCAATGATTCTGAAACATCCTACAAGTCAACATTAGAACTTTATTGTGGAAAACAACCTGTAGGGCCCTACGAACTTTCAAATAAACCCTATGATATAGTACACCGCTCGATGGATCACCTGAAAGGAAAAAACATAAATCTGACGGTTGATAATTGGTACACGTCGTATGAGCTCGTTTTGAGTCTTTTAGATGATAAAATTACTACTCTAGGTATATATTTACGAAAAAACAAGAGAGAAATTTCTCCACAATTTTTACCTAATAAAGATCGTCCTGTGAATTCAACTATATTTGGGTTTCAGTATGAAATTATGATGTTATCGTACCCCCCTAAAAAAATAAATCCGTTATTCTTCTTTTTTTTCGATGCACAATTCTGCTTCAATTGGTAATCTTAAGATGAAACCACATGCTATACTTGACTATAATATGACAAAAGTTGGGGTCGACACTTGCGACCAGATGGAGGGAAAATACTCTGTGTCAAGAAAGAGCAATAGGTGGACAACGTGCCTATTTTTCACACTGCTAAATATAAGTGGAATAAATTCTTATGTAATAACAATACAACAGCAACGCTGAACAAAGAGTGATGAGGAGATGTTTTTCTGAGCGCTCTAAAATAATCACATTGCCAATGGATATTCGCTTATATACCATTCCAGGATAAAGATGAGCGTGAACCTGTGCAAAAAAAACAATGTGTGAGGAAAGGGCGCTGTGCTCTCTGTGGTCGCAAGGGTAATCAAGTAACGACAATGAAGTCTGGTTTTTGCAATAATTTTGTTTGTAAAAAACATTCGAAGAATGTAATAAAATGTGTTTCTTGTGAAAACGGTACAGATGTTGACGATTGACCACGCTAATTTTGTTTTTAGTTAGCGAGTATGATATTATTTTTATTTTAATACTTTTTTTAACAATAAATAGTTTGAATAAAGTGTTTGTTCTTTCATGATGTACATTAAAATTGAATAAAAAGGTGGTGGTTGACAAAGTCCACCACGCACCCGGATGTGGTGGTCATACTAGGTGCGCCCGGTCTAGGGGTAAAACCGAAAGCAAACGCTTGTTTTTGTTTGTGAAATATTGATTATTTAGAAAAGGTGTTAGGAAAGTGTTAAATTATTGCAGTGACCGAGTAAGTACTTATTGTACATTAAGTAGTTAGAAAGGAAACACGTATTATGAACGTTGTTCGATAGTTACTTGCAGGCGAAAATATTGGCTCTCAGGACTTAAATAGGATACTCTGCACAACTTCGTTATAATTATAATGTTGTCGTTGAATCGTTTTCTCCGTAAGTCAATGGTTTCATAGACAGTATGGCGGGTAAACTCATTCTGCTTGCGGATCGATTTCTTCCATATTATCGAAGAAATAATCAACAATCATTGACCGGTGATGGTTGCTATTGTCTGCAATGCGATCTTCGGCTTCATTTGTAAAAAACAAATTACCAATGATGCCACTAGCTTGCACTACAGTCGGATGAGTATCTTCTGAATATGCCATACTGCGGAAAGGGCAATTTTTCTTGTTCAGCCACCCCAAGAAATACGATTTTTCGATCGACCTTAAGCTGCCAGAGTGTATGTGTTTGGAAGTTTATCCACAATACGACAAATAACGAGTTCAGATGGCCGATTATGCCGATCAAAGAAACACACAATCTCTATATCGATCTTCCTTTACGATATAAATGAAGTGATTATGGAGACGAGAACGTTTGGTCTTATGAATTGACAGCAATAAGGATATAATGCGCTGGAGGAAGCACATCGAACAAAGAGGGAGAGCGCCGAAAAAAGGTCAGTTGTTGTGACTTAGTTTGGTGTCAAAAGAAAAGATTATGTTTGCAACTCCACGCCTTGCTTGAAACGCCTTACAGCCATTGAACAACAGTCCGTTGTCAGGTTGGTAGTCAACTCTAAATGAGCAGCTCGGATGGCGTCACATATAAATGTCACTATCTAAGCTTTGTGTAGGACATCATTTCCAGAATTCACGTAATATAACGGCCTACCAAATCGACTCCTATGTTGTCAAAAGGTCTCACCGAAGTGATTTTTTTAATTAGTAGAATAGCAAACGGTTGGGTGACCGGCTGACCAAATAACTTCTTCCAGACAATGCATTTTCGAATTAGTTTTTTACTCAGCTAAAGTTCTCGAATAATCCAGAATCGTTCCCCAAGACTAGATTTGTTCCACCATGAATCTCTTACTTCAAGAAGAAGATCAGTCAGCTTCAGTCGCAATGAAATTGGATTGATGTCTTCGACATATTCTTGATTTGCACCGTTGTAAATATTGATATCATAAAGCCAGTCTGTACCACAGTAGAGACGTGGAAATACCGCGAGTTAAAACGTCAGCTGTGTTACTTTTCACAGAGCAGAGCCACCAGTATACATGGTTTCCACCTTTGCGTCAGTCAGTATATCCAGTACAGGGTTATTTTAGGATCTGGCCAGAAAAGAAATTCTGAAACATGGATTCGCAAAGCCATCTTGAAGTAGGCGCATAATCTTGCTGTTACCCAGGTCAAATAGACTACAGCTACCACCGAAAGTGGTCATGTGGTTTTCTGTCGGAAGTACTACTTTCTTTGTCCACTGGTCGATGGGGAAGATGTATGGTTACTCTTTTTGACATGTCTGGCCACTTAACGACAAGCTCAGTTAGCTACACCCTTGTGGTGATTCAAAGACCTGTGAAAACAACACAGCACAATTACCTGGACAACTCAAAGAAAAAACCCCTGAAAACAGATGTCAAAAAAGATAGTCAGTTTTCGTTTAACTTCGTTGTTTCGTCAAGTACGAAGACAGCAAATACGAATACAGAGGTGCACAGCACGAATAAAGCGAAAGCAATATCAAATTACCCCATTCTAGGCTAAATCGCCTTCGATATTGTCGCACAGGTTGAGGCGCAATTTATTACACACAAAGTAACATCAGATCGAGTAAAATTTAGCATAGTGGTAGCTAAAGCTATCGGAAGCGATTTACAACCTCCGGCTTTTTGTAAATACGACAACCTAAAAAAAAATTACAGTATTTCCAGACACGGAACAAGTAATTAGGAACACGACGTTCGTCGCAACTGTACACGGAGCTGGAAAATCTAGCAGGCGTTAAAATCAGCCACGATTTTTTGACATCTCTCTGGTTGAAAATATTATCAAGTCAAGTGCAAGCCATTTTGAAAGCATGCAATAACGAATTGCGTGAATTGGCAGTGCTAGTGGAGCAAATCATAGTGGTAAGAGAATTCTCGAAGATAGCCATAACTCGAACAGCAGAGCGGCGGCGGACAGACGAGGTTCAAAAATGAGTGTTCGTCATTAGAAGCGAAAATGGACGACATAGTAAATCGATTCTCACGATTAGAAAGAGGATTTAATGAATGAAATAGACAACAAAGCCGAACCAAAGAATGAAATACGAACACACAGAGAGAGACAACAAACAACAACGCACCACGAAGTGACGCCAAGTATCACCTTCAGCACGGTTTGAAAACCAGCCAAGGGAAAACATAGATCAAACGCTAGAGGAATCGGTTTTGTATAGAGCGAATTTATGTCACAAATTCAGCAACATTTACAGATTTTTTGATTGACACTGGGGCTGATATTTCAGTCATCCCCCCTTCGTATACTAAAAACCCAAAAGAATTGAAACTTTACTCGTCGAAGCGTATCATTACTCAATAGTATGGCAAGCGGAGAATGAAATTCCAATTTAGCTCATTACGAATTGATGGTAGACAGTAAGCGCCGAAAATTAGTCCACAATGAGTTGGAAAAATACGTAACGAGCAACAGCGACAAAACGACGAGTATTTCAACGATCGACATAAGTAGTGAATATGCAGAAATATTAAACGAATATAAAAACATAACAACTGCAGAGAGTACGCTAAAAACGAGTGACTCTACGGTTACACACCAAATCCTGATGAAGGGCCCGCCGACTTTTGCACGACCACCGGCTAAGCTAGAGGCAGCAAGAGCTGAGTTTAAAAGTCTGACTGAACAGTCAAATAGTAATTGGCCCATCTAATAGTAATTGGACAAGTCCCTTGCATATGGTAAAAAAATCCAATGGAGAGTGGAGAAATTGCGGCGACTACCGAAGTCTAACTATCCCAGACAAATATCCAATTCCATACATTTAGGATTTTCCCACTATTTTATTCGGTAAATCAGTTTTTTTAACTCTAGATTTGCAAAAGGCGTACCACCAAATCCCTGTTCAGACGGAAGATATCCCCAAAACTGCGATTACGACACCACTTGGCCTCTACGAGTTCCAGTACACGACCTACGGATTGCGCAACGCCGCGCAAATCTTTCAAAGGCATATCAACCAAGTTTTGAAAGATTTGGATTTTGCTTTCTCTTTTCGTTAACAAAATAATAAATTCGACAAAAAAGTCAAACGATTTCAAAATTCGCAACGCCAAAATTAGTAAAAGATTTAAAAAGATTTTTGGATGTAGTTAATTATTATAGGCGGTTTGTACCAAATGCGGCAAAAACTCAACTGAACTCAACTATTCAACTCAGTCACAACTCAGGGTCTTACGAAGGACTGGGCAACTTTCTTCAAACAATGCAAACGGAGTCTACTTGCAAAGGTCTTGACTGACTAAACTCTTAGGTGCAGTTCACCTTAAGACGACGCCTTTTAACCCACAGGCAAATGAAATAGTTGAGTGTATGCATCGAATTTTAAAGACGGATGGACGGAATGGAGCCATGTCCTACATTTTATATTGCTTGGGATACGCACCGCACTTAAACCGGATATAAAGGTTTGCGCTTAGTTTTCGTTATTAGTTTTCGGAACAACGCGTCTATCAGGCGAATTTTTTACAGAATCACGAGAAGAAGTCAACCATTCCGAATTCCTTAAAAATATAAAACAAAGGATGGAAAAGTTAAGACCCGTTGCTACATCGAATCATTGTGAGGATCATGTAGTTATTCACAAGGATTTAAAAAACGCTTCGCAGTAGAGTACTTTAATTTAGTAGAAGTACTTTAGTTTTCGAGTCAATGGAAAAGTGCGGAAAATATCCATCGATCGACTGAAGCCAGCTTTTATATTCAATGGAGAGTACAAAAAACGCCGAACACGAACGAAGCGGAAAAACACAGGAGCTCCCACCTTCCGAATCGAAACCACTCGAGAAAAAAACACCTACATCCTCTAGACTGACCGTAACTAAATCAGGTGTGATAGTTTGTAAACTACAGCGTTTTCACAACGAGTGGAGTAGCAAAGCGATTCAAAGTTCCATGTAAGCAACACACACCAACAAAAATAAGAAAATTACATGTCAGTCACCTTGACGACTTAAAGAAAAATCGCCTGAGAACAGAGGCTTACCTCAAGTTCCCTGCTGCTTTGAGATATGGCTTCAGCTTATCGAACTGTCGATATATTTGTTAGCTGTGTTCTAAATACACCACGAGCTAATATCATACTTTCATTTTGCCCGAACTCTTTTTACTCTTTTATCCCGGGATTCGGGATATTTCAAAATTTCACATAGTTTTCTTTTTTAATTTTTTAATTAGGGTGCAGTTCCGAATAGTACTCGCCTCCGATTAAAAATTTTGGTACGTATAGTCTAACACACAGAAATAAAAATCCAAAACCGTGTTCGGCACAAACTAAAGGAAAGGATTAAACTCCCTTTCCGGCAGGTTTAAAATTTAAGTTGATACCATTTCTTTTTTAAATAAACATTTTTTTCCTAAGTCAACCTTAGGCTCTGCCAATAGTTTCGCACTCTGAGTTGAGTGAGGTCCCCTTTCACTTGCCTCTACCACTCAACGCCTATGCTGGACAGAAAATCACCCAAATAATTTTCCTCTTAAAGCAACCAAGAGCACCCTAATTTTTTTTTTTAAATAACTTAACACTCAAGTGGGTGTAAATACACTTATAAAGCCTCAGCACGTGTTAAGTTTTTTGGAAAATGGGATACGGAGAGAATGTAAGATGTTTGGCCTCAGTGGTTATTTCGCCTCATGGGTGGCATCCATCCAAAGAGGGTTCTGCTAGAAAATTTCCTTCTTAGCCAAAAGAGGTAGCGATTGGCAAGAGTTATTCTTCGTTTGATCTCAGCGCTAGTGTCGCTTTCTGAATTAATAGCGGAGCCTATGTAGACAAAATCCTTAATTACCTCAAAGTTATATTTGTCGAGGGTGGCATTCTATTCAAGACGTCGGCATTGGGTGTCCTTTCTTGTCGACTGCATTTACTTAGTCTTCTCCGAAACCGCCAGTTTCACGCTAGTTGCTTCCGACTATGTTAATATCGTCGGAGTATGCTAGTAATTGGACAACCTTTTGAGAGATTGTGACTCTTGTCTTGACGCGTAAGTTTTGCACTATTCTTTCAAGAAAGATGTTAAAGAAATCACATGATATCGCGTCGCCTTGTCTGAATCCTTTTTTGACATCAAAAGTCTCGGTGAGTTCTTTACCGACGTTGATGGAGCAACGTGCATTCTCCATCGTCATCCTCCTCAAACTAAAGCTAGACATTGCTCTGGTGGTGGTGTGTATTGACTTGGAACTTATAGGATTTTTCCAACACCTGCCGTAGTATGAATATGGCTTGAAGCCACGCTGATATGGACTAATCAGGTTGTTGACGGTATGGCTTCAGGCATTCACACAATACGACAAAGAGGATCTTGTAGGCGTTATTAAGAAGGCTGACGTCTCTATAGTTGGCGCATCTCTTGGGGGTCGGACAAACATTGCTTACAAGGCATACTTTCGTCCGTCGCTGTATGGTACTTACCAAGTCATCGTCTGCCGCTTTGACGATGTGAAGATAGATATGGCTATCTTCACTCCATCCAGGTCGGGTGGACGGAATTGTTGGCTTACGTCGTCCAGGTTGAAAGGTTCATTCTGCCTGACAGCGGTATTTGGTTCGTCATTGTCGATATACAGTCTACAGAAATGCTCTTTCCAAATCCTCAGCATCTATTACGATGTTCCTTTGTTCGTCTCTACATGCTTCGGTTCGATTTGTGTCCGTGGCATGTTTGTTTACCTTTTGGTAAAACTTCCGAATCTCATTCTCTCATTTTCGTCGACCGCACGCTTCTCATGCTCCTTGTTTTTTTCCCTGAGAAGCCGGGTGTTAGTCTCTCCTCTTCTGCTCGTAGAGCTCGTGAGCAGCTCTAGTCCTTCTATGCAACGCTGATTTGTATGCCTTTTGCTGAGCTGCATGTGCTTGCCGGCACTCGTCGTCAAACCAGGGGTTTCGTTATGGTGGCCTAGTAAAACCCAGGACATCAGGGGCGGTCTTTTGGCTGCGTTGCCAGTGGTGTTCGATACTTGATGCTGGCGGCATAGGACCTCTTAAAAGATTAAGGGAGACTCGAAATTATAAACACATTTTTCAAAAAATTGATTATGTTTTCAAAACGTGGATTCTAGTGGATTCTAATTCTTTTTATATTATTTGCGGTATCAACTATGAATATATGGTACTTGTTCAGTTTTGAAGATATAAAAATTCTGTTTCTCCAGGATTTTCAAAATTTAAATATCCTTTTAGTCCTTTCCAGTAGTAGCCTCCAAAAACCACTTTAGATTTCTACTCCTGATGTACAAAAGCTGTCCATCGATTCCAGTGTTTGGGAGAGAATAGTAATTCTCAGTATCATTAATTTCTAATTGACTACAGGCACACTAATTAGGGGTACATGTAACAAAGTTTTCGAAAGTCAAGCACAATCATTTCAAATCACGTTTCATCTAGTCGTGCACCTCAAAGGCATATCCGTATCAAAGCTACCTCTGATTCAAAATCAGTTGCCTCTCGAACATTTCCAATAGGATTTCTGTAAAATATTTAACCGGATCCCCGCATTCGCACACTGGTTGCACAATAACACTGATTAGAATCAGCACCTAAATAATATATTATCACGAATCACTGAATATGAAATGAAATTCAATTAGTATTAACATATCAAAGAGTTTGTAAAATTTTTGGTGTCGAAATCATTGTAATGCTGTTGAAAACATTGTGGGAATATCATCCCATATGACAGAGAGCATACAAATAAAATATCGTACATGCTCGTATGTTATTGCCTCATTAAGTGTTTACAAATTCATAACAATTTCATTGGCCTGGTTAAATTTAACCGCAATTGCAGCACGCGTTTTCTCTCATCGCATTTCATAATAATCCATTATCATGATCCCTTAATCACGTTTACGTGATAATAAGAAACATATTGTGTCCTAGCAACAGACAAGTTTAAATCCTAACGATTTAATCAAATTCTATTATCACTCCAAGAAACACGTTTCAAACGCTATGTCGCTTGTCACGAGGAAACGAAACACGAAATTACTGCCTACCCAGCGAGGAGGAGGAGGAAATTTTGGTTCTCTTGTGCAAATATTTGTGAGTCCATATGAGAAACTACGGGAGAAACCCACTGAACAGAAATATCTATGTATGTTTACCAATTTCGATGTCTATGATGGGAAACCGTAAGAGGTGTACATTTTATTCTACTCGTTCTCCCGTCAATTGACGATGATAAATGTTGATGTTTTCTTTTTATGGCCTCTATGTTAGCCGAAATCAACTTTGAAAGGGTTTATTTCCGGTTGAGATGGACAATATCCTGGAAACCAAAGTTTTTTGTCATATCTGGTCGTTTTCCTGGCACCTTTATAAATAACTTTGTCACAGTTAATCGAACGAAGAAACACATATCACAAATCAACGCAAAAACACCTGAATCGTCAGTTTGGCGGATCATCAAAACCTTGCTGAGCATCCTTTTTCAGAGGTGTCCCTCTTTCCTGCTCATTGGAAGTTCTTCCTCCCAATCGATCATCTCTAGTAACACATCATAAAATCTCATTCGCAGTTGATTAACTCTTTCTCTTTATCTGTATCTTCAACTAGCCATCTGTAATACAGTAAGCTATAACCACTTGCCAACAACTAAACCATTACCAGCGCGTCCCATTTTAGAGATCATCTATAAAAAAAATTACTACTTTCCTTTCCATATCAGAGTCCGGTCCTATCTCACAAATGGAACCTACCAGATAGTAGGTTAACCAGCCATCGGAGCTAATAAAATCGCAATAAAAAATCGTTCTCTGTTGTTGGAAACTTAACCTACCTTACCACCATAGCTCATCTCCATTTCATTGATTGCTTTTGGTACGGTGGCGGTAGAGCTCTGGGGGCCTTTCGGTCATTGGCCTGAATACGAGCAGAGGGCGAATAAACAAAAACCTACCGGATAAGGAATATAGTCCCGCATTGGCATTAAAATAATTTGATTTATATCGCTGGTGGTGGACGGTTAGTATTATACACACTATTCCCGTGGGACTAATCAAAACGGATAGGCTTTGGTTCGGTTTGTTTGTGCTAAACGTGCAGTGTACTGGCGCCAAAAGCATTCGACGGAAATGTCATGGGTATACATAAGTGAACAGTTGATAGGAATCCATCGATCACTACCCGCGCGTGGAATGGTTGAAGACAGAAAAAGTATAATTTCACTTTTCTCACTCACAGATAATTTATTTGTTTCCGTTAGCCATGCGTGACCTTTTCTTGTTTGACAAGTCAGGCTGGATGGGTCAAAAATATGCACTCAGAAAAAAAGTTTACGCGATTTGTGAGAGGGTATTACATGTAGGTGTAATATGTGCTGAAAACTTTTAATGAAACATCTAAATACTCGTATCTAGTATCCGAAATACAATACTATTGTAAACAAACAGCACATGTTATGACCTAAGTACCGTCATGGTAAGAATCAAAAATTATAACGGATGTGTTCCTCAATCTTAAATCAGTACTCATGAACTCATAAATTAGAAGAAGGGGCTCCTCATAGTACTCGACACTAAATCTACTACATAGACTAAGAATGTCACCGATTGCTGCTGGGCATAATACTGCTATTGTTTTCATTTAGTTTCAGTATCTCAACATTAATTTATTGTAATCTCCCCATGTACTCCTTGAATGTTCTTTTTTCTAAAATTTCCCAGTTCTTCGATGAAATATGAGTAAGCGCTTAAGTAATTAAATACTTATGGCACACGTTATTCCATATCAGCGCCGAGGACCTGTAGTCTGATATGACCGTAAGCCGGGCGTTCACAGATGTAGTGTCACGGTCTTGTTATCACTTTCACAGCAAGCTTAGCAGAACTTTATATCACCTATGCCCAGCTATCTCAAGTTCTTAACAAAATCGTAGTGCCCCGTCACGACGACCGTAAGCAGCCTGCAGCCTTTCTTACTGAAGGACAGCAGGAAAGTCGATGATCCCTTAAAGACGTCGGTGTCGTATATTTTCGGTAACAGGAGTTCTCGTGTCCCAGTTACTGTTTGCAAGTATCATATAGCATGCACTCGGCACCGAGAGTGATTCACGTAACAAACGTCCACTTCTGTCATTGCTCTACACACTAAGCCAGTGGTGAACCTAAAATTAGCATAATCAGGAAGTAGAACGATGCATGAATGCATAATTATGTGCAGACATTTGGAGTTGACGTTTAAAGTATAAATACTCCGGTTGTTAAAAATAAATTTTAATCTTAGCCTAACTAAGGTTTTTATACAGCAACAGTAGGGATATAGGAACATACATTGCAGCGTGTTGTACCAAAGACATCTTCTTTCGAAGTCTGATAAAAGCAGCAGTGACGTATTATATTTCTTGTATTTTCACAAAAGTTTGTTCCATCAGACAAACGACGCGTAGAACATAATTGGCCTCATAATAATTGAGAAACCCCCAACAGAGTAGAAGTTACTGCTCCCAAAAAACACAATACTATCCGCTGTCATTAAAGCGAAATGTAAACAACCAGCCATTGTCCATGAATGGCACTTGCATCGCGGAAACCGGAAAACTTTCCATTCTCGTTATGTGTATCCATGACAACTTACGGTGCAAAGACCACATATTCAGTGTCGTCAACAATGCTGCGAAATCTCTAGGTTTCTTCAAGCGATGTAAGAAATTCTGCATCCCCCCTGACCTGGCCTTTATATATAAGAAATTTATCTGCCCGAAATTGGAGAATAATGCCCACATCTGCACGAGTGCACCAAAAAAATCTCTGCACCAGTTAGACAAGATTCAAAACCGTGCGATAAAACTCATAAGCGATACTAATGTCACTTAGACAATAGACACCCACGAACACTGACGCAATGTCTCGTTGTCTCACTCTGCTTTATCGCTATTTCTACAAGTCCTCTATGGTAATCACCAGTAGCATTTCGCACGTTCAAATATTTAACCGTAACACACGTCTCGCTATGAATGCTCATCACTACACACCCCCAATCCCACTTTCGGACGTACACCAAAATATCGTGATCCGTTCCTAAGCCACACAACTCGCTTAGCTCTTTATTTCTTAGTCATTATAACCTTCAAATTTAAACATTTAAAACCAAAGTTCAACCAACGGTACCTCTCTTTCTTTCCTCCCTGATTTTCTTTCGCTCGCGTTGTGTGTAAGCATTTTAAGGGTACTCAAATCCCTTGACCGCGCGAATTACATATACAAAAAAAATTATTATCGCAATTGATGAACTCGTAGAGAGAACAACCATCATCTAATGGAATGCGTCGCTACAGACTACTTTGCCCAATATTGCTCCTTATAGCTTTTCCACTCAATATCCAGTCAACGTTCAGGTATAAAGTTAAGACTATGCTTCCCAGGAAAATTGGGATAAATATCAAACTTTCTATGCCAAAATGAAGAAAACGCTTAAGTCTTACCGACTTATGTCTGAAAGTTCCGAGGAACCAACGAGTTTACATCAATACCTTGTTGTAGCCCAGGTGAGAATACAAGTATTCCATTCAGCCAAATCCTGAAGAAGTACTGTAAAGACGTCAAACAGCTGCAACTATAAGAGATTGCTTGATTATTTTCTGACCAGTGTTTCAAAGACTCCTCGGAAGAGCTATGCACCAGTATGAAGCACAGAATACCAGTGATGGGCTTATAAGCGAGTCATCAGATATGCAGCATCCGAAACGGAAGGCTTAACCCATCTAACAAAAGCCCTGCTTGATGCTGCGACACAGTAGAGCAATGATTCAAATCCTGAGCGGAGGCATCTAGACATATAAAACACGTCGTAAGCTCCAGCTACGATATCACTGTAGGTAGAAATCAGAAAGGATCACTTTCACCAATCACTGTTTCTTAGAGGGCGAACGTGGATCTGGTTATTACAACATTGGTTAAATACTATACATCATCATTCATCAATATGTTTTATGTTAAATCCTCTATAGTGGTTAAGTGTTACTCAAAGAATTCTAGTCAATACTTTATGTTTTAGTTTTAAAATAAAATAGGATCTTTTGCCTAGTTACTTAAGGGGGCACATAAGATATGTTAGAGATACTCAGTCGTACCAACTTAGAAATAGAGACTTCAGATTGCCATTATATCTAGATAATTTTCCTCAAAATAGTATTATTTACAAAGGTTGTCAATTACTTAATTCGCTGCATTTAAATAATAAAAATGAAAGTAGCTTTGTAAGATTTAAAAGAGATGTTATTGATTTCGTCAAATGTATTTTTCCTTCTATGAATTAACTAATATTACCCAATATTATAAGTTTAAATTGTAAATTTATTGTTCAAATGTGTAATGATATTAATTGGTGCAGATGTAAGGAAGAAAGCACAAGAGAAACTGCGTTTCCTTCGCCTGCGATTGTTTGGCTGTAGCCAAAACTAGCATGATACTCGTACTCTTGACAGACCATTTTTTAACGGCTTCACATACATTTTAGACCTCAAATTCTATAAGATCATATATTTTTTCAACTCCACTAAGTGGATTAGAGACCACTTAATTTGCAGCAATCAAAACTTCTTAAATAACTGCAATTTTTTCTTGTAAATTGAATTTAATTACTAGTCACAAAATGTTTCCGGAAGTGTAAGCCTTCAACCTTTTTCTAATGCTCCAATTGGGCGAAAAATATTTCGATGTAGGAAAAGTCATTAGCATTTTAAATTTTTGTTAAATTTGTTTAAGTTCATGTTTAAACTTTTCTTAAGTACTCGTACATATCTTCAACAAGAAATTAATATTTATTATATTGAGCTTATTTGGGTTTTGAGTGTAAAGACAAATATATTTCTCGGCTGACGGCAAAATCTAATGTTTTCTTTTGTTAAACTTTCGCGAAAGTAAATTTTAAAGTAATTCATTAAAAAATATATTAAAGCATCTATCTATCTACTTACTTTATATCTTTAGAATATCAGCAGGGCAGCAATGCTGTTGGTGCTTTTAGACATTAAAAATTGTAACGCAAGACACTACAGCAATAATGGAAGAATCGCACACTACTTGTACTTGTCGCTTGTACTTATTGCAGACAAGTGGCATCACTTCATCTTCCATTTTTTACATACGAGTACACAGAAATTAATGAAACTGAACGAAAATACACTTTTACAGCATGGAAAGAGAAAATTTGCACATCTCTCAAATTTGTCACTTAACACACATCGGGAAGAAAGAAGACACTGGGATACACTACTCACTTACACTTGGATTAAAACCGCGCACACAAACTACTAACTACTTAAAACTTTGAACCACTTACCTTGGAGGCTTAAGTAACACTGCGCTAGCAGATCAACCAACTCCTTGGTTATGTAGGTCAGCAGAACAAGTGTTTTCATGTTGGTGGTGAATTTAGAATTTGACTTCTGTCTCCGAGATCTGCAGATTCGGAATTAAGAGAGGTGAATGAACTTTTGCTCAATTGGCACCCAGTTCATGGAACTATCGTAGGTTAGGTACTTTAAAAGATTTTTTTATTGTAGTTCATTATAAGTTTATTTATTGGTAAACGTGAATCAAATCATTTTCAATATTCCAGAGGAAATGATTTAAGAGAAAGAAAAATCAAAAATATGTGATTTATCACGAAATGAAATGGAAACGACATTAAAAGCGAATTATGTAAAAGAAAAATCCACTAAAAATGTTCTACGAAAATTTGCTGACCAAAAGCGTGCAGCTACTTTATGTGTCGATGTTACCGACGCCTTGGGCTTAGAAGACATTTTCGCACGGTTTTCACTCGTATCTCGCGACTGCAGAGTGGAGCATCTGACCAGATGTGAGCAATACTCCTGCTCCAATAGCGTTTGTTTTGAGGCCAGACCAGAGGGTGTGAGTTACGAGTACTTCTCACATTGCTTGATAATTTCGGAGCATTTTTGATGACATAGAACATGTGGTCATTCGAACGTAGGCTGTCATTTACACACATATTAAAATTGGAAGTTGATATGTGGCTCGATCGATGTCTTATAGAGGCGCTACCAGAAGAATAAAGCTCAGAAGTTTCACCGACAAATAAAACGAACATGAAACAGCCGTCAACTCTAAACAGAATTATTCAAAGATGAAAGATGAAGTAAACCTCATAGTAGAACCACAGTCGGTGCTAAGAATCTGGACAGCCAGATTCTCAAGCCGATAGCTTAACTGCCGAGCTATTTAAAATATCAGGAGATGATCGGATACATAGCATATCGTATCCATATCTTACTCATATACAAAATCTGGTTCGACGTATGGAACCTCAGTATTGTCTGTTCGATACTAGAGAAGAGAGATTTTCTGAGCTGCGCCAACTACAGGAGAATAATGTGGGGGAGAGACTGCTGGTATTGATATCATGCTATAGAAATGCTATGTTTTATACCAAATTCCTGACACTACAATACCACGTTAAAAGCTAATATACCACGAAACATTCGTCTTCGTAGATTTTTTGACAAATCTAAGCAAGTAATCTTAGTGAAAAAGTAAAGTGCAATTTTTTGCTCTTTGATTTTTAGTGTTCTATTTTTAACAGCTTACGCGTGATTCATGACATGCGTCAAGGTCAAATAGGCTTTTTAGCATTTCCGTTTTATCATGCAAGGACTTACACCCGAACAACGCTTAAAAATTATAGAATCTTATTATCCAATTCGTGCTCTGTGAAGAGGGTTTTGGCTTCAGCGACGAAGCTCATTTCTGGCTGAATGCTATGTTATGTTAATAAACAAAATTGCCATATATGAGGTGAGATGACTAATCTCAGCCAATACAAGAGCTATTGGCAGCATCCGGGAAAATGCACTGTTTGGTGCAATTTATAGTCCGGCGGAATCATTGGCTGGTATTTTTTCAAAGATGACAGTGAGAACAACGTTACCGTCGATGGCGCTCGTTACCTTTCAATGTTTTTTTTGCCCAAAATGCACGAACTGAACCTAGTCGATATATTGTTTCAGCAAGCCGGCGCTACATGCCATACAGCAGGCGAATCGATGGATTTGATGGACCAATTGAGAAATGAGTTCGGTGAGCGATTTATCTCTCGTTTTGGACCACTGAATTGGCCGGTTAGATCGTGCGATTTGACGCCTGTAGCTTATTCTTTATGGGGATGCGTCAATTGAAGCATTGGAAGACAAAATTACACGTGTTATTAGCGAGATATGAGCCAATTCAATTGAAAAAAAAAAAACAGATTGAATGAACGATTATAAAACTTACAAAAATATTTCGAAAATACCTTCTGAATTTTTATTTTGTTCTCCAGCTGTTGCTATTCTTTTATGTTTGAATTTTGGTAGAATGCTTCTCAAAATTTGCAAGCTCCTTCACCCAATTCTCATTCATAGTCACGTTTCTGTTATTACAAATGTTGTGTAATATACAGCAACATTTTATTATAATAGGAGCATTATAGGTAGGAACTCCTAGGCCTTTCGAAAGCTTGTGGAAACATTATTTCAAATGACCGAACGCATTATCAATAGCACGTCTGCATTTCGACAAATTAAAGTTAAATGCCTTTTCACTGTCTGAGAACTGAATAGGACTAGGAAACGGTTCTGTGGTATATTTAGATCGCACAATCTCCCGGTAACACTATTGCAGTATTTGCTTCTTCGATATTTGTTTGGTTTACTTGAAATCGAGAGTTTTTGAGATACTACTGGATCATTCGAAAAATGTAGAATCATGCATTTTTCCTGGACTCCCAACATTTATGCAAGTAAACCTATAAAGATAGCCCACTGCAGTAAACAGGATCATGCAATACCATCCTTTAAAATTGATCTACAGCTATCTACAGTAATCTACAGCTTCATCCTTCGATGATTTAACTTCAATATGGCATCAATCAATAGCGCCTGGGAAACGACAGGTTATCCGTCGCTTTAAGACCGAGTCTGTACATGACATCGTGCTGACCCCACCAATCGAGTAGTAGGTTCCCTCTAGTATTTGGCAAATTATTTCCCCAATCTCTGTGTCTAGCGTTGAAATCCCCGCCGATTATAAAATAATTCTCCCCCGATTCCAGCCTCAGAAGTCGAAAAAGCGTGTCGAGCTCTGTAATAAATAGGGTGGATTGTGAAGCCTCAGGTGCATAAACAGAGGCCAAGTACAGCCGCTTTCCACTGCGAAGCGGGATGTAAATGACAACTACCTCCAACACCCGGAACCTGCGCAATACTCCCTTGTACACTCTGTGAAATTTTATACCTTCTTTAATGAAGATCGCGACACCACCTCCACGTTTGGATCTGGGCCAGTTTCTTCTTCTAACAATATAATTATTGTACTCCAGTTTGTGATCATCGGTTAGCTTGGTTTCGCTAGCGAAAAGCACATCAGGAGTTTGGTCTTGTAGCAATTTAAACATCGCGGCTCTTCGTTCGATCCTAATCAGTGAATTAACATTCACCGCAAGGACCTTCAAAGTTTGCTCCACCATGTGCGTACCCATTACGGCATGTGTTGCGTTAGGCCCGGCAGCAACACGTAAATCTGGTCCACCCGCTTGGCCTGTTCTTGAACCTGCTTTTGCAGCTGAGCCATCTGCCCTTGGATTGCGAGCAAGATGGCTAGCATGTTAGGTGCAGCTTCCGTTGTTCTCGGCATCGGCGCCGGAGAAGCAACAGTCGCTTGCTGTACCGTAGCCCCCCTAACTGACGCCATTTGGGCGTAGGAAATTTGGGGCGTGACGGCTGGTGTTTGAAACCTAACAGGTGAACGTTTGACCTCCACCTTCTGCTGCCGAGCCAGTTTTGCTTTCTTAATGTCAGCGAACTTAGGACAACCCCGATAGTTTGCGGTGTGTCCCACGTTCCCACATAACACGCACGAGCTAATCAATGCAACCTATTTCTATAAAGTGCTATGAGAGAAAACGTATTTTAACTATTTCAGTGTAAGCGCTAGATACAATAACTCACCACCTGTAATTTCGCATTTCTCAAAGAAAAATTCGTTGGTTGACTGTTTAGTGGCAAATTCAGTTTCAGTTTTAAATGCATTTTATTTTCTTAACACTAACTCTTACATTCTAACAAAAAATACTTAAATGCCAGGTTAAAATTATTTAACAATCTTATGCTAACTTACTGGCCCCATACAGGCACTCTAAGCTACTCTGAATACTTATTGTCAAATCATATCATATACAAAAATTGTTGTCAATTGTCAACCTGTGCGGACGTGTTATTCTTTTTCTCCCGTATACCGAGTTCAGTTATTATTTTCCACTTTTTTTTCAAAGCCCCGTAAACTGCCGACTCAGTATATCTACCGTCGTTGTTCGTCGACCTAGTTTTGTCTGCCGATTCCTCAAACTCAACTGTGCCAGTTTTGACCCCAAAACAAAACAAAAACAAAACAAAAACAAAACAAAAACTAAACAAAAACAAAGTAAAATCAAAACAAAACAAAAAAAATCCAAACAAAAAATAACCACAATAAACAAACAATGGAAAAGTGCTGTGCTAGTGTTTTGTGCTCAATTGTTGAGCCCAACGCCGAATGGGTAGCATGCAATGGGCTCTGTGGAAAATCATTCCATGTCATATGCATTGGACTTCCCCGAAGATCCATAACGTACCTCAAGGAATATTGCAGTCTTTTCAATTTTTACTGCGACGAGTGCAAAGAGATCACCTTGGCTCACGTTATGCTGGCAATTAAATGCAATAACGAGTCAATTAATGCGATGCTAACCGAGAATGGTCATATTAGCAGAACTATTTTGGACAGAATAGAAAAGATTGAGGACTCAATAAACTGCATTGACAGTAATGTGGATGCTTACAAGTCCACAGGTAGAATGATCGAAAAGCAACTGGCAGCGATCCAAAATCTGTCGAAAAACAAATCTAACCACGACAACGAGAGCGAAGTGATCAAATATCACTTTGACGGAATTAAAGCCTTCCTCAAAACAAACTCACACATATAAACGACTCTATCAACTTTCTCCGTACTGATCTCGAGTTGCTTTTTCAATCCTCCTCCAAAACAACACATCACACCCCGCATCCATCAGATTGTATGCTCGATGACCTGACCCTAAAAATGATTGACGTCAGCGAGGAACTCATAGCCGAAATCGGTAATGAAGTGAGATTGGCTTCCCACAAAATCGATGGAATACCCGATCAAATTCAGCTCCAGGCTAGTTCCCCGTACAATGTCTCAATTCATAATGAATTAGTAGACACGGAGTCTCATTTGCCATCATTTTCAAATACTCCTCCCGCCGATCCCCTAGGATCCCCCTAGGATCACCCCCGTCGCCACTCCACGCAAACTGCTCAAACAATTTGGAACCTCATGGACCCCCTCCGAATGGAAAAACAGACTCGAAAAGCTGAAACAGGGAAACCTTACAGCATTCTTCGTTGAAGGGGCTCCTTAACACGCTGATGCTTCTTGGGTGCGGAATTTCTTTCACCGAAGTTATGCTATCACCATTAGCGAGTGCCAGATGATTTCCCCCGCTGACGCCAACAGTTCCTGCAGCTTCAAAGTCAACATCCCAACCAAATATTCGTGGTTGTTCCCTACTCCTCCTGGTAAGACAACTAAACCTGGGAAGATAAGAATTACAAAATGCTCTGAAGAACGAGAAAACGCACATCTCGAGAGTAATGAAAGTGTTAAAAATAATCGTAGTGTTAACAATAAAATTAAAAAAAGACCCCTGTCCAACTCCCTTCCAAATAAAAAATATGCTTCCAAAAAACGAAGCTCTAATCTCGACCCCAACTGCCTTACACATGACAAATCTGACTCGGTCTGCTACGAAGGGAAAACCAAAACCAGCGTCATGGTTTTCATCCAGCAGGAAGGCCTCCCTACCGACCCTATCAGTCTCAGGAACCTTTATGTCAGGTACCACGAGATATTTAACATGTCCCCTCAGAAAGTAGCACACGACCTTGCTGCATTCGGCAACTATGTTCACTCTAAACGAGTATCACACCTACAACGAAGCCGAGCCGACCACGACAAATTTTTTCGTCCATAACGTGCCTCCCTTGCCAGCGCTTAAACCATCCTGCCTCACACCTCCACCCCACAACATCCCTCTTACATTTTACTACCAGAATGTAAGAGGTCTTCGCTCTAAAACCAATGCTGTCCTACGTCAATCGCATGCTCTTCCCTTTGATATTTACGCCTTGACCGAAACCAATTTGATTCCCGACATAAAGAACCAGGAATTGTTCCCTCCTACTTTTAATGTTTTCCGCGACGACGATCCTACCCGCACAAATAAAGATTCCCCCTGTCGAGGCGTCCTACTGGCGATGGACAACAGCCTTAACTCTTCTCCCATTACAATTTCTTCATCCTCTAAAGCCGACTTTGTCGCAATAAAAATATCACTGCCTCTCAAGTCCCTTTACGTTATATGTTGCTACATCCTACCAGCTCAACCTATCGAATCTTACCAATTTGTTATTGATGAGATCGATCATTTAATTGATTTGTCAGACCCTATTGATGATATCCTTATTTTCGGCGACTTTAATCTTCCTCAGCTACAGTGGACTCCATCAGATGATCAATCGTTTTTCATCGCTTCAAATGCCAACTCAGCTAAGGAATGACTCTTCTTATATCGCTTAACAGACTCAAGTCTATGCCAAGTCAGTGGTATATCCAACTATATAGGCAGGCAATTAGACCTTATTTTCACAACAGATCCAATTAACTCCTCAGTCTCACTTTGTCCTCTATCTCTCTCAACAATCGATAACTACCATCCCCCCTTCTACTTTCATTTTTTCATAACTCTTCATTCCAGTCCACTCCCCGCACAACTCTCTCATCCCACGACTTTCATAAAGCAAACTTTCACAAAATCAGTGAATATCTCAGCAGATCCCTCTTTAACTTTCACAACCTAAGTATAAATGATGCCTTATCCATTTTTTATAAGGAAACATTTAATTCTTTTTCCCTTAACGTTCCGTTTTCCCGCCTTAAAACATCATCTACTAGTCCTCCCTGGTATAATCGCAAGCTTCGTTCCTTACGAAATAAGAGAAATAAGTTATGGGCTCTTTTCCTGCGTACCAGATCTTTTACTGACTATTCCAACTATCTTGGTGCTTATCTTCATTTCACCGAACTTTATGATTCCCTTTACCAGCGCTACCTTAACAATGCGCAAGTCAACCTTATAAACCACCCTAAATCCTTTTTCCAATTTATTAACTACAAAAGAAAGTCCGTTGGTTACCCTCCTTCCCTCTCTATCAACAACAGGTCATCAACCGACCAACTCACCATTGCCAACCTATTTGCCACCTTTTTCAAACAATCCTTCACCAACGACTCCTTTGTACCAGATCCATCCTATTTTAGTTACCTACTGAACTTCTCCAATGGCCCACTTCTCTCTCATATTTTTGACCCGTCTTATATCGAATATAAATTACACCAACTCAATGACGAATTCACACCCGGCCCAGATGGCCTCCCTGCCATATTTCTTAAAAAATGTTCTTCCTCTCTTTCCCTTGCCCTTTCTAATCTCTTCCGTCTATCCCTTTCACAAGGAGAATTTCCTCAGGCTTGGAAATCCTCCTTCATAACCCCAATCCACAAGAAAGGATCAAAGAATGAAATAACTAATTATCGTCCCATCGCTAAACTCTCCCATATACCCAAACTCTTCGAAAGTATTTTGTATGAAGCTCTAAGCTTCCAATGCAAAACACTTATTTCCCCTAGACAACATGGCTTCCTAAAGGGTTGGTCAACCACCACAAATCTCGTTGAATTCGTATCCTTTGCCCTCTCTGCCCTAGAGAATGGCAATGAAGTCGATGTAGTTGCAACCGATTTTATCAAAGCCTTCGATAAAATCTCTCATCGGTTAATCATCTTTAAATTGTTTGCCCTCGGTTTTGAACCCATACTGTTAAAATGCATATCCTCTTACCTAGAAAACCGTTTTTACAGTGTTCGTTTTAGGTCAGCCCAGTCCGCTCCGTTTTTGGCCACCTCTGGAGTTCCACAAGACAGCCATCTCGGTCCCCTTCTTTTTATATTAACCATAAATGATCTCGATATGATCATCAAACACTCGTCTGTCTCCCTTTACGCCGACGATACCAAATTTTTCAAAACCATTTCCTCTCCCCATGACTCTTTCCTCCTTCAACAAGATCTTGATAGTTTCTCGATCTGGTGCCTCAAAAATTCTTTGGAACTTAACATCGCCAAATGCCAATCCATCACCTTCTCACATAAGCGGAACCAATCTCCTCCCCGACTCTATCTTCTCCATAACCAACCTATCTCCTTCGTACAGTCTCTTCGCGACCTCGGCATTTTGTGTGATAGCGAGCTCAACTTCCGTTTACATATGGATGAGATAATCCTCAAAGCCAACTCTGCACTAGGCTTTGTAAAACGGTGGTCCAAAGAATTCACCAACCCATACGTGACCCTCTATATTACCTTTGTTCGCCCCCTCCTAGAGTGCGCCAGTCAAGTATGGTCCCCATATCAGAGTGTTCATATCTCGAGAATTGAAGGCATTCAGCGCCGTTTTCTTCGATTTGCTCTTCGAGGCATGCGCTGGGACGATCCTTTTAATCTGCCCCTCTATCAAAACCGTCTCAACCTTATCAACTTAAACACCCTTGAATATCGCAGAGATGCAGCAGACTTTCTCTTCATTCATCGAAGAAGCAAATATTGGAATATTGTTACTAGGAGATTCTGCTTTCAGACTGTCTAAATTTATCTTGAAGCCGTTTCCTAGTCCTATTCAGTTCTCAGACAATGAAAAGGCATTTAACTTTAATTTGTCGAAATGCAGACGTGCTATTGATAATGCGTTCGGTCATTTGAAATAATGTTTCCACAAGCTTTCGAAAGGCCTAGGAGTTCCTACCTATAATGCTCCTATTATAATAAAATGTTGCTGTATATTACACAACATTTGTAATAACAGAAACGTGACTATGAATGAGAATTGGGTGAAGGAGCTTGCAAATTTTGAGAAGCATTCTACCAAAATTCAAACATAAAAGAATAGCAACAGCTGGAGAACAAAATAAAAATTCAGAAGGTATTTTCGAAATATTTTTGTAAGTTTTATAATCGTTCATTCAATCTGTTTTTTTTTTTTCAATTGAATTGGCTCATATCTCGCTAATAACACGTGTAATTTTGTCTTCCAATGCTTCAATTGACGCATCCCCATAAAGAATAAGCTACAGGCGTCAAATCGCACGATCTAACCGGCCAATTCAGTGGTCCAAAACGAGAGATAAATCGCTCACCGAACTCATTTCTCAATTGGTCCATCAAATCCATCGATTCGCCTGCTGTATGGCATGTAGCGCCGGCTTGCTGAAACAATATATCGACTAGGTTCAGTTCGTGCATTTTGGGCAAAAAAAACATTGAAAGGTAACGAGCGCCATCGACGGTAACGTTGTTCTCACTGTCATCTTTGAAAAAATACCAGCCAATGATTCCGCCGGACTATAAATTGCACCAAACAGTGCATTTTCCCGGATGCTGCCAATAGCTCTTGTATTGGCTGAGATTAGTCATCTCACCTCATATATGGCAATTTTGTTTATTAACATAACATAGCATTCAGCCAGAAATGAGCTTCGTCGCTGAAGCCAAAACCCTCTTCACAGAGCACGAATTGGATAATAAGATTCTATAATTTTTAAGCGTTGTTCGGGTGTAAGTCCTTGCATGATAAAACGGAAATGCTAAAAAGCCTATTTGACCTTGACGCATGTCATGAATCACGCGTAAGCTGTTAAAAATAGAACACTAAAAATCAAAGAGCAAAAAATTGCACTTTACTTTTTCACTAAGATTACTTGCTTAGATTTGTCAAAAAATCTACGAAGACGAATGTTTCGTGGTATATTAGCTTTTAACGTGGTATTGTAGTGTCAGGAATTTGGTATAAAACATAGCATTTCTATAGCATGATATCAATACCAGCAGTCTCTCCCCCACATTATTCTCCTGTAGTTGGCGCAGCTCAGAAAATCTCTCTTCTCTAGTATCGAACAGACAATACTGAGGTTCCATACGTCGAACCAGATTTTGTATATGAGTAAGATATGGATACGATATGCTATGTATCCGATCATCTCCTGATATTTTAAATAGCTCGGCAGTTAAGCTATCGGCTTGAGAATCTGGCTGTCCAGATTCTTAGCACCGACTGTGGTTCTACTATGAGGTTTACTTCATCTTTCATCTTTGAATAATTCTGTTTAGAGTTGACGGCTGTTTCATGTTCGTTTTATTTGTCGGTGAAACTTCTGAGCTTTATTCTTCTGGTAGCGCCTCTATAAGACATCGATCGAGCCACATATCAACTTCCAATTTTAATATGTGTGTAAATGACAGCCTACGTTCGAATGACCACATGTTCTATGTCATCAAAAATGCTCCGAAATTATCAAGCAATGTGAGAAGTACTCGTAACTCACACCCTCTGGTCTGGCCTCAAAACAAACGCTATTGGAGCAGGAGTATTGCTCACATCTGGTCAGATGCTCCACTCTGCAGTCGCGAGATACGAGTGAAAACCGTGCGAAAATGTCTTCTAAGCCCAAGGCGTCGGTAACATCGACACATAAAGTAGCTGCACGCTTTTGGTCAGCAAATTTTCGTAGAACATTTTTAGTGGATTTTTCTTTTACATAATTCGCTTTTAATGTCGTTTCCATTTCATTTCGTGATAAATCACATATTTTTGATTTTTCTTTCTCTTAAATCATTTCCTCTGGAATATTGAAAATGATTTGATTCACGTTTACCAATAAATAAACTTATAATGAACTACAATAAAAAAATCTTTTAAAGTACCTAACCTACGATAGTTCCATGAACTGGGTGCCAATTGAGCAAAAGTTCATTCACCTCTCTTAATTCCGAATCTGCAGATCTCGGAGACAGAAGTCAAATTCTAAATTCACCACCAACATGAAAACACTTGTTCTGCTGACCTACATAACCAAGGAGTTGGTTGATCTGCTAGCGCAGTGTTACTTAAGCCTCCAAGGTAAGTGGTTCAAAGTTCTAAGTAGTTAGTAGTTTGAGTGCGCGGTTTTAATCCAAGTGTAAGTGAGAAAGTGAAAGTGAGTAGTGTATCCCAGTGTCTTCTTTCTTCCCGATGTGTGTTAAGTGACAAATTTGAGAGATGTGCAAATTTTCTCTTTCCATGCTGTGAAAGTGTATTTTCGTTCAGTTTCATTAATTTCTGTGTATGTAAAAAATGGAAGATGAAGTGATGCCACTTGTCTGCAATAAGTACAAACTGTGTAGTGTTCGATTCTTCAATTATTGCTGTAGTGTCTTGCGTTACAATTTTTAATGTCTAAAAGCACCAACAGCATTGCTGCCCTGCTGATATTCTAAAGATATAAAGTAAGTAGATAGATAGATGCTTTAATATATTTTTTAATGAATTACTTTAAAATTTACTTTCGCGAAAGTTTAACAAAAAAAAACATTAGATTTTGCCGTCAGCCGAGAAATATATTTGTCTTTACACTCAAAACCCAAATAAGCTCAATATAATAAATATTCATTTCTTGTTGAAGATATGTACGAGTACTTAAGAAAAGTTTAAACATGAACTTAAACAATTTTAACAAAAAATTAAAATGCTATGACTTTTCCTACATCGAAATATTTTTCGCCCAATTGGAGCATTAGAAAAAGGTTGAAGGCTTACACTTCCGGAAACATTTTGTGACTAGCAATTAAGTTCAATTTACAAGAAAAAATTGCAGTTATTTAAGAAGTTTTGCAAATTAAGTGGTCTCTAATCCACTTAGTGGAGTTGAAAAAATATATGATCTTATAGAATTTGAGGTCTAAAATGTATGTGAAGCAGTTAAAAAATGGTCTGTCAAGAGTATCATGCTAGTTTTGGCTATAGCCAAACAATCGCAGGCGAAGGAAACGCAGTTTCTCTTGTGCTCTCTTCCTTACATCTGCACCAATTAATATCATTACACATTTGAACAATAAATTTACAATTTAAACTTATAATATTGGGTAATATTAGTTAATTCATAGAAGGAAAAATACATTTGACGAAATCAGTAACATCTCTTTTAAATCTTACAAAGCTACTTTCATTTTTAATATTTAACTGCAGAGAATTAAATAATTGACAACCTTTATAAACAGTACTATATTGAGGAAAATTATCTAGATATAATGGCAATCTGAAGTCTCTATTTCTAAGTTGGTACGACTGAGTATCTCTAACATATCTTATGTACCTCCTTAAGTAACTAGGCAAAAGAACCTATTTAATTTTAAAACTAAAACATAAAGTATTGACTAGAATTTTTTGAGTAACACTTAACCACTATAGAGGATTTAACATAAAACATATTGATGAATGATGATGTATAGTATTTAACCAATGTTGTAATAACCAGATCCACGTTCGCCCTCTAAGAAACAGTGATTGGTGAAAGTGATCCTTTCTGATTTCTACCTACAGTGATATCGTAGCTGGAGTTTACGACGTGTTTTATATGTCTAGATGCCTCCGCTCAGGATTTGAATCATTGCTCTACTGTGTCGCAGCATCAAGCAGGGCTTTTGCTAGACGGGTTAAGCCTTCCGTTTCGGATGCTGCATATCTGATGACTCGCTTATAAGCCCATCACTGGTATTCTGTGCTTCATAGCTCTTCCGAGGAGTCTTTGAAACTCTGATCAGAAAATAATCAAGCAATCTCTTGTAGTTGCAGCTGTTTGACGTCTTTACAGTACTTCTTCAGGATTTGGCTGCCTGGAATACTTGTATTCTCACCTGGGCTACAATAAGGTATTGATGAAAACTCGTTGGTTCCTCGGAACTTTCAGACATAAGTTGGTAAGACTTAAGCATTTTCTTCATTTTGGCATAGAAAGTTTGATATTTATCCCAATTTTCCTGGGAAGCATAGTCTTAACTTCATACCTGAACGTTGACTGGATATTGAGTGGAAAAGCTAGAAGGAGCAATATTGGGCAAAGTAGTCTGTAGCGACGCATTCCATTAGATGATGGTTCTTCTCTCTATGAGTACATCAATTGCGATAATAAATTTTTTTTGTATATGTAATTTGGACGGTCAATGGATTTGAGTAACCTTAAAATGCTTGCACACAACGCGAGCTTCGGAAAATCAGGAAGGAAAGAAAGATAGGTACCGTTGGTTGAACTTTGGTTTTAAATGTTTGAATTTGAAGGTTATAATGACTAGGAAATAAAGAGTTAGGTAGGGCATTCCATAAGCGAGTTGTGTGGGTTAGGAACGAATCACGATATTTTGGAGTACGTCCGAAAGTCGGCTTGGGGGTGTAGTGATGAGCATTCATAGCGAGACGTGTGTTACGGTTAAATATTTGAACGTGCGAAATGCTACTGGCGATTACCATGGAGGACTTGTAGAAATAGCGATAAAACAGAGTGAGACAACGAGACTTTATATCGCTATTTGTGGGTGTCTATTGTGTAAGTGACATTAGTATCACCTATGAATTTTTAACGCACAGTTTTGAATCTTGTCTATCAGATGCAGAGATTTGTTTGGTGCACTCGTGTAGATGTGGGCATTATATTAAAATTTCGGGCAGATAAATGTCTTATATATAGAGGCCTGATCAGGTTGATGAACTATTTCTTACATCGCTTGAAGAAACTTAGAGATTTCGCAGCATTGTTGACGACACTGAATATGTGGTCTTTGCACCGTAAGTTGTCATGGATACACATAACAAGAATGGAAGGTTTTCCGGTTTCCACGATGCAAGTGCCATTCATGGACAATGGCTGGTTGTTTAAATTTCGCTTTAACGAGAGCGAATAGTATTGTGGTTTGGAAACAATAAATTCTATTCTGTTAGGGTGTGGAATTTGTTTCCACAAAAAAGAAATAAAAATAAAGCAAAAAGAAATAATAAAAAAATTAAAAAGATTTATTTTATAAATTTATATTTTTTTGATGTTGCCTGCTCGGCTTCCTAATTACAACTGCCTATCGGAAAAGAATGCTAAAGCGAAGGTAATACTCGTATGCTTGTGGTATGTACAATATATGTAAATTCTGCATTGTCTTGTACATAGACAAATAACATACCACAGCATCACGCCATAAAGTAGCGGCTCGATTGTGTGAAAGAAATTATATTACAGTGGCGTATACGAGTGGCAAAAAGTAATTTATACAGTGGTGTCGCGAAGTTGCGCTACATAGGGGTTTCCCAATTAGTTTTTCTGTTAGTATCAATATACCTATGTGGTCGGATTCATCCCATTGCACTACTTGTTAACAATCCGCTGACATAATCAAACGGAATACACTTTTCCAGTTTGTCGCTTATCCGGACTTGGGTATAGAGTTTATACGGCTATGTAGGTTCAAGTGCTATATATATAACAAATGTATGCACTGCCAGCCTTAACATATTTCAAAGTGAATGGGTGCAGCCCCTCTAATAGTGATTGTATATTTCTTCAGCATATGATATAAGCATGGCATTTAGTTAATCTTCTTCGAATATATTCAGCGAAATCATCAACAAAATATTCCTCTACGAAATACAACGCTGTTTACACCTTTTTGAATGTAATAAGTTCGGCCGCGTGTTTCCGTTACGAATAGCGGCAATATTTTGTTTTTGCAGTCTTTGAGAGTTAGATTTTTTCTTGAGACTTTCAGACTGCTGAGGAAGTGAAAATTGGTGTCCAATTGTCCAAAATAGCGAAGCTTTGTAGAGTGTAGATGTTATTCATTGGTATTGTGTTTGTGAAAAGTAGGTCACTTGCTTGAATTCAATCTGCTGAGACCACTAAAATGATACTAGTGCATATATGTGACATTTCAAATGGTATCTCTAATTTATTGACCAATTTGGTCTCATTTCCAAAATAATGGACTGATTTTATTTTTCGTTAAATCTCTGTCAATCGTATTGTCTTTAAAGCATTTTTCTGGCTTTGTTTCTTTCAGTGTAAGCCAAAAACCAAAAACGACGTTTTGTAAATGCCTCGAACATCGAGTCAATTTTCGCATCATTCTGAATGATACAACGCCTTTTATTTCTTGCCTTAAACATGAGTTGGGCTGGCCGATACGCTTTATCGTAATCGATTTATTGCCATAGTTTCCACCCCTTTTCTTGCTCCTTGACCTACTCTAGTATGTCATGCTTGTGTAACCTCCTTCGACGTATAAAAAGGTGTTCGCTCTTATTAGAAAAGAACAATATATTTTGGCAAAACCAATAAATAAACTCCCCAACTGTCCTAAATAAGTAGGGACTGGTTCAGTAAAAAGATGAAGCAGCAACTTTCTTAATCATAAACTATCAATATATCAATATGTGCTGACAATTGGCCTACCCGAATCCCTCTCTTGTATTTATTCTTCACCGGACATTGTGATATGCAAAAAGCAAAACCAATAAAAAAATAATGCCACTTGCTAATGTTGGCTAAAGGATTTATTTATTTGGAAACTTCTCTATTGAATCCTTATAGGCGAACATTATTTTGTTCAAAAAGAAAGTTGTAAAATGCAAAAGTTCGCCTTTGAAGTCCATTCGAGTGAATGCGATTTTACCTTTGGGGCCAAATCTACCAAGTTCAATGAAACAGAGAGCCCTACTCCAAAGTATCTTTTCCATCAAAATTAAAAAGGAAAAATCAATATCCACTCTGAAGCTGAGACAAATAATATTTTCATAATTGAGGTATAAGCTGGAATTTGATTATTTGATCAGACAAAACGATATTGATGCCAATCCTCTGCCATCTGGTCTTTTCAGGTGGGTGAGTGGGTGGTAGATACCTAATGATATTGACTTGGAAACAATTTTGAATAAAACAAAATTATTTTCGATGACATACCATTCATTCATTCGCTTGTTGTTGTTTGCCATTAGATGATTTGCATTTCATTATCCCTCACCTTAGGTGTGTCATACAATAGTAGGAGGAGTTCGATTAGAAGGATTTGTTTTTGATCTATGCCAGACCTATTATTATGTGAAGTTCTAGAGATGATATTGAAATTTTTAGGAAAACTATTCCATAGATGAAAATTTGCAAGAATACCTAACTTGTGTGGGCTTGGATAGTTTGCATTTAATTTCCCAACTTTTCCATATTTTATACAAAAATTCCTTTTATGAAAGCGGAAAAAGAATTTTTCCGTTATGAAGCACCTTCAGAATTCGCGGAAGTATTATTTTTAAAAAGAAGCTCGTTATAGCAGTATTCAGGGCAAATATTCAATATAAGGTGCCATTATTAATTTTATGTCCATTTGGTTACTCTCCTGTGCTAGTCTAGTTTACTTCCCATAAAAATCTCATTATGTTATGGCAAATAAATTTTTTGGAACATTTTTTCAGGTATGTCACAAATATATTTCACAGAATCTTCTAGGATATGGAAATGAGAGTAAGAGTCTTTGAAATTTTGAAGGAGCAGTATGCTACTGGTTTTCCAAGCCACCTTTTCCATCAGGTTCATGGAGAATTATGTAAAGGTGCTCGTTGTGTAGAAGTTTAGGTATATTCAATTATTTTTTCTCCTTAGGAGGGATACTAGCTTCGCTGAAGTTGAACCAGAAGTAGGTTCAAAATTCACTTTTTAAATGGATTTCCAATATTTTCTTCAGATAAAGGTCGTCCAAGCTGGGATAATGATTGCCTAATCTAATCTAATCTAAAGATGCAATGGCGATATTCTGGAATGTTTGATAAGAATTTCTGGTAAGAATTTGATTGCATCAGTTATAACTTCTTTCATTCTTCTCTTATTACTAGTCCAAGCTTATGGAGGTAAACTAGAGCTCTTTGCATAGTAATGTACTAAAGTTATTTCCCATACTATGAAAATGGCTTTAGACAAGATGGCTTAGTTGACGCCTTCCATTTAACCAAGTTAAGAAGGATTTGTCTCTCATTTTCGATCTGACTTCTGAATTTCATTAAGTTACTGTCTTTTCAAACTTTAGCTTAGACTCAAACTTCAGCAGAAATTATTTGTGTCATCGGGGAGCCCAATATTATCAGAAATGCATAAGTTATTGCACACAATCTATTCTATCTCCTTATTGGATAGAACAGTCTTAGTCTAGTCTAGTCTTACTGGTTGTCTATTCCATTGCCTAGGTTATCACTGTAACCTGGAATCCTAAACAGAGACACTGCATCTGAAATCAATCGAGCTCAGAGATCTGTTGTACGATTATTATATACGATTTCATACTACACCGCCAGCAATGCAAGTTCGGAGAAAGAAATTCTTTTTATTGACTGTCTCGTGGACTCCGGACTTTTTCAGTTAAGTGGCATAACCAACTATCTTGGTAGACAAATCGATCTTATCTTCTCCACTGACGTAGATAACAGCATAGTCTCAGCCAGCAAGCACCTCCTTACCACTCTAGATTCTCACCACCCGCCTCTTTCTATGATGTTTTCGTCCAACGTTTCAAAACCTTTTTGCTTTGAACACGTGTACAACTTTAATTTTTGAAGAGCCAACTTTTCTAAATTAAACAATCTTCTTTCTAAAGCTAATTTCAATTTTCTCTTCAACTCTAGTATTCCCGTTGATGATGCACTTACCTCTTTTTACAATATCATCTTCGATTGTTTTTCCCAGTCTGTTCCTTTTGTACCGCAAAAAAATCCATCGTTATCCCCACCTTGGTATAACAAGGAACTCCGGTCAATACGAAATAAGAGAAATAAACTTTGGCACACCTATCTTAGTACACGTTCTGAAGCGGATTATAATAAATACCACCTTGCTTATACCCAATTTTCAGATCTATGTGAATCACTATATTCCAATTATTTAAGCCGCATGCATAATAGTCTTATTTCTGATCCCAAACGCTTTTTCCAGTTTATCAACTCTAAAAAACAGTCGGACAGTTATGCCTCCACCATGAAGTTCAACAATTCATCTGATTAACAAACTTCTTTGCCGAATTCTTTAGCCAATCGTTTGCTTGCCACATCCAAAACCTCGATCTATCTTATTTCTCATACTTGAACAGCTATCCACAAACATCCTTTACTTCGGTGGATATCTCAATGGCATTAGTAGATGAAAGATAGGTAATCTAAAAAGTGAATATTCCGCTGGATGGTGTACCCCCATAGTTCTAAAAAAGTGCGCCGCCTACTTGGTAAAACCTCTCACTGCCTTGTTCAGACTTTCCTTATCTCAATGTGCGTTTCCCCATTCCTGGAAAAATTCATATATAATCCCTCTGCATAAAAAAGGCTATAAAGATGAAATCTTAAATTACAGACCTATTGCGAAGCTCTCCACAATACCTTTATTGTCTTTTTGTCTTTTTATTGTAAACCAGTGATTTCAAGAAACCAACATGGATTTGTTAAGGTCAGGTCCACTACCACTAATCTCATTGAATTTGTATCAAGTACTCTATGTGCATTAGAAGATGGCAAGGAAGTAGATGTAATAACCACCGACTTCAGCAAAGCTTTCGATAAAGTCTCGCATAAAGTAATTCTTTTAAAACTTTGCGCCCTTGGATTTCGAACAGATTTCGTTACGTGGATTTCCTCATACTTAAATGATAGACACTACAGTGTCCTGTTTAGGTCTACATTATCTAAACCTTTCAAAGCCACCTCGGGTGTTCCCCAAGGAAGTCATCTTGGTCCCTTGTTATTTATATTAACAATTAATGATGTTGATACCATCGTTAACAATTCTTTTATCTCCA
This sequence comes from Volucella bombylans, assembly GCA_949129095.1. Classification (NCBI taxonomy): domain Eukaryota; kingdom Metazoa; phylum Arthropoda; class Insecta; order Diptera; family Syrphidae; genus Volucella; species Volucella bombylans. The sequence goes on along the minus strand of OX422142.1, from coordinate 26,800,744 downwards.
TCTATGCTGACGACATCAAAATCTTCCGTCACACATTGTCTCCCTCTGACTGTTCTCTGTTGCAAGATGATCTCAATCGATTTTCCACTTGGTGTCTTCATAATTTTCTTGAGTTAAATGTTAACAAATGTCAAACTTTAACTTTCACTAGAAAACGTCATACAACTCTCTCTCGTGCATATTTCATCAATAACGAGCTTGTTCCTAATGTGACCGAAATGCGCGATTTAGGCATTATCTATGATAGCGAACTGAACTTTCGCTCTCACATAGATAGCATTATTAGTAAAGCCAATTCGACTCTTGGCTTCATTAAGCGCTAGTCTAAGGAATTTGACGACCCATATGTGGCTAAAGCACTCTACACCACATTTGTTCGGCCCCTCCTCGAGTATGCAAGTCCAGTCTGGTCACCATATTATTCTGCGCAAATTGCACGTATTGAATCGGTACAGCGTAGGTTCCTTCGGTTCGCATTACGGGGACTTCCTTGGTCTGACCCATTCAATTTACCTCCCTATCATAATCGACTGAAACTTATTAACTTACAACGCCATTACACGACGAGAAGTTTGTGATATAGTTTTCGTCCATCAGCTCTTAAATGGTAACATTGACTCTAAGGCTCTCCTCGAACGTATCTCCTTAAATGTTAATCCACGTAATCTAAGAACTGTACCTCTCTTCCGAGTTAATTCCCACAGAACTAATTACGGACACCATGACCCGTCATCTCGAATCCTTCGCGAAGCGAACAAATTCCAGTCAATCTTTGACTATCACCTGAACAAACACTCCCTTAAGATTACCCTTTATTCCCCTCGTTCTCTACCAACACTCCAGAGCTCTAACAATTAAATTTTTATTAGTATTTAAGTTCAAAGCTTGTATTAAGCACAATAAAGCTGTCCAGGGTTGACCCGGGCCTAAATTTAATTATTTTGGATCTCATATTTGGCCAAGATAGTGCTTTAGTTGCTACCTGTGCCATTAATAATTACAGTAGAATTTGATCTATTGAGAACAATTTCTGTTCCATTTCTGCCCAGTGATGCGTTTGTGTAACACTTAGGGAGAAATATTTTGAAAAATATATCAACAATTCTTTTAGGTAAAAACATAAATTTAATAAATGGAGTAAGGTACAGACTATCGAAAAAAAAAAATATTTATAATATTTGCACAGAACTCCGCAAGCTTGGCTCATAGAATTAACCATTTTTAAAGAATCGGAAAATTTGCATAAACTGAAATTGTAGTAATAGTTGTGAATAATTAAGTTAGAATTAGGGTAGTTCTGATTTTCCTGATTTAAATGAAAATATATATATTCTAAGAAATGCATTGCGCATCACTTATTTCACCGTGCTATGTTCACTGGTCAGAACCGATATTAACCCTAGTATGCACGACTTAATTTTTCCACACCAATGCACAAACAGGGCTCCTATTGGTTTAAAATTAGATTTATTTACATTTTTGCTTAAAAGATGTCTGTTTAATATTAAACATGAATAATGCGACTACAGTATTTAATGTAATTATATTTAAGAAAAATAAAAAATAAAAAAATACATAAATATACGAGGGGCGTTCAATATATTCTCGGTATAGATATGACGGAAAATACGAATTCAATTTAAATTGTTTTTATTTTTCAATATAATCTCCCCCAACATCAATGCATTTGTTACATCTTGAGATAAGCTTTTTTAAACCCTCAAAATAAAAAAATAAATTTCCTCTTTCTCTGCAAAATACCCATTTATTGCCGACTTGAGTTCTTCATCATCCGAAAATCTTTTTCCACGAAGACATTTTTTCAAATCTGGTAACAGGAAATAATCACTAGGGGCAAGGTCTGGACTATAGGGTGGGTGTTGGATTTCTTCGAAACCACAATCTCGCGCAGCAGCCTTGGAAACTCGCGCCGTGTGAACAGGAGCGTTGTCATGAAGAAGCAACGCACCCGCTGCGAGTTTACCCCGTCTTTTCTTTTTAATTTCCTCCCGCAAATTATGCAAAGTGGAAGCGTAGGATGCGGCGTTGATGGTTTCACCTTTTTTTTTGTACTCAATGAGCAAGATTCCCTTTGAGTCCCAAAAAACTGTGGCCATGAGCTTCCCGCCAGACGGAGTGACTTTGAACTTCTTCGGGGGGTCTGTTCCTTTTTTATGCCATTGCATGGACCCTTGTTTGCTTTCAGAGTCATAGTGGTGGACCCATGTTTCGTCCCCAGTAACAATTCGATCCATAACACCGTCCGCGTTCTCACTACACATCTCCAAAAGCTCTCTACAGCATGCGATTCTCACTTTTTTCTGAGGCGCTGTGAGCATTCGTGGCACCCACCTTGCACTGACCTTTGAAAGGTTAAGATGGTCAAGAAGAATGGTGTGAATGGTACCAATTGAAAGCTTGGTGATCTCTGCCATCATTTTCAACTTTATTCGGGCATCCTCAAGAACAAGTTTTTCGACTTCTTTGATGCTTTCTCCCGTACAAGCAGTAGACGGGGCGCCGGAGCGGGGGTCGTCTTCAATGCTCTCTCTGCCTCTCTTGAACTCACTTGACCCCTTTTGCACAGTTGATAATGAAGGTGCGGAACCCTGGTAAACAGCCACCATCTCTTCATGAATAGTTTTTTGACTTTTTCCTGGCTTAGTGAGAAATTTAATTACAGCGCGATGCTCAATTTTCACCATCATCGTCTCAGTTGCCATTATGATTCTGTTTAACTAGAGATAAAACGCGAATTAATAATCACATTTATATGAAATTTTACATGAATGCACTAAAATAATAGTATTACTTGATAAATAATTTATATATACAACCACATCTTCACCCCTATACCGAGAATATGTTGAACGCCCCTCGTATATATCAAAAGAAAAAAATCTTGGAAAACGAAGTCCTTAGACACAATTGTTACATAAGTGGAATGTGTGATCACCACAAATTGGTTTACTACTTAGGTAGCAGATTTTTTGAGTTTTCTTGTCCTTATTATACGGGCAATTCCCGCATCTTTTTCTTTTGGGAAGTGGTTGAATGGTGGTTGATGGACAGGCAATTTGAATTCCACATAACTTCGTGGCCTCATTGACATGACGGTGTTGTGCTGTTTCACTCCGTCTCATCATATGGAGCATCACAAGTTCTTTAGCCTCATATCTTTTCGTTCTACTGCTTAAGAGGGATTCAACTCCGTGAAGATAATTAACGAATTTATGGCAGCTAAGTCTAGAATGTTCGGAAAAAGCATTAGAGGCCATCTTTGTGTCGGAGGCTTGCATGAATAAATTCTCGCCATCTGATCCATCGTATCAACACCTGCTTTGATTTTACTGTAGTATGTAATAATATCAGTTTTTAACTACAACATCAGAGTTCATGGAACTAAGTAGAACCACACTGCGGTTTAGTTTTAGAACATAGCTCACCAAGGTAAATTTGCTATGGAAACCAAAGCAACTTGAAACGATTTTTGTTTGGCTTGATGCTTTGCGGAACTTTATGTTTGTTTTGTCTAATTGTTCCAACCAGAGTCAGTCGTTTTTGAAGAACCAATTCTGCCAGTGGCAAAGAAGTAAAAAAGTTATCAGTTGTTACATTCCTACCACTATTTACTATTGTTGCTGTTAGTTCAGTAACGATGAGTTGCCCCAAATTTTTTTGAACTTATTCTCCTGGTTTCACTGTAAATCTTACTATCAATGGCGTATGCAGTGTTGGAATCAAACATACAAAATATTTTGACTCCATATTTTCCAGGTTTGCTTGGGATGTACTAGGTAAATGGACATCTAGTTGTCACTAGTTGCTCGTCAATGGTCACGTTTTCTGACGCAACATATTTCGTTCGGCAGTTGCAAATGAAAATTGACCTAACGTAACTGGTTGCAGCTAGTTTGTCATACTCAAGACGAGCAGTTCGTGTTCTTTTTTCATCAAAGCGAATTAATCGTCTAAGCATTTCAAACCTTATTACAGGCATGGTGGCCTTATAGTGGGGGTTGACATCAATGCTAGTAAATAATTCACGTGCCGGTATATCCCACTACTTCACTACGCCGACCAGGAGTAATAAGCCAAAAAAAGCTCGTCGGCTCGTCATCATCTACGTCTTTCCATATATTTTTTTTTCAGCTGCAACACGCTGGCCTTCTCTGTTCGTGCAGTTACGTATCTCCTGACGAATATCAGATGAAACAAAATGTCCTAGACAAGATTTCTTCGTAGCAGCTCTAATGCTTGCGACTGGACCAGGATGAAATCGAATGATATTATGACTTTCACTTTGTCTTGCTGGAGGTGAGCTGTCATGCCAGTATACATCGGGTTTTCCATTTGAGATATTTTAAAAACTTTATTACTGGCTTGAAATACAATCAAAACATTTATGAATGGAACTCGACTTCGTTCATATGGCCACCGCGGGCACGTTTGCAGCGGTCGAATCTTTGGATCCAATTTTCAACGACTCGGCCACACATTTCGGCCGAAACGGTCGCTATTTGGCGTTCAATGTTGGCTCTGAGCTCTTCCAACGTCGTCGGCGTATTGGCATAAACCAACGACTTAACGTAGCCCACAGAAAATAGACATGCGGCGTTAAATCGCACGAACGAGGCGGCCAATCGACTGGCCCATGTATTGAGATAACACGCCCACCATACTTACTCTTCAAAAAATCGATTGTAGCGTGTGCTGTGTGGCTTGTAGCATCATTCTGTTGAAACCACATGTCGCCCAAGTCCATATCTTCCAATTCGGATCAAAAAAAATCGGTGATCAAGGCGCGATAACGCTGACCATTCACAGTAACGTGACGATCGATATGGCCCAACAATGCCGAAGGCATGCAAATCCCACCAAACAGTTATTTTTTGTGGATGAAGTGGTGATTCATGAAGCACATGTGGATTTTCACCCGACCAATAACGCATATTTTGCTTATTGACGAACCCATTGAGCCAAAAATGAGCTTCATCACTGAAGATGATTTTGCGATGAAATTCATCATCTTCGCGCATCTTCTCCAGAACCCAATCGGAGAACGTACGTCGCTTCAAACGGTCCATCGGCTTCAATTCTTGAGTCAGCTTGATCTTGTATGAGTGTAAACCAAGATCCTCACGCAAAATATGCCATAATGTGGTCTGAGCGATGCCCAATACCGACGTTTGCCTGAACGGCAGCGATATTTTCGACACTTCGACCAACCCGTTGTCTCACTGATACGACAATATCACACAACTAATATGTAGACTCAAATTGTTGCACTAAGCTTGTTATTGTTACTGAATAAATTGACAGTGACAGTTTGATGATTAGTGAAAGAGTGCGTTCACAAATTAAATTCAAAGTTGTCAAGTTCCTATTGGGAGACCAATACGAGAGAACTTATGAAAACAATGACAAAACATAAAGCATTTACAATCAGCCAGTCAAATCGCAGAGGTCAGTTTTAAAGCAATAAAAATTCAGTCAGCAGAACTCAATTCGAACTAACCACTGTGTTCCAACTCATTTCAATGGCAACCGTTCACTGTTCGGTCATATTTGTTTAAAAATTTACATCGTAGAAATACTGCATCTATTTTTACATCTTCTAACAACCTTCTTCCCCTCATTACTCGTCTTCCTATATTGACTTTTATTTCATAAAATAAGGAACTAACCACTTTGCTTGCACATTCGTGTACTTACTCAATGGCTTCCTAAAATTGTTAATCTCTCAGTGTTTACGACTTTAAACTTTAAACATACATCCGCCACCACTTCGACATCCTTCATAGTGGGGTAAAAATATTCTCTCTTTTATGTAGCTGTCAAGCCAAAACCCAAACTATGTCAACAATTTTAAATAATAAATTTTCAATCTCAACATTCAAGGACGAAACAACATTTTGCTCCCTAGATTACCCCCTCTTTAGTCGCACTTTGGTAGCCAAAATTTACTATATGGAAACGTACGTGAATCCTTCACGAGCTGAATAAAATAAGAAAACAACTTCCAGGTCCCAAGTATCAAGTAGCAAATAGCAACTCACAAAATCTAAAAAGAATACAGGATATTCAAGAGAGCATTTTTTAAGGATATGCAGATATTTCAACGTAGCATACATAGCAAATACGACAACAGTAACCAGATAATCTGGCTAAGAATGACACGAGTTTTCACTCACCTTCTAACAAACCTGATAAAGTGATAGGTATAAAGCCAGAGTTGCCACATTGGATGTATAAATAAGGTTTGATGATTTTTTGGACTGTTGATTTGTAAAAAACTATACCATGATTTTTGAATTTTATTGATGGTATCGCAAGCCAAATCCGTGTAAGCTTCACTGCCCACCGTTGCCAGATTGGACACTGCCAAAGGCACCTACTATATCTTCGATGCTATCATGTGGACCCTCTTCCTGGTGAGTCATTTTTTGATTATACGAGTATTATAAGTACTAACCGCATTGTTTGCAATATTAGCAATGAGCCTACTTTCATAACAAGACACCGACATAACATAAATTAATTGCTAACGAAATGGTATCGTCTGAAAACTGACTGTCCAAAATACAGAGGGATACTGTTAGAAACACTCTCCTCTGAACTCATAAGTCCCCCACGTAACACCAACGAGCTTGACATGAAAGTCAAAGATTTCACCCTGGCTCTCAATCTGGCCATGGGTACTTCCTGCCCTTTTATTCAACCTATAAGCAAGAAAAAGCCGCACTGGTGAACTCAGCACTAGGCCCGCTTAATAATGCTTGCAGAAAACTATTAAACCTAGCGCAAAGCATAAGAAAAATGACTGACTGGGACGCATACTCATACTTGAGGAATCCCTCAAAATATATAAAAAAAAGAACTGAGGAAGGCAAAGCGACAATCCTGGAGGTCATTCTGTGACAAAATAAACCTCTGAGACAGGGTAGCTAAAAAAAATCTATCTGCAAATCCTATGGTGACTAGCTGTTTGAAAAAAACCGATGGCTCTTGGACAACCTCAAGTGGTAAATCACTCAACGTGTTACTGGACACACACATTCCATGTATCTCCCTATTCGCGGCCAGTAGCATCCACAACAGTACTACTGCATACTTGACTAAAACGCGCGTTCTGATTACAAGAGACAAGCTGTTTTTGGCGCTGCCTAGCTTCAAACCATACAAGTCTGTTAGTCCCGGCGGTATAATACCTGCTGAGCTACAAAGTCCTCAATATTATCCTACCTACGCTAGAAAATATCATGGGGAACTGTGTAGAACTGATCCATATTGCTCTGTCATGGAGATAAATCAATATAGTTTTCATTCCCAAAGCCGGAAAATGTTCTCAAGTTGTCCCAAAGAACCTCAGACCTACTCGTACAAGTCTATCATTTTACTTAAAACTCTAGAACGACTGATTGATATCAATATAAGATCTAAAATTGATCCACGACTTTTGTCAACGGCGAATTTTCTTCATCTCGTAAGCAAGTATAACATTCCACATCGTATTTAGCATCGGAGCCTCTGCATAAATAATTGTTGAACTAAATGCAGAACAGTTTCTTTAAAAACTGCGTTGGTTAGTTGGTGAATTTTTTGTCTAATATTTTTTTTTAATTTCTTCTCCATCACCTCATTGACTTCTTTTCCACAAATAAAACAATTATCTTTCCAATTCAAATCAGTTGAAAGAACATTAGGAAGTCTTTTCTTTGGTGGAGAATATGCAGAGGGAACAGAAGCTGTGTTGCCTTTACTTTTATACACTTTAATATAATTTTTGTGAATATATAATATTGTTTCCGGCATGTTGCATAAGCATAAACAAATTCCGAAGCATTCAAAAATTCTCTTTCTGCAGAAGGATTTCTTAAGGTAAGCAATCCTCTCATAACTTCTAATACTTCCCCCAAGTCTGAATTCAATTCGGAGCTTGATCTTAATTTTTCACATACGAAACAGATATTTCCTTCATTATTATCACTATCTTTCAATACATTCATTTTCAGCAAAAAAAAATGCAATACAAGGGGAAAAAGTAATGTCATAATGTGAATAGTGTTAAGTGCGCGAGCAACTACTCGTAAGCGTTTGGCAGAGAGTCTCGTACAAACTGGGTTCACTAGAGATGTCGCAAGAAGTGGCCGGCCCCGTATTGTTTGTTCGACGGAGAGTATCACTGTTGTGGCCGAGGATGCCCGAGATAGTCCACAAACATCGACGAGACAATGATGCAAACAGTTTGGCATCAGCAGACGTTCATTGCGTCTAATTTTGGTGAAGACCTGAAGATATTCTCTTATAAACCGCAAACCATTCACCAATTGTTGCCTGCTGACCGTAAAGTGAGGTTAACTTAATCCCATGCTCTGTTAATTATCCAAAATCATAGTGAGCGACGAAGCTCATTTCCACTAAGTGGTTTTCGTTTCTGAGACAGGGCGAATCCACGTGAAATGCATGAAGAGCCATTGCATCCCCTCAAAGTGACTGTTTGGTGCAGCATTTGCAGTGAAAAAGTGATTGGTCCTTATTTTTCTGAGGACGCCCACTGCACCACCGTAACCGTAACTGGTGAGCCCTACAGACAGATGTTAAACGATTTTTTTGTTGCCGCAAGTTGCTGAATTGGATCTCGAGCATTGTTGATTCCAGCAGGATGGCGCAACCGCTCTCACAGCTCGGGCAACGATGGTCGCTAGACTTCTTCCTTTGGGGCTTTTTAAAATCTCGCGTTTACCACAAGTTAGTTAGTTAGTTAGTTATTAACTTCATAAAATGTAATAAATTAGTAAACACTTATGCTATGCACAGTAATTGCGTTTAAAAATCGCCTTCTAAAATCCGGGTTCTGTAGCGAAAGGCAGCTGTAGAGTAGTCGTATAAAACTTCCCACCCATGACTACCGTTCAATATATTGATAACCTCATCTAAGTCCAGCAAAGTGACTCCGAAATATCTCACGCGGAATTCTCTTAAAATGAGACATCTTCCGATGAAATGGTAAACATGCTCCCTCACTTTAAGGTTGCATAGGTCCCAGATAATTGGAAGATCCGGTCGGTGTGGAATAAAATAAAGACTTATTAATTCTCCTCGAAGTTTAAGTATAGTGCTTATTATATTGAGGAAATAGCGGTTAAAGAAGTACTTAGAAGCGCTTTCAATGAGGTTGTAATTCAGCCTACTGTAGACTAGCCTATGTTGTGAAGAATAAGCTTCAGCTACATATCTGTCGTATATGGCATTGCCTGCTTTTTTCAAAACATTGGTGAACGTAGACTTTAACCTTGAAAGTTGCATATCAACTGAGATATTTAAATTTACTCCATATTTTACCGCCACCTCCTCCGACTTTTGAACCAAGGGCCCTCTTGTCAATCTTAAATGTTTCAATACAGTCCTCGGCAATCTGCTTTCTTCCATCTCCACTATTTTCATAATGTAGTCTGCATGCAGCTTTAGGGTATTTAAAAAAAGAGGCGGGACTCCAGTTTCTAAATGCAACATATAGTTCGGTGTACATGCTGGAAGACGAAAGATTCTCTTCACAAAGTGTCTGAGGAATTTCTGAACTTCACCTTTGATTTAGATAAATTCACCGTCAAATTCTATTGATTGCAGTAGTTTTCAAGACGGTTCATCACAAGCTGCATCCCTTCAATTGTCTCAGACAAAAACACTATATTGTCCGCAAACTTTAGCACTGGTATTCTCACACCAGCACCTCACACCTCCTACTTCCACAATTATATCATTTATAAATAAAATGAATAGTAAGGTGCTTAAGATGCATCCTTGCTTAATTCCCATTTGCGTTCCAAATTCTTCCGATACAAACTCTCCGTTTCATACATACGCCACGTTGTTGTTATACATCGCTTTCAATACGTTTATTACTTTACTTGACAAGCCCAAAGCTAATAAATAGAAGAGAACTTCACGCGCTATGGAATCAAAAGCTGCACGAAAGTCAACAAAGAATACATATTCTTTGGTGAGGGTAAAAATGTAATGCAGTGTTGAATAATGTTTTCTGAACGCCACCTGGTATTCATTTAAAATATTATTGTTTGCTATCCATTGCGTAAGCCTATTAAAGATGATAGCACTGAATAGTTTTGCCGAAGTATTTAAAAATGAAATGCCTCTATAGTTAGCAGGATTACCTAGCTGTGGGAAGATTATCGTCCTTCTTAAGTTTTCTGGAACTCTGGCTGTTTCAAAAATTCTATTGAATTGCCTTGTAAGCTCAGTAAGAAACTCAGGGGAACTGTTTTTGTAGAATTCGAAAGGGATCCGATCATCACCTGGAGCTTTCCTTGCTTTAGAAGAATCAACTATACTTCTTACTTCGGAAAAAGTAAATGGCGTATCTAAGAGCTCGTTCGCAAAGAATGACGCTGCATATTGCGGTAATGGAGAAAACTGTGAAGTGTTGAGTAGATTTCTAAAATACTCCCTCAGCTCTGGCACTTGCAAAGTCGACGAGATCATATTAGTTCTTCCCGACACAATTTTAGCTGCCTTCCAAAATTCACCTGCAGATTTTGAAGAGTTGAGAACTGCTGTGATTTTCTGGTTAAATTGTTGCCTTTTTTTTAATACAAAGGCGTTTGAAATATTTGTTTGCTTCTGCATAGAGTTCCTTGGAATAGTTGGAATTTTCTTTCCTTAGGCGTCTTAGATGTGTCATTGATCTTTTTCTTGTTTTCATATAGTCACTGTCGAACCACTTCTGCATTCCTACCGCTATACGTCTTGTATTACCGCTAAGCGGTACAGAACTTTTTTATAATTTGTTTTAGAATGTCAATGTTGAGAGTTGTATTGTGTTTCATCAGATTCAAAAGCTCGGTGTTTAAATTATTCTGATAAGAGGAACGAATACGGTCATTCCAAGCCAACTTCGAAAGAAGAGCTAGTTGCCTTGAGTTTGCAGTAACTCCTGCCTTCAAAGTAATGCATGGTCGGAGAATGTTTGAGCAGTTATTGAAAAATCGCTGACTATTGTGCACCGATTTCCGGTCATCAAACAATAATCTATAACGGCACACGATGTTCCTCGGATGAAAGTATGTTCACCATCTACGTCGCCTTTGTAGCTACCATTTAAGATCTTGCAGTCATTCGCATCAGAAATTTCCATAATTTTAGAGTCCTTAGTATCGCAAAATCCATCTTTAGAATTTCGAGCTGCATTTATAATCGATGGCACAGGTCCACTTATAAAATTAGTTTCCGATAATCCTATCCTCGCGTTGAAGTCACCAGCTAGGAGAAGGTCCGTCGATCCTAAGTGCTTAAGCAGATCAGAGGTCTTATCGTAGTCTTGCCTTCAGTGACTGCAGTTCAAATAAATCGGTACTGTACAAAGTGCTCCGCCATTAATTTTTACATTGAGAACACAGGCACTTTCCGCCATCTTAAAATTTAAATCAACTTCTTTCAGAGATTTACGATATCCTATCAGCACAGCACCGCTTCCTCTTGACTGCTGGAATCCATTTCGTATAAATCCATAAAAATATTACTAAATCTAGTTTCTTCACTAGCTAAGACATGAGTTTCAAAAAGCATAAAAATATCAGAACTCTTAATATAATTAAAAAAATTCGACAAAGTAATTTGTTCTTTAGACCTGCAACGTTATAGCTTAAAATCGTAAATCATGAAACTTCATGGTTATCAAATTCTTTTGTAATATAATTATCATTTTCCTTGCTAAAATTTTTATTTCGGCCGACGCCAATGCTATTAAATATTAGTCTGTGACCCCAAAAACGAAGAACTGCTACTTGCACTTCCACCTAGTGCATTTACGTTTATGACAGCTGCAGCTGTCATTGAAGAACTACTGTCATCGGTCAGCTGTGTTTGGAGGAGTATCATCCTACATTCCCTGACAATACCAGCACATCGGAGTTTGTTGTTTATGTCCAAGTAAAAGTAACGGCGTTCTTATATTTGGACTCTGTCGATTGCGTGAAGCTTCTGTGTGGTCTCTACGGATAAATACCTTGGAGCCTTTAAGAGTTGAAGTGTTACGTAGTACACGTCCAACGTTATCCTTCTTTTGAAATTTTACTACAATGTTAGCAATGTTATGAGGTCCATAGCACGGACGTCGGATATTAGCGATGTATCGCCGTTCCCCAGGAGTTGAAGACACAAACACTTAGCCTTTTCCTTTGAGTTGACACCAACCACCTCAGGCATATGAACAACAACATTGCTTTTTATCGCCTTTATCTCTAGCATCTCTACTTTGCGTTCCAAAGAAGAATAACAAGCTTCCATTACCTTTAGTTTGTGACGAAGTGCTGTGTTGTCATTTTGAAGTGATTGGTTTTCAAGGGCCACTCCTTCAACATCAGCTTTTGTGGCAACATTCTTGAGTTTGTTGTCGAGCGTTTACCACAAAAAAACCATAAACCTTGCAATTCTCAAAAAGAAACATTGAAGAAGAAATCAACAATTTGGAGCCAGATGTTTTGCGAGCAACAACCCAAAATGCCGTAAAACTAGCACAAAAGTGCATCAACTCAGGATCTGGTCATTTTATCGATATCATTTTTTCAACTTAACGCTATCAATTCTACACCTTCAAGTAAGCTTCTCGTGAAAATAGGGCCTAATTTTGTTCATTTCTAACAAAATGGCATCCAATTCACATTATGACATTATCTTTACCCCACCTTGTACAATAGATGCAAAAAAACATACATTACTGTATGATCATAAAGTAAAACAAATACCTTATTCAGCACTATTTGAAGAAAATTGTATGTAAAAGTAGTACGTGATAAAAAAAACAAAAAAAATATTTCCAATCACTACGTCACCAAACTAACAGAAAACCGCCATGTAACGGCTGTCGTTAACCCCTACAATACCATTTTCTTACCTGTTCATTTTTACCGTCGAGAAGTATTTTTATCTTAGCGGTTACATTAAGAAGCAAAATTGCCGCATCTGGGGATTGGAAAACCCGCACGTGATTGTTGGGAAGCCAATGCAGCAAATTTTATTTCGAAAATGCTATTTGAAATTTCGGATTGGGAGTTTAACTATCTAAAAGTATACACATTCAGAAATATATTTTATTTTTTTTATTTAAAAAATATCAAAAACATACGTAACCGGTACCCAGTGGCGTTTCTCCAGCAATCATCTGGAAAAAAACCGAAAAGATTATTAAATTAGATACTATAATCTAGTACTTGTCATAACGGATTTTGAAAATATTGATTTATGACAAAATGGCGGACGTTTGAACATAAATAGTAATTTTTGGACCAAAAGTAACGAAGAGAAAAATCCTATGACAGGTACTGGATAATGGTGTATAGAATAACCACAAATTCCAGGCAATCGGTTCATTGGTTTTCGAGAAATTTTGGGTACCTACCGATTTGAAAAACGCGTTTGAAAATTTTGGAAAGAATAAATCATGAAATTTATCAACTTACATGGAATTATCGATAGCAGGCCCATAGTGTAAGTCTGTTACGGTCGCTGTATTCGACCTTCTTTCGTTTGTTCTTGCGCTTGCAGCTCCGCTTTCGCTATGCGAGTTTCGTCTTCATGTGCAGAGTACAAATGCGCTCCCGATCCGACCGATATTCCTAACACGTTCATGACTTTCAACAATGAGGTGACACCATTTCTGAACGTGCATATTGCAAGAAATACAGCAATGTTAACGATTTTGGCCCCGCTGTTATGGGTATATCCGCCAACACAGCGCTCCAATAATTTGTCGTTGCTGACGTTTTCAAATATTGGTTTGATGACATCTAACACCATTTTTACTCGTATCAATACTGAATAATCGTGACAGAAATTTTTCAGTTCTCTTTTAAGTTTCCCTTGTTGCCACTTGCACCACGATTCGGGGCCTTCGGGACAGAAATGATGTTGAGGGTTTCTATCTGTTGAGTCGTAATGGTAGAATGTTATCCATACCGCTTTTTTCATGTCATCCTTGGGGTTACAGTTTCCTCGAATAGCTAAGCCATAGTGAATTCTCAGTTTATCTATAAATTTTGTCGTCAATGTGTTGCCGCCATCAAGTCAAATTTTGCCGCGGATTCCATGATTTCTTTTCTTGCATTCGGGTTCCCATTTTGAACTTGTCCCACGCATTCTTTTTTTACAATTTCAATCTCATCACCATACGGCTTATCATTCACTAATTCCCTGTACGTCTTAGAGTTACTATCCCTGACGTAGTTACATAGTATATTATACAAAACTCCATGCAACGCGAGGCCGCAAAACTCGTTTCACTCCCTCTGCTGTAACTGGATTATTTATCGAAATATTGACTTGGCGTTTTCACCAGATATTCTTGAGACCTCAAGTTGCAAGAAAAATTTTTTTTTTCATTTTCATTTCATTTTTATTCATTCATTCATTTAAGCCCATTTTACAAATTTCATAACAGCTATATATGCACTTAAATTTGTAAGAAGGTTTTATGAGTGGATTTCAATTAACAAACTTAAGTTTAACATAAAGGCAATTACATAAATTCACGTACTGTACAAATATTAAGTGTTTTTTATCAGTGAATGAATAAATAAATACATTCTATAGTTAATATTGAGTTAATATTGAATTGAGTCAGACAATAACAATATAGAAAATTTTAGATTAAAAAACAAAGAAAAAATATATTGTGTGGTGGAGAGAAAAGAAAAAATTCATAATAATTAGATGTAAGTACTAGTAGATGCTACTAAATAATTAACTTCGATAGATTATCAATCTCATTGAGGTCAAAATTAAACAGCCACTTCTTGACCGCTTTATTAAAGGAAAAGAAATTACTAGAGCGCCTTATTTCAATGGGTAGTTTATTAAAGATACGAGTAGCTACAGAAGAGTAATAACTTAAGAAGAGATGAGTATTGTGTGAAGGAATGAAAGCAAGATTCACAGAAGAGCTGCGAAGACCATAGGTATTCGGATCATGAGTATCCGCTTCTTAAGAAAAAATTTTTTAATACTTTATAGAAATAAAGATGCTTTAGAGGCAATATAAAAGAATGTGTAAAGAGTGGGAAACTATGTTCATGGCGCCTTTTTTTCCAGATAATTCTCAGCACATATTTTTGTAAAACAAGCAAAGGTTGCATTTTGTTTTTGTGTGTTCCGCCCCAGCAAGTTAAACCATATTGCAATTTGGATTGAACAAGACCATAATAAAACGTTTGTAAAAGTTTTTTTGAGCAAAAAAGTCTCAAATGGTAAAGGGTTCTGGTTGTTTTCAGCAGGTATTTCCTTAAGGAAGTAGTAGGAGCATTCCAATTTAACCTGCTATCGAACTCGAGTCCTAGATACTTAAAGACCTGTACGTTACCAATGACAAAACAGCTAGGTAGGCAATCTATGGAAATGTTATATGTACAAGATCTTTCGGAAAGCGATTCACAGCAATTGTCAGAGTTTATCAACATATTATTGCAGTACGCACTATGAAATGTAAAAACTGGAAGTTCTAAATGCAAAGAAGTGTTAAAATACATAATTTTTGTTTTGTCACTAATAACTAGCTTGTGCACACGGGACCAATGTCGTACCATTTCTAAATCATGGTTGATGTCAGCTATTAGATCTAACCAAGAGTTGCTGGAATATGAACAACCTATATCATCAGCAAACCCTGTAAGTTTTCCTTTCATATTAAGAGTAAAAATTGAGTTAATGAAAACTAGAAAGAATATAGGTCCCAGAACAGATCCCTGAGGAACACCAACTGTAATATCGCAGCACTCACTAAACATAGTTCCTATTCGAACCATTTGTTTCCTGTTGGTGAGATAGGACTCAATCCATTTAAGAACAAATCCCCTAAATCCAGTTTTATTCAATATATTCAACAAAATTTTATGATCAACAGTATCAAAAGCCTTCGTTATATCCACGAAAAGAGTTGCAGTAACCTTCTTGCTATTGATGCTTCCATAAATTGAACTGCTGAAGTTAAGAAGTGCATCCTCAGTAGATTTTCCAGCGGAATCCATATTGTCTATCGTTAAAGAATGAGATACCATCAAGAAAGGACAACATTCTTTTTTTGATTAATTTTTCGAAAACTTTAGAAAAAACTGGGAGAAGAGAAATAGGCCGATAATTGTTGAGTACTTTTTTGTCACCTTTTTTGAATATAGGTATAACTTCAGCAATTTTAAGCATTTCAGGAAATATACCACATAAGATACTTTTGTTAAAGATATGAGCCAAAATATCTACAATATAAAATGCGATGCTCTTAATAAATGCATTAGAATAAGATCTATGAGAAATGGTGGTCGAGTTGTTCAGAGACATAATCGTTTTATAGACCTCAATTGATGAAATTGATTCATAAAAAAAGCTATGAGGCTCTGATCTTTCCCTGTTATACACTATGCAAATGCTAGGTGTATATGTCCCCTTAAGCACTGGCGATTTCATTCGAGGTATAAATCTAACGACATTCCACTAATTATGAACTTCTTAAAATGAAAGCAAATTCATAAGAGCTGGCATCCCACACTATTTTGGGCCGATGAAGCGATTGGATGTTGCTGCTGACATTACTGTATCATGTCCTTCTTCTTTTGTTATGGATGTCACATTGTAAAGTATTCTTTGCTTAGGATACTACTCTCGGGGGTGATAATTCCACTAATATATGCTGATGTTTCCACACATTTCTTAAACAAAATCTCAACTCATCGTATTTTGACTTTTTTTTCGGCCCGTTCGTTCATCCTTGGTTCGTCATGTTCATCAAATTACTCATTAAAAGCGCTCACAGATTTCAACCAGAATTATGCTGACAAAAGGAAATTACATTATATGACAACACTTGCATTCTCACTCGTACTTGTAACGAAATAAGAAAAAAAAAACACGACAAAATTTAACATTAATGTGTCACAGTATATGAGGGAGTTCATTAGAAAAGACTTAATTATGTTTACTCTGGTATATTCCGGGAATTTCATTGTGATGTTCCAGGAATACTATGGATGGTTGACTACTAGGCTCTTGGTTTCCTGGCTCCCCAGCTTTCATATATGAATGGATAGTAATTGGCACCAAAGAAGTTTCGTCCTGATTTCATTGTAAATTTATTTAAAGGATGTTTCCTATCAGATTTGTGTCCTTTATACTCAATGCTTATCTGCTGATGATACCAGCGTACGAGTATTATTCTTATTGATTTATCTTCATAATTAGTGCGACATGGTGTTCTAAGATTTCAATTTATTGTTAAATTTAAAGGTGCGAGTATATAATAACATATACTCGTATGTATATAAGTTCTTATGTCTGGTTGGCATCGGTCGTCATAGCAAGAATTATTTGATTTTTTAACTCTTTCGGCTTCTCTGTTGTGAGTGTGGAAAGATAAGGATTTTTTAAAATTTTTTATGTGGTGTCTGAAAAGTTTCATAAACTGTCAACAGGGGGAATGTGAAATAAAATTAACGAGTCTGTCTACCCTAACGCTGGTTGTAATACTCGTATGTAGTACGAGTACGTTCGTCTGCATATAATTTACAAAGAAAAATGTCCTTGTCTGTCTGTGTTTCTATTCGAAAATATAATCAAGTCGAGGGTTTTAACTTATCATACTTAATCAACATTTCATCTTTCATGGTTGTGGCGGTACTTAGAGTGGTAGCTATTTAGCTCCCGCAAAAGGAACCGTATCATCAAATTGATTTTCATGACCGTAATTGCTCACTAAAGGACTCTCGGACGTGCCGAACTACTAGGAAATTTTTACTATCCATTTTAATAAGGATTATGACCATGTGCTAGACTTTTATGACTGAAGGCAATAGCTCACAAGTAGTAAAAAGTACGTACACAAATTAGTGATGACTCATCAGAATTGCTTGTATCGATTTTCTTGGTACTACTCGATATTAACTGCTATCAATACAACACTTGTAAATTTTGTTTTACTTGTGTGTTATGCTCAGGATTATCGGAAACATTTACATTATATAAAATAAATATTAAATATATTTTTAGATTTTTCTTTTCGCCGCAAGTATTGCGGAAATTTCAACAGGAAGAAAGTATTTGTAGATCAATTTATTGGGGTGGTATCTATTAAGTTTCTGATATCTTTGGCAACAAATTTCACATTCTGAAGCTAACTGAATTCTGATTCAAATTTTCACAAGGCGTTCTTGAACAAATGCTTCCTACTAAAATGAAGGACTCGTGCTTCGTGGTTAAATTGGCTCTCAACCACAGCAAACCGCCTCCAACTACAATGAATCCCTTTCAACTTGAGTGTGCTACCTTATTTCATAATTATGTCACACTCAAGGGACATTGAGCATCCTTGTAATGATTGCACTTAGCACGGGCGGAAACTAATTTTCCAAGGAAGGGTTGAAAGTTGGTTTTAACTAATTACAGCTTGTTATGACTAGGAAATACGGCAAGACACTACAGAAGCGAGTTGTAGGACTTTAAAAACAACTTCGGTATTTCAAAGTACGTCCGAAGATTATCTTAAAAGTAAACTGACCTATAGCGGGACGGGATGAAGCTTTGAAAGGAGGGAATGCTATTTCGTGGAAAATAAATAGTAAATAAACTCAATAAAAAGAGGAGATATGATATTAATGGCGAAGTGTGATACTAGAAGTAGCAGTAGCAGAAAAGTAATAATTTTCTTTTATTATACAAAACAATATAAATATCATTTATAACGCATAAGTTGACATCTAATCATCGCTCCTGAAACGCTTGTGAAGTTGGATAAATTTGCGGAACTTAGAGCCAATCTACAGGGAGTTATCTTTCCCCTTTACGAGTCCAAGAGTTTGCCGATGGCCTTGCATTTAACCCTTTAATGCTTTTTGAACCTTCTTTGAACAAAGCAAAACCAACTGAATTTTTTGGCCAAAATTTGTCCACTATCGACTTGTTAATGTAGAGAATTAGCCGACTGCGCATAATTTTAATTTAGTGGGGGCTAATGCCCCCATTTATTTCCCTTAATACAAGCTTAAAGTAACTTAAAAACTAGGACTTAAAAACTAACAACAGTTAGGGGTTAGGAGGTAAGGGAATTGTGGTGCAGATCAAATTTAATACGAGAAGTCCTCAGGTTAAAATCAAAAAGGGCGAGGTTTGAGTTGACCTTACAGAGCATGCGGGAGATTGGTTCGTTAGAGCCATAAGTGGGTTGGGATATAGAAGAGATGAGGACAGCGTAAATTACGAGGGTTACTGTTGAAGGAAATAGAATTGTAAAGGGAAGCGCAGTCCACAGAACCGGAGAGTAGTTGATGAATGAAGAGAATGTCAGCTACGTCTCTGCGTTTTTCTAGGGTATTCAGGTTAAGAAGTTTGAGGCGGCCGCGATAGGGATGTAAGATAAATGGGTCACTCCAGGGTAGTCCACGAAGAGCAAACCGAAGAAAACGACGTTGAATGTTTTCGATTCGGGATATATGAATTGGCTGAAAGGGGGACCATACTTGGCTGGCATATTCAAGGAGGGACCGGACAACGGTAATGTAAAGTGACCTTGTCACATAAGGGTTGCAAAATTCTTTAAACCAACGTTTGATAAAACCGAGCGATGAGTTGGCTTTAAGGATTATCTCATCAATATGCGAACGAAAGTTTAACTCTCTATCGTATAAAATTCCAAGATCGCGAAGGGATTGAACCTGGGGTACAGGTTGGTCATGCAGAAAATAAGGTCGAGAGGGGGATTGATTGGACTTACGAGACAAAGTCATAGATTGGCATTTGGAGACATTAAGTTCAAGGCAATTTTTTAGACAACAAATAGAAAACTTATCGAGGTCTTCTTGAAGGAGAAGAGAGTCCTGGGGCGAAGAAATAGTTTTGGAGAACTTAGTGTCATCGGTATAAATGGATACCGAGCAATGTTTGATAATCTTCTCAAGATCGTTTATAGTTAAAATAAAAAAAAGGGGACCTAAATGGCTGCCTTGTGGGACACCAGAAATGGCTAAAAACGGGGTTGAGAAAGCTGACCTAAACTGAACGCTATAGTAACGCTATAGATAAGAAGATATCCATTTTAACAGTATGGGGTCAAAACCGAGAGAAGACAATTTGAAACGGATCAGTTGACGTGATATTTTATCGAAGGTCTTAGCGAAATCTGTAGCAATAACGTCAATTTCGTTGCCATTTGAATTCAAAGGACACGAATTCAACTAAGTTTGTAGTAGTTGATCTACCTTTTAGAAATCCGTGCTGACTGGGTGATATAAGTGACTTGCACTGAAAGCTTAGAACTTCATATAAAAAACTTTCAAACATTTTAGGTATGTGAGAAAGCTTAGCAATGGGACGGTAGTTGGTTACTTCATTCTTTGATCCCTTTTTGTGAACCGGGGTTATGAAAGAGGTCTTCCAAACTTGGGGGAATTCCCCTTATGTAAGGGACAAGGGGTCAGGTAAAAATCACCAAAGATAAGGATATCGTCGATGGAATCACTTACGTCAATTAGTTGGTCAATTGCTTTAATAGCAAGGATGTAGAATTCAATAGGTTGACCTGGGAGAATGTAGCAACTCATAACGTCCAGGGACCTGTTGGGAAGTGTTATTTTAATTGAAACAAAGTCAAGTTTAACAGAAGAAGAGATAGTAATGAGAGAAAAGTTGAGGTTATTGTGAATGGCAAGTAGGACACCTCTACATGGAGAATCAACTTTAGGAATGACAGGATCATTAAACATAGGGAGAGAGTGATCGTCATCTCGGAAAACATTATACGAAGATGGAAATAGCTCCTGACTGTAAGAGCATAGACGTCGAAAGGGAGACCGTGTGATTTAGAAAAGACAGCACGAGTTTTTAAAAAAAAATGTAAGAGGTAGTTTGTTGCGTGGAGGAGTAGGGGAGTGTAGATGATATGCAAGCAAAGAAGGCAAGTTAGGAATGAAAAAAATTGTCGTGGTCAGCTCGGCTGCGCTGAAGGTGGAAAACTCTTTTAGAGTGTACATTAGGGTGTCCCAAAAAAATCAAGTTTAAATTTTTGTAACGCATACCCTCTTATTTTATTCGAATACTGTCAAAACAATAGTAAATAAAGTTTCATGTACTTTGAACCAGAGGAACCCGTGCCGACTTGCATCTAAACATGTCAGTACTTGCAAGGCATGGCACGCGAGTAATAACATATCGATAACTTGTTATTGCATGTTTATTTTATTAGTAAACACATTGTTCTCGTTCTGTTAACATGTCGGTGGAGTTACGCAGTTGTAGAAAGGAGATATTTTTAATAGGGAACGTTAAACATCAAATTACTGGTTCAAAACTTCCCTCTAATGGGCAAGTACTGGCAGTTTTGTTCTATAATATTCGTGAAGTGAATTTAAGTGTCAATGAGAGCGCAAATCTTACTATTCGTGAGTGCATTATTTATTGGGAAAAGGCCCGTATCCCGACAAGATCTCTACCTAATTGTGTTAAAAAATTAATTACATTGTATCAAGTTTGGAGAAATTTGCAAAAAAATGCAAACAAAACAAAAAACGTGTTTGAGCAGCGTCGACATGAGTTTGTTACAAACTTAAACAATTTGTTTGACATTGCACATGCGGATGCACTTCAATTAATAAAGATAGATGAAGATAGGATTTTTTTGCAGCGCCAAAGAGAACCAGGCCGACCTGGTCATTTAGCCGGAGTTGACCAAAAACAAACACACAAAGAAGAAAGAGCGCACCTTAGAAACGTCGAGGAGCAAAAACGACGTGCTAAATATTTTTCATCCTTAGCTCCTTCAACATCATCTTATAACCCGCTACAAGAAAGTTTGTCGTCTGATTCAGAATTGATGGATTTACAGGAAATTTTGCCAAACCTAACCAAAACAGAATCCATTATAAATAAAACTGTTATGAGGAAGAATTTTATCACTCCAAAATTAGTGGCAGCATTAGATCGGTGTCAATTGAGTGTGAGAGATGCTGTGTTTATTATTGAAGCAACTATTGAAGCTCTTGGACATAACACAGACGAATTTCCTATAAGCAAGTCCACTATTCAAAGGGTTCGTACGGAAAAGCGAAAAGAGCGAGCGGAAGCCATAAAGGTTAATTTTCAAAACCAGGTTCCGGATATTGTAACACTCCACTGGGATGGTAAACTTTTGCCGGCTTTAGATTCACGCAAATCTAAGGAAGAACGTCTGCCGATAGTTATAACGTTTGACGATAAAGAACAACTTATCGCTGTACCAAAGTTGGATAACTCTACAGGAAAGGAACAGGCCCAGGTACTTTGGAATGCTATAATTGATTGGAATCTTGAGGATAAAGTGCAGATTTTGCGTTGTGATACGACTGCTTCAAATACTGGTCGATTCAATGGTACTTGTGTACTTCTCGAACAGAAACTAGGCAGGGAAATGATTATTTTTGCTTGCCGCCATCACGTCTACGAATTAGTACTAAAAAGCGTGTTTGAAGCAAAAATCTGCCAAGTTACCACAAGCCCAGACATTCCAATGTTCAAGAAATTTCGAGAGAACTGGAAGAATGTCGATCCCGAGAAAATACAGAGCTGTACAGAAAAGCTATCATGTTTGAATGTTTCTGAGATCAACAGACTTATCGATTTTTACCAAATTGAATTAACTAAAGAAATTACTAGGGATGATTACAGAGAGTTAATCGAACTTTCAATAATATTTCTTGGCGGCGATGCAGAAAAAAAATTTAAGATCCGGCCTCCAGGTGCCATGCACCAAGCTCGATGGATGGCGAGAGCGATTTACTCATTAAAAATATCGTTACTTGGTGATCAATTAAGAATTTCTAACAAAGATAAAGAAGCTCTGTTAGACGTCTGCCTGTTCATCGTGACAATATACGTTAGGCCTTGGTTGCAATGCATTTTAGCAGTAAAAGCACCTAACCAGGATTTGTGTTTTCTGAAAGCTATAAAATCTTATGAAACAATAGATGAAAGCATCTCGAAAGCAGCATTACAGAAGTTTTGCTTGCATTTGTGGTATTTGACAGACGAAGTGTCTATCTTGTCTCTATTTGATGATGATGTAAGCCAAGAAACGAAAGTCAAAATGGTTGCTAACTTAGCCAAAGAATATCCATCTGCCTATGGTAAATGCTACATTCCATCGAAAGAAGAACTTTGTGGCAGACTTTATGGTAAGTTTGAAAATTAAGTTTGTTTTTTTAACTTTTTTATTTACATAACTAAAAAATTATATCAATAATCCTCCTTTTTTTGTTTTCAGAAAAAAACATCGATGACTTTGTTTCAGTCAAAAGCAAGTCCTTATTTAGTCGATTGAAAATTGATGGTGCTTTTCTCCACGAGTGCCCCCCTTTTTGTGGCTTAAAAATGCTTCGTACCAACATGCTAAAAGCAAGCTATTAAAACTGAAAGCAGTTAATGACTCTGCTGAAAGAGCAGTCAAGTTGATGCAAGATTTTCACGGCCTGCTAACTGTTCAAGAGGAGCAAAAGCAATTTTTATTTCGTTGCGTACAAGAACATCGACAAAAGTATCCTGACTGTAAAAAACAAACATTAAAAAGAAAATTAATAAATAATTAACCTACTTTCAACAATTAATATAATAATAAAGTCCAATACCGGATGCCTTATTTCAAAAATAAATGAGTTTTGCTTTTCCCTCCATTGCTCCATACTAATTTTTATGTTTAGATTTTGGCGTTAAGTCGGCACGGGTTATCGTCATCCGATCGCAATAATATTTGATATTTCACTTATCTGGGTCAAATAGAAAAAAAAAAAAAGGTATGCGTATCTCTATCTAAAAAAAAAAAATTAACCCTTATAGCCTGGGACACCCTAGTGTACATAGTTGCGGAAAGCAGCGAGATCATCCCCAACCTTTTGAGGAGGTGTGTTGAAGATTTCGTGGTACCTGTTGTAAAACTTTCTGAGACTAGTTATATCGGTAGGAAGGCCTTCCTGTTGGATGAAGACCATGACACTTGTTTTGGTTTTTTCCTCAAAGCAAACAGATTCGGATTTGTCGTAAAGATATGCGAGAAAGAGACGTATATTTTGGTATATCTTTTTATCCCTTGGCCTAGAGAGAGCATAACGGAATTCTGTGGTGTCTATATTCTTTTGGGTCAATTTAACGTTAGGCGGCGAAAGGGGATCAAAAATAGGGACTGGGACCGGTGAAACCGAGGGAGAAGGCGAGCTGGAAGCGGGATTTAAGATATGCGAGCTGATAAAGTTTGGGTATTTGGCTCCTGTTGTAAGGTCGAAATTGGGAAAACAGTTGTTATTATCCGTGGGAGGGGGTGTGGGTGGTTGAGCAGTGACGGTATTATTAGGGAAAGGCGTGTGTGTTAGGGGTGGATTGCTGGTAGTTTGAGTTGTAGGTGTTACGTCAAAAGAGACACGTTGACGTCGGGGCTTGGTTTGGGGTGGAATAGATGCAGTTGGAGTGTGGGTGGGAGGGTTAAAATTAGGAAAAGTTTTAGTTTTAAAGCTCCAATTGGAGCTGGGTCTGTTTTGAGAAGAGGATGTGGGTCTTGGCAAATTGGATTTACTTGTTAACTTGATATATCGTTTAGGTAAGATGGACTGCTTGACTTTATCCTGCTTCTCGGTCGTATTTTCCAACCATTTGCAGACACGCATCCTTCCAAGACTGAAATTGTTGAATATTGAGCTTCAAGCTGCGCTTACTTCTGTGGTGAGATGTTGGAAGTTAATTGCAGTGGCTAATGTTGATGCCATATTTCTTTATGAAGAAATTCGAGATCCAATCAGCATCAGCATTTGGTGGGGCGCCTTTGATAAGAAGCGTAGTGACCAATTGACTTTTCGAAGCAAGCTTATCAAGTCTACGCTGCCATTCGGAAGGTGTCCAAGTTGAGTTGAAGTGATATAAGTTCACATTTTGTCTACGGACATTCGAATCACTTTTAATTTTGTCCCCGTAATAACATGTTTCTTGTACTTCTTCTAATATTGCGATTTGTACGTTAAAACTGACAAATTAATGCCGTGAACAGCAAGCCTTTGAGCTTAAGGGCCATTGTCCTCCAGCATTTTTGCGTCATTTTGTACCTGGTCCAACTTTGAATTTTAATTATTCGCTTTCTCCTGCTATGCATTTGCCTTTACGTCATTGTACATACCGCGTATCATTCTCAAATACGTCTCGAGCATATTTTGGGGGCGAAGTGTAATTCAAATATTACCTTTGGGTACTTAAACACTTTTCCCAAATCGATAATGGCGATATGGAGATATTTCGAAACGACGCGATGGTCCTTTATCATTGTCTATAAACTTTAAAACGCGTCATATGAGGGCCTTACACTAGCAGGGAAATTCTTCGTTTAGTAATGCAACAAATTAATCTTTCCATCTATTGGGAATTTCATTGTCCCCCGTTAGGTGGTATCCCAGCTCATTTTCAATATTTTTTCTTTACTAGTTTGCGCATGCTTCAACGTTACACTTCTTCTACTGCTTCTGATGGAATGGGATAAGGAACGTTCTTTTATCTATCTTCTCAATAGGAGTCCTTAAGATGATGAAATGAAAACATTATGGGTAATTGTTTTGCTAGAATTGAATAACGTTTGTTAAGAAGAAGGGGAAATATATCACTCCGACCAGCAAATTTAAGGACATACGGTTATGTTAGAATGATTACTCTTGAAAGTACATAAGTGAATAAATAGATTGGTCTCATTGAATGTTCGACGTGCTCAAGTTAAGGTAGGGACAAAGAATAATTTGGAAGCCATGAGCGGATAACGATAGTTACAGCATGTTTAAAGAGCTAACAGGTGGTATGACATTGTAAATGGATATCATGTTGGGAAAGACAACGACCCCGCATGTGACAGTTGGTGACAAATAACCAACAAATTTATAACACTCTTTAACTGCTTTAATATTTTTTTCCCTCAACGTTTGGTTTGATTGGAAATTCATACAAAGTGTCCGCCATCTAACGTCTTTTTTTCAACTAGTGCTTATTTCGTGAATGGTAACACTTAGCTCATGTCTGATTTGACAGATAATTAGTTTTGGGAAATATTGCGACATTACTTTGAAAATCATGGTAATGTAGCAGAATGTGTGCGAAAATTGCGTACGGATTTTGGAAGAAGAGAAGCACCGTCAGCTCCGTATGTTCGTTATCTTGTGAAAAAAGTGAAAGAAACTGGCATCCTCATCGATAAACCAAAGCGTAAAAAGCCAAAAACAGTGCGTACACCCGAGAATATTGCTGCTGTGGCAGAAAGTGTGCGTGAAGCGCCATCAATATCAATTCACCGTCGTTCTCAACAATTGAACATTTCGGAGACATCATTGAGACGAATTTTGCATAAAGACCTTGGTATGACGCCATACAAAGTCCAATTGGTTCAGGAGTTGAAGCCAACTGACCATCCAATGCGTTTTCGCATCGCTAAGTGGGCCTGCGATCGACTTAGAGAAGATGCCGATTTTGCCAAAAAAATCATCTTTTCAGATGAAGCTCATTTTGATCTTGGCGGGTATGTAAACAAGCAAAATTGTCGCATTTGGCAGAAAACCCGCACGCATACATTGAAAAGCCGACACACCCAAAACGAGTCACTGTTTGGTGTGGATTTTGGTCCAGAGGCATAATTGGGCCATTTTTCTTCGAAAATGAACAAGGAGTGGCCGTTACAATCAATGGCGATCGTTATCGGGCCATGTTGAACGAATTTTTGTTCACAAAAATTGAAGAGGAGGATATTGGCAACATTTGGTTTCAACAGGACGACGCTACGTGCCACACAGCCGCAGAGCTGATGTCGTTTGGCCACCTCGGAGCTGCAATTTGACACCTTTAGACTATTATTTGTGGGGTGCCGTAAAAGATAAGTGTTACGCCGACAAGCCAGAGATAATTGACGCTTTAAAGGACAATATTCGTGAAGCCATTGGTGAAATACAGCTGCACACAATCGATAATGTGCTTAAAAATTGGACCGATCGTGTAGGCTACGGCATGGCCAGCCGAGGCAGCCATTTGAATGAAATTATTTTCCATTATTAACCGGAAGGATAAAACTAATTATCTGTCAAATCAGACATGGGCTAAGTGTTACCATTCACGAAATGGTTGAAAAAAAAAACGTTAGATGGAGGACCCTTTAGTTAAGAGGAGCGCTCTCTGCAGCATCTTTGACGTCTTGCTGGCACTGTCACCGACGCCTTCGGTTTGACACTGGTAACATAGAGCAATTTTCAGAGGTGCTATAAGAAAAGACTTAAACTGTTGCTGGCAATTTTAGATGCTTGATGTTAGATGTCGGTCCTTTAGGGATCTGGATAGGGGCTTTCGTATATGAGCTGTAGCAGAACGAGTCAATTGTGGTTCATCAAAGTGTTTGGATATTCAGGCTGCTGGAGCAACTCCTCCATTCATTGCAATGTTTTCAATCTGTTTGATAGTTGTTTACTATAAATATCGCTTACTGTGGGTCAATAAACATCTAGTGGCGACTCTGGATTCTTCACTTTTACAACCTTCATGCGAACGCAGCTCACTGTGGGTCAAACAAAGTCTTAAGACAGCACAGCATTATTATTTCAATAATTCATCAGTTCATGCCGAAGAACCTCAAATTCTGAACATGCACAAGTTTCAGATAGTTACGTACGTATTATTTCATTTAATTGCTAACTGTTAGAGTAAGCTAATTTTATATATAAATTAAAAAAATTCGAGAAGAATGAAATATAGTATTCAAGAAGATAACATCGGAATTGGGTTTCTTTTGATCAGCTTGATATTAATTTATCAGTGACCAAGTTTAAGTGCTTGTTACATATTCACACAAATATCAAGTAAATGCGCTTGATATCTAACACAAGCGAGTCTGAACAACAGGACAAACAGTATCTACTGTAAGGTGTCCGGAATTAATTATGAAAATATTTCTATCCGCCTATTAGTCTGAGTTCGTTTGTATTAAAAGCAAAACTTATTTCCTACAACAGGATCTCCTGTCCGAACTTGACATTGTATTTACGCGGACAATTTTAATCATGGGCTAAGCACACTGCTCATGTATTTGTTCGAAAGGGTCATGGAATACTCACTTGAAAAATGTACCTCCTCTGTGAGGATATGAATGCATCTCATGCTAAGATTAGCGAATTTGATGTAAATCTGGCTTACGCTCACGTGCATGATACACAAGAGGCAAACCCACACCCAAAAAGGTTACTCTTGTTCTCTTCAAGTATATATCAATATCGTTGTTATAGAAGTTACCAGAGTTTTTTTCATTATTTTGTGTGGTCCAATCCATCGAACTTCTAGAATAATAGTTATAAATGGTACTCAGGAAGGATGTCTGCGAATATGCCCTTAAATATCCGAATATTCTACGTAACTTAAGGTCGTTTTACACTTTGCATTTGCTGCTTGCTTCGTAGCATCGTCCACATATGAGGATAGTTATCACTTCACAGTGTATACTTATTTTATATGATGGGTCATTTAACTTGATAAAAAACCTCCCAAACCTGAGGACTACACTTTTTCAAATAAGAGTCCCAATAGCTCATTACAGGAGTATGAATCCTGCCGTTGCTTTGTTGGGAACTCTTCGTTCTGTCATACTACCGTGTGGCGCTCCCATTTTTCCGATTTAAGTTGGTAAATCTGTTGTTGGCATTCCCACTAAATGTTAGCGTCAAAGCTTGATATTTGCAAAAGTTACGTAGACTAGAGTACATTTATCTCTGTGTGTATTGGCGAGTTTTTACAATTTTAGAAATGGATTTAAGTTTTGCAACGAACTTGTATTAAATTTTGCGTAAAAAAATGATTTATTGGTGCGCGAACGTTGGAAATGTTGTAAAAGTGTTTCGGCAACAATTCTCTAAAGAAAACCGTCGTTTACCAGTGGCACGAGCGGTTCAAAAGTGGCCGAGAGTGAATCGAAGATGATGACGCAGTGGCAGACCATCGACATCGAAGACCGACGAAAATCTTTGATGGAATAAAAGAAATGTTGGTCAATAACCGCAAATTAATCGTCATAGACATAGCGGAGGACTTGAACATTGCCTATGGATCCGTCCAAGACATTTTGGTTTCCGTCGTGTAGCAGCAAAGTTTATGCCAAAAGACCTCAATTTCATGCAAAAAAGAGACCATGTTGACGTCGCAAAAGAGATGATTTGCGAGGCTGAATTCAATCCCACGTTCATTAAAAGGATAATTACTGGAGACGAGACATGGGTTTATGAGTACGACATGCAATCCAGACATCAGGCAAGTGAATGGTGTTCACCAAATGAGCCGAGACCAAAAAACCACCTCGTTTTCAGTCAACAAAGAATTCAATGCTCACGGTTTTCATGGATTACAACGGTGTAGTGCATCATGAATTTTTGCCAGAAGGCTAGACAGTAAACAAAGAGTATTGTTTGGGCGTTATGAGACGTTTACGTGAAGCAATTCGCCTAAAGATAACAAAATTGTGGCCAGAAAACTCGTGGATTTTGCACCATGATAATGCACCGTCGCACAGTGCCACCATTATTCGTAATTTTTTGACGAAAAGTGCAACAAATACCATCCAACAGCCACCGAATTCACCTGATTTGGCTCCCTGTGACTTCTTTCTGTGCAATCGAGTTAAAAAAAAAAACCTCTACGGGGAACCCGCATACCGAAAACCGAATATAAAAAATGTTTCGAGGATTGGATCAAGCGCTGGCATAAGTGTGTCGCAGTCGATGGGGATTACGTTGAAGGGGACAATATAGATTTAGATGAGTAAACTTGTAGTTTTAATTTTCTGAATAAATTCCGGGAACTTGAAGATGGTATACCAAGCTCATAATGAGTGAAAATTTCCTAATTTAGGTTTCCACTAAAAGTTACCTCTAACATCACGGTGGGCTCCATCTCCAGGCATTACCTTGTCAAACCGTGAGGTTTTCTTGCTTTGGGTGGACACCTGCACTTATGATCACTAAGCATTGCTTACGTAGGTCCGAGAGTATATCTATAAAACAAATATAAATATGCTATAAAACAACCGTTATTTTATCGACAGATCATCGTAGTAAGTCAGTCTTTAGTAAACTTTAATTGAGTGTGATTTCATCACAGATAAACCAAACCAATTTTATAAGATTTTGCCTTATAAAACACGACTTGGTAGCGTGATTGTGCTGACGTTTTTTACTTACAGAGGCAATTTAGTTTTTAGCCTAAGACTTCGTGAGTTATCAATGTTTGTCAACTTTTAGCACATAAACATTGATTTGATCGTAGCATAAACAATTTTACGACGCGTATTGAAATTAACAGAAAGCGAAGAGGAGAGGAAATTTTGACTCTCTAAACTGTTGCAAATTCATCCGAACCAGTAAATCGGGACCTGGTCGAAGTATCGATTGAATATTTAACTTTCGATTTTCCCATTACAACAAGTGGTCTGGTTTAAAGTCCAACATAAAGCCGGTTGATTCGAGATTTAATTTGTCAGATAAAAATAAACAACTCTGTTTACGAGTTTGCACTTCAAATGTTGTTTGTCTTTTCCTTCGTACGAATACGAAGCGAACTCGTTCTTAAGCAAGTATTGTAGTAGCCAAATTAAGGGATCTCTTCATGCGATTTCAAAGCAATTTGACTGAATTTCATTTGGTATCGGCAAAAGGATGTTCTCTCTGTATTTACAATCAAAAATAAAAAAAAATTATCATAAAATTACACCTCAGTGAGTTCGTCCTTCTCCAGGTAAGAGCAAGCCATAAACTCGAGTTTATTTCCAATTTTCTTCACTTCAAAAGTACCTTAATGGCTGAGCTCAGACACAGGAGTCCTTGAAAATGTCGATGACCAAATCAACCTTGTTTGCAGTTACTTGTAACTATCTTATAAATTCCTACTGACCTCCAGTAACAGAACCGATTTTATTCCCATTTCATATATTTGAAATGTCCGTTCGATTGTTTACATTGGTGTATCCTTGAGGATAACAAAGATCACAGCTCGTCCTCTGTATCAAATCTATATCCCAATAATAACTGTTGTGGTAAGTAAAAGGATACTCACAAAGGACAGAACGTTTGGCAGGAGTATCCAGCTTAAGGATTTTGATTACGTTTACTTGAGACTTGCATAACCCAAGCAATTATATCTTGCTCAACTCTATTTGTGCCTCCGAGGACTGTTTTCTTTTTAATATTTTCTGCTTGTGCCTTAACACAGCCCAAACTTTGAAATGTTTTCGGATGTGGATTCTCTTTTCTTTTTATTTTTCTTTTTTTCATAGAAAGACGCCTCACATAAAGTTTTATTTCCAATAAGAGCGAATCGTAAAACTTGTGCGCCTGCAGCTTCTCCTGTTTTCCGCGAAATCACTAGACTCGTTGATTTTACATAGGGTAGGACATTTTTTTTGTAAGCATGTTGTCTTTTTCCGGATTGTATATATTTGTTTCTGAAACATACACCCTTGGGCGTGATGGGGTTAACGTGAAAATTCAAAGAAAATATTTACAATATTGTTCAGATACGAGTAAATCGTTTTTATGTTGCGGTGAAGGGGGCACACACATAATACTCGTAGTCTAGTTCAGAGTCGTTTTTTTTTTTTTTGATATCAATAGATTGAGACTTTTTTCTCTTTGGATTACAAATGTGTGTAAGGTTAGGTTGTAGTTGTCTTCACTTGAAGTTCGCTTCGACCTGATGTTGAAACATTGTAATACTAGTGGGAGAGCGGCGGACGGCAAAACACGGATTACTTATGGAGCGGAACCGATCGCGGATTTCTACAGAAAAGAAATTATTTAGATCTCAGCAGTGGTAACTTCTTAGGTAGTGCGGTATGATGAAAAGCAGGGCAACTGCAAGGAAATGCTTAGCAAACTCCTCTAGTTCTTCATTCCTGTATCTCCTGAAGAAATCATTTGGGACATACTCAATCGTTGCGCAGGTCCTGTAGTAGCAAAATAACCCATGATGATTGTGAGTTTAGAGATTTTACTTCTCCCGAGCTTAATCAGAATTATCTGTTATTTTTTAGTATAGCACATCGGTTGCTTCAAAGCTGACTACTATGAGTATTTGCTTCTAAAGATCCAATTTCAGACAGTTGATCAGCGACCCAGTTCTCTCCGGATGTCCGAGTGTCCCGGAACCCAATAGAGTGTTCCCTTATATCATCTTACTTGGCAATCTTGTTACTAATGAAGTCCAAGATTTTAAAAACCCACAATTAGATGTTTTCAGAGGTCTTCAGAAAAACTCCCGCTCCCGCCGTCTCTGAAAACGGTAATGGACTTACTAAGAGAAACATCACATTATCTTCAATAGTTTCTTTCTGGAATTAGGCTAAAGTCCATTTCTTTAAGTTGGGTGTCAGTTGAATATGCGCATTCATACTGCGAGTAGACTATCTTTCTATTGCTGAGGATCTCTCAATCTAAGCACAGGTTGAAGGACTGCCTTAGGTGATGCTTATGCGGACAATTGTTGGGGTTGTTTTTCTAGAATAGATTATATTCTTTGCCGGTGCTGCTCACCAGAGGTTTATTTAATGAGAATATGTCCAACAACCGTGTTGTAGACACAATGCAAGCCACGGTGCTGTAGACCCCATTTTGAGGCTACAGCCTTTTTGCACGAGTAGTAGGAAGCAATTGGACCTTTGTTTTATGTTTTGCAACATTCAATGTTCGTGTTTTTTTATATTAAAAATGTATCTCGCGCAGGAATTGTATGCAACCGTTAACTTTCTGGCGGACTCTTGATCCATGTTTGGAAATATTTCACATCCATATAGTATGATTGGAAGGATAAATGCATTAACAAGTTTTAATTTTGTTTTCGTTCGAAGGTAACTTGTAGTGGGACAAAGTCCTCGGAGAGCTGCGTAAATTTTAGATACAGTTTTGTTAACATGTACATTCCAATTTAAGTTAGAATTAAAATAAACTCAAAGATTCTTTATGTTGACCAGAGTACGTGGTAGGGGATGCGTTAAGACTCAGTGATGGGAAAACATCTGTACTTCGTCCTGCATTTATAATCAGTACCTTTGTTTTATTTGGATTAAGCTTTAGACCGTTATCTGATGACCACTTATGGATTTCATTTAATTCTTGGTTTAGAATGTCAAGCGCTTGGTGTTTGTTTGCTTTCGGAAAGAGCGTATATATTTGTACATCGTCTGAGTATATATGGTAATTGCAAACTTGAAAGCATTGTGTTATGTCATTTATAAAACAAGTGAACAGGAGGAGTCCTAGAACAGATCCCTGTGGTACACCTGCGAGGACGGGCAGGCAAGCTGAGCGCTCATTCCTATAACAGACGTACTGAGACCTATTGAAAAGATAAGAAGACAACAACTTACATAAAGTGTCATCAAACAGGAATTGATGTTTCAGTTTTTTTAATAAGAGCACATGATTAACGCAATCAAAAGCCTTCGAGAAATCTAAAAAAACAATCCCAGCATACCATTGTCACAACCGGCACGTAAATCTTCATTGATTTTTAAGAGGGCTGAGGTACAACTATGATTTTTACGAAAGCCAGACTGGTATTTTGATATCATATTCTTAGCGCTTAGATATGTTTTTATTTGAACACTTACAATAATTTCAAAGACTTTACTTAAAAACGGTAAAATCGCAATAGGCCGATATTCTACGGAAGCTCCGTTTGGTGCTATTGGTAGGGGTACAACCTTCGCAGTTTTCCAGCTATCCGGAAAAACTGAAGTTGTTAAAATTGTATTTAAAATGTGGGTGATTTGGTGCAAAATAACAGGAAGCAGAATTTTTACAAACTTGACACTTAATATAATATTACCTACCGTAGTTTCGTCTACACATGTAAGTGAAAAAGTTGATTCGGAATAGGTAACACTGATGTTCAAAACCGGGGAACTTAGATTAATAAACTCTTTGCAAACAGACACAAAGTTAACATTTAGTCCTTCTACATCCACACTGTTGGGAACCGATGTTTTTTGTGCATTCAGTCCTATCTGACGAATACTCTTCCAAAAATCAGAACTAGAAGAACATGAGTCCAATTTATTTTTATAAAAAGCGATTTTGATTTTTCTAATAAGACGGGTTACAGAGTTACGAACAAATTTAAATTCCCTATAAATTTCCAGGCATTTGTAACGCCTCCATCTAGCATAGAGTTGGTTCCGAGCTGCGATTAAGTTACATACTTCCTGTGTGAACCATGGTGATTTTATTTTGGTGTTTTTTATTCCACGAGTAGGCACATGTTTATTTAGAAGGAATATAATATTTTTGTTAAGGAAGTCTACTTGATAATTGGCGTTATTTGAATTAGAAATTGGAGACCAATTCAAAGCCAGGCAGTCATTAAAAAGGTTTTCTAAATTAATTCGAGAGTATTGATATAATCTGAAATTCGTCTCAGTTTCAAGTGATGGAAATATATCCACTATCAAAAAGATCATATCATGATGAGAGAAAACGGGTGCGGAAATCTGGTCATAATGCAAAATCAAGTCGGGGTCGGAAACTATGGCAACATCAAGTAGTGTTGGTATGCGATCTGGCACAAAATGTGTAGGTTGGGTAATATTAGCAAAATTTAAGTGTAGTGAATCAACCATTTCCTTAAAAGCTGTATTTTTGTTTCCTAAAATATTAAGATTGAGGTCACCACATATAACGATTTTCGAATATTTGGGTGCAAAGTCTTCAAGTAGGTCACTTATCAGTCTATAATTTGCTATATCAGGAGCCATGTATATGCAACCAATCAGACATTTTTCAGAACTGTTCTTCACCTCAATGAAAACGTATTCCAAAAGATCAGTGGGTGCTGATTTCTTCAGAAATTGGAAATTATAGCACCTTTTCATATAAATTGCAACACCGCCCCCTTCTTTACGCCGCCTATCGCTCCGAAAAATCCTCCAACAAGTTAAGTTAAATAAATTATCACACATTTCCGTTTCTAACCAAGTTTCCGAGACACATAACACATCAACCATCCCATCATTAAACACATATTTTAAGACGTCAATTTTGTTTCTCAAACTTTGAGCATTTAAATGACAAATATTAAAACCTTTTTTTTGTTTACAGAGAATATCAATTAGTATTTTTGATTCACCTATGGAATCACCCTGTGCCTGTAAGTTGTCAATCATTTAAGAACAGAGAGAACAGCAAACAAACAAAAAATAAAGAGCACGAGCAACAGCCACAAAATTAAAAAAGCTAAAAAAAAAAGAGTTAATAATATGCAAATAGTAATGAAAATCTCTGCTGATCGGAAGGGTAAGAGAAAGTAGGAAAGAAAAAGAGAAAAGTTATCCAAGGATACTTCCCCGCAATCAACTTAGGTGCTTAAATATATTTGAAAGGCACAATTAAGCAGAGCTGAAATACTTTTTACTCTTACAGGAAACCTTGGGGTTAGTTGAATTACTACTGTGGGCGTTTATCCGCTTACTGTAGGACAAGAATTGAGAAAATTAGAAAGAAACTAATAAAGTTAGAGAAAGATCTAGTTTGCTGTAAAGTTCGTAAGGACGGAATATCTGAATTTGATTCCCAGCTAATAAAGGTGGAAAGCAATTGCCGGTCTTCATCTGCAACTATGAAACATTCTTCGGGAGTTTCATTAAAACTCACCTTTTTTTAAAGAGTTGAATATCTTCTCGATAGATTGCATATTTTTGTTTTCAATTGCAACAGCTGGCAGATTCTTTTGGTCCAAATCTCCTAGGAATACAAACCTGTAAGTGCATATCCATTTATCCTCTTTATTGTTTGAATGCATCTTAAAGACTATGCCAGTGTATCAGAAAAAGGTCACAGCCCTTATTTGATATTTTGGATTGGCGTCAGCCCTGAAAGACAGATTTGACAAAGTTTCGATAAATTTTTTTAAGAGTTTATGTTTTCAGAAAGCCTCATCTTCTATTTATTGTCTATCTTTCTTGTTAGTTGCCATTAACTTTAACTTTAACCTAATGCAACAGTTATTTGCAGCCATTATGAAGTTTTACCTCTTAAAGTAAGTAATAGTACCAAATTTTAAAGATCTAATTCCAGTGGAGGGAGCGATGTGAAGGGTGGGTATGTATAGAAGCATATAATTACAATTGGCAAGAAAAATGAAAGAATTTGAAAACGGATGCAAGCATATTTTGTTTGTCCTGCACTTATTTTTTTAGTCAAGTGTATTATAATTGTGCATATATGTCATTTAGGAGGACAAATTTACAGTGAAGATCTTGTCTCATTGTCATCATCTGCATCATCGGACTCGAGTACCTACTTCTGGAGCACACAACATAACAGTACTCGTAGCTTCCTGCGAAAACTTTTTTCAATTTTTTTTTGACTCTTACGCATTCTTGTTAACTTGGGGTCTGATGAAAGCAATCAGTGATTAATATTTGCAATAGTTTTGTGCGAGAACATTTTCTAGAATATCCTTCGCGATACCATTCAATATCTTTGTTTCGGGCCTCTGACAATTGTTCGAAAGGTAGTAAATCTGCAGTTATACTCGTACCTTTACCATCATGAATTAAGACTTAGTGAATGGAAGCCGACATTTTGTACCACGGATTGTATCTAAAGCATATTCTTTGAATTTGCGCAGCGGTATATCATGCACACTTGATATTGCTTGTAAAATAATATGACTTTTATGTGTCCACTAGTTATTGAAGCAGATAATTCATAGTTCTGGAAAAATCGTCAACCGGCGTTGCCATCGTTAGTATTTCCCACATTGAGGTTTTAGATAATCGGACTAATAGTCCCATTTGTCTCTTAAATAAATGTTTTATAAGATTTCGTCACACAGGAACAATTTCCTTTTTACTTGACATATTTTTAGTGCTAGCTATAGTCTATAGTATATGAAGCACACATTGGAAAAACTCGATCTAGCAATGCAATATTGAAATTTATTTTTGAAGAATCCTTGGCATTTTTCAGTTTGTAGTTTTGCATACATATATAACACCACTGTGTCGAAGTGGTTTCAGTTACCGCATTGCAGATTTTACCACCAATAATGATAAATAAAAGCTCGTGACCAACTTTAGCCATGCAATTCTCACCAATTTTTACCACGGACTTTTTCAAAACACCCATCTGGTCTTCAATTCGTGAAACTTATTTAGATTCATGAATAAAATGAAGCGCATAGGCCTACAATAGCGGGTTTGAGGAGGGATGTTCATTTTGCCTAACTATTACCTCATGTGGACATTCCAATCGTAAAGCCACGAAAGAACTTGAGAGTACATCATCATCAAATGTCTGCTTGTAACGACTTTGTCCTGAGCTGCCATCAAACTCCCACAGAATAACTTTACATTCTCTAGCTGATACTAATAATCATAATGATGAAATATTATTAAGACAAGCATCGTTTTTGGCTGTTGAACAGCAATGGAATATATAGTAATCCTTTTTTTGAATAACACTACATACTCGTATACTGATGTCTCGTCAGCTTAGCTTCTATTTTGTGTTAAAGTGCCTTCACTGCTTACATGCTTCAAGTCATCTCTATATTTTCTGGCCCCGTGGGTGGGTGACAATACTGTACCTTCTTTTAATAATTTAGAAGCTTCCAAATTACGCGATGACATTTGAGTTATATAAGCCAATTAGTAGAGTAATCCCAGATATCAACTCACTTGTTTTGTACCATTTGGTACACTCAAAATATTTAGCAAATTCAACTTCAGGACGGCCTGATGATGAATACTTATTCAAAGTCAGCATTGTTTCCACCCATTCTTTGTGTCTATTAATATAAATAATACGTTTTCGACTACGCACAATACATTTGGATTTGACTTGAGAAGTAAAACGTGACAAAGGTTTATATAAATTTGTGAGAGAGTCCTTAGGCCAATTAATCAATTTTCCCATTATGTTTTTTTTAAATGGTTGCACTGCGCCAAGTGATCCCTTTAAAGTATGCCCTTCAAAATGTCGAACATGTATCTTATGATTACGATAAGCTCATCACAATGGGCCGTATGCATAAAAGTTAAGTATTTACTAGTAGTAAAAGGTCTAAGTAAGTACTTCTAGTAGAAGATTATATTTTAAGTATTTACTAGATTTATTATGCATAAACATGAGTTTTGACTTGGCAGCAAATACTAGTATTTACTAGTAAATACTGAATTCATTCAAGTAAAATACTGGTTCATCGAACAATTGGTGTGGCTTTTGTGCGAATTTTAAAAGAGTATACCGTTATTTTGAATAAGTCACAGCAACCGTGCATTAAAAAGGAGAAGTCCGAAGCTATACAATTATTTATTAGTGAATATAAGACTATGACCGGTGTTCAAATAACGGAAGAGCAAATTAGAAAGAGGCTAAATAATTGTAAGACAGAGGTTAAGAAGAAGGCAGAATGGGAAGTAAGCTCTTAAATGCTGATGAAAACCCATCCACCTCTTGCATTCCTGGTACATATTGCTTTATAAAGCTAATTATTATACCTTTACTAACATTGTTAACGTATAGGTAGTTTATCTGTGGTAGCAGATAATCCCATTCGGATGCAAACGGAAAAGGAAGCTGATATTACATATTATTGCAGATGAAATTGAAGAATTACCGCGAGATTCTACAGTAAGAAAACGTAGAAAATTTAAGTTCAATGAGACACAGGAGACAAAAAATCTGTCTAATGAACGTTTGGTGGTGCTGGAGCAATTGAAGTTAATACAAATGCAGCAGGAGGAAATTAAAAAAGAATGGAAAATGACAACGAAGAACGGAATTCGTGTCCTTATAATTCCACCACCACCACTGAAAGTAAATTGACCTTCTTAAATTTATAAAGCCCGGAAAAAAAATAAGTTTTTACTTTTTATTGAAACAATATTTTATTTTTGGAACACTGTATTTTTATTTTATTTTGTATTTATTTTTATTATTCTTTTTTTGTATTAAGAAGATACATACATATGTTCAATAAAGTTCTAGGAATTTACGTTACATATTATTCCTGATAATTCCGTTCTCTTTATCTGCCCCATTCGTTGAATTTGAAGTACACTGGCCATTAGATCTTCATCACCTTGAACAGAAATCTCATTTTCTACGCGTTCTGGCAATTTGAAATCGTTGTTATCATTTAAATGCATTACAACATTGTGCAAAACGAAACATGCCACAATTACATTTCGAATATTTTCTAAATTGAGACGTATGTAGTTTTGTAGCATTGGAAATCTCCTTTTCACTTGGCAAAAACATCTTCTTTCAATTATTACCCTCTCTTTTGAATGCACTTTATTGAATGCCTTGTTTTTTTTAATAATTTGAGAGCGCTCAAGGGATTTCTGTACCCTTAAAATGTTTGCACACAGCACGGGCGAAGGAAATTCAGGGAGGATGGAAATAGAGGTACCGGTGAACGCTGGTTTTAAATGTTTGAAGGTTGTAATGTAATAACGGTACGGCTTAGGCACGAATCACGATATTTAAAAGTACGTTCGAAAGTGGGCTTGAGGGTATACTGATGAGCATTTTTAGCGAGACGGGTGTTAAAGTTAAAAGTTTGAAGGGGCGGAATGCTACTGACGATTTCAGTGGGGCACTGGTGGGAGAAGAGAGTCGTCGATACCAATGCATGCATTTTCGACAAAAGAATCTGATGCCAAACTCTGTCAAATACCTTAGAAATATCAAGTGCAACTATCTTGATTTCACCAGATTGATGAAGGTTTTGGTTCCACTTTTCGGTGAGACATGCCATCAAATCACCAGTGGACCTGTTGCTACGAAAACCGTACTGCCGGTCATTGAGAAGTTTTCGTGTTGCGAGATATTTCATGAGCTGACGATTTATCAGTGATTCCATGACCTTGGAAAGAAGTTACGTAAGTGCAATGGGTCTGGAGTAGGAGAGAGAAGATGATTCGCCTTTTTTAAGGACGGGCTGGACAAATGCTGGTTTCCATCTGCTCGGGAAGAGTCCTAAAGAGTAGGATTGATTAAAAAGCTTACGCAGTGGAAGAACACCTCTTGAGAAGAATGGGAGATATACCATCTGCGGATTTATGTATGTTGAGATCTTTAAGTACTCTTCCTATTACATGAGTGCGAAAGTAGATTCGTCCCATTGAAGATTCAACGCACTCAAGTGTAGGCGCAGACAAAGTACAATCTGGGAGTGTTGAACTGGTTGCAAAGAGCTGACAGCTGGAATGTCATTATGAATCAGAGTTTCTGATGTTTTTGACAAACGACCAAAAGCTTTTACTACCTTTGGGACAGTGCAGTATGTTTTGCCTCAACTTTTGGTCGTTCTGAAATTTCATGCACTTAAAAAAGACGTTGCATGCATTCCTGGCTCGTTTAAACTTTTTTCGATTTTCCTCGGTCGGGTTGGTCTTGAAGGACCGAACAAATATTTCTCTAACCCTGATAGCCTCTTTACAGCTTGAGTCGTACCATGCCTTTTCTTTTGGTTTGATCCTCTTCATCCGATGAGGGATAAAGGATCTCATTCCAAAGAGAATGGTGTCTGTTATCATATTAGCAGCGTCATCCACGTCGTTATCGAGGAAACATAACGACCAGTTAAAATTCCTTAAGAAGCTGTTAAGACAGTTCCAGTTGGCTTTCTTGTATTGCCATACAGTTCTCTTACTGTGTGGTCGGTGTACGAGAAATTAGCTGATATGAGCCTAGAGGGGAGAGCACATCAACGGTGTACTTATCAGAGTGCGAAGTTAAAAACAAGTCCAGGGTGTTGGCGGTATGACTATCAACGTCTGGTATTCGCGTGGGCTCACTTACAAGATGCGTTAGGTTGTCTTCCGCAGCGAAGGTCTCAACACATCGCCCTTCGGGTGTTGTCCGTCCAGAATGTCGAAGCCATCCAGAATTGTGTATATTGAAATCGCCTATAATAACAATTTCAGTATGAGGATACAGGGATACAATTCTTTGAATGGAGTCAGACAACGCATCAAACTCGTTAAAAGTCGAATTGCTGTCCAGTTTGGGGCTTCTGTAAATAAAGCAGTAGTGGATAATTTGCTTGCGGAGATGGAATTTTAAACACATGAAATTGAATTCCGGATTGGAACAGGGACTACATTGTGGTGGAGTTTGGTAAACGAGACCGCTGTGAGAGAAGAATAATGACACTAGTTCGTAGCCAGGTAGCTTCAGATCAAAGTGGTCTAAGAGGTGTGGGCGAGATCTACCCGTGTTTCACTAAGTGCCAAAACATCTGCGAAGTAAAAATTCAGAGTTGGTTTACCGAATCAAATTGTTGTAGGTGTTATGCCCTTACAACAATAGGAAACAGCACTCCAACAAAATTCATACTCACAGACCGCTATCCGTTATATGCACTCGCTGTATATGTATTTGTATATGCTTTTTTTCTCCACGCTAGGAGCGAGTTTCACCAGTGCACTTGTCGATGGTCACCTCGGCAATCGATTACTTGTTGGATTCTTAAAAGGCGTCATTAACTAAGGTGCAATTTAATACCCTTTATCTCCCAACAAAACGCTGTTAGTGGAATTTCGCATTACAGGTTCAAGAAAATTATTCCTCCAAATTCTAGAATCGTGAACTGAGCCTGGCCATTGGCAATCCGCACTTGCAAAGCATTCCATTACATCACATGTACCTTGAATATTGATGGAGGCATTTCCTTATCGATTAATATATTCTTCTGAATGAAAGTGAGGATTCATTATTTCTACATGAGTGCAGTTCAAGGCTCCTATACATGATAGGAATCTGTAGCCAATCATGTTTTGCTTTCAAGTGTTTCTCAGAATTGGAAGGAAACTTTATCCAATGAGAGACTTTATGTGTTATAAGTTTTGCAACAGAATTTACTGTTCTAGAAAGAGTATTCTGATGTACGCCAATATCTTCACCAACGCCAACTTGAAACCCAGGATCCCCAACGTATCTTAAAAAGATCCTCATCTTTGCTTGAGGTAATACTGCCACTCCTCTTGTTTCAGTTTGAATGCCTTAAAATATATGAATTTATGAAACATTCGAGTAAAAATCCTTCGCCTCTTGTAAACCTTTCCAGAATTAATTCGTAAAAATACAGCCATTTCGATAAATATAGCGACCTGATTGCTTCAAAGAGAAACTCACGACTATAACCCTATTTATTATAGCTGCAGAAGCAGAAAAGTATGTACCAGTCAAGTAAATACTACAGAAGTATAAGTACTTACTAGTTTTTATGCATACGGCCCAATGTCCTATAAAATTTATTGGTTTACTTAAACTCAAATCTTACTATTCGGACAGCACAACTAAGTTCGCATAGGTAACACAAGACATGTTGAATCCACTTATTGTTCAATAAGATCAGATTTTGTAAAGGGGTTTGTGCAAAGTGTTAGACCTATTCTATCTTTAAAAGCAAACGATTCAAAAATCCAGCCTAAAAGTGAAATATGTGTGCCATAGGAGCACTCTCTATTCCAATACTGCGCTGGTTTGCATTATCAGCAAATGAGAGGAAAGGTATTAAAACAAAATAATAACATGTGATCGAACTATTTAGAGTGACTATATACGAGTACATATAAGTTAACGAAAGGCTGAATAACTTCTAAAATCGCAAAAAGTCG
Organism: Volucella bombylans; assembly: GCA_949129095.1. Classification (NCBI taxonomy): domain Eukaryota; kingdom Metazoa; phylum Arthropoda; class Insecta; order Diptera; family Syrphidae; genus Volucella; species Volucella bombylans. The sequence goes on along the minus strand of OX422142.1, from coordinate 26,758,059 downwards.
TAGCCGACTTTTTTTGTCTATACTTTCACATACCTAGCTATTGTAGCTATTGTATATATAAAAATCAGAGGTGGAAACTGCTGGGAACATAAATAAAATTTTCATGATATATGGTCATTAATAAAGAGACGAACTCTCAGAAACATGTTTTTACAATTAATCAACCCTCAATCTGTTTTATTCACATAGTATATGCCTTCAGAAACCAATTCAATTTCGAACTTAAGTCAGTTATTTCATTTTAATTTAATTACACAGCAAAAACTACGAGAAAAATTTATCAGTTCTTAAACACTGTACACTTGCACTTCGAATAACGTAGCGATTGAAATGATGCAGTGATGCGTTAGATCAATGTATTGACGAGTTGTTGTATTTTCCTCAAAGCTACGATATGAAAATTGCATTTTGTGGTTTTTTAACACATATACTGATTTTTTTTCTTTTGGGGTATTGCCATATTTGGCATATAAATACCCTACAGTGCTTCTAAGGCGAGCATCGAACTTGTCGAGTTGTAGAGGCTGTAGAGGCAGATGAGTCCTTTTAACCAAAGGATGCAAACTGGCGCAGACGAAAGGCATGATTCGGTTCGGATTCGAGTCAATACACTTAAGGGTCTACAAAAAGGATGAGCTGGATGCTGGGTGCAACCTCCTCCTCCTTTAACGGAGACACCAGAAAACACAACCTTGGATATTGGAGCGTCGATATCCTTTCCAGAAATGGATAGCGATAACTCCAATCCGTCCGAGGTGACAATTAAGCCGTTGGTCTCCTCTTCTGACACTCTGTCGGAAATGGAAACCGATGACGAAGCAAAGAGATCAGAGGTAGAAGATGAGTTTTTGGGCACATCTTCAGAATCGTAGAACCTCAACAACACCGTGGTGGAGGCTACTCTGGAAAACTGTAGCAATGACATGGTTTCTCCAGATTAATCTCCACCACTCAAAAAAGGCTTTGGCCGCACTCATTCATCGTCAATTTCAAAAAACGCAGAAGATATTATCCTAATCCAGTAACCATGGATTGTAGAAGGCGTGGTTCGTGGACTTAGGACACCCTCATATGCTCCGCTCTATACAAGAGGCAAAGATAAGACCAGAACTTGTATATTAGTGAAATTTAGCCTTAATGTATTTCTATTTCCCAACCTCAGCGACCCCAATTTAACCGTTGCCAGACTAAACACTGCCAAAGGCTCCTACTGCTTGGCATCGGCTTACCTTGGCCATGACCATGTGGGCCCTCTCCTTCGTGATAACCTAGAAAGGGTGGTACTGGAAGCTGGAATTCAGAAAACTGGTCTCATCGTCGGATGCGACGCTAACGCACATCACACGGTATAGGGCAGTACCGACATCAATGATAGAGATGAGTCACTTTTTGACTATATTTTAAGCACTAACCTCTTTATTTGCAACATTGCCAATGAGTCCACTTTTATAACTAGAAAGCAAAATATCTGGGTCTCATTTTTGGCAGGAAACTAAACTGGAAACCTAACATTCAAGAAAGAGTCAATAAAGCTACAATAGCTTTATTCTCTTGCAAAAAAGCCATTGGGAACAAAGGGGGCCTTGAACCTCGCATAACCCACTGGCTATACATCTCGGTCATAAGACCGATACTTACTTACGGGGCGGTTGTCTGGTGGACGGCCTTGGAAATTGCAGTCAACCGCATTAAACTAAGCAGAGTCCAAAGAACAGCATGTCTATGCACAAGCGGAGCCTTGCGGTCTACCCCCTCTGCGGCATTAGATATTCTGCTTCACTTGACAGCCCTCGACAGGGCAAGTAGCTGCTAAATTCATTTAGCCACGCCAACATTCTTAATACATTAGGAATCCTCACAGAGAACATCGATTACACCATACCTGAACTTTGGTTTGACAAAAACTTCCATGTACTCGTAAGCTTCCCCTCTAGATCATTCTGTGAGGAAGATGCTTTCATGGAGGACAAGTCAAACCATCTCTACACAGATGGATCTAAAACCGATAGCGGAGTTGGTGGCGGTGTTTTCTCAGATAAGCTAAATCTAAACCCCTCTTTCTGTCTTCCAAATCACTGTACCGTGTTCCAGGCAGAAATTTTGGCGATTAAAGAAGCTTTGTCCTGGCTGCAGAAAGACGTGATATCTGCATATTTTCGGATAGTCAGGCCACCATCAAGTCCCTGAACTCGGTCTCATTATATTCTAAAACCGCCCTTGAATGCCAATCATCTCTCATGGAGACGACAGAGCAGTTCAACATTCACCTTTGTTGAGTGCCGGGCGATAGAGATATTCCAGGGAACGACTGAGCCTATGAACTCGCCAAAATTGGAACCACTCTACCTATTCTACCGGAAAAGGGTAGTATAGGTACGCCAATCGCTACGTACAAACTAACATTAAAGCTGGATGCCAATAAAAGAACAGACCTTAGGTGGACTGTTGGGCAAACAGATCTGGCCAAAGCTAGATCTGAATCACTCTAAGTGTCTGATACTTTTAAATAGGAAACATCTCAGCGCCATAATAGGTGTCATCACTGGACACTGCCTCATAGGCAAGCACGCAAGAAGGCTTGGCGCTTTTACAAATGATTTCTATAGAAGCTGCATGGACGAGGAAGAGGAGAAGACAATCCTCCACCTACTCTGTACATGTCCAGCTCTCTCCCAGAGAAGAAAGCTTCATCTAGGAGCTTTATTCTACAACGACCTAAATGACCTAGAAAACATAGACGTTAACAGTCTCCCACGCTTTATTATAATCTCAAACTGGTTCCATTAGTAAGAGGATCATAGATCCACGTGGCATCACAATGGTCCAAAACAGCCACTCTTACCTAACCTAACTTAACCTATCCTACAGTGGGCTGTGAAGGACACTTAAGTCTTGGTCATGCAAGCTTGATTTTTCATAAGTGAGCTCGTCTTTTCTTTCATATTAAAACGACAAGGAAAGTGCATTATATTTCCTTTCAAGTGAAAATTACAAAAGGTGCCATCAACATTTGTCACATCTCTACTTGGGATAAAGTTGAGATGCAATACCTTACTGTTGGCGTTGAACATTGTTGCAATTTTATAAAAATTCTTTTGGCGTGGAAGAAATTTTTGCTTCACATCATTGTCTAGTATGGCCCATTTCATATCTCTCGAGTTGTCGGTATTATTCTATTTTCATATCGTTAGCTATGTAACATAAACGAGCAAAAAGATTCGTATTTTGATTAAGAAAACCGACATTTGGTCCTAGAAAAGACCAAGCATTCTCAGCATGTAGCGGATTGGTGTGTTATTTCGAGTGGTCTATTCTTCTTCGTAGGTAAAGATGGCAACAACGTTATGGTCAATGAAGAACGCTTCAGAGGTATGACAGCCGATGAATTAGACTTGCATGAACTCTGATTTCAGCCGGATGGAACGCTGGGAGCATAAATTATTATCAATTTTCTGTGGTACTTGAGCACCCGCTATGTAATTATTATTTCAATCATTCTCAAAAATCTATTTCAACAGAATGGCAGACTCTCTAAGTCTGTTAATAATAAGCCAACATTCTCTTATCCGTATTGTCACCAACAACCGGTTATAGATACAAAAATACCAACTTTCACACGCAGCAAAAATGACTGTTAATTAAAAGGCAACAGATTCAAGATTATGTACATACGAGTACATCTTCTAGGCGCCCTATGAGCCGGAATCGTCCTTGCGCTACTTGTTGCCATTTTCTCTATCTATTAAAGTTCTCTTATTCAATAGTTGGCTCGTTCTGCCAATTTTGTCCCCCTCCCCTTGTCTTGCTACAGAAGTTCAAAGTTTACTCTTATTTTTTGTCTCCACAATATGTTTGTTTTTTTTTATCATTGTTAGTCAAAATTTGTAAGCAAATTGAATGTCCTTTGTGCCATTAGTAAACTTTTGCAGGATATTTATCGGTAAATATTTGGTTAGCCTCAAAATGAACTAATTGAAGGCGGAGTATATCCTTAGGGGTTTGGGATTTCTAGACTTGATTCAAATAGATAAGGGCAGGCAACCGAACCGATTTATCGTGTCTCATTGTGGATGGAATGTGCATAAAGTTTGCTGTTAAGCGAAATAATTTCTCAAGGTCAAGCTGATGGAATGGAGATGGTGTTAATGGCAGGGGTAATATCTTTCAGTTGACACCATCGGCCTAATTGATTGCGGTTAAATTTTTTTATATACTCTTATGCAGACAAATAAATTTGCGTGGGCTGTAGCCTTACCAAAGTGAAATTCTTGATTTAATATAAGTGAGTGGGACTCTAGTTTCAAGGGGTAAATTGATAAATTATGTCAAAATTAGGCAACACGGTGTTTACTTACTGGTTATCCCTTTGTTCTATAGAACTCTAGTGGATAGGAAATATAAATCGTTCAAGGGGAACCAACGAAAAGCACATAAAACACATCTGCGATACCTTATTGATTATTTATGGGAGTTTTTTTGTTAGTGTTGTGTGTTTGTTTTGATAATGGTGGAAGTGATTCATATGCAAAAGCAAGGGATGGTAATTATTACACGCATGCAGTTCGAATGTGTTTACATAGGATAAGGTTGCCCATGATTCTTAGTGTAACAGGTTTCTAGTGTATTGATTTACTATAATTGGGAACTAGTGAATTTTTTTTCGAAATATAGTTTACCAGCTGTTGATTGCTTTTGATAGTATTACATGTACAGGCATAAAGGAATGAAATTACGCAAGCTTTCAATTCAATATCTCTCTGACGTGCAAGAGTTTTCCCAGAAATCATATTTAACCTAACTAACGCCTGCTTTAATGGATGTTGTTAATGAATAATTCAATGCTCTACAAATAATAGTAATTACACATTTTTTTAAGTTTAGTTAACTTACAAATATTTAGAGCATTATTTAGATATTTAAATTGCTTATTAATTTCCTTGCTTTGCAACTCTGACAGTATATACCAGTTGCCGGCAAAGGTCACTGTATAGACGATATAAACAAATAGAAAATAAAAAAATAAATTTCCTAAAGAGTTATTTAATTTTTTTTTAGAAAATACAAACGTGAAGAACTTAATTATACAAAAACTTGTCCACATAAAATGTTTAAATTTGCCAAACATTAACGATTTTCCCTATTAGGGGCTTCAAGTTCAGGGCATATAGCTTTAAGAAGTCATTTTAATATAGGATGTTGTATTGACTAAATTCCAATGAAAGCTTTAATTATTTTCAGCTTTTACAAAGCACGAAAGCTTAAGGCTCCTCGCCAAAACTTTGTCATCGTAAGTTTAAATTCATTCCTGGGTAAGTCCACAATTAAAGCTTTAATGCAAAAGCTGTAAAAAGTGATTCCAAACTATAGTTTCCTTTTGATTGATAAATTTAATTCTTAAAAAGATGTACCTACGTTTTTCAAATATAAAGCTTTAAAATAAGAAATTTAAATTTATGTTTTGAAAAAGAAGCGCATACTTTCTACATTTTATTATTTTAATCGAGAAAAGAGGAGTTGCCATTTAAAATAAAAATCAATATCATCCAAATGACCTCGACGATCTTGGTTACAAATCCATGCTCTTTTGGGAATAAAGGGTTTTCCAATAGGGACTTGACAACTTTGAATTATTAATTTGTGAAAGCACTCTTTCACTGATCATCAAACTGTCACTGCCAAGTACACGAACGAGCAACGTCTGCAAATTATAAAAAATTTCTACCGAAATTCGGAGTCGGTGACTGCAACTTTAAGAGCGTTAACTCCAATTTTCTACAGATTCGTTGTGTGATGTTGCTGTGTCAGTGAGACAACGGGTTGGTCGAAGTGTCGAAAATATCGCTGTCGTTCAGGCGTCCGTAACAACGATCCAAATCAGTCAATTCCACGGCGTTCTCAGACCACATTATGGTGTATTTAGTGTAAGGATCTTAGTTTACACCCATACAAGATCAAGCTGACTCAAGAATTGAAGCCGATGGACCATTTGAATTGACGTACGTTCTCCGATTGGGTTCTGGAGAAGATGCGCCAAGATGATGAATTTCACCGCAAAATCATCTTCAGTGACGAAGCTCATTTCTGGCTCAATGGGTTCGTCAATAAGCAAAATATGCGTTATTGGTCGGGTGAACATTCACATGTGCTTCATGAATCACCTTTTCATCCACAAAAAATAACTGTTTGATGCGGTTTGCATACCGGCGGCGTTATTGGGCCATATTTTTTCGTCGACGATAACGATTGTCACGTTACTGTGAATGATCAGCGTTATCGCCCCATGATCACCGATTATTTTTGACCCAAATTGGAAGATATGGAGTTGGACGACATGTGGTATCAACAGGATGATGCCACAAGCCACACAGCACACGCTACAATCGATTCTATGGCTCTATTGCGTTGATTATAGTAGGGATGTTGGCTTTGAGCGGTGCTGTAAAGGTTCTCTCCCACATAGATTCAAAGAAAGAAGTCGCACGATATTTTTGATCAACTCCGTTGAGAAACGATTCTGCCAGCAAATTTCACTGGCAAAAGACCAGTGGTTTGGCCACTAGTATACAAGCTCTGTGTATAATCACCAAATTCAAATTCCGACTATAAAAATTCAAACGATGCCTCGTGCCAATCGCAGCAAGATATAACACGTTGTGGATAGATAACCTCGATAAAAATTCTTTTGTTTTCTATGCGGCAATTCTGTTCATTCATGGAAAAGTGCCTTATCGTTCGAAATAATTTGCTGGTTTAGATCTTAACCCATTTTATTCATTTCCAACACAATTGACAAATTTTTGCCCCTACTCATAGACTGCAGACCTGAGTTTTAATGTGTCATACTTTTAATGAGTCCAATTTTTGATATATACACGTAATTGGCAAATCTGAATTTCGTGACACGTTTCGTACTATGGGAGCAGTTTTCCCAGCTCTAGGGCATGATATCGATCCCTAAAATCCCTAACTCACGCCAATGGCTCAAAACTCTTGAGACCCTAAATCAATTTAACAATTGTTGGGCGAGAAGAAATCTCCAACTTTTCGAATTGTTTTAGCTAAGTTCGGATCATGTTTGTAGTGAAGATTAACAATTCCAGTTTGTTGCTTAAAATGAAAACTTTGTTTGGAACACAATATTTTCTCAACTATTCTGTTGACCATGAATAAGTCAAATACAGTTTGCTAAGTCCAATTTCATAAAGAAGCTACATATGCTTAAGAGGGGATTTTCAATTTCTGTTTTTTGCAAAAATTATTGCCAAAAATTTACGCTATTGCAATGTGTAAGTTACAGTTACAACGTAGAATTTAGCCAAAGTTTTAGGTTGGTGTACTGGAGCAATCTCTTCACCACTCTTATGTATGTATAATTTATAAAAAAACGATTGACCGTAATTACGTTACAAATTGATAAATTTAATTAAAAAGAAGAAGCGAGTACAGAGTAAGAAGAAAAAGGATTATAATTTCGCATGTCTTCGTCGTTCGACCGTCGTTCAATCATACATCATCTTCTCTCCTTGATTCTGCAGTTCTTTCTTGCTCTCCAATTTGATCGTTTGAACAGTTGTTTTTACTCTTCAATTATACGTACACCCTGTACGTACACTGAACAGATCAGCCATCCTGTATACGACGATGAACTGCAATCAAATCCGCACAAGTTGTGGTAACCGATGGTCCCTCTTGATTGCCTCCTTCTGTACTTCGTACCTCTCTTGGTTATCAACGCTGGTAGCTTTGTAAGGACCAAAGTATTTGGCAGCTACTTTCAAATTCGATCCAAACTTCTACTTTATATTTTGTTGTTGTACATCTTTCCCGTTCGTAACATATGTTCTTCTTGAATTGCAACGATAGCAGCTCTCGCTAGCTGACGGGTTACTTCGCGTTCACTGGAACACGTTTCCTCTATTTCTGCATTGACCAAGCTCGTCAGTTCAGGATCCATTTCTCCATTCTTCATTTTAGTACTGAACATTAGCTCGAAAGGTGTGGTCTTTATATTGCGTTGCTAAGTCGAATTGATGCATCTCTGGATCTTTCAACAGTGCGTATACCACTTTCCGGTATCTTTGCCGACAACTTCGCGAGTACCGAAATTATTACCCGGTTAACCATTTCAACTTGTCCGTTCCCCCTTGGAGCGCCCGTTGCAATAAGCAGAAGTTCTATTTGTTCAATTTTACAGTGAAAACAGCTCCCCGATATTTTATGATGCTTGCAGGATTTCTAAACGTAACTCACTGCAGCTTTAGTTTCGAATCAACTTCCTCGGCTGACAATGGTTTGGCTGGGTAATGCACGTGAACTTTGAGAACGTGTCCTCAATGCGAAGAATCAAGCTATACTGCTTTGTATTCTGTCTAATAGACCTAGATGATCGATATGGTTTGTGCTAAGGGGTTCATTTTCTTTGTCGATGGGACAGAGAAACGCCTCCTGTTATCCAGCTTTTCGCTTCGCCAGTATACAAGCAATACAATTGTTCCGCGTTTCATCGATTTTCTTGGTCAAGTGTGGTATGTTGTAGTCGCTCTTTACAATCTAGATCATCTTGTAACGGAGTGCATGTATAGAAACTCTGCTACTTGCATCTTTTTGGGTACATACATATAGGAGTTTCCTTAATTCTTCGTCATCTTTGAAAATAACACGTATCTCGCTAACAAAATGTTCGTACGTACCACACTGAAGTCTCCTGTCAGACCCAAAAAACTTTGTACCATGGGGTCTGACTGTCGTTTGTCGGCTGTGGAAATTTTCGTAACGCATTCGTTTTAGCTTCCGACGACTTTGTTTCTACGTTTTCTATCCGAAACCCCAGCTAAAATTTTTTCCACTGGTAAATTAGCATTTACTCGCTAGCTCCTCTAGTACCCGCTTCAGGCTAAAGCAACCTCATACCCTTTCCTAATACAACTATATCGTCCATTTTTTTGCAGGACATCTGCCGTTGAAAAACCGGTGGCGAAGTACAGAGTCCAAAGTTAACCCGATTAAATTCGTGTTATCTCCCGGGTGTTACAAAGGACGTAAACTTACGGCTTTCGTCGCTTACAGGAACGTGGAAAAACACATTTTCGAGATCCATTGTAGAAAAAATCTCGAACAACTGATCTGGTCAATCTGGTTGTCTATTAGCAGAATCGGGAATTGGTCACGAATAATGATCTACAATAATTCATGGAACGGTAGTCGACGCACAATCTTTTGTTACCATCCTTTTCTTTGCGAGGACGATTGGAACTAAATACTCAAAATTACTTGAACGAATAATTTCTTTGTCAAGCACTCCTTTATTTGTGCTTGAACTATGTATATTTTCTCCAATGGAGCAAGCCTTTGAGTATCGAAACTTTAGTTTTCACAATTATTTTCATATCGAAGTTTGTCGATTTACATTTCGAAGATTCGTAATCTCTGTTCAAACTTCGGATTTCGCCCTTGTATATCGGACTACCTACATACCTCACTCCTCACACAAAGCAGGTGCTTAAGCTTGGCTCCAGCTGTTTAACGTGTACACCATATTTGCTAAGCGTAATTCGCGTTCCTCGTAAAATATCTTTAGCCACCAGAAGAGCGTATTTTAAAAGTCTGAAAGAAACAAAATAAAATTTTGTTCGATACACAGCTTGATACACTAACGTGTGAAAATAGCCAATTAGTTTGGTGAACTCTTCAGAAAGATCCCGGGAAACCTGACTATAATTTTTTAACGAAGACGATCACATTTTGAAAAATGCGTCTGAACCCATCATTGTAACATCACTTCCCGTATCGATTCTTCAACTTCAACTCCACTTATCACAATCGCCTTTACTTCGATCTTATAATCACGTCCGCTACATTAACAGATTTAGTATTTTCCATCTGCATTGGGCAACTGGCTAAAAGATGACCAAAGTTCTCGCAATTAAAGCATTTTGGCCATTGGCCTTGAATTCGCATACGAGTGCTTTCGCAAAGAGCTTCAAAAACGCTCATATTTAAAAAACTTGAAATCATTCATTGACTATGCGTCATACAACATAGCTTTGTCGATGGGGGAATCCTAGATGCCACCTAATACGTACTGCATAACCACCTTTTGTACCAAGTTCGCGCATTGAAAACAAATACTTTCGCCCATTACTTGCTTTTTAGCTGCTATCACTTGATGCTAGCATTGTTAGATTGTCAGACCACCCTCGAAACCCATTAGTGCAGTCCCAATTCATTAGTGCAGATACCGTTTCGAATTTCTCGACCCACGCGCCTACATCTCCTTCCCCATTAAAATACCATATGGTATTTAGAGCATCCCCAAAAGAGCCATTACTTGCCCAATTAGTGCGCCTTTTCAACTCTGCAAGTTTAATTTGTAGAAGTGAATTCAAAACTCTATGCTTGTTGCAGAATTTTCGTTCATCTGCCCGCCGGCCGCTTGCCCTTGCTGAGGTGGCGCTTGGAAATCGTCCCGTTTTCACATTCATCTTCCTGTTCACCCTCATTGCAGACACTTTCCGGCTGTACCTGTCGATTAATAGCTATTTCACTCATCCTTCCTTCACCATCACCTGCATGGATTTCCTCTCCTTCATCGTCGCTGCATCGCTCTGATCCGCATTTCTAAGAATTTCACAACTTTAGAAACTTGTAAAGATTGAATAGCGTAGCACCAGAAAGTTATTTAATAATTTTAAAGTAGCACATAGTTTGCAAGTGTTGTGTTCCTAAGTGACAGAGACTCGGTCAGTGAAAGAGAAACTGAGATATATATGTCTTCACGGGTCTCTTCATAACCGCAGGCTTTATATACATATGTCACCGTCCTTGAGATTTAAATTCAACCTGTGGTTACTGAACAGTGAGTGAACATGACAGAGCTTTCTCATACTGTAAAAATTAATGATTTGCATCTGTTATTGAGTATCATCCAGATCGTATTTCCAGCCCGTTCTCTGAAATTGTAGAAAATTATTGAAGAGTAGTGTGCTGTACGAATGTGCTCTTCTGCAAACCATTTCCTAGGTAGTTTATCTGTCTGCCATCTCATTGCCAGGTATATTATTGTATCCAGGAATCCAACAGAGATACATGTTGCGGTGTGTGCCAAAAATCTTGACCTCTTTGCTACAGCTTGGATTTTGTTTCAGTAGCAGAAACTGTTTTTATAGCCATCTGGCTGCCAATACAAATTGTAACATCATTACGCAATGCTATGCTTTATACTTGCCAGAACCTTAGTTTGGAGTACACTGCTATGAGCGCAAGTCGTATACGAGGTATGTTCAAAAAGTATCCGATATCCCCTAGGCCCAAAAAAGCAAGGATGTGAAGCAGAAATGTGATACACTCTTTTTAAATTTTATCAATGATCTCCTGTTTGCTACTTCTAATGCAATATATGTCTTTGTTGACGAGAGTACTCTCTGCTTTTTGCTGCTGTCTGCTGTCGTTAAAGCAAAATTTAAACTCCCAGATATTATCTATGAATGGCACTTGCATAGTCGAAATAGAAAAAAAAAAAACAAATTTCCATTGTCATTTCAACGTAAGTTGGAAGTCGAAGTCGCCAAAAATGCTGCGAAATGTCTACTCGCGAAAGCGAGTAAGAAATACTTTTCCCCTTTTGATCTGGCCTCAATATATAAGGCATTTATTCGCCCGAAATTGGAGTACAATGGTCGGGTGCTCCCAAAACATCTCTGCACCTGTTAGATAGGATTCAAACCCGTGCGATAAAACTCATAGGTGATACTCAAACACCGACGTAATGTCTTGCATCTCACTCTGTTTTATCGCTATTTCCACCCCCAGAGCTCCATAGAAATCGCCAGCAGCATTCCGCCCCTTCAAACTTTTAACCGTAACACCCGCTATGAATGCTCATCAGTATACCCTTAAGCCCACTTTCGGACGTACTCTAAAATATCGTGATTCGTTCCTAAGCCGTACAACTCGCGTATGGAATTCCCTGCCTATTTCTGTATTCCCTAGTCATTATAACCTTAAAACATTTAAAACCAGCGTTCACTGGTAGTCCTCTTTGCATCCTTCCTGATTTTAATTCGCCCGCGCTGTGTGCAAACATTTTAAGGGTACAGTAATCCCTTGAGCGCGCGCAAAAAGGTTTTACCTAGTCTAAAACGCAGCAGTTTAATGCATTCTTCTCTGGTGAAAGATTTGCTGTATGGAATACGAATTCGCTGAGATAGGTAAATATGAAGAAATGTTTGAGAGTTTTCGCAAGAGTTTAATTGTTTCGACTCATCCCGCTCTTGGAAGATACGTAGTGAAATCGGCATTTCAACTACAAAAGGGTCATTTATAGCATCCTTTGCGGCTACATCTGCAGCTTTATTCCTCTTAATACCAGCATGGCCACATACCCATTGCAATAATATGTTGTTATGTTCAGCAAGCGAGTTCCTTATAAGCATATTGTTGCAAAAAAGATTCAAGTGTAGAAAATTTAACTAGGAATTTAATTAAAAAAGATAAACTGAAACAAAGAAATTTTTGTGCCACCCAAATGGTTCTAGCCTTCACTCACTGACTTGTATGTAATATCTCAATCAAACCCATTTACGAGTACCTCTTGAATAAAACAACATTTTCTCACTTGAAATTGAAATAATCCTGTTTAATCTTTCAGTTTTAGTAATATTAGCTCATAGATACATTTATTATGATTTCATTTGTTTTTATCGTTATTTTATTCCTCTTTTACCGAAAACATAAACATAAGTCCTCGATGCAATTCTTTCAGTATAGAGATATTATTATTAATTCCTTTCGAAGGATCATACTTTTAATTTTTTTTCTCAAAAAATAAATCAATAAAAATAGATATAGAATAGCTTTATATGTAGATACATTTCTGCAATTTGGCGTGGCAAAGATTTTTCCTTTTCAATATTATAGTTAATTTTAAGTTTAAAAAATATTCTCTATTTTAGTTTTATCTTTTTTCTTTGTTTAATCCTAGTTTATTGGTATTAGTTTTCTTTTTGGTTTTTACTTAAATATTTATACAAACAGCTAAAAGATATATATTTGCTCATATAATTTGAAGTAAGTCTAGTTTATTTAGAGCTACACATCGATAAATTAACTTAAGTTTTTTTTTTTCTTTTTTTACATATATCTCATATTTTCTTTCCTAATAATTTATTTTTTAAAAAAGTGGTGTTTTCATGTTTTGATAAATTTTATTTATTATTTTTTTTCTTCTTAGTTCATTCTTTGATTGGCGTTTTTTCCATGATTTTGTTGTATTTTTGCTTGGTAAACATTCATAGCATTTTTTATTACATAAATATTATACCCTACATTTAATTTTAAATTTAATTTTCGCTTTCTTTATTTCCTGAAATTATATACATACATCAACATTGATATAAAGATTTTAATTTATTTATTTTATTTTTGTGAGGAAATTGATGCAGTGGAAGCGTGTTAAGTTTCGTCATTTTGAGAGTGATGTTTTGTTTGCTGGCATTTTTGTTCAAGAAAATCCTTTACAATCGTTCTAATTTGTTTTATCAAGTCTATTCTAATTTTGAATGCTCATATAATCATTGGCCTGAAGCACCATATATATAAGATCCTCCATTCAATAATACCGGGTTTTCAATTTATCCCACATGGAAGCAACCTTCAGTCCCAAGACAACAGGATTCTGACGGTGTCTCCATCAGGGCCAAGTCGTGATACGACGGTAGCGTAACCCAAAAGACATTTCAAAGATGCATATTATTATTTGCAAAACTCTAATCATGTTAGTTATCTGACAATTAAAAAAAAACAAAAGACAAAAACGAGAATAAAAACAAAATAATAATGATCAAAGGAAAAATTCTATAAACTTCGTGAAGTACTGCATCTTGGAAACTTGCCAGCTACCTGAAAACACTGAACAAAAAAGTAAGATCCTTCTTTTAAGAAATATTGGGTATAGTTCTTTCAATCACATGGAGGCCATTTTTGGATTGAATATCTTTCAGTTACCCAACATTTCTTAATCCAGTGCCAAAAATGCCAACAAATTGTATTTTCCTGATAATTTTTACATCTAATCTGGATCTTAATTTAATATTTAAACCACAGGTTATTGTTTAAAAAAAAAATCAAAAACTGGTTTACGTTTAAAATTTATTGCATATTTTTCTTTTAGGTTAATTATTTTTAAGTGGAAAAATTATACGAATTTTATTTTTATAGAAACCTTGAAAATTTAGTAAACATTTAAGAAAATTTGTCGTTTTTTTATAGTGTTTATATTACTTTTTGTATTTGCTTTAGAATTGTGAAAACCATTGAGATGTTGGTTCTTTTTTAAATTTACCCGTAAGCCTTTCCCTAAAAAACTGGTACATATATTTGTATTTTTAAGTTATAAGCATTCCTAAAATAAAAGTAACTTCACTCTCAAACCATTTCTCGTTCGATTAATTTTTGTTGTTCTTAATATCAGACATCTATTAAGAAATACTGCAAGAGTTCCTTTTTCCACCCAAACTACGTTCTTGAATCCTTTGCAGATGCTGCAGTTGTGCTGGTGATGGGACATGAGCACCTGGTATAACTGGCGCACTACTCGGTGTACTATGATGGCTATTATTACCCATTTGATTTGGTGGTAAAGATTGCCTTCGTCGACGTCTTAAAGCCGGGCTCAGATTGTAGGTGATTTTCGCTTGTGATAAGAGTTCTTTGAAGATCTACGTATTAGAACATAGGGATGTGTTATTTTTTTTCATGAAAATAAAAAGGAATAATGAATATGATTGTACCTGTGTAATATTCTCATTTTTACTGGCAGACGCCTCAACAAATCCGTTTTCCCAGTCTACTGTTACTACGGACTCAGTTGTTTCGTAATCTATCTGCAAAGATTTAGAAAATGTTCTTTACGATATATGTTCTAAAATATGGGGCTGAATGGTCATGTCTGATACAAGGAAAAATAAGTGAATGTAACAAATAGAATCCAACCAAAATATTTCAAATAAACGAAGCAGTCTATAAACATGGAGAAGATTATTAGTGAGAGGCAAGTATTTGCGTTCTGGCGGACTGCAATATAGGACATGGAACCATAAGACTGAAGTGGATTGAAACACCTTACTTACTCTATGCGGAATGTACCACTTTGACAATCACAATTATTGAAGTTTTCAGAACACAGAACTTGACATCATTTGCATACCGGCATACCGTAGCATGTCAGGAAATCGGAGGATATGCTGGCCCGTCTTCATATTTAGAAAAGCGACATAACAAAGCGAAAAGTATATTCCTTAGCAAGAGCCGAAAATATGAGTTAAGAGAAAACTCCCGCGTATGATTCACGTATGAAGTATGATTTACGTCCTTATTTGTACCTCGAAAGCAATAATTTCTGCTTCATTTTCAGTGTATGTGTGCATCAAATTTCCAGAATTTCTGAAAAAGAGATTCTTCTTTATTGGTCGTAGTGAGTTAATCTAGTTTTACCCGCTTTTAACAACCATAGACGGACATTTACGACGAAATCAAAATTCTCGCATCAGCAGTACGATGCAATTGCTTCTTCCAAAATGGTGGTTGTTGTCAATAACAAAATAACAACACATATGCACGTGAAGCAGGCGAAACGAAAGATAATTCAATACAAATATAGGGTTTTCCAATAAGGATTTGACAACTTTTTTTAAAATAAAACGCAAACCATTTGAGGTATTTCAAAAACTTTATTATCGGCTTGAAGTACAATCAAAACATTTATGAATGGAACTCGACTTCGTTCATATGGCCACAGCGGGCACGTTTGCAGCGGTCGATTCGTTGGACTCAATTTTCAACGACTCGGCCAAACATTTTGGGCCGAAACGGCCGCTATTTCGCGTTCAATGTTGGCTCTGAGCTCTTTCAACGTCGTCGGGCGTGTTGGCATAAACCAATGACTTAACGTAGCCCCACAGATTATAGTCAAGCGTTAAATCGCACGAACGAGGCGGCCAAATCGACTGGCCCGTTTCTTGTGATAACACGCTCACCGTACTTACTCTTCAATAAATCGATTGTAGCGTGTGCTGTGTGGCTTGTGGTATCATCCTGTTGAAACCACATGTCGTCCAAGTCCATATCTTCTAATTTGGGCCAAAAATAATCGGTGATCATGGCGCGATAACGCTGACCATTCACAGTAACGTGACGATCGTTATCGTCTACGAAAAAATTTGGCCCAACAATGCCGCCGGCATGCAAATCCCACCAAACAGTTATTTTTTGTGGATGAAGTGGTGATTCATGAAGCACATGTGGATTTTCACCCGATCAATAACGCATATTTTGCTTATTGACGAACCCATTGAGCCAAAAATGAGCTTCGTCACTGAAGATGATTTTGCGATGAAATTCATCATCTTGGCGCATCTTCTCCAGAACCCAATCGGAGAACGTAAGTCGCTTCAAATGGTCTATCGGCTTCAATTGTTGAGTCAGCTTGATTTTGTATGAGTGTAAACCAAGATCCTTACGCAAAATACGCCATAATGTGGTCTGAGCGATGCCCAATTCTTGAGAACGCCGTGAAATTGACAGATTTGGATCGTTTGTACGGACGCCTGAACTTCAGCGATATTTTCGACACTTCGACCAACCCTTTGTCTCACTGACACGGCATCATCACACATCGAATATGTGGGCTCAAATGTTTGCACTAAACTTGTTATTGCCTGTCTACTAGGGCGAGATTACGACCGAAAATTCAAGTTAACGCTCTTAAAGCTGCAGTCACCGACTCCGAATTTCGGTAGAAAATTTTTATAATTTGCAGACGTTGCTCGTTCGTGTACTTTATCAGGATGAAAATGAAAATGTTGAGTTTACTGAATAAATTGACAGTGACAGTTTGATGATTAGTGAAAGAGTGCGTTCACAAATTAAATTCAAATTTGTCAAGTCCCTATTGGAAAACGCTTTATTTGACAAGTTGACCTTAGACTAAAGTCGCAAGTGATCACCAGGACTTTTATTGATCGAACTTCTCTTTAACCAAGCTTTAAATGCAAGGGGACTCGGCCAACTAATCATCAAAAGTGCCACTTCTGCTCTGTTGAGTTTCACAATGAAGCATCTGGTTAGACGAATTGTCGATAAGCACATGCAGCGAACCAAGAATGATATAGATCAGTGCTGGGGCTCCACATGTCCTCATATTTTCACTCTGACTAGAAACGATCTTTAAGTGGCTATTGATCACTCATCCTTCCAAGCAGATAATACTAACTTATTTCAAAGCCAATTTTCCATCGCAAGACTGCGATCTCGTTCAAAAAGAAAGTCGAATGTTTTCTATTTTGTGTCTCAACAATTTCTTAGATGTTTATATTGTGAAATGACAATCTACCCTGTCATGTAACAATAACTAACATTTTAGCGACGAGCTCAATAGAGGACTGCATAACTTTGATATCCTTCTCAAACTCGTCCAACTTCGAGAAGGAATGAAGGTTGCTTAGACACAGAGACCTTTGATGCTAAAAGAAGATTTCGGCAATGCTAGGAGCTATAATGCGTTTTCGAGAACATCGCTTTTAGGAAAATTGTCTAAGGCACACACATCAACCCCGGAGGCACTAGTTTTAAAAAGTTCGTTTAATAAATCGGTTTTTGACTATCGTGGGTAAATGGACTAATGAAGTATTGAAGAGCATTCAATACAAATATTTAATCTGACTTCAGAGAAATATTATACAAGTGATGTAGTTAATGACTTTGACCACATACGAATAGCTTTTAATTCTGACAACGACATCAGTACTTGGGTTGAAAGAAGTATGACCCTTAGTAATCATTCTTTTTGCTTTAAAGCCAAAAATAGTTTTTTTGAAGAAGTAAAATAACTTTATATTAAGACCTTAATTATTATTATTGGCCCGGGTCTACCCCGGACAACTTTATTAAGCTTATTAACAAGCCAAACTTAAAACTAGACTTAAAAGCTAACAAAGATATACTTAACCTAATGGGTCGGGGAGAAATGGTGGACGGGGGAGATGTTAAGGGAGTGGCATATTGAGCAGCGCTGTTTTTATTTCTTGTTTGCTGCTATTTAGGTCAAAGACTTCGGCGTAGTTGTTCGTTATACGCAACATTCTGGATATGGGTTCAAAGTGACCGTAGTTGGTGCGGTGAGTTCGGATCAGGAAGAGTGGGACAGATCTTAGATTACGGGGATTGGGAGTGAATGCAATATTTTGCGTTATTGTCGAGCAGTCGATATTTCCAGTCAGTAACTGGTGGATAAAAAGTACATCAGCGACTTCACGACATTTTTTTAGGGTACGCATGCTAATTAGTTTTAGCCTATTTTCATAGGGGGGTAATCCATATGGATCGGCCCAAGGTAGACCACGAAGTGCAAAACGGATAAACCTGCGTTGGACTGCTTCTATTCTTTGAATGTGGGTTAGTTTATAGGGTGACCAAACTTGGCTGCAGTATTCGAGAAGAGGCCTTACAAAGTAATGTACAGGGACTTTGTAACGTAAGTGTTTTTGACCAGCGTTTGATAAAGCCGAGTGAAGAGTTAGCTTTATTTATAATGCTGTCAATATGTGAGTCGAAATTCAATTCTCTATCACAAATTATACCTAGATCCCGTACTTGGGTAGTGGAAAGAATAGGCTCATCGCAGATGAAGTAGTTTCTTGGAGGGGGAGGTAGACGTTTACGGGAATAGGTTATCGCTTGGCATTTGCTGACATTAAGCTCCAAAAAGTTTTGCTTGCACCATACCGAAAACTTATTCAAGTTTGGAAATTCTCATGTCATCAGCGAAAATAGAAAGATTAGAGTTCGTTAAAATTAAATTTATATCATTAATTGTGAGGATAAAGATGATTGGACCAAGTTGACTACCCTGAGGGACACCAGATGTTGCTTTATGGGGTCGGATATTGAAGATCTGAAGATGACCCTGTATTCTCGGTCTTCTAAATAGGATTTGGTCCATGCCACAAAATGAGGGGAAAAGCCAAGTTTTTTTAGTTTAAAGATGATAAGTTGGTGAGAAATTTTATCGAATGCCTTGCTGAAATCTGTGGAAATTGAATCGACTTCATCACCGTCTTCTAAAGCATGAAGAGTCCTAGAGACGAACTCTGTTAGGTTAGTGGTCGTTGATTTACCTTTCATGAAGCCGTGCTGATTTGTGCAGATAGTTGGCCTACAGTACGGAAGCAGTTGTTGATAGACTAAGCTTTCAAAAAGTTTGGGTATGCAAGAGAGTTTCGCTATGGGCCTATAATTATCGACTTCGGCTTTACTTCCTTTTTTATGAATAGGGATAATGTAAGATTCCTTCCATAGGAAAGGGAAAGTACCTGTTGAGACAGACAAGTTAAATAGGGCAGCAAGAGGAGGACCGAGATGGGTAACACACTCTTTTATTACAATAGCCGGAATTCCATCAGGGCCGGACGAGAAATCATCTTTAAGTTTGGTAATGTTTTCAGATACCAAAGTTGTTGTTATATTTAGTGAAATGGCTGACGTCTCAGGATAGTTTCTCATATAGCTAAAGTAGCTAGGATCGGGTTCAGCTGTTTTCTTAGAAAAGGATTTGTTAAAATGAGAGGCAAAGAAATTTGCAATAGTTTTTGGGTCGGCAGAAGATTCACTAAGAAATTTAAGAGTAGATGGGTAGCCGTCTGACTTTATTTTGGTATTAATAAACTGGTAGAAGCGTTTAGGGTCCAAGACTAAGCTAAATTGCATGCGGTAGAGGTACTCAAGGTAAAGAGACTCACAAAGTTCAAAAAAACGATTATATACCGATCGATAATTACTGTAGTCGGAATCAGATCGAGTTCTTAAGAATTTGTGCCACAACTTGTTTCTGTTATTACGGAGAGAGCGCAATTCATGGTTGTACCAGGGAGGAGCAGATATGCAGTCCTTTTGGAAGGTATACGGAACCGATTGGGCAAAGCAGGAGAAAATTAACGAATAGAACGTTGATAGGGCAAGATCAATGTTAGTTGTCTCACCAATAAAGTCAAAGTTAATGTTGCTGATGAGGTTTTTAAGTTTGTTAAAGTCGGTTCTACGGAAGTCAAATGAGAATGAATTTTCCGAATCGACACATGTGTTGCCATTTTCATATGAATATATAATTGACAAGGGGGGATGAAGGCGGTCTAGTTTAGAAAGAAGATGATCACTCCTATAAACGACACAGTTATCTGAATCGGATGTGAAGACAAGGTCGAGTTGTCTGTTCATTGTGTTAGGTATTCTAATCTGAAGCAGACTTGAGTTGGTTAGGCAGTCCACCATCAATATTTCTATTTCAGATGTCGAATTACGAGAGACAAAATGAGACGAATCATCGGAAGGCTCCTATATAAGGTGAGGGAGGTTGAAATCTCCTAATAGAACAATGCAATCTTCAGGTTGTGCATCCTCAGTCAAAAAATCAACTGCGTGAACTACAGGTTGATAAGACTCAATGGGTTGAGATGGGTGAATGTAGCAACAAAGTACGTAAAGACATCGTTTGGGGAGCGTAATGTTGGCGCATACTAACTCAAAATTTTCAGTGTGGGGAATATCGACAGGAGTTGAGTGAAAGCAGTTCCGGATTGCTAGTAAAACACCGCTGCCATAAGGATTATCAGCTCTTTCAAATCCATCTTTTCGAAAAACGTTGAAATTTGGAGGAAACAGCTCATGGTTTTTTATGTCTGGAATTAGATTTGTTTCAGTAAGAGCAATTAGGTCATAGGGGAACTTTTGAGAATTGAGATATACCGAGGAGATTTTAGAGCGCAAACCTCTTACATTTTGGTAGTAAATGGACAGGCATTGTGGACTGGAGGATACAGATTTCAGTTTGTTAGGAACTGTAATAGTTTTTAAAATTTGAACGAGTTCTTTGCAAATGGGAAAGACGTTTGGAGCTGACATGCGAAGACAACGTAGAAAGATCATTATGAACTTCGTCGGAAGAGATGTCAAAACTCTCATGGTAGCGAACAAAAATTTGCATTAATTCCGCTGGCTTAATAGGAAGACCTTCTCGTTGAATCGAAACCATTATGTTGGTTTTGGTTATGCCATCAATGCAAACGGAGTTGGGTTTGTCGTGTAAGTAGGCAAGGTAGAGCCGAACATTTTCATAAATGCGGCGGTCTCTCAAACGAGATACTACATAACGACTGTCATCATTCATATCAGAAAATGTTTTAGTGAGTTTGACAGTTGGTGGAAGGAGTGGGTCAAGGTATTTTGGGTGAGAATCGGAGGCACGAGCGGATGATGAAGGGACAGGATGGTCAAGCACCCCGGAACTAGAATCTTGACTAGTGAGGGGGGTTGCATCAGGTGGATTGATAGATAAAGATGAGGAATGGGTGGTTGGGTTTAGTATATGGGAACTAATAAAATTAGGATATTTGTCGGATGGGGCATTGTTAGTTGGAACTTGAGTAGAAGGCGCAGGAGCAAGGTTGAATGAAACTCTGTTTTGAAGCGGCTTTAAAGATTTGGTGAGGGGAGGGAGAGAATTTGGTGTAGCGACTCTGGTGCAGAGTTGCGAGTTTAGGAATTAAAAAAACTCTAAGCCATAAGCTAACAATTGACTTATAATTTGAAAAAGAATTAATTCATAAGCTAGCTAGTGAATTATGAATTACACCAATTTTAATTCATAAGCTAGTCGGTGAATTATGAATTGAAATTGGTGTAATTCATAATTCACCGACTAGCTTATGACTTGAAATTGGTGTAATTCATAATTCACCAGCTAGCTTATGAACTAAAATTCTTTTAATTCAAATTCCACCAATTAGCTTGTGAATTAAAGACAGATTTAAGCCAAAAATGACTTAAGCTTTTGCAACTCTGCTCTGGTGTTCTTTTTAAATGGTGCAAAGGGAGGAAGGAGTCAGGAGAATCTTGGAAAGATATTGGTCTTAAATGACCAGTTTGAGTCGGGATGTTGATGGGAGGGGGTAGAATTGTTCGGGCTATGTTTTCTTTTAATAGTAAACTTATTATCTACCATATCCTTCCGTTGGGTGATGACCATCTTTTCCGTTATTGGTATGCCGTCCGATGATTTCAACATCCAATCGTATTTGGTGGGTATACGTATTTCAAAACACTGGCCGTTTTTGCTCTTGACTTTGCCAACTTGTTTACATTTGACGTCTTGTATACCGAATTTATTCCTAAAAAGGGCTTTGATCCAGGACGGGCTTGCGTGACGTGGGGCAGCTTGGAGGAAGAAAGTAGACAGTTCCGGTTTTTTGATCGCTTCAAAATTCATTTTATTTAATTTTTGAATTCTGTTGGTCCATTCGGGGAGAGTCCAGGATGTCCCAAAAGACCTAATTATTGGCAATGGTCTTGGGTCGTCATACTAGCACTGACTGTTTCGATCTCTGTGTGGGGCCAGTAAGTTAGTATACGATTATTATGTAATTTTAAGCTAGCATTTAAGCATTTTTTGTTAGTATATAAGAGTTAGTGTTAAGAAAATAAAATGCATCTAAAACTAACTAACTAGCATGAATGAAATAGCCTAGTAGACATTTTTCCGGAATATCTCCAGTCTTGTCTCTACAGACAGTGATTGAAGAAGAAAATAAGCGCCGATGTGTACGGGCTAAATAGCCCTATATTAAGTGCATAAACAAAGTGCTTGTTTCCAATTGGTACAGGACGCTTAAATTAGATACAAGATCTATTGATTTCCAAAACTGGCGTTGGGCAAAGGTATACGGATTATGTATGTATGTACCGATGTGAGTGATATCAGTTTAAATTTTGAGCTCCATAATATCTCCTTTGGCATCTGATTTTGCCGAGAATTGAACCGATGGAAAATTTTGAATTATTGCAGTTGCCATTTGAATAATTTCGAGAAAACTGAACTCACAAATCAAGAGAGTATTAAGATTAAAAATCCTTTCGTTTTCAACGTTCTCAATATGCTTGTCAATACTTTCCCACCACCACTTTATTTGTAATCCCATCCATCTGATTCCCCACGGAGTTGGACCTGATTTTGTCTCCATTCATCGTCATCCTATTTTCATTTCCTTTTTGTAAAAAAAAAAAAAATTAAATTAATCGTGCACTCAATCCTAAGTAAATTCAGATAGGCCACTCATTTAAATTTATTTAACAAAGAAAAATCCATTTCAACTATTCAAACAGAAGGAGAAGAAGTAGGTAAGTACAAAACCATCCTCCAACCCTTTACTAAATGTTGAACTTACGAAATTTTCTCCACGTGGCCGCACATACATATTGATCATTTATGTGGGAAATGAAATCTTCTTCCTTTTTTTTAAATTTTTCTTTGGGAAAACATTTCCAACAAAACAAAATATAGACAAAAACAAACTCAAAAATTCTCGTATACCCTTTGGCGTTCATTGCCTATGACCCGTGTAAATTCTGATATTTCAATCTCAGGACAGTCCCGGTTCTGGCGCGGTGTCGTTTAAAGGGGAGTTTGTGTTTGCTAGGATTCTTTTCAATGGAAATCGGCATTTTAGGAATTTCACCCAACATTTTAATAAAAATTTATTCACACACATTTTTTCCTTCTAGGATTTCAGTTAATGTTTTCATAAATACTCGTACTTGTAAGGGGTTATTCAGAGCAAGAAGGTGAAAAACGTAGATTGGAACAAGTAGGACATAGGATCTACGCAGTAATTTAGGCAAAGTTTATAAAGCTTAAGACTGGTATCTGTTTTTCTCTCAGATATTTTGAACATTGATAAATGTTTTTGTTTGTATTATACTTTTCATTGGAATGGATGTCAGTTCTGAGCTAAATTTTACAGAACGGATGTAGGAATACAAGAATTATGTGCAATAAGACTCAATAATAACACACATTTGTATAGTAAAGCTTTGCCATCATATTCATCTTTTTAAGCAGTTTAAGTACATTTTTAAACATGCTGACATAAATAGGGGACAGTTAGTTAGGAAGACTAAAATTACGAGTCCCGTGTACTCTTACAATTAAGAAATCGAGAAAAAGAAATCGCGTGCCGTTTTCCGACTTACATTCATACTTCGGTGGGTATGTGATTCTACATATCTTACTACACGTTTCCAGTTCATTATTTTAGAAGTGAAACTTCTTGTGGCTTGTTGTGCAGTAATTCTAAACTCCGATGAAAGGAAAAATCGACATTAAGTTATTCTGAACTCCGATGAAACGAAATAGCGACATGAAGTGATTCCCAACTCTCGTGAAACGAGAAAGCGACATAAAGTAATTCCGAACTCCAATGAAACGAATCCTTAGACACTTTTGCACCCACTAGATGACATTCAAACCATGAGATAATACTAACATTGTCCAAGAAAAATGAGGCATGAGGGCAGAATGAGGCATGAGAACGAGAAGAGCGGCAGGCATGGTTGTGCATTAACTTGGATGGAATGAGCCATGACTGATAAAGGGGCATATTTCACAATGCACGAGTTCCATTCATAGCAACACCATCAGCATAGTCATCACATTTTGTTACCATCGTTAAAGTACTACCTGCCTGTTTTGTATTCTTCTACGTATGTATTATGCTAAGTTAATTTAAAATAATAAGTCAGTCGTGTGAAAAGCTTTTAAGTAAGAAGACATTATTCAAATAAGCTGTGTTTTCTTTGTCAGGGCTTGACAAAATATATAACTTGAGCGCGAGATACCGACGCACGCTCCAACTCGTGTCTATAGTCTATAGAACATAGCTGGCCTCGTATAAGTATGGCGAGTTCCCATGAGAATTTGCATGGGAATTAGCTATGTTATAGAATGTAGAGTATCCCTAGCACGTGTCGCCAATCGGGTAACATTTGTTATAGTGTGTCGTAGTTATGGAGGTTAGAAAGAAGTGAGAAATACTTCACAAATAATTTCTTAATAATGAAAAATGGCTTCTTTTATCAAACTAAAGTTTTTTTTGTAAATACTTGTGATCTAGGGTGAGCATCCTCATTTTAGTTATTTATCAAGCTTCACGAAGTTTCACTTCTATCGCCTAGCTCTCTAATTATTCGACGATAACTTTTACGTAAGTTCTGTTGCTTCATTGCTCTTGCTTTTCTGAACTGGCATAGTTCTTCTTAAATTAAAACAGGGAAAAGCTTAGGACAGTAATAGGAATCCTGACAGGGCACTGTCTCCTTCGGCAACACGCAAAGAGACTCAAATTGTCAGATAAATGTTGGATATCTGCAGATTCTGCGGTGATATGCAAACTTTTGAGGACGTAACATACGTACTGTGTGAATGCAAGGCAATATAGCGTAGTCGAAGAAAACTTTTTCGAAAGCCTAGAGGAAATAGACGGCACGAACTTCAAAGGCCTTATTGGCTTTGGCAGAAAAATTGGGTGTTTCACCAGGGCGATTTTTTAGGTTTTTGCCATTTAAAGACAAATTCAATTGGTTCCACGATATGCCCGTTTTGGTGCCTGGTGTCTGTGTGATGGCATATCCATCATACCCCTGTTTAACGTAACCAAACCTAAACTATCGTTCTACCTGGTCTATGACATTCTTCCAAATTTGTCTGCCTTAACTAGCCTCTTTCCTTAATAAGGTTGTACCAGTTTGTTTTCTCATCTGGCTTCGGTTTGGTTAGATTCTCACCAAATCCGGTTAACACCCTTCCAGGCCTATGTTAGCAATCAAGAACTCAAATCTGCAAATATTTATGTCATTTTCTGATTGCTTAAGGTTTTACGCCTTATAATAACTGCTAGTTGGAGCATTTTAGCACGAACAGTTCCCATATGCCGTATCCGCAACATACTCGTATTTTAACGAACATTTGGTTCAGCTCCGACAATCCTAAAAAAATTTCAGAACATCAATGTGGGTAGTTACAAATTATTCAAGTGTGCCAGCAAAGCGAATATAAAAAAGTGCATCAATAAAAAAGCAGCAAAGGAAAAGAACCAAAGAAAAAGAAAAATAGAAGTGACATTTATGGGGAGGAAATCATACGTCAGCGATCGAAACATTCTACAATTGGAATAACATCCAACGTCTTACAATAGTACCTAGCATCTCTTAAGTGGTCTTAGACCTTAACCTAGACTACAGGATCTTTATTATTTAAGCGGGAACCCACTTTAAATCGTAATTAGGTTTATAAAGCGCTATAAGCAGCAATTAAAGGCTATGGTTACAGTGCTTGCGTATTCGAACGAACTGTGACTTTGACGAATATTTCAAAACAAACACAATCTGTGAGAGCTTATGGGCACATTTCTTAAGTATTTATATGGACTGTAACCATAATCTGCTGGCTGGATGCTATAGAAAGGAGCAGATACTCAATGGAGTCAACATTTTTTTTTTTTTTTTTTTTTTATAATTTACGCGCGCCTAAGGGGTTAGATACCCTTTTACTGTTGCCAGGGCGCGGGCGGAAAGATAGAAGGAGGAGAAAGGAAAATTGTTTTTGTAGTGGTTTGAAACTCAGGTGTGTTTGGTTTCTATGTTTGCTCTCCAGGGGTGGGAGTCCGAAGAGGACGGAGAGTTTTTCTTCACTCAGAGTGATTCGAGATATAATTCCCAGTATTTTTTTTCATTGCTTGAAACTCTTATAACAGCCAAATCTACGTGTTAGTGTTATGCCTTCACACGCAGAATTTTTTTGTCTGAGTTCCAATTACACAATGAAAAACAGATTTGCCATGGGCAGGATTCGAACCTGGACCCTCCGAGTGAGAAGCGTTTGCTACTACCACTACACCACGGCCACCCCTCATACGGAAAGATGACCGTGGTATCACAATGATTACAACAATTGAAAAAGAAGGGCTCAAGGAACTCGATTCGATTCAAGTGATGGTTAATTATTCAACTAATGATACACAGATGTTGAGGGTATTTTTTGCCGCTTTAATGAAGAAACAATCCCACCTATGTGGGATCCCCTGCAGCTGAAGAAATCTGACGGTCATGATGGTTTGCAAGCAGATCTTTAGCTTGCAGGTTATGTGTCCTGTAAAACTACAGAATAATATCCGTGATAAAATTCTATCCGACGTATAGGTCTACATTATCAACCTTTCTGTAGCATAGTGATCAACAAATGCCATTGTCGCTTTTTGGCAGCAGATCGACTTTAGAACAAATATTCTTACTGAGGCAAATCCTGTATAAATGATAATATACTCGTACATCGTTTTGAACCCTTTTCGAATTCGAAGTTCAACCAAAGTAACTATACTTTTTTATGCTGGTAAAGCAACTCATTCAAACTACTCCAAAAATTTACCAAATTTCGGCCATGTGATGCAATGTAATGTGGCTACTCCAATATTACATATAAATGCACAACAACAGAGGGAGTACGTCGAAGACCCTGATCGCTCCCAGCATGTCACTAAATAAGCTATTAAAGCGAACGAACCAATCTTAATTGTAAGACTGAAGACGTACCTAGGTGAAAACAAACAAAAGAGCCAGTAATAACTTAAAGATAATTAGGGAACTTATATCCTAAGAAAGTCCACTAACACAGTCCACTATGGAGATTCGACAAATTTTAACTTAGCACTGACTATGGCTTGGCAAAACATATTGGTTTAAAGTACTTAGTTTGGAAGACGAAATGCATGCTCAATAAAACACTGATGCTGCGAGTGTTGGATAATAAGAAAAACGTACATATCATTAGTGGTATACATTTTCTGCCCCGTATACCAAATACTGCAAATCCTGATTACTATTCAGCTCTATCTGTACCATCTAAAAGAAAGGCGATGCTATCTCTTGCAGGACTAGACGGGCGGGCATACACTTAAGATAAATAACATCTAAAGTATTGTACTATACAGCATACTGAATGAATGTCTTACAATAAAGTCCGACAAACCACTGAAAATTTTATAGTCAGACATGTCCAGTAAAAGAGCAATGAATACTAATATAATATGAACCACCTTTTTATTGACTTGAAGGCTGCATATGAACTCTGTACGGCAAAGCTGATTCAGTTTAGCTATTAAGGAAAGGGCGAAGAGAGTTAAGTTAAGCGATTAAACTAACTCGGAGAAAACATTTCTTATCAAATAATAGTTTTCTAAAGATTGAACGACGATAGTACCTTGGTTTAGCGAGACAATTGGGTTAATTCCACAAAAGACTAAGATAATGCTCCATAATTTTCAACTTTTTTTTTTATAAAGAACTAAACACAAAAGAGGATACGACTAGTCTTAAAATACCGGAACATGTATTAAGTTATTTTTTGAAAATTTTACAGAGAGAGAAAGAAAGATTTTTAGGATCAGTGATTATTTTGGTCCATGGGTGCATCCGAGATTTAATGGGGAGACTAATTTATTGGTGTAATTCCACTTGATGTTGTGTTCTCAGGAATTACTCAGTTTACATGATTTAAGTTCACGGAAATAAATTAATGCATTTCGGCTCCGCTTGGGATTTGAATGCCGAATCGTCCGGTTGAGAAGCCAGACACAACTACCTACAATGGTTGTGCTAATGAAATATTCGACGAAATGGAAAGCCGACATTAAGACTATTCGAAAGGAAGATAATTAATTAATTGTAATCCAAAAAAAAAAGTCAACCGCGACTTTTAAGGTGTTAATGTGATCCAAATAGCCGAAATTTGAAGACTCTTTTGCCCTGCCACATTGATGTATGTTATGAATCTATGACAATATTTGCATTAAAAAAGCATTTGAATACTGTAGTGTAATCGTAAGACGAAATAAAAAAACGTGTGCTTTCCTTAATGGCTGATTGACAAGTCCTTTATTCAAGTTATTTCATTTTACTTCCGATATTCTTCGTTAGGTTACAACTAAGTGATGCCACTATAGCAAAACTCTACATGTCCTCCCATAAGATAGACGCTTAAGATATTATAAATTACTTACTACTAAATACAATATTTATTGTGTAAGAATAATAGTAATGATGACTAATGTGTAAATGAAATGAAATGAGATTATTAGTAGAACAGAAGAAAACTTAAAATAATGAATAAATTAAATTTCATAATTCAAAAACTTCAATTATTTGTACATTATTCATAAATTCATAATATTTAATAAATTAAATTTCATAATTCATTCTTTATAACATATACCTTCTTGGCGTGGTCTCAACGTTCTACTAGGGACAGCTTCCGGAGTTTGATCTGAAATATAAGGACTATTCCCTACTGCACTCGATTCTTTGTTCTGGTGATTAAGTTCTCCTTGAACGTTAGTTCCAATTCCAGGATTTTGGTTCAAATTCTTATTTCTAATTTGATCCGAGTGTCTTTTTATTTCCCTGTTGTCGCGAGCAATGATACAAGTATATGATCGAGGACCGATCTTATCTTTTATTGTAGCTTGAGTCCAGCTAGGTTTGTTAGGGTTTTTGTAGTCTCTTATCATAACGCATTGCCCTGCTGAAAACACAGCATTGCGTTTACCTTTGAAATTTTCTACATTACTACTTTGACTTTCAACTATAGTTTGTCTTGTTGTAGGTGGCTTTAATCTACTTAGACGGGATTTCAAAAGTCTCCCTAGAAAAAGCTTAGAAGGTGATTCACCTGTAGCACAGTGTTTGGTGTTGCGATAGTCAATCAAAAATCTATTCAAAATGGTATCTAAACAAGAATTATTGTCAACTTTAAGACTTGCTAAGATTGACTTTTTTAGTGTTTTAATAAAATTTTCTGCCTGGCCATTCGTCGCTGGATGTCCAGGAGCAGTAAGAACATGCTTAATGCGATTTATTTTTAAAAAAGATTTAAATTCATCTGAAGTAAACTGCCTTCCGTTGTCACTTACAAGAACATCTACTAAACCATAACGACAGAATAGTTCTCTCATTTTTGTTATTGTAAATAACGACGTGATTTCCTTTGTTTTAAAAAACTTCAACCCATTTCGAATAAGAGTCTATCACAACTAACAGATAAAAGTTTTTAATGGGACCAGCGAAGTCTATATGAACTCGACTCCATACTGAATCAGCGGGATTCCATGGTATCAATGAAGATTTCTCAGGACTTGATTGCAATTCCTGACAAGGTATACATTTACGTATAAACTTTTCTATTTCACTATCTATCCCCGGCCACCAAACATACGAACGAGCTAACATTTTTGTCTTTACAATTTCTAAGTGTGACGAATGAAGTTCCTTGAGAACAAAATTGTGTAGCTTCTTTGGTACAACAGATCTATATCCCCAAAGGATGCAGTCATATTCGACCGAAAGTTCATACGCTTTGTTGCGAAAAGGGATGAATTCGTCTCCTTTTAGCATATGAACCGTGCCATTTTGAATAGCTTCGCTTAATTTCGACAGAATTGGGTACCGCCTAGTCTCTCGAGCTATGTCCTTAAAATTTAAAAATAGACCGAATTCGCTTTCGGATTCAATGAAATTTATATAATTACTTTCTTTATGATCTTTTGCAATCGAGAACTGTGGCATCCTCGGAAGTCCATCCGCACTGTTTGAGGAACCTTTTATATATTCAATAGAATAATTGAAACCTGATAAGATTAACGACCATCTTTGAATTCGAGCTGAAGCCATAATAGGCAAACCTTTATGCTCACCGAAGATACCTAACAAAGGTCTGTGATCAGTTCGCAAAATAAATCTATTACCCAAAAGGTATTGTTTTAGTTTTGTTATACAGAAGATCAGGGCAAGAGCTTCCTTTTCAATGGCACTATACTTGGATTCACTATTCGATAAAGCTCTTGAAACAAAAGCGATAGGCCTAAGGCTACCTTGAACTCTGTGACATAGAACTCCTGCTACAGCATTGCTGGCATCCGTGGTCAACACTATAGGTAAGCTTGGATTGAAGTGCACCAAAACTTGATCGGATGTTACTTCATCTTTAATTAATTCATATGATTTTTGATATTCTTGTGACCAACAAAACTTCACATTTTCCGAAGGAGCTCGTATAGAGGGAACATTTTCTGGTTAAAATTATTAATAAATTTGGAATAATAATTTGCCATTCCAATAAAAGCTCTTAACCCGGAAATGTCTTTTGGAACGGGTGCTAATAAGACCCTGGAAATGCGTTCATTGGTTTTACTTAAACCGTTTTCATCTATTGTAAATCCAAGAAAAGATATTTTAGGTTTGAAAAATTCACATTTAGTAACATTTAACTTAAGACCTGCTGAAAGAAGTTTTCGTAAAACTAACTTCAGAGTTTGAATGTGATGTGGCATGTCTTTGCCGGTTATAGTTATATCGTCTTGATAAACTACTACATTTTGAACTCCTAGAAACAAGTTTTCCATTACTCTTTGAAATATAGCCGCCGCAACTTTAACACCGTAAGGTAATCTTTTGACTTTTAACAAGCCTATGTGTGTACTCCAAGTACATAATAGTTGCGATTCTTCGTCCAGTAATAACTGGTTATATGCATTGGAGAGATCGAGTTTGGTAAATAATTTTCCTCCTTCTAATGAAGCGAAAATTTCTTCAATCCTAGGGAGTGGATGAATGAAATTTTCTAAATATTTGTTTATTGTGACTTTATAGTCGCCACAAATTCTTAAGTCACCATTTGGTTTTAAAATTGGAACTATGGGAGTGCCCCATTCCGAATTATCTACCTGTTCGAGAACTCCATCTTCAATTAATTTCCGCAGTTTATTTTCAACTTTAGTTTTCCACGCAAAAGGTAGTGGCCTAGGCTTGAAAAATATCGGTTTAGAATCTTTGCAAACTTTTAAAGAAATTTTGTTGCCTCTATATTCTCCAAGCCCTTCAAGGAATACTTCCGAAAACTCGTTTTTTATTTTACTAACAACTATTGAATTTTCAACAAAAACCGAATTAATTTGAAACAAATCGAAATTGAATTTCCTTAAAAAAGAACGTCCAAGCAATGGAGGATTTTTTGTTTCAGTAACTACTACTTCTATTTTACTTGTGAGACCACGATATGAAATTAAAGCATCGTACTCACCTAAGACTGGTAATCTTTTACCACTGTAACCCACATAGGGAACTTGACATTGTCTTAATTTTGATGTCCCACTATGAATTTTTTTGAATATTGATGCTGGAATCAACGTGCAAGGAGCACCGGTATCACACGCCATTTTGATAGGAATGCCCTCAAAGATGACGTCCAAATAGTATATGCCCCTAGTAGAATCCGGAGCAACGCTGTAAATAGATAGGTTAAATAAATTGTCGTCAATATCATTAACTGAATAATTGCTATCGGAATCTGATACATAATTTACAGTTTTATTTTTGTTAGAACACATCGGTGCTAAATGACCCTTTTTACCACAGGAATGACACTTGCTATTTTTGTATTTACAAAAATGAGAATCGTGGTTGCGCCAACCACAGTGTGAGCAAGTTTTTTGCTGTTTTTGCCTGCTAGCGCCTACGCTACCGCTGCTGCCTGCACCTAATCCATCGCTGCCTGCTCCAAATCTACTACGGCCACCAGAAGTGTTGTATTGATTCCCTCGTGCTTTATCCTTCGACCACGTGCTTTTCTTCATAACTAGGTTAACAGGTTGCTCTTTGATATCTGTTGTCATTTTTGTTTCAATGATCATCGCCTTTTTTAGTGCTGCAGTGACTGAAAGATTCTCGTCCTCTTCGCACAGTCTTTCAAATATTTTTCTAGGCAAATGTATGATAAATTGGTTCAACACGAAGGCGTCCAAATGTGTATCGAATTTACAATTTAATGCCAAGCTTTTGACTCTTGCATACCATTAAGCCACGGTTTCATTGTCGTTTTTAACCGAAGAGAAAAACTTTTTTCTTTCGCGAAAAACTATTGTTGGTGGGGTATAATGAGTGCTTAGGATTGCGCACAACTCCGTATATGTTTTGGAAATAGGTGAACTGGGGCTGCATAAACTGTGTAAGACGGTATATGGAGCTGCACCTATTGATTTTAATAAAGCCGCTTTTTTAATGTTGTCTTCAGTACAATTAATTTCACAAAAGTGAATGTCCAGTTTTTCTTTCCAAATCGAAAAAGTTTCGTTGTTCGGAGAAAATTCTGGAACACTCCATGTCTGGAACAGCGTGATCGACGATTTTGGGGGTGTTGTGTCGGCTGGCATTTTAAAGAAAAATGCGGGTAATGACACTTGTAACACGATTTAATTTGTGTAAAACAAATTGATAAGCACAAAAAATATTTAGTAAATGGAAAATAATACTTTCTTCGTAAAACGATTTATACTTTAACTTCCTCGTCGCCAATTTGTAGTGTATTCGTAAGACGAAATAAAAAAACGTGTGCTTTCCTTAATGGCTGATTGACAAGTCCTTTATTCAAGTTATTTCATTTTACTTCCGATATTCTTCGTTAGGTTACAACTAAGTGATGCCACTATAGCAAAACTCTACAAATACTAACCCCCCTGACAAGGAAAGTAAAGAAATACCAAATATCTGATTGAAAAACGAAGCGACTGCGAATGCAAAAAGTTTTGTGCGACCTGAAAAACACAAGACATCGAAAAATCTCGAAGTTTAAGTTAGGCCTTCAAGTGGTCGAAACACGCTCAGTTAGTTGATTTTGTTCAAGGTGGTGATCTAAACACTTAATATAATGATAAACCAGAGCTTCTATATAAATGTTGAAAGTTTCAAGTGTTTCTTTGATTTAAAAAGATTGCTGCGTTTTGTCTTTTGACCATTACCAAGTCACAAAGAAAGTTGGGATTTAAAAATAGTACTCCTGGAATAAATAAGCAACACATTTAGAAAATTCTACCTCTTCATGATGACAAATTGATATATTTCTAACATAATATCTAGTCTCTGGGTATCCTCTCTTGTTAAAGTTGTTTTGTTGAAATTTACAACACACCAAAGCACTTATATTCCTCGTACATATCTGCACTGCTTTAAATTCATTTCTAAAAATGCTAAAAATATCGCTTTTCAACTCATTACATTCATTGCTCGAGAACATCGTGCATTTTATGAAGTCGTGTGAATTAAAAACTATTTGCAACAACGCACATGAGTTAGAAAGCAAACCAAAAACTGCAACTAAATCCCTTTCACTTACCTCTCTCAGTTCACTGTCATCCTCAACCAAATCGATTTTATTACCCACAACCACAATCGGCACTGCACTTGTGCATTTGGTTTCATGAATTTGATCTCTGATCGTCCGCACCTCATCGAATGTACTCGCATCGGTGACATCATACACTAGGATGAATGCATCTGCTGATGATATGGATAAAGCACGCATCGCCGGAAACTGCAATTAAAAAACGAAAAAAATAAAAAATCTTGATTACATAAGATTTAAGAAGCAAATCATAAATTCTACTAGCAAACGCCAGAGGTTAACAACTACCCTTTTTCGCAATTTCATCGGATTAAGTCTTCACACACTATCGAAGGACCCTTTCTCATTCAAAATTTCCAAAATCATCTCATACCACATACTCGTATCTTTTATTTACTATTAGCTCTACTGAACTTCAATTCATGGCATTCACTGATTAATTTCATCGCACAATAGTGTGTTTTTTTTTTCCAGTCTCAAAGCGTGAAAAATCTACCACATGCCAGATCAGAAAATGAAAATTGCTATCTTTTTTTATTTTTCCTGCAGACAAAACCGCACCACAGAATTATCTTCTTCCGCGGGAAACTGGTGTTGAGTGTGCGGAACCGAGAACTTGCATGCAGGTTATATGGAGAGTCTTCACCTTTACAAAAGATGGATTTCCTTTTTCTTTTGTCGGAGGGAGAGTAGGTGAAACTGTGATTAAGGTTGCCTTGAGATGAATGTAGCAGTTGAAAGGATTTAAGTTCGCTCCTTTTATACGTATGCATGCAGTGGTGGGTTTTCATATTTTGGTGAATTTTCCCTCTTTGAGTGGATAATGATAAATTCTTTTGACACAATGAAAGGTGTGCATCCGTAGGAGAAGTTTTCATAAAGGTTTATGACATTGATCTAAAATTTGTAAGAACGGTTGGCAAAGGAGGAATAGGATGGCGTATGTGGAATTAAAATGGCTGAATGAAATTAGAGCTACATAAAAGGTTCAATAGAAGAAAAATTATCAAAAAAGCAATGTTATATGACAATGTACGATATTTTCCATTCCAAAAGCACGAAATGGTACACCATGTACAATGTACATACAATACTTACATGTGCTCTGAGGATAATAGCTTAATTAACAGATATAGCATGCTTGATTCTGCCTTTCGCTAAAAACTACGTTCATTACAAACTTTAAGGCGAATAACTTTTGTGTGACAAGCTGGATCACTTCTTCATCTCATATTTTTATGAGAGTATTATAAATGTTGCCCTTACTAGCCCATATGATTACTTAAGCACGTTTGTATTTTACATGAATTATTACTACATGGATGGGACCAGGTAGAATAAAAGTATCACTGCATTATGGAAATATGTCACAGCTGGCAAATTTTCTGGGCAGACAATATGATTCTTTCACTAAAACAGATAACATTTTGTTAGTTGAACGTCGGTACAATGACGATTTAAAAAATCAATTTCGCCAACGTTAAATCTATTCAAAAAACTCAGTGACCATAGAACGGAAACAAGGGTCATTGCTTAAATTTATAAGCCAAGGAGATAAGATAAGATAAGATTGTAGTGGGAGGTGGTATAAGGAATCCCAGATTACTGCGGCCACAGATGGGCCTATTGTGATATCCTCCATATGGTGCCGCAATTTGTTAGGAAGACGGCTAAGTCTTTGGGTGAGCTGGCAGCTATGTCCGTCGCTTCAAGGTAGAATATACCTAGGTAACGTTGACATTTTTTGGTTAAACAATTGCAGTCACATAGTCTGCATGTGTCGTCTTGTGTTATGTCCGTAGTCATCAGGTATTTTTTCACACGACAGTATCCTGTGAGAAAACCTGTGGTTACTCGAATCTGACTTATAAAGGGCTTTCTAATAGGGACTTGACAACTTTGAATTTAATTTGTGAACGCACTCTTTCACTAATCATCAAACTGTCACTGTCAATTTATTCAGTAAACTCAACATTTTCATCATGGTAAAGTACACGAACGACCAAAGTCTGCAAATTATAAAAATTTTCTTCCGAAATTCGGAGTCGGTGACTGCAACTTTAAGAGCTTTAACTCCAATTTTCGGTCGTAATTCTCGCCCTAGTAGACAGGAAATAACAAGTTTAGTGCAAAAATTTGAGTCTACATATTCGTTGTGTGATGTTGCCGTGTCGGTGAGACAACGGGATGGTCGAAGTGTCGAAAATATCGCTGCCGTTCAGGCGTTCGTAGCAAACGATCCAAATCAGACAATTCCACGGCGTTTTCAAGAATTGGGCATCGGTCAGACCACATTATGGCGTATTTTGCGTAAGGATCTTGGTTTACACTCATACAAGATCAAGCTGACTCAACAATTGAAGCCGATAGACCATTTGAAGCGACGTACGTTCTCCGATTGGGTTCTGGAGAAGATGCGCCAAGATGATGAATTTCATCGCAAAATCATCTTCAGTGACGAAGCTCATTTTTGGCTCAATGGGTTCGTCAATAAGCACAATATGCGTTATTGATCGGGTGAAAATCCACATGTGCTTCTTGAATCACCATTTCATCCACAAAAAATAACTGTTTGGTGCGGTTTGCATGCCGGCGGCGTTATTGGGCCATATTTTGTCGTCGACGATAACGATCGTCACGTTACTGTGAATGGTCAGCGTTATCGCGCCATGATCACCGATTATTTTTGACCCAAATTGGAAGATATGGACTTGGACGACATGTGGTTTCAACAGGATGATGGCACAAGCCACATAGCACACGCTACAATCGATTTATTGAAGAGTAAGTATGGTGAGCGTGTTATCTCAAGAAATGGGCCAGTCGATTGGCCGCCTCGTTCGTGCGATTTAACGCTGTGGGACTACGTTGAGTCATTGGTTTATGCCAATACGCCGACGACGTTGGAAGAGCTCAGAGCTGTGTGGCCGAGTCGTTGAAAATTGTAACCAACAAATCGACCGCTGCAAACGTGCCCGCGGTGGCCATATGAACGAAGTGGAGTTCCATTCATAAATATTTTGATTGTACTTCAAGCCGATAATAAAGTTTTTGAAATATCTCAAATGGTTTGCGTTTTAGTTCAAGTCCTTATTGGAAAACCCTATAGTAGTTATTTTCTTTTTTAGTAGCAACGGATTGGCATAATGGTTTTGGATTGTCTGTGACCTTCGGTTTTCCTCCTTCCTCTTTTCCACTAGCCAGGTATTAATATTTCCTACTATTGTATTAATTGATAGCCCACAGCATGGTCTTGGCATCATAAATTGAAATCATGAAGGAGAGCAGATTGTTTTATTACAAAAAGAACAAAGGTGTTATTATTTTTTCAGTAGCCATGAAACTTGATATTCACAACTTGCAAACGAGTATTTATTAGTGTTTATACACCACCAGAAGCACTGTCTACCACATAAGCTTAAATTAAGACTCAGTGAAACAGAAAGATTGAGGAATAGAGGTAGAACTATAAAAACGACAAAGTTTGTACACCCAGAAATCCATCGGTCACAGTTGTACTTAATTCGTCCAACCCGCACGGTTTGATCATTCTAAATGAGTTGTTCGAAGCCCAGATTGATTGCAGTCATTCTAGTAAGGAAGAGATTGTAAAATCATTCGGGATTTGTCAATGAAATTTGTTGCAGAAAAGTGTTGCTTATGTCGTCATTACGGCGTTATAAAGTGGAATCAAGCATGCAAAGAATGTACAATTTTCGAAGAGAATTGCGTGGATGTACCAAAACTCCACTAAGTATTTTATAAGTCCATTTTCACAATAATAATGAACCTTGTCAACGAATTGGCGAAATGAAAAGCGTGATAAGGAATAAATCGCAAGCGTAGTAATAAAAGAGGCACGGCGAAAACCAAATACACCTGCCTTGAGTTAGAACATGGATAGTACTAAAAAAGAGAGCTGAAAATGATAGCCAAATCACAGTAGATATCTATATGCACACCTTCAAGTTCAGCCCATTAAAATTCATCGATCATGGTTCGATAGCACCATCCTGTCAAAGTAACAGCGACACCTACCCAATTTCGAAGAAATACGTTCAATGATGCATGCTCACCAAACAGTGACACGTTATGGATAAATAGGATATCCTAAGCCCGAAATTCGCCAATTCAGCTTATTAACAAGGCCTTGAAGATGGAAATGTGCCTCATTGCTCAAAATGAGTTTCCGGCTAAATCACGCGTTTCCAATACCTAATTAGCAAAGTAACGATGGTTCCGATGGCCGACTGGATTAAATTCTTGAGTCAATTTAACCTTATAGAAGTTATGTCTATCACCAAATTCAAATGTACTTCTGTACTTCAAATGAAAACTGACTTTATTTCTAACAAATGTGTTGCCTGATTGCTACAATAATGCGGATAACAAATGGGAGTGACAAAGTAATTTATTTATACGGATATGTATATGTATATGCACATATTTTCATAATACAGAAGTCACCAAAATAAAAGGATTCCACAGTGAATCATAACAAATTGCAACTAGAAAATGTTTACTAAATTTTCTTTGAAAACTCAACAGACTTTATGCGCCAAATGTTTATATAAAATTCGGTGACGTGCTGTTTGTGATATGCAGAATTCCTAAGATCGACTACAAAAGCAATATTTATCAGTTGTTCTTCCACGACGAGCGCTACCTTAATTGGCACAGTAACAATTGCTGGGTGAAAAGCATTTCTCATCGACCGAGAATACTTTTAACTCTTCAACAATTTCAATGTGTTCTTCGAGTGTATACGGTAATCCCTGTCAATACAGCGTAGATGTACATTAGTATTATATAATACTTAGGTTACAATTTATAGAGACTTTTCCCGCTTTCTTAAACATTTATAATAGTTTTCAACCACTGGCACCGACTCTTCCTGACAGAATAGAGGAAAGCCAACTAAAACCGGCATTAATCTAGAATATTCACACAACGTGGAATAAAGTGGCTAGCTCTTTTGTGCTATATTTGTGAGAGTGGCTCCGAAATGTCATAAACCAAGAAGAAGTACTATCTGCGCAGGGTGTGTAGAACAATTTCAATGAAAAATGTATGGTTTATGCAAAGTCTCTGGACAGTGTTTCAAAAGGCCGGCTCCATATAAATAAAAGAACGTAGTTGCGGAACCATGAGACGAAAATGAAAAGAACAAAGGGGAAGCCTTTTAGCCATAAACTAAGTACGGCGGAAAACCGAAACCGATAAAGTTTGTCCTCAATTATACTGTGAACGTTGCAAAAAAGAAATGAAAAAGGCAGTAGCTAAAGCAGATGTTATACGAGTAGCAGTAGAGACACTGTATGTGAAATTTAAAAAGATACTCTCACATCCATATACACATCCAGTACTTGCACTAGGGCAAGTACAACGTCGAAGTACGGGAAAACGAGCTAACATTTCTAAGGTTCCGGTACAACGGAGTAAAAATTGACAAGAGATGCAATCGCCAAAATATATTGATACTAATGGGGAACAATGAAATTTGCAATAGATGCTTTAACGCACGCTCAAACATTCCCCTATTGGAAACCATTGTAAAAAAGTCAAAGTGAATGAACAGATGTCGTCCTGAAGTACCAAATCACATGTCCTTGGGAGTATGGGTGACACTGCGAAATCTTAAGTTTAAATGGTATGCGCTATTGTACATGAAGGGTGTGTTCAACTGGATAAAGGCAAAGGCGAACGTAAAATTGAAAAAAAATACCGATTTGTGAAACTAATGTGAAACACAGTCGATAACGCAATTATATTAACATTTATGTTAATCATTGCGGCATTGTGGAAGCCAGGTCAACATATGACGCTATTCAAAATTTATGGAAAACGAAGGAGAACATCGCGAAGTTTTTAAAAATCTGCATATAGTCTTCACCGATTTGGGATAGACGTGTTATAGGTTCATGTTATTTGGATAGCGTTAAGATTTCAAAATGTTCCCGAGACGGATATATGTAAAAATGATGCGCGATATGCACGATGACATTAAAACAAAAGTTTAATGGAAAGCAGGAATAACCGGAAGATTCACCCGCACTGTGTCCAAACATTTTAAGTGAACGATAAATCCCTTGATAAAAAAAGGCATTGTACGTAACCCATTGCCTTATAATGTCGTGCAAAATTCTCAATTGAGGCAGCACATTTAGCAGCCGAGACGACTTCTTTTCTTTTCGCCGAAGATAGCGCTATCATAAGAAAGAATGTGCTAGAGGCAAATTCTTAATAATTGTATAAAGGTGGTTGAAGATAATAGGTTAGTAATTGTTGAAATATCAAAGTGTAATCAATGAATTAAGAAAATAATAATGTAAACAGTATACTTGACACATTGAATCTGTCAGTCGTTCGCAGATCTCCGCCGAGAATTGATGTGATTCGGCTTTTCTTATAGCAAAATAAAAATAGTGATTCCGTTTTCTTAAACTAAATTAGTTGCAATTCGGTTAATAGAATCAGTGGCCCGGCGGTTAGCGGCGCAGTGTTTGTCATCGAATTTTGGGACACGGGTTCGAATCCCGAACCAAACTAAGAACTTTTGTTTTTTGTTTTCTCCTCAAATTGTGTGGTTTCAAAACAAAACCAACAAATAAAAGGAAAAAAAATCACGTGATGGATGGTGGAGAGCGTTCCGCTCTTCCCATAGCGGGAGTTACAAAAGACAACAACAGTGTTGCCGGTGCCGTGGCGAAAGCCATTAAAAGGAGGAGGAGTTTGAAATCCCCTCCTAAAGTAACAAAAAAAAGAATAAATGCCGTTCGATTAGAGGATGATGAACATTATGAAGGGGGCAATAACAACTTTGCTTCTCCAGCGGCATCCGAATCAGAAGATGAGGATGAAATGTTAAAAGATATTAGCAGCAGCATAGGAAAGGTGCAAGAAAAAATGCTTGCTGTTAAGCTAAAACAAACTGCACGCAGGCAGAGGGAGAAATTAGAGGCAGAAAGCGCCCAACAAAAAAAGCAACACGAGCAGAAACTACAACTGCAGCAACAACAAAGGCAGCAGCAGCAGAAACAACCACTGCAACACACAAAACAGCAGCAGCAGAAACAACAACAGCCGCAGAAACAACAACAGATGAAAACACAGCAGCTGAAAAAACAACAACAGCAGCAGCAACAACAACAACAGCAGCAACAGAAGAAGAAGGAGAAGGTGCCTCCTATCAACACATATAAACTAGAGGTAAATGAAACCAAGGACCTGTGTAAGTTGGTCATTGGTAATAATTTTAATATCAAGAGATTGGGGAACGATCGCCATGTCATCCACTGTAATACAGTGGAGGGCTACGCGAAAGTGAAAGAGCTCCTAAAGGAAACGACGACGGAGCACTACTCATTCACATCAAAGTGTGAAAAGCGGCAGTCGATGCTGCTGAAGGGGTTGGAACCGTCTTCTGATCCTGAGGAAATCCTTGCACTTCTCAAAGAGAAGGTGTGCGAAGGACTCAAGTTTGTGGGGGTAAAGCCATTTAGAGCCAGGCGGGAGAAACGGAGTCTGCCGTTCTTCCTGGTGCAGCTCAGTCCCGAAAGTCGTCTGGATAGTCTAAGGAGAATCAATGTCCTAGACTACCAGGTGATTCACTGGGAACAATTAAAAAGGAGCGAAGGCGTTATACAATGCGTTCGCTGCCAGAGGGGAGAATTATTTTATAATCGGCGGGGATTTCAACGCTAGACACAGAGATTGGGGACATAATTTGCCAAATACTAGAGGGAACCTACTACTCGATTGGTGGGGTCAGCACGATGTCATGTACAGACTCGGTCTTAAAGCGACGGATAACCCGTCGTTTCGCAGAGGCGGGTCTTATTTGGATCTACTGCTGTATGACGAACGCATACGACTGACAGGTACGAATTTACAAACGCTAAACTGTCAGCGCACATTCGTGTATGACAGTGACCATTGCGGTTTTATCACCGAAATTACAGTTCCCAAAGAAATTGCGGAATTGGAGGAGTTTGTCCAGCGATATTTTTACAACTACAGTAAGACTCGATGGACACGCTTCTCCGCAACCTTGACAAGAGCGCTCTCCTCGAACACGCTCCACCCACCGTCCAATAGGAATTTGTCAAACGAGGAGATCGACAATTACCTAAAACAAATGGACGAGACAATGAAACAAACTATGGACTCTACAATACCGCGGTATCGACGTACGACTAACGAAGACCTGTTCCGCAATCTTACTATTGACGCACTGCACCGACAGAAAAGTAGACTTCTGAAAAGACTTAAAAACTTGTACAGACAGTTAACTGACCGACAAGACCCGGAGATTAGGACACTGAAGTCGTCGATTAAAAATATTCAAACGCTAATAAAAGAGAATTACAGAATTGCTGTAAGCTCATATTGGAACAACAAGGTTCGGGCTGTAAACACCAGCAACCCGAACATGTTTCCGCAAATCAATAAACTATTTCGGAGAAAAAAACAAAACGACCTTCAGTGTCTTAAAATAGCCCGGACAACAGAAAACGAACGGTTACTGACAATAGCAGGTATTGATCCAAATGAGGCCGCTGATGATGAAGACTTTTTTGTGATCGAGGATCCACAGGAGAAGGTTGAGGCCATAGGGGCCACTTTCCAGGAAGTATATAAGGCCATTGATAACATTGGCCCTAATTACGACCTGGACAAACGCGTCTTGGTGCACGACTTCTGCATTCGAAATGAAATAGGGAACTGGCGATCCGAGGGCTCTGGTTTCACCCGGTTTAGCGACGAAAATATGGCAAATAACGTCAT
The DNA here is from genome assembly GCA_949129095.1 of Volucella bombylans. Classification (NCBI taxonomy): domain Eukaryota; kingdom Metazoa; phylum Arthropoda; class Insecta; order Diptera; family Syrphidae; genus Volucella; species Volucella bombylans. The sequence goes on along the minus strand of OX422142.1, from coordinate 26,715,170 downwards.
TGCCAGAGAGGGTGGCCTACCCCCGTTCATTTCGAAGGAAGGACTCCATGAGATCTTCGACACAATCAGGGCTAAGAAATCGGTGGGGACCGATGGTATTCCGAACATCGTGCTTCGACATCTTCCTCTAGAAGCGGTGGACATTTACACCACCCTGTTTAATAATGCAATGAATAATGCACATTATCCAGCGCATTGGAAAACGGCGGTGGTTCAACCTATCCCCAAAAAGGGAAAGGATATATCCAATCCGGCGAATCTCCGGTCGATAAGTCTCCTTCCGAATATCAGTAAGGTTTTTGAAAAGGTAATCAATAGAGCTCTGTCTAGGTGGGTTGAGGACAAACATATAGTTCCGCATAATCAATTCAGTTTTAAGGCGGGACATGATATCTCACATGCCGCGTCTAAACTGGTTTCTGATATCCAATGGAACAAAGGCTAGAAACACTGCACTGGTGCCTGCCTTGTTGACTTGGAGAAGGCTTTCGACACCGTGTGGTTAGAGGGTGTTTTCTATAAGCTGACTAGGCTGGGGATCAGTAAACCACTCTTGTACATTCTTTATAATATGCTAACCAACAGACAGTTCATCGTAAAAAATGGTGATGTGACTTCTGTTGGAATATTTCAAATTAAAAATGGTCTTCAGCAAGGCGCGGTCAATTCGCCGATCCTATTCAACATTTATACAAGCGACTTGATAGGTTCACTTCCCCATACTATTGCGTATGCAGACGATTTGTTAGCGTACATAACAGGTCCCAAAATCGAGGTCATTAACACCCTCTTGCAGCGTGACTTCGATAAGATAAGACGATTTTGCGATGATTGGAAGTTGAAAATCAATTTTCAGAAGTCGGAAACCATTCTCTTTAGGACGCCGTTGTCTAGAGCCTCAAGGGATACCAGAAAAAATTGGCGAAAGTTCCCGATTATTGGACAACACGGACAGCCTCTTGCCTGTCGAAATGTAGTCAGATACCTTGGAATTTCTGGTGGTTGAATGATGGGGAAGATGTTTCGTCGTCGTTTCCGTCAATTACGGACCAGCCTCACTAATGAGGCAGAGCTGACCAATCTATTTGCTTATTAAATAGCGATGGCCAGCTTACATAGGTTTAGGTTAGCATTTAAGAAATATATACATATATTAGTATATACAAAGGTGTATATCATTGTGTATAATGTCTATGTGTGTTTATGTGTGTATTGTGCATTTAGGTTAGGTAGGCTAAGGTTTATTTTAAGTTAGATACTAAGTTTTTATAAAAACGAAAAAAATGTCCATATGCTAAGTTTTTGTAAACAAATTTTTTCTTAGCCTTAAGTATTCAAAATAAATAGTTCTAAGTAAAATGTCCATAAAGTCGAAAGACATAGTTATAAGAATTTAGAGTAGCTTAGAATGCCTGTGTGGGGCCAGTAAGTTAGTATAAGTTTGTTAAGTAATTTTAAGCTAGCATTTAAGCATTTTTTGTTAGTATGTAAGAGTTTGTGATTGAGAAAGTAAAATGCAATTAAAACTGAAAACTGAAACATTGAATCTGTCAAACCTAATACTTCAAACTTTCTTCTAATAAAACATTCAAGCAAGCAAGACATAGATTTGGTGACTGTTGTCATCCAAAATAAAAATTTCAGGTTACGGGCCCAGTCACCTGTATTAATTCAAATAAATAGTTTCAAACTTGCTTAGAAGAAATATTTTTTCGTTTCATGATAAATTTTCCGATTTTCACACGTTTAACTTGTGAGGTTAGTCTAACCCTAGTTTTCTGTCATACGTACGTACATATATATGGTCAAAACACCAAAATCGTTGCCAACACAAAGCAGCGCATCAAATAAAATTACAAAAAGCGTCGTCGTTCAGTTCAGAGTAGTGCTGAAAGCATTCCAATCACGATGTCTACGTCAATTTTGTCATCAATTGAGAAACTAAAAGGTCGCAAAAACAACTTGGAGTTGGAGGATCTCTCAAAGTGTCTGACTGGAGAAGAGACAGATATAAAGAAAAACACAAGAGCGAAAGCAGCTTTAGTTTTGAGTGTTGACAAAACGATTTATGTACACATCAAAACAGCTAAAACTGCCAAGGATATCTGGGAAAATCTAAGATCAACGTTTGAAGATAAAGGAGTCGTACGTAAAATAAATTTAGTTGAAAAAATGGTGCTCACACGGTTGGACGATTGCGAAAACATGGAAATGTATGTGAGTGTGAAAATTGAAGCAGCACACAAATTGTCTGAGATCGGACTGGTGGTAGGCGATGAATGGCTCGCATTGTTTTTGTTGTGTGGTCTGACTGATGAATATTATCCTATGAAAGTTGCGATAGAAAATTCAGTACCGAAATTGACATGTGATCTGGTTAAAACAAAATTGTTGCAGGAGATAGAGACACAGGCAAGCGATGATAAAGCGTTTTTTGCTACAAACCGTGGACGTTCACAACGAAGAAGAACGCTAATTTGTTATACTTGCAGACAAAAGGGTCATAAATCTACACAGTGCCCTGAGAAATCCAAGAATTCGGGTAACAATAAAGACAATAAAACAATGAGTGGGAAGTTCGATGATAACGACTGGTATATCGATTCTGGATGTACAAGACAAATGACGAAGAACAGACATTGGATGATGGAAACGAAAACTAGGAAGCATGAGTCTATTCGAGCGGCGAACAACGACCAGATGGAGGTTAAATGTATTGGATCAGTCAATTTTTGTGCAAAAGTTGATGATGATAGGAGCAATATCCGAATTCATGATGTACTGTGTGTACCGAAACTGTTGACAAATCTACTCTCGGTGAGTGAATTGACAAAGAATGGAAAAATTGTCACTTTCTCCTCCACAGGTTGTGCGATAACTGATTCAGAAGGGGTCGTTTTGGCAACATCGTCTCTGATAGATGGCTTGTGCCGATTAGATGGTGCGTATGGCACGGCGCTTGCAGCAATTTGATGAAAAGGAAGAGTATAGCCGTAACTGGAATTTCGTTTGTCGATACTAAAAACATCAATGCATGTGTTGCACTTTGTAAGGGCAAACAATCTAGGAAGCCGTTCGGAAATAGCGGTTCGAGAGCAACGCAGTTGTTAGAAGTGATTCAGGCTGATTTGGCTGGAAAAATGGAAACGACGTCCATTGGCGTCAGTAAGTACTGTTTAGTGCTTGTTGATGATTTTAGCCGTCGTACATTTGTATACATGCTTAAACACAAGAACGAAGTGTTTGATAAATTTTGTGCGTTTAAGAGATTCGTAGAAACCCAGACAGAAAAATAAATTTATATGAAAATATTTCGAAGCGATAATGGGACGAAGTTTTGTTCAGCATCAAACGTCAATACCATACACCCCTCAACAAAACGGTTTGGCTGAGCGAACAATTGGCACATTGGTTGAAAAAGCCAAATACATGTTACAAGATGCCGATTTGCCAGAGAAGCGATTTGGGCCGAATTGATGAATACTGATGCTTACATCAAAAATCACACAACCTCTCACGTATTGGAGAATAAAACACCGATTGAAATTTGGAGTGGGAAAAAGCCTGATATGAGCCACTTCAAAGTTTTTGGATCGGTTGCGATGGCGATGGTTCCAAAGGAGAAAAGGCAAAAATTTGATTCTAAGTCGAGAGAGCTAATGTTCGTTGGCTATTGTGACAATCAAAAAGGGTACAGGCTCGTGGATCGGAGGAGCAACGAATTAATTGTGAGTCGAGATGTGACGGTAATTGAGAAAGATTCTATAGCAGTCGATACGAACAATTCTAGTTCTAGCTAGTGAATGATGAAGCGACCAACGATGAAATCTTGGGTAAGGCAATGGTCAAGCAAAATCCGCAGAATAGTACCGTCAGGATTGGCGTTCAGCTGATGAAGAAAATGATAATCAGGCGGGCGTACGACATGGCCCAATTGATGGTAATATTAATGCATATGATATCTCCGATGACTTTGAAAGTACTGTTAACGATGATAGCCTTTACACACCTGGCGATCATGAAATCAGTGAAGATGAACAAGGTCGTCGATCAGCAAGAGAGGCTAGACAACCAGAGACATTTGCTTTTGCCATATATGAGGAAAAACACCAATCAACAACGAACCAGTGACGGTGAAGCAAGCAATGGAAGCTTGTGATCATGGAAAATGGAGAGCAGCAATGGATGAGGAATTTTACTCGTTGTTAACCAACCAAACGTGGCAACTTGTTGAATTGCCGGACGGGCAAAAATGTATCACAAATAAGTGGGTTTTTAAACTTAAAACCGATGCATTGGTCAAGGTTATTCGACATAAGGCACGTTTGGTGGCCAGAGGTTGCAGTCAACGAGAAGGCATCGACGATTTGCAGACATTTTCACCTGTTGTTCGCTATTCGTCGATCCGTTTGCTCATGGCAATGGCTGTGAAATACTCTTTAAGAACAGAGCAAATGGATGTTGGGACTGCGTTTCTTCATGGCTGTGTAAAAGAGACAATTTACATGAAGCAACCCGAAAACTACGACGATAATACTGGTAGGGTGTGCAAATTGTTGAAATCGCTTTATGGGCTGAAACAAGCAAGTCGGAACTGGAATATCAAGTTGAACGAGGTGCTTATAAAAGCAGGATATTTACGCTGTAAAAGTGATGCGTGCATTTATGTGCGACGATTGAAAGATTTGATGGTCATTGTTGCTGTGTATGTCGATGATTTGTTGATTTTATCCAACAACAATGCATGGAAAGACCAGTTAAAATCAACCCTTGCAAAGAATTTCAAAATGAAAGATTTGGGCAACGCATCAAATGTGTTAGGCATGAACATCGACAATGATCATCGAAATGGTTTCATCAAACTGAATCAGCGTGGATACACAGAGGCAATTCTGCATATGTTTAACATGTTCTTTTCAGACGCAGTTAAATTGCCAAAAGATCCAAACCAACGGTTGACGAATGAGATGTCACCCATAAATGCTGAAGAATTTCGCAAAATAGAAAACATTCCATATCAAGAAGCAGTGGGAAGTATTTTGTACCTTCAACAGTGTACAAGGCGGACATTTTATTTGGTATTGCTGTGGTGAGCCAATTCAACCAACAACCAGGACACGCACATTGGGGAGCAGTAAAACGTATTCTATGTGACTTGAAGGGTACGTTAAATAGTATGTTGGTATTTGAAAGGAACAGCAAATATGAGAGGTGTGCTGTTACTCCGATTCCGATTGGGGCTCAAGTTTTTGTGACTAAAAATCATGCAGTGGTTACGTAACATTATGACAAGGTGGTGCTGTATCATGGAAAAGTAAAAAACAGGCAATCGTAGCACTTAGCACAGCCGAAGCCGGGTACATCGCGTTGTCAGCCGCTTGCCAAGAAATATTATGGTTAAAACAGCTGAAAGAGGAAATACTTGGTAAATCGGTTAAACCAATTGAAATTTTCTGCTACAAGAAAGGAGTAAAAGACTTATGCGACAACGGAAACTTTAGTGCCAAAACGACAACACTTTATCCGAGACTTAGTTGAAAATAAAACAATCAAAATTTCAAAGGTGAGGACTGAACTGATGGTGGCTGACAGCTTAACAGAAGGTGTTCCAATTTCGAAACACAATTTTTGTACCAAAGAAATGGGAATTATTTTTGAATAATGTTTGTTAATGAATTTAGAAATTTTTGTTTTTTTTTTCTGATAGAGTAATTTTTTTTCATTTCATTTCATTTAATACTTTTGATAGTTTGGACATTTTTTATAGATAGAGTCATCGTACCGAAGTGAGAATATTTAAACACTTTGACTCTGCCGTTAACCACCAAGGAAATTGACGATATGCACGGGCTGACTGTTGAGTTTTTTAATAGACTATACACTTGCTTATTTCTAAGATATGTAAAAAGGAAAATAGGCCCGATGCATGGAATTCCTGAACCGTTTGCCCAATCCACCAATCCACGAGAAACCAACCTTTTGACTGCGCCAGATATAGAGAAGTGTATTAAGTCTCTTAAAAATCGCCTTTAAGATATTTTTTGTCATATTATGTGATCAGCTGGTGGTACCGGTTTCCGGTTTCAAGCAAGGAAAGGCAAGCATCGCTCAAGTATTCACACTACGACAGATCTTAAAAAGGACCCTGACACTATTTGTCGACTTTAAAGGCACATATGAGAACGCTAGGCCTTTTCGAAAGAAAGATAGTGCGTTCCGTTTGTACAATATTAAGACGAATGGAGGTCAAGTCAGGAGTCTACGCCCAAAGAGTATGGGCGAGGGACGAGCATAACAGGCGACGACAGCCGCTAACGTGGCTCCCATAAGAGGAATAGGACCATAGTGGATCACAGGACTGGGAGCAGTAAGAGAAGAGGCTGAAGTGGCCCAGGTTCATCTGACACTGTTACTGGTACCATAATGGTGCACTTCGATTCTATTAAGCACCTACGTGTGCTAGGTTTAAGTGGCAAACCATCCTTTAACGCTTTCCATGAGTATGATAATAACACCGCGTAGCACTATCTATGGTATAAAGCTGCAGGAACTCGGCGGCGATGTGGTGGGTCCTGGTACCGTAGGCACTTCATCGCTAAGGCGTTTACTCATCTTTCTGCGAAAGACTATACAATTCTAGTAAAAGCAATATACAAGAACTACGACTAGTTCTTTGTCTAAAAGTATAAGAGCTCTGTTTCGGCAGAAAAAAAGAAACTTTTTCATCGATCGTTTGAAACAACATCTTATTTGTTCTTATAAAATTGTCGATACATTCCTAGAAGAGAATACGCTTACATAATCCTAAAGTTAGAAAATTGCTCTTGTTTTTTAATAAACGGAAAATCCTTCGGCAATTTCATTTTCCGTCCTCCTAAATCTAACCTTAATACTCGTATTTCACGTGCGTACTTATGTACTTGCCTATGTAAATATATGTACATCGCCATTGTTATAGGCAATGGTAATTAGTACAATTTCAATAGCCTTATACATCATCGACTTGCCCGTTGCAGAATATTCTGATTAAACCGTGAGTCTATGAATTCCATATAATTATTATATGTAGATTCATACGAATGAGGAGGTATCCACTTTCCCATGTTTCACCCCTGGGTAATGCCACCATTCGAAGAAAAAAGGAAACGTCTAATTTACATTTAATTAAAACGAATAACAATGAGTAACGCGTAATCGTACCGTAAACGTAATTAATAAATCGGGCATAACGATTCATAAATCAGTAGATTTTTCCTTTATGTAACATTGGTGGACTCAAAGCAGGTCTATTCCCATTCATTAGAATAAAGCAAACAAAACATTCACCCTCTAATCCAAGTATTTTCTCCTTAATTCGTTCAGAAGTCCTCGAAATCCCATTGTCAAACGAAATAATCCTGATAAAGGCACCTTGGGCTTGGGCCCAGAATTGTCTAAGAAGAAGTGAACAATCGCTTCTCGAACATTTAGGGCCCTCCACAGAATCGTTTTCCTTTATTTTTATGTTTGAATGCCATCGTGTACTTGATAGTGTCTTACTTTTTCGTACAGCTTATTTTCCCATAAACTTTATTCTACCAAGCAAATAGGAACAGAATGCGAAGCTGTAAAGGTGTTGGAATTTTCAGAATTTCAAAATCGTTTGCCCTCTTAACTTTAGCGAACGTAACACAGCTGGAAGCGTTGAAATACTCGTACTCGTACTCTTATTTTTATTTGTGTTTTTTTTCCTTTTGTGTTAAATGCTTTTTCAAAGTTTGCTTTTTTTACCCAAAATTGCTTTGGGTAAGAATTAAAAATAGCAGTCGGACAGAATGTTTTCTGGTTTTCTTGCAGAATTTTCAGTTTTTAGGTTTTTCAGTGGGCGACCAACCATTATTTTGAGTGGTGGCGACCAAAGTGAGCCATCTCTGTGTCGGTTCTACCTTATAAAAGTATCTGCCATGAATTAGTCTGCTTGACCTATGCGTAGCCAGTCATCAGGATAATTAATTTCTATGGTTGGATGCGTGTTGTAAACTTTATAATTACTTTCGGTGGCAAGTACCTACCTAAATGCTTTAGCAAGTAGATACGTGTTGAAGAATACAAATTACTTCTGGCAGAAATGGAATGAGGATGGTAATTATCCCGCTTTATTTATAATCATTTCCTGGAAAATACATTTTGCATAATTTGAGGAAAAAAGTCGACTTCTGGCGGGCTTTCTTGGAAAGTTATATCATTTGAACAAACTTACATTCAACAAGTTATCAGTATTTATACATATTTAATGACTTGAGTTTATTGCTGTCTCCAACATTTTGGCTGGCTATATTTCTCTCTGTTGATATTTTTAACTTAACGAGGAGCAGACTAATATTGTACTTGATTAAAACACTTAGTAGTTTTAAACTACATGGAGTGTATAGTGATAAGAAATCATTTGAAAAGCATTCAGTATTGTTTCTGGAAGAATAAGATAATGGAAAAAAGATGTTGAATAGTAATTATAAGAAATTTAGAGCTCTCTTTCCATGATACTTAGAAGATTACTTAGTTCTGCTCTATAAAGCCGGTCTAGTATATGTAGACAATTGTATAAAGGATAGTAATATACAGCTTAGTAATTAAGAAGTCGTTAAGTACACAGAGCAGCATATGATAACTTTGTTTGTGTCTACGGCAGCAAACAAAATATTCAAACATCTAGATTCGATGGAACACATTGTGATTACTTTCCGGATTTGTATTTTTAAAAGGACCCCATGTGGGCAGTTATGGGACAATAAATGTATATTTTACAATCGAACATGCCATTATTTCTAATATACGAGCGCAATCAATAAAAAGCAAAAACCAAACGCAAAAGTCCCATCCAGTCTTACTCTAAGAACAGTAAATACTCTTTTTACTTTTTGGTGCAGAGCATGGACCGATAAGCGTTCTTTATTTCTCTTCCAAAAAATGGAAAAAGGACCACCACATCACAAATCCCCTTGACATTTGTAGTATACATAGTTGTAGTATATATACTCGTAGTTCAATGGCAACACTGGTTATGCGCTGTACATGAAGCATTAGAAACAGCAGCATAGTCAGTCGAACACTGGACTCGCTAACGATTAAGTGTAAATATATCACAATTGGTTTAATATCATCTTAACAGTATCTTAATAAATATATCACAATTGGCGACGAGGAGTGAAGCGAATCAACGCAAAAGAGAGAGAAAAAAAAGTTAATTCTAAAAGGTTAGAATTTCCACGTGTGTGCAGGATGGCAATGTTTGGGGAGCTACCCAAGTTCCAACATGAAGTAAATGACTTCAGTTTATTCATCAATAAGTTGGAACAATTTTTTATTGGAAATGGAATCGCAGATGATAAGGCGGATCGAAGAAGAGCGTTTTTACTTATCACATTGCACGACGAAACTTTGAAGCTGTTAACTGATCTTGTTCATCCGATGAAAGTTGCAGAGGTTGAGTATGGAGTGTTAAAAAAAAAAACTAAGCGAGCTTTTCCAGCCAACTGTATCTTCGTTTGCCGAAAGGCTAAAGTTCTATGAGGCAAAAAAATATCCGCAAGAAACACTGCAGCAATGGGCAGCACGTGTTAGATCACTGGCTATTAACTGCAAATTCGAAAGCAATCTAAATTTCGCTTTACGAGATAAATTTATCATGGGACTAGATAAGGGTCCAGAAAAGGATAAATTGTTCCTAGAGGAGGTGTCGACATTAACCTTCGAGAAAGCGATGGAAATAGCGTTGGCAGTGGAGTGCAATCGTTACCAGTATGAATCAGAGAGGACTGTAATTAAGCAAGAACATGAGGTATATAGATTAAAGACCTGTCAGAAGAAAGCTGTGCATCAGCGGAGTAATACGTCATCGGAGAAAAATTCATCTCAGTCAGCAGTTAGTACATGTAGCAGGTGTGGATTAAAAAACCACACATCAGAGAATTGCCGCTTTAAGAGTTACGTATGTAATAAGTGTGGACGAAAAGGGCATTTGAAGAAGATGTGTAATCAAGACAACAGTAGCGTAAATAAGTTTAAGCAAATAGATAAAAAACATAACTGCAATTTTTTAGGTAATGATTGTAATGATTTATCACTTTTTTATTTCAGCCAGGACATGGGTGGGAAGCCGATCACAGTTCAGGTGGCTATGAATGGAGTTGACCTCGTGATGGAAGTAGACAGCGGCGCGGCCATCACAGCGATTTCTGAAAACCTATTTCGTAAGCATTTTAAAGCTCTCGCTTTACGTAGTACACCGCTTAATTTAAAATCATATGATGGGAGAAGTATAAAACCAATTGGCGTATGCAAGGTAATGATTCTTTATAAAAACATAAAAAAAAGTGTTAGATGTCTACGTTAGCCAGAATGGGGGTCCACCAATATTAGGACGTAATTGGATGAATGCATTTAAAATTGGTTTGAACCACATAAATTTTTTAAAAAATGAAGGCAAACATTCAGATGCAGATCTAAAAAAGGTTTTAGATAAATATAAAGATTTGTTCGATGGTTCCCTTGGAACTTTCATATACCATACGGTGTCTTTAAAATTGAGAGATAACAGTGTGCCAAAATTTTTCCTCCAAGGAAGCTACCATTTGCCATTAAAGGCAAAGTAGAAGCAGAAATAGACAAACTAGTGAGCTTAGGAATTCTTGAATCAGTAAATTATAGTGAGTGGGGTACACCAGTGGTTCCAATAATAAAAAAAGATGGTTCTGTGAGATTGTGCGGTGATTTCAAAATCACTCTTAATCCTTATTTAATAGATGAGGCACACGCATTTCCAACAATAGATGAAATTTTCGCTGAATTAGCAGGCGGTGAGGAATTTTCAAAAATGGACTTAGCGATGGCATATCAACAGTTGGTGTTAGATGAGGGCTCTAGAAATTTAACTACAATTACTACTACTAAGGGTCAATTTAGATATACTAGATTGGTTTTCGGGTTAAAGTCGGCACCGGCCTTGTTTCAGAAAACCATGGAAAGAGTATTAGCAGGTATAAAAGGTGTAAAAATATTTATGGACGATTTGCTAGTGACTGCTGAAAATAGAACGCAACATGTTAAAGTTCTGTCTCTAGTTCTCGCTAAGTTGCAAGAAGCAGGTTTCAAATTGTCAGCAAGTAAATGCGAGTTTTTCCAAAAATCCGTGCGCTATCTTGGTCATGTGATTGATAAGAACGGCCTTCATAAAGATCCAGCCAAGGTGGAGGATATCGCTAATTTGTCAGAGCCTAAAAATATAAATTTCTTGACGTTGTAAATTTTTATAGGCAATTTATGCCTAATTTCGCAACTACTGCAGCGCCATTATATGAACTTTTGCCAGATAAATTTAGGTGGGAACAACCGCAACGGGAATCGTTCGTTGCAATCAAAATAATTATAGCATCAGATATCAGTCTTGCCCATTTCGATCCCTCAGTGCAAGTGAAATTAATAGTGGACGCAAGCCCAGTGGGCCTAGGCGCTATACTTGTGCATAAGTATCAAAATGGCAGCGAAAGTCCAATTTCATTTGCATCTAAAAGATTGTCGGAAACAGAACAGAAGTACTCTCAAATAGAAAGAGATGCTTTGGCGATTGTTTTCGGTGTTAACAAATACCACCAATATCTGTATGGAATAAGTTTCATATTGGTTTCAGATAACAAACCATTAATATCAATTTTCGGAGACAAAAAAGGAATCCTTCTGATGACAGCTAATAGGTTACAAAGATATGCTCTTTTTCTATCAGGATATGATTTTAAGATCCAGTATATAAAATCTAAAGAGAACATCGCTGATTTTCTTTCGCGAGCAGTCGATAATCTCGACAATTCTGATTTGCAAATACCTGGCATCATTGCAAATGACGTTTTTATAAATGATGTTTCAAATAATGAACTGGATATTCCAATAACCTTTTCGGTTATTCAGAAGGAAACGTTGAAAGATGTTATTTTGAATAACGTGTTAATGTGCGTGCGTAAGGGCTGGAAAAAATTTGTTTCGGACACTCAGTTGTCTCCATATTGGAGAAGAAGGCACGAGTTATCGACATCGAATGGTGCACTTTTTTGGGGATACAGGTTAATTATTCCTAAAAGTATGCAGAATCAGGTGCTTCAAGAAATGCATGGGTCACACTTAGGCATTGTTAAGATGAAAACGATGGCAAGATCTTATTTTTGGTGGCCATTGATGGATAAAGAGATAGAAACAGTTGCCAAGGCCTGCAGTCATATTCATATTCAGCGCATACCCAAAAAAATGAACTCTTACAGTGGGTATGGCCGTCTAAGCCATGGGATAGACTGCATTTGGACTTCATGGGTCCCATTTTTAACAAGTATTTTCTTATTTTGGTGGACGCTCATTCTAAATGGATAGAATGCATAGACATGAATAAATCAAAAAGTAGTAACAATACGATTGAACATTTAAGAGCGTTATTTTCACGATTTGGGTTACCGAGTCAAGTTGTTACCGATAATGGAACACAATTTACCTCGTATGAATTTAAAGAATTTTTAAAGATAAACGGAATAAAGCACTTAACTTCGCCGGTGGGTCATCCAGCCTCAAATGGACAAGTGGAAAACGGTGTTAAAACAGTTAAATTAGCACTTAAGGAAGCTCTTCACGATAAAAATCCGACAGTGAGTTTAAACCAATGTCTACAGCGATTTTTAATGGACTACCGCAACTCCATTCATAGCACAACTAGTGTGAGTCCGGCAGAATTATTATTAAATAGGTGTATTAAAACCCGATTAGATTTAATCAATCCCTACAAAATAAAAAAATCAAAGAACTTAGATAATGTTATTCAAATGGTTGAAAGTAAGAAATTAAAACAAAATTATTTTTTCAAGGGTAAACGAAAAAGATGTCGTATGACAGGTGACTTTGTAATGACTAAAGATTTTAGTAAACCTGGTAAAGTCTCTTGGACCAAAGGAAAAATTGTAAAGTGTATTGGAAAACAATATTATATTATTAATGTACTTTGTAACAATAGCATTTGGAAAAGACATATAAATCAATTAAAGAAAATTGAAGTTAAAAAGGACTATATACCTACGTCCTTGAAAGATTTGTCATGTAAAATAAATTTAAATCAAACATGTAATACAAGTACAATTAAAGATATAACTACTAATGAAATAGGTATTGTCAGACCAAATGAGGTAATAACTAATAATAACTCTAAAGATAGATATAACTTAAGAAGTAGAAAAGTTGCAGATAAATAAGGGGGGAGGTTGTAGTATACATAGTTGTAGTATATATAGTTCAATGGCAACACTGGTTATGCGCTGTACATGAAGCATTAGAAACAGCAGCATAGTCAGTCGAATACTGGACTCGCTAACGATTAAGTGTAAATATATCACAATTGGCTTAATATCATCTTAACAGTATCTTAATAAATATATCACAACATTAACACATTATACTTACAGACCGGGAACTTCAACTGTACATACTTTTCAGAGCTTTACTTTAAGGAATAAAATCTGATTCAAAGGTAAAGAGATAGCGATTGAACGCGTTCTTAGCATCGCAATATCTTTCGACAACATTGATCACACCCAGATATATGGATGAGTCTAAATCATAGAAGTATGCATATAGGTACATATATAGTTAGGAAACATACTAGCGAGCAGTAAAATGAAAACTTTTCTAGGAAACACACAGCCAACTAACTCATTATTGCATAAAGGTCCCCATCTTTTGAATCATACTTAGTTACTACAGTTTAATTTCTAAGGGTATTTAGTATCGAACATTCCCAATTAGTTTAATATTCAATATAGTGGTCTACCAATAGATCTATAACAGATTAGGTCAGGTTTCTCTTAATGAGATATTAAAATACTACCGGCACTAGCTCGCACAAACAGATTTCACTTTGTCTGTGTGGAGGATACAATAGATATGAGAGCAATAAATAACTATTCTTTCAAGACCATTCTGCGGGGTGCCGATTCAACCCTTAAAAAGCAGTACCAATAAAAAGCAAAGCGCTGCATTTCTCGACGACAAATGAAGGTAACAGCTAAGAAATTTTTCCCACCCTATCCCTAAAAAAAACCTGTTACAAATATCTAGAAATATCTAGAAGTCATAACGTCAAAGGGTAAAGTTAGATAAGCTATTATTAAACGAACTAGTCGTGTCATAAGCCCCCTTTTAAACAGTATTATTAAACTGTTAAACTGCTACCTATATGTAAGAAGTCCTACTAAACTTCTACTATCTGACCGCGATAAAATCGGTGTTATTCAATATAATAAGGCAGTTAGAGATTGAAACTTATCTCCAAACAATATAACATAACCTTCTTCTAAAATCTTAATAACTGTGCTGTCGTCACATGTCTACAAAAATCAATCCTAAGCTAAACACTACTTTTTTCTTCGAAGTCTATTGTTAAACTTCCTTACCTATAAATATCAGCAATTAATTGCAGATAGTCAAGTTTGAGTTATTACAACATCTTAGGACAAGACACATCAACAAGGCTCATCAACTTGAAAAAGCTTTCCATTTCTGTAGCCAACATTGGCATTACTGATAAGAACAAGACTAGGCTTAGTAAAGATTTATATCTCAGCTTTGTAGGTGAATAAGGAACTTGCGGGTCCTTGACTCAAACAAACCATTTCATCAATGCGATGCTGTTTCTTCAACAAATTCAGCACTCTCGGTACAAGCCGCGCTCCAACTCGTCTCATATCGAAAACATCGTGCATAAAGTTCTTCACCGATCCGAACGAGACACCACGATCGGCTGCTATCTCCCTGATGCTCACACGACCTATCTGCACCACATCGGCTTCCGAGCCGAAAGTTGGACTGTACTCGTAGACCGATTGCTTACACTGTTCCTATGAAATTATGTCACTGCAAAGCCCTTCAAAGTAAAAAACAAGAGATTCCTCAGTGGTGAGGTAGAGGTTGCCTTTGGGGTTTCACTAAGATCCAACATAATGTTACTGCTATTAATATTTCTACTTCATACTCGTATTTTAAAAAAATAGGATTTCCTTCTATAGATAGGACAATAAAAAAATGCAATTGAAAAATAAGCAATATGATAGCATTAATCATCTCGAAATATGTAGGACGATGGCCGAATTCGTAGTCCCGACTTCGGAAAATGTGATGCAATGTGCAGTTTGGAAGTTCTAAAGTATACTATAGCTACTAGTCGGAATGTGTACCGGATTTGAGGGGGAGATCATTCAGCTGCAGACGGCATTGCTATCAATATGGACTTCGCCAACCACTCCCAGCGTACCGTCTAAGTGGATTGCACAACAATTCTAGAACTGCCGAAACGAGTTGGTTATAGAATAAATAAGGGCAAACCCACAGCACATCATGTCCAAAAACGTCGCATGAAGTGAGGGCTGAGTTTACCTTCCTCAGAGTAAACTATACACGAATTACTGTTGACTAAAACTGACTCTACTAGACTAGGAAATATCATTAAATGTAATTTTTTCTTAAAATTTTTTCCTTTAAAAATCTCAATTTTTCTTAAAAAGTAGTGCAATAGAGTGGCCAATCTCAATACATCGGCTTCCACTCAATCACCGAAATCAATCATGGTTAAGCGGGGTTATAAATTGGGGTAGTATCATTGAAACCGCTTAGTATCCGGCAATATAAACTTCACAGACTCATGCATAAGGTCGGTTCTAAACTCAGCGGTTCGTCTATAGTATATGATGTAAAACCCAAAATCAGGAACAGTGCATAAAACCAACAGTTTAAGTATTACATAATGCAGTCCATGGATGAATGTTGAATATTGTAATTTGGCTTCACCCTTTTCTCCTCATAGGCTTTCTGAACGTAAAAATGAGATCTTTGTCAGGCATTGTTTCTATGAGAGTGAGATGAGCTTGGATTGTTTTATGGAACAGTTTAGCCTCATTAACCATGACATGTCAGAAACACAACATATCGCTACTTATTTCCTATGGCTATGCTCAACCATGGATACACGTGGTAACGAAGGAATGATTTTATGTCCTGCTGATGTAATTAAAGAACCTTCTTTCAATCCGATATCGATGGTCTGATTTGTATGACGAACAAAAACGTAGTGATAGAAAAAGTCAGAGTTATATTTAACGCATAACTCAATAGCCGTATACGAGTATGTAAAATATTGACATTCACTGAACCCATCGCTTTCCATTCGACTAAAAGAAATATTGTCATTTTGAAAAAAGCTTGGTTTAAACAAATCTAAAAATGAGAAAATCACAAATCAACCGTTTAATTATACCGAAAAATTAAGACTTTAGCATTTAGTGAAAAAAATTCGGCTCGAATTGTTATTGACGTGCCATGCGACTTTATACGAGTCAGTAAGTCAAAACCATAGTCAATAGATTCAGCTCCAGTTTCAAGAGCTGTGTATCTGGCGAACTTTCCTGTGCCTTATTTTATGAAAAGACTCGGCTATACATCCATGGTATATACACATAAAATCGTATTGACCTAAAAGCTGAAGCTAAATGATAATCGTGCACATAGATCTTTCACTGACCCGGGTTGTCTGCGAAAAATCATCCACAGTGTCAAGGCATACTTATGGTTAACAACGAGTAGCTTTGCTTATAAGCGAAATTGTCACATACGAACAGCTGGAGAAGTTTCAACAGCAGCCATTATACACATGTAAAACAATTTACTAATTGGGCCGTACTCCTTCTGAGATGATGCCGGAGTGTCGTAGTTCTTGGGGCTACATTAAGAATTTGGTCTATACCAATAGGCCATCAACTTAAGACAATTAGGAAGAGAACATTTGTTATTGCTGAAATATAGGCTGAATTATGCGTAAAAGTTATGGATGTTTCGGTTCAACACATCCACTCATGTAAGCGGTTCCGCGAAGGACATTTAAATGATACCATACTACTTCATAACATATGATTAGTATGAACTTATTATTATTTAACTTATTTAAAAAACAAATTGGGGCGCATCTAATGAAAACCCTGTACAATTTAAAAAACAAAATGTCCTACAAATATCTTTATAAAAAAAAAAATTGATTTGTTCCTCTATTACGTGATGTTTTTTATGGCAATCGGAGTTCTACAATAACTAAACACGTTTTTGTGAAACAAATAAATAATCGCACATTCGTGAATCATAAATTTCCCAAACGTACTATCACATGGTGGACTTCTTTTTCTCCTACTAATTGTTATTTTCTCGTATGACATGACTACTTGGTCGAATGTGAACAAAATGATTCCAATTACAGAGTCATTACAAAGTAATTGCTGCAAGTTTTATAGACCTCGCATGACGAAGATAACAAAAATTGAAGTTGCAAACGGAGGATGTTTTTAGCAACTTCCCGTCAAAACGTATTCCAAAATTGTCTGAAATAATGAAAATAATCTTCAAAGGCATCTCCAACAATGTTATAGCATTACATAATATCTGAAATACTTTTAGTTGGTAAAAATGTGTTCATACACAAATACTAAGGCACAAATGTATAAATGTAGAGATATATGGTATATTGAAGAATGTAGACAACACGTGTGAAAGTTTGGCATGGCATTACCGTTTTATCGATGTCTTATTTTTTATTGAACAAAAAAGATTAAACAATGTGAGTGTCGTCTTTGAGATTAGTTGCTTTTGATTAATTTCCGAATTCGGATGGAAGATAATGAAGACATTCTGGGAAATTGTATTCGTATTGGTGTGCAAGTTTAGTTATTTATCAAAAGATAGCTATATAGGTTAGGTAGGCTAAAGTTTATTTTAGGTTAGATATTAAGTTTTTATAAAAAATAAAAAATTATGTCCATATGCTAAGTCTTTCTTAACAAATATTTTTTCTTAGCCTTAAGTATTCAAAATAAATAGTTCTAAGTAAAATGTGAATAAAGTCGAAAGACATAGTTACTCGTATAAGAATTTAGAGTAGCTTAGAGCACCTGTGTGGGCCAAGTAAGTTAGTATAAGATTGTTAATAGACCAAGAGCCCGCAGCAATTTTTAGGTGTGAGAGGTAACCAAAAAATAACCAGATGAGTTGAAAGCTGGTGTAAGCATTATGTTAAAAACAAAAGTCTTGCAGCAAATGGTCGCGGCTTTAGTGAGTAATAGTGTGCTGGAAACTCATTTTTTTCCAAAATTGAGATAATTGATATAACCAGTGAATGCTAATTTCATTGTATAGTGTATTTTTATTTGATCACAGAAATGTTGGTGCAAGACGTTTCGAGTGTGGCAACGCTGTTGCCAGATCGTTTTAAAATTAAAAAAAAAATGTTTTCTTAATATATGACATAACCAAATATTAATCGATACTAAAGGTAAGAAAGCAATGCCTCATAAAAGATATGAACGTCCAAGACCATTTGAACGTGGCATACACTCTGCCAGACTGTTTCGAAATTCTAAAAATATCAATTTTTGAAATAATTGTTATAACCAAAATCGGAGTATACCATAACATTAATAATACTCCCCTGATTACAAATTGGTGGGTCCAAGACCATTTGAACGTGGATTACGCTCTCCCAGATCATTTTAAGATTCTGAAAAAATTTGGTTTTCGAAATACGTACAACCAATCTTTATATTATCATTTTTGAAATAACGCGACCATATTAGCAAACAAAAAATACACCAAAATATAGGCTAACGACACCTAAATGCGTATCTGTAAGTCAAAGATGATTCGGACCGGCTTTCCCAACAACAGACCAGCCTAAAAGTTTCCAACCCAAAAAAAAAAGAACTATTTGTTATCTACAATACGAAAAGTCCGTATAATAGGAAACACTAAATAATTGGGAAAATGTGCTGCTCACAGAAACTTTATCAGCAAACCGGAAGGAAATGTAACTATATCAAAACCGAGGCAGCGATGGGAGGGTTGTATTAAAATGCATATTTGCGAGATCGGGAGAACTATGAATGCGAGGAAAACCCTCTTTTATTGCTATTGCTCTTTCACGAAGTCTTGAATGGAAATAAATAATAATAATAATTATAATAAGATTAATCAACTATGACCAACTTATCAGGGAGAGAAAAATGTGTCTTTGATTTTTCTTATCAATCCAAACTCCCAAACACGTAGACAACATTAGCTCACGTCACAAACAAAATATAAAAAAAATCACGTTTTACTGTTTTTGCCGTTATGTGTTAATGAAATCACAAGTAGGTAAGTAAGTCCATAATTTATTCTGATGATTACTTAGTTACACTTTCGTTTTCTCTGTTTAATAATGAGTGCTTCAAATTTAAGTGCAAACTGCATTCTTGGCTATAGTGGTAACCCAAAATACAGTGGTAAAGTGATATGTTTCACAGAAAAACTTAAGAAAAATGTGTTGAAATACTAAATATTAGAAAAATCTGTGGGTTTAAATGTAGTGATATTGCTCTACCAAATGCTGTGAATGCTTTAACAGGATATCATACCGGCTGTTATAGTAATTTCACAGCTGTCCCGAAGGCTGTAAGAGCATCTTATGAAACATGTAAGTAAATTTATTCCAAGTTAAATGGTTTGATGGCAAGGAAGCACCGGATACACTGCAGCAAATGCTGGTCAATAATGACGACGGCCTTGTTGAAAGTGAGGGAGATCTGCTTACTTGTACATCTTGTGATTCTTCTGATGAAAGTGATAACTTATACTAACATACCTATAATTATAGGTATATATAGATGGATATGGCGTGTGCGCCCGGAATTGTAACGCAAGGACTACTGGTTCTTGCTTTACGATAATACTCCTCCGTATTCGTCGTTCTTGGTAAGCTAGTTTTGGGAAAACAAATCAATTTTTGCGATCAATTTCCATCATGTACGCCGAATCTAGACCCCAACCGACTTTTTTCTATTCCTCTAGCTGAACAATGCTATGAAAGGAGAGCGATTTGATTATGGATGGGCTGTTCTGTGAAATACTCCTTCTGAAAAAAGACTTTTCGACGGCTTTCCAGAGGCGTAACGAACGGTCAAAAATTTGTAGATAGAGGGCAGTGTACTGTGTTGAAAATTGAATAAAAAATGTTGTCCTAACTAAACTGACTAAAATCATTCCCGGATCAAACTGTGTCAGCAACCCAACTTACGGACTATATCCAATCAATCACTTTTCGGAAATCATGCTTAACTTACAAAATCTGCTTAAAATTACGGTCTATCTTCCTCGGAAAAGATGAAGTGATTCAGTACGTATTCTGCTGACACAACGAGTATTTTATCATACCCACATGAGTGAAAAGTCGAAAATCTTCTCTCACGGAGAGAATCGGGCAAACAAGGACTGGTTGCTATGGGCGTACACAAAGCTTTTATCGAGATCACTAAATCGAGGTCCCTATCCGCATCTTAGGATTGCTATTCCTACTTTTGCGACAAGATCGAAATACTCGATAAAGCCAGTTGGCTCGTCAGACTTCGCAAAAGAGGCAAACACTCAGAAGATCTGACGGCAAATATGGTCTACTGAGTCTAAAGCAGGACTGTCTTTGTTTTGAGAATCACTTCCCAGGTAACCCGACCAAAGCAAGCTCATTACCAACTGCTATCACGGAAGCGAGTGAACAGAGTAACACAATTCGCCGTAGCTGATATTTGTCTTCGATTGTAGTCATAAATATGCATTTTAATACAACCCTCCCATCGCTGCCTCGGTTTTGATATAGTTTCATTTCCTTCCGGTTTGCTGATAAAGTTTCTGTGAGCAGCCCATTTTCCCAATTATTTAGTGTTTCCTATTATACGGACTTTTCGTATTGTAGATAACAAATAGTTCTTCTTTTTTTTTTGGTTGAAAACTTTTAGGCTGGTCTGTTGTTGGGAAAGCCGGTCCGAATCATCTTTCACCTACAGATACGCATTTAGGTGTCGTTAGCCTATATTTTGGTGTATTTTTTGTTTGCTAATATGGTCGCGTTATTTCAAAAATGATAATATAAAAATTGGTTGTACGTATTTCGAAAACCAAATTTTTTCAGAATCTTAAAATGATCTGGGAGAGCGTAATCCACGTTCAAATGGTCTTGGACCCACCAATTTGTAATCAGGGGAGTATTATTAATGTTATGGTATACTCCGATTTTGGTTATAACAATTATTTCAAAAATTGATATTTTTAGAATTTCGAAACAGTCTGGCAGAGTGTATGCCACGTTCAAATGGTCTTGGACGTTCATATCTTTTATGAGGCATTGCTTTCTTACCTTTAGTATCGGTTAATATTTGGTTATGTCATATATTAAGAAAACATTTTTTTTTTAATTTTAAAACGATCTGGCAACAGCGTTGCCACACTCGAAACGTCTTGGACCAACATTTCTGTGATCAAATAAAAATACACTATACAATGAAATTAGCATTCACTGGTTATATCAATTATCTCAATTTTGGAAAAAAATGAGTTTTCAGCACACTATTACTCACTAAAGCCGCGACCATTTGCTGCAAGACTTTTGTTTTTAACATAATGCTTACACCAGCTTTCAACTCATCTGGTTATTTTTTGGTTACCTCTCACACCTAAAAATTGCTGCGGGCTCTTAGACTATAAGTAATTTTGAGCTAGCATTTAAGCATTTTTTGTTAGTATGTAAGAGTTAATGATTAAGTAAATAAAATGCATTTAAAACTGAAACTGAAAAATCAAAAGAGAGCTTCACATTAATTTGTTTTATTTATTGGAAGGTTATCGTAAATTTTTTTCGTATAAAGAAGTTTTCAAAAGATTCCTGCATTTTACAATTTTTTCTATTGAACGTAGTTCTTGTATTAATTTGAAATACACAAAGAATCTTCAAAGCGGGTCATTTATCTATAACTAGTTTGTGTTAGTCTGGTGCTAAAAATTATTCAACATCTACACAAACTTGAGAATAATGCGTTTTGCATAAAATGGAATGTTAGTTATAAAAGATATGTAAATGATTGCATATCTTTGATTTTTAATATTTTGCCTTTGGGGATGAATCTAAAAAAATTGGAGCACTAAAGTTTCTCGAAGAGAGTTCATAAAACTTGGGTTCTGCATATCCTTTACACAATTATCATAGACTAGACAAACACTTTGAATCGCAGATATTTGACACAAATGCTTCTCATCATAAGCCACCCTGTAAATTGACCTAAAGCTCCACGATCCAAAATCAAATTGTAATCCAGAAATATTCCAACCCTCGGCACAGTTACTCATAATTTAAAATCGAATAAAGCTACCTCACAGGAATTGAGTTTTGCTTAGGTCGTCCACATGAACAGTTTCTACACGAGACGACATTTATAAAACTTGAAAAATTGTGTTCACAACTTTTAATTCCTCACATCTGTCAGTGAGCGCAGGTGGTAATAGATACAAATTTTCACACTCAAACTTGCCTCAGAGTTTCTGGAACCAGATGACCATGGTTAGTGGCAAAGTTGAATATTCTGCTTTTCACAGTTCGAGTTGGAACGTTGGCAGCCATAATAATTGGATTAATGCTTCAATTTTCATTTCTACCCCTTCAAATGGCAGAAAATAGCTAAACTTTCAATCAGCTTTTCAGTTTTTGTCGGGATGAAAAGCAGAGAGTACCAAATAGAGTTATCCATCTGTGTAAAGTACGGAAACTCATAAATCTCATTATTTGGTTACAAGTTACTACCCAGGTGGTACTCGTAGAGTACTGGTATCTACTTAGGATTACATCCATTTGCAGGCCGTGAATATTACAAGGACAGCGGATAGCAATTACGAGAAAGTTGTGACACTTTATGCACGAGTGAAGGTGATGATGATGAATGCGATGCAAGTGTATTTTTCCTTATAAATACGTTTATGAATTCAACAGGTTGGGATGTTGGAAATGAGATTATTGCTTTTGGTTTCAAGTGATTCTAGTATTAAAACGAGTAGATTGCAGCTATGAATTTCGAAGTAGATAGCGTTTTCCTTTAATCATTAAATTAGCAATGTGATCTTCCCTAAAAAATTCAACCCTAATTAAAGCCGTTAACACAAGTCAGTTCAAATTATAAAACGGATTAATCATGTAAGCTTATTCCATATTCCATCTTAAAAATTCAGAAATAAAGGGTAACAGTCGAACTGAATGCTCCTTTGCTGAGAATTAATATCAGAAGATGTCCATAGACTTGACTAGGATAACACCGAGGTCTTACTCACTTGCTTAGATGATCTGGTTAGAATCCCAGCCTTCACCAATGAACCGCTCCAGTTAGCCTGTACTTTTGCCAACTGTATTACGTTACGTATTCCCAGATGGTTGAAATATGCGCGCACCACCTCAATTTAAAACTATATGTTCGTTTACTGTATTATACCTCCGCGCAGGGATCGAAATCATATGATATTTATTTGCTCTACATGTCCTAGCCATCTCAAGTTACTAATGCGCATTTTTCTGACCAATTCAATGTCCCTATAGCAAAAATAAATGAAAATTAAATATCTTTCTTTCAGAACGACCAAGAATGTCGTCCGGCATTAAACACGTCAGTGACATTGCTTGCGAGCTTTATGGAAGCTCGGTATAACATATTTCATATATGACTTAAATTCGAAGTGCTCAAATATGGGCTTACCAGATTTAAAGCCCCACTGGGAGGTGTCAATAGAACAGACAAGATATTGCAATATTAACGAGACTGATGGCGCTATATTTGCCGCAGTTTAAACAACCTTTTTTTATGGATCAGACGAGCAATGTTGAGGTTCCGATTATAAAATATATTTTCCTTGGATAAAGTATTGGAAATGAATTGGTGTGTGCTCCTTACCAAGTCAACTCCAGCTTCCTTAAATAGGTAGACAGGTAGGGCCTCCTGTACTGCGCTTTGCTCATGTTATTTCTTTTTCTGTGTTTTTTCTTTTTTAGAAAAAGAAGGAGTTTCACAAACTTTGGATTGATGTCATCCAATACTGTGGCATTTGACTTTAGAGATAGAACTGCTTCAACTACATCTTCATATTTTAAAGCATTAAATTGAAAGTATTGCTCACCGTCAATAACTTCCTCCATTTGTTGCCATGGCATTTAGTGTTCAGTGTAGGAAGAATTCGAAGACACTGTAGCGAACACAAACTGTCTGTTAAGCATGTCACAGTCTACATGAGCAGCTTCTTCCAATTTTTGTTTCCCGTACGTAGCTTTTTCCAAATATCCTTTGCTGATTGATTGTTAGGACAGAGAAAGGTTTCGTAGTGAGCTCATTTCGCGCTTTGTATGCGTAAGGCAACCAATTTCCGAAGTGATCGGTACGTTTCATACAGCTGCTGTAACTTATAGCGTTTCCATCGGATATATGCGCTATTGCGTTTTTGAATTAAATCAAGAATTTGATTGCTCAGCCAAGGTGGAGGATTGCTTTTAACAATCTTTGTGATCAACGGAACGTGTTGGTCAAAAAGTGTATTTATGTTATGCTGCAGGAAAGCAATTTTCTGTTCAATAGAAGACATAAGGTGAACTTGCTCCCATTCGACGTTAGCAATATCGGTCTGTAAGCTTTCATAGTTGATGTTTTGATAGTCGCTAAATATAATTACGTTTTGCTTTGAACCAATTGGTATGTCATATGTCAAGTATACCAAGTCATGCTTTGAAAAACCTGAGGCTGTAAACTGACTGTAGAACACAGCTTTATCAGTATTTCTTACAAAGAAAACATCTAGAAGAGTCGCTGTTTCCTTAGTAATGTGGGTTGCTGTCGTGAAATTGACTGGACTGATGTTAAGACTCCTGAAACTATCAACTAACTTATCTGAGGTGGCAGCATTGAGCAAGTCACAGTTAAGATCTCCACATATTATAACATTGGATGCAGAGCACGAAATTTCCTCTGTGATTCTTATTATCGGTGCAACGTTTATGTTTTTATTTGGCCTATAGATAACTCCAATGAGTACGCGTTCTACCCCACAGTGGAGTTTAAGAAGTAAGTACTCAGAGGAACTATATACGTCTGATTTGCACTCGATTTCGCAGTATAAATCGCTTTGCAGATAAGCAACAACGCCTCCTCTTTCTCGGCCAATTCTATCAGCACGGAAAAGTTTATACCCCTCAACCTTGTAGGCACTGCTGGAGATTTCGGGTGAAAACTACGTTTCGGAAACACAAATAACATCAACCTTGGAATCAACAAACAAGAGACGAAACTCATCCAATTTTGGCGCGAGGTTTTGAGCATTTATATGACGCATATGTAAGCCCATTTTCTGCGAATGCAAAATTCGAATCATTGGATAAAAACTACTACCCGTTTCACCGCCAGAAAACCCATTGCTATGAAAAACATCTGGTAGCATGGATAAGGAAATAATAATAAAATAAACAGAGAGTCACAAGCGCAGACACTTACAGAGGAAATAACAAGAGAAAACAGAACAAACTTGATTAAGGATAACATTGTATAGGATAATAATTTAGGAGAGCAATTATAGCAAAAAGAATAGAAATAACAGTAGCTATTGTAAAATAAGATCTTGATCTACTGTTAGTAGTTCGGCTAATTTGATGTCTCTCTGCAGCAGCATTCAAACTGTCAAAGTCTTCAACTACCACGCTCTGTCCATCGTTGCTGAATTTTACATTCACCGAACCAGATTTCGTAAAGACAGCTGATATTTGGCCTTCTTTTTTCATTCGTGTCGCTAGCTGAAGAAGGTGGTGATTCCTCGGTGTCAAGCTTTCGTTCACAAACACCATCTTCCTGGGTCCAGAATCAAAACCAAAATTGCTTAAGAGCAGTTGACGTTTGTTTGTTTTCCTGAAGTCAGAGAGCGCCCTTAGCATTTTGTTTCGCTCCCCTGCACTGGCGAAATCTAGAATGACAGCTGGCTCATCAGTTCTGTTACGAGGCTTAGTTCGAAAAGAGTTCTTCAATAAAGGAGGTGCTATTTTAATGTTGTCGCATAGTTTATTAATTAAGTTAGTTATATTTTCGTCGGGCAACCGAGGAATGCCAAAAACAACAGCATCGGTGATGAACTCTTTTCGTTCCAGCATGTCGCAACGCTTCTGCAACTCCGATACTTCTGCCGTTAAGTTTAGTTTTAGTTTTAAATGCATTTTATTTACTTAATCATTAACTCTTACATACTAACAAAAAATGCTTAAATGCTAGCTTACAATTACTTAATAATCTTATACTAACTTACTGGCCCCACACAGGCGCTCTAAGCTTCTCTAAATTCTTATACGAGTAACTATGTCTTTCGACTTTATTCACATTTTACTTAGAACTATTTATTTTGAATACTTAAGGCTAAGAAAAAATATTTGTTAAGAAAGACTTAGCATATGGACATAATTTTTTATTTTTTATAAAAACTTAGTATCTAACTTAAAATAAACCTTAGCCTACCTAACCTAAATGCACAATACACACATAAACACACATAGACATTATACACAATCATATACATATATCAGTATACACTTTTGTATACCCTGATATATGTATATGTTTCTTAAATGCTAACCTAAACCTATGCAAGCTGGCCATCGCTATTCATAGAGAAAACGCATCGAGTTGGCTGCTATAAAACAGTCTCTTTGTAAGGGCAAAGGGCAAAGGCACCTTTAGCTCTGGCCAGAGCAGCATCTACAGAAACTGATCTGGCCAGATTCCAAGGTATCTGACTACATTTCGACAGGAAAGAGGCTGTCCGTGTTGTCCAATGATCGAGAACTTTCGCCAGTTTGTTCTGGTATCCCTAAAGGCTCCAGACAATGGCGTCCTAAAGAGAATGGTTTCCGACTTCTGAAAGTTGATTTTCAACTTCCAGTCATCGCAAAATCGTCTTATCTTATCGAAGTCACGCTGCAAGAGAGTATTAAGGACCTCAATTTTAGAACCTGTTCTGTACGCTATCACATCGTCTGCGTACGCAATAGTATGGGGAAGTGAACTTATCAAGTCGCTTGTATAAATGTTGAACAGGACCGGCGAATTGACCGCGCCTTGCTGAAGACCATTTTTAATCTGAAATATTCCAACAGAAGTCACATCACCATTCTTCACGATGAACTGTCTGTTGGTTAGTATATTATAAAGAATGTACAAGAGTGGTTTACTGATCCCCAGCCTAGTCAGCTTATAGAAAAGACCCTCTAACCATACGGTGTCGAAGGCCTTCTCCAAGTCAACAAGGCAGGCACCAGTGCACTGTTTCTTGCCTTTGTTCCATTGGATATCAGAAACCAGTTTAGACGCGGCATGTGAGATATCATGTCCCGCCTTAAAACCGAATTGATTACCCGGAACTATATGTTTGTCCTCAACCCACCTAGACAGAGCTCTATTGATTACTTTTTCAAAAACCTTACTGATATTCGGAAGGAGACTTATCGACCGGAGATTCGCCGGATTGGATATATCCTTTCCCTTTTTGGGGATAGGTTGAACCACCGCCGTTTTCCAATGCGCTGGATAATGTGCATTATTCATTGCATTATTAAACAGGGTGGTGTAGATGTCCACCGATTCTAGAGGAAGATGTCGAAGCACGATATTCGGAATACCATCGGTCTCCACTGATTTCTTTGCTCTGATTGTGTCGAAGATCTCATGGAGTCCTTCCTTGGAAATGAATGGGGGTAGGCCACCCTCTCTGGCAATGACGTTATTTGCCATATTTTCGTCACTAAACCGGGTGGAACCAGAGCCCTCGGATCGCCAGTTCTCCATTTCATTTCGAACGCAAAAGTCGTGCACAAAGACGCGACTGTCCAGGTCGTAATTAGGGCCAGTGGTATCAGTGGCCTTGTATACTTCCTGGAAAGTCGCCCCTATGGCCTCAACCTTCTCCTGTGGATCCTCGATCACAAAGAAGTCGTCATCATCAGCGGCCTCATTTGGATCAATGCCTGCTATTGTCAGTAACCGTTCGTTGTCTGTTGTCCGGGCTATTTTAAGACACTGAAGGTCGTTTTGATTCTTTCTCAGAAATAGTTTATTTATTTGCGGAAACATATTCGGGTTGCTGGTGTTTACAGCCCGAACCTTGTTGTTCCAATACAAACTTACAGAAATTCTGTAATTTTCTTTGTCAGAAGTCTACTTTTCTGTCGGTGCAGTGCGTCAATATTAGGATTGCGGAACAGGTCTTCGTTAGTCGTGTGTCGATACCGCGGTATTGTAGTGTCCATAGTTTGTTTAATTGTCTCGTCCATTTGGTTTAGGTAATTGTCGATCTCCTCGTTTGACAAATTCCTATTGGACGGTGGGTGGAGCGTGTTCGAGGAGAGCGCTCTTGCCAAGGTTGCGGAGAAGCGTGTCCATCGAGTTTTACTGTAGTTGTAAGAATATCTTTGGACAAACTCCTCCAATTCCGCAATTTCGTTAGGAACTGTAATTTCGGTGCTAAAACCGCAATGGTCACTGTCGTACACAAATGTGCGTGGACAGTTTAGCGTTTGTAAATTCGTACCTGTCAGTCGTATGCGTTCATCGTACAGCAGTAGATCCAAATAAGACCCGCCTCTGGGAAACGACGGATTATCCGTCGCTTTAAGACCGAGTCTGTACATGACATCGTGCTGACCCCACCAATCGAGTAGTAGGTTTCCTCTAGTATTTGGCAAATTATTTCCCCAATCTCTGTGTCTAGCGTTGAAATCCCCGCTGATTATAAAATAATTCTCCCCCGATTCCAGCCTCAGAAGTCGAAAAAGCGTGTCGAGCTCTGTAATGAATAGGGTGGATTGTGAAGTATCAGGTGCATAAACAGAGCCAAGTACAGCCGCTTTCCACTGCGGAGCGGGATGTAAACGACGACTGCCTCCAACACCCGGAACCTGCGCAACACGCCCTTGTACACTCTGTGAAATTTTATACCTTCTTTAATGAAGATCGCGACACCGCCTCCACGTTTGGATCTGGGCCGGTTTCTTCTTCTAACGATATAATTATTGTACTCCAGTTTGTGCTCATCGGTTGGCTTGGTTTCGCTAGCGAAAAGCACATCAGGAGTTTGGTCTTGCAGCAATTTAAACATCGCGGCTCTTCGTTCGATCCTAATCAGTGAATTAACATTCACCGCAAAGACCTTCAAAGTTTGCTCCACCATGTGCGTACCCATTACGGCATGTGTTGCGTTAAGCCCGGCAGCAGCGCGTAGATCTAGTCCACCCGCTTGGCCTGTTCTTGCACCTGCTTTTGCAGCTGAGCCATTTGCCCTTGGATTGCGAGCAAGATGGCTAGCATGTTAGGTGCAGCTTCCGTTGTTCTCGGCATTGGCGCCTGAGAAGCAACAGTCGCTTGCTGTACCGTAGTCCCCCTACCTGACGCCATTTGGGCGTAGGAAATTTGGGACGTGACGGCTGGTGTTTGGAATCTAACAGGTGAACGTTTGACCTCCACCTTCTGCTGCTGAGCCATTTTTGCTTTTTTTATGTCGGCGAACTTAGTACAACCCCGATAGTTTGCGGTGTGTCCCACGTTCCCACATAACACGCACAAGAGCTGCGTCCTATCGGATGCTCCGTCCCTACCTAGAGCACACTCCTCGGAACTGTGGTTCTTTGCGCACTTCACGCATCGAGGCTGCATTTGGCAGTTCGACGCGGCGTGCCCGAACCTCTGGCAGCGAACGCATTGTAAAACGCCTTCGCTCCTTTTTAATTTTTCCCAGTGAATCACCTGGTAGTCTAGGACATTGATACTCCTTAGACTATCCAGACGACTTTCGGGACTGAGCTGCACCAGGAAGAACGTCTGCCGTTAAGTTGTTTGTGACAACATGTTCGAATATGGCGGAATTAATATTTTTGACGTTTTCAGCCAATTTTTGCTTGATGTTTTTTATTTTGAGCAGCAATTCATTGCGAGTGGTTGTCAGTTCGCATTTTAAAGATCTTCAAATTGTTTCAGTGTGCTTACTCAGTTCGGTATGGAAAGATTGTTACGTCAATCCTTTAAATGCAGTCGAAGATGATGGGCTATTTGGAGAATTCAACAGGGTTGGGCACATCATAGGTTTTGCCTTGATGGGTTTGCTCTGGTTAGAAGCATTGTTTGACACGGACCTGATTTTAATAGATGACATTATGCGCTGTTTGATAGAAACATCTCTCGATTCTTCGAGACATGTATACTCATGTATACACCAGTTACGGCATTTATACAGGCTTTTTGGCATCGATACCACTGGTTTCCAGTATATTAAGCTTAAAGTATGTTGCATTGGACTTTTCGGTTGAGCGATAAGCGATTAGTAAAGCTCCTGGCGGTTAGTTGCGAGTGTATGCATTCAACGTTAAATTTTCTCACCGAATTCCACCATTGTTCTGGTGTCTGAAATACCTGAAGACAAACATAGACCGCATCTATAGTGTGAGAACTTGATCTACATATGTATAAGCCTGGAGTAATGCATTGCGTCGATCACATCATCGTTTAGTTTGTTGACGGTTTTGTGATTAGGGTACCGCCGTATTCCTCTATGAATTTTGAAGTATCACCTTTTTCTAATATTAACAAATTTAAACTTGATATTGGTTGTTATCTTTACCGTTAACAACAAAGCCTCAAACGCAATATACTGCTTCTATTCTCTGAAGCAGTCCCCTTAGTAACAATTATGTATCCTTCTTTTTTCCGGCTCTCCACCACTTTCACAATAGCAGTGACATCTGGCTTATAGAAGTCTAGAACCTCAGCCAAATCCGATCTTATCCGCAAATTTGAATTGACTGACAAAAATAGGATTTTTATGATTTTTTCTGAAGTCCGCTGGTACTTCAGTACATAGCTGTTTGAAATCCTACCTCCGAAAAGGGTGAATTTTCCTTGTAAAAGGTGTCTCACCTGCTAGATGAATGTTCTGCTCGTTTGCAACATTACATATTTTTTGTTCACGCTTTTATTCTAGCTTCTGCTGAAATCAAACAATAGTCCAACTAATGTTAATAGATCAACAAACATATTGTTGTCTTCTCTAAAAGACATAATTAAAACAGTTAAGAGTTTATTTGTAATCTGTCTGTTAACGTTGCTTGTAGCCCCTCTTTAATATATATTTTCTTTTAAAAATCAAACACTTTCCCTCCGTACAAACTAAATGGTAACGAGTTCATCAGTATTTAATAAGAGTGCCCTCTTTTTACACACCACTGACTTCTAATTAAAGATGTCGAAATCTTTTGTAATTTCCCCTTCTTCTTACAAATTAAGCATGTACCCCTCTACACTTTTAAATAAGTGAAGAACTCATTATGAAAACATGTGCGATGATACCCACACATACATACGCAGAAAGAGCGAACAATTAAAATTATCCTCCAGTCAAGATTCAATTTGTTTTCTTTTCTGTACTTCTTTTCCAGAAATAAATTGGTCTTAAAACTTAGACGCACGGGGTATGGGTTTAGACTGCGAAGAACAACTGAAAAATAGAATAAACACACACTTTCCAGTTAAACGTGGGCGCACACCTTCGGGCAGAGTAAGAAAAGTTTTTTCTTCCAAAGTCCTGTTCCCATTTTCCATCGTCACTGAGTGGAAAACCTTCCACACTTTCGCACTGTGTTGTACGAGTAGTATTACGTTTATGTTTATGTTTACCTTATCCTGACCATCACAAATAACCGTTGGCGAAATTCTCTCTAGAAAATTAAAAAACTTCTACCGCAATGTAGAACTGAATGAAAAACAAAATGGTTTTCTTGTCCTCCCTCTTTGATTTTAATTTTTTTTTGTCAAGTGATTTTGAAAGTTAAAAAGTTTCCCAAACATAACTAGTAGAACTGTCAGCCCGCAAAATTGAAAAAAATGTTTAAATATCAAAAATCTCACCTCATACGAACCAGCTGTATCGAGAATATCCAATGTGAGACTGACTCCAGATATTGAAAAGTTTCCTTGGTGCATTTCCTCAATTGTCCTTTTGTATTTTGTGGAGAAGGTGTTGTAGAGGAATTGTGTGATGATGGAGGTCTTACCAACTTTTGCTGAGCCCATAACAACGATTTTATGTCGGGCATTTGCTGGACCGATGTTATCGTCTGCTGCAGTGTGGCGATTTACTCTACCATGAAAAATAAAAAGATCTAATTTAAAAAATTGTTTACTGTTTACTGCTGAGATAGGAAGCAAGCAACACTATAAAATATCGGATACTTACTTTGTTAGGAGCAGAGTAAACAGAAACCAAGGGAACGATTCAATGAATCAATATTAAAAAACAGTGAGACCTCGTATGGAGGTATTAAAACCCCATTTAACATTGCTATCTCATCTAAGTAATAATTCTCCTATTCAAGAGACCTATGTGGATACTCTATAGAAGGAACTAGTTGAGCAATGTAAATTATCAGTGAGGTTGTAGGCCATTTGCTCATCTATAAGTCCATTTTGGTAATTATGGTATTTTACCACGCATGCTGTCAAAAGCATAAAGATATAAATTCTATTCTGAATTAGGTTAAGTCCATATCCCGTGAAGAGAGTTTATACCTAATGAAGGCAAAGAACTACACAAAAAACTTAGAATATTAGGTAAATTATTTCTTCTTATTGATATTAAAAAAATTTTAAATAACAGTAAGAAAAAAACAGACTTCAAAGCAAGATCAGTGGAAATTACATAATGTGGAAGGAATCTTAAAAATCAGTCTTCTTCACCACAAGGAATTCGCCTTAGCCAAGTTTCTGGACATGGAAATCGCATTCAACATCACAAATAAAACAAGTTTCCAAGGCTTGTTAGGTAGAATAATATATTAATAATTTAAGATGAACATGGATACTATAACAAGAAGAATTGTAATTAGAGGCACAATCGCTTTGTTGAGAGTTTTAATGGACATATTCGTTGATGAAATGAAAGGATTAGTGTTATCTTGAAAAATGTATTATTATCTGTGCAGATGACGCTGTTGTAATAGGTCAGAGAATATCTTAAGCATGAATTCTGGGAACCGGTTTTCTTAGAAAATGATCCTTCAATTGCATTCGATATTTTTATGTCAATATTTAATAAGCATATAAAAAACTGCACTTTCGATCTACCACCTTTAAGTAATCAAACATTTTTGAAGCCATGGATGACTCAAAACCTTTTAAAACTTATAAAAATAAAAAATAAGCTCGCCGTAAAATATAAAAACCATCCAAACAATTCAAAGTTAAGAAAATACTATAGTTGTCTATGCAAGAAAGTTCAAAACAAAATTGTAGAAGCACAAAATAAATTTTATATTAACTCCTTTTTACAGGCCAAAGGAAATGTTAGAAAAGAATGGAAAATTGTTAATAGCGTTTTAGGTAAAAAAAAGGAAACTGTCGGAATAGAAACTATAGAAATTGATGGTGTTAAATTTACCAGCTCCAATGTCATTTCTAATAAATTTAATGAGTATTTCACTGATATTTCCGAAAAACTTAAGTCCCCTGATGAGTAAAATAGGACTTGCATGTGTTCCGTTCTTTCAGAGATTGGTTCAGATGTCATACAAACAAACAGTTTTGTTTTTCGTTCGTTTACATCTTATGAAACCTACAAAATAATTTTGTCCTTAAAAAATAAAAATTCTTGTACAAGTGATGGTATTTCTGGTACGATGTTGTATAATACCTCCTTATATATTGTGGATGTTTTGACTTATTTATTTAATTTCTCTGTTCTAAATGGCTGTTTTCCTAAGCAACTAAAACAAGCCGAAGTAATCCCACTTTTTAAAAAAGGTTGCAGAAAGTGTCTGTCCAATTACCGGTCGATCTCTCTGCTACCAAGCATTTCTAAAATCTTCGAGAAACTAATGAAGTCTCGAATGTTATCATTTCTTGATAAATTTTAATTTTTTTGTGACGAACAGTTTGGTTTTAGAATGGGACTGTCTACTGAAGATGCTATCTTAAGAGTGTGCAACCAACTGTATGAGAGCCTTAACTGCAGCAAACCTACGATGGCTCTTTTTATAGACATGACTAAAGCGTTTGACATGGTTAACCACGATCTACTTTTGGACAAATTATACAACGCGGGTTTCAGGGGTATAATTCATAAATGGTTCTATTCCTATCTGAAAAACAGAGAGCAAAAAGTTACCTTAAATAACAGTTCAAGTGACTCACGTTTTCTAAAAAATGGCGTGCCTCAGGGATCAGTTCTTGGCCCTGTTTTATTTTTAATTTATATTAACTCTCTGTATAAACTCAAATTAAATGGATTGCCCACAGCTTTCGCCGATGACATAGCCCTAACTTACAAATCCCAAACACACTTCGAGTGCATCGCTGAAATTTCTATGGACTTAGAAACATTGATGCTCTGGTTCTTTGCACATAAGCTTATTATTAGCGAGAAAACTAAACTAATTTCTTTCAGCACAACTAACAATGTCTTATCAAATTTCAATCTATGTTTTCATTCATACGATTGTAATAAATTTCGCCTCCTATTCATAAATGTGGCAATAATAACTTTTTTATAAACAACTCTTGTTCCAGTAAATGCTTTAATATTGAATCAGTGCAACAATATAAATACCTCGGAGTAATAATTGATTATAAGCTGAATTGGAAAGACCACACGCAGTCAATCAAATCTCATGTGTTATTGGTGGCACGTTATATGTATCTGCTTAAGCAATTCTGCTCTACAAAACTTGCTAAAACAGTGTACTATGCTCTTGCTCACTCCAAGTTACAATATGGTATCACATGTTGGGGTGGTGTTTATCACAACACTTTCCTACCAATATTGACAGCTCAGAAACACTTGATTCGTATTTTATGTAAAAAATATCGCTTTACTCGGAGCTGGCCTCTATTCAGTGATTTGCGTATCCTACCAGCTAGACATCTTTACGTTTTTAAGATTCTAAAAGATTTTTATAAACGGAGTGGAAACATCCCAAGCAGATGCTCACAATTCTACAGTCTGCGTGTTAATTCATTGCATTTCGTAAACGTTCCAATGGCTCACAGAACTCATTTTACACATTTTTATAAAGTTACAGCCCCTACTATTTATAACAACCTTCCTTCCTCTATTCGTTCCATTTCCAACATTCACTTATTTCTAAAAACCCTTAAGAACTGGCTTTTCACGATTGACCATGAGAGAATTGAATCTCTTTTAAATAATTCATTTTCATCAGCAGCATAATTTGTTCGTATCATTGTATTCTCATTACTTTTATCTTTTTAATTGTTCCTTAGTAATACTCATGTTATTTACTCAATTCTTTTGCGATCATTATATATATATTTTTTTATTTTTTTATATTTTTTAATTTTTTCTTTTCTACTTTTTTTCTTTTTTTGAATTACAATTTTTAATTTTTTCATTTTTTCACATCATCATAAAGCTTTTTATTTTAATTATAATAGATGTCACCCCACATCTAAACAAATTATGTATTATATTTAAAGGTGGCATTCGTCACTAACTTACTGAGTTACAGAATGCTCACTATTATTTTCTTTCTTTCTTAGTAATTTAATTGAATTGTATATAACCTAAAGAGAAAATAAACGAATTAAAAAAAAAAAAAAAAAAAAATTTCCAATATGCTTAGTGACATCTTGGAGAATTCATTATCAGTACTTGACAGGTATATTAAAGACTATTGCGTTTATAAAAATCACTCCCTACCGTAAGTTTTGTCTATTTTTTATAAGCATCAGCAATATGCTCATTTCAAGAAATAAATCGAAAACTAGAACGTCAGCAGTACGACACAACCCAGAAAAAACATAAGTAAAGAGTAAAATTGAAGTGAAGTGAAACCAAGTGGCGAAACGTGACAAGTAGGCTGTGAGAAACCGGAAAATAAATATTTTAGAAAGAAATGTTTTTGATCTGTGCGGTTTTAAACGGATACGTCGGCAAATAGAACTACGAATACGAAGACTGCCATGGAGGAAACATAAAAAGATCATAGTGACCACACAGATGTGCCATACTAAGAACATTATTTTGTATTACTGCGCCGGACAAGCATGCCTAAAAGATTACCATCCATGCTGGAATAATGCGAAACTGTGAGTAAAAGATGAACTGAGAACAATTCAGCACCAATTAAGCCCTCATGGGCAAATGTATCACTAAAAATTGCAACAACTATCGATTGTGATAGTAACGTCGTAGACTATGAAAACTTCATAGCTGTCAATTTGATTTTGTGAAAAAAGCTACACTTTTTAAAGTCTCAAAATAACAATAGAAACATTGAGACGCTGCAAAAGATCTCCGTATTGTCTTTATTATTTGCGAAAAAGCATTCGGTAGATATTCCAGAAACGTATTCATAAATGGTACGTGATATATATATCTATATATATAAAAATCCGTGTCACACAGTCCATTGGGAATGAACTCCGAAACTACTTAACCGATCTTAATAATATTTTGCACACTGTGTCTAATTGGTCAAACTTACCAGATAAGATAGTTTTTATCTCGATCTCTATGACCTTAATAATTTGTTATTGCAAATTAAATTAATTATGTCGTAAGTTCCACTACTGTCAAACATGGCTGTGTAAATTAGTTATTTGGCATAACACTGCATTATCTTCTGGGTTATCATCCAATAGACGGCGCCGTAATGTGTTTGAATATTCGGTTGTAAACTTCAAGTACTTTTTGAAAAAAAAAACCCTTACGGGAACAAAACAAACGAGAAAGTTAGTTCAATGAACTACTACGCGCACCGATTGATGATCAGGACATACATAATACGTTGTGGATGTGTACAGTGTACACTAAGATCGAAAGCGAACGTTTGCTCGCAGCTGGAGCAGTACGATCAAGTGTACCCATACGACTACCGTAAGGTACGGTGGCCGTGTTTCTCCAGAATCTTAAAGCGTAATTTACGTTTGAATGGAATTGATCCCCCGACTAACAGAAACTTGACAAATGAAGAAATCGACCGTAGTTTACTGACAATGCAAGACGTTATCAAACGAACTATGGAGCAGACTATCCCTCGGATAGAATACTCCGACGAAAGCCAGGTGGAAAAATACAGAACTCCAACAATCAACGCATTGTACGCAAACAAAAGTAAACTACTCTCGAGGCTTAAGCAGTTGTACAGACAGTTTACTGACAGAAACGACCCGGAAATAAGAACACTAAAGTCACTGATCAAAAACTTAAAACAATTAATTAAAGAAAATTACAGTAAGTCTGTAAGTCTGTACTGGGGCAATAAGATTCGGGCTATAAAATCCAGTAGTCCGAATATGTTCCCACAGATAAATAAATTGTTCAGGAGGAAAGATCACAATGACATTCAGTGTGTCCGAATTCCACAAACGACAGAAAACAGACAGACACTACTGTCCGTTGGCATAAGTCCAGAGAGTGCCGACTCAGGCGACGGTTTTTTCGTGGTCGAGGACCCACAGGAGAAAGTAGATTTACTGGGAGCCTTTTTCGAAGCCGTGTATACGGTGAACAATCCGGTTCGCCGTAATCACGACATTGACAACAGGGCCTACGTAAATCACTATTATCTGCGCAACGAACTTCAAAATTGGCGATCCGAGAATCACGGTTTCACCGTATTCAGTGAAGAAAACGCTGCAAACTTTATCATCGCCAATGAGCGAGCTTCCTCGCATTTGTTCGTGCGAAGAGATGAACTGCTATGCATCTTCGAGTCTCTGAAAAACAAAAAGTCGTCGGGAGTAGACGGTATTCCAAACGTCGTATTAAGACACCTGCCCTTGGAAGCAGTGGATATATTTACTACGCTGTTTAACAATGCGCTGAATAATGCATATTATCCGACGCATTGGAAAACAGCAGTGGTACATCCCATCCCGAAAAGGGATAAAGTTAGAACTAACCCTGCAAATCTCCGGTTAATTAGTTTGCTTCCGAATATTAGCAAGGTATTCGAGAAAGTGGTTAATAGAGCGCTGTTAAGGTGGGTTGAGGAAAATAATATAATTCCGGAAAATCAGTTTGGTTTTAGGGCGAGGCATGACACTATTCATGCTGCCTCAAAGCTGGTCTCCGACATACAATGGAATAAATGCAAGAACCAGTGTACGGGTGCCTGCCTCATTGACTTTGAGAAGGCCTTCGACACGGTAAGGTTAGAGGGGCTTTTCTATAAGTTGACGAGAATGGGTATGCCGAAACCTCTGTTATATATGATTTACGACATGCTTATGGGAAAGAAGTTCGTTGTTAAATGTAACAATGTTATTTCGAGTAAGATCTTTGACATTAAAAACGGCTTACAGCAGGGGGCTGTCATTTCTCCAATACTGTTTAACGTTTACACTAGTGATCTAGTAGGTTCCCTCAATCATGCCATAGCGTACGCAGACGATTTAGTGGCGTACAGATCAGGTCCAAAAATCGAAGTCATCAATACTCTGCTGCAGCGTGATTTCGATCATATTAAGGCGTATTGCGATGATTGGAAATTGAAAATCAATTTTCAAAAGTCGGAAACAATCTTGTTCAGGACTCCATTGAGATGGGCTTCTAGGGATACCAGACATAACTGGCGAAATTTGGCCATCATTGGACAGCACGGACTGCCATTAGCGGTGAGAAACGTAGTGAGATACCTTGGTATTTGGCTCGATTATTATTTGTATTTTGACAAACATATAGATGCTTGTCTTGCTGGAGCCAAGAAGGCTTTAGCCCTGACAAGAAGGTTGTTTCACAGCAGTCAACTTGTCTCCAGGGTGAAAGTAATATGCTATGTGGCCCTAATCAGGCCAGTCATCTTGGTGGTGCGTGTGCACGATGTTGACGAATGACGGGCGCCCCAAATCGCAATTGGGATGGTGACCACCCTGTGCGAGAGGCTACGAGTGCTCACCATCCTGATTATAGTTAAGTTAGGTTAAGCAGCTTAGGTAGGTTAAGTAGAATAGGGCCATAGTTTTAAATCGCAATTGGGATGGTGACCACCCTGTGCGAGAGGCTACGAGTGCTCACCATCCTGATTATAGTTAAGTTAGGTTAAGCAGCTTAGGTAGGTTAAGTAGAATAGGGCCATAGTTTTAAGTTTTATACAAAATTATAAAAAGATATGGTATCTAAGTTTTTTCCAAAAATTATTTTCTTAGAAATTGCATATATTGTATATTTGATAGATAAGATTAATCGTAAGATAGTTTTAAGGTCGAAAAACAGACTTGAAATGAAATTGCTAAGTTTATAGCGCTCGGTAAGAGCCAGTAAGCTAGAATAAGTACCATCATTGTCAAATTAGATTTAAGTATTTTTGTCTAGAATTTAAGTAATAGCGCTAGAAACAATAAAAATGAATTTAAAAGTAAAAGTAAAAAAGCGAACGTTTGCTATATCCGGATTCCACGGAACATGCAGGAATATATACACGATGCGATGACTTACGTGCGTCATTACGGTCGTCCTGATTTGTTTACTACTCGTATCATTGATTGATTTAATTGTAAAACATTCGGTTTTCGGCAACACACGATGTTGGCTGTATTCGATTGAGTGGCAAAAGCGTGGCTTGCCTCACGCTCACATTTTAACTTGGCTTCAAATTAAAATCCATTCAGAAGAAATCAATCAGATAAATTCAGCCGAAATCCCGGATCCATCAATTGACAAAGAATTGTTTAATATTGTAACCAGTCACATGATCCACGGGCCGTGCGGTACTTTATACATGACATCGCCATGCATGGAAAATGCAGGAAGCGCTTCCCAAAGCAATGTATTAATGATCCTATCACGGACATTGACGGTTATCCATTGTATCGCCGCAGAAACGCTGAGAAAGGTGGCATAACATTCACAATGCGAATACCAAATTCTACAAATCTAATTGAAATTGACAATCAGTGGGTGGTACCACACTCACCATTGCTTTCAAAAACGTATAAGGCTCATATTAATGTCGAGCTTTGCAGTTCCGTAAAATCCATAAAGTACATTTACAAATATGTTAATAAATGCAGTGATTTGGCCGTATTTGAAGTACATGACATCAATAAAAATGACGAAAGAGCACGATACCAAATGGGTAGATACATAAGTGGAAACGAAGCGATATGGCATATTCTAAGCTTTTCCATACACGAAAGACACCCTTCTCTCCAACATCTAGCAGTACATCTTGAAAACGGTCAACGTGTATATTAAAAACATGGCATCCACGCAAACAAGGAGAACCACATCCTTCAATCGCAGGTATATTCAAAGCCAAGACATTGGGACGACTTTACGCAGTACATCCAAAACAACGTGAAGGCTTTCTTTTGCGTTTGCTGTTGGTGAATGTTCCCCGACCAACGTCTTTCGAATTTTTGCGATTAGTTAATGGCCGAGTGTTCAATACAAATCAAGATGCATGTCGCGAATTCTAATTGCTGGAAAACGACAATCATTGGGGCCTGACACTTGCTGATGCAGCGTTGACCTCCAAGCCGAATAACATTCGCCAACTATTTGCAGTTATTTTGACGACATGTTATCCACCACAATCGTCCACTTTGTGGGAAAAATACAAGAATCATATGACTGAAGACATATTGCACCGAGTTAGACAAACAGACCAATGTCCAAATATAGATTACACGCCAGAGATGTATAATGAAGCTTTAGTGCTGATCAAGGATTTATGCATTTTAATTTCAAGTTTACCATTACTCATTATGGTATGCTCGCCCGGTCACCTACTTATTTTTAACAGTGATTAACAACAGTATAACGACGTTGACCTAGCTACCGTTATTACAAATAATGAGCCATTAGTGACAGCTGAACAAAAAAATATTTATAATCGGATTATGCTGACTGTTGAACGGACGCAACAGGTGGAAGTGGTAAGACATTTTTAATATCGTTGATCCTTACAAAGATACGGTCGCAACAAAAAATTGCATTGGCTATTGCATCGTCAGGCATTGCTGCCACTTTGTTAGATGGTGGGCGAACGACCCATTCAGCATTCAAGCTGCCATTACACATTCATAACAAACCAAACGCAATATGTACCTTTAAAAAAAAAACCGGAATGGCTGCAGTGTTGCAAAGGAGTTCCATCATAATCTGGGATGAGTGCCCTATAGCTCATAAACATTCA
Source organism: Volucella bombylans (assembly GCA_949129095.1). Taxonomy (NCBI): domain Eukaryota; kingdom Metazoa; phylum Arthropoda; class Insecta; order Diptera; family Syrphidae; genus Volucella; species Volucella bombylans. The sequence continues at coordinate 26,674,066 of OX422142.1, read as the reverse complement.
CTCGAAGGATTACATAGAACTATGCAAGATTTGAATGACAACGATAAACTTTTTGGTGGTACTGTCCTACTACTGTCTGGTGATTTCCGACAGACATTGCCTCGTTCTACTTTTGCCGATGAGATTAACGCATGTTTAATACAATCTTTTATATGGCGAAATGTCGAAATACTTCGATTGACCATAAACATGCGAGTACAATTGTCAAATGATTTATCGGCACAAATATTTTCTGAACAATTACTCTCTATTGGAAACGGTGAATTAGAACTGCATCCAAATAGGCAATGCATAAAATTGCCACACGATTTCTGCACTGTAGTTCAGACGAAAAATGAACTAATTGAGAGTGTCTTCCCGGATATACTCAAAAATTATTTGGATCATAATTGGCTCAGTAACCGTGCTATTTCAAAAAATATCGATGTTGACGAAATTAACTTATAGATACAACAGTTGCTGCCAGGTAATCTGATGTCTTTTAAATCAATCGACACCATGGTTGATGAAAACGAGACCGTAAATTATCCAACTGAATTTTTAAATTCTCTGGATATACCAGGAATGCCACCACACAATCTTCGGTTGAAGATTGGTTCACCGATTATTCTTCTGCGTAATTACAATCCACCTAGATTATGCAACGGTACACGTTTGGTCATCAAAAGGATCACCGGAATTGTCATTGAATCAATCTCAGAATCTCCAATACCATTCAGAAGGCTTCAATTCCCTATTCGTTTGGCTGTCGCGATGACTATAAACAAGCCTCAAGGCCAAACAATATCCACTTGCGGATTGGACTTGGAAAATCCATGTTTCTCCCATGGGCAACTATATGTTGCATGCTCACGTGTGAGAAAACCATCGAATTTATTTGTGTTAGCAAAAACCAAGTTAACTAAAAATATTGTGCACCGATTAGCGCTTAATTAAATTCAAATTATAAATTGTTATGATTAAACCTACATATACGTATTACCATCATATCTACCGAAAAATTTGAATTTGAAATAATATGTCTCCATCGAAATAATATGCCATACCTTTATGCACATAATAGCTTATGCTTAGTCAATTCTTGCAACAGCAAGGCTTTGCCGGGTAGGCTAGTATGTATATAAAATCGGAGTGTGTATCCCCAGAAGGAATAATAGGGGAATTCGAATTTAATATTTGACTAACCAAGGCAATGTTCAAAGTCCGTTCCTTTCGAATGTCGTGCAAGATTTCCTGAAGAAGGCATATTATGAATTAGTCGTGACTAAGCCGTATATATGTATGTATTGCCGCCTTCCCAAACCGCAAACCCAATTTCTAGCATCCAGTTATTTACAATAGATTGAGTCATCGTTTAAACGTGTGAAAATTATGAATAAGAATGTTTAGGTTATGTAACTGACCTTCAGAGTAATTGCAATGATGACATCGCACATAGAGCGTCGTGGCTCATATTTTAAAGTTAAAGGTTTGTAGTACACGACAGTTAAATGCCGGACTTCATAATATGAACCGAAATGCTTCGAATATCAGCGCGTGTGATCTAATAAGAAACTTCGCGTTTCTGGAAGTATCCACATCAAGAACCCGATAATGGGAAGACTGGGGATCTACGTGGCAATTAATAGGGAAACTGCTGAGTATCATATAACTTAGATTGGTCCAGCGGAGCAACAATCAAGTTCATAGCGAAGTGCTTGCCTTACCTCCCAGTCTTGGTCCCCTGCTTAAGTAAGGGTTTCCTAGGGTAAGCTCCGCTAGAAGCACTATACTGCCATATCACGTCATAGGGCCTACAACCCTATACGTAAGCGATTAAAATATGTGAAGAACCAACTAATGGCCTCAGATATAAATGGACTCACTGTTGAGGACCCCAGAAAACTTTTAAAGGACAACGACGTCCGTTTTTGCACTTGGAATGTTCGGACCATTAACAGGCCACGAGCAGCAGAACATTAGCAGTGGCCCTTGACTGCTATCACGCAGATATCACCACCATTCAGGAAGTGAGATGAGTTGGACCGGACTCAAGGAAGATGAAAACCTGTGATATATACTATGGTGATTGTTATAGGGAAAAGAAGCAACTATTATGCGGATGCATATTTGGCATATGCTGCAGACCTAGGCAAGAAGTTTTGAGCTTCCGGCACGAGAGCGAACGTCGGCAGAACGTCACAATTGACAGCTATAATTTAGAAATACGAGCTGTTAATAAATTTATTAACTTTGGATCTGCTATGACTTCTGCCAAAAGCACCTCAGCAGAAATAAAACGATAAAAAGAAGTTGCTAACTATTGCCTCAGTTTTGATGACGCTTCGAGAATACGTTCTTCCAATAAACTTAAAGTTGCTATTTAGGTTGAATAAAGCAATTCTTTCATTTTTCATCGTACAAAAAAAAATCCAATATTGTAAGGTCAGGACATCTTTCAGGTCAGTGAACATGTCCATTTCTTCTTATTCAACGATTACGATACTCTTCACCTAGTCAATTCTTAACCTCACGACCATAGTGGGCTGGAGCACCATCCTGCAGGAAATATGATGAAGCTGGTAAATCATTTCGCAAAAACTCCAGATATGGACAGATTACCTTGTTTCCAGTTACACCCGCCCACATATTAACACTAAATTTGTGTTGAAATGATTTATGTCTCCTTGTATGTGGATTGTCCGCAGTCCACGTAAGAAGATTATGAAAATCTGTATTCCCATCTCTTGCAAAGTGTTTTGACAGGCAGTGAAATAAACCAATATTCTTTAAAACTTTTTAGCACATAGCTATGCACTTTTAAAAAATTATTGGAGAATTATTAATTCTTGGAAAACCACACTTATTGCCAACTGTTGTTAGAAACGTATTTAAAAATCATAAATTCTATAAATTATAAATGTGAATTCCATATTCATAAAATCTACGTGGTTTTCTGCATACTTGTTGATGATTTTCTTTTGATTGTTGCTACGTTCATAAGAAAAAAATTGTGAAACGAAATATCTATTACGGATTTCCTGGAGAAAAGTAACCTCAATGTCAAAAATTAGCATAGGGAAGACAAATGGAACAGGCCCAGAAATTGGATATCTGAAGACTCAAACTAGATATTAACTTTATTTAAACGCAGCTACAAAGTCCGAAACGAAGTTTCTATTGTAGCATTTATATCAGCAGATTTTCAAAGTATAGTACAAGGCCGCCAGGCAGCGAGCCTCTTTAAAATTTCAAACCCATTTCTCAAGTTGACCGCACCGATAACTTAAACAATTTTCAACCAATTCACTTCAAATTTTAACTATAACTTAAAAAAATAGGCATAGTTCATTTGTTATTAACAGTCTTCTGGGGAATTTTGGAAGTGCGCCATTCGCCTAAAAATCAATGTATCAAAAAAATCCTACGTACTTCTCTAGCTGTTGTTATGTACAATAAAAAAAATTAGTGAAATAATTCGAAAAGGAGCTGCTTGTACAGCTGTAAACTCTTCCAAAAAAGAGAGGTCATTTGTGAAACGCTGAATTATAAGAATTATGTTTTACAGTCAATTATATGTACAATGCACTTCTACCTCTGTAAAAATAACATAAAAGCCTATTTTTACGGGCTCTAGAGTGGCCTAGCCCATAAATGATGTCAACAGTGAAGTTAGTCCTTTAGTGTAGAACGATTGTTTCCTTAGAATATACCCAAGAATCATTTCCCAATTATCCATGATGAATTAGGGGACACTCTGTATATAAAATACATATATTAGGCTATAATATAACAAAATAAGACGTGGATTTAATGGACACTTATTCTGGAAGAAGAAGAAGAAGAAGAACAATAATGTGGCCTTTCTTCCATTTCAGAAAATGTCATTCATTTCAATTCACCCCACAAATGCAGATGAAATTTCCTAAAACACATTCTTTTTGTCGTTGATAAGATTTCATCTTTCCGAAAGAGCTGCAATTACTGATGTGCCTATAGAAATCAAACATTTTCTGTCCAGATATCGAAAACAATATATGCAGACACCAACCAAAAGCCACCCACAAAAAATATTTTTTGGCGAAATTTTCGAAGTCAAAGTCGACAGCTATTGTTTTTTTTTTTTATTATTATGAGTGACACATGTATCGTTTGTCAGCAAAGAAGGACAAAGATAAGTGGCATAATATTGTCAGACTCCCTGCCATTTATGAACATCTTTTATGATCCAGCAAGATATTATGTTCGGCCGCAAAACGGGTACCTACTCATACAGAAGCCTCCCAAGAAATGCCAAACATTCCACATGTCTTCTCAAAAAACGAGAAACAACATCCCTGCGACCGAAACCTTGTGTACTGATATTCTACATTTACCAAACATTCTACTTGGCCAACCTACTGCCACTTTCTGTCCTCGTTGAATCTAAGAATTTAGGGTAAGAGACCTTTCATAACATGTTGTGAACATGCTCGTAAAAATAGAATATTTTCAGGATTTTATTTACTCACCCTGTTAGGTGGTTGTCTGTGTTAATATTTTTGGTTATTTTCTGGTCGACCACAAAGGGAAAACAATAAACATGCCTGTTTGTTTATTTTGACTTTTATTTTTATCCAAATTCATGCATGTGCGTGAGTTTGCTTTAGTATTATATTTTATGCGTAAAAATTCTTACTTACTTGTCCCGTTTTTGCTTGTCCTCACTGTCGTCCTTCATAAATGAAGGTTGTAGACTGAACCGCCGCCGTAGATGTCTTCCCTTCATGATGTGGTCTGTTCGATTTGGAGGACGTCCTTAGAGACGATATCAGTTATTCACTGTATTCACTGTGTTCAGTATTTTCTTCAGCAGTGGCTAACGATGATAGTGTGGTAAAAAAGTCGGTTGTATACCCAATGGCTATTAAGGTCGATTGATTCTGGTTTATCAGTTTGATGAAGGATAACGTTGAATTACTTGCAAACTGTCTGTAAGGGAAACAAAAATAGAGAAAAAAAAGAAAGATGTTGAAGATATTTTTAGAATGCATATTGTTGACTATGGTTAATGAGCTGTTTTTTCCAAACAGGATTTGTATCTAATTTTATTTCTTACTTCAGGCAATAGAGAGAAAATAAATGGAACTAAAAGAAGACCATTGTTAGACAAAATAGAATTGGAATGAATAATTTGCTTAACGAAATGAAAACTCTTGGATTATTTTTTCCTAATCTATTAATTTGTTAGTTGGTAAGGTAAGGATATTTAACATTAGTTTCAGAGTAGTTAGAGCCAATGGACATTATTAAATCACATTTGAGGCTAACTTGCTCTCCTCTGTCGACATTGGAACAGTAAATTATCAACTTATTATTTCCTGTATGTTTTTTTGTTTTCTATTTTAAAGTTTAAAAAAACTACATACATACTTACTTACATACACATATAACATTTACTTAATTTGCGAGCAAACATTGCTTAAGCCGTTACGAGAGCCTTTCACCAGCCACTACTTTGGTTAGTCCAATGTAATTGGAATGTACTTCAGCCACAATGGAAATCGCCTATGGACTTGCTCTCCAACTCCCTTCCAAATAAAAAATATGCTTCCAAAAAACGAAGCTCTAATCTCGACCCCAACTGGAGCTTCAAAACAAACTTATTCCCCAATTTTAGTCCACCCTCCTCACTTATCCGACACAAAGCCCTTACACACCAATCTTCTAATCCCCCAATTCCCCCCGTTCCACCGAAGTCCCCGCGCCAACGCGTCTCTTTCAACTTAACCCCAACCATATTATTCCTTCTCAACCTTCTACGCCACCAAACCCAGCTAGCAACCCAATTCCCAACTTCGACCTTAAAACTGGAGCTAAGTACCCTAACTTCATTAACTCCCATACCTTAAACCCCACATCTCATCCCTCGTCCAACTCCATATCTAATCATTTATCTCTATCTCCCTCCTCCAATGCTCCTATTCTTGATCCCCTTTTTCACCCCACTGTTAAACTAACACAGCAAACCAATGGCACTACAGAAAATCGATATGCTCTCTCTAGGCTCAGAGAAAGAAAGATATATGAAACCATTCGTCTCTTTCTTGCCTATCTACATGACAAATCGGACTCGGTCTGCTACGAAGGGAAAACCAAAACCAGCGTCATGGTTTCCATCCAGCAGGAAGGCCTCCCTACCGACCCTATCAGTTTCAGAAACCTTTATGTCAGGTACCGCGAGATTTTTAACATGTCCCCTCAGAAAGTAGCAGACGACCTTGCTGCATTCGGCAACTATGTTCACTCTAAACGAGTATCACACCTACAGCGAAGCCGAGCCGACCACGACAAATTTTTTCGTCCATAACGTGCCTCCCTTGCCAGCGCTTAAACCATCCTGCCTCACACCTCCACTCCACAACATCCCTCTTACATTTTACTACCAGAATGTAAGAGGTCTTCGCTCTAAAACCAATGCTATCCTACGTCAATCGCATGCTCTTCCCTTTGATATTTACGCCTTGACCGAAACCAATTTGATTCCCGACATAAAGAACCAGGAATTGTTCCCTCCTACTTTTAATGTTTTCCGCGACGACGATCCTACCCGCACAAATAAAGATTCCCCCTGTCGAGGCGTCCTACTGGCGATGGACAACAGCCTTAACTCTTCCCCCATTACAATGTCTTCATCCTCTAAAGCCGACGTTGTCGCAATAAAAATATCACTGCCTCTCAAGTCCCTTTACGTTATATGTTGCTATATCCTACCAGCTCAACCTATCGAATCTTACCAATTTGTTATTGATGCGATCGATCATTTAATTGACCTGTCAGACCCTATTGATGATATCCTTATTTTTGGCGACTTTAATCTTCCTCAACTACAATGGACTCCATCAGATGATCAATCGTTTTTCATCGCTTCAAATGCCAACTCAAGGAATGTCTCTTCTTAGATCGCTTAACAGAGTCAAGTCTATGCCAAGTCAGTGGTATATCCAATTTTATGGGCAGGCAATTAGACCTTATTTTCACAACTCAACTCCTCAGTCTCACTTTGTCCCCTATCTCTCTCAACAATCGATAACTACCATCCCCCCCTTCTACTATCATTTTTTCATAACTCTTCATTCCAGTCCACTCCCCCCACAACTCTCTCATCCCACGACTTTCATAAAGCAAACTTTCACAAAATCAGTGAATATCTCAGCAGATCCCTCTTTAACTTTCACAACCTATGTTTAAATGATGCCTTATCCATTTTTTATAAAGAAATATTTAATTCTTTTTCCCTTTACGTTCCGTTTTCCCGCCTTAAAACATCATCTACTAGTCCTCCCTGGTATAATCACAATCTTCGTTCCTTACGAAATCAGAGAAATAAGTTATGGGCTGTTTTCCTGCGTACCAGATCCTATCAATTCCAACTATCTTGGTGCTTATCTTCATTTCACCGAACTTTATGATTCCCTTTACCAGCGCTACCTTAACAATGCGCAAGTCAACCTTATAAACCCCCCTAAGTCCTTTTTCCAATTTGTTAACTACAAAAGAAAGTCCGATGGTTACCCTCCTTCCCTCTCTTTCAATAACAGGTCATCAACCGATCCACTCACCATTGCCAACCTATTTGCCACCTTTTTTAAACAATCCTGCACCAACGACTCCTTTGTACCAGATCCATCCTATTTTAGTTACCTACTGAACTTCTCCAATGGCCCACTTCTTTCTCATATTTTGGACCCGTCTTATATCGAATATTAATTACACCAACTCAATGACGAACTCACACCCGGCCCAGATGGCCTCCCTGCCATATTTCTTAAAAAATGTTCTTCCTCTCTTTCCCTTGCCCTTTCTAATCTCTTCCGTCTATCCCTTTCACAAGGAGAATTTCCTCAGGTTTAGAAAACCTCCTTCATAACCCCGATCCACAAGAAAGGATCAAAGAATGAAATAACCAACTATAGTCCCATCGCTAAACTCTCCCACATACCCAAACTCTTCGAAAGTATTTTGTATGAAGCTCTAAGCTTCCAATGCAAATCACTTATTTCCCCTAGACAACATGGCTTCCTAAAGGGTAGGTCAACCACCACAAATCTCGTTGAATTCGTATCCTTTGCCCTCTCTGCCCTAGAGAATGGCAATGAAGTCGATGTAGTTTCAACCGATTTTAGCAAAGCCTTCGATAAAATCTCTCATCGGTTAATTATCTTTAAATTGTCTGCCCTCGGCTTTAAACCCATACTGTTAAAATGGATATCCTCTTACCTCGAAAACCGTTTTTACAGTGTTCGTTTTAGGTCAGCCCAGTCCGCTCCATTTTTGGCCACCTCTGGAGTTCCACAAGGCAGCCATCTCGGTCCCCTTCTTTTTATATTAACCATAAATGATCTCGATATGATCATCAAACACTCGTCTGTCTCCCTTTACGCCGACGACCATTTCCTCTCCCCATGACTCTTTCCTCCTTCAACAAGATCTTGATAGTTTCTCGATCTGGTGCCTCAAAAATTCTTTGGAACTTAACATCGCCAAATGCCAATCCATCACCTTCTCACATAAGCGGAACCAATCTCCTCCCCGACTCTATCTTCTCCATAACCAACCTATCTCCTCCGTACAGTCTCTTCGCGACCTCGGCATTTTGTGTGACAGCGAGCTCAACTTCCGTTTACATATGGATGAGATAATCCTCAAAGCCAACTCTGCACTAGGTTTTGTAAAACGGTGGTCCAAAGAATTCACCAACCCATACGTGACCAGGTCCCTCTATATTACTTTTGTTCGCCCCCTCCTAGAGTACGCCAGTCAAGTATGGTCGCCATATCATCATGTTCATATCTCGAGAATTGAAAGCATTCAGCGTCGTTTTCTTCGATTTGCTCTTCGAGGTATGCCCTGGGACGATCCTTTTAATCTACCCCCCTATCAAAATCGTCCCAACCTTATCAACTTAAACACCCTCGAAGATCGCAGAGATGCGCGTCCCTTTACAACTCTATTTTCCTCAACACTAACCCTCGTAATCTACGTACCCCTCGACTCTTCTATCTACCAACCCACCACACCTCCTATGGCGCGAACGAACCAATCTCCCGTATGCTACGTCAAATCAACTCAAACCCTACCGTCTTTGACTTTCACCGCACCACTTCCTACCTCAAATCTGTTCTCCTTCACCACTCCAACCAACCTTAGTTTTAAGTTTTAGTTTAAGTTTATTTTTTAAGTATAGCTTGTATTAAGCCGAATAAATGGGGACATTCGCCCCCACCAAAATTAAGAGAGTTACAGGAAGGAGATCTCATGTCTGCGTCAAGAATACCTATGTCGCCTTCCATTGAAACTAAGGTCTCTTATGACCAAAATCAGGTTGCAGGAAGCACTAACTCATTTGCAGAATTTTATTTTAAAAAATTTAGAAGCAGTAAAACGGACTAGTTCTTGCCTGAGCATCCAGCGCCAACGAGAAAGAAGATCAAAATTAAAGCATTCTTATTTCAAAACCAGCAGTCAAGTCAAACCATAAATTCCAGGCCATTAGATGGCTCCAAAACCGATCTAGGATGTGGAGCTGGTATCTTGACAACATTTGATTTCACTCCTCGTTAGTAAAACTTGCATCTGCATTCCAAATGAATATATACCCAATCCTGATTGCAACGAGCTATATTATAAAGAATCGATGTAGGGGGCGAGACATTTGCATCTGTAGCGGCAGCCAAGCTGTGTTTAGAGCCTTGTTGAATCCTCTTACCACTTCTAACGTAGTTCGAGAATGAAAAACTTCACTGAAAGCAGTTGGAAGTCTAAATTCACTGACTCTTGTCTGAGTCCCAGGTCACAACGGGGTCACGGGAAATGAAATCACCAATGAAATTACTGGACAAAACTCTGAGGAGAGTTTCTCAGGTTTGTTAGGTCTGCTTGTGTCCACGGATGACAGTTGGATTTTATATGAGCATAACTGCAAGTGGTAAGAATCCCCAGGTTTCAGGCAAACCAAACGAATTCTTCCCGACGGCATTATGAGGTTAACGGCCTTCCTGGTGTAACTCAGAAAGAAAGACTGCAGGCATTTAAATGTCCTGGGCATAAGTGATACAATATCCTGCAAGACTTGCTGTGAAAGTGATGATGACACCGCGAGTTACGTTCGCAACATCGGAACAACCTGTCGAAAACAAAAACATGTTGTTTTCACCACGCAGCATTACTACGCATCATTGATGCAGAAGCTGTTTGAACGAGTCATAGCGTGTGCTGCCTGGAATATGTGCGCGTTGCTTTTTCATCCTTCTTTTGGTTGGCTATTTTTGTTTGTGCACGAATTACGTGCATAGCATAGGATGGCAACAACTTGTGACTGACGCTTAAGTTGTGCGGCTGTTAATAGGCTATTCTTATGCTATTCTTATCATCTATTCTTTAAGCCTTATTTGTTTACTACACCTAATTGCCTTTTTTCTTTTTTGTTCGCTGTTATCATGACGCTAAGTTAGAATGTAAGCTTGGTTAGTTGCTCATTCATTGCGAAGAAATAAAAGAATTAAGTTATAAAAAAATATTCGTTTTATTTAAACATATTACTCGGGGAGCACTACGTCTGTGAATGTCGGCTGCAAATATGCTTACGTTTTGGCTACTGGTACTGTACGAACTTTAAGCGCTTACTCATTTTTCGTCAAATTTTTGGCATATTTGGCATCATGATGTATACGGGGCTTACTGCAGCAAGAATTAGTGTTAGCATCGTGTATTCAATGCGTTATAGCGGACGCCAATAAACGAAGAAAGTAAGTAAACTCTCATGGGTGATGGCTAAAATGAGGTTGTACTGACTTAGAGGGAGATGGAAGTAAGTTTTTTCTTTTCAAAACTTATAAGGAAGGGTACGGAAATATTGTATTATGATCTTGAAAATTATTTCAAGATAGTGATGAATGTTGCCGAATGATCAACACAGTAAGTATAACATTAATCACTCGACATGGAAAATGACACCCAAAGATTCTATGCTGTCGACTATTAATATTTCAACCAGAATTCGACAACTACTGTTATTTGTTTGTTAGTCATATGTACTATGTAAATGCAGACACCCATTTATATATAACCTATAGACGCAGTTTTGATATGATAGAAATGAGCTATTTAAACCCTCATTAAGCATCGGTTTCCCTGCCTGTATCATCCTAATGGTAACTATGGGGAAATCAAAGTCAAAGCGAATCTCTCAAAGTCGAAATTTACGTTAGCCAAAATGTTTTTCTACATTTTATGATGTCGGACATTGAGGTCCAACAAATTGGAAAAGCTCAAATGTCAACACTTTCACTTTATCGGAAAACGCAGACAGATATTAGTAAATCATTTGCAACCGGGGATAAAATAAGTCTTCTGCTGTCATCGAAAGTAAGTTTCGATTACCTATGAACTCAGTGCGGAGATCAGGTGGAGATATATTATTGCCACTAGCTATTGCTTTCGTCAACGAAGGCAAGTAGCAAACGAAGTCTTGTCTTAAAGTATCACGGGCGTACCAGTCAGTAAAAGTCACTTATTGTCTTTGTCCGCTCCTTTAAAAGGACGAACCTCGTCAAAAGAGGCTGAAAATTTTCTTGATCTGTATCAGCGGAATTAAAAAATTAAGACTCACCGATGAATGTGTGCGTCTTACTGCGCTGGTTGCATCCAATTGCAGCCTGAACCTTTAGTTGGCTTGGACTGACATGTGAAACAAATGGAAACTAATGCACCATCACTGCAAACATCGACGGAATAATGCAGCAGAAAAAGGTAACACTTTAAATGTTCTATACATGGTACTAGTCAGCTATGGATCGAGTTATTATTTGCGATACTTTAACGATTTCAAAAGTAAAATAAGTAAGTTGGAATGTATTTACAACCAAAAATACTCTCCCAGAAAATTGATGCATATTGTAAAGCCATGACGTTCAAATTTCTGAAAAGATAGGAAGTATATAATTGAATAATTCAAATACTCTAATGACAAGTTTTTACTAAATGTCTTAGGAAACTTAGCGTCAGGTGAAAATGGAATGAAAGATCAATTACACGATTACACAATTACTTTCTACAAAATCAAAAAATTATCAATCCAACTCATGCTCAAGTATGTGTTCAGAACCATGTTCCCACATTATCCCTTAACAGAGCTTAATTTTCTGAATGAGTGCCACAAAGTGAGAACAGTGCTATCATGTAGCTTGCAAACAATTCCCCTCTACCCACTACAACAACTCAATCGTATTAGCCAAAGCTGTATAGGTTCACTAATTACATTCCATTTACCTCCGCAAATGATAACGTGATAATATGTATAACGCAAAAGAAACGTTCAACATACACAACCACAAACCACAACTAATTGACAATCAAATCTAATCCCAAAAATTTGTTTTCTCAAACATCTTTACACCGGCAGTACAATCTTTATCCTGCCAATGTATAATAAACCAGGATATGGGTGACAAATTTTCTATTTACCCAATGGCCACGTAAATAGAAACTTGAGCAAATGTATCTGCACCCAATTGAAACAAAAACGCCAAAAGTCAATTCCCTCCTAATTGACCCTGAAACTACAGGCTATATTGAAGTTTAGTATTATGTGATGTGCCATGAACCACTCAATCAACCAACTAGTGGTCCTGACAGAACCACATAGACCGACCTGATAACATGTGTACACAATAGGTAATGGTAGATCGTAAATGGATATGGAGGAGAGGAAACAATTTCGAATTGTTCCCTGGGATTGGGGTTTCCAGGGCATTTCCGAAAATCAATTTATGTATCCCTACACCACCAAATGGACCTTTGCAGGAGTCAGAAGGAACATATCATTAAAAATATATTCGATTCAATTCTTGTCATCCTGGTTCTTTCGAGAAACCTATTTGCATACGCCATAGCGACTTATTGTCATCAGGTTTTGACATTTCTTTTTCTTATTTTCAAAATGTCAGATTCATTTTGAATTTTTTTTCTGAAATAATTGCTTTCACAGCATGGGTAACGTTAATTATTAATGAGAACATCTTTACTATAAAAGATTATGGGTACAACCACTCAAACTGGTGTGTCCTTGACTCGATTTCTTGAGCTAATTAAACGATATCCCATCTAAGAGAGAGAGAGAGAGAGAGAGATAAGAACGAAGCAGAGAAAAGGAAGAAAATAAGTAGGATTTCACTTGAGATGGAAATAGCTCAGCGTAATGATTTATCCTTTCTTTTCTTTTGGAGAAGGAGGAATGGTAGTTATTAGTTAATAAGTATGTAGGTACATGGGTTTTACTTTTTGGAAAAAATGTTCGGAGAAGATTTAATTTATTCGCTATTAGAAAAACTACTCGTAACTATTTTACAAAAAATATTTTCAACTTTAAGTATACTCGTATGTATGTTACCAAATTGTATCTTATATCTTGAGGAAGAAGGAGAAAATCGACACTTTTATGCCATGACGGGAATGGCTAATCATTAAAAGACGAACGTACCGTAGATTATTTCTCGTGATCAAATCAACGGTGTGGTCGATAGTCAGGTTCGCCAATAACTTATGCGAGCTTCTCAAACATATTTCGAGCTGACACCAATAAACATATCGCAAGATGGCTCAATGAGATGAAATAGAAATAACGGCCTTTGAATTGTAAATGATTGAATATGCAACCGACTCAGGAATATGCAACCCTTTTTTCCAAATTGTCTTAGAATCAATGTAAATGAAATAAGGAGGATGAATTTCAGAAATCCACTCGAAATAATAGGTCCTTGAAAAACTGCCTTAAACCAAACAATATGCGCTCTTACTGCAAAGCAGATAGAACCATCATACAAGTAGTGCGATGGCCGAGCCAGGGCCGTATCTAACCTAAAGTTGACGACTTATAGGCCGAGCTATTTGAAGGCGACTGGAGATAACGTGGTAAGGCATATGAGTTTGATCAAAGGTATGCCCTATGAATTGCTTGGGAAGAATTATTTGAACAATCTTTAACTAAGTATAGAGGTGTACGATTGTACCTGATTGATGAATATCAGTGTTAATTTGGCCAGGAAAAGACAGCAGCCTCTAAATCTTAACGTTACGAGATATGTTTCAGAAAACCAATAATATTCAGATCGATATACACCATCCTTTATCGATTTAAAGTTTGCATAAAATGGCATTTATTCAGATTAAGATTATTTTCAATGCAGATGGAGAATACTCGTACACACCGCTTCATCAAGGTCGATAAGAATCTCACCGAGACACTTCGGTATCAAAACGCTACTATGTACTGTAATGTGATTTATTGAATATCGTTCCTGAAAAATTATGAAATGCCAACACGATTCTCAAAAGTTTCGCTTGTGTCAACAATAGTAACATAATCGGAGAATCCAAAGTACTTCCAGGAACATGTTCGCAACCATTTCATTTTGAAATTGGTCACGCGGTAAACGAAAGCAAAACGAAGAAGGTACATCCTTAATATAAAAAGAAATATTCAGCTGAGATAAAACATCGCTTCAGAGAGATATAATTTTGAATTAATTATGGGCTTTTTGTGGCTGTCCCCGCTATTAACTTTGACGATGCCGCAGCGCATAACTTTTGCTAATTACTGTTTTTTTTTTGTTCTCTTGGACCACTAAGGTAATTCATATAAGACCTTTATCGCCCTGTTGTACAGTCGAGAACCATCGTTTTGTAAGCAAATACATTTTTAAATTTTCTGATCGGTTTTCATAGGTACTGAATTGAAACTGAACAGATTGTACAGCGATATCGATTTGGTCAAGAGAGGCCAAATGCAACGATTATGATGGCTAGGACATGTAGAGAGCGGATAGGCACCAATGGGTCGGTTAGACAAATCGTCGAATTGCACCGGAAAAACAGCGCAGTACAAAATTCCGATTCATATGTCACGCGCAAGTTCAAAGACATCTCAACTTACTCCCCGTGCATAACTGGAGGCTGTGAGCTTACAATCAAGCTGGATGGCGAAGCTTTCTAGTTAAGCTTTAAGTAATTTCACAACGGACCATATCGCTATCTAAAATACCTGTAAGGTGGAGTACTTAAAGATCTCAACATACATAAATCCGCTGGTCCAGATGGTATATCCCCCCCTTCTTCTGAAGAGGTGTTCTTCCACGCTGCCAAAACCACTGCGTAAGCTTTTTCCATCAATCCTACTCTTTAGGACTCTTCCCGAGCAGATGGAAAATAGCATTTGTCCATCCCGTCCCTAAAAAAAGCGAATGAACTTCTCTCTCCTCCTACAGACCCATTGCACTTACGTCCCTTCTTTCTAAAGTCATGGAAACGCTAATAAATCGTCAACTCATGAAATATCTCGAAACACGAAAACTTCTCAATGACCGGCAGTACGGTTTTCGTAGCAACAGGTCCACTGTTGATTTGATGGTATGTCTCACCAAAGTGGAACCAAAACGTTCATCAATCTGGTGAAATCAAGATAGTTACACTTGATATTTCTAAGGCATTTGACAGAGTTTGGCATCAGGCTCTTTTGTCGAAAATGCGTTCATTTGGGATCGACGACTCTCTTCTTCAATGGATTAGAAATTACCTTTCGGAACGTTCAATTCAAGTTGTTTTCGACAGTTTCAAGTCTGATATTCACGAAATAAATGCTGGTGTGCCCCAGGGCTCTGTTCTGTCTCCGACACTCTTTTTAATTTTCATTGATGATCTCTTGACTGCTACTTCTAATCCAATATATTCCTTTCCTGATGACAGTACTTTCTGCTTTTCATATTCGTTTCCGGACTCACGGCCCTGCTCTTCGGCTGTAGAACGAGAACGGCAGCGTATGCTAGCTCATTAAATTCCGATATCAACAGCATAACCAATTGGGGAACTATCAACAGATTATAATTTAATGCTTCCAAAATACAATGCTGTCTGCTGTCGCTAAAACGAAATTTAAACACCCATCCATTATCCATGAATGGCACTTGCATCGTCAATACCGTACATTTTTCCATTCTCGGTGTGTGTCAGTGACTGTTTACGTTGGAATGACTACTATACATATTCGATGTCGCCAAAAATGCTGCGAAATGTCTAGGTTTCCTGAAGCGATGTAAGAAATATTTTACCCCCTCTGATCTGGCCTCAATATATAAAGCATTCATCAGCCCAAAATTGGAGTACAACGTCCACATCTGGTCAGGTGCTCCTAAAACATCTCTGCACTTGCTAGATAGGATTCAAAATCGTGCGATAAAACTTATTGATGATACTAATATCAATCAATGGACACCCTCGAACACCGACGAAATGTCGTGTCTCACTTTGTTTTATCGCTATTTCCACCAACAGTTCTCCACTGAAATCGCCAGTAGCATTCCGCCCATTCTCTACTCTAAATATCTTGATTCGTTCCTAAGCCGTACCACTCGCTTATGGAATGCTCTGCGGATCTCTGTATTTCCTGGTCGTTATAACTTGCAAACATTTAAAAACAATGTACATCGGTACCTCTCTTTTCTTCCTCTCTAAATTTACTTTGCCCGCGCTGTGTACAATCACCTTAAGGGTACTCAAAGCCCTTGAGCGCGCGCAGATATTTTATAAACTATGACGCAATATAACACGGGCTCGAAAACGTTCATTACAAAATTCTGACTACTTACTTACTTACTTATGTCGAGCTGCAGTTCGGGGTGAACCTGGGCCTCAACTAACAAGCCTCTCCAGTTAGTCCGGTCTTTAGCTATCATTCTCCAGCTGCGCACTCCAAGTCGAGGTCCCCTTCTAGTTGAGCGCGCCCCATAAGGTGAAGTTTTTCAGCCGGAGCACTAGTGTCCATTCTCTCTACATGTTATAGCCATATCAGGTGACTGATGCGTAGGCTTCAGACTAGGTCAATCTAGTTGTACAGCTCCTATAGTTCGTCGTTGGATCGTCTTCTTCCAAGCCCGTCAACGCAAACAGAACAGAACAAAGAATTTATCTATTGTTAGAGACCATGTTTCTGCTAAACCCATTTTGGCAGCTTCTGTTTCAATACTAGCAAACGCACCGGTGGTAGCCCATTTAGTTTTTCAATTATGTCAATATCATCGGCGTACGCTAGTAGTTACACAGACTTTTGATTTTGCTTTGTTCACTTGTGAGTTCCGCACAATTCTTTCAAGTATGATTTTAAAGAAGTCACATGACAGCTTTTATAAAATCTTTATTGACATCAAAGGTATCAGTTAAGTCGTTACCGACCTTGATGCAGCAGCGAGCGTTCTCCACAGTCATTCTGCACAGACGGACGAGCATACGCTCCTGAGAATCCATTGTTGGTGCATGCTCTCCACGAAGTCATTTCTAGCAGCTTTGAATTCCTCGTCCGGTAAGCCGTCAGGTCCACCTGATTTGTTGGATTTTAGTTTAGATAGTGCTATCCTTACTTTGTTCTAGTCAGGCTGGCGAAAGTTTTGGTTATTATCGTCTAAGTTTAATGGTATATTCTGCCTGACGCCGGAATGTTGCGCTTCTTCGCACCGACTCCGACTCTACTACAATGTTTCCTTCTTCATCTCTTAGGCTTCTGTATGGGTTTTCTTGCCTTAACACGTTATATTATGGGAAATCGCCTATTACGATTTGAACGTTATATTTCGGAAATTTCTCACGTGTTATGTCGCTCAGCTCGTAGAAACATTTTTTGGCGGCGTTGTCCTTATCTGCCGTAGGAGCATGCGCACATATAAGACTTATATACGGATTATCATAGGACTCTCGCTCACGTGTCGTATACGGTAAATCCGCATCCGAAGAAGTGATATTTCAATTACCATAGTATATATCATAATTCTCCATCCTCCGTGTGACAGGCCCATCTCATTTGGTAGGTAAGGCAAGCATTTCGCTACGAAGTTCATTGTTGCTTTGTTGGCCCAAACCAATGTTCTAGCAGGTTCCTACAAAATTCTGACTAAAAGTCGCCAACATAAAATGTTACACCTGTCCAATAACGTGGGTGTCGAAATTTACCTTCATAACTCTCAACTCAATACATGGAAACTACTAAAACTTACTTTCTCCTTTATCTTTTAAAAGATAAATTCCATCGTAATTAAGACCATCTGTTTCCTATGATATTCTAGACTTACTATCGATTTCTTGGAAAACAATTTTCAACCACTCCATATTGTTTTTTTTCTCTTTCTTCTGCATCCTACAATATTACTACGTGTTCGCTTCGACCTTGACGCAAAAACCCAAAAAGCCCACCTACGAGTACATGCCCAAAATCTGTTATATGATTCGAAGGAAAAGTGAAATCCATCGCTGATAAAAGAAGACATTCTTTTTCTTTCAATTATCCACATATTTACATATAAACCTATAAAATAGGTGAGATAACAAAGATGTCCAAATAAAGTTAACAATAGCACCTATAATACCAACATCAACAGCACGCATTTTAGATATAACCCCTTAATGTATGGTGAATAAATTTATGTCGGAGCTAACGTCAAATCCTGATTATCTTCATCCCTTGTACTCAAAGTATTGTACAAGCACAAATAAACAGCCGTAGGGGAGCAAGAAAAATGAGAAAAAAAGACAACCATTATAATTAATAGCACCCATCTGTTTACGGACAGACAGTCAATGGCCAACCAAACACTTAATACCACCCTTTTCACATTCCTTTATGACTGCCGCCACATCTTGTCAAAATATGATAAATGCCAAACAAACATGACCGTAATTGTAAAGAAAATACGAGTACATTGTTTATTGTGTCTTTTTGCCCATGATAGTTTCATACCCGCGATTATGGCATACTCAGCTTAAAGTTCGATGCTCTCATTACTTTGTGTCCGTTTCTAATTTTAGCTTGACGCCCTTTGGTGCCAATATTTCATGGAAAAAAAAGAAAAACCAAACCAAAACCAAAAGCGAAGCCAAAATAACTTTCTTCTGTTGGCCATAGTGCATTCTCTTTGATTTATCGTTTTTCGAAGGAATTTTTTCAATTTTTTTTTTGCAATTTCCTTCTATGTCCTACTTATTTTTTAGTTGGCGAAGAAAAACAAAATCTCTGGCCAAATCCGAGACTGAGATTTTTTTCCCTTTTAGTAGTAGTCATCGTATGAGCTTTATATCCGGATTGTGTGCCTGAAAAATGACAGGAAATATACGGGAAACAAGAAAGAATAAAAGTTGGAAAATAAAAGTATTAAGAAAAAATAAATAAAAAGAGAAAAACATTATCCACGTTTATATTTGTATTGGTATCCTTGGAGTTTTATTACCACATCCTTTAGGACACCATACCACGTAAACCGGAACGAGTAAGATTTTTTTGAAACCTGATTTCTAAAGAATGCTACAGAGTACAACAACCTGGAGGTAATAATATCATTCACTTATGTACATACTTTAATAGAACAAGGACACAAGAAAGTCCGTTGGAGCTGTTATTTAAAAAAAAATTGTGTTTATAATGTGTTTGATTTGCGTCCTTTCATTCATTTTTAAGAAATAAAGCGTCTCTTCCGAGAAAGCTTTTTGAAAGTTGTGAAGTACTTAATGAAGAAACTTTTTGAGGAAGATTGAACAGCATACTTCAATTTTTTGTAAACACATCTCGAGTATATTAAGTGAACGATTATAGACAATATATTGTATAAGAATTTTTAAAGAAAGGAACTGAAGGTACTCGCACTATAAAATTCAGGGCTTTTAGATCTTAAAATAATAATAAGGTATCGTTCTTTAATAATAAATTATTGGTATGGTAGCCCGCAGTAGGCTAATGCATAGTCTTTGCAATCGACTGTGTTGTTCGCCTTGTCCCACTGAGAGGGAATCTACTACGATTTTTTTCCGACGGCGAATGGCGATAGAGTTTGACGACTTATTATAGGCAAAAGCGATTGCCTGCCGAAAGTGTAGTGATGGCAGGAACATAAATTACTTTTTCTGCTTTGCGGTTGGAACCCAACCCCCCTGTGTCAGCGAACCCAGCCAGTACTCAACGAAACCATTTTATTAAATTTTCACCTGGTTCTTTCCCCAAAAATATCAGTCATGTGCTAGCAAAAATTCTTAATGAAATATGTATGAGCAACCTTGAAATGAAAAATCTGCTGACTCAGTTCTTTTATTGCTTTTATCAAGTTTTTGGACTTAATGAATGGCACTATGACTTTCGCAGCAATAGACATACTGTGTTCGTTAGGCCTTCATTACTTACAAAGTCATTAAACAGCTGTTAGCCTAAGTATATGTTCTGCCTGGATTGTGTCTAGTCATCTGAACCGTGAACAATAGATACTGGATTGCCAAGAAATTAATTTCAAATAAAACTCTTTTTTAATATAAGAAATTAACTTTAGTCAATTTGTATACATAGTGTGCCCTAATTCGTCAAGGATAATTTGGGAAATGATTTTGAGTATATTCTAAGAAAAAAGATCGTTCTACAGTAAAGGTCTGTTCCCAATGTTGATATCGTTTATCGAAGATTTAAGAAAAGGCTTACTTTGGTGTATCCTGACCCATATTAATGGATATTGCTCTGTTAATACTACTGGCAGAAACTTCGCTTAGGACTTTGTTTCTAGAAGGAATACCAAACTTATAATATCTTGTTTGAGTATTCAGATATCAACTTTCTATGCCTATGTTAATTTTTGATATTGAGGTCACTTTTCCCCAGGAAATATACATAACGTTTTACTCTTTTTTTATGAACGTAACAATAATGAAAAACAAAACAAAAAGTGTGTGGTCAGGGGACCCACGTTAGGAACGACGCTCCCTTCGCCTTGTTCTTTGACTCCTAATGTAATAATATAAATTTATTTTTTGGGAATTTTTG
The DNA here is from genome assembly GCA_949129095.1 of Volucella bombylans. Lineage (NCBI taxonomy): Eukaryota > Metazoa > Arthropoda > Insecta > Diptera > Syrphidae > Volucella > Volucella bombylans. Next base: position 26,653,212 of record OX422142.1, on the reverse strand, counting down.
CTAAGTTAAATGGTAACGTAAGTAGTGCTACTCCGTGAGTCCGGAGTTCAATTATGCAAATCTTAATTATTTCATTTCGTTCAATTGGGTACAGAAATAGATCTGTAAATTGATTTTTTTTTTATTTTGTTACAAAACTTAAAACTGAAACTTACAAACTATCTACATATATGATAAATAAATCTTAACTTATTTAACCTGCTTATACTAGCTTATTGTATATAATATATATCATACAAATTTTTTTTATAAATTACCCCTTTTTTTACAGAAGTACTCTTTCGTCTTCAATAATATTTTCTTGTACTTTTTTTTCTGGTATCTACCCCAACCCTATCTAAATCTATGTAAGTCCGCCACGGCTGAAAAACTAGGTTAACCGACTTTGCTTCCGAGTGAAGCTATCTTATACTAAAGGAATTCGACGAAGAAGCCTCCTCTCAGACTTTAGTATTCTGTATAAGTAAAGACAAGCCCTCTCAAATACCCGAATCTTTTCCAATAAACTTTCTTTCACTTTGAACCACACCGTATATCCAAATATAAGCATAGGCTGGTCCTTCATCCTCGCATCGAGTTGGCTGCTATAAAACAGTGTCTTTATAAGGCAAAAGCACCTTTGACTTTGGCCAGATCAACATTTACCTATATGTTTGTTAAAATACAGATATTGATCTAGCGAGATCCCAAGGTGTCTGACTACATTTGGACAGCAAGTGACTGTCCATGTTGTCCCCCGATCGAAAACTTCCACCAATTCTTTCTGGTGTCTCTAGAGGTCATGATTTCTGAAAGTTGATTTTCAACTTCCAGTCATCGCAATATCGTTTAATTTTATCGAAGTCGCGTTGAAAAAGTATATTAATGACCTCGATCTTTGGATCCGGTCTGTACGCTATTAAGCCGTCTAATTAAATGCTGAATAGGATCGGCGAAATTTACCGCATCTTGTTGCAGACTGTTTTTAATGTGAAATGTTCCAACAGAAGTCACATCGCCATTTTTTACGATGAACTGCCGATCTGTGAGCATATTGAAAAGAATATTCAGAATTGGTTTACTAATGCCCAAACTTTTCAACTTGAAAAAGAGTCCCTCTAACCATACGGTATTGAAGGCTTTTTCCAAGTCAATCAGGCAGGCACCAGTGCACTGGTTTGCAGTGGTCGATTCGTTGGACCCAATTTTCAACGACTCGGCCACACATTTCGGCCGAAACGGCCGCTATTTCGCGTTCAATGTTGGCTCTGAGCTCTTCCAACGTCGCCGGCGTGTTGGCATAAACCAATGACTTAACGTAGCCCCACAGAAAATAGTCAAGCAGCGTTAAATCGAACGAGGCGGCCAATCGACTGGCCCATTTCATAAGATAACACGCTCACCATATTTACTCTTCAATAAATCTATTGTAGCGTGTGCATCCTGTTGAAACCACGTGTTGTTCAAGTCCATATCTTCCAATTCGGACCAAAAATAATATGTGATCATGGCGCGATAACGCTGACAATAACGTGACGATCGTTATCGTCGACGAAAAAATATGGCCCAATAACGCCGCCGGCATGCAAACCGCACCAAACAGTTGTTTTTTGTGGATGAAGTGGTGATTCATGAAGCACATGTGGATTTTCACCCGACCAATAACGCATATTTTGCTTATTGACGAACCCTTACTTTTTACTTTTAAATTTTTATTGTTTCTTTCATTATTAACTTACATTCTAGACAAAAATGATTAAATCTAATTTGACAACAACAGTTACTTAATCTAGCTTACTGGCTCTTACCGAACGCTCTAAACTTAACAATTTCATTCAATTTTGCCTTTCGGCCTTAAAAAACTATCTTACGATTAAAATTATCTATAAATTATAAAATATGTAACATTTCCAAGAAAAATAATTTTAGAAAAACTTAGATACCGTATCCTTTTATAATTTTATATAAAACTTAAAACTATGACCCTATTCTACTTAACCTACCTAAGCTACTTAATCTAACTTAACTATAATCGGGGTGGTGAGCACTCGTAGCCTCTCGCACCGGGTGGTCACCATCCCAATTGCGATTTCGGGCGCCCTTCATTAGTCAACATCGTGCACACGCACCACCAAGACTTAACCAATGCGATAAACCACTGGTTATTTCTCAGAGGTGCGGCCTCATGCTAACGAACACGGCCTTTCCACGAGATCCCCCTAACTATGCCTACTCTAACTTACAACTAAGAGGAATATGTTACCTTAGTAACATACCGACCTAGGAGAGCAAGCCTACCCTTTCTCCTTCTTGAAGCCACCAGAATTCGGTGTACTGTTTCTCGGCATCGATCCGATCCCTGTCTGCAATCGCGGGACTAAAACGGAGGAGCTCCTGAGTATTGGCAACATACCCGTCGTAGATGAGCCGCTTGTCCCTCGCACCGCGGTGGCGGTGGTATATTACCGGGGTACCATCCCTACTTTGTATTAACCCTTTAGCATCAATATGGAGGAAAGCCTCTGGCGGGATAAAGCCCGATAGAAGTGAGCTCTCGTGGTACATTTCATTGGGGTAATAAGCCCCAAAGATCAGGCCATTATCGTTAGTCATTGCTCTTGCAACGTGTCATCTTAATCAGGAAATTGTCAATCCTATTCAGATCAGCCCCATCGTAAAGGACTTTGTTGGGATAATATTTTTTGTACTCTGATTCTGGTGTTCCGTACAAGCCAAGACAAGTCCTAAGACACTGCCTTTCAAACACCCGAATCCTTTCCATCTGATACGGCGCTACATTGAACCACACGGGACAACCATACGCGATGACTGGCCTGATTAGGGCCACATAGCATATGACTTTCACCCTGGAGACAAGTTGACTGCTGTGAAACAGCCTTCTTGTCAGGGCTAAAGCCTTCTTGGCTCCAGCAAGACAAGCATCTATATGTTTGTTATTGACGAACCCATTGAGCCAAAAATGAGCTTCGTCACTGAAGATGATTTTGCGATGAAATTCATCAAATTGGCGCATCTTCTCCAGAACCCAATCGGAGAACGTACGTCGCTTCAAATGGTCCATCGGCTTCACTTCTTGAGTCAGCTTGATCTCGTATGGGTGTAAACCAAAATCCTTACGCAAAATACGCCATAATGTGGTCTGAGCGATGCCCAATTCTTGAGAACGCCGTGGAATTGACTGATTTGGATCGTTTGCTACGGACGCCTGCACGGTAGCGATATTTTCGACACTTCAACCAACCCGTTGTCTCACTGACACGGCAACATCGCACAACGAATATGTAGACTCAAATTTTTGCACTAAACTTGTTATTGCCGAGAATTACGACTGAAAATTTAAGTTAACGCTCTTAAAGTTGCAGTCACCGACTCCGAATTTCGGTAGAAAATTTTTATAATTTGCAGACGTTGCTCATTGGTGTACTTTACCATATTGGAAATGTTGAGTTTACTGAATAAATTAACAGTGACAGCTTGATGATTAGTGAAAGAGTGCGTTCACAAATTAAATTCAAAGTTGTCAAATCCTTGTTGGAAAACCCTTTAGTTTAAGTATTCCACTATTGTCTCGATATAGGTTTGTATTGGGGCTTTGACAAATGCCATATGTGTACATAAATACTCGTACGTACATACGAGTGTCTGCTTTGAACCCATATAATAAAAATTACAAATTCCATATTGCTTATAAGTTAAAATTAAAAGAAAAAAAAAAACTGCATTACAGCTACTATTTAATGATTAAAATAGCTACAAAATTATTAAATTATACTTTAAATCCGAAACCTAATCGCCCCCACAAAACAAAACTCGACTTCCACCGATTATTTTGTCTAATACACGTGCCTTCATTCTGGTAACGTTATTCGTGCCAAAACCAAAAAAGTGATTTAATTAATTCCGCTTATTTGGTTACTGTGTTTATTTTTCCACCGATAACTGCAACCCGGATCTACTGCTGTCTTCTTGTGTCTTGTTGTCGCGAAAACGCGCAGCAAAAATTTATCTAGATACAAAATACTCGCTGCTGGAAAACGGAAAACGTGTGAATGCATTTGCGGCTAAAAGCAACAATCGATTATAATTGACAAAACACTTATCGGGTTTAATTTCGGGGTTATACAATTTTTATTGGATATATTTTGTGGAGATTTGTTGATTTATAGATAAAAGGTGATGATAGGGGGAGCAAAACAAAAAAATAGGGAAACATTTCCACGAAAAACTAGAGAGTTCTGCGATTCTATAAATGAGTTCACTATTGTGATGTTGGTTTCAGTTGGGACATTTGATTATTATTATCGTTGTGAAAGGAAAAACAAAACAAAGTAATTTGTTTAACTAAAGGGCAGTGAAATGGGGTAGAATTTACTCGAAACTCGTGCCGTAACATTTGCAAATATTAAATTTTTAGCCATGAGTGTCAATAAGTGTGCTTCATTCCATTTCACTTTGGTGAATGAATGAGTATTTATTATTCAATGAGAATAAGTGTTAAGATATAATTGCTATGCAATCTGAGATTTGAATACCGCAAGCTCATCTATTATACAGTACTGCATTTAGTTGCATGCTCTGTTCAGTTCTGCTCGATGTTTCTTCATGAAAAGTCACTTCGGGTCCTTCCTTATAAAGCAATCTCCAAAACTCTCACGTAAAATTTAAATGTTAGATATGTACAAAATATACAGTCTTAGAAAGCCCTCGACTATTCTTTTCTGGATTCACATCTTATGAAAAAAATTGCTTTGAACTAACAAGAGATCCAGCAACTTTGCAAAAATCAACCTGCACTCACTTGATTCATTAACCCTAGATTCGATTTTCTCTTGTCTTTCGATTCAAAGACCTGACAGCTGAAAATTTTGCTCACATTGGGGAGTTGAATAGCATGCGATCGGGTGTTTGTGATGAAGTTCTTGCCTAACCCTCCCCTGTGGTGGTTTCTGGGAATTGTGTCCACAAACCCTTGTACTCACTGGCGGAAATGCCAAGTGCGCTCTCTAGTCTAGGTAAAGTGGCTGAGCAGACAGCGTTTTTAAACTTGTACCACTACCGGAACGGGAACACAATCTCAGATAACAAATGATCAAATGACGATAACTTTTGTCTATCGTACTCGAACAAAGATAGGTTTCGGTAATATCAACAGTCTTTTCGTTCCAAGCAGAGAAATACGTGACAATTTTATATAGCGTTAACCGCTATAAGATAGCTGAGTGCAAAGATCAGGAAGAGATTTGATGCCATCAAGAAAGGTCCAGATTAGCTTACTGGTTTTTGCATCATCATGGTGGCAGAATATTAACAGTCAAGTTCTCGAGAAGAGTAAGAAACGCCGTTTTGGCCCAAATGATGAGCAGCTGATTTTTCTGTCCATATCTTGTATGTCCCTTCTCTCATTGCTTTTACCTCGATGTGATAAGTGTAACCGGAGGATACCAAATCGTGAAACATTTCCAGTTACCGAAACCCCGAGTACGAAGCTGTGCAATTGCCGAGAGAGTTTCGAACCAATTCTGGCAAAGCTGAATCAACATTTCTGCTACGTCTGAATAAGTCATTACCATTCGCTCAAGCGGTGAATATTCGGTGAAGTCCCGATATGTAAGGTGCAAATGAAATTTTAGTTCTATGAAATATATGACAATACCGCGCTTAAAAACATAATGAAAGTGATAACGGTTTACAGATTTGTATAACATTAATTCTGCAGACATTGGAGACACGTTGCTTGAAAATTGAAGCCGCAAAAAGCAGAAACTCATCTGAAAAGCAGAGAATATTAAATCACGCTTTAATAGTTCCCTTGCCGACATTAGAAAAGATGGAGAGCGGATGGAATGGCTTCTGATATGCATATGTTAGTTACAATACCATGGCCGAGGTGTTTTACTAGCAATCCGGAACTGTTTTCGCACAACTCCTGTTGACATTCCCCATGCTGACAACTTTGAGTTAGTATGTGAAGATAGTATTATTCTAGTATGGGATTTCAGCCTCCCTCACCTAAAATGAAAGGTTATATCAGATTAGTGCAGTACCTAGTACAATAAACAGACAACCAGCATCTGATTCGGATAACTGTGTCGTTTATACGAGTAATCATCTTCTTTCTTTCCTAGACAGCCTTCATATGTGTCGATTCGGAAAATTCATTTTCATTTAACTTCCGATAAACCGAGTTTAAGTTTGTCTGTTAAAGTCTCATCAGCAACATCAACTTTGACTTTATTGCTGAGGCAAATAACATTGATCTTGCCCTATCAACTTTCTATTCATTAATTTCCTCCTGCATTGCTCAATTGGCTCCATATACCTTCCGAAATGACTAGTACAACGAGGATTTGCGTTCTCTCCGTAATAACAGAAACAAGTTGTGGCACAAATCGATCTGATTCCGAGTATAGTAACTATAAATTTGAATACAATCTTTTTTCATAACTTTGTGAGTTCTTTACCTTGAGTACCTTTGACGCATGCAATTTAGCTTAGTCTCGAACCCTAAACGCTTCTACCACCCAAAAACCATTAGAAATTTCTTTGCCTGTCATTTTAACAAATCCTTTTCTAAGAAACTGTACTGAGACGTCATCCATATCGCTAAATTTAACAACATCTTAGGTATCTGAAAACATTACCAAACTTAAAGATGGTTTTTCGTCCGGCCCTAATGGCCGGTGTAATGCATTTCGGCCCTCCCTGTCTACCCTATTTAATCGATAACTCTTTTGCGTACTCGAACTTTTCGAAAGCATAGTCTATCAACAACTGCATCCATACTGTAGGCCAACTATATTCATATATCAGCACAGTTTCATGAAAGGTAAATCAACCACCACTAACTTAACTGAGTTCATCTCTAGGACGCTCTGTGCCTTAGAAGATGGTTATGAAGTCGATTCAATTTCTCACCAACTTATCATTTTTAATCTAAAAAAAAATATCCCACCCCATTACAGCAAAATCTGGTGTCCCTCAGAGTAATCACATTGGATCAATCATCTTTATCCTAACGACTAACGATATAAATCTCATTTTAACAAATTCTAATATTTGTATTTTCGCTGATAACATGTGAATATCCAAAATCATTTCATTGCCTCCTGACTCCCATGGCTTGCAAGATGACTTAAATAAGTGTCCCACTTCTCCTGATCTGAACTCACCGCACAAATTGCGAACACTTTGAACCAATATCTAGAATGATGCGTATAGCAAACAACTACGCCGAGGTTTTTGACCTAAATAGCAGCAAATACGAAATCAAAAAAGCACTGCTAAGTGTGCCACTCCCTTAACATCTCCCGAGACCACCATTTCTTCTCGCCCCTTACTTTTACTTTTAAATTCATGTTTATTGTTTCTCTCAATATTAACTTACATTCTAGACAAAAGTGATTAAATCTAATTTAACAACAACAGTTACTCAATCTAGCTTACTGGCTTTTACCGAACGCTCTAAACTTAACAATTTCATTCAACTTTGCTTTTCAGCCTTAAAAACTATCTTACGATTAATCTTATCTATAAATTATAAAATATGTAACATTTCAAAGAAAAATATTTTTAGAAAAAAACCTAAATGCCGTATCTTCTGAATTTTGTGTAAAACTTAAAACTTATTCTAACTAACCTACCTAAGCTACTTAACATATCTTATCTATAATCCGGGTGGTGAGCACTCGTAGCCTCTCGCACAGTGGTGGTGGTGGTGGTCACCATCCCAATTGCGATTTCGGGCGACCGTCATTCGTCAACATCGTGCACACGCACCACCAAGATTTAACCAATGCGGTAAACCACTGGTCACTTCTCATGCTAACGAACGCGCCCTTTCCACGAGATCCCTCTAACTATTCCTAATCTAACAACTAAGAGGAATATGTTACCTTAGTAACATACCGACCTAGGAGAGCAAGCCTACCCTTTCTCCTTCCTGAAGCCACCAGAACTCGGTGAACTGTTTCTCGGCATCGATCCCTGTTCACAATCGCGGGAATAAAACGGAGGAGTTCCTGAGTACCCGTCGTAGATGAGCCGCTTGTCCCTCGCACCGCGGAGGTATATTACCGGGATACCATCCCTACTTTGTACTGTAACCCTTTAGCATCAATATGGAGAAAAGCCTCAGGCGGGATAAAGCCCGATAGAAGTGAGCTCTCGTGGTATATTTCATTGGGGTAATAAGCCCCAAAGATCAGGCCATTATTGTTGGTCATTGCCCTTGCAACGTATCTTCGAATCACCTTAATCAGGAGATTGTCAATCCTATTCAGATTAGCCCCATCGTAAAGGACTTTGTTGAGATAATATTTTATGTACTCTGATTCTGGTGTTCTGTACAAGCCGAGACAAGTCCTAAGACACTGCCTTTCAAACACCCGAATCCTTTCCATCTGATAAGGCGCTACATTGAACCACACGGGACAACCATACGCGATGACTGGCCTGATTAGGGCCACATAGCATATGACTTTCACCCTGCATACAATTTGACTGCTGTGAAACAGCCTTCTTGTCAGGGCTAAAGCCTTCTAGGCTCCAGCGAGACAAGCATCTATATGTTTGTTAAAATACAAATGCTTATCGAGCCAAATACCAAGGTATCTCACTACGCCTCTCACCGCTAATGGCAGTCCGTGCTGTCCAATGGTGGCCAAATTTCGCCAGTTATGTCTGGTATCCCTAGAAGCCCATCTCAATGGAGTTCTGAACAAGATTGTTTCCGACTTTTGAAAATTGATTTTCAATTTCCGATCATCGCAATATGCCTTAATATATAGTTTTTTAATAGCGTTAAGTTTTTGCTTATAAAGTTTTCTAGGTAGACCCGGGCCAATATTAACAATAATAATAATAATGATACACTGCGGAGTTCCACAATGCGTCAACAAGTAATCATAGCTGGGGATCTAGAAAAACGTTTTTGCAACCTCAGATTGAAGGTATATAGGCAAAATACGGAGAAACCACAGCAAATACGTTTCAACAGAAACCTTGAGATGGATCCAGAAACGTATTAAAATTACATAGCAGTAAAAAGAGATAAACTCAAAGTCCAATACTATGCGGAAAGAACTAAACTAAAACTTAGTATAAGACATGATAATCATAACTAACATACATCAACATTTAAGAAGATGATGCAGCAAACAATATTCATACGGCTGTTTCCAAAAAATGTAGTGAAGATAATACCAATAAAATGCAACCAGAATTCTCAAAGCTACGTATAAAGGAATTCGTCAATATACTACCTGCTTTCTACATTGTGAACTCGAAATCCGCAGAGAACTGAAGCAAGAGGGATGTTTCTGACAAAATCATTGCTATTATCAATTTTTAAAGCCGAAACCTTTTACCTGTACAATCTAGTCTCTGCAATTTTTTTTTCATTACCGATTTTAAAATTTATTACCCCTCAATATGATTTCGATGCCGTGCCGTACCCGTACCCCAAACGATGATAGAGTCAACTTCGTTGGGCGGTAGAATGAATTCTAATGTTGAAAAAAGAATCAAAATATTTTGTGATCGAGCGGTCTCCGGCTATCCACCGAACAGTGAACATCGTTTTCTTCATCGGTCTGAGCTTTGTACTTTAGTACTCGTATATTTTCTTAAGAATTTAATTAAGTCAATTTTTTTTTCTATCGTTTGCTATAAAACCTACTGCACTTTCGAGTGTTATAGCTATTTCGTGAGTTCAGATTTTATCTCGCTTGAACACATGGCTCCGGGGCCAAGAAAAAAACCCGGGAACCGGTTCGCCGAGCTTTCGGAAGACCCCCCGCCCCTACCTCAAGCCAAAAAACACAAACCCTCATCTTTTTCTGATGAATTTCCTACTCTACCTACGACTTCTTTCCACAAAAATCCCCGTTTTGTGCTTATCTCTCCTAAATCTCCTGAGAAGCCACTGAAATCAATTAGCGTCTTTCTGCTTAAAAAGCCATTGATGGGATAAGCACTGAGTATGACCATATATCGCAACTTAGGGACGGGACCCTTTTGATTTTAGCCAGAAGCCAAAGAGTCGCTGACAAATTTCTTTCAACTAAAACTCTTCTCAACACATACCCAGTCACTGTGTCTTTGCACCAACAACTTAATTCCTGTAAGGGAATAATTTACGCCCTCTGTTTAAGCAATGTGAAGGACTCTGAAATCATTTCGGAAATGAAAGAACAAAAAGTGATCGGTGCTTTTAAATTCACAAAAAAATATGATGGGATCGATCGCCCAACGGGTTTAATTCTCCTTACTTTCGACCTTTTTCAATCTCCTAGTACAGTTGAAATTGGCTGGTATACCACAAAGGTAAGAGAATACATACCCAACCCCATGCGCTGCCGTAATTGCCAGCTTCTGGGGCACACCACCAAGAGATGTGCTGCTAATCCAGCTTGTGAGAGCTGTTTTCTGCCACCACATTCCCCTTCTAAATGTACTCGTCTCATGTGCGCAAACTGCTTTGGCCCTCACCCTTCTTCAGACAAAAGCTTCCCAAGCTTTGTTCAAGCAAAAAAAACGCTGGCTATTAAAACCAAACATAAATGCACCATGGGAGAAGCAAAGAGAATGTACCGTGAACAAAATCCAACAAATATAAATCACTCTGTAAGCACTTTCGCAGACGTCACCAGCTAATTCACAAGTAAAAAATACCATCTCTAACAATTCAATACAAATCCCCAACTCTAATCCATCACAAGAAGAATTAAAAGTTGCTGAAACTGCAAAAAAAATGTCCCTCGTTCACAATCAACCATCTCCTTCGTCTGTAATCTCTTCACAAATTGAAAAATCGCTTATTAGCATGCAAAAACCAACTAAACCATGTCAGGTATTACTTACAGACATATATCGAGTAAAAGAAAAATCCCAAATTACACTCCCCTCTTCTCAAAGTAAACTCACATTAGAAAATTCCCCTAGAAATTCAACAATAGATCTAACCTCATCTAATACACAAACCAACCGAGCTTGCGTTAGGCAACAGCGTCCCAAAAGTTTACTTCAATCATCAACAACAACTCTTTAAAATCACCTATTCCAACAATTACCAACAAATTACTAAAAACCAACACTTACTATCAAACTGCTTCTGACCATGATGATTCCGAAAGCTAACTCTTCTTTAAATATTCCAACTGCACATTCTCTGTTGACTAATACCCTATTATCGTCCAATACTGGACGTCCGTATACTCGACCCGATCAGCTTCCCCTTTCCAAACATCACACTAACAAACTCCCTAAATTCGATCACTTTAAAATTCTGCAATGGAACATTAATGGTTTTATAAACAACTATAATGAACTGAGTATACTTATAAAGAATCATTCCCCAGCTGTTATATGTATTCAAGAAACTCACTGCCCTTTTCAATCTATCCCAATCACACATAGATCCTACATACCTTATTTTACCAATTTCCCACACATCAAGACCTCCAAGCAAGGCATTGGCTTATTAATAAATAATAATGTGCCTCATAAAGAATTGCACATCCATTCTAACATTTTGACCCTCGCTTTCGAAATTCTTGTAGCCCCCAAATTCACCATTGTTACGCTATATATACTTCCCGATCAACAATTCACCAAATCTGACATAATAAATATACTAAACCAAGTGCAAACCCCAGTGGTAATAGCCGGGGACGTTAACGCTTGAAGTGTTTTATGGGGATCCAACACTACCAACTCGAGAGGCGCAGTGTGGGAAGACTTAATTTTAGAATCTAACCTCATGGTACTTAATGATGGGTCACCGACACATCTTTCCACTCACGGCACATTAACTAATATAGACATAACACTGTGTTCCCCGGAGCTATTCCCAAAAATATCTTGGCTTGTTCTGGACGACCTTTGGAATAGTGATCATTTCCCTATTATCACCTCGATCAATTTGGGTACAATGGCTTGCAAAAATTCAGTAAATTTAAAATTTAAAACCGACCAAGCTAACTGGCTTTGTTTTACCAAGCTCATCTTAGACTATTTATCGGCACACCCTTCTTCACCAAATATCAACAAAGAGGCGGCTGTTTTTGTAAAAGCGATTCGAACGGCAGCAAATATCGCGATCCCTCAAAGCAACCCTTGTTCTAAAAAAAAACGCTGTGTCCCCTGGTGGAACGGTAAATTAAATATCTTAAGAAAAGAAAAAATGGCAGCTTGGCATTATTTTAAAAGATCTCCCAATCAAAATAACCTCATATTATATAAAAAAGCCAATGCCAAATTTCGTAGAGAGGTTAAAAACAGTAAACTCCAAATCTATCAACAACTTACTTCTACCCTTTCTACCCACTCCACACCAAAATATATCTGGCATAGAATACGCTGTCTTACAGGTTACTTTGCTCCTATATCCATTACTTCTCTCGAAACTCCCCAAGGTACGGTTATTTCTTCGGCAGATATCTGTAATCATTTTGCTTCTACCTGGTCTAACCAGTCAAGGGATGAACATTTTTCAATAGTTTTTAATAGAAAAAAAACAGCTTCATTAAATTTGTCAGTAAATCCCAATAACGTATCTCCAAAAGCTAAACTTATCGAAGTTCCTATCTCTACATTAGAACTTGAATCCTGTCTATCCAAGCTTAAAGGGAAAACTCCTTCTAGAGATAGAGTCTCATACCCTATGCTAAGGAATCTTTGTTGTTCTTCCAAATCCAGACTCGTAAATCTTTACAATAATATTCTTAACAGCGGGACTATTCCTCAACATTGGAAAGTTGCTACTGTCCTTCCACTCGCAAAACCAAATAAGAACTTAAATTCCTTAAATAGCTTCCGCCCGATATCTCTTATACCTTGTATTTCCAAAGTCCTTGAAAAAATTGTGGCTAATCGTCTTCTTTGGTTCATCGAGGCAAACAAACTTATTAGCCCAAATCAAGTTGGTTTTCAACGCAACAAAGGCTGCACAGACGCTCTCTTACACATGGATTTCTATATATCAAATGCTTTATCTTCCCGCAACCATGTTACTATACTCTCGTTGGACTTTAAAAAAGCCTTTGATAAAATCGGGATACACTTAATCCTCGAAAAATTAATTTCTTGGAAAGTTGGTCCTAAAATGTTTAACTTTATCAAATCTTTCTTAAGTAACAGAAAAATGTGTGTCAAAGCTAACAATAATTTTTCCTCCACGGTTCCTTTATTAAATGGAATTCCCCAGGGCTCTCCTTTGTCGGTAGTCCTTTTTATTATAGCTTATGATGACTTAAGCCGCATCATATTCAGCCATTCAAAGCTTAATCACTGCATTTACGCTGATGACTTATATATTATGTGCAAACACAATGATTTATTAGAGTCACACAATTTTTTTTCCAACGCTGTCGAAGATATTATTAAATGGTCCGATTTCTCGGGAGCAAAATTAGCTCTTGAGAAATGTAAAACGCTACATATTTGTAGAAAGAAGAATTGTTGTGGCCTAGTCTTAAAAATTAATAACAAAAGTATTGAAAATGTTACCTCGTTGACTATTCTAGGACTTAAGTTTAGTAATAGATATCTTTGGAAAGAACATTGTATAGATTTAAGAAAGAGCCTAGCTGCAAGAACCAGTATTGTTAAATATTTAGCTCAAAAAAAATTTAATACACATGTTACCACTCTATGTCAAATAACAAAATCCTTAGTCTTAAGTAAAATAGATTACGCATTGTTTATCTACGGTAGCGCATCTAAGAGTACACTCAACGCCATCAAAACTCCATACCATCAAGCAGTTCGACGCAGTCTCAACGCCTCTCCAACTAGCCCGATCAAAAACATGTTAGCAGAAGCAGGTCTTCCAAGTATAGAAGAACGCATTGTACACTCAACAGCCAAACTGTTTCTGAAATTTGCCTGCTCAAACTCGATCATTGACAGCGAAGTTTACTCTGTGATTAACAACAGTAAATCAAAACGAATCGAATCAGCCATCTCCCGCTCGCTACGTTTAATAGAGGATCTTCAAATTCCTATAAGAAGGCTACATCGGTACAGATCCAAGTTTCCCCCGTGGTCGTTAAAGAAGAATTCTCTGGACATGTCGCTGGCTCCAAATAACAAAACTAAAACTCCAGACGCCACATTCCAGAAACTGTTCCTTGAGATTTCTGCAGAATTAAAGAATAGAGGCTGGACTTTAGTCTTCACAGATGGCTCCAAAACTAAATCTTGTGCCTCTTTTGCTTCCACATATGTAAATGGCAATCTCATCAAAATAGGCATTTTAACACAATCTGTTTCTATATTTACCGCCGAAGCTGTTTCCATCCTTGAAACTCTGACCTTCCTTTCGAACAAACAGGGGAAATATACAATATGTTCCGATAGTCTTTCGGTACTAAATGCAATAAGTAACCCCAACTACAGGACCGAAGTGATTGACAAGATTAGAGACTATCTAATAAGATTCCACAACAAATTTAGACTTATGTGGATACGAAGCCATGTTGGGATTTTGGGAAATGAGCAGGCCGATGCTGCCGCCAAATATGCTCACAATAGCCCAGTCTTCCTTTTCCAACATCTCAGCAAGAAGGACTTATCAAAGGAAATAAACCTCAAACTAAAGGCACAATTGCTAACAGATTGGTCCCATTACAAACACCACTACACTTTAATTAATTCGGACAAGTCCTTCCGTAACTACCCTGCTATATCACGACCATCAATTACGACTTTTGTCCGACTACGCCTAGGGCATACCTGCACAACCCATCAACATCTCTTAAAAAAGGAAACACCACCAACCTGCCCCACGTGCTCTCTAACGCTCGACATGATGCACCTACTTGGGCTAGTAGACTGCCCATCCAGCAGACTATTTAAACACCTGCTAAAAACAAGTGCTACTCCACACGAATCGTTACGGGACCTTTCACCGGAAAACATTAACCGTATCTTTAATATAGTCAAAATATGCAATTTGAATATTTAAACCACTAAGATTTCAATTAAAGCCGATAGCCACTGCAGCTAGTGCTTATTAGTTTTAGTTAGCATTTAGTTTGAACTAATTGTTAATAAATAAATAATAATAATAATAATAATTTTGTGATCGGTTCGTTCTTATTATTGGTATTCCAAATAATGTACTTAAGTTTCTATATCTTATTTTAAATTTTGCCATCCCTCACGTGCTTATATGTATAAAATAAAAAATCAGTACTCAGCAATAAATCCCAATAAATTCGAATCACTCGTTTCAGTCGCTGCTTTCCATCAGTGCAATCATAAATATCGCTTCGTGTTATTTCAAAGTGGTACGTGCCAAACCTAACAAATACACGACTGAAGATAGCAATCTCTACAGTCCTCCGAATCCCCATGAATCTACCGTATATAAATCATGTGCAGTAGTGTACAATTCCGAACGAACATAAACAATTGATCCTCCTGAGAACTACTCTAAATCCTAAGTTTCGACGCCCTTTGACAAATAGAAACTCACTGTGGGAGTTGGTATATGAAAACTCTGGATCATTTATAGAAGCACACGTCCCCCAAACAAGAAACCACAACGCGGATAAAATGTTATTCTCCGAACACTATGTAGGAATACATCTTCAGATGAATACAATACAACTGGATGGTGGACTACTTGTTGACTTCTTGGCCTGAGCTTATCGTAAAGAATTTACGAAGGTAGCCTCCGTTCACAATACGAATTTGATTTGACATAGTTACTCGTTGGAGCAGTCATCATCCATTAGACCATTTCCTTTGGTTGCTGTTCTCAGTCATCTGAGTATCATCGGTATCACTGAATCCGACTGACATGGTAAATGATGATACCCTGCCGTGTAGAGTAATGATTCCAACAAAGGATTCGTGATCTGCATCATAAATATTGTTCTGTTTTCACCTCGACGGATAACAGAACGTACGGTTTTATGTGCGCCAGGTTCTGTTTACCCTTGGTTGGTTCCTTCTATTCAAGATGAACGCATTGTACATGGATTTGTTGGGAGGAAGAAAAGGCATCCGTATAAGGTGTTCTGAGAATAAATCTGCCCTCAAGACCAAAAGGAAGCATTTTGAATGCCAGATAGGCTGGCTACAGGTCGGATGGAATAAGGCGCTGAGCTTCTAATGAAGCAACATCAACAACACAAAAGATGAGATACATGTTAACGCACGTATATAAATATCATACTCGTAAATACATCCGTATGTACAAAATATAGAATTGATATTGAGAAAGCAGCTTAATTGTATCCTGTGGCAGAATACAATGCGACTGGAATAATAAAACCGAACAGTATTTGCTTGTACTAGACACCACAGATGAACTGCCTCAGGAATTAAAAAACAGAATCTTTCTACGTGCACTATTCACCGTGAATAAAACAGGTCTGGATATCCTTTCTAGATGGGAAAATGTTTCGAATTAAAGGCAGTATGCAAGGATTCAAAGAACTTCCCCAACAATCAACTTCTTATCAGATTTGCAGTTAATATTATTAAATGCCAACTAGAAATTCAACAAAGCAGGCATACTACCAGAAGATCAAGCAGATAAATGAAAACCAATGGAATAGGGAAATGCAATTGTACTGGGAATGCAAAACGGCATATTCTCTGAAGTTAGAGCTTTGTGTTACGTATATTGTCTATGACGACCGTATATGTTTCAGTGTATTTAGATATACGTACGAGTATGTAGGGAAATTATTTTGACTTTTTGAGATTTTAAATATTGTTGCTGCTTCTGAAGAAATATACGCCCAATTCATTTTCATTTAGACCTCTAGACATTCACAGTATAGATGATAACCCAGTGGATTTATCAATGCACTATATTGTGGTACTTGTGGTACTTGACAGTGTTGCACATTCATATATGTGAACACATCTATCCAAGATTCCCAATCAATATGCTCCAACAATTGAGTTGTTTAAACGGGAGTAGCCGGTTATAGTGTTGCTTCTGATGCTGCTGACAGCTTAACCTGGAAAAGCGAAATGAGTGAAAAAGCTTCAGAAGATGCACGCCGTAAACGACTATAAGCTATGTATTAGTTTAAGCGAAATCGAAGGCGTATGGCTTTTCTGCGGCTCAAGGTTTATTCAGGTGTGGTTAAAAGCATACGTACTAAAAATTCCACTCTATCGGCGGTAATGGTAAGAATAGAAAAGTCGCGAAAAATTGACTCCAAATGAAGCCGATTACTATGACTTTTCTTTCTAATATGATAGTTAGAACAGGGTCAAAAGGAAGAGTTTTTTGACGATTGTTTAAATGATGATCTCTTCGCATAAAGTGTCTTGGTAAAATCGCTTCAACAACTTAAATGTACTAGCAAAGAAATTCTGGTATTGACTGCATTCTGGAAATATGGAATTTTTATGTCACAGGGAAATTTACCTTCAAAACCTTGGCTTACACAGCTTATACTCAAAAAATGATGCAATTGAACTAGAAAGTCTGATTGGATTCCAATTTATTTTGAAATAGTGGCCTCATACATGGAATTGTCCTTTCTATTCAGAAAACTCCTTTCATATCGTCTATTATATTATAAACCAATGAACTGAGATGTCTTTGTAAGGGAAAGCATAAAGCGTATCAAATTAAACCTGCTCGGAAGCATCATGTTAATCAAATATCTACTTACGGCGCGTAAGGGTTATACTCGTAATAATTTGTATGCTCATCCATGTATATGTAGCTGTCCTCTTTATCAGATCACAATTTTCCCAAGAAAATTAAGTATTAAGATATTATCCTCGGTATTAGACTTGCTTTGATTTAACATGCAACGGTGCTACAGTTTTCTAGCACTGTAAGCTTTCAACAGTGCAATTATACTCTGGATTAATTTAGCAAAATAAAATCTATGTCTATGTGGCCGTGTAGATAGTAGATACGTAGATACAAGTACACGTATACTATGTTTTCGTTAGATTCTAAAAACAGAAACCCTCCGTAGCACGCCTTGCACCGCGACAGCCAAGATGGGTTTACGGACTTGTTCATTCTCTAGAACAGTCAAATTGATTGTAATTGGAAGAATTGTCGACAGAAGGCTTAATTCACGGTGCTCTTTACAGATTGAAATTTAATCGCGATAAATAAGATTGGCAGTCAACTTATTCGACCATGCAAAGAAATTTCTCTGATGAGCTAAACCTGTGAGAATACAACTTTAAAAAACATGAATCATTTTAGCAGCACATTAAATAGAGGACAAGCTTGCCTCAGTTTTAACATCTGTACAAAAAAAAAAAAATTAATTAACTAATGGCGGGACAACCCGAAATCGAGCAGCGATTTACATAGAGACCTCAGAATTCCTTTGATTGCAAATGAAACAAAAAACTTTGCGAGAGAGCACAAAATTCGACTAAGTGAACGGATCAAAAATATAGTCCTACAAAAGATCAAACCTTTCGACCTAGCGCGATGAAATTTACTTCATGGTGGAAAAATTGGTTAATAAGTGGAAACTTATTGTAGTTGCAGTAAGAAAAAAATTGATTTCGAAGGAGGCGTTTTCACTGAGTGAAAATCTCACACTTTTATACCAGGCGTACATATTAAACAAAGTTTTCCAAATAGCAGCACTGCGTTCAGCTTTGCAGATGAGTCCTCCTTTCTCTAACTGCCTTGTCGTGCAATGACAGGTAGTACTCGCAATATCACCAATCTACATACTTAAAAAAAATCTCAGCCGATTTAGGCCAGGAGCTGCTAGATTCCTTGATTCCGATAACTCCTGCGGCTCTTTCTATTACGGTAGAAAGATTTGGCTGAAATGCGCGAGTACCGAAGAGCCCTGGTTAAACTCAATCAGAATAGACTAGTGTTTTTAACGGCTTTTCTCGGGGGAGATAGAACGGGCTCCAGAAGAGGCACACTCTGAAGAACTTCCGTATAAGAGGCAGATGAAGAGGAAAAGGAAAAGTAGAGTAAAGAGACGTCAAGTGCTGTCGAGGGTGCGATTGCACTGAAACCGACCAACCTTTCAAAACTAAAACTGCCCCCTCTTCTTCTACCTTGACCACGGCCAAGTGGAAGATAGTTTCCTGCACTCGATCTGTCAATCGATCTATACACGCACGATGCTCGGATAAATCTAGTGTGGCAACACGAAAATCGCATGAAGTGGTTAAGCGCAACGACAAAAACAATATCAGCTGTGGTTTTACCCTCACACGATGTCAGCATAAGGTCGGTGCTACAGCCAGCATAGAACCTAAACTTAAAACTCCATGCAATAAAATCTTGATTAAGTTTGTGATCAAATCTCTACTGAAAACTAAGGCTTTTGAAGTATTCAGGCAACAGAAATTGACGCGTGCCATCTTCTGGGTTCTGGGGCAACTCAGGGAAACGTGGGATGGGTTGATGTGTCTTCATACCCAGAACTCAGAGGACGGGTCTTCTCTTGGTGTTGGCTAAGACAATGAATCTGTTGAGATCTACTACTGCATCCCTACGTAGAAAGCTTGTCTTTTAGTATACAAGACCTCACTTAATTACAGATCTGTGGTTCGGATGTATAATAGATTTCACACCATTACCAACTGTACAAGATTTAAGGAGGAGATCGGTGTTCAGAACCTGAGTGGTACCCTCACTAAGTATTTTGAACTGGTATGCCCAGCTAAAGAATAATACTGCAGATCGCCAGTTCCTTTGTGGAACGCAAATCTCAAGCGACTGCGTAAGAAACCAGCAATTTCCTAACAGGTCACTTAATAATAATTTGGAAGAAGACGACAGTTTTTACAAATCGATGGAAAAAGAATATAGAAAGCTAATTCGGAGATGAAGATGCCGTAGCTGATATCTCTCATCGGTTATGGTGACGCATGAGAACAAACATGCTGCTGCTTCCTTTAATAACCTGGAGTCGCCTGGCACCGAAAGCACATACCCAGTTATGTTATAAAAAGGCATAGACCAGCTGCTGGTAACTCTGATAGTCTTGCAATCGTAAATACCTGACGAACAGTAAGAGTAACATTTATACCGAAAATCGGAAAAGAGGACTACACGCTCAATAACTGAGTGCTCGACATTCACCAAAAAATAAAAACTAATAAATGCTTCCGAAAACATAACCACTGAAGATCCTTCTAATGCCTGAGCAATAGAGTATAATAATGATATATATAGTATATGGAAGCTAATGTAACCAGGGCAGTCACTGCGAGTCAAAAGTATAAAAAATAGCATTTCTACTCCACAAAAGAATCCTATCAAGTATAATAGTGATAATGCCCCCGCTTTGTTTATGGATTTGGGTCACAAATATATGATTTGAGATGTTTCCTAAGAAAACACTACATAGATACAGAATTATAATAATTATTGAAAAAGAAGCAGTTGCAGGAAATTACGAAAATATCAGCTAGAGTGAAACTTCAAGACATGATGGATCATACAGCAAGGCGGCTTTTGTAAAGAAAAAGCAAGGTTGAATTAATTGCACTATGGTGGATAATCTGGGCAAGCTGCCTACAAGTAAAAAATAAACAAACGAGATGGCGAAGCAGATGTAAACATGTTTCTGGCCTCAGTTGTTCAAATGGTGAATATTGGAGGAACCCTCGTAAGTCATCAGTTCATTTTTGCCGACCCATAATGGTTCCAATATGCAAAGAAAACTAGAGAACTCATAAAAAGTGCAATCAACAATATCAAAAGTCCATAAGTCAGGGATAGTTGTCAACCACGAGTTATTTTTAACTATGATTGACGGAAAAGTTATGAATAAAATAAAAAATATAATATTGCATATACATACACTTCGACGAGAGAGAGAGAGAGAGGGTATTGATGAATCTATTGAAATCAATGAGGCAGAAAAAAGAGGAAAACAAGAGATCCAAAAGCATTTTCGCTATGAGATTGGGCTCGATGTCGATAGACCAAAACAAGGATTGGTGAATACCAATTATGAAAATGCTTCGAGGGGATTTTTTCAAGAATCAGAGGCAACGGCTTGTTTAACTTCGGTCAATAGACAAGTAATAACGAGGCTTAAAGTAATACTTAATGTTTTGAATTGCAGAAATAAAGGTTAACACTTAAGTTTGGAGAGTATGTCAAGAAAACAGCAGAAATATCCCGAAAAACAACTCACACCTCCTCTTCATAAAATTTTGCTTCATAGTCAAAATATAATCGAGTATCAATCGTTACCACTTGGAGAATTTTCAGAGCTCAGTAATCTAAAAATAAAGACTACAAGAATGAAGACTTTTTAAACATGATTGCAGTCCCATCGGACCCACTCAATTCTTCGTTAAGGAATGTCAGAACCGAAAATGATCTCAAAGCACATAACTCTCCAGACATTGCCCCAAATTTTGACGACAGTTTCCAAGAAATCTAATTCTTTTCATTCAAATTGTTGGTCTGTTTACTTTTTCCTCCACTTTTGGACGTGAAAGAATCACTGAAATATTTTATTATGTACTCTGATCTGCGACAAAATAAAAAGAAAACTCTTTTGATGCACCTAAAAGAAGCATTTAAATGGTTCGTTTGCTATAATTCGCCACTGTTTTGTTCGGATTAGCTTTTAGACACCCTGTTATTATTTTAGTCACGGATATTTCGAATGTTTTTTAAGTTCTGTTACCTTTGCTATGGTGCATATTGGTCGGCTCACTGCTGAACGCGCTGAATAGTTCTGACGTCCATGCACAAGCATACGCAGATGATGTAGCTGTATTTTCTGTCGTATCGTGTTTAGCGACTGTCTGCTGTGAATCGCAGGCAGCCTTACACGTGATCGACGATTGGTGCACTAGAAATATGCTTTCGGTAAATCCTCGCAAATCTGAGGTTTTTTTCTTTACGAAAAGGATGAGCCTACTGGTCTAACTCATCTAGTGCTTAAAAGCATCACCATACAATTCTCTAAACAAGCAAATTATGTGGGTGTCATCCTAGATAACAAAATTATGTGAATCAAACGTGTTACGCCGAAAGCCTCTAAAGCGCTGTCGACCCTCTAATAGTGCATAGGAGCTATTAACATGGGGCCTGTCACGAAGACGGGTTCTTTGGAAACTCTCACGAAAATACGGCATTGCAGAACAATCTGCCTCAGCTACATGGTGTCTTTTCCTAACATATCCGGCTCTGCTCTGCATTGTCGAATCTCCCTACCTTTGATAATCATATCATGGGCTGCACTCTCAAAGCCAGAAGTGATCTTTGGTAAACACGTACCAAAGCTTTCATTACCTTCCGCGCCGGCTGTCTTTTGACTATGGTCTTATGGACTGATGCAATGGCACCAGAACTACTACTGCGGAAAAAAATATAAAATCGACTTTCCCTGTGTCCCAGACTAGTTTCGGCCAGAATTTGCTCTGATGACAACGATCAATATTCCGAAGAACCGGTGGAGGGGTCGAAGCATTTACATCTACAGCGACAGTTAAGATGCACTTAGAGCATCACCCTCTAATGTCTTTTAAGCTAGCTCCAGAATGCAGGCTTCACTGAATGTCGTCAGAAAGTTAAACTCACTGAGTCTTGTCTGAGTCCCAAGTCACAATGGAACCACATGCAATGAATTCGCTTTAGAACTTGCTACGCAAAGCTCAGGAGGGAGTTTTTCGGGACCCGAACCTACGTTAGGTTTGTCTGCGTCCCCAGTTAGTACTTCCATTGACAGTTGAGTTTCATGTGAGTATAACCGCAGATGGCGTGGCTCTTCAAATTTGCCAGCAGACCAAACGAATACTTCCCGACATCTGTAAGAGGTCAGCACCTTCCTTCTATCCGTCAGTAGGAGGCTGCTTACTGGCGTCGTGGCTGGTCACGTGCAATGCACTTAAATGTGCTGAGCATAAGTGATACAACATCCTGCAATTATTGCTGTGAAAGTGATGACGACACTGCGGAGCACTACCCCCTAGTAAATGTCCGGCTTGAACTCGCATCAGGCTGCAGGTACTCGGCATTGACGTGGTTCGTGCTGGTACTGTAGAGACTTTATCACTGAAATGCTTACTCATCCTTCTGTGAAATACGGATTAATTCCATTAAAAGGAACTTACAAGAAGTACAATCGACTAGTTCTTTGTCTAAGTGCTTTTGTTTCGACAAAAAAAAACAATGCAAAATGAAAACATGAAATATTCTGCATCTGACTTTGTCCACGCACTGATACTACGAGTATATGATTTCTCATTGGAAAAATGTATTAGGAAATTCAACTACAATACAAGTTGAATAAGCTCTCTGTGGAAGCAGCCAAAAAGACCTAAAATTCGCTTTGAAAATTCACGTGGGTCATGGTACTTAGTACAACATTTCTAGTTAATTAAAAGCTGGCGCCTATATCACTCACATGAATGTCTCATCTAATGGAATCTCAAATTTTATCACAAGCTGGCAATCACACAGCTAATTTCCAATTAAAATCTACTACACCATCAGCAATTTACAGCCGTAACCCGAAATGGATTCCGCGGAAAATCCCCTTTCGTTCATGTTCGTACCGCGACCACTACAAATCGCGGCTAGGTACCTCCAAGCCCCAGTTCTGATGCACAACACAACCCTTCTCACCTTGCAACTGAAATTAAATTTGCATTGCAAAGTGGTTGTTGGCCTCAATATTGCTGTTGCATATATAGGTACATACATACATACATATAAATACTTACAAATGTCTACCTATACCCATGCATCCAGGTGGATGGTACTGCCTATAAGTAGAAAATACCTAGCACCCTCTTACGTAGATTATACCATAGACTCTAGACTCGAATGCCTTTTTTATCTCCTAATAACCATTTGAGGTTAGCTTAAGTGAGCTTCGCTTATCGCACTTACTTAGCATTTTGCCATTATTCCATTGGTACCGTTTTTTTTTTCTCATTTTTTATCTCTCAGCTTTTTTTTAGTTTTTGTGCTTGCTAGTGTTGCTAGTGGATAATGTTATTAACAACAAAAATAGGCAACATACAAAATTGCTATCTGCGAGTGCTTGGGGTCGGCAGGTTTATCATGGTTCCATTGCTTAGGGAGCGATGTTATGTTTAATTCATGGAGCTAAAGGTTCACGAGGTCAGTGTTGTGGATGATTTTACTAGAAGTACAAAATTGTACGAGTATCTATGACAATGTTGAGAAATGTTAAGCCATCTTCAATTGGAGATCTTTCAGACAAATAGAATTTAAATCGACCTAACTGTGTTAAAAATAGAAAAAGTAAAATTACTCGTAAAAATTATGCATACGAGTATTTGTGAATTTTTCCGAAATTTAATTAGAGCTACTGCTTCTGTTGCGTTCGGGGAGTTTTGTACCCTCAGGGACATTTTTCTGTAGTGGAGTACTTGAAAATTGTTTTGTTATTTATGGTCGCAATGACAACTTTTTTAATTGACGAAAATGTATCTATAAAACAGAATTCATAAATAAATTACAATACGGAATTGAAAAGCAATTAAGGTTCAGGTAAATTTTCATTGATTTAAAATGTATTATTAGCCAGAAAAATTTATTTGCAAATACTGCCAACTGTAATTCAATGAATGAGGCTAGACGATAGAATAGCTTCAAGGCGTATATTGTTGAAGATTATTAGAGTGTTGAATGAAATATAGGGTAGCCAACAGTAACGCAACAACGGTGTGAAGTATAAAATTGATTCTGGCTCTATTTTGAAGCTACGTTCATGCCACTATGTGTGGAATAGCACAGAATTCAAATGGCAGCGTCGGCTTTGCTGGCAGTGCTTCAAGCGGTTGGTCGAATTTTTGATGACTCGGTCCAATATGTGCGGCGTTATATCTGTGTTACCGAGCTCTGACCATAGAAAGTTGGTTTGGTCCTTGAGACCATTGACGGTAACAGTGTCTCCTTCCTCATTTTGAAAGAAATAATGTCCGATGACGCCGCCATGGCATAAACCGCACCAAACAATCAATCTTTGTCGATGTCATTGAGCTTGGCCGAACACTTGTGGAATGTGTTTTCTACATTAATGTCAATTTTGCTTGTTGACATAGCCGCTGAGCCAAAAATGGGCCTTGTCCGAGAAGCTGATTTTTTTTGGCCAAAATCCGGATCTCCTGCCTAATTACCGAACTAACAGCAATGTCTATGGTCGTCCGACTTCAATTCTGGAGACAGCACAATCTTATACGGAAGTAGGCTCAAATCCAATCGCAAAATAATCGCGGTTGACTCTCTGGCGATGCCCAATTCAGCTGATCGGCGTCGAATCGACATGTTTGGGTTTTCTTCGATACTAGCTGCTCCGGCGGCTATTTTTTCTGCGTGTGTTGAGATCCAAAAGAGTTTACTCACGTTCAAACTATTCCATGGAGCCATGAAATGCATGATAGCGACGAAATTTGACAGCTCGATGGCATTGGTAAGTTTGGCATCTGCTGAAACATAACAATTGGAGCAACTATCACCCTATATTCTGTCAAAAAATGCATAGGTGGTGTTAAAAAATAAATAAACAAGTAGTAGTGGGCTGGCTTACAAATTCATTTTTTTCAGTTAACGTAAATCGAGTAAGATGAGTAGCTGCCTAGAAATCAACAACAACCCGTGGCCGTGGTGTAGTGGTAGTAGCAAAACGCTTCTCACTCGGAGGGTCCAGGTTCGAATCCTGCCCATGGCAAAATCAGTTTTTCATTGTATAATTGGAACTCAGACAAAAAAATTCTGCGTGTGAAGGCATAACACTGACACGTAGATTTGGCTGTTATAAGAGTTTCAAGCAATGAAAAAAATACTGGGAATTATATCTTGAATCACTCTGAGTGAAGAAAAACTCTCCGTCCTATTCGGACTCCCACCCCCTGGAGAGCAAACATAGAAACCAAACACACCTGAGTTTCAAACCACTACAAAAACAATTTTCCTTTCTCCTCCTTCTATCTTTCCGCCCGCGCCCTGGCAACAGTAAAAGGGTATCAAGCCCTTAGGCGCGCGTAAATTATAAAAAAAAAAAAAAAAAAAACCCAACCTCCACTAAGAACTTAGTCTTCCCATTAAATGTTGGACGCCACGTATGGAGCGAAATAGCCCAAACATCATTCTTTTTCTCTCTATCCCATTTTCCAAAAAAAACTTAACACGTGCTCAAGCACTTTAAGTGCATTCGTGAGTGTTGAGTGTTCAGTTGTTGAAAAAAAGCCACACTGCAACAGAACTGCTTACTTAATCACTTGTGCATAGGCAAGTGGTGTCAACTTGGACCAAAATCCGGTGAAAGACCCGCACGTATTTTAAAATTCCCTTGTAAGCGTTTGACGTGGCATTTTTTATAGATAAAACAATTTGCCAACCATATTAGCAATTACCTAAGGGTGGAAATGAAAATGAATATTTTTTTAGAATTCTATAATGCTGCTTATAATATTAGCCAGGATAAGGGTCATTGAAAATAACACTAGCGAAGTTTTAACCTTAACAGAATCTAATTGATAATTACCAAACTAATGCAATGGTTTTTAGTTTCTCTGTTCGCTCGCTTACTGTATCTTGCGGAACGATTTTCAGTTGTATTTATTTAGCAACAGCGCCGAGTTTTTTTCTATTTCATGTTACCCCTTCCATTGATCTTGCAATAAAAAAAAGCTTAATTGATTATTTGAGGACACCAATTTGGTTGACCTTCAGTAGCAGACAGATATAGAACTTGTTTTCCACAGCGTTGAAAATCAAATCGTCGCCGACTGTTTGAAATGGCATATCAACAGTTGTAATGGGCAATTTTTCGGAAGCCAAATAAATTGTCTTGTCGCTGTTAGGGTGGCTATGTTCAAATCGAACAGACCATCCTCGCAAAATAGACCAACATTCAAATTTGAGTTGACGTGAGTCAAAATCGAAATTCCCTTTTCTTTTGAATGTTGAGAGCGAAACTACCTTCAACGATGACAGTGGTGGCATCCAAATCAAACTTTTTCGCGATGACATTTTCATGTGATAATTGCAACCAGATGTTCATGTCTTCAATAAGAGAGCTTTGTCCATTTAGTAATGCCGTGAACTCCTGCACCTCCAACTTATTGCCATCATGGTTGCTTTCGTTCATTACATTGAACGCTAAAACTCTCGGGACAACATTTTAATTGCGAGTCCAATTTGCAATGGTGAAATACCCATATTACCTAGAGTGTTGTGCAAAACTAAAGCAACTTTTTCATTAATCCTATTGAGAGCTATTTTTCTTTTATTTTTACTTAATAAAATTAAATACAGATTATGTGGTATTATGCTTAGAGGGTTCCTTAACATTATTATATACTTACAAAAAATAGCAGTTATGCGCAAATGGATAAGAAATGGTAAAAGTAAAAAATATGGATTTATGCCTGTGCAAAACTAAAGCAAATGTATTTGCAATTCCGAAAAAAAATTGTTCGTCCATACAAAATTTCAACAGTTCTAAATTCATTGGGCTTAGTGAAGTCGTGTAAAAATTGTTCTACCCCTATGGCGCTAAATAAGTTTAATACAAGCCTTTAGTTTTAATATTAAGTAATTATTTTGGCGGAGAGTTGCAGATATCGATAACTAAAAAATACGGGATAAATAAATCTATAATTTCACGACTAATTAAAAAAATATAAAGCATCGGGAAACGTTGAAGTGCTGCATTTTGGTGTTCGAAACAACACCACGCGCAGATCGGCAAATTTGTAACCTCATTAAAAAACCCATTCATATCTTCACAACATATTGTAAAGAAGTTAAATTTAACTATAGAAGCTAGTACTGTTAGGAGGCTGGCTATAGAAAATAATCTACGAAGCCTCAGGCCTTGCAAAAAACCAGTGCTAACGAAGAAGCACTTGGCAAAAAGGTAGCATAAAATTTATTAACAAAATACGGTAAACTTTTATTTAAATAAACAGGTTACAGTTTGCAAAAGCACATCTTCACTGGTCCACTGAAAAGTGGAAAACAGTGCTATTCAGTGACGAATTTAAATTTAATCTTATAAAATCCGATGGAATTTGTACTGTCCGGCGAAGTAAAGGTCAGCTTGGACTTGTTTTTCTGGTTATGGTCTCGGTCCTTTCTATGAAATTACTGGCATAATGGATTGCTTTATGTATAGGGACATTTTAGAAACGCAAATGTTACCTTATGCGGAGTGGGACATGCCTCTTCGATGGGTGTTTCAACATGACAACGACCCGAAACACACATCGAAACTGGTAAGAGAGTGGATTACTAACAAGGGGATTCAAGTTCTTGATTGGCCGGCTCAATCCCCCGACTTGAATCCCATTGAAAATCTGTTTGGGATACTCAAGAGGCGAGTTACAGAGCAACGATTCCGGATCAAACTGGAGCTGCTTCAATCGTTAAAAGAGGAGTGGGGAAATATACCCCAAAACATAATTGTTAATTTAATATCATCCATGCCTCGCAGATGTGCCGAGGTTGTTAAAAAAAAGGGACATTGCACAAAATATTGAAATAGTTGCTATAGTTTTACACAACCCGTTTTTATTATTTTATTATTTTTTTTTTTTGTAATAAGTGAATTATTATTTTTTTTAAAGTTCATAAATATAATTCAGTGTTCATAAAATACAACCTCAAATAATTTGTTTCTTTCTAAAAAAATTAATATGGTAACGAAAACAATCCAAATGAGTACGATAGCAGTGCTATCAAACATAAGATGGGCGCACAATCACAGCAAATAGAAAACGGCGAATATTATTTTCGCAATCGTCTTGTTTGCACACAAGACCTGCCACTAGATCAGTTTTCATAAAACTGATAAGCAACGCACGTCTAATCCGATTGAGCATTCGTCGATTAGCGGTAGTTACATAAATGTTAACACTGAAACAGTAAATACACAATTAATCAAACCATTAATTCGATATGCTCTATCAAAACCCTTTCTTATCAAACGCATCTAAGAGAGAATTAATTGAAACGGGAACAACGCTAAAATCGTTTAAGGCGAACCTAAAAATTGGCGGTCACTTCAACTGTGAAGATAAAAGGATCGGTGGTCTGAGGCTGCACAAATGAGTAATGTTTAATTAAATTGTAATTAAAGTAAATTGTATTAAATAGTAATTTAAACCTTTTATTTGTTGGGAAACTGCATAATATAAGTGGCGCAGTTGGCAGTTGAATAATCCAGAATTTCCTAGTGTACATCAAAAATAACTAAACAAAGATACTGGATACACTTCGAAGGGTTATCGAATTTTACGTCCAAATACTTGCATATTCAATCGGTTTCCTATGCACCCTATTCCCAAAAAACTGCTTGGTTCAGAAATTGAAAAAAAATGCATTACCTGTCCTATCTTGGAAGAAAACCCGACCAAGTCTAAATAAAAAAGTAGTAAGTGTAAAGTTTTCATTCCTTGATTTTGTGTCTAATTCAGATATTATTGTTGTGTTTCTTAACGCCGCTGTTGCCGCAGTTATTTTTAATCCACTCCAGAGGAAATCAAAAGTAATCTGATAATACATTACTCAGGCAGAAGAAATGAAGATACTCTTATTAAAGATTTATATCAAATTAGACAAAATCAAGATATCATAGAGATTATTATTCAAAAATTATAGAAATTTTATCGGCCATAATTAGTCATGGGAAAATGCTTGCAATAAATGCTATATTCAAGCTAAGCGTAATATATATCAAGATACGAGTGTGTGTCTTAACAACTTTTTGTACAATAACGATCACTAATCATTAAGACAACATCAATTCAACTGAAATTCAGGAAACTTTAGGGGAAGAATTTATTTTAAACAACAACTCTCTACACATCAACTTATTCTGTACAAAGTCAGAATTTGCCAACGCCTACGTATCTAAACGAACCTATGGACACATACGATGGTAGTTCAAGAATGTGCTTCCAATCTAATAACTCGAATTAATTGTATAATATAGAAAGCAGAGATCTATTTATTTATTTATTTATTTATTACTAAGTAAGTATTGCTTACACGGTAAGATAATGGAATCTTTTAAATTTGGAAGCCTTAAATTTTTCAAATATCAGATACAAGTATGTGCAAGTATATATAACAATAAGAATTCAGGAAGTGATAACAAAATAAAATAAAATAAGGTAAGTAAGATAAAGTAAAAGAGAGAAAAGGATAGAAAAGAACAATCAAATTGAACATTTTAAGCGTTTAAAATTCTAAATCTAATTAGTTTCATTGGCCAGGTATTTTAAGAGAGAGGTTTTAAATTGTTTTATGCTTCTAATTTTCCTAATATTTATGGGCAAAGAATTCCACAGCCGTACGGAGTTTACGAAGAATTGGCGTTCAGACGTCAAGCAGGCATAGGTCGTTTGAAAAAGCATACATGATCTACGAGTACCTGACTGAAGGAAGCGTAGCCTATTGAATAGGTATGCTGGTTGCTTAGTTTGAATTATGCCATGCATGAGACTTAGCGTTCTGTATTTGAGCACATTATCAAATGTACATCCGCTGATTTGCTTTGAGTAAAAGGAAATATGGTCATATCGTTTTAGGTGAAATACAAATCGGGCAATATTATTATATACGACATTGAGCTTTCGTCTGGAGTCGTAGTCGGGACAGCAAAAGATTTCAGAACAATATAGCAGAATCGGTATTAGGAGGGTTTTCGCTAACAAGAGCTTTGTCCGTGTAGGAACAAAGCGATGTGCAGTCCAGAGAGCACCTAATCCACCATATATCTTACCTATAGTGCCGTTTATGTGGGTAGACCAAGTAAGGATCCAGTTAAATATCAGGCCCAGGTTGTTGGCGCAGTCGACGTACTCTATTGGACTTTGGGCTAGTTGGATTGGTGGAAAGTGAGTAAGGTCCAGTTTTCTTTTATGGATCACAAGTGCTTTTGTTTTCTGGGCATTAAGACGCAGTTCGTTCTTAGCTGACCAACCAAGTATACGCTGGAGATCTTCATTCACCTGCGCAGTGGCTTCGTGAACCAAATTCATGGGAGAACTTAAGTGGATCTGGGCATCATCGGCGAACATATGAATTGCACAATGCACGACAACCTTTGGCAGTTCATTTACGTAGAGCGAAAAAAGCAATGGTCCAAGAATGGAGCCTTGCGGTACTCCCCTCTTTATAGGCAAATAGCATGAACATCGGTTTCCCGCTACAACCTGTTGTCGTCTTCCTTCTAAGTAAGAAAATATAAGTTTTGTAGAGGGCAATGAAAATTTAAACTCTTTTCTGAGCTTTAAGCAAAGTATAGTGTGATTAACGGTGTCGAATGCTTTCGAAAAGTCAAGTAACGTTATTATTGTAGCATGGTTGTCTTCAATAGCTTTCCTAATTTCAATTACCAATAATAACGCAGTCTTGCAACTTCGTTTTTGACGAAAGCCAGATTGATTCTCACAAAGCAGTTCTTTACACTGTAGATAGATTTGAATCTGTTTGAGAATACATTTCTCAAAAACTTTTGAAAGGAATGGCAGAATTGAGATAGGTCTGAATTCCACTGCATTTCCATTCGATTTCTTTGGAATAGGAATAATTTTAGCGTCTTTCCAATGAGTGGGAAAGACTGACGTCGTTAAAATTGAGTTGAAGATATGTGTTATAAAAGGCAGTAAATATGGAAGCAGAAGCTTAACAAATTGTGGATGAATTTCATCGATCCCCATAGCATTTGATTTGATCGATAGTACCGCTTCTGCAACGTCTTCCTCGCGTAATCTGTAGAATTCAAAGTATGATTCTCTACAATCATCCGGTGGCTGGTTGAAAGTAGTTAAGCTTACTGAGGGTGGATCACTTGACATTAAAAAAGTTGAGTTAAGGTGGTTGCAGTCTATATCATCGGGAGTTTTAGGCCTTTGTTTTCCTAACCCAAGTTCACGGATATGTTTCCAAACCTCTCTGCCTGAGGAGCAGCTACCGAACTTCCGATAGTAGAAGACACGCTTGGTGTTTCTTATTTTAGAAACCGCTTCATTACGTAATTTGCGATATATATTTAAGAACTCAGGCATTCTGTATTTTTTCCAGCTTTTATAGGCATCATCACGCTTTTTCATAAGCTGTAGGATATTAGGGGTAAACCATTGAAGGTGAGGGGGCCTATCAGGTTTTGTTTTTAAGGGCACATGTTTGTTAAAGAGGAAAGCAATTTTTTCCTGCAGAAAGTTAGTTTGATCATTGACAAGGGTCATCCGATAAATACGCTCCCAACTTGTGCCTATAGCTTGCAATTGAGCATAATTTAAGTTATGGAAATCTCTAAACATGACTTTATATTCAACAAAGTCATTTTTAGCTTGGTAAGTTATATATATCAAGTCATGTTTAGAGAATGCAGGTGCTGAGAGTTGGCTATATAACAGGACTTTACCCATATCGGATACAAAAATTTAATCGATCAGAGTTGAAGCAGTGGTCGTAAAATGGGTAGGGGTAGACGTGTTAACTGGGTTTAGATCAAGCGATTTCATTTGTTCCAAAAAGCCTATGGAGCCGGATGTATCTAACAGATTACAATTAAAGTCGCCGCATATAATGATGTTAGTGGCAATATAGCCTTTCTCCTCAAGGGTGGTAAAGAGTGGAGCAAAAGAGATGGAGTTATTTGGTCTGTAGACTACACCAATCAATATTTTCACATGACTACTTTTGATGTCTATGAAATAGTATTCGAGAGGACATTCCTGGCTTGATTTGCATACAAATTCAAAATTGAGAGTATTCCGATCATACAATGCAGCTCCTCCTCCGACGCGACCGACCCTATCAGACCGAAGAAGCTCAAACCCTTTTACTTTATAAATTTCATTTGGTACGTTAGCATGAAACCATGTTTCAGAAACACATATGACGTCAATTTTAGAGTCAACGAAAATATGCCTAAATTCATCTATTTTCAGGTACAAACTTTGAGCGTTAATATGGCAGATATGAATGCCCTTGTGTTGTGTCTGGAGAGCACGAATCATGCCAACAATATATCCGTTAGCTCCAACAACTGAGACCCCTGTATTTCAAAACGAAAATCTTTCTTCCTGTCCAAATCCACAAGTCTATGTGGATGATTCAAATATTCCTACATTTAGAAAATCAATCGTATACATAAATTTTAACAATCATATCACAATACTTCCTCCATTCATTAATATTCGAAGTTTGAAAGACTTAAACTTGAAATTTCTAATAGATACGGGTAGTAGTCTTTCATCAATCCCGGCATAGTCAGTCAGAATGAAATCGAGTATATAGATCCAGTGGAAATTAAAATTATTTTTGGATTAAAAAACCAAAAAAACTTTTTTAATACTTTATTAGAACTAGGAACTCTTGCTAAATTATCATTTTTAATTTTTCGGTTTCATAACTACTTCGATGGGTTGATTGGAGAAGATCTCAGGAAAAAAATCTCTTCTTGAAACTGATAAAGTGAGAGTTACACTTAATCATGGACCTAACTTCATCCCTCAGATTTATACAGTCCCGGAATTAAGCAAACTAGTTTGATATCGTCCAATTGACACTAAATCAGTTAGTGTGCATATAAAGTCAAAACTTTTAACCCAACATATAACAATTCCTGAAAGTATATATGAAGCTAATGATTCAACAATTCCGATTCTCCTCAAACCTTTATAATAGAAGAACCAACTGAATCTGAACTTGTTACGACAAGCGATTCTAATGAAATACATATTTTCAACCGTAAAACATTACAAAATGCGAAAGTTTCTCACTTTATTGGACCTGTGAACTGGCCTCCACGATCCTGTAATCTCACACCTTTAAGTTACTTTCTTTGGGGGTATGTGAAGTCAATATCCTATGCTAATAAAGCAGAGACGTTGAACGATTTGGAGTCAGCATTCGCCGTGTTATTGCTGATATACGACCATAGTGGCTCGATAAAGCTGTCGAAAATTGGACTTCACGATTGCGCTTCATTCGAGCTAGGCGTGGCGCGCATATGCCCGATGTTATATTTAAACGCTAATGGCGTAATATTATCTATTAAATAAAGCTAATATCATAAACAATAACATTAGCTTCAACTGATTCATTTCATATTGAATTAGTATCTCTCTAAAAAAAACCCTTTATGTCGATGAAGAGAAAGTTAAAAAGCAAATATTTGAAATCCAAGACATGAGTATCATCCATCCCAGTTTCGCTCCCTGATATTCACCTCCTTGGATAGTCCAAAAAAAGAAAAAGATCATGAAGGCAAGGAAAACTGGCGGTTGGTAATTGATTGCCGCAAAATTTAATAAAAAAATCATTGATAACAGATATTACCTATCGAATATCGCTGAAATATTGGATAAGTTAGGTAGATGCATATATTTTTCCACTCTCGACTTATCATTTGGCTTCCAAAAAATTGGGAACGAAGATATTCCAAAGACGGCATTTTCGTTTCATAATGGTTATTTTGAATTCATGAGTATTCCTTTTGTCCTCAAAAACGCGATGGTTAACGTGTTACGAGAACTTCAAGGTAAGGTGTGCCTTGTGTATATGGATACATTATTGTCTACTCCACATCCTTCCAGGAACACGTTGAAAATTTAAGTGCTGTTTTTAAGAAGTTAAAGTCGGCGAACTTGAAAATTCAGTTGCAAAAATCCTTTTTTCTTTTAAAAGGAGATATCTTTGCTTCAAACGCAATCCTGAAGGAATTAGTGCGACAAAAATGTTTTTTCCTATACAAACGACAAGTAAATAAATAAAATCTTTTCTCGGGCTTTTTAGGTATTATTGACAATTTGTTTAAGATTTCGCAAGCTTAGCGAATGACTGAGTGCTTTCAAAATATTAACAGAATATCTCTGGACTCGAAATATGTGAAGTGCATCAAAACGTGTAAGACTTCACTATGTAGCGATCTTATATTGCAATATCCGGATTTTACTAAACCTTTCAACATTACTACTGATGCAAGTGACGTTGTATTAAGTGCAGTTCTATCACAAGATCCAATAGTTTCAGATAAGCTGATTTCTTTTGCAAGTCGTACGAGTACCTTGTCAAAAACCGAACATTAGCATGATCGATAAATAGCTATTAGCTGCCATTTGGGCAACTAAATACCTCAGACCATATACAGTTCGATTGTTATATTTTATGTAACATATACAAAAAAGGAAAGCAGAATTTAAATGTTGATGCTCTAACTAGGGCAGAAGTAGAAAAATATAGATTTAGCTGCAATACAAAATAATCTAGATGAACAGTTTAGGCGTCAAAATCCAAGGCTAGATGCGAAAGAGCATAATGTAAAATTCAGCACACTATTTCAGAGGAAAAGGATATAGATGATTATCTCATGCAAAGTATATTTAAGGATTACTTAAACACAAAAGAATCACTGCCGTAGCTGCGGATGGTAATACACTTAAAACCGTTCAATCAGTTTAGACAAATTTGTTTAGTAATTGTTGTTTAAAATTTCTTTCTCCCTCTTAAACCGATAAATATGTGGGCTTCAGTCCGGATAAACCTGGTTTAAAACCTAAACCGCCAAATCAACGAGTAATCGCAAAAATCAAGACAACAACCTACCAACTATTGACTTCATTCACAAGCTCATTCAATTCATTTTTGAGGGGGAAAATTTACATAAATAGTAACACTGAAACTACAAGTACACAATTAACCAAAACACTAATTAAATGCGTTATACCAAAACCCTCTCTTGTCAAATCCGTGCAGAGATCACCACAATAGTGCCTGTGCATGGCTCACTAGTTTCGCTACTCATCGAGATGACAAAGATACCACCCGTTTGCCTGCCTCATCCATTTTTAACAATGTCCAGAGAGCAGGACTGGGATAGGGTCATATATAGGGTCGTATTTGTTGCTCGGGAGAGGGCTTTGCCAGTCAATTGCCTTCTTAGCCCATAGAAGCAGTGATTGGCAAGAGTTATCCTTCGTTTTATCTCAGCGGTGTTGTCCTTGTTTGAATTGATAGCAGAGCCTGGGTAGACAAAGTCCTTAAACACCTCAAAATTATATCTTTCGAGGTTGACATTGGCCGTTAAACCCATCTTCACCGCATCCGTCGCCAATGTTCGTGAAGGCGCCACTGAAATCACGTTGCTTTCTTCCGATTATATCAGTATCATCAGCGTATGCTAGCAATTGGACAGACTTTTGTGTACACGCGTGGCTTTTACACTATTCTTTCTAAAATGATATTAAAAAAAATCGCATGACAGCACATCGCCTTTTTTGGAATCTGTTTTTGACATCAAATATTTCGGTGAGTTCTTAACTGACCTTGACGTAGCAGCGTGTATTCTCCATCATCATCTTGCACAAACGGAGGGACAGCCGCACCCGAGAAAATTATTTTTCGCAGAATTGGCTGCGTCATTCCTTTTTGAATGGATAAAATGTTTGTTTGTCTTTAAATTGTTATACTCGCAATTTTATTAAAAACACAAAATACACTACACTACACTACACACTATTTTAAGCTAGATTATGGAGGTTGCCCTGAAGATGATCATCATTTGGGCAAAAAGAAAGTACAAGATACCGCAATTCAAGCCCCCAAAATTCAACTGAGTGGAATTTTCCCCCTCGGACAGCGCGAAGTATCTGGGTGTGCAATAATTCTTAGCGTATAATTCTAATTCTATCTGCAAAAGAACAGTAGGAACAATTTTAGTGGCTTCAACCCTGCTACGTATATAGTACTGGCGAAGACCCATACTTACATATTTCGCACTAGTATCGTGGAAAGCAACAAACAAGAAAACGGTTTACGGAAAATTAGCGGCGATTCAAAGAACGACTTCCATAGCCATTACAGGTGCGATCCATACTACACTTTCCGCAGCATTGGACACCTTTTCGCACCTAACACCGCTTGATTTACGGCTATTGGATTAAGCCTGAGTCAAGCAGTGACCTGATGGATAATAGAGACTTTGCTTTAAAATACTTTACCATGTGTAAGTGAACGGTTTATGAAAAGATTGATGTATGCGGAGAGGACCCGCGTTAACGTGTAAAGTTGAGATGTTTCTAACAAGTTAATGCTAGTCCCCTTTTCCACTGCATGATTCAGACAAACATGTCACTAGTGCGGATTGATTTAACGACTGTTCTGTAAGTGTGCATGATATTGAGCTGTATACCCTATTTCAAACTTATAACCTTCTTACTCGAGAGAGGGAAATACCGTTCTGCAACATTTTTGTCCACCTCACTTAATTGTCTCGACGTATATAGTTTTAAATCAACTTAAAAATATAGTTTAATCTACGCATCCATGTCATTCCTTTCTGATCATGTGTACACATATTAATTTACAGTTTTCGAAAAGAACATATGATAATCTTGGTAGTAGGCTAGTTAACTACAAATAACAAGTCTTCTCTACTATGTCAGTTTTACTGTGACAGCGATCTTTGAGTACTTTGTGTGGCTTTAAAATCGTATGAATTTGGACTTCTATTATTTTAATTCACATCCTGTCTTTGAATCCTAGTACTGAAATCCTAATCAAATTCATGACATGTAGTGCCATATCAAGAAAGTTATAGCTAAAACCAACAGCGA
This sequence comes from Volucella bombylans, assembly GCA_949129095.1. Classification (NCBI taxonomy): domain Eukaryota; kingdom Metazoa; phylum Arthropoda; class Insecta; order Diptera; family Syrphidae; genus Volucella; species Volucella bombylans. The sequence goes on along the minus strand of OX422142.1, from coordinate 26,615,664 downwards.
TGCAGACTCCTCTGTCGTTAAACCGATCATCTGTGTAAGATTTTCCGATCAACATACGAAGGAAGGAATAATGACCGCAAAGAAGATGAACAAAAACAAACTTAACAGCAGCAGTACTAAGAGCAGCAGCAGGGGAACCGGTATATATAATGATTCTCTCACTAAATATACACAAGCTCTTTTCATGAAAGCGAAAGAGACAAGAAAGCTGAAAGATGTTAAATATGTGTGGTTCAAAAATAATAAAATTCTTGTCAGAAAGATTGAGGGAGGAAAGGTCATGTCAATTAGATCATTCAGTGATCTCGCACGTATTTAGTGCATTTTTTTCCTTTTTTCCATCTGAAAAAATGAATGATGAAAATGATGTATTCGATGACTTTTCTTCCGTTGATCTTCGCAGCTTTAATTTTGATAATATTTTAACAGATAGTTCCTTCTGCTGTAATAAGTTCTTCATTGTCCATCAAAATATCAGAAGTCTAAGAGAAAATTTCGAAGCTCTTGTCACTCATGTTGATTCCTTTCTGTGCATTCCAGATATTATTTTTGTGTCCGAAATCTGGATTTATGAGTTTGAAAAAAACGATTATTTTTTGTCTGGCTATAATTTTTTTGTTAACACTAATGAAAATTACGCTGCGGGTGGTGTCGGTTGTTTTATAAGAGAGAAAGAGGAATATATAATTCACGAGGTCCTTTGTGTTGATTGTTTGAGTGCTGATATTCTAAAGGTTTCCATCGGAACTAACAATGAGATCTATGTCTTTTTATGTGTTTATAGATTACATATGTTTAATGTTTTGACATTTATAGAAGAATTTTCTTGTCTACTAGAAAATGAAAAATCAAATAATGTCATTGTAATTGGTGACTTCAATATTAACATTTTGGAAAAAAGTGAAATTGTCCCGAGCTATATGGAATTGTTACCATCGCATGGCCTAGCTAGTTTCATCAATGAACCTACTAGACTTGTCTCAGGTAGATGTTTAGAACATATTTATGGACGGTTCAGGAATGGCTCGTTCAGTAACTGTGAGAAATGTGTTATTGATCTAATGATTACTGATCACTCTATGACTGGGTTCATGTTTAATATTTCCGATAGAATGTCCAATTTGAATTCTGTACCTCCTGACAGGGTAACGAAGATAAACTACATCAATCTCAAATACAATCTTTCTTGTGAGTTTTGGGAAGATGTCTATCTGTGTTCTGATGCTTCTGCTTCCTTTTCAATGCTTATTGATTGTCTAAAAAAGCATATTCTGTGTTGTTCTTATACTTTTAGTCCTAAAAAGTCTTCCAAAAGGCTTAAACCTTGGATTTCCAGTTACTTATTGAACAAAGTTAAGGCTAAAAACAAACTTTGAACTAAATGCTATAAACACCCTGGTAATCTGTATTTGAAAAGCAAATACAAAAATCTGTGTACCGAACTTCAAAGTGAAATTCCAAATTGTCGTGATAACTATTACCGTTCTAAGTTCAATTCTGCTAGAGGTAACTTAAAAAGTGAATGGCAAATTGTTAACAGTATCTTAAACAAATCCTCTTTTGCAATAAAACCGACTGTTATTCGTGTCAATGACTGTGTTGTATCTGATAAACTAGCCATTGCAAATGCATTTAACTGCTATTTTATGAACATAGCCACCTGCATGCAACCATGTCCTGTTCAACCTACTTGTCGTTTCTGTTCGACTACTGATTGCTTTGCTGAACCAATGTGTTCTAATAGTTTTGCATTTGAACCCATTACTCCGCTTGAAGTTTTAAAAGTTATCGGCACTTTAAGAAATACTTATTCATGTGGTGCTGACGGTATCTCTAATATCCTCTTTAAACAAATTGCTTGTCATATAATGGATGTCTTAGCTTACATTTTTAATCGCTGCATATTTGAGGGAGTTTATCCTGAAGACCTCAAGTGTGCTGATGTTATCCCATTATTCAAAAAGGGTTCTACTGTTGAAATGTGTAATTATAGGCCCATCTCACTCCTCCCAGTTATGAGTAAAATCTTTGAAAAGCTTGTGAAAAATAGGATAGTGAGTTATCTCACAAAAGCTAAGTTTTTTAATGCTACACAATTTGGCTTTCAAAAGGGAAAATCAACCGAGGATGCACTCCTACAGTTTTGTGGACAAATAATGTCAAACTTAGATGGTAAAAAGTGTACTGCTGGTCTATATATTGATATTAGCAAAGCGTTTGATATGGTTGATCATCTTATTCTACTGGATAAACTTTAAAAAGCAGGTTTTCGTGGCTTTATGTTAGAGTGGTTTAGATCTTACCTAAAAAATAGATCACAAAGAGTAAAAATTGATGAAATCAGGAGTGATCTTATGATTCTCAACTTAAGGATACCCCAAGGTTCTGTCCTAGGGCCGATTCTCTTTCTAATTTACATAAACTCACTTTTTACTCTTAATTTTAAAGGTGCTCCAACGGCTTTTGCGGATGATATAGGTTTCTCCTATGGTTCAAATAGTCGCCTAGACCTGGTTTCCGACTTAAGTTGGGACCTTAGTCTTCTAAGAACATGGTTTTATAAACACAACTTGCTTATAAGTCGTAAAACTAAGATTATGATTTTTAATTTGTCGTTTAACCTTGATCTGTATCTGAATGTTTATTTTCACTCACCAGAGTGTAAAAGATTCCTGTTTGCGAATTGTAACTGTGGATCTGGATTATCTTCTCCTTCTTTTGATGGCAGCCTAAATTGCAGTGATAAATGTTTCCCTATCGATATTGTTAGTGAGTACAAATACCTGGGACTTACTATAGACTCTAGAATGAGCTTTTCTAGTCATGTAGAAGCTTTGAGGAACTATTTCCGATGCACGCTTAGGCACTTCTTCTATTTGCGAAATATCTGTTCCACTAAATTGCTAAAAATTATTTATTATGGTATTTTTCATTCAAAATTACAATACGGTATTACTTGCTGGGGAGGTGCTTATAGGAATAAAATACAACCCCTTTTGATAATACAGAAATATATCCTAAGAAAATTATGCCGCAAACCTAGGAGATATTCTACGTGCCCTCTGTTCTGTGACTTAAAAGTTCTTCCCGTCCGACATTTATACTGCTTTAAGGTGCTGAAGACCTTTTTTATGAAGTCTGGTAATCGGAACTTCCGACTGATTTCTAACTTTAACCTACGTGGAAACTTTTCATACTCTGTATCTGTTCCACCCTTCCATACCACTGCTTATCGTAATTTTTATTATATTTTGTCTTTTCGTTTATTTAACAGACTCCCTATATCGCTCAGATCGATTACCTTGCCTGGATTGTTTCTCAAACTCGTAAAATCCTGGCTTCTCAATTTCAAGTTCACTAGCTTAGAATCTGTTCTCTTTGACTCTCTGGTATAACCAATGAAACAAGTTTTTATACTAATCATCTATTTGATGCTCTATAGCAAATTTGTTCTATTATATGTCTGCTTAAGTTTGCTTTATAATATTTGAGTAATTATTTGTATCAGTTTTTTTATTTGAGGGTCACCCCACCCATACATACATAATTTATTTGATTTCTCATGTTGTCAGGGTAATGGCATTCAACACTATTTTCATTACCGTAGTATAGAAAATACAGAATGTCAAATGAAGTTCTTAAATTTTATATCTAATCTTAATATTATATAGATTAATGTAAATGAATTTATTTTGAATTATATTGTTTAAGGAATTTACAGAATAATAAATAAAATAAATAATAAATATTAAAGTATTTATAGTAGTCACCTAATATTTTTTTATCATATGAAGGACATTTTTAAATTAATTTGATAATAATTTCAGATCGGATTAACTTTTTTCGTTTTTGTTTCTTTTTTTTCACAAGGTGGCGGAAATGTTAAACTTCTACTAGGTGGTATCGCAATGACAATGTGCGATTTTCAGTCGATCCGACATGAAAAGTTCTCGAGTGAACATTTATGCTAGAACGTGGTATGGAAATTTAAGGGTTCGGTACAAGTTCAGTTATTTTATTCTTTCTATGGCTTTTTACTCAAATTTGGATATTCATCCCTAATGAATCTAAGCCAGTTCATAATACGTCTTTCGAGTGATAAATATAGGACGCATTGGTAGATGTACCGATAAACGGACTCACCATTCGACGTTGGTTTGGAAACTTCCATTTGAGATAATTTAATATTGGAAATAAGCTCAGGGGGGAAATTAAAACGGCAAACGATCTACTTTTCTGCACTTATGATGTGAATTTGGTGAAAAATGTTGTGCCTGATACATTTACCTATAAAGATTTTAGCTCAATTGACCGGCAAGTAGACTGCTACGTTTTCTGCCTCTTGGGAGCAATGTCATCTGAGCGCTGATCCAGATGAAAAAGTTTTTGTCCTGCAAACAATTCTGACTCAATTGTTTGATCAGTGTGTACCAACGAAAACGGCAGAATTATAAATAAATTGTGTTCATGGTATACTCCTGAAGTAGATCGCTCTATAAAAACGCGAAATAAGTTGTATAGAAAATGGAAGCATAGACCATCTACTTCTGCCTGGTCTGAGTGAAAGGCGGCACGTAACAACTCGACTTCTATAGTGAGAATTTCTAAAAAACACTATTACGCTTCCAAATTGGACACTTCCCTCCCGGCTAAGAAACTTTGGAGCAATATTCGTGAAATCGGTGCCACTAAAGCTACCAGTGACTCCAAATGCTCTCTTGATCCCGATGATTTAAATGATTTCTTTATTGGTGAAGGGCCCAGTCATTGCAACTTTAACTTTAGTCAAAATGAAAACTTTACTAAGGTTGGACGATTTTGTAGTAGCAACTGAAGACGAAATTTTTCAATGCGTGGCAGCCGTCAAGTCTGACTCTAAGGGTAAGGATGGAATACCTATGCGCTTCATTAAACTTGTATTACCACAAATTGTCTCCCATCTCACTCATGTAATTAACTGGTGCATTACTACCTCAACCTTTCCACAATGCTGGAAAGTTGCAAGAGTCTTGCCAATAGCTAAGAAAACTAACTCATCATCCCCTGCCGATTTTAGACCGGTTTATCTACCGTGATTATCAAAGGTCTTCAAGAAGATAATATCAGTGCAGATAACAAAGTATTTATCACTACACAAATTGCTGAGCCCCCGGCAATCCGGTTTTAGAGCTAACCACAGCTGTTCCACAGCGATGGTGAACTTGCTGGATGAAATAAGGCAGGATTTCGACAAGGGGTTTGTTTCGCTCCTCTGCCTGCTAGACTTCTCAAAGGCCTTTGATAAAGTTAATCTTTCAATCCTGTGTTGGAAACTGAGAAATAATTTTGGGCTTAGCGAAAGGGCGTGTAAGCTAGTTTGTAGTTTTCTTTCTGGTAGGTCGCAAAGGGTTAGTTGCGGTGAATATTGCTCATCTCTTAAAGAAATGATGCAAGGCGTTCCTCAGGGTTCAATTTTGGGCCCTATATTATTTAGCATGTTTATAAATGACCTCCCATCTGTGTGCAAATATGATTCAGTACACCGCTATGCAAATGACTTACAACTTCATTTAGCTAAAAACTTTAAGGAGTTAGCAGAGCCTGTTTTTGTTTTGAACGAGGAGCTCAAAAGTATTTATAATTCGTCAGTATCAAATGGATTACTCTTGAACCCGATTAAAACTCGAAGAATCCCTATTTCCAAGAAAAGTTTTAACTTAAATATTTTACCAGATATTTATCTAAATAATAGCAAAATTGAAGTTGTTGAAACTGTAACCAGTCTTGGCTATATTATTAATCGCTCTCTCAGTGGATATAACCGCACTAACTTAGTGATTGGTCGTGTATATGCGTGCCTTAGGAAACTGTGGCACAGTGCTTACTACACTCCTCATTCGGTCCTTAAGAACCATTAGCCTTATTCCATTACGTTGCAATTACCTTAACTCCTCTCGTTTATTTTTCATATACACTGTTGGACTTTGGAATTCATTACCTATGCATATCAAAGCCATATCTAGTGGCTCGAATTTTAAAAGTGCAATCCTTCGACATTTTTCCTCCTCAACTCGCCCACAATAGTCCTGCCCCCTTTCTCTGCTTCTATAAACCTTTTACTAGTCTTCACTCTTACTCCTTATCCATAGGTTAATATGCTCATACATCAAAACCTATAATGCTAATGTATTGCACTCAGTACTAAAAAAGATTTTAAATCTTAATGTTTAAACCATTATAATGAAATAAAAGAAATGATGACAGTAGACGCATTCCAAACACAATCGGAGTGTGACATGACACAGCATCCCGATTAAATTTTGTAGACAGGTAAGGCCCTGTGATCAAAAGGAGATTCTGTATAACAACAGTAAGTGCACATCTAAAACCCAGTCTTCGTTCAGAAAAGGTTATGGTGACAATATGACGAGAATTCAAACGAACAATCCACTTAACATTTCTTCAACAAAGAGAAACAATAAGGAAACTAGCAAAATGGTTCTTGAAAGTATAAATTTCTCTGAAAGAAAAAAGGGGAATTTATGAACCAGCATTGCATGTTGGAAAAGAGGGGTTAAAGGGTTTTTCATCACATGTGGCCCATTTTAGGGAACGTACTCATATCATCTTCTGACAGATATCATATTTCTGTTCCAAATTGTGTACCGCTTAGTCATAGAAAGGTCTCTAAATTGTTCATCAAAATTCTCCGCCATTAGTCACACATTGCGTGCGTTTATTGCAGTTGTCGGCCGTTATAATCATCCCAATAAGCGAACAATCGGGCATTTTGAGAAAAAATTCGTATCGATTTCTTCACTCCAATGTGAACAGATTCCATGCGGTTCTCCAGATCTGGACATCTTTCGAAAGTCCGAGTGTCATAGTTGAAAAAACAAAAACTTGAATATAGGTCCGTATAAGATCATATTGAGCCAAGAACTAAAGCCAAGTAACTATCGTGCACGTCGAACTTCTCTTAGTGAGCTCAATTGAAGGTGGAAGAAGATGCGGATTTTCAGCGAAAAATTATCCTCAAAGACGAGGCTCATTTTGAATTTGTTAATAAGCAAAATAGCAGCATTTGTTCAAGCAAACAAATGAGGTATTCCTTCAGCAACCATTGGATATGAAAAAAATTTACTCTTTGATGTGATTTTAATGCGGCAAATCGGCTGCAGACAATGCATACACAATTCGAAAATATGTGGTTTCAACAACACGGTTCTTAGTTTTTAGTTTTTACTGACATTTATTACAAATACTAACCTTATAGCTTAAATCATTTGGCTGAATGCTGACTATTAGATTGACATTTAGAACTATTTATGAAAAGAGGAGAGAATATTGTTAAAATGAATTAAATAGTTTGAAGGTTTTAAGTATGCATCTCCTGTAATGTAATGCTTTCACAGCAAATTTATATAGCACTTCCCAACCGCCGTTCAAAATGCAAATCGTATCTTCCAAACCTAGTACGTTTGATACAAAGAACTTTGCGATCAAATGGAAGACATCTTCTCTTGCTATTAGATTGCAGAGGCCACATAGGATTGGAAGTTCTGGCCTGTATGCTATGTAATTTAAGTTTGTTGGTTAACCCTTCATTTTGAATATAACGTGCAATATATTTTCTCACTTGAGTTACTATTTATGAAATGTATTCCTTTCCTCAGATTATACTTTAAATTACTATAATAAACCCTATTTGCCACATACTCGTAGCTCGTGCCAAAATCGACTTATTGAAGATGATATTCGATTATCACCTCGATTAGCATCACAAATGACCATGCCAGTTGGCCGCGCTCTTCGTGCGATAGAACACATTAAGACTATTTGGGCCTACATTAAATCTCTGGTCTATGTCCTCTTTAAGATTTGGTGTTCTAATTTTTACCGTTTCTCATAAGAATTGCAGAGGAGAATTTCAGAAAGGATTGGTAAGGCCATTAAATGATGTATAGAGATCTTTCCCTATATTTCGGGCTAAAGTTACACAATATCAAACACAATGTATGGTCTGCTGTTAAGCGAAATGAAGCCTTGCAGTGATAAATACCTTTAATTAATCTAATCTACTTATTCACCTTTTCTGCACTCCTTGAATGTTCTAATATGTTAATTTAAAATTCATTGGTTTCGAAACAGACGTGCAACACTTAGTCAAGGAACTCTTCCCACTTTCTTATTAGGTACTTATTTAAGCAAGTGAAAAAAGCATCATTATGAATGCCAAGAAAAATCTGTTTTAAAAATCAAACGGATCAAAATCACAGATCCCTTTTCTGTGTCCAAATTATTCATAAACTAAAACAAGGAGACTGCCGGTTTTAACTCGTATAGTAAAAGTCTCTAAAATGACTGTCATCACTTTATATGTAGTGATTTCATTAGATGTATGCTGCAGGATATCGCATATCGTCCTTTAACTGACTGCGAACCTTTATGCTCATGAGTAAATACTCCCATAATACGTAAATTACTGCCAAATATGTACTGATGAATGCAGCTTAATGTAGAGTAAATGTATGTGAATATATAGAAGGTGCATTACCAAATGTCCTTCAAGTGTCCCATAAGTGAAATATATCTCACTTCAGTAGGGTAGGATCCATTGTGTCACACAAATTAAAAATGAAACCTACTCGACATCTCAATAATAACGAGGGAAAGTGTAAATACAGATCTGAAGACCCTTACTCTAGAAAATGTTCCTTTTTGTTCAAAATATTTGATTAACTTAAATCCCTCATCATCGTCTCAATTGTAGATTCGAAAAGTTATTTTTATCCTAACGAGTCCGTGTAGGGAGAATGAAATTTCACTCCCAGCAAGCTTATTCGAAAACCCTGCAATCTAAATGAGATTCCATTCGAACCATTGTTCCCTTGTTTACTTAATGAAGAATTCAAAAAATTTTCTTCACCCATTGTTCCCGAGTATTTTTAGCACAAAAAAACATGCAGAACTCCTGTCTGCATTCAATGATACACAGCAGCCTGGAAACATTCAAACCCTATCTTTAGTTTTTTATTTTTTATTTTTTTAAACTTGAACTTTCAATTCTCTTGCCTTGTCTACCACCAGTTGCTCAGAGCAATATACATATGATGTTATTTATATGGTATAAGCCTGTGCATGCATGTAAATGCTGGAAAAAAACAAACATAATTTTTCCCCTGTAAAGCCATATCAAGGGCTTCATTTTCCTCTTTCCATTATCTACGTCTCGTAAAAGTATTTCGCAGTAAAGGCAACTGGCAAAAAAAAAAACAGAATAAACTTGCCTGTTGCACACGCAAAAGGACATCCTTCAAGAGTTTAGAGAGGAAAAGAACAAGACAAAACAACTAATGGACCTTGGTTAAGACATTCATAACTTCGTACCTTGTGTTGAGTTGGTTTCCACTTTTTCCAATAACTATTTCGTAAACTTTATTCCATTTTTGAATCCATTTACACTTCAATCACTTCACTGGTGTGTTTGCACAATTTTGAAATTCCTCCCCATTAAAAAAAAATCACAGATCACTTCAAATAATTTTTTTCGTTTGATTTCCTATTGAATTCTTTGGATGTATCTTTATCCTTGGTGTAAATATGTGTTTTTCCTTTTTAATAAACAAAACAAGTCACGAGTACTTTATGTAGCAGCTAGACGACCAATTCGCTACGAGTTCCCGGGGAAAACTAGTCCCAAAAACGGGATACCCAATATCCGTTCAAAAGTATCTACTGCTTGAGGGAGAGCAAACTGGAAAGCTTTTTCGGGAAATCCAGAAATTTGCGAAGGTGAAAGCTTTTTCAGTTGGAGAATATAAGAAAACCATGGCTGAATGAGAGGGTGATTGCAAGCTGATTACGGCGAATTGGTGATTGAAAAAGACTTGGTGTGACGGTGGTTGGGTAGTAGTTCTATGAATGATTGTATTTCAAAAAAAAAAAAAAAAAATACAAATTAAAACACTTGAAACTGCTTTTATTGTACATTACTATGCGTTTAACTCTGGCCACCTTAACCACCAAGTGTGTTAAAGTTCACAGAACCATCACTATTGGAAGTTGAAAGATATGTTTGCATACATACAATTATCGGAAGAGATTCGGAGACGACCGCTGGAGGGCTTTTGATCATTTCGTGAAAATAATTTTAGGATCTGTATCTATACAATAGATAGAGAGACTATCTACCAGGCACCCACTACTGGCTATATGTCATTAGTATTCCCAGGGGATATAAAGTAAGTTTTCAATGACTTTTAATGAATGCGTGTGGCAAATGGATGAATTCGGGGAAATGCTTCGAGAGAGCTTAATTAATATGCGTTTAATAGGACACCAGTTTGATGATAATATTCAAATGAGTGCCCTCGAAAGGTTAAATATGTACAATACATACGAGTACATATGTAATATACATACATACTATACCTACATGTCGTCTGCTAATGTTGAAAGACGGGAACCTATTTTCAGCAGATGTACACCAGTTTTAATAGAAATTTCAAGGCAGAAGGAGAGAATTATGAAATTGAATCGTAATTAGCCAAAGATGTTTAAATATTCACTTTTGTTAATCTTTGAGTTTTTGACTTTTGAAGAAGCCTTTTGATACAAGTAGGATTGACTAGGTTCAGATTCTAAATGTATGAGTAGGTACTAGAGATATTAATAAGAGCGCTAAATATAAGGTCAGTCTACAGCAATATACATAGGATCCTCATTTTGCCATGGCAGTTAATTTGCTTAAAAACTCAGCCCAATTCCATGCGTGAATTTATTTATGCATTAAGAAAGTGTCTGTTAAATATTCCCCAAGCCAGCAGCACGGCGCTAAGTGACTAAATATTAACGGCAAGATTTCGGAAAATAGTAAGAAAAATCTCTGTTGAACAGTGCCGCACCCCGTGAGAGTCTCGCTGAGAAGAGCAATTCCCACGGTCCACTAGGTGCTCTGAAGCTGACTGGCTAAGAACTAGTGCCATAATTCTTTTCTCAATCGCAGTTTCGTCACTTACGTGCGCAAAGTTGCTTACCAAACTCCACAATAATGTAATCCCAGTTCCAATCTGGAATTCAAGTTCATGTGATTAAAATTCCATCTCCGTAAGCAAATTATCCACTATTCCTTTATCTACAGAAGCTCCAGACTGGACAGTAATTCGGCCTTTAATGAGTTTGATTCGCTGTCTGATCCCATACAAAGAATTGTATCCCTGTATGTTCATACTGAAATCGTTGTTACGGGCGATTTGAATATACGTAATTATGAGTGGCCTCAACATTCTGAACAGACAATAACGGTGCGTTATGATTTTCGCTTCGGAAAATAACTCGACTAAGCTTATAAATGAGCTCACACGAATACCAGACGTTGATAGTCATACCGCCAACACCATTGACTTGTTTTTGACTTCTCACCCTGATAAGTACACCGTTGAAGTGCTCTCCGCTCTAAGCTCGTCGGACCATTGTGTCACATCAGTTAATTTCTCGTACACCGACCACACAGTTAGAGAAAAAATTCCCAAAACAACCGTATGGCGATACGAGAAAGCCATCTGGATCCATATTAACAGGTTCTTTAGGAAATCTAACCGGTCAGTATGCCGTTGCTGATATGACCACAAACACTATTCTCTTTGGAATGAGATGCTTTATCTCTCATCGGATGAAGAGTATGAAACCAAAAGAAACGACACAAGCTGTAAAGAGGCTGTCAGGGGTAGAGAAATGTTTTTTCGGCCCTTCAAGACTAGCCTGACAGAGGGAAACCGGAAAAATTTCAAACGAGCTTGGAATGACTGCAACGTCTTTCTTAAGCGTGCAAAATTCCAATATGACCAAACACTGAGGTAAAAAATACTACAATGTCCCAAAGGTCGTAAACGCTTTTGTTCGTCGTTGGTCAAAAACATCAAAAAATCTACCTTATCCTCGATGCATACGCTTACTTATAATGACATTCCAGTTGTCAGCTCTTTATCTTGTGGGGTGGGCGTGGTGTAGTGGTACTAGCAATCGCTTCTCACTCTGAGGGTCCAAGGTTCGAATCCTGCCCATGGCAAGTCAGTTTTTCATTTGTGTAATGGGAACTCAGACAGAAAAATTCTGCGTGTGAAGGCCTAACACTGACACGTAGATTTAGCTGTTGTAGAGTTTCAACCACAAAAAACTAGTGCGCATTATAACTTCGAATCACTCTGAGTGAAGAAAGAACTCTCCGTCCTATTCGGACTCCCACCCCTGGAGAGCTAATATAGAAACCAAATACAACCTGATTTTCAAACCACTACAAAACAATTTTCCTTTTTACTCCTTCTACCTTTCCGCCCGCGCCCTGGCAACAGTAAAAGGGTATCTAACACCTTAGGCGCGCGTAAATTATAAAAAAAAAAAAAACCACAATCTGCTTGCTGCACACTGTGCGGCCAGCTCAACACTCCCAGATTGTGCTTTGTCTCCACCTACACTTGAGTGCGTCGATTCTTCATTGGGACGAATCCACTTTCACACTCGTGTAGTAGCAAGAGTACTTAAGGATCTCAACATACTTAAATCCGTTGGTCCAGCTGATACATCTCCCCTTCTTCCACGTTCGTCCACGCTGGTAAAACCACTGCCTAAGCTTTTTCATTCAACCTACACTTTAGGATGGCAGATGGAAAACAGCATTTGAATCTTCTTCTCTCTCTTCCTACAGACCTATTACACTCACGTGCCTTCTTTCCAATTTAATGGAAACGCTGGTAAACCGTCAGCTCATGAAATATCTCGAAAAGCGAAAACTTCTCATGAATGGAAATACGTTTTATGTAGCAACAGGTCCACTGGTGATTTGATGGCATGCCTCACCGAAAAGTGAAACCAAAGCGTACATTAATCTTGCGAAAGATAGTTGCTCTTGATACGAGTATTTCTAAGGCATTTAAGAGAGTTTTGTCAAAAATGCGTGCTTTTGGGATCAACGACTATCTTGTTCTATGGATTAGAAATTACTTTTCGGAACGTTCAATTCAAGTTGTCTTGTATAGTTTCAAGTCTGATATTCACAAAATAAATGCAGGTGTGCACCAGGGCTCCATTCTGTCTCCGACACTCTTTTTAATTTTTACCAATTGTCTCTCGTCTGCTACTTCTAATGCAATATGTTCCTTTGTTGGGGAGAGTACCTACTCTCTGCTTTTCAAATTCATTCCCGGACTCACGCCCCTGTTCTTCGCCTGTAGAACTGAAACGGCGGTGTATGCTAAGCTCATTAAATTCCGATATAAACTGCATCACTAAATGGGGAACCGCCAACAGAGTGGAATTTAATGGTTAAAAGCCACAATGGCACTTGCATAGTCGAAACAGAAAAAAGAAAAACTTTTCATTCTCATTCAAACGGAAGTCGATGTCGTCAAAAATTCTGCGAAATGTCTAGGCTCCTCAAGCGAGTAAGAAATACTTTTCCCCTTTTAATCTGGCCTCAATATATAAGGCATACATCCTCCCAAAATTGGAGTACAATGCCCATATCTGGTCAGGGGCGTCTAAAACGTCTCTGCATGAGATAAAACTCATAGGTGATACTAGTATCAGTTAGTCAATTGACACCCTCGAACACCAAGGGTGTGTCTCACTTTGTTCTATCGCTACTTCCACCACCAGTGGTCCATAGAAATCGCCAGTAGCATTCCACCCTTTATTTTGTAATGGTTATATCGAAATTCAACGTCAGCCCGGAACTTGTCGGTTTCTGTAATAGTGTCTGATTTTTTAACGTAAACTACGAGTACCTGTCATGGAGACTTATGTTTACGGGATGCCTATACATCCATGGGGGCAAGGATACGCCTTGCAATCGCTCTGCCGCCTTCAAGAGATACCAAATCGGAACTGTGTTGCCGGCACAAGTTCCACCCTTGGTATGAGTCGAGGCCGACCTAAAACCTCTTATTGCTCTTAGGGTCGCAGCACCCAGTACTTATTGAATCTGTACATTGGGTCAACCAAAGGAGAACCCTTCGCGTGACTTTGGGTTTAAACCACAGCCACCATGAAGCTTCCACAAGGGAGCCTACCTCTACAAGTCAGGCCCGAACCGAGATCCGGGGGGCTCCTGACTCCCATGGTACCGTGATTTAAGTCCTGGTAGGGACAACCGGTGGTCCATCCGCCAACAAGACCTATGACCGGCAACTTGTGACTGATCACAAGATGACGGGGGCCCCGGTTATCCAAAAAAACATTATTTTAACACCAGACAACAGATGAGACCTACACCAGACATTGTGCCCGCCATACAAAAACAGAACTCATATCGTAAAGAATCCGATATCGCACGACAATGCGCATTTCGTGCTTTTTCGAAGCAAAAAATAAACAAAAACGTACTAGTCCCCTTAGCAATATAGAGATTATAACAAAGATTAAGATCCAACAAAAAATAGCAAGTGTACATTGACGGAATACGATACCCGTCATTTTTCATGTTACGCCAAGTAGTACGCCAAGACCTATCATAGGAAGCGCGTTATAAAGTTACCTTTTCCTAAAGGAATAGAATGAAGAGATAAAAGTCGAATTGCTAAAAAGTTCTATTCCGAACAGCCAGCGCCATAAATGTATTCACAATTTTAGGTCCTGAACCTGTTTGTGATTTCATTTGCCTTCGAAATTTTCAAATATTTATTATTTACAGCTCAGATCCGGTTAGCAATATGATAGGTCTACCCCAAGACGAATAGATATGTATCTGTCAGTTTAAAAATTTAAAAAGATCAACGCTCTAGCTAACTACCTGTAAATTATTTTTAGGTTGTAGCCAATGCTGCAGTGAGAAATTTGCACCAAATTCTGGATCGAATATGGGGTGATGAGTGCATGACTGATTAGTGCTATACTCGTAAATGTCCCACTTACCTGAAAGGCAATCATTTGTTATGATAGAACTACGGAGGGGTATCTCTATTAAATATCCCGCAATACGAGAAGCATACATTGTAAAGGTTTGATATCCTTTTGCATTACACTCATCGCAAACGTGTGGTTTTTGGCTAATCGACTACAGATCGAATCTTCAAGTAGATGAACACCAGCTTTTCAATTAAGCAAAAGATAATCCATTTAGGTTGTATTCCACTGAAAAACACTCGAATTACTGTCCGTCTTGTCATTCATAAAACTATTTCAGACATGCTCTGCATATTTCGGCAAGCGGATGTTCTATTGTATGATTTTTTCAAATTAGTGCTAGGACATAGTATATTGAATAAGTCTAAGTACAAACAAATTAGTCTAGTTGCGGGGCTCTACTGAATCTGCTCGTAGTTGGTGATGGAACATCATTGCCAGTAGCTTAATGAAATCTGAAATAGTACACACATTCTTTGTATTAAAGTTGTATTCCACAAATGACACCTTAAACAAGATCTGATAAGACTGACTCTAGAAAGCCTTGCTTCGATTTCGAGAATATAGTAGAATACATCTTCGCTACAATGGCTCAGGTTTTTATGGATCGGAACTCTGTTATGTCAAAATGATGAAACCTCCGTTTTGTGATGTATTATTGACCTTGTTTATGTAGCTCAGAAAGATATAATTTTTTTTTTTTGCTATCTTTCACTTTAATATTTTGTCATTTCTTCCTCTATTCAAAAATAAAGCTAAGATAATCCGTTCACTGCCATTGTAATGCCAATGCAATGAGCTCCCGAAAGCTTTTTGTCATTTCATCAAGCCTACTCTGTATTCATCTGTGATTTGCAGATAGTGGTGTCATGAATTCATAAGCACTCAATTACCTGAACTCACTCGTTCCGATAATATGTTGTAGAAAGTTAAGATTAGCTTTTGGCAATGTAGTATGTAATTGTCACGATTGCTATTTGTGTCGAATAACTCGCTAAACTTACAGAAATTCACCTCTTCCCGGCCACATTAGTATCATCCTTGGAACAATCCCTATTTGAGGTACAGTGTCAAATTCATTAGCACTTAATTATACGTAACGTAGCGTAGTTAATCTAGACTACCGATGAAGATGATCAATCATTTAGTCTTGGGGCTGACTGTGCATGAAATTTGGCTTCGATTCTTACACTGGTACAGATAAACAAAAAGTTATCTACTACTCAATAGAGTCATCGATAATTAAATCTCATATGTCCTGACGATTAATTGCTGTTGACCAATACCTCGGCAGTAAAATAAACAGCAAAACAAAACATAAACAACAAAATTTATAAAATGAATTCTTCTTTCTACTCCTGAAGTGTTTTTACTTCTTATTTGATTTATGGCGCTACTTTCGCCTTTGGACCAAAATCTTCCCTAGCATCCAATTTAAGCAGCATATGATTCCTGTATATGAATCCTTGCCTTCAGAGGAAACTTGTGAGGTATTTTTTAGTTCAAAAACACATTTTCAACAATATACATTTATTATAACGTATAGAGAAAAAATATAAATAATTATAACATATAAATATAAAACTTAAAAATCTTAATTAACTCATAACACTCAGTAATAAACAACATTCCGCCCTATGACAAAACGAAAATCTTTAAGACGCAGCTAGCTTTTGAAAGTGCTTCAATTGAATATTTAATTTCTTTCCCTCTGACAAGAATAAACGGACTAGCTACTTATCGATGGGCGATAACAGAACTCTATTTCCTGTTCGTTAATTTGCACAACCCATCCTAAAACTTCAGCATTTCATCATTAGGTATGTACGAGTATATGTATGTCCTAAGTTTTTTTTCGTTCGTAGTTCTACCACTTTCTCTCTCAGCACCACTTATAGCATGCCAATCAACGCTTTATAAACAAACAAAATGGGAATATCATTTTGCCTGCCATCTACTCACGAATTCAACAACAGCTGCTCAAATGACACAAAGTCATATCCTATCCTTGCCTCTTGGCAGGGAAATGAATTCGTAAACTTTCCTCCCTGTAAGATGAGGCATTCCCTTTGGATCCTTTACCAACCACAAATATCAAAATCAGGTCCCTTTTTGCCACGTTATCTGTGAAGCATTCACGTCCTTATTAGGTTCACACTCACAGAAGACTAAAGAAAACAGAAGGATATGAAAAGCAATGGAAAAGGATCTACTTCCTTGAAAATATGCAACTGGTTGGTAAGGATGGGGGGATAAAATTTTAGTATTGGTAGTAGTGGTGGTGGTGATGGTTATTATTTATTCGTTATGAAATTTTATTTAAATTGATTTTACTCGTACTGTGAACATACAAGAATTTCTTCTACCCATTCTCCTTCTGATTAATAAACATGATGTTCTTGTGCTTATGTATGTTATGTTTGTGCGTGCGTATCTTATGAAAATATAATTCGGCTTATTAATGTATGTTAGTCTCTCTTTGGGTTTTTGAGTTCGTATTGCAACAATCTGAACCGAAGAAGGCAAAGAAGGATCCCACCTCAACCACAGAAGACAGAATAACGACTCGTTATTTTGGAGTAAGAAGATAATTCACCCCCGCATAGGGGAATTATATTTGTACAAGTACGAAAGGCTTAGAGTGTACGAGTATACGAGTACGATTAACGTTTTGCCATGAGATGTAGAGGCGCAGATTCCTATTATTGTTACGAGCAGAATGTACAAATGTACAAGTAAGAGAATGAAATAACAGTCGCTTGGTTCGTAAGGATCTTAATGTAATTTTCCATCTGAGTACTCATGTACGAGTATGTGTGTTTTTATTGTAAATATTTTGCGAAGTTCTGTGTAAACTTTTTGCTATTTCCATGAATTTTTTCGGTTGCTGTCAGTGTCTGGTTTACGGATTAAAGACTTTATATTCCTGACGGTCTATTTAATGAAACAGAGGTGCTTCAAGTAATTAAAATCAGATTGGCTTTAAAAATTAAATCCCAAATTTTAACTCTGTAGGCGCTAATTATTTTGGGAATAGGATCAGACGCCGTCGAAGCGCTAAAATTTGTAAAGCTATCTTCTGCGGTTGTGATTGTCTGTCTAGTAAGACCCTTAATTACTTAAATGTATTAACAACTCTGATATGGTTTTGGTCTAAAAACAAATCCTCTGAGAAAAAGATAAAAACATTCAGTAATTGGTTAATACCTGGATATTTGTGTTTTGGTAAGGCGATTACGATTAAAGAAATTGAAGGGGTATCGCTGGACTTTTTGGGTTTTCTCTATTCATGCCTTGGAAACCATTATTGAGCACGATATTGGTCAAGTAGGACCCCAGATGCAAGAAAAATTTACCCAAAATCATACCTACTGGATACGAGGTGATCTCCCGCATGCCTCAAGTCATATTCAAAATATCCAATTCTTCATAAAAAAATAAAAATATTTGATTCAAACTGAATTCCTATTATTATTGTTAAATAGAGTTCCATAGCTCTTAAAAATCATTCTTTATAAGTAATCGGGCTTCTGATTATTAATTTTGTTCCGGGTATTCATTTGCCACACATCCTCCTTCATTTCTAACAGGACACTATAAGGTTGTTATTTTCTCGTACCCAACTCTCGCGCTTATACGTTTCGCAAGTCAAGGATGAGTTCAATACCCGGTAATTGGCTAACACGATGTGGTAAAATAAGTTCAATGGATTTGTTGTTATACTAATTTAATTTTTAATTTTTAATTTTGGTGGGGGCGAATGCCCCCATTTATTCAGCTTAATACAAGCTATAACTTAAAAATTAAACTTAAATTAAAACTTAAAACTAAGGTTGGTTGGAGTGGTGCAGGAGAACGGATTTGTGGTAGGGAGTGGTGCGGTGGAAGTCAAAGACGGTAGGGTTTGAGTTGATTTGACGTAGCATACGGGAGATTGGTTCGTTCGCGCCATAGGAGGTGTGGTGGGTTGGTAGATAGAAGAGTCGAGGGGTACGTAGATTACGAGGGTTAGTGTTGAGGAAAATGGAGTTGTGAAGGGACGCGCATTCAACGTGACATGAAAGGAGTCGATGAATGAAGAGAAAGTCTGCTGCATCTCTGCGATCTTCAAGGGTGTTTAAGTTGATAAGGTTGAGACGGTTTTGATAGGGGGGCAGATTAAAAGGATCGTCCCAGGCCATACCTCGGAGAGCAAATCGAAGAAAACGGCGCTGAATGCCTTCAATTCTCGAGATATGAACACGATGATATGGGGACCATGCTTGACTGGCGTACTCTAGGAGGGGGCGAACAAAGGTAATATAGAGGGACCTGGTCACATATGGGTTGGTGAATTCTTTGGACCACCGTTTTACAAAACCTAGTGCAGAGTTGGCTTTGAGGATTATCTCATCCATATGTAAACGGAAGTTGAGCTCGCTATCACACAAAATGCCGAGGTCACGAAGAGATTGTACGGAGGAGATAGGTTGGTTATGGAGAAGATAGAGTCGGGGAGGAGATTGGTTCCGCTTATATGAGAAGGTGATGGATTGGCATTTGGCGATGTTAAGTTCCAAAGAATTTTTGAGGCACCAGATGGAAAAACTATCAAGATCTTGTTGAAGGAGGAAAGAGTCATGGGGAGAGGAAATGGTTTTGAAAAATTTGGTACCGTCGGCTTAAAGGGAGACAGACGAGTGTTTGATGATCATATCGAGATCATTTATGGTTAATATAAAAAGAAGGGGACCGAGATGGCTGCCTTGTGGAACTCCAGATGTGGCCAAAAATGGAGCGGAGTGGGCTGACCTAAAACGAACACTGTAAAAACGGTTTTTGAGGTAAGAGGATATACATTTCAACAGTATGGGTTCAAAGCCGAGGGCAGACAATTTAAAGATGATTAACCGATGAGAGATTTTATCGAAGGCTTTGCTAAAATCGGTTGCAACTACATCGACTTCATTGCCATTTTATAGGGCAGAGAGGGCAAAGGATACGAATTCAACGAGATTTGTGGTGGTTGACCTACCCTTTAGGAAGCCATGTTGTCTAGGAGAAATAAGTGATTTGCATTGGAAGCTTAGAGCTTCATACAAAATACTTTCGAAGAGTTTGGGTATTTGGGAGAGTTAGGGATGGGACGATAGTTGGTTATTTCATTCTTTGATCCTTTCTTGTGGAAATTCTCCTTGTGAAAGGGATAGACGGAAGAGATTAGAAAGGGCAAGGGAAAGAGAGGAAGAACATTTTTTAAGAAATATGGCTGGGAGGCCATCTGGGCCGGGTGTGAATTCGTCATTGAGTTGGTGTAATTTATATTCGATATAAGACGATTCAAAAATATGAGAGAGAAGTGGGCTATTGGAGAAGTTCAGTAGGTAACTAAAATAGGATGGATCTGGTACAAAGGAGTCGTTGGTGAAGGATTGTTTAAAAAAAGGTGGCAAATAGGTTGGCAATGGTGAGTGGATCGGTTGATGACCTGTTGTTGAAAGAGAGGGAAGGAGGGTAACCATCGGACTTTCTTTTGTTGTTAACAAATTGGAAAAAGGACTTAGGGTGGTTTATAAGGTTGACTTGCGCATTGTTAAGGTAGCCCTGGTAAAGGGAATCGTAAAGTTCGGTGAAATGAAGATAAGCACCAAGATAGTTGGTAAAGGATCTGGTACGCAGGAAAACAGCCCATAACTTATTTCTCTGATTTCGTAAGGAACGAAGCTTGCGATTATACCAGGGAGGACTAGTAGATGATGTTTTAAGGCGGGAAAACGGAACGTAAAGGGAAAAAGAATTAAATATTTCTTTATAAAAAATGGATAAGGCATCATTTATACTTAAGTTGTGAAAGTTAAAGTGGGATTTGCTGAGATATTCACTGATTTTGTGAAAGTTTGCTTTATGAAAGTCGTAGGATGAGAGAGTTGTGGGGGGAGTGGACTGGAATGAAGAGTTATGAAAAAATGAAAGTAGAAGGGGGGGATGGTAGTTATCGACTGTTGAGAGAGATAGGGGACAAAGTGAGACTGAGGAGTTAATTGGGTCTGTTGTGAAAATAAGGTTTAATTGTCTGCCCATATAATTGGATATACCACTGACTTGGCATAGACTTGAGTCTGTTAAGCGATCTAAGAAGATACATTCCTTAGCTGAGTTGGCATTTGAAGCGATGAAAAACGATTGATCATCTGATGGAGACAGTGGACTCCAGGAAGAAGATTAAAGGAGGATTGAGGAAGATTAAAGTCGCCGAAAATAAGGATATCATCCATAGGGTCTGACTGGTCAATTAAATGATCGATCGCATCAATAACAAATTGGTAAGATTCGATAGGTTGAGCTGGTAGGATGTAGCAACATATAACGTAAAGGGACTTGAGAGGCAGTGATATTTTTATTGCGACAAAGTCGGCTTTAGAGGATGAAGAAATTGTAATGGGGGAAGAGTTAAGGCTGTTGTCCATCGCCAGTAGGACGCCTCGACAGGGGGAATCTTTATTTGTGCGGGTAGGATCGTCGTTGCGGAAAACATTAAAAGTAGGAGGGAACAATTCCTGGTTCTTTATGTCGGGAATCAAATTGGTTTCGGTCAAGGCGTAGATATCAAAGGGAAGAGCATGCGATTGACGTAGGACAGCATTGGTTTTAGAGCGAAGACCTCTTACATTCTGGTAGTAAAATGTAAGAGGGATGTTGTGGGGTGGAGGTGTGAGGCAGTTGTTGTCCTTATTGATCCAGGGCTCTTGTATGAGTACGGCTGTGACGTCCTGGTGTCTGGTGATGTACTCAAGGTGCATGTTTATCTGCAACACTTGCATTACCATACCCTACCATAGATTTCGATTTTTCGAGGTATGGTAAGTAATCCCTGTTTAGAGTCAGCAGAACATTCTGCCCGTACTGTCATTTAAGCTCCGTCTTATGGAACCTCCATGTTTCAGCATTTAGTTCCCGATTCTGCACGTGGAGTAGTCCCAGGAGCTTCTCAAGGTACATGAGGCCCTCTTTCATACCCCTATACGGAACCCATGGTGAATCTCACCATTTCCTGTGGTGGATAATCCCTTCTATAAGGGGTCTTGGAAGTTCTACTCGACGTTTTTCCATTGGTCGATTGTCAGACGACCGCAAGGTTCTAGGTCATTTATCACAGCAATAAGAAGCTCGTTTTTCGGGTCGCTTTGCTTACGACGCATTGCGGATGAAGTACCAGCCTTCACGATGTCGTCGGATCTGCTTCTCTTTCTGCTAAAACTGTCCTTGCCTTCCAGAGAGGCTAGCCCCTTCTTTTGCCGCGTAGGACATAGAGGACCTACTCGCTTAGGTTGGTGGGATCACAACCCTTATATTTTCTTACGTAGCAAAACTCTTACCCTTTGGTTTGCGTTCTTCGCACTTTTAGTGAGTGATGGAAGTGGCAGGCATAGCAGCTGGGCCAGCTGTTCCCACTTTTTCCATCACCGCAGCATTGCCTGGATTTTTTTGAGTTTTGGAAGTAGCTTCGGAAGCGGATGTTCCAGCTGCCTTGGCTACATCTTCGACCGAAGTCCTACCCTGTGCATCAGCGGTTTGAATTCCAACCTGCTCACCGGTGAAATCGCTCTCGTTAGTGAGTGTTCTTTCGAACTCCTCACTATCGCTGGCCAAAAGCTCTCCCAATGCCCCCACCAAGAGGGAGATGGAGTTTAAATTTCGCCTTCACTCACCTCTAACTCTTCCTGGACAGGGATTGACAGTTTTTGTAAAATTGTTTTTCGTTTTTGTCTTTGGTTTTCCATTTAAATTAAATTTGTTTTCCACGAGTAAGGCTGGCAACAAAAGGTCAGACCAGACAGCGCCGCCATACCTGAGTAAGGCATACTATAACAGGTGCGCACCAAGGCATATGAGAGAGCTCACGTCGCGGTTGGTTTGACCCTCAACCTTGCATCCTTCAGCACGGTTTACTATATGCTCACACCACCATTGAAATCAGGTGTGGCAGTTCTTAGTTCGCCATTCCAATACATTTACGTAGTTTAAACAAAATTTATATTTGACGGTATCTACAGTAGCGTTTTTCCCGCCATGAATTAATGTTGATCCGAGATACTAGAATGAAGTCGAGTAATTGGATTTGGACTTTATAATAACCAAATTTTGTACAATTTACAGCTCTCCATTCATATAAATTTTTTTTCCTTAAATAAATTGTATACTACTCGTACACTAGATTCTACAACAGAATTAATCATACAAACTATTGTAGGATCTCAAGGTCATCAGCTTTAATATTGTCTGAACTATATCCTCTTTAAAATAGACAAGAAATCCATTAACAGTTAAAATAGCCCTGTGAAGCTCTTTATGGATACAATTTTCATTATTAATATCCACTTGAATACTTTGACGGGAAGAAGACAGATTAAATATTCCCCCACACTTTATTGAAAAGCTTTCACTCGACCTAAGAACCGCAGACTTCTCTAGGGATATGAGCTCAACATATTACCGCATACGTACTATTTCACACACACATCAACACCTATTTTTTGTTATATGAAATAAATTTAACAAACCTTCAAACCAAAATATTGATTCCCCTAAAGGATAGTCGCCTGACGACCCGGATGTTAATCATAAAAAATTGCTCCCATGACCTTGTATAAACATATATCATGTGTATCTATATGTACTGCCCCACATACTGAAAGTCGAAGGTATTAACATTCCTCACACATCCAACAATCATTACGACTATACCCGTACTTCAGGATGAAAAGAAATCATCAACATCAAAATCAATTCCCATGTACGACTATGATGTCCCAGAGGCCTGTATCCTGACGAAGAACAACCGAAAGCTAAATTTCACAATGTGTCCAACACAGCCAGTTCTGAGAAATTTCTTCTTCTTCTTCCACATCTCGATGTCAAGGGCGTTACATACACACATTGTGCAAAGTTAACCGTATCTGAGCAGAAGCCAGTTAATGACTTTTATGAGTTTTCTGTTCTCTTCAGAGGAACGGAAGAATATCGTTTTGACTAAGATGACTTTAATGAGGTTAAAAGGATTTTCATTATGCACTCGGGGAATGTTGACTTTTAGCGTCGAATTTTATTAAATATAAAAAAAATGGCTACTTAAGTGAAATTATGAAATTAGAGCTCACTTGTGGGTCACAATGTGGAAGATTTACTTTTTGAATTTTTGAATTGTTTCATTCGTCCACAGTAGCAATGAAATCAATATGACTTCTTTCAATGAGTAGTAAATTTGTTTTACAAAGTGAATGCGGATTATGTTGGCTTGATTCAAGAAAATCGTTTAACAAGAAACAAAATTCTGCAAAGATATAGATGGACACATACTCGTAATAGTGAAGACAAATTCGGCAGGCAGAACAAAGCATGCAAAGTGGATGATGATCAACCACAGCTTCGTCCAGCCAACCAAGAAAATATCTGAACTAAGCCGGTAATGTTGCTGGAACAACCGGTTCTCAAGAAGGAAGACCAATAAACCAAATTTAATCGGTCATTATCAGTGCGGGTTTAGGCATGAAAGCATGGGGCTTATTTAAATCGGATGATATTGCATCTAGTAAGAACTGTTTGCGTTCGGTCAGCGGTGATATGGCTAAGGCAAGTTATAGGAATGCCACCGCTCCGACATGGAGTTTTCAAATCAATCACTGAGGGACGACACAGTAAAATTGGACCTCGTCTTAGGTGGGGCGCTTCAGTGGTAAGGACCTTAGCCAATACTAGTTGCGCAATGTGAGTCGAATCAGAAAAGATAGTCCTAAATGGAGACCAGAGCTAGCATAGGTAATTAACCAATGATAGTCGCATTTTTCAATCCACGAGTAGTTGTACCTTTGAACTTCTGCACTCGAATTGAACTGCGACATTTTCGTTAGAAATAAAAAACGCAGAAGGGTTAGAACATCCTTTTGAAGATCTCAAGTACAATAAGAAAAACTGGCGCAGAAGTTCTTGAAATGCTAAAACCAGCCTATAAGGACAGATTCTTCCAGTCTTAAAAGAGGTAAAATGTCAGTTGATGACAAAGCTCGCTTTTGTCGTGCTTCCACGCTCCGAACCAATAAAAATGTTGAAAACATTGGCGATATCACCCTGGTAGATTGAAGAGGGGAAATTGACGAATTTGTCGAGCTGTCTGGAGTGACTTGGAGTTCCATTTAGCTTGGTGGCTGCTGGATTTATTCCTCAACTACTAACTTCTGATCAAAAACGAGATCGCGTGGAAGTACGAGTATACTGTAAATTTAAAGAAGATTTCCGAAATGATCCAAACTTCTTTTACATGGTTATCACTAATGACTAAGCATGGTGCGACGGTTAGGACCTTAAAATGAAGCAAAAATCAAGTCAGTGGAAGACTTCAAGTTGGCCTGGCCCCAAAAAAGCTCGTCAAGTTACATCAGACGTCAAAAAAATGGTCAAAAATTTGTCTCTCAATGTGAGAGTAATCCTTTATTCAAAGTTTATTAAACAGGGTCAGACAGCTAACCAGACTTTCTACCTGAAAGTTGCGAGAAGATTGCGGAACTGTTTGTGATGGACCATGACTTTGTTACAGTGGAGCGAATAATTTTCCACAACAATAACGACCCTTCTCACATAGCCCTATCTGTGCAGAATACTGGTATCGTAGACCTCGTAAAGTTTAAAGCCCTTTTTTTATTTTAAAAATCTGTTGAACACTTCTCATAAAACCTGTTCCCATATTTAGTAGAATGGTGCAGGTTTTATAAAGGATTCTTATCCATTTTTATTTTCAAAATTAAAGTTTCTAATGTTCTCATCCCTTGGCAAAGCCAATACTGAAACTTTTCTGAGAAATGCAACATATTCATTTCAACCAATGCATATCCATCTTCAAACTTCTCATTTTACTATGCTTTTATGATCGTTTTGGCTGCCGTTTTTATAGCCATGGGCAATTCTTCTCCTACACCCCGAAGGGGGAGAAGCTGCAAACAATGCTGCTGAGGGGGTTGAAACCGTCGACTGATCCGGAGGAGCTCTAAGAGCTCAAATTCGTGTGGATCAAGCCATTTCTCACGGCTAGAGCTAAAAGGGAGAAGCGGAAATTACCGTTCTTCCTGGTTCAGCTAAGTCCCAACAGCAAACTGGATGGTCTAAGGAGCATCAAAGTCCTGGACTACCAGGTTGTACAATGGGAGAAATTAAAGAGGAGCGAAAACATTTTACAATGTGTTCGCTGCCAAAGGTTCAGGCACGCCGCGTCGAACTGCGAAATGAAGCCTCGATGCGTGAAGTGCGGAAAGAACCAGAAGTCCGAGGAATGCGCTCTGGGTAAGGACGGAGCGTCTGAAAAAAGCCAACTCCCTTGTGCTTTACGTAGGAACACGGGACACACCTCAAATTATCGGGGTTGTCCCAAATTCCAGTACATTAAAGGAATAAATCTGGCCCGGCAGCAGAAAGTGGAAGCTAAACGTCCACCCGTGCATTCACAAACTCCAGCCGTTACTCCCCATGTTACCTACGCCCAAATGGCGGCAGGTAAGGGAAATACGGTACACCAAGCGAAGGTTGCTTCTCAGGCCCCAGCGCCTAGAGCACAGGAGCCAGTACCTGACATGCTAGCTATCTTGCTCTCTATCCAGGGGCAGATGGCTCAGCTACAACGTCACTTAACTGAACAGACCGCGCGGGTGGATCAAGTATACGCGCTGCTGCCTGGCCTAACGCACCTTTTGCCGTAATGGGTACGTACGTGGCGGAGCAAACCCTGAAGGTCCTTGCTGTGAATGTGAATTCACTGATTATGCTCGAACAACGAGCCACACTATTTAAGTTGCTTAAAGACCAAGCCCCCGATGTGCTTTTGGTTAGCGAAACTAAGATCACCAAAAGACACAAAATGAGGCACAGAAGATACAAAATAGTACGGAGAAACCGACCCAACTCCATTCAGGGAAGAGGTGTTGCGATTTTTGTACGAAAAGGTATACGTTTTTAAAGAGTATACAGTCGTGTAGTACGTAGGTTCCAGGTGTTGGAAACATGCATCGTGTATATTCCCCTCCGTATTGGAAAGCGATTGTACATGGTATCTGTCTATGCACCTAAAGCTACTCAATTCACCTTATTTATCTCGGAGCTCGAGACACTTTTTCGATTTCTGAGGCTGGAATTGGAAGACAACTATTTTATTATCGGCGGAGATTTCAACGCCAAACATAGCGATTGGGGAAATAATACACCAAATACTAGAGGGAACCTACTATTCAATTGGTATGGTCAGCACAGTGTGATGTATCAACTCGGGCTTAAGGCGACGGATAGTCCGTCATTTCCCAGACATGGGTCTTATTTGGATCCTCTGCTGTTCGACTCATGAATACAACTGACATGCACTAACCAACAAACTACAAACTGTCTACGCACTTTCGTGTATGACAGTGACCATTGCGGTTTAAGCACCGAAATAACTGTTCCCAACGAAATTGCGGAATTAGATGAGTTTGTTCAAAGGCATTCCTACAATTATAGTAGGGTGCGTTGGACACATTTCACCAGAACACTGACTAGAGCACTCTCCTCGAATTCGCTCTACCCACCGTCCAACAGAAATCTGTCAAACGAGGAGATTGACAGGTATCTAAGACTAATGGACGAGACAATCAAACGAACAATGGACAAAACGATACCTAGGTACCAACACACTGACGAAGAAAACTTATTCCGCAACGCAACTATTGACGCACTGCACCGACATAAAAGTAGACTGCTGTCAAGACTAAAAACCTTGTACAGACAGTTTACTGACAGACATAACCCGGAGATCATGACACTGAAGTCGTCGATTAAAAACCTCCAAACATTAATAAAGGAAAATTACAGAGCATCTGTAAGTTTGTATTGGAACAGTAAAATTCGGACTGTAAACACCAGCAACCCGAATATGTTCCCGCAAATAAATAAAATATTTCGGAGAAATAATCAGAACTACGAGTAGCTTCCATGTCTTAAAATCGCCCGAACGACGAACAACGAACAAATACTTGTAGCAGCGGGCATAGATCCAAATGAGGCTGTTGATGATGACAACTTCTTTGTGATCGAGGATCCACAGGAGCAGGTAGAGGCTATAGGAGCGACTTTTCAGGAAGTGTACAAGGCAAATGTTATCATTGGCCCGAATCACGATCTGGAGAGTCGAGTCCTTGTGCACAATTTCTACCTTCGAAATGAAATTGTGAATTGGCGATTCGAGAGCTCGGGTTTCACCCAGTTCAGTGAAGAGAATATGGCAAATAATGTCTTCACCAATGACGGGGTACTACCCCCGTTCATTTCGAAGGAGAAGCTCCAAACGATATTCGGATCACTTAGAAGTAAGAAATCAGTGGGAACCGATGAAATACCGAACATTGTGCTTCGACATCTCCCTCTAAAAGCGGTGAACATTTATACCACCCTGTTTAATAATGCAATGAATAATGCACATTATCCAGCGCATTGGAAAACTGTGGTGGTACATCCCATCCCCAAAAGGGATAAAGACACTTCCAATCCGGTGAATCTCCGCTCGATCAGTCTTCTTCCAAACATCAGTACGGTGTTCGAGAATCAATAGAGTCCTGACTAAGTGGGTTGAGGACAAACATATAGTTCCGGATAATCAATTCGATTTCAATGCGGGACATGATATCATTCATGCTGCGTCGAAACTGGTTTCTGATTTCCAATGGAACAAAGGCAAGAACCAGTGCACTGGTGCCTGCATGATTGACTTGGAGAAGGCCTTTGATACCGTATGGTTAGAAGGACTCTTTTTCAAGCTGGACAGGTTGCGCATTAGTAAAACACTGCTGTGCTTGCTAAATACGTTAGGTTAGGTTAGGTAAGAGTGGCTGTTGGAGAAACCAACCTACTTAGGCATATTGGGCCATTGATGCCACGTGGATCTGTGGTCCTTCTACTTTTTTAACCATTTTGAGCTTCCGATAAAGCTTAGGAGACTGTTAAAGTCTATAGTAGTCACTGTAGAAGAAAGCTCTTAAGGGGAGTTTCCTTCTTTGGGAGAGAGCTGACATGTACAGAGTAGGCGGAAGATTGTCTCCTTCACATTCTCGTCCATGCAGCTTCTGCAGAAATCATTAGTAAAGACGCCAAGTGTCAAGTGATGACACCTATGATAGCGCTAAGATCTTTTCTTTATTGAAAGATCTTACTCTTGGGCACACCAGCATTTATTTTGTGAATATCAGACTGGAAACCACCAAAGACAACTTGAATTGAACGTTCCAAAAGGTAGTTTCTAGTCCATTGAAGAAGAGAGTTCATCCCAAATGCACGTATTTTCGACAAAAGAATCTGATGGCAAACTCTGTCAAATGGCTTAGAAATATCAACTGGTTGCACTTGACTCGCCAGATCGTGCGTCATTGATTTCACTTTTCGGTGAGGCATGCCATCAAATCACCAGCGGACCTAGTGCTACGAAAACCATACTGACGGTCACTGAGAAGCTTTCGTGTTTCGAGATATTTCATGAGCTGATGCTTTATCAGCTTTTCCTTGACCTTGGAAGAAGGTTCTCTCTAGGAAGAGAGAGAAGATTCGCCTTTTTTAGGGACCGGCTGGACAAATTATGTATTCTATCTGCTCGGAAAGAGCCCTAAAGAGTATAATTGATGAAAAAGCTTACGCATTGGTTTTTACCAGCGTGGAAGAACACCTATTTAGAAGAAGACCAGATGGTATGGACCAGCGAATTTGTGTAACATATGTTAAGATCATTAAGTATATTCTAATACACGAGTGCGAAAATGGATTCGTCTCATTGAAGGTGCAAACAAAGCACAATCTTGAAGTATTGAGCTGGCCGCAAAGTGTACAGCAAGCAAATTGGTCCTGTCCAAATTCAGCTGACATCTGAAATGTCATTATAAATGCTTGTTGGGATAGAGGATGAGGCAGAATTTCTAATGTTTTTGACGAACGACCAAAAATTTTCACTACCTTTGGGACGTTAGTATTTTTGCCTCAGTTTTTGGTCATATTAAAATTGTACACGCTAAAAAGGACATTGCAATCATTCCTGGCTCGATTACAAATCAAAAATCTAGTGCCTCACAGAGAATAGCACGTAAAGCTCCGCTTATCCACAGATATGCTGTCTTTTGGACTTTGCTTAGTTTCCTACAGTTGACTGCAATGTCAATGCCTGTCCACCAGACAAGCTCCCCGTAGGTGAGTATCGGTCTTATAACCGAGACCTGTAGCCTGTAGATAATTCGAGGTTGAGGACTCCATTTGTTCCCAATGGCCCATTTCTTGCGATAACACGCTCACCATACTTACTCTTCAATAAATCGATTGTAGCGTTTGCTATGTGGCTTGTGGCATCATCCTGTTGAAACCACATGTCGTCCAAAATACGCCATAATGTGGTCTGAGCGATGCCCAATTCTTCAGAACGCCGTGGAATTGACTGATTTGGATCGTTTGCTACAGACGCCTGAACGGCAGCGATATTTTCGACACTTCGACCAACCCGTTGTCTCACTGACACGGCAACATCACACAACGAATATGTAGACTCAAATTTTTTGCACTAAACTTGTTATTGCCTGTCTACTAGGGCGAGAATTACGACCGAAAATTGGAGTTAACGCTTTTAAAGTTGCAGTCACCGACTCCGAATTTCAGTAGAAAATTTTTATAATTTGCAGACGTTGCTCGTTCGTGTACTTTACCATAATGAAAATGTTGAAACTGAATAAATTGACAGTGACAGTTTGATGATTAGTGAAAGAGTGCGTTCACAAATTATATTCAAAGTTGTCAAGTCCCTATTGGATAACCCTTTACATATGTCTTGAGCTTAGTCAGAGTGGGTGTTCTCGAATTTGTAAACGGGTTTATAAGAATTTTATAGAAATTATAATAAATCAATTGTGTGTTTGAGCTGACTGTCTATTCAACTTTTTATGTCAACTTCACAATTTCTTCTTTTAATTGTATGTCCTAATGTTGCCTAAAGCCATTATGGCTTTCAAATTGCTATTTTGGGGGAAAAAAGCTGTTCTAAATCCTTCGAACTGTTTCCGGCGCAAAATAAATTCTTTTACTTGGTATATTCTATGATATTTCTCTTCTGCACTTGGTTTCCCCTTTAACGTATGCCTCCGAGACTTCTTGAGAAGTGTGTGTGAGGTCGATATAAAGTCATTCGGAATACTGTCGCTGGCTGTATCCAGACAAATTAATTAGGTCTTCCTCACGAAGAATTGTCAGCAAAAGGTAGCGTTTTGTAAACTGTTCCCAAAGAAATAATAAAGTCGCAGCTGCTAAAGTATTATACAAATGCTTAAAAAGATTTCCATCAATTTCAAATACTAATTGCAGTACATTGAACCCTATGTCAAGCCTTATATATAGGGTGGTCTGATTGGGGATGCCGATATTATGGGATTTGATTGATTGCTTCATGTTATGAAAAAAAATCGTATGGGGGGTCTATCTTCAACACCCACTGAATTACAAGGTGTTTCTTGAATGATCAGATTCCAAAATATCTACCAAAACTAGCCCCATGGGGCGGGAGAACAGTTCTCTTCTTCTTTCTAACAGAGGATGTAAATTAAGGAAAAACTAACAATAAACATTAAAGATTATCGTGCAGAAGCGATTTTTCTGTGAACAACAAAAACGTTCATTCATCAATCTTATCACATCCCTGGAAATCAAGTCTAAATTCACTCAACTTAAACCAGCTTCAAACCACAATCTTCTACCAAACATTTTCAACTTTATCTAAATAAACCATCAGCACACATTCTCATCAATCCGGCTTAGCTGTCTCCCGGGCAAATGCATGCAGCCTACCAAAAATATAAATCCAAAACTAAATTGACTTTATCCGTGCGTAAAAGCCAAAAATAAATGAACCCTCTACCTCGCACCCACTGATACCAAAAGTGAGGGTTTCATCACAATTGCTGTGGCTTCATTGCAGACAAGAAGCAAGCAACATCAAGTCACTTCGTTTATTGTCTTGTCGTTAAGTAATCTTCTTTACAATGTTTTTTTTTTTTTCGTTCTTTTTTTTGGGCTTGTGATTTCCACTTCTAATCTAACGTCTCACAGAAATGTGTTTCTCATCAATCCGTTCAGGAGATTTCCAGTAAGGAGGCAACAAAACCGCTTTACACACACTAATGGCGGACGATTTATAGAAAAGAGCACTTGAACATCATCTGTGTGCTCTTTTTTTGGCAATCTTGCGCATTTATTCGATTTTTTCTTGGTTTTCTGAATAAATGAGTTCATTATCACAGGGTTGATGTGGTTGATTCTGGCAGGATGACATGGATTGGGCTATATTATACAACATGATATGAAGCTCTAAGCACCCCGGTTATTTAAGATTTTTTCTATTACTGCATACATATATGCAGATGCTATTTTTGGTAGTATTGACCATGTTATACTCATTTCTGTTACAAAAAAGAAGTGTAGTGCGCCTTTAGCGATTGATTACCGGCAATCTGTCCGTATTCTTTGGAATAATAACTGATGACATTAAGCTCCAGTAACTTGACTGGAACAAATATTTGCCTATATTTCTCGAATGGGTAAAACAAAGTTTGACAAAAATAACTCTCATTGGCATCAAGTAAGATAAGGTCAGTATGCTGGTGCTGAAGATATTGAAACTTGAATCCAATCCACACGTCATTGCTTCATAGATATACGCAGGTATGATATAATAAGGAAATAACAAATTGATACGAATGTACTCGTATATACTAACATTACACTGAAATTATTATGCCGCCGTCCAAGCATACATACTCGTATATAAACCAAGGCTTTTCCGTTTTAAATTACAAAAGAAGTAGGCAGAGTTATGCTCCTAGTACACCTGAAATTGAAATTTCTCTCATTAGCCATGGAAGGTGTTAAAGCCTACTCAGCTGACTTTTCATCCACAATGAAGGTTTCTGTGTTTCTATGTTTTAAATCTGGAAAAGGTATGAAAGTCTTAAGACCACCTGTATTGATATGTATTGACGGTCGCCTAAATGTTTCTTTCTAGTTCCAAATAACATGTGTTGATCATACAGATATTCTAAACGGAAACGGACTTCTTCATATCAACTTTGTGTGAATATTGCTCACTTGCCATAACCACATTTTACTCAGCGTATTATACAGCAGATTGGACCCAATTTATCTCTTTTCCCATATTTCTAGCAGCACCTGGGTCGAGGTCTTTCTTTAGAGCTAGGTATACTTTGGGGCTAGGTGTCCGCAGTCGTTCGGTCAAACGATGAATTTGGCACTTTCAACCATGATTAATGTCACTGTATATTCCATACAAGTCCCTACTTTATCTTTTTCTTCAAATTGATCAAGGAGTTTTATCTCTAATCTACTTCGGACCTTTTCATCAGCTTTCGCACTATATCATAGTTACCGAGGGCTGCAATACAAAAACCAGGTTTATAGCTACACTAATAAACATCAAATTGTAGAAATGGGACTTGAGACGCCCGTGGAGAACAGTAGGTACGAACTCGTCCGCATTGCTAATGAACTAGCTTCAGTAGTTGGCGTAGACCTTTTCTTTCATCGGGTATATTTATTCCACCCATATTTTCTAGATTATTATTTAATTTTTTTTATGAATCTTTATTTCAATAGAAACTTAAAGCTAGGTACAAATTTCATATTACAGATTTTAAGAATTTAATTGAAATAGTTGGCTACATTCTGTTGCAGTGACAAGTGGCAAGTGGACATTTCGTAATTAAAAAAATAAAAAAAAACAATTTTATAAATATATCGGTGGGGATGCGATAAAATAAAAAATAAAAATAAATGAAGAGAAAATAAAATTCTATAAATATTAAATTACAAAGTTATTAGAAGTTGAAAAATTGGGGGAAAAAAACAACAACAAAAAAGGCATCAAACCAGGGGATTTCATAATTCACTAATCACAGCGTAGCTTAACGAAAACATTTAACTTTTTTAAGAAAATCGGATTTAACTCGCTCACATCTTAGACTTGCAGGTAATTTGTTAAATAAACGGAGTGAAGTAACCAAAAAACAACAAGAAAAATGTGGTTTATTGATTGACGGTATGTGGATGAGATTTCTAGAGCTGACACGTAGATTGCGGCTTTAATAAACTCTTGAAGAGTTATATCCAGATCTTTGGAAAAATTCTTTTAAAACCTTAAAAAAGTAGGAATGGTAAAAATCTAAGTCTTCTGAACAATTCAAAACTATGAGTTTGGCGGTTAACCTTTCATAAGATGCGTACAGCATGTTTAGCAAAATACGTTTCACCCCAACAAGATATACCATACTGCAGTTAAGACTTAAGTAACCCATTAAAAACTAGCTTTAAGATATACAAACTGCAATATTTACTGAGTTAGATAAATCTGCCTAATAACACTGTTTAGATAAGGCTTTAAAGACGTAGTATGCTCCATCCAACTAAGCTTATAATCAGGTGCTTAGTATCGTCGGTGTTTGTGCTTTCTGTGTTTACCTGTGATTATGACTAGGGAATTCAGGGTAGACGTAGCCAATATACTAAAAAGTAATCACTTTTCTGCGTACGTTCACGTCTGTAAGTACAGACCAACTATTTTGGCACTTAGTGAAACACAGGTAGATCCCCGCCCACACCTCTCAGATCATTCTGATCTGAAGCTACCTGGCCACAAACTAGTGGGTCTCGCCATTTATGTGTGTAGTGATGTAGCTTATCAAACTCCACCACAATGTGATCCATGTTCCAATCCGGAATTCAGCTTCATGTGGTTAAAACTACCCCTTCGGGTAGGGGTTAGAATATACCCGAGGTATGCATGCCTGTCGTAAGAGGCGACTAAAATGCACCCTCCGTATACCGAGCGCGAAGTGTATACCAAATATGCAATGAGTAAAACAAATGGAATTATTACCCCAGGTGGCAGACCAGCTATGCTGGAAAATCCACCCTCTACGGAGGTCGGCTCGATGGATTCTGGGGCGAGCCAATTATTGCATCTTATCAACCCGTTCGGAAAAAGTTCACGGGTTTCGAGATCTCCACCACCTAGATCTCCAAAACAAGAAAACAACAAAAGAAGTCCAACGACACCAAAAACGTCGTCTTGCGAAGAATGGACTTCAGCGAAAATAAATAGCCTGAAAGACGAAAATACCGAACTTCGTACTAGGCTAACCAAAATGGAAGCGATATGCGAAGATCTTAAAAAAGAACTGGAAAAACTGAAAACCAAGGAAAAGTAAAACAGCGACGTTATGTCTATTGAATCTGTTAAAAATATCTACGAAACAGATGAAGAAGAGCTAGGTCGAGAAACCGACTGGATCTTGCAAAAACGTCCCGGAAAAAAGCGTAAAGCTGCGTCTTCTCCCAAAATCGTCTCTCAACGTGAAGCAAAGGGAGTTGAATCGAAGAAAAATGGCAACAATAATATGAGTCCTGAAAAAATCAAAGCGGAAAAACAACGAACACCCCCGCCAATCAATGTCACTGGAATTTCAGATTACAAGAAACTCCAAAACATATTGATGACCCTGCCGAGATCGGACTATATAGTAACATCGCGCAATAATAATGTATGGAAAGTCAACGTCAAGGACGCTGACAACTATCGCATTCTTTCTCGCAAGTTAAGCGTCGAAAAAATCCAATGGTTCACATACGAGAACAAGTGCGAAAGACCTATTCGTGTCGTCGCCAGAGGACTGCATCCGTCTTGCCCAAAAGAAGATATCGTAAGTGATTTAAAAAACAAGGGTTTTAAAATCATTGATGTCGTCAACATCGAAAAGCGAGAGAAACAAAAAATTGAAGGAAATGATATGACAGTTAAACGTAGCCTTCCCCTCTTTATGCTAACCTTTGAGAACACTGAAAATACCCAAAAAATATACGATATTAAGTCAATCCTCAACATTATTGTTAAAATTGAGCCTCGACGCAAAAACTCGAAACTGATCCCGCAGTGTAAGCGATGCCAGGAAGTTAACCATACGCAAGCTTACTGCCAAAAAGAGCCTCGGTGCGTAAAATGCGCAGGTAAACACCTGTCCAAAGAATGCAACGTAAGCAAACAAACCCCTCCGACTTGTGTTAACTGCAGGGGTAAACACGTAGCAAATTTCCGTGGCTGTGAATTAGCAAAGGAGTTGCAAAATAGACGTGACAAGTTGTTTAAGCCACAAAAAGGGAAGCCCAAAACTAAAGAAAAAACATCGGGATCTGCTCAAAATATCGTTAAAAACGCCAAGGCGAAAGTGATTGATTCCAGTGTTGAAAAGAAAGCATCGGAAAAACTTACATACGCTGAAGCTACCAAGCTAAAGGCAAAAGATTCCGGAGATCCTGCTTCCCAAGTATTTTCCGTTATTCTCGCGCAGCTTGAGCAGCAAAACAAAATCAATGAACTTATTTTAGATAAGCTAAAGAAGTTTGAAAATAGGTTCAATAAAAAACGTCCTTCGCCTAAAAAATGAAAAGGGAAAAATTAAACGTACTCACCTGGAATGCAAACGGAATCTTAGAAAAACTTTATGAACTTGAGTTATTCCTAAGGAAAAACGACATTGACGTTTGTTTGATTTCCGAAACCCACTTGAAAAATGGGTCATCTGCAAAAATTAGAGGTTTTAAAGATTACTACGCGTATCACCCTTCGGGAAACGCGAGAGGCGGTTCCTCTGTATACATTAAAGAGTCTCTTGAGCACAACGAAGATATAAAAGTAGAGTTCGAGTCTGTACAACTAATTGCGGTGCGCGTAAAATTGGTACGGAACTCCTTTACTATTTCAGCCATCTACTGTCCTCCACGATTTACGCCTTCAAAACATATATTTAAAAATATATTCAATTCTCTTGGATCGGCTTTTATGATTGGCGGTGATTTCAATGCCAAACACACTTTTTGATGATCAAGATGTGTCTCCCAAAAGGGTAAAATACTCTATAAAGCATGTATGGAACACAATTGTGACTTCTATTCAACGGGCAAGCCGACTTATTGGTCAACAGATACAACGAAAATACCCGATCTTGTCGATTTCTTCGTTGTTAAAGGAATTCGTAACTCGGATATAAACGTTGATGAAAGCTTCGATCTTTCCTCCGATCATTCTCCAGTCATACTGACAATGAACGACACGTTTATTAAAAAACAAGGACCATTAAGACTAACTGGACGAAATACTAATTGGGAAGGATTCAGAAATGAGATTAATAATAACCTAGAACTAGACGTTTCACTTAAAGCAGCACTTGAACTCGAAATCGAAGTGGATTCTTTCGTTGAAATAGTCCAATGTGCTGCGTGGAACAATACACCTTGTCAACGAAAAAACACGGCTAAACGTAACTTAAACTACCCGCCTGAGGTAAAAGATATGATAAGAGAAAAAAGAAAAGCTCGCAAAAGATGGCAAACAACTCGAGCGCCGCAGGATAAAACACGCTTAAACAGGCTCTGTAATCTGCTCAAGGAGACTCTTAAAAGTTACAGAAATTCCGAAGTAAATACATATGTTCAAAACCTGACGGCAGGAAAAGAAACAAATTACTCGCTTTGGAAAGCTTTAAAATGCTTAAAAAGGCCCAAAATCCCCGCGCCACCAATCAAGGTCGGTAATAACGAATGGGCTAAGGGGGATAAGGAAAAAGCGGAGGTTTTTGCCGACTATCTTGAAGAAATTTTCAAGCCCTCCGACGGCCCAACACTGGTACCCGGCACCAGTTCTTTAGAAATAGCATATAGTAATTTTGTAATGACAAATGCAACTCTTGCTGAAATTAAAACTGTAATAAGGAAATTAAAACCAAAGAAGGCTCCGGGGTATGACCTTATTACCGGAGAAGTTCTGAAAATGCTACCTCAAAAAGCACTTATAAAGCTCTTACACATTATTAACGCGGCTCTGAGGCTTGAATACGTGCCAAGTCAGTGGAAAGTTGCTGAAGTCATTATGGTACTAAAACCAGGAAAACCTCCAAACGATAAAAAATCATACAGACCCATTTCTCTTCTACCGATCCTGTCGAAAATCTTTGAGAGGATTTTGCTAAAACGTCTTCTCCCAATTATCGGAAACCAAAATCTTGTTCCCGACCATCAATTTGGATTTCGGACTAAGCATTCAACAATTGATCAGGTGCATAGAATTACTGATGTAATTGAAAAATCCCTGGAAGAAAAAAAGATTTGTTCGAGCGTATTTCTTGACGTCTCACAAGCTTTTGACAAAGTATGGCATGAAGGTTTGAAGTTCAAACTGCGACGAATTTTGCCATTAAATCTTTATAATATATTGACAAGCTATTTTGAAAATAGAATTTTTCGCGTTCGATACGGAAATGATGTTTCGAAATTTAAAGATATCCTAGCCGGAGTACCGCAGGGAAGCGTACTGGGCCCACTTTTGTACCTTTTATATACAAGAGATATACCACACGTCGAGGATACTGTTCTCGCTACTTTTGCTGACGACACCGCTATCTTAGCGGTTGGAGAATCAATAGAAGACTCAATGGCGAAACTTCAGACTGCTTTAAATAAAGTCTACGAGTGGACAAAGATCTGGCGAATTACCCTTAATGAGACAAAATCTGTACATGTTGACTTCACCTACAGAAAGATAAATCACTTGCCCATTTCTATAAACTCGGTGTGTATCCCCTTTGCAAACGAAGCTAAGTATTTGGGAATGACACTTGACGCGAAGCTTAAATGGAAAACGCATGTTAAAAAGAAACGAAAAGAACTAGAGGCCAAATACAAAGAAATGTACTGGCTACTTGGTAAATATTCCAAGCTAAGCTTAGAAAACAAGCTGCTTCTTTATAAGCAAGTGCTAAAGCCAGTGTGGACCTATGGTATATAACTCTGGGGTTGTACTAAGAAATCAAATATAAATATAATACAAACTTTTGAAAATAAAGTGCTACGACAATTTGTGCGTGCCCCATGGTTTATAAGAAATAATGACCTGCATCGAGACCTCGGAGTTCCTTTCGTGGAAGATGAAGTCAGGAACTGCGCACGAAAACATAAAGTCCGGTTAAGCGGCCATATCAACAATACAGTCCTAGAAATCTTGGACGAACGAAACATACTACGCCGTCTTCAACGAACTAAACCGTTGGACCTTGCGCGATAAATTGAAACCGCATTAAGAAAGCGGATTATGTAGGGTGTTTCATTGGAAAGTGTCCTACCAATCGTGATTAACTTATGAAATAAAAACTGCTTGATAAGTTCTACTTAGTTGCGGTATTAAAATTACCGGCTGCTTCACAAGGGCCACTTGATGGACAACGCGTTGTCCCAACGTCCTAAAACCTGGTAAAAAAAAAAAAAAAAAAAAAGGGGTTAAAATTTCACCTCCGTAAGCAAATTATCCACTACTGCTTTATTTATAGAAGCCCCAAACTGGACAGCAATTCAACTTTTAACGAGTTT
This sequence comes from Volucella bombylans, assembly GCA_949129095.1. Lineage (NCBI taxonomy): Eukaryota > Metazoa > Arthropoda > Insecta > Diptera > Syrphidae > Volucella > Volucella bombylans. Next base: position 26,576,289 of record OX422142.1, on the reverse strand, counting down.
GATGCGCTGTCTGACTCCATTCAAAGAATTGTATCCCTGTATCCTCATACTGAAATCGTTATTACGGGCGATTTCAATATACACAATTCTGGGTGGCTTCGACATTCTGAACAGACAACACCCGAAGGACGGTGTGTTGAGATCTTCGCTGCGGAAAACAACCTAACGCAGCTTATAAATTAGCCCACGCGAATTCCAGACGTTGATAGTCATACCGCCAACACCCTGGACTTGTTTTTAACTTCTCACCCTGATAAGTATACCATTCATGTGCTCTCCCCTCTAGCCTCGTCGGACCATTGTGTCATATCAGCTAATTTCTCGTACACCGACCACACAGTTAGAGAAAAAATTCCTAAAAGAACCGTATGGCAATACGAGAAAGCCAACTGGAGCGGTCTTAACAGCTTCTTTAGGAATTTTAACTGGTCGTTATGCTTCCTCGATAACGACGTGGATGCCGCTGCTGATATGATTACAGACACCATTCTCTTTGGAATGAGATCCTTTATTCCTCATCGGATGAAGAGTATCAAACCAAAAGAAAAGGCATGCTACGACTCGAGCTGCAAGTGAGCGGTCCTTCAAGACCAACCCGACAGAGGAAAACCGAAAAAAGTTCAAACGAACCAGAAATGACTGCAACGCCTTTCGCGTGAAATTCCTATACGACCAAAAGCTGAGGCAAAAAATACGGCAATGTCCCAAAGGCAGTAAAAATGTTTGGTCGTTCGTCAAAAACATTAGAAATTCCGTATCATAATCCATCCCAACGCTCATTTACAATGACATTCCAGCTGTTAGCTCCTTGTATAAGGCCAATCTGCTTGCTGCACACTTTGCGGCCAGCTCAACACTCCCAGATTGTGCTTTGTCTCCGCCTACACTTGAGTGCGTCGAATCCTCAATGGGACGAATCTACTTTCGCACTCGTGTAGTAGCAAGAGTACTTAAAGATCTCAACATACATAAATCCGCTGGTCCAGATGGTATATCTCCCCTTCTTCTGAAGAGGTGTTCTTCCTCGCTGGCAAAACCACTGCGTAAGCTTTTTCATCAATCATACACTTTGGGACCCTTCCCGAGCAGATGGAAAATAGCATTTGTCCAGCCCGTCCCTAAAAACGGCGAATCATCTTCTCTTTCCTCCTACAGATCCATTGCGCTTACGTCCCTTCTTTCCAAGGTCATGGAAACACTGATAAATCGTCAGCTCATGAAATATCTCGAAACACGAAAACTTTTCAATGACCGGCAATATGGTTTTCGTAGCAACAGGTCCACTGGTGATTTGATGGCATGTCTCACCGAAAAGTGGAACCAAAGCGTACATCAATCTGGCGAAAGCAAGATAGTTGCACTTGACATTTGACAGAGTTTGGCATCAAGCTCTTTTGTCGAAAATGCGTGCATTTGGGATCGACGACTCTCTTCTTCAATGGATTAGAAATTACCTTTCGGAACGTTCAATTCAAGTTGTTTTGGATGGTTTCAAGTCTGATATTCACAAAATAAATGCTGGTGTGCCCCAGGGCTCTGTTCTGTCTCCGACACTCTTTTTAATTTTCATTAATGATCTCTTGTCTGCTACTTCTAATCCAATATATTCCTTTGCTGATGACAGTACTTTCTACTTTTCATATTCGGTTCCGGACTCACGGCCCTGCTCTTCGGCTGTAGAAGGAGAACGGCAGCGTATGCTAAGCTCATTAAATTCCGATATCAACAGCATAACCAATTGGGGAACTATCAACAGAGGGGAATTTAATGCTTCCAAAACACAATGCTGTCTGCTGTCTGCTGTCTTTAAAGCGAAATTTAAACACCCAGCCATTATCTATGAATGGCACTTGCATCGTCGAAACCGAAAAACTTTCCATTCTCGGTATGTGTGCCAATGACAACTTACGTTGGAATGACCACATATTTGATATCGCCAAAAATGCTGCGAAATGTCTAGGTTTCCTCAAACGATGTAAGAAATATTTTACCCCCTCTGATCTGGCCTCAATATATAAAGCATTCATCCGCCCAAAATTGGAGTACAATGCGCACATCTGGTCAGGTGCTCCTAAATCATCTCTACACCTGCTAGATAGGATTCAAAACCGTGCGATAAAACTTATTGATTATACTAATACCAGTCAATCAATTGACACGCTCGAACACCGACGTAATGTCTCCTGTCTCACTTTGTGTTATCGCTATTTCCACCACCAGTGCTCCACTGAAATCGCCAGTAGCATTCCGCCCATTCAAACTTTCAACCGTAACACCCGTCTCACTATGAATGCTCGTCAGTATACCCTCAAGCCCATTTTCGGACGTACTCTAAAATATCGTGATTCGTTCCTAAGCCGTACAACTCGCTTATGGAATGCCCTGCCGATCTCTGTATTTCCTGGTCGTTATAACTTGCAAACATTTAAAAGCAATGTACATCTGTACCTCTCTTTTCTTCCTCCCTAAATTTCCTTTGCCCGCGCTGTGAACAATCATATTAAGGGTACACAAACCCCTTGAGCGCGCGCACATTAATGTCTCTAGGAGTAATGTCTACGCGTTCAACGGGCATGCCAATCAAAAGTGGGTATGTCAAGTTCGCGTGAACAACTGTTGATCAAACGGAATCTATTGCAATTGGATAAATGGTATTGTAGAGGCATATCATCACAAATTTTACCCAAAATATTAAAAATCATGATCAAAGTTTACATCCAAAAAGATGTTGAAATAACTCTTACCATAATACGACAAATCAGTGTCATCGGCAAAAGCTGTGACTTTACCCATGAAAGGTTGACTGAAAAGAGAATTTATAAAAATCAAAAAGAGAATAGGACCCAAAACAGAGCCTTGTGGAACTCCAATGCCAATGAGAATCTTTGAACTAAAACAATTTCGAATCCTTACTCTCTACTCTCTAAAACCAGTGCTATAACATTTTTGAAGCAATATATTATGATCCACCATATCAAAGGCTTTAGTGATGTCAGGGATATCATAAATATTAAGACTGCTATATAACTCTCCGCACAACTTTAACTATGCATCTTTAGTGGATTTGCCACTTCGAAAGCCAAACTGCGATTCACTGAAGAACTTCGTTTTATCTAAAAAAGACTCCCTTCTCGAAAACTTTTGAAAAGACTGATATCTTTTTTATTGGGCGGTAATTATTTAAAGACATAGTATCACCTTTTTTATGCAGTGGTATAACAATAGCCGTTTTTAGTGATTCAGGAAAAATATCCTTTCGAATACTTAAGTTGAAAATATGACATAACATATCAGAAACAAAAAAAGGTATTCTTTTCACAATACTACTTGAAATTTGATCACAAGAAGTTGAATTAAATGACTTAACCGACTGAATGTAAAAATGTACTTCATATGGTGAAAATAAATCGAAGAAAAAACTTTGTCTTTGTAAAGGGTCATTAGTGCTGCTATCACAAAGACAATTAGCACTATTACTTATTTCGTAATCTCGAACAGTACTTGTTATATTCGAAAAATATTCATTAAAATCTGTGGCGACTTCTGTAGGATCAGACATTATTTGAAGTGACTACGAAATTCTCCTTAGGTTTTTCTTTATTCAAAATTTCATTGACAACTTGCCATTCTTTTTTGGAATTACCAGTTTAGCGAGCTGGCTTATTTCTATAAAAAGTATCTCTTTGAAGAGGTATTTCAGTTTTCAGCTCTTGACAAATCTTATCATATTAACTCCTTAACCTAGAGTTGTAAGGATGTTTTTTCACACGCTTACAAAGATTTTTTTTAAGTCTGATTTTATTTATCAAAGAACTAGTCATCCACTGCTTCAGGGGTTTCGAATTATTGCGTTTATTAATTTTTAAATTTGCGCGAAAAAAATCAAAAGCAGTAGATGGATGCAGTTCTCTGTAAACTTCATCCCAAAATTCAAAACTTAAAGCTGACTTTAAAGCTGTAAAATTTATTTTTCTAAGTGTGTGATTTTGAAACCGTTTAGATCTAGAAATCCTTAGATCAAGTTGAATAGTGGTTAGGCTGTGATCACTTATTTTAAGGTCAAAAGATGCCGTCTTAAAATTAGAATATTTGTTTCTATGCAACCTAATAAATATGTGGTCTAAAGATGAGCCTGAAACTACATGGGTAGGATGGGGCAGCAAACTGTCAAGACCAAATGAGGACATAACCGATAACAAGTTGTCAACATCAGTTGAGCTAGACAGAAGATCGATGTTTAAATCACCCAGAATTATTAGATTTTTACACATAATTCTGTCAAGAAAGCCATCATCCAAAAAGGCATTTATTGGACAATAATGAAATCTATAAACACCGACAAAGCAGTATCGAGCACCACAAATCTCACATTTTAAAGAAATCAAATCAACACTACCTATTTAAATTAAAACGCTCAATAACAGCGTTGGAAGATAAGTCACTTCTGTAAAATATTGCGACACTGCCAGCAGAATAAGAGTTATTAAATGCTGCCTTAAATGTATAATTAGGTATATTATAATTTGAAATTTCTTCATCAAAGATCCATATTTCAGAAAGTAAGATGAGATCCGGTAAGTGATCTAAGGAAGCAAGGTGAGTTAAAAGCGTATCAAAGTTTTTTCTAAGGCTACGGATGTTTCGGTGAATTACCGAAAGACCAGAATAAAATACTTTGTTTGTATGATCTAAACAAAAATAATTAAAGCTATCAGAATTTAAAGAAGAAAAACTTAATTCACTTGCATTATTATGAGGACTATTTGACGTATTATTTAAATTATATAGGCCATGAAATTACCAAAAATATAAAATTAATTTTCAAGTTTATTAAAGTCCTCAAAACTTATAACTTTAATTATCTTATTCCCTTCCCCTTTTTCTGATGAGTTCGGATGAATTCCTTATCCAAACATTGGCATTTTTTGTCCTGTCTCATCTGCTTCGCCTTTTCAAGAAGAGATTTTGTGCGCATAGTGAGAGAGTCAACGCAGCCACCACTGCCGCTGTTCTCATGACTAAAGATGCTCGCCGAAAGCTTAATTTTTTCCGAACTCATCTTTTTCATAACCTTCTCCTTCGAATTAAGAGATGTTTATACTTCAGCTATCTTAAATAGTTTCGCAGAGAGTTTGTCTTCTTAGGTCAATTAAGCCTAATTGACAGAAAAACGGCATGACAGCAAAATATTGGTGATCATCTTCATTAAACTGTTTTCAGAATTAGTCCATCTAGATTTTCCACAAGGCTTTGTGTCATTTAAATATTCTTCCTAATTTTCGTTCAAACTTTTGAATATAAGTTCAGCTGTAATGTCGCAAATCAAGGGTTTCATTCTCTGATTGCGTAAAATGCATCACATCATGCCGCCTGAAAATATGTCCCCAAAGGAAAGATGCAAATCATCCTTAAAATTACATGAAAACATTCACACAAACTCAAATTCAATAAATTTGTTTGGCGAGCTCATAGAAATAATCCTCCTTTTTCCCATCCTGAATATGAATATTCAATGTCATGAGTACATGCTTAGCACATGCTTAGGTTTTCAAATGTTTCCCTTATAAATGGGTGTAGTACGGTTTTTTAAATTATTGTGTACTAAGGCATAAGAAGGTCACCAATTCAATTTTATAAAATCCAAATACTCAACAGGTTGTAACAACCAGTTAGTTATCTATACTCAATCTTAAGTATTGGTTTCCTTTTCGCCCAGCATACTTATACTTTGTTAATTAGCTTTATCTATTTTACATGTACCAGAATTGCACTTTATTAGTAAAATCTACTTTTCAAACCAGTACAGTCAAAGATAAATCGATGGACTTATGTATTACGTCCTGGGATCAGCATCCTTTCCGGATATGTTGATCCTGGTACCAACGTGCTTATATCCAATCCAAAATTACTTTCCTGTAAACAAATCCCAAATTTGCATGAGACTATGCCAAAAATGTATACCATTGCCCTTCTCTAAGATTCCTATGGGATTCTGATTGACCTCATCCAAAGTGCCTTGTTAGCCAATCATCCTCAATGAAGAACAAATTTCACACTGAATAGTGACCAAAAGACGTGCTCCAAATGATGATGTTTTTTCATGAGAATTCCTACTCCACACGACTCTTTCGTTTTCGTCCAGACGTGCCGCAATAGCATAGAATTTTCTACGAGTATACTCGTATCCCCCTTCGTTTTCAAATTGTTGTCTCATGCATTTAAAGTGTCGGTTTTTGGGGGTGAATAAGAACTTAATTGCATTTTTATGGTTCCGCCGTTTATGCAGCCTATTAAATATTCATTCAGAAGGTGTTCGTAAGCGTATAACTACATGTGATTTGATTCTATGAAAAGCGATTATTTATGCAAAGTACTCGTAGTAATGAAATTCGGTGACCCGTGACGATGTTCAATATCGGGTCGGTTAGATACATAAGTGCAACATTAATACCACACTCCCTAAATTTGTATGTATACGTATATTTATGCAAATCTTGCAGCTACTACCTTGACTTGAAGGAATAAAGAGAATTATTGTGACGCAGGAGTTTGTTAACCTATATTTTAAACTTAGATATCATATCCTGCAGACGGAGATAACTCACCCAAAGTATTGAAATTAATATTGCAACATGCGATGCATGTCGGCATGAAAAGAATATGAAATAAGTCAGCGCCAGTCGCACCCAGAAAAATGCGGCACAAGGACATTTCTAGAACAAAAGTCGAAACTTTTCGTGCATACTCGTATTCTGTCACATGTTGAAGTTCAGTTAGATAGAGAGTATCGTTAATATCCTGTCCACGTTTCACCTTGATATACAGACGTCTTATTAATATTTATAATTACGCACTGGAAAAGGGTTAACCCAAAAATTTAAAAATGTTGTGCTTGTTGCATATAACTCATATTGGTGATTGTAATCAACTCAACTAGGCATGCCTTTGATGCGAGATATTCTTCTTCGATGTACTCGTAAGAGATTTCTTCTGAAATGACACTAACAATTAATTGACATCCAATTTGTTTAACAATAACCAACTTTTCTCCGAAAATGTATGTCCTTACTACCTGGTGATTGGCAGCTGATTTAATTGTGTTCTGTAGATGTATTTTCAACAGAACTGCACTGATTATTTGTACTCCTATTTCTCTTAATTGATTCATTCGGAAGTTGGATTTCTGCACTTAGCTAGGTACCAGATAAAGTTGCACTACTGCAACTCAAAACTTGAAACTTTCTTTGCGAAAAGTTTTGCAACGCCATAAATTAGGGTATCCTTGATTATGGATGTGCTTGTTATGGTTCCTATGCAATAGCACTATCCTCAGTGGATAAGAGGATAAGTGTTTCTTTTGAGTGCACCGTTGTCCGAGATAACTCTTGTTTCTGTTTTTTAGGGTTTCATTTCAACGATGGCGTCCTATGAAGATTCATTTTCACTCCTCCATTTGAAGGTGTGGAATGGTGCCACCCGCTGAAAGTTAAGGAGAGCATTTTCTTTTAAAAATTACCCAGAATCATCATTTGTCTTGGAAAGTTCCAAAGAAAGTTAGAGACAGTATCTGGTTTAGCAGATTGTGTGGTAGGTGCTGTGATATATTACAGTTTGGTTGGGAAGCACCTTCAGGAGGTATCTGATTAAGTTTGTTAATTTGATGGAATTATCTACCCGAGACTGAAGAAATGATAACCTTTCTGGATGAACTTTTTGATTGGGGGTAAAATGAATTGCAGTGGTAGAAGTGCAGATTAAAATTTGAAATCTTATGAAAATATTGTGGACTTTTTTATATAGTCTGTTCAACAAAAACATGCGTCTAAATTAAATTTTATTAAGTCATATTTTTTATTAAAGTATACATCAAAACAAAATGCACAATTATATTAATAGGGCTTGCCATCGTCAAGCTGTTTTATCGTGTGTAAATCCTTTGGCCGATAAGCATAACCATAAACATGAACTTTTGCTGCATCTTTTTGTATCCAGGCTTTCTTCCAATAATTATAAACAAAAAAAAAAATACTCATCTCTATATATGATGAGATGATCACTCATCTCTCTAAATATGATTCTGCTTTGCCCAACGTATTTTCAAAATATTAATACCAGATCCTGCCAAACTGCTTCATATTGTGTTGATTGACTGTTTAATTTCTCTTTTGGACAATTTTTCTTTTGCGTATTCCCTAAACTTTTGTATCCATTTTCTCGCAAATGGCTCTCATGTTTTTAAATTTGCAGCCCTTTTAGGTGAGTTACTAAGAAAACACTTTCGAAACGTTTTTTAAAAGCCGCACTCATTTTCTAATGAAGTAATTTAACGCACATTTTTCTGGAATACACAGTAGGTGTTAAAATGAAATATGATATTTAGATTTTTGTTCCAGCTATTTATTTTTTAAATCTGTTAAGGCCCTTCCGATTACTAACAACGAGGAGTGTTAGTTGTTGGGTGCCGAATTCGTAAGATTTCATTAAGTGTTATCGCACTAAGACCTTTTAGATCCTTTGTGATAGCTAAGTGGAGTTTGAGTCGGGAATCTTCTTGTAATATTCAGTTGACGACCTCGCTTGTTGTCTCCGTTTATTGACATATGATCCTAATATCCTGTCACATCTGTAAATCTCATAGTATTATTAAATAAAACAGCATATAGATCATTTATGTAGGTAGAATTTTCCCTAGGTTATCTCCCGCAGAAGAAGGATATCATTTTTTCGTCTTCACAGCCTTTACAGAGCTCTTTATCACTAAGATGCAGCTTCAGTGCATGCGCTCTCAGAATAGATGTACCCTCTGCTTCGATTACAGGCTGAGACTCCAGAGTAAGCTAGTTATATAAGTTCGATCTTTTACGAGCTACCTCGTATGCGCATTCGCTGCCTACCATTCCAAGAGATCCAGCTGAACTCTATATTACTTAATTCCTGCACAATATACTCTGTTGCTTTCCAACAAAATCGACCGCATAGTGGGGAAAAATAAGACATTTTGTGTTTGCAGGAAGATAATTAATCGCACGAAATAAAAATGGAAAATATAACGAATAATTAGCTAACAACACAAATAACAAAAAATTAACACAGCAGCTTTACAGCAGACCAGAACTAAAAACACTTAAAGAATGTGGTTACAACCTCTGACCAACAGAAAAAATCCAGTATGACCGAATTCCATATGAGTGAGATGCACTACACAAAACAATGCACTCTAACACCCAGTCCGAAAATGTTTTTTTTTTTGTTTTTTGCGTGGGAAGGTGGAAACCTTGCATAGGCACCAATGGTCCGAAGTCCATTGTTAGGAAACTTTCCGTTTATTCTCCCGCGAAATTGACGCTAAGTATTACTTCGCGAGGGACGGATTTGAACTTCTTGCTTCGTCACGGGGTGCTTAGCGAATTCGAGTTCCGTTGCTGTTCTAAATTCCTTAGATCGCACATTATTCGTACTGCTGCCCAAAGATCTTCAGATTTCAACATATATTGAACTATGTTTTCCGGTGTTGGCGGTTCACCAAATTCTTCACACAATATAGCTCTTTCGTTTGCATACCGCGCACATTCGAAGAAAACGTGCTCCACGCTCTCTACCGCGTTTGCGCAGCGAGGACAGGACGGACTCGAATCACGAATCACGGACCCGTCAAGAACTGTGTAAGATAGTAATTCAGTTCGCTGTGTTTTCGTTTTACCCAACTTTCAATTCTTGGGATTAGTCGGTACGTCCATCTCCCTTTTTGGGACTCGTTCCATTGTTGTTGCCACGCTTCTATACTGCGGCCTCTTTCGAATTTGTTCGCTTGATGTATGGATGGCCCGATTTGAACGCGATTTTCATAAAGTTGTCTGGCTTCTAAAGCTAGGATATCTATTGGTACCATAGAGGATAGTACCAATATCGCGTCGTGGGATACCGTTCGAAATACACTGCTAACTCGCAGTGCACATAATCTGTACACAGATTTGAATCCCTTCATAAGTGTCTTTTAATTCGTGACGTCAGAACATATTTGTGCCCCGTACAGCTGTATGGAGGCTACAACTCTCACAAGCATTAATCGTTTGCCTTGTTTCGGGCCGCCGATATAATGCCTAATGCTTTCGACGATTTCTTGCAAGCGTATGCGGGGTGATGCTTGAAATTAAGCCGAGCATCAATCATCACTCCCAGGTATTTTATAAATGGGCTAGAAATAATTGTGTGCTTTCCGACTTTTATAGTTATCGTCTCTAGCACCCTTCTACTCGTAATGAGAACGGGTTCCGTTTTATGTACCCCGAGGTCTAAACTCATATCGCGTAGTCAGTTTTTTATCAGTGATATTGATTCGTTGCAATACAACTCGATTTCTTCAAGTCGTTTCGCCACGACTACAACAGTAATATCGTTCGCGAAACCTATAGTGGCGGCTTCCCTGGGGATTGGGGAATATCTTCATACATCACGCTCCACAGTAAGGGACCTACACTGATCCTTGGGGCACGCCCCCTATAATTTTATATAATTTCGTCCCGTCGTCGGAGTCGTAGAGGAACAACCTATCGGTAAAGTAGCTCCTGATCAATCTTAATATGTGCTTCGGTATATTTAATCTGTCGAGGCATTATATAATACGCGACCATTTTTCACGTCAAGTGTAACCACGGCGCAGTACTTTTTACTGCCTCCTTTCCATCGTCAACCTTCTATGGCCGATTGGGCTTTGTCTATTACGACTTTAATCGCGTCGATTGTCGATCGGCCCTTTCTAAAGCCGTATTGATATTCCGCGAGTCCATCATTGGCTTCAATAATAGGCTGTAGTCTGTTTCATATAATTCGATCTAATATTTTGTCGAGCATACGGAGCGGCCGATAAGATGAGGGCTCCTCCGGCGGTTTATTTCCTTTTGGTAATAATACCAACCGTTGGTATTTCCGATCTTTCCGATGGAGCTTTCCTCTACTTCTACCCTCTCGATTGCAGCGGTGAGTTCATCGGTTGTTAAAGCAGGAATGTGTTCACGTAGTTCTTCGATCTCGCTTAGTAGAACTCCGTCATATTGAGAGGGAAACAGAGTTTCTACGATTCTGCTGAGAAATAGCGGGCAAGTTGGTGCCGGTCTCTGAACTTTGAACTTCGCGGTTATGATTTTGTACGCTATGTCCTTAAAGCACTGTCTTTTGCTAGACTTAATGGCGGATTTGAGTGCACCGCGTGCTTCTTTATACGCTGTCCTCAATATCAAATGTCTATCCGTATCGCGTCTAGACCGTTTGTATTTTCTTCGTGCCTTAAGACAGGCTGATCAAAGTTCCTTAATGTCGTCGTTAAACCAATATGTGGGAATCCGGCGGTTTTGTGTCCCAGTTCGAGCCATTGATATATCGCAGGTAGCGTGCAGTTGTCGCGTTACTTGAAGTACGATCTCGTTAGCTGTTCTCCCTGCAACTAAAGCTTCAGCGATTGCGTACTCTAAGAGCTCCTCATCTAAGGTGTCTACGTTCCATTTCGCCTTGCTAGTTTAAGACTGAGTATTTCGAGGTCGTGTAAGACTATGGAGATCGATTATAATTGCATTATTGTCACTGTGAGTGTAGCGATTGCTGACGCGCCATGTTGTATGCCTAGATAAGCTACTACTAACGAACGTAATATTAACAATCGAGCCTGCACCCGCTCTACTAAACGTGTTCGCATTTCCCATATTAGCTACGACGACGTCCACACTAGAGAGCGCTTCGAGTAGAATGGTTGCCCTTTTATTCGTCCGAAAATGTGGGGGCATTATTGGCGATGATGTGACTAAATAAATCAGGATGACTGACCTTAAAAGAAGTAGCTGAGTGGTACATAAGCAATCGACAGCTTCAGAGAAACAAAAAATTATATGCTGAGCAACTCATCAGCCAGCTGTGAACTAATAAAAATATTGTTCAAAACCAACGGTTCTAGGAGCTTTTTTTTTGCTTTTGCTTCAGTTCGTCTAACTGAAAGAGTAGCTGCCGCTTGAAAATAGCCTATTCGAAGCCAACCTTTATCCCGCTCCTCTCTTTTAGGGACAGTATTAATAGTAGCCTAATATGAATGAACTTGGTCGTTGGATATTACCCTTATATCGCTTTTGCTTAGTCAATATCTCGGGTTGGTTACTGTTGGCTGCAAGCCAAAATTAACCTTTTAGATTAAGATGATTAGGGAAGATGGCGGGGCTGGTTCTTATTTCTATATATATACGAGTAATTCAAAAGTGAAAGTGGCTCATTTATTGAGCCATCTTCCAATTGGATCATGCCATATGGGTCCATGTGGGATAGTATGGAGTCCTGGAATACCATATATGAAAGAATTTACTCAGTGCATTTGATAAAATCCAGGCTTGGTGTCAATCTTTATTTATTTCTGGATAGTAATAGACAATATCTCATCTTTTCTACAAAAGCGGCGTCAAATTACAAAGTTTTCCTTTTATTTGAAAAGTCGTTTTTGCGGTTTGATCCGTACCTCATTGAGGTTGGATGAATTTTACTAATTGTGGAGAGGAAGATCGCATATGCAGTGTGTCTAAGTCGTTCCTCTGTGCCTCTTAATGCGATGACCTCTAGTACAATGATGGCCAGTGTTGCATTGACATTCTTGAGCAAACAAGTCGTCACGTTCTTCAATATTGCTTTGACCGCTACATTTTTGAGGTTGCTTAAGACTCTTTTAATATCGATGAAAACAGGATTAGCTCGGTGTTGCCAAAAAATTTTTAATCGCGCAAGGCTGTTTCAATGCCTTGTACTATTGCCTATGAATGTTGGAGCTAGGTCTCAATGGTTTGAAACCTTACGTAAACAATTTCACGGCATTAATAAAAAATTAAAGATTCGTATGAAGAATTCTAGTACAAATTACTCGAATATCTCATGTTTCTGCTCACACCATGCAGAGACAGGTTTCCATCGCTTCTCCATCGGATTTTTGTGCTTTACCGCAGCGCCGCAATCAGATGGTAAATAAGTATACGAACCATTCACACCCTCAGTCAATTCAGCAGACTAATATGTAGAAGAACTACTCGTACACCCACACAAATGTTTACATTAACAGTGGTACCAGGAACATCGTTAAAAGCATCACCATAAACATGAGCAAAAACAATCCCTGCGATTCGTCCAATATGCTCTTTACAGCCGAGGAAATTAATACTTTGTGTATGTAACTGAGCTACTAGTTACTACTTATGTGCAAAAGATAAGTAATATGACGCGTAGATGCATAAATATTATAACTTGGAATGCAAGGGGAAAAGGCAGCAAAATATTAGAGTTCGTTTATTTTGCGAACAAAATGAAATAAAATACAAAGTAACATTGACATCACTTTAGACACTGAAACATGGCTTGACAACGATTTAATTTTATTCACTCCACATCGATCGGACAGATAAGCCCGGAGGTGGTGTGGCAATTTTATCACGAAAATCAATTTAACGTTCGTTTTTACCTGTAATTTTTAGGAATTGTTAGATTGAAGATATACTCGTGGATTTCAAAATAAATTTGGTATAAAATACGTTCAAAATTGTTGGTATTTCTTTCTCAGGGGCCCTCGTGTTCGATGCTAAGAAAAGTGCTGTGGAAAATGACTTGCACAAATTATTCACTATTAGGGGTGAATTCCTAATCGGAGGTGGTTTCAACTGGATAAATAGTACAAATAAGCTTAGGTCTGATCTTCACCCAATTTCTTGTCGGCTTCGGTAATTAGGAGAGAAAGAAGTACAAAATATTCAGGATATAGAAAACGCCAATTGGTCGCGTTTTCGGTCGGAATTAAATTCAAGATATGGAAATATTCCAGCTGATATAGAAAGTGTTTCTACCACTGATAATGTTGATTCCATATTAGGTATAATTACATCGAATGTATTAAACGCGGTTGATAATGTAATTCCCAGTTTCATTTGCTTATTCCATGGCTTATTAAAATAAGAAACAGATGCAAAAGACTGGCAAAAATATCGTCAGCTTTCCCTCAGACATCACGTATCCGCTTTTAATAAACTTACTGCAACGAATATTTCACAACACCGTAATAAGAAATGGAATGGGAAACTAGAATAAATACTCTTGACAAAAATAGTAAACCTTTTTTGGAATATTGTCAAGGTGGTAAAATCTAAAAAGAGGCAAATACCAGTTTTAAAGGACCCGATAAAAACTCAGTTTTTAGAAGTCGAAAAGGCGAAATCAAGTAACCTTAGCGACTCTAAGACTGAAAGTAAGTGAGTAAGTAATACTATACACTCATTTTTTGAAACTAATGCGTTTTTAGAAACCGGTAATAACCTTGTTACAGAAGATGTGCAATAATATACAGAGTAATTCAGGACCCAACAATAAGAATTCAGGGGGTGACAGCACAAGGTGATGCAAGAAAAATAATTGTATTGGAGGTGGGGGGTCTAACCCCCCCCCCCCCATCACCCTTTATAAAGTTATAGGGGGTTTAAGTGTTTTCTGCCATAGATCCCTAAAGTAGTCTAGTGCTCTATCGAATAAACGGAATCTAAACATGTTTGTGGAAAGTAAGATAAATTTTCTGTTCGACAATATATAATAAGCTAAGTAAAAATCTTTTTTATTGGGAAACAGAGGCCATAAAAATCAATTTTTTGTAACCTTTTCTTAAATAGTTCAACATTTTTTCTTAAATCGTTCCTTTAATGGACTTGTTTTGTATAATTAGTATATGTCGTTCTTTCCAAAGACATCAAATTGTGATGTGGCTACCTTTTCTGATAACACCGCAATATTTTCTAAGAACATTGAGAGTAATCTAAAAAATGAAATGAAAATAGTAGAAAAGTACTACGCAATGTGGAAAATAAAACTTAATGAAGACAAAATGTAAGCTATTTTGTTCACCTGAAGAAGAAGGACTTGGTTTCTCACCAGTTTGAATTTACGGCTAAATGGAGTAAGTATACCTTATGTATGTAATATAAATAAATGAATCCTTTAATGAATATACAAATAGGACGATAAGCTATTTATATATGCAAGTTGATTTCGATTAAATAAAATTACATACATCAAAATTATCATATCAGTTAATGGGGTACACACGTAATCGGTCTTAGCTCTCGCTCTTTTTTTTTCTTTTTCGAAATGTCGTGCAAAGTTTGCAAAAAAAAAGTTGATAGATCGGAAATTAAAGTGAAATGTTCTAACTGTCAATCTTTTCTTCATGCTTCATGTGCAAAGTTGGAAGCTGGTGACCTGGAATACATGATTGAAAATAAAAAACCTTTTCGTTGTGGCACCTGTACAGTTCACCGCCGCGGATCTCTTTCGGGCACCTCTGTTCCATCTTGTTCCAGTGCATCATCAAAAAATACTGCAAAATTGCGGGAAAACTCTCTTGCATCACCCACGGGGAACTACTCAAATAACATTGAAGTTACAACAGCACCAACGTTGGAGAAAATTTGGAGAAATATATTGGAGATGAAGGAATTGCAAAAACATCAATTAGAGTCTCTCCTCATACAAAACAAAGCTTATGAAGATAGAATCGGCTAGAATAACAACTACTAGCTAACGCAATTGAAATCTTCAACGTTCCTCTCACACCTAACATTTCCAATACCGATATTGCTCTTAAAGTTCTGCGTGATGGTTTGCATGTTGATGTTAACGAAAGAGACATTGACTTCTGTCACATGAAAAAAATAACATCGAAACCAATGAGCGGCTCCACAAAAAAAAATCAACATCCTTAAAGTGCAACTTGTCTCACGCTCTTGCAAAGAGAAAATATTGAAAGCGAAAAAGGAGAACAAAACAGAACTGATGACAACAATTATAAACAAGAATGCTGTGTCGCAGAGGATTTATATTAATGAAAGCAGATCGTATTACACACGACAACTGATGAAGGCTGCTGCTGAAATTAAAAACTCCAAAGGTTACAAATATTTATGGACGAGGAACGGGACGGTTTATATGCGAATGAAGGAAGGTGACAATTCAATTAAAATAAATACTATTGTTGATTTGGATAAGTTGTGAGCTCAGTTAGCATAAATAGTTCCATCCCTTTTCCTCATCGTAAGAACAGTACCTCGTCTTCGCCTGTAAATGATTTTCAAGTTTTTTGTTTACATCAAAATATCCGTAGCTTAAGGAAAAATGTTCATTCTTTGTTAGCACACATCGAGTCTCTAGCTAAATTACCATTAATTGTTGTTTTAAGTGAGATTTGGATATACCAAAATGAACTAGATTTATATAATATTTCAGGTTATTCTTTGTATGCAAAATGTAACGACTCTTATGCAGCTGGTGGTGTCGCAGTGTATGTCAAAAGTGGTTTTATGTGTGACTGTTCCGTACTTACTATCCCTAGTGCTGACATAGTTAAATTATCTCTAACTTTTGAAAATGAAAAGTATTTGATTCTGTGTATATACAGATTACATGAATTTTCTAAAGATGTCTTTGTTCAAGAACTTAATCAAATTTTAACTAAATGTAAAACAAAAAATCTTATAGTAGTAGGTGATTTAAATATAGACATTTTGAAGAAGTTCGATAGTGATACAGATAGCTATTTGCTCTTAATGTCTTCATATGGTCTCAAGAGTCTTATTAATGAGCCTACTCGAGTATCCGATACAGCGAAGACTTGTATTGACCATATCTTCATGAGGTTGCATAAAAAAAATAAGAGTTTGTTTTATGGAAGTGTTGATGACTCTAGAATTACTGATCACCATATGCTAATTTTAAGCATCAATCAGGTTATCAACCCTGTTAACACTCAGAGCAAACAGCGTCAAATTATTAGAATAAATTATACTTTGCTAAATGATCGTCTTAAATATGAATTCTGGGAATCTGTCTATTCAGAAAATGACGCCTCAGTTGCTTATGACGTATTTCTTTCGATTTTAAAAAAACATATTGATAGCTGCACCTCTACGTCTTCACTTAGCTCTGGTAATAAGAAATATAAGCCTCTTAAACCTTGGATGACTTTTAACCTGCTGCGAAATATTAGAAAAAAGAGGAAAGTTTCATTAAAGTGCAAAAAAACATATAAATAATTTAAGGCTTAAGAAATACTATGACAGGCTGTGTAAAGACATTGATAAAGAAGTAATTGATTCGCACAATAATTATTATATGCGAAAGATGGTAAATGTGAAAGGTAATAGCAAAGAAGAATGGAGAATTGTGGATGAAATTTTAGGTAAAAAGCGACAATCTACTTCTATTGATTTTTTGGATGTCAATGAATGTACTTTATTTGAGGCTAGTAGTATGGCTAACACATTTAATGAGTACTTCATTGAAATCTCAGAAAGCCAAAAACCTTTGACAAGTTACAATTATACCTGTAACTGTGGTTCAAATTCTGTGCTTGAGGATAAATTACAATCTAACAGCTTCCTTTTTATTCCTATTACTTCTCAGGAAGTCTTCAAACTTGTAAGGTCTCAAAAAGATAAAAGTTCATGTACAAGTGATGGTATTACCAACGTACTATTAAAGAAAATAGTATATTATATAGCTGACATTCTATGCTACTTATTTAATGAAAGCGTTTATAAAGGCTGTTTTCCACAATCATTAAAGTGTGCAGAAGTCATACCTCTATTCAAAAAAGGAAATCACAGAGATATTAATAATTATCGTCCCATTTCCCTACTGCCAACCTTTTCCAAACTGTTTGAGAAACTTCTGAAATCACGCATGGTGTCTTACTTAGAGCATATAAAATTTTTCTCAAACAATCAGTTTGGTTTTAGATCAAAAGAATCTACAGAAGATGCAATTTTTATGTTGTGTTCTAAACTGTATGAGGGTTTCAATTATTCTATACCTTCTATGTCGCTATTTATCGACATGTCTAAAGCCTTGGATTTAGTTGATCACAGCTTGCTTCGAGATAAACTGTATGCATCAGGTTTTAGAGGTATTGTTCTAGAATGGCTTCAATCTTATCTTACAAATAGGAAGCAAAGAGTAAAAATAAATGGGACTTATAGCAATTCTCTTACTATTAAGAAGGGTGTCCCTCAGGGTTCTGTACTTGGCCCTCTGTTATTTTTAGTTTACATAAATTCTCTATTTCAACAATCTTTTAAAGGACAACCAACAGCTTTTGCAGATGATATAGCTTTTATATATCAAGAACTAAATTCGTTTGATTGCGTTGCCAGTATGAATGAAGATATACATAAGTTAAGACAATGGTTTGCCTCGCACAAATTAGTAGTCAGTTATAAAACTAGACTAATGAATTTTAAAATGATAGGCAATGATCATTTTGATCTAAACATGGTATTCCACTCACATGACTGCAAAAGGTTTAGTCTGTCAACTCATACTTGTGGTCAGGCAAACTATAATGATGCACTTTCTTGTTCTGATAAGTGTTTCAAAATCGAATCTGTTAACGAATATAAGTATTTGGGTGTTGTAATCGATTCAAACTTGAATTGGAAAGCACATATACAAGCTGTAAAATCAAATATGATGCACGTTATACGAAAATTGTATCTCTTAAAACCACACTGTTCAAAACAGATACTATCTATGATATATTATGCACTTGCAAACTCTAAACTGCAATATGGTATTATAAGTTGGGGAGGGGCTTATAATAACACTTTTGTTCCCTTATTTAAAACACAAAAATGTCTTATTAGAATAATTTGCGGTAAAAATTGCTTGACTCATTGTTGGCCGTTATTTAAAAACTTACATATTCTTCCTCTACGACATCTTTACATTTTTAAAGTTCTGAGAGAATTTTTCAAGCGCAGTGGTAACATCTTAAATAGGATGTCTAATTATTATGGCTTACGGATCAACAATCAGGCTCTTGTGAATATTCCTGTCGCACATAAAATCATATTTGCTCACTTTTTTACTGTTACTGCTCCTAGATATTTTAATAAACTACCTATTGTGATAAGACAAACTAATAATCTTTATGTATTTCTAAAAAAAGTAAAGGATTGGCTATTCAATATTGATTATGTGAAAATTGAATCTATCTTTCAATGTGTGCATTAAAAATATAACTTCGCTTTTTTGTTAACATTATGAAGTCTGAAATGTTCTTTGTATTTCGCTATGTATTATGTATATCCTCTCCACGCTCCTATTTTTGTAATATTTACCCCACATTATAGTACATTTATTTGAATTGTAAGTTTGTTAAATCATTCGACACTAACTTCCAAAGTTATAGAATGATTATCTCTTCTTTCTTAAATTAATTTGAATTTTGTAATGAAATGGTTGTAAAAATTAAGTTAGAATGAATAAAATGAATGAATGAATGAATATTTTAGAGGAAACATAAAACTATCAAATCCCTACCTGGGATCTGGCCACTCATCGGTTGCAATACGCACCTCATATTGGAATATTTTTCAATGCTAGAATAAGGGCGCTCTTCAAAGACTCAATACTGTAGTATTGTCAGTGTCGAGTAGTGCCAGACATAGTCTTCAGAATGGACCATAGGTCTTAGTCTAATGGATTGAGGTATGGGCTATTAGATGGACAATCATCCGTTCGGAACGTTGTTTTTGAGCCAGGTTTGAGTTTTATTGCCTTATTAACTGCAACGGAGTCTTGTTGAAAAGCTTATGGTTTATTTGCGAATTTTGTTTTTTTCCGTTTGATACACTTTCGCCAAGGTTTTAACACCTTTTTCCTAGAAATGGAGCTCTATGACCCCATCTCCATCAAACCTTCACAGGAGCTGGGTGGTGGTCACGTTGAACTGAATAAAGAAAGTTTTGTGTGATTTTCCGTGGCCACAAAATCCAAAAAATTTAGCCGCATTTTTACAGGCCAATTACGACAACACGATTTTCAAAAACTTTTTACGCATGAATTTTGCATAAATGTCACTTGTCAAATAGCCTTCAAGTTGCAGTGAATGGGTTTTTTAGTTCTTGAGAATGAGTATGTTGATTTCGTGTACCAAAACATTTTCTGGTACAACGTATACTGCAAAATGTACGATTGCAATCTTTAATATCATTTTTTATACGAAATAAATCTATCTATCTATACCAATTGCAGCTTATATCGCAGCTTATGATCCCATAATGTTTTCAATGAAACATTCGATACTTTTTTAGGTGGAGAAAGAGATTTATTTTACTGCTTTTGAGTATTATTTTTCCTTAGTCAGCTGATGTAGAACGGTCTTTATTAATAATGTATTTGCATGTTAAAACTAATCCAATTGTCAACTTCCTCTGACTGGTGAATATTTCTCTATTGGTTTTCATTGGTGGCCATGATTTCATGGCTACCCGTAAAGTGTTTTCCCATGAATAGGAATTCTTCTCCGTAAGGTGCGTGTCTATTTGACAACTCGATCACCGAATGTTACTCTCGGGACTCTGTCCATTTGAGAGAAATATTCTCGAGATTTTACTGTCGAGAATTAGATGCGAGAATGTTGAGAGTCGATAGTACTCTCGGACTCCTGTCCACTTAAATGAATTTATTGTGACAGTTATCGCTTCGGTTTTAAGTAGTAGAAGCCAAATTATGTTTTTATACTAGCTTAAGGTTGCAAAAGCATTATAATTGGTAATGTTCTTAAAAAGAAAAAAACATGCAAAAGGAACCGTTGGGTTAAGACATGGGAATATCGTTGGCGTGAATACGGTGAGGAGCTTCAAATTGATGATGCATACCAATTTAGAAATTTTTGCCGATTGACAAGTAGTAAAGTGGAATATATAGTACAATCTGCAATCCGTTGGACCTTCTATTCTCAAAAGTGATACCACATTAAGAAAAGCCATACCAATATGTGAACCTGTAATATTAACACTTATATTTCTGGCATCTGGTAGTAAGGATCTCAAATTAAGAGGCAAATAAAAAGTTAATATTACAAAATCATCAAGATGAAGATTATACCATATAAGCTATGATTTTGTGAATCTTACTTTTGAGCTTTCATTTATTAATTTCATGTCGCAAGCTGCGGAAAATTCTTGAACAACATGCTCTCCAAAAATGTCATATTCATCGGGTTATTTTTTTCTAAAAATTTAAGGTGGCTTTGAGTGAATCCTCCTCAGCAGACTCATGAATCATGTTTTTTTTGGTCTTCTTTTGGCTCAATGTCTTCGATTAGAACCTTCCCGCTTTTTGGTATTTGAGTTGTACTCAAATTGTTGATGGTCCAAAAACTTTTTATTGAAAATTTATATCTTTAACGTAAAAGAAGAAAAGTAGATTAAATATACATGTATATATATATAGGAAAAATAATCCAAGTAAGAAACCAAGTAATTCAGTTCAGTCAGTTTTAATAATCCAATTAACACACAAAAAATACAAGTTTACAAGTAATACAAAGAACAAAAAAAAGGACACCTTATTGCGTTCTGCTCGCCGATCTATTCACCTTTATCGTCTTTCATCGAATGTAATTAGTCCCGACGCCGTTTATTACTCTCTCCTTCTCTTATCGGTGGAGATACCCTTATGGAGGAAATTCCCTTATGGCGCGATCACATCCTACAATCGACCATCCTCTTGAGAATTTCGTCCTCGATGCCTTCTACCAAAGAATTATCAATCCCGTCTTCATCCGGTTCGACGTATTGGAATTGCGAATACAGCTTCATGTTATCGGCAGAGGTACTCGTATTAATAGGTCCTTGATGTTCACCCATCTTGTTCACCATGGACCTGTGGTGGATTTAAATTCTTTTCAGCTGGCAATGCTCCCACCACATAAGAAAAAAACTAAAGAGCTAAATGAGTTAGACTCAGTCACCCACGAGAGCTAGCGTTGGTCACATGCGTAAAACCTAAAACTTAAATGTAATTGTTTAATAGAATTGTTTAATATTTAAGTAATTTTTATAATGTCTAAATTCTTGAATAAAAAATTGTAATTTTTGTATTCGAAAACTATGTTGCGTGTCGTGATTCATTAAAGAATCACGACACGCAACAGACCTAAAAATTTACCACTAAGCTTCAAATCAGGTCCGAATTGCGTGCGACGAATAGCGACTACATCTCCAACTTAGTACTGAGTTGACTCTCTTCGGTTTTTGTTGAACGTTTTTTGATTTTCTTTCTGAAGTTTCTGAATTTGTTTGGCTACTTTCGATCTTAATTCCGCTCGTGCTTGAGTGTAGAGTTGCGAGATTTCCTTATCAATAATCTCCTTTAAGTGAAAATCTTCTTTAACACGCATCTTTCGTCCAATCATTAGTTCGAACGGTGACGTGTCAATACTTCGTGGATAAGAAGCGTTGATAAACTGTTGTACGCGCGGAACAAATTTATACCAGTGATCGATCTCGTCCGCAGCCAACTTAGTTAAAACCGGAATAATTGTGCGGTTCACTCGTTCAATTTGCACATTACCACGAGGAACTCCGGTTACGATCATACAATGTTCGAAACCTTATTCACGGCAGTATTCTTTTGATCAGAATGCTGACCCTCGATCGGATATGATACGTCTTGCATTACCAAAAATAGCTGATTGACTTCTTTAGCGTACAATAACCTCTTCACTTGTAATTGATTTAGTCGGATACAGCCAAGTGAATTTCGAAAACGAATCGACGACGGCGAAGATGTGGTTGTAACATTTTTTTGTTCACACCATCGGCCCTAAATGATCCACATGATAAGTTTCAAGAGGCCGATCACCCTTTCCGATCGGACGCAAAAATCCTTCGGCTTTCCCCTTCTTCATTTCCGCTAATAAACATAAACCGTCAACCTTAACGTGCATCTGAGGGAACCAAAACTCTTGAAGAATAAGATGCTCTCTCTTTGCCTTATTACTTCGAATTGCATCAATTTTGGCACTACAAGTAACATGTTTCCTTCATAAATTCGATAAAGTATCTTACCCTTTAGAACGAAGTTTTTTATTTTTCCCTTCAATACGTTTTTTATAAAGTCTTTCACTTCCAGTTCATCGTCCTGTGCTCTTTCTATACGAACTGATATGAAATCCATTGCCTTATCAATCACACACACAGATATGGGATTTCGACTGAGAGCATTCACATGACGCATTGATGTTCCTGCTCGATGTTCGATTGTGTATTGAAATTCTTCAAGCATTAGTGCCCAACGTGCAACTCGTAGATTTATATTTGCTTTAGCCATAGTGAGAGCGAATGCTTGGCAGTCTGTAACGATCTTAAAAGGAATGCCAACTAAATAAATGCGAATTCTTTTAAGGACGAGGATCTCGAGCTCATATGAAGTGTACTTTTCTTCAGCTGGCGTTGTCGTCCAACTTGAGTAGTAGACTGGATGCAACGATTTATCTTCAGAATCTTCTTGTAGCAAAATAGCTCCTAGTCCTTGTTTGGAAGCGCCAATGTGAAGCTGGGTTGCTACGATATATTCTTAATACTGGAGCGTTCGTCAGAATTAACTTCAACTTCTGGAATGCCTGCATTTGTTCTGGACCAAACTCGAACTTGCTTAGGGGTCGAGCAATTGTCGCAAATCCTGAAACAAATTTACGGAAATAACTGGCTAATCCATAAAAACTGTGAACGGCTTTAACACTTGTCGGCGTTGGAAAGTTTTCTACAGCCTGCGTCTTCTTCTCGGAGGGTCTTATCTTTCCTTATTCTATTAAGTAGCCCAAGTAACACTTTTGCCAGTTAAAAACGAATCCATTTTTACTTGCCTTTACAAAAACTCGCTGATGTTTCTCCAAGTTATTCTCTTCATTATATGCAGGTATAATGATGTCATCTAAATACAGCAGCACTGTACCATCTGTAATTAGGGAATTGAATACTGCTCTGATATGACGCTGAAAAACTGCAGGTGAATTGCTCAATCCAAACGGAACCTTCAAAAATTCGTAGTGGCCGTCGGGTGTAATGAAAGCTTCAGATACACAGCTTTCTTCTTCCACTGGTACATGATGAAATCCATTTCGTAGATCTAATGTGCTGGATATTTTTTGACTGTAAACGGTCGATTTGGTCCTCAATCAGGGGTAATGGATATCTGTCTCGAATAATTTTTTTATTGAGTAGACGATAGCCCACACAAAGTCTTTCCTTTCCATTCTTCTTCTTCACCAAAACAATCGGACTTGCATATTCAGACGTACTTGCACGGCTAACTCCTTCCCTGGTCCATTCTCCAACAATTTTGTTGACCTGCAAGCGTTGTTCATATGAAAGTCTTCGGAAACGTTGAAAAACAGGTTCATCGTCTTTTAATATGATACGCATCTTGGCGCCAGGCTCTTCTGTTTTATGTGCACTATAATTAGATATCATATTGGTGAGTTGTATTCGATCAATGGGGTTTCGAACGTGCTCGAAAGATGTGCTCTCTGGATTATCTGAACACACATTGATGTGGAATATTTTATGCACATGATCAGTTTCATCATTTAATTGTACAGAATCTTTTTCTGAAGGCTGTATTTCTACGCATTCTACTTTGCCTTGCTTAAGACGCACTTCGACAGCATACTCGTAAGTCAGACCACTACCGAAAACGAGTTGATAAGGGATAATACCTTCAGGAGCGATATGAATTTCCAGCTCAATCGGAATGCCATCAACGTCAATTTCATCTTCCTCTTCATCGTCGTCATTGTCCACTTCATCGATTCTTTTTCCTGGCAGAAAATTTCTTAGCCTTTCACGCAATTCAGATTTACTGCCACTTAATAATAAATTGTATTTTCTCGGCGTTTCTGTAATCTGTTGCATCGTGAGCTCATCAACATCTACAGACAAATTTTCGCAACCGCTTTTTGTTATCTCCATTTTATTATTTTATTACGTCGTCGCCTATGTTCTTGGAACTCGTCGTCTGGGGTTTTTCGTTGTTTTTCTTTCGTCTATTTGGTCTTAAAACTTCTCGTTATCCCACTTCTGACACCAATTTATAGGAAAAACAATCCAAGTAAGAAACCAAGTAATTCAGTTCAGTCAGTTTTAATAATCCAATTAACACATAAAAAATACAAGTTTACAAGTAATACAAAGAACAAGAAAAAGGACACTTTATTGCGTTCTATTAAGCCTATTGCTGATTTTAAAATAGATCACCACTATTGCAAAGCCCTATTCATTTGTATAACTGCTACTGCTATTTTTCTTCAATTATGTGTACATACTCGTATATCGTTTAGTTTCCATAAAATGAGAGGGAAAGATATTGGAATTTCCTCCATTGCATTGGAAGTTTGAACGAAAAGCTTATCGTTATGCAAGCCCCGGATAATGGTGGAAGTCGTTACTACAATTATACAGGATGTCACATCATCGTTTTAATGGTAGTAGTTGACGCCGATTACAAATTTATATATTGTATATGGATGCTGGATGCAATGGTCGAATATCTGATAGGTACGAGTATTTCTAGATATTTTCTAACACTTCTTTACATGACTCCATTATTTTATCTGATCAGAAAACACTTTTTAGTAGAAATATGCCAGTTCCATACTATTTTGTAGCTGATAATGCTTTTACCACAAGCACCTACATATGTATATACCAGCGACAAATGGTATTTTTAACTACCGCTTAAGCAGAGCACGTAGAATAGCTGAAAACTGGAATAATAGCCAACCGATTTCGAGTTCTCAGAAAACCCATTAATCTTAATCGGGATCGAGGAAGAGGTGTGGTAATGGCTATATGTATCCATCAAAACTTTTTTTCTGTTCAAAAATTAATCCAATTATTTTAGTACGGGATCAATTGATTCAGAACATCGAGATAATCACGATTTATTAAAATGGAACTGTCGTTTGGAAAACAATTTGGAAAATTAATTTTTTTATCTTGAAAATAGAACAAGATACGACTATAATGTTGCTCAGAAGGATATAAGAGACGAATTTAAAAATTCCTTTATAACCCGAATTGGTGAAGTTTCGTGACAGTACACACATATTGCATAATTTTATAAATGGAGCTTATCAAAGTTGATTGAATTGGAGCAGCAGTTACGTGCAGAGCCTGATAATTGGACTACTTCCGGCTCCACTTTACCTTTTTATAATTTTTTTTTATGTTCCTTGGTCAGCTATAAATATATTTTACTAATGTAAACACCAACATTTCAATAATAAAAATTATAATTATTAAGTCACTTGATTTTTTGTTTAATTTAATTTTCTGTTTGTTTGCATAGATACAAACAGCGTTAAAATTGTGAGGGTAGATCTCCGATAGTGATGAAAACATGTGTTTATTTGCGAGCGCCTCTCGGAAAGTTCGAATCTCGATAGCAGTAAGTCAACTCCCCATAAGCAGCTCTTAGGATTATGTACACTCACGATTTTACTCTCGAGCCTTTTTGACGCAAATGGACACGCAATTTAAGGTTTCCAATTGTTCCAACGTAATGTTCTTGTTTTTGCTTCCTATAAAAACACTCGCATATGCATAGGTGAGTTCATTCGGCCCTCTTTTTGCTAATTTGGTGTGAGCTAGCGCCCACATATATCTCGCTTAATACAAATTTACACTAACTTACAAACTAGGACTTGGAAACTAACAAAAATTAAGTATTTGCAAGTAAGGGAATGGTGGAGGAGATCAAGTTGAAGACGAGAAGTTCTCAGGTTAAAATCAAAAGCGGGGAGGTTTGATTTGCGGGAGATTGGTTCGTTTGAACCATAAGAGGTGCGATGCGTTGGAATATAGAAGAAGCGAGTATAGTGTAAATTACGAGGGTTAGTGTTGAAGAAAATAGAATTGTAAAGGAAAGCACAATCCACAGAACCAGAGAGCAGTCGATGAATGAAGAGAATATCAGTTATGTCTCTCAGTTTTTCGAAGGTATTCAGGTTAAGAAGTTTGAGGCGGTCACCCTAGGGTAGTCCACGAAGGGAAAATTAAAGAAAACTATGTTGAATTTTCTCGATTCGGGATATATGAACTCACTGAAAGGGGAACCACACTTGGATGGCCATCATTTGATAAAACCAAGCGATGAGTTGGCTTTAAGGATTATCTCATCAATATGCAAACGGAAGTTTGGGCGAGATTAATTGGACTTACGTGACAAAGTCCTTGCGGTCTATCTCCTCTGCGGCATTAGATATTCTGTTTCATTTGACATCCCTCGACATTTTTAGTAGGCAAGTAGCTGCGACTGCATGGAGGACAAGTCAATCCAGCCCTACACAGATGGATCTAAAACCGAAAGCGGAGTTGCTGGCGGTTTTTTCTCAGATAAGCTAAATCTAAGCCTCTCTTTCCGTCTTCCAAATCACTGTAGCGTGTTCCAGGCGGAAATTTTGGCGATTAAAGAAGCTCTGTCCTGGCTGAAGAAAAACGTGATATCTGCAAAGAATATCCGCATATTTTCGAAAAGTCAGGCTCGGTCTCATTATATTCTAAAACCGCCCTTGAATGCCGATTATCTCCCATGGAGATGGCAGATCAGTTCAACATTCATCTTTGTTGGGTGCCAGGCCATAGAGACATTCCAGGGAACTGCAGAGCCGATGAACTCGCCAAAATTGGAACCACTCTACCTATTCTACCGGAAAAGGGTAGTATAGGTATACCAATAGCTACGTGCAAACTAACATTAAAGCTGGATACCAATAAAAGAACAGACCTTAGGTGGACTGTTGGGCAAACATGTCTAGTGACCAAGCAGATCTGGCCAAAGCTAGATCTGAATCACTCTAAGTGTCTGATACTTTTAAATAGGAAACATCTCAACGCCATAATAGGTGTCATCACTGGACACTGCCTCAAAGGCAAGCACACAAGAAGGCTTGGCGCTTTTACAAATGATTTCTGTAGAAGCTACGTGGACGAGGAAGAGAAGGACATAATCCTCCACCTACTCTGTACATGTCCAGCTCTCTCCCAGAGAAGAAAGCGTCATCTAGGAGCTTTCTTCTACAACCACCTAAACGACCTAGAAAACATAGACGTTAACAGTCTCCTACGCTTTATTATAAGCTCAAACTGGTTCCATTAGTAAGAGGATCATAGATCCACGTGGCATCACAATGGGCCAATAGGCCTAAGTGGGTTGGTATTTCCAACAGCCACTCTTACCTAACCTAACCTAACCTACGTGACATAGTCATATATTGACATTTGGAGACATTGAGCTCAAAACAATTTTTTATACACCCAGTGGAAAACCTATCGGGGTTCTCTTGAAGGAGAATAGAGTCTTGGGGTGAAGAAGTAGTTTTGGAGAACTTAGTGTCATCGGTGTAAATGGATACCGAGCAATGTTTGATAATCCTCTCAAGACCGTTTATAGTTAAAATGAAAAAGAAGAACCTAGATGGCTGCCTTGTGGGACACCAGAAGTGGCTAAAAACGGGGTTGAGTAGGCTGACTTAAAAAGAACGCTATAATAACGGTTCTCTAGATAAGAAGATATGGTGAAAAACCGATTAAAGACAATTTAAAATTAGCGAAATCTGTAGCAATAACATCGATTTTGTTGTCATTTTCTAGGGCTGAAAACGCAAAGGATACGAATTCAACTAAGTTTTTAGTAGTTGATCTACCTTTCAGAAATCCATGTTAACTGGGTGTCCAGTCTTATATATACAAAACTTTCGGACATTTAAGGTATGTGGGACGGTAGTTAGTTTCATCATTCTTTGATCCCTTTTTGTGCACCTCGGTTATGAAAGAGGTCGTTCACAGTTGGGGGAATTCCCCGAAATAGGAAGGAATGTGAGTGCGAAAGATTGGAGGCACAATTTTTGAGACATATTACTGGGAGCCCGTCTGGCCCGGGTAAAAATTCATCATTGAGATTTTGTAACTTTTCTTCGATAAGGGTGGGATCAAAAGATTGAGGAGCCAATCGAGAAATTGGGAAGGCACTTGAAATATATGGGGTCGGATACGAAGAGATTGTCTGCAAATGACTGTTTAAAAAAGTTTGCAAAATAATTGACAATAGTATGTGTGTCGGTCGATGATATATTATCGAACGAGAGAGAGGATGGATAACCGTCTGATTTTCTTTTGTCGTTGACGAATTGATAAAATGTGTTAGGATCGTTGATAAGGTTAGTCTGCGCTGTGTCGAGAAAGCGTTGAACGAGGCAATTATAGAGCTGGGTGAATTGGAGGTAGGTTCCAAGATTGTTAAAGTAGTCAGAATAAGGATTGGTGCGAAGAAAATCTGCCCATAATTTGTTTCTTTTGTTTTTTTTGATGAAGCTTTTTGCCGATAAAAGTGGTCATAATGAGAAGTGGAATTAAATACTTAAATATTAAAGATTAAATATTAAATATTTAAATATGACAGCATCATATATGGATAGGTTGGTAAAATCAAAAGAAAATTTGCTAAGATAGATATTGATTTTGCTTTATGGAAGTGGGAGCAAATTAAAGTCACCAAAGATAAGGATATCGTCGATGGAATCACTCAGGTCAATAAGTTGGTCCATCGCTTTAATAGCAAGGAAGTAGGATTTGATAGGTGGAACCGGGAGAATGTAGCAACACATAATGTACAAGGACCTATCGGGAAGTGGTATTTTAATTGAAAAAAAGTCAGGTTTGACAGAAGAAGTGATAGAGATGTATGGATACCTTGGTATAGCTTAACAACTGTAGGGAGGGCATTATCATTAACCATAGTGAGAGAGTGATCGTCATCTCGGAAAATGTTATAAAAAATGGGAATAGCTCCTGACTCTTTACGTCGGGGATCAGATTGATTTCTTTAATAGTATCGACGTCGAAAGAGAGACCATGAGATGTAGACAAAACAGCACAAGTTTTACAGCGCAAGCCTCTTACGTTTTGGTAGTAAAATGTAAGAGGTAATTTGTTGCTTGGAGAGTAGAGGAGTGTAGATGAGATGCAGGAAAAGGCAAAAGGCAGCGACTACGCTGAAGGTGAGAAAGTCTTGTAGAGCTATGTAGAGCTATGTGAGGTGAGGAAAGCAGCGAGGTCATCCGCAACCTTTTGGAGAGGTGTGTTGAAAATTGTGTGGTACCTGAGACCAGTTATATCAGTAGGAAGGCATTCTTGTTGGATGAAAACCGTGGTTTTTACTTCAAAGCCAACAGAGTCGGATTTAACGTAAAGATATGAGAAAGTGACGTATGTTGTCGTATATCTTTTTACCCCTTATACTGGGTCTCTCCTGTAGACTGACGATAAAGAAGGAATAGAAATGGGTGATCACCTGAAGTTCCAGAGACGGCCCAACTTACCAAACGTGATTGGTGAACACCTCATCATCTGTCAGCCAGAAAGAAAATATCATTAATGCCAGTTGAAAGGCAGCGGCAAAGCGACAATTTGTATTGTTTCAAAATTTGAAACATTTATTTTATTTTCTTACTACCTTCATCAACTACTAAACAATATCATTACTATTCTTTAAATCATCTAAAACTACAAAAATTCAGTAAACAATTGTTTTTTAATGAAATAATCTTGTCTATTCACTTATATTGCGATATGTTTCATTTGTATGGGATAAGCGCCAACGTTGGACTAACTTTGACTCATACCAGTGCCATCCAGGTGTTGCCTGGTGTTGATTTTTTGTTTGCAAAAGGAGAAAGGTCTGTCGATAAGATATTTTTCAACCAACCCCCATTATGGGTGGAATTTGGGGGTGTTAAATATTATTTTCGAATAGCCAATGATCAAAGTAATATTGGATACTAACTACCTCCCTGATATCATTTACCTTCATAGTTACAAAAAAATTATTGGACAAATTTCACGTTTAAATTTAATCGAACACAGGTCGGAAATGGGTTAATACGTTCAAACAACGAAAAACGCAGTACTCTTTTAAAGAAATATTAAAATCTAAGGGACAGTTTTCCTCAGAGTGAACTTCCTGAATTTGTTTTCTACTTCTCATATTTGTTGATAGCCGATAAATAATTCCCACTAAACCTACATTTTCTCGTACGACACTACTATTTCAAGGGATCGAACTCTCGTCTTAAAGATGTTCGTAGCCGGATGGCAATAGCGGGTAATATTTATTTCTATTATTTTTTTCTTGTTCTCTTATTCAAATATTCAGAAACGTTATCCATGAATATTACAATTTTTCTATTAATTTTCAAATGACAGATTTATATCACAAAAGATACCATCTCTTACTTTCTCCTAATTTAAAAAAATAAAAATCACAAATTCCCCTCACGATTTACAGTGATCAGCCTAGATATCTATAATTTCAAGTCTATACCAAGTTTCAATCCGCACATTCGATTCTGTCTTCTGACTAAGCATCTAAATCAAATTATAAACGTAACAAACCAAATCGAAGATACCACCAACATCTCGCCCAGAACCAAATTGGTTAAAAAAAAAAGAACAACATCCTGAATTGATGTCCCGTCAAAGCCACCTCAACTCTCCATCTTCTCTGACGAAAACAAATCAGCAAGAAGCCTTAGCTTAAATGTTTTTCGTTAAAAAAAAAAATATTTATACATATTGTATATAGCCCGTACTACTTATATATAAGACTACGATGCGCCGCTGCTTGAGGAAAATCGATCATTTTCTCATTTCTCTAAGGCAAATTGAAAAAATTTCAATCGATTTGCATCGATTTGAGGAGTCCTTGGGACTTTCAAAAGAGTTTATTATGCTATTTGTTCCAACCAGTTTCTCGATACTTTCTGTGATATAGATGGTTAGATGAGGGTTTGGATGGTTTAAGAAATAAAAAATGTCTACCCGGGGTGGAAGCAATCAACTTGAGAACAAAACGTTCAGCCTATCATTGGTATTTAGTAGCAATAAAGAGATTCAATTTTCTTTCTTTTCTGTGCTGTGTGGAGTGGAGCTATTGATGGTGTCTGTCTTATTGCCATTGATGATGGTGGTGATGATTATGTCTTGAGATGGTTGAGGAGTAACAAAGCAAGCGCTTTTGAATACGTTAGTTAGGAAGTGGGTACAGCCATTTTCCTGGTATGTACTCGTATGTTCTTGGTATTGAAATGCCAACCTTTATTGTGTAAATTTAATTTTTTGACTGAAATTAAATGTCTAGTTACATAATATAGCATAGATACACATGTATGTCGTGTACTGAAAATCTCAATACAGCGCTTTAATAGCCCGTCTTTTTAAAAGGTTTAAGTGCACTACGTAATTCATCCTTCTAACATAGTGGAGTATAAATTAGTATGAATCAGATTCATCCGACCTCAATTCTAATGCGAATAAATGAAAAACTAAAATCTTTTTAAATGTGTTTTTAAGACTAATATGGAAGAAGATTAGGATGTTTTCTGATCAAAACAAAAACAATACACCCGCTCATATTAGGCTTATTCAGATTTTGAAGAAGCAGCTAGGAACACTTATGGTTCATATTCTTGAAAATCACTTCACAGGTACCCAGGCCAGAACCCGGGCACAACTAGTTCCTATCTCAGGAATTGCAGAAGGAACTGTAGATCGTATCTAGAATCAATTATGGTGACGCATGAACCTTTAAATACGCTGCAAATTTTGACGGCCTCCAGTAGCTTGAACCCAATGACATTTTATGTTATTATTTCCGTTTAAAAAAAGTGGTTTTTGATAGAACTCACACTAGAGTTGCGTTGACATTTCGTTCCGATTTGATTTCGTTTATATGCATTTTTATTTATGTTACTTAATTTACTCTTACATGCTAGACAAAAAAAATGCTTAAAAATTATCTTAAACTAACTTACTCGCCCCATGCGTGCACTCTAAGTTAAACATAACACTTAAATATTTTGCCTTTCGACATTTATAACGGATTTTATTCTTATTCTACAGTGACTGAACTACAGCTTAAACTAAGAAAACATGTTTAAAAAACTTAGTACATGGACTCTTTTAATTTTATTATAAAACTTAAAACTAAAGGCCTACATACTACCTAAAAATAAATCTTAATTTATTTAACATACTTACATCTACATGCATATATATATATACATAATATATATATACCTAATATATAAATATATGTACATGCATATCCTACCTAAAACTATGAAAGCCGGCCATGGCTAAAAAAAAAATTAGGCTGGTCCACCTTGCTTTACATGAAGCTAACTATCACTGAAGGAGTTCGACGACGAAGCATCCTCCCTTAAATAAGCCACCAAAATTGTTCGTGCTGCCGAGCAACATCCCTCATGTCGCGACTCCCTACCGCACTGCCATGTGCGACGTCTCTGTCGTAGTTGAGTCGTCTATCCGCAGGTGGTCGAGCGACGTGGAAGATTAGCGGCACCGCCAATATGCCCTGGATCAGACCTTTGCTATCTAAATAGAGGAACGCTTCTGGAGGAATAAAGCCGTCAAAGCGAACTCTCTCGTGAGACATATAATTGGGGTAATAAGCCCCGGAGATCAGGTTGTTCGATGAGTTCATTGCTCTTGCAACGTGCCTCCGAGTCAACTTAATGACGAAATTGTTCACTTTTATTAGGTTCGCCCTATTATACAAGACCTCATTGGGATAGAATTATATGTACTCAGACTCTAGTGCTCTGTATAAGCGAAGTCAAGTCCTAAGACAAGCCCTCTCAAACACCCGAATCTTTTCCAATAAACTTGCTCTCACGTTGAACCACACGGGACACTCAAATACAAGCATGGGCCCGATAAGCGCCATGTAGCAGATCACCTTCACCCTCGCATCGAGTTGGCTGTTATAAAACAGTCTCTTTGTAAGGGCAAAAGCACCTTTGGCTCTGACCAAAGCAACATCTATATATTTGTTAAAATACAGAAATTTATCTAGCCAGACCCCAAGGTATCTGACTACTTTTGAACAAGCAAGTGGCTGCCCGTGCTGCCCCGCGATCGAGAACTTTCGCCAAGACAAAGGCGTCCTAAACAGAATGGTTTCCGACTTCTGAAAGTTGATCGCATAATTTTGTCGAAGCGACGCTGCAAAAGTATATTAATAACCACAATCTTTGGACCTGAACTGTACACGATTAAGTCGTCTGCATACGCTATGGCATGGTGAAGTGAACCTATCAGATCACTTGTGTAAATGTTGCATTGGATCGGCGAATTTACCGCACCTTGTTGCAGACCGTTTTTAATGTTAAATGTTCCAGCAGAAGTCATATCACCATTCTTCACGATGAACTGTCTACTGGAGAGCATATCAAAAAGAATATACAGCAGTGGTTTACTAATTCCCAACCTGTCCAGCTTGAAAAAGAGTCGTTCTAACCATACGGTATCGAAGGCTTTCTCCAAGTCTATCAGGCAGGCATCAGTGCACTGGCTCTTGCCTTTGTTTCATTGGACATAGAAAATAGTTTAGACGCCGCAGGGATGACATAATGTCCCGAATTGAAATCAAATTGGTTATCCGGAACTATATGTTTGTCCTCAACCCACTTAGTCAGGACTCTATTGATCACCTTCTCGAACACCTTACTGATGTTTGGAAGAAGACTGATCGAGCGGAGGTTCGCCGGATTGGAA
Source organism: Volucella bombylans (assembly GCA_949129095.1). Taxonomy (NCBI): domain Eukaryota; kingdom Metazoa; phylum Arthropoda; class Insecta; order Diptera; family Syrphidae; genus Volucella; species Volucella bombylans. Next base: position 26,541,814 of record OX422142.1, on the reverse strand, counting down.
GTGTCCCTTTTGGGGATGGGATGTACCACCGCAGTTTTCCAATGCGCTGGACAATGTGCATTATTCATTGCATTATTAAACAGGGTGGTGTAAATGTTCACCGCTGCTAGAGGGAGATGTCGAAGCACAATGCTCGGTATTTCATCGGTTCCCACTGATTTCTTACTTCTAAATGATTCGAATATCGTTTCGAACTCTTCCTTCGAAATGAACGGGGGTAGTACCCCGTCATTGGTGAAGTCATTATTTGCCATATTCTCTTCACTGAACTGGGTGAAACCCGAGCTCTCGAATCGCCAATTCACAATTTCATTTCGAAGGTAGAAATTGTGACTCGACTCTTCAGATCGTGATTCGGGCCAATGATAACATTTGCCTTGTAAACTTCCTGGAAAGTCGCTCCTATAGCCTCTACCTGCTGCTGTGGATCCTCGATCACAAAGAAGTTGTCATCATCAACAGCCTCATTTGGATCCATGCCCGCTGCTACAAGTGTTTGTTCGTTGTTCGTCGTTCGGGCGATTTTAAGACATGGAAGCTACTCGTAGTTCTGATTATTTCTCCGAAATATTTTATTTATTTGCGGGAACTTATTCGGGTTACTGGTGTTTACAGCCCGAATTTTATTGTTCCAATACAAAATTACAGAATTTTTTTATTAATGTTTGGAGGTTTTTATTCGACGACTTCAGAGTCATGATCTCCGGGTTATGTCTGTCAGTAAACTATCTGTACAAGGTTTTTAATCTTGACAACAGTGTACTTTAATGTCGGTGCAGTGCGTTTTGTCCATTGTTCGTTTGATTGTCTCGTCCATTAGTCTTACGAGTAGATACCTGTCAATCTCCTCGTTTGATAGATTTCTGTTGGACGGTGGGTAGAGCGAGCTCGAGGAGAGTGCTCTAGTCAGTGTTCTGGTGAAGTGTGTCCAACCTACTATAATTGTAGGAATGCCTTTGAAAAAACGCATCCAATTTCGTTTGGAACAGTTATTTCGGTGCTGAGACCGCAATGGTCACTGTCATACATGAAAGTGCATAGACAGTTTGTAGTTTTTTTTGTTAGTGCATTTCAGTTGTATTCGTGAGTCGAACAGCAGAAGATCCAAATAGGACCCGTGTCTGGGAAACGACGGACTATCCGTCGCCTTAAGCCCGAGTCGATACATCACACTGTCCTGACAACACCAATTGAATAGTAGGTTTCCTCTAGTATTTGGTGTATTATTTCCCCAATCACTATGTTTAGCGTTGAAATCTCCGCCGATAATAAAATAGTTATCTTCCAATTCCAGCCTTAGGAATCGAAAAAGCGTGGAGACATACACCGTCCTGTTGACAATGAACTATAATATATTCCGAATAACAGGTGAAGGAGCAAAATACCTTTATATGTATCTAGGATAAGCTGGGCTAAAAGCTTTCCTAAACATCCTCACCACTTCAAAAATGCAAAAACACTTGTCTGCATCCCAAGGCAAGTCTCGGGATACAAGTTTTGCAATGAAATTACTATGTAGGACTTCTCAAAATCCTAACCACTGACAGTTGTTTCTCTTATGAGCACAAAAAAGTCTCCAGAATTTTTGCTGTCGCTCAACATAAAAGAATCACTTCATACTGTCGTGTTAACAAGGCACAACGCAATGGGACAGGCGTAAGTAATACGACCTCTTGGTGCTTATATTATACCCTTGATGTGATAGCGATGATTGCACTGTATAGCGCTAATGTGGTGGGCTATGGGACCTTATCACTATTGTGTTTACTCATCTTTCTTCGAAGGAATGAACACACTTACCCCAAAATTATTCTGAAAATCTTTGTCCATTTCACGGTCGACATCATTGTTCATCTGAGCAAGTAATTCTAATAACAATGGACATTCTTTCGCAGCATTCATATTCTAGTCATCTTAAATTAATTGGTAATGTGCATCCGCACAGACATCGTTCAGTGCGCATCGAAGAATCTGTTGAGATATTGGATTATAGTATTGAGTTCCATCCACTTTATGAAAGATATTGTGGAAATATACATCGTATGCGATGTAAATATAATAAATGAATCAGCCAAAACCTAAATTGCTCTTCGTCCTTTTTATCAGCGTAACATTTTGTTCTGCGATGAGGCTCATTTTGGTTGCGCGGCTACATCAACAAACAAAACTGCTACATTTGGGGAGAAGAAAATCCACGAGCTATTACTGAGACGCCGCTAAATTCACAAAAGTTACTGTTTAGTGTACTTTATGAGCTGTTGGAATCATTGTCCCATTTTTGTTGAAAACCTATGCTGACCGGAGAGATATAATCAATGAAGAGTGATTTACATTTTTTAATTGAATGGCGTCAATATGGAAGAGCTATGGTTTCAACAAGATGGCGCAACATGCTAAATCGCGCACACTTCGATCAATTCATTGAAGAATGACTTCCTATACCTAGAATTGACCTCAAAGAGCATGTGATCTGACACTTTTAGATTTTTTGATAGTCTCCGCCGATAAACCGGAGACGAAGAATTTATTGGAAGCCAACCTTAACTTCAAGATTGCGCTCTTTTACCCAGATCCGGCACATGTGCTCAAAATAATTTAATAATTAAACTCTTTCCAATAAAGCCAATGACATGTACTTTGCCACGATTTGTATGCGTTTGGTTTATTTAAAAGTTCTTTATCACTAAACAAACCACTCAAAATCTAATTTTTTCTTTTTAAGTTTTTTTTTTTAAATCTCCCGTTTTTTTTTTTTGTATTTCCGAAATTATATTGGTTAGAAGTTGTGCTCTCAGATTTCAATAGCCATTTCTTCCAGAGCACCCAAGGAAACTTTTCAGAACTCTAATTCCATTTGTGGGTAAATACTCAGAGCATGAACTCGATGCAAAATTGGAAAACTGCTTCCGTTCGAGGCATGGTGGTGCTCTTGAGGAAACGTTGATAATGATATCTCAATTTGTGAGCAAATTCTTTTTTTTTTTTCAATGCTGCACACGAGTCGTGTCCTTGCATGCCATCCCAAATAATTGCATACTGAGTGTGGATTTAGGATGCAGAAAGCTAATAAAAGTTAAGCATGGAGATAATTCGAAAGTTGAAATGTGGATCTACTCGTCTTCTATATTTCTCGAAATAAGGTTATCCACATTGGCACGTGGAAAATGGATCTATCAGTATATCTCGAGGAGCTTGGGTTTATTATACGAGTATGCACAAACTATTATTATGGGAAAGATATATCTAACTACTTTTGCGGTAGGAATTTTGTAGAAATTTAGTTCCCTACAAGCACATAGTGCGTATACGCCTGGCTGTGCATCCATGGATAAAGCAGGTCAGTTTTGATATTTGGGAAAGTGCTGCTAAAAAAACATTAGAGGGGTTGTCTTTTTATGAATTTCCGTTTCAGTAAGGTTTAGTCATCTCATCAAGTTTTCCTTAGTTGTAATCCTGGAAGCTTTTGGTGCAAATCCGTGAACATCCAGTATAATAGCAGCTAATGAATATTTTTTCAACTGGTAATTATCAAGGAAACAAAACGATATAATATGATCAAAAACACTATTCTCTTTACGAGTAGAATGAAATCAAAGTTCTTCACCGAATGAAGAGTATCCAAGCAAAGGTAAACGCAAATCTGAAAAAGTATAAATTACGGTGGTAAGTAAAGATGTGAAGCAATAATTCATTTTTCTGATCCAAATGAATGTGGAAAATCTTACTAGGCTTTGTTCTTTGAAGCCTTTATAATTCATAATTATTTCAAAGCACTGGCCTTCCATATTTCTTTGATGATCGGTTGCAAAGGAAACCTTTATGTAGGCCTTTATTGCTCGTAGTTGACTTCTAAGCAGTATTCATTATGAATTAATAATAATCCAAAACTATCATACTTAATGATAGTTGTTCCGAGTCTGTTTTCTTTCTTTTTTATAAATCTGATATGTGTGCTCTTTTTCATTGTTTTTCAAGAAAAACTTTATATTTTCTTTTGCCGTCAAGAAGACAGGAACTTCATTTGTAGCACGTTAATTTCAGACCCCTTCAGATTGTAATTTGAAATACAAGTTTCCCTACGAATACGCATATATAGGGTTTTTCAATAAGGACTTGACAATTTTTTTTTTTAAATAAAACGCAAACCATTTGAGATATTTCAAAAAATTTATTATCGGCTTGAAGTACAATCAAAACATTTATAAATGAAACTCGACTTCGTTCATATGGCAACCGCGGGCACGTTTACAGCGGTCGATTCATTGGACCCAATTTTCAACGACTCGGCCACACATTTCGGCCGAAACGGCCGCTATTTCGCGTTCAATGTTGGCTCTGAGCCCTTCCAACGTCGTCAGCGTGTTGGCATAAACCAATAACTTAACGTAGCCCCACAGGAAATAGTCAAGCGGCGTCAAATCGCACGAACGAGGCGCCCAATCGACTGGTCCATGTCTTGAGATAACACGCTCACCATACTTACTCTTCAATAAATCGATTGTAGCGTGTGCTGTGTGGCTTGTAGCATCATCCTGTTGAAACCACATGTCGTCCAAGTCCATATCTTCTAATTCGGGCCAAAAATAATCGGTGATCATAGCGCGATAACGCTGACCAATCACAGTAACGTGACGATCGTTATCGTCGACGAAAAAATATGGCCCAATAACGCCGCCGGCATGCAAACCGCACCAAACAGTTATTTTTTGTGGATGAAGTAGTGACTCATGAAGCACATATGGAATTTCACCCGACCAGTAACGCATATTTTGCTTATTGACGAACCCATTGAGCCAAAAATGAGCTTCGTCACTGAAGATGATTTTGCGATGAAATTCATCATCTTGGCGCATCTTCTCCAGAACCCAATCGGAGAACGTACGTCGCTTCAAATGGTCGTCTTCAATTCTTGAGTCAGCTTGATCTTGTATGGGTGTAAACCAAGATCCTTACGCAAAATACGCCATAATGTGGTCTGAGCGATGCCCAATTCTTGAAAACGCCGTGGAATTGACTGATTTGAATCGTTTGCTACGGACGCCTGAACGGCGGCGATATTTTCGACACTTCGACCAACCCGCTGTCTCACTGACACGGCAACATCACAGAACGTATATGTGGACTCAAATTTTTGCACTAAACTTGTTATTGCCTGTCTACTAGGGCGAGAATTACGACTGAAAATTGGAGTTAACGCTCTTAAAGTTGCAGTCACCGACTCCGAATTTCCGTCGAAAATTTTTATAATTTGCAGACGTTGCTCATTCGTGTACTTTGTACATGATGAAACTGTTGAGTTTACTGAATAAATTAACAGTGACAGCTTGATGATTAGTGAAAGATGCGTTCACAAATTAAATTCAAAGTTGTCAAGTCCCTATTGGAAAACCCTTTATTAGTCCTCAAGAACATTTTTATAACCCATTGGGCCAGCGCATACTGGACTAATTATCCCGTCGTAAAATTGGTTTTATAGAAAAGGGAGATGAAGTGTAAAGTAAAAAATGGGGTTAAATATTCAACCAGTATTGAAGTGGTTGAACTTCGGGGGAAAAGCCATATACACATAAGTTATCAATTTTAAGGAGTAAGAAATACCACTACAATCAAAATCTGTTCATGTATACAAAATGTTGCCCCGCGTTATTCACCCAGTGTGCGGTTGTGTTAAAATGTAATTGGATTAGAGTTAACGAACTTTTTATTAAATAACTCTTTAACTGCATACACAATTTCACAGTCTACATTCTATTGGTTTGTTGGTAATATGGCCGTTGTTGGAGCATTCTCCTAGATCTACAACACATACATACTATGGGAGATTATGTGCGATGAAATTGTACGCCTATAGAATTCAACCGAAGTTAGGATTTGTTGATGATATTGCCGTGGTGATTCTAGCTGCAAGTTCTATACTCGTGTACGCAGCAGAAATATGGTCAAGTGACGCAAACATTTAGTTTTACGTGCGCGGAGTCTAATCTGTCCACGCACCGCCTTAGCGTAGTAAAAGTCGCTAGTGCGTTGCAAACTGTTTCGCAAACTGTTTTGCTATTCTCGTTATATCTTCAATGCTACTTGTCGACTTATGTACTTTCTGAAAAAATGGTAAGAATCAAAGCCGAGCAAGTCCAAAATGGGCAATTGTAGTATCGAAATTTGGTAACAACAATGGAACATATCCTTAAATACAAACGAACCCATCGTCTTATACCAGTGATTGATGGATTAAACGGAATAATCACGGCAAAACAAGCTTCTATCTGACTCAGTTTTGTTTCAGAAAAACAAGTGCAAACACAAAAATATCTCTAACAGCCCATATTGTGAAACTGTCGGAACATATGTCTTTTTATTGCCCACCATACGAAACCGAGATATGGACATTAAGGGAACAATTTGGAGAGGTACCCACTTCCGTAATATTGTTGCGAATGTGATTCAAAAAAAAAATTGGGTAAAAATTGATTATTGTTGAAGCGTCAACGTAAAGCGAAGAGGTAAAATAATCGAGTCATATAGAGTAAGCGAAGTCTCCCAGTCGACCCCCGCGTGGTAATGCCTTACGGCGCAAATCGGTTTATTCAGGTGCAAGCAGTTTTAGACGGTATCAAAGCGATGCGAGCCCCAAAAAAAATTGGTATTCGTTGTTATTTGACAATTTGCTTTCGAACGTAGTTGGGGTGTTGTTGTTAACCTTTGGCTTCAAGTATCTTCAAAGGTAAAATTCGTAAAATATGAGTACGAAATGGTCGTTTATGTATCGAATATGGACTTTCAAACAACCAATGACGATTATCCTGTTTATTAACGAAGCTAGCCAAGCCGAATGGTTGCCCGTTTCTATTGATTGTTTTTTACCAAGAATGGAAGTCATATATACCGAGCTAGAAAAAACCAGGGCAGTTTAATATCGCCGCCGTTGTTTTCCAACATTCTCTGGCAGCTCTTGGATCAATTGAATTTTAAACGGTTAGAAATGCTAGTCTAGTTTGAAAATTCGTAAAAAATATCTTGAAGACATTCCCAGTTCTTGAGCGCATCATCGACGAGAATGGTCCGGACTTTTAGAAACACTCTGCCTCGCTACATTAATATTAATCACATACTGGTTACATTGTCGCGTAGACATTGATCTATTTCCAGGTGTGTACAACTTTACGATGGATGGCTGGCTTGCTTAGTATATTGTTTATATTATTGTACAAGAATCATGTAAATTCATTTTTTATAACTTGGACACGTTATTGTGGAGTCATCGAGCACTCTTCAATCTCACAGCAAAACAAGATCGGCCTGAAACTTAAAACGTGCCCTATACGAGTATAATAATTTTTTGGAATCTTTATTTCTGTGAAAATTCTTTACGGTTGATCCATGATTCAACTATCCAATTAACATTAATTTTCACCTAAAAACATACTGTTTGTAGTTACTGTAATTTTCATGTTGCAACTTGAAGGAAATTCACTTTTTTCCCGCATCTTTAAACCCTTCACTTACTGCTATGTGTTAGTCCTCTACTCCACTACAATCATACCATTAAAGTTCACGTTTTTTTTCCAGCAATTGCATTTGTACCTAACGTTCAAGTTGAAACGATATCATGGTCACTTACTCGTATTCCATTGCCAGAGGGGTGAAGCTTCCCAAGTGGTTTTCGTTGTTTTTCTTCTCTTTCGTGTTCCCTTCCCTTAGTGTTTTAGATAACAGAAAACAAAATAAAGTTCTTATTTTTGTAGCGCTCCAGAGCTACTCCACCCTGTCCATGTCCATATGCTGTACCAACGATTTTAACATTCGGAATTGATTGTATGTTATTTTCCACCTCGCTGTAGTAATGGCATATGGTGAACTGGTTAAATGAGGTTTTTGCAAAAATCCAAGTAACTTATGATAGTTTCATTTTTCAATGGTACTCTGTGCCATTTTTCATGCTAGAAAGAAAGATGTCCTTAATCAGGAGAAGAATTTCTACTGGCAGAAGACTCCTTCATTATCTCTAGAAGTAATTACTTTTCGCATTTTACTTTATTCTAATCTCAGAAAGAAGAGTTTTGTCGGTTTTTTTTATAAAATTTTAATGAAACTTTAATGAAATTTTAGTTTATGCGCATTTGAAAAAACCTTGGAACTCAACTTGCCACCTATCCGATTCTGTGGAGCCGATTTTTGGTTTGGATCCCATAAATGTGGTTTCGTATGCTTGGCACCAGAATATAAATCGTGTTGATTATGGGTCAAATGAAGGAACTACTTCTTGCAAGTGTGACAATCAAATATAATAATTAAAGCTATTCGCCATGATATTGCTGGAGTTTCTGTAAATTTTTTTTAAAAATATTTAACTCGTCATGGTGAGATTTTTCTCACCCTAAATTTTTCATTTATCCCAGCCAAAGATGAGATCCAAGCCCGATGTTTTAAAAGGCATTTTTTTGTCACAACAAACTGCTGAGTTGTCACACCATATAAGCTACCCCACACTGTCTCTATGCGCGACATCGTCACCGCAATCCCCTTGGAGATAAACGATGGAGCCTAAGTATTTCGCACTTTGGCACCGTGACTCTTTCAGGAGTTGAGTTTGCTGTCTCGGAAAAATGGCAATGCATATATTTGGTCTAATTGCCACTTACTCTTACTCTTATTCATTACTCATTACCTTCCAACGCGTTTATCCAATTACTAAAAGTTGCCTGAAATGCTGCCACGTAATTTCTTACAATTGCACTATTATCGGAGAAAAGAAGAGAAGTTGTTCCGGACACGGTAATAGCACGTATAAATCGTATATACGTCTTGGAGACATCTTGAGATCTGAACGCTGCGAACTCTGTCGAATGCTTTTTCCAAACCGATTGGAATAACATATACAGATCCTTCTAAGTTTCACGATGTTTTTCCATCATTATTCGCATTGCCTGGCAAGAAATTCAATAACATTGCATTGTCGGCTGTCTGGATATCCCTCGTACATTTTTATGAAGTCCGTTTCATATTTATTGTGAAGAACAACAATGTATTGATAATATTGACAAATTATTATTCCAAATATTTCGAAAATAATAAAATAATGAGTCTTTCGAACAAAAGTTAATAAAAAAAAATTAATTCACTTACGAGTAAATATTGTAATTTGTATCGTTTCATATTTATAAGACACAAAGTATTTCAGCCTGTAATCCCAAATAATTTAACTTTTATCGATCGGTTTGACCTCAGTTGGCCGTGAGGAATCGAAAATTATTTTATTCATTTTATTCTAGAATATAAGAGTTCATATCATAATTTTGTAGGGTTTGGTGTCCACAGGTGCAGGAACCAATCGAGTGTTTGCTTGAAGTGCGCTTACACGTTAGTGAGTTAGTTAAGTTTTTAATTGACTAATTTATTTTATAAAAAAATGTGGAATACATTTCATTATTATTATCTTAAGTCTATAGGTTTGGCTAAGGCCGTCTATCAGATTGACATTATTTTCTATTACACGGTGGTGCAAAATTATGGGTTAATTTTTGCAAAAGGCGTCGTATGCCAATCATATTTGACATTTGTGAACTAGACAGCTGCTGTATACAAACAGACAAGCAATGGGGCGTATACTCTGCAAGAGCGTGGAATAATTGTGTCGATATTTTTGTCCAATAATCGGACGGTGGTGTTAGCGCAGCGTAGCAGAGTAGCGGCTCTGTAGTTCGGCCGAAAATATCGCGGCTGTGGCTGCCGATGTCGCTGAGAGCGAACAAACATCAACCAAATAACGGGCCATGCAATTTCGCATCACCAGACACCAGTCAGCGAATTTTAGTGAATGACTTACATATGTTCCCGTACAAAGTGCAAACAATGCATCAGTTAAAGCCTCCTGATCGTCAGTTACGTGCGAATTACTGTAAAGCCATTCTCAATCTCAACAACAAAAAGGAGGATTTTGTGTCGAAAATCATCATGAGCGACGAGGCGCATTTCCACTTAAGCGGTTATGTCAATAAACAAAATCTTCGTTTCTGAGGCACTGAAAATCCGCGTGTGATGCACGAACGGCCATTACATCCACTCAAAGCCACTGCGTGGTGCGGCGTTCATACCGCAAGAGTGATTGGACCGTATTTTTTTGAGGACGCCATCGGCAATACGGTCACTGTTACTGGTGAACACTACAAAGCGACTTCTTACTGCCGGAATTGGATGAGCGGGGTTTGGTGAACATGTGGTTTCAAAAAGACAGTGCAACCGCACACACAGCACGAGCCGCAATGGATATTGTGAAGGAAGCGTTTCCTGGTCGCGTAAACTCCCGTTTTGGTGATTTGGCATGGAAAACAAGATCGCCCGATTTAACCATCCCAGACTTCTTTCTTTCGGACTACTCGAAATCACGGGTTTATGCCAACAAGCCTTAGATAATCGCCCATTAAGGAGAATATTCGACAGGACTGCGAACAATTACTCGTATCACAGGAAGTCACGGAAAATGCGATAAAACGGCAATAAATGTATGTCAACACTGGCGGCAGCCAATTGGCGGATATCAAGAAACAATTGTTCAAAATCACTCAAAATCTTTTTTTTATTTTTAATTAGTTAAAAAGTAATTCAAAAACAAAATTGGATGATTAATTTTGCACCACCTTGTATTAGTCGTATTTTATTATCACCCATAATCCATATAGACCATTGGTTTGCATGCATTAAAACAACAACTTAGGAGTTTTCTTTTGATCAGGATCAACTTTCCTGATCCAAAAACTAGTTCGTGCTATTTCTCACTAGGCTACCTTTTCATTCGTGAAAATTGGTACAATTGTCGACGATTGTCAGGCGTCCATGTTGCCACATTAGAATATGAAATATTATTTTGAAATATTTCTCATGTTCGAATATATTAATATTCTGCTTATATGTATTTATATACGATTATATCGTGAAATATAAGCTACAAAATGTTATTTGATTTGAAAAAAAAGCGATAATACTCATAAAATAGTTGTCCTTTAAACACGCTTGTCTTATGGACACACAATGTCCTGTGTCCAAACTTAAGTATAAATATAAAGCAAGATGAAAATAAAATGAAATAAATTTCGTGGAAGAACATTTTACTTTTGAATTCATTTTTATTATTTCATTCATTATTAACTTACATTTTAGACAAAACAATAAGTTTCAAACTGTGTATTATCACTACAAGAATAAAAAATTTTTTGCTGATGTAGACAGTTTTATTTTACTCGTGTGATCTAAGGTATAAGGATCACTAGTAATAATAAAACATGGATATAATGTACATATTATTATTGCTGTTTTTTTTTTTTTTATTATTATTATTATTGTTATTGTATTTATTTTCTCCTTAGAAATTTACCTGTATCAATTATAACAGACTTCTGTTTTAGATTTTCCAGAAGGTTTTTATCAAGCATTCCCGCTTAAGACAAAAGGTATTATTTTTATTTCCTGTAGGTTCCAGTTCCGTTTGGTTTCAACAGCTATTTCAGCATATCTACTCCATTTCTCGACATGTGTATAGGTAGTCCGATCGTAGTAAATTTTCTGAGCTAGTTTTTAATATTCTTGTAAAATGTTGGAAGAGTATTTTATTGGGTAGCCTTTCTTGCTCCATTACCATTACTGTTACAATAAAGTTAAAGTATAATCTAAGAGTTTCCAGTCCCTATGTATAGCATATAATTATGGGTGGTATTTTGGTGTTTGGCAACCTGAAAGCTCTTTTTATGCAATACCGTAGGAATTTTTCGACTGCTGTAAATCTCCAGTAACCCCATACTTGGGCTGCATAAATATAATATAATAGATGTCGCAGTAGCGCACGAATGATTTTTGTTTCAATATATTTATGTTTGATGCATTTACCCCAGCCTGAACAAATTGCCCGTTTTTTTAGTTTGGTTTCAATATGTTTATTCATATTTATGTTAGATAAAATCAACACTCCAAAATACCTATAGTCTTTAACTATTTATACGAGGGGCGTTCAACATATTCTCGGTATCGGGGTGAAGCTGTGCTTATATATATAAATTGACTTATTTATTAAGTAATACTATTATTTGCATTCATGTAAAATTTCATATAAATGTGATTATTAATTCGCGTTTTATCTCTAGTTAAACAGAATCATAATAGCAACTGAGACGATGATGGTGAAAATTGAGCATCGCGCTGTAATTAAATTTCTCACTAAGCAAGAAAAAAGTCAAAAAACTATTCATGATGAGATGGTAGCTGTTTACCAGGGTTCCGCACCTTCATTATCAACTGTGCAAAAGTGGTCAAGTGAGTTCAAGAGAGGCAGAGAGAGCATTGAAGACGACCCCCGCTCCGGCGCCCCGGCTACTGCTGGTACGGGAGAAAGCATGAAAGAAGTCGAAAAACTTGTTCTTGAGGATGCCCGAATAAAGGTGAAAATGATGGCAGAGATCACCAAGCTTTCAATTGGTGCCATCCACACCATTCTTCATGACCATCTTAACCTTTCAAAGGTCAGTGCAAGGTGGGTGCCACGAATGCTCACAGCGCCTCAGAAAAAAGTGAGAATCGCATGCTGTAGAGAGCTTTTGGAGATGTGTAGTGGGAACGCGGACGGTGTTATGGATCGAATTGTTACTGGGGACGAAACATGGGTCCACCACTATGACCCTGAAAGCAAACAAGAGTCCATGCAGTGGCATAAAAAAGGAACAGACCCCCCAAAGAAGTTCAAAGTCATTCCGTCTGCTGGGAAGCTCATGGCCACAGTTTTTTGGGACTCAAAAGGAATCTTGCTCATTGAGTACAAAAAAAAAGGTGAAACCATCAACGCCACATCCTACGCTTCCACTTTGCATAATTTGCGGGAGGAAATTAAAAAGAAAAGACGGGGTAAACTCGCAGCGGGTGTGTTGCTTCTTCATGACAACGCTCCTGTTCACACGGCGCGAGTTTCCAAGGCTGCTGCGCGAGATTGTGGTTTCGAAGAAATCCAACACCCACTCTATAGTCCAGACCTTGCCCCTAGTGATTATTTCCTGTTTCCGTATTTGAAAAAATGTCTTCGTGGAAAAAGATTTTCGGATGATGAAGAACTCAAGTCGGTAATAAATGGTTATTTTGCAGAGAAAGAGGAAATTAATTTTTTTGAGGATTTAAAAAAGCTTATCTCAAGATGTAACAAATGCATTGATGTTAGGGGAGATTATATTGAAAACTAAAAACAATTTAAATTGAATCCGCATTTTCCTTTATATCGATACCGAGAATATATTGAACGCCCCTCGTATGTTCTCTTTTCAATGCATCCAGGATTCCTTTCATCAGTTTTGCCCTCTAAGTTTTTCATAAGTTAACAGACTGATTCCATGTGTTACAGTAGCTTTTCAGTGTGCTTATTATAAGCTGTATACTATCACTGTTTTGGCTCAAAAGGCAATATCATCAACGCAGATATATTTATCTGGTTAATTTCAACTCCTCCTCCAATATTGTCTGTTATAGAATAGTACTTTTCAAGGTATAGAATCGAAAGTCAACAAAGCATATAATTTCTTCTTTCTTCTTCATATCAGCTATGTTAACAAGCCCAAATCCTTTGTCCACTGTTAAGTAGTATTCTCTAAAACCGGCCTGAAGTTCAAGTAGAAACTTCTTATTTTAACCTGCTCCAAATAATTTAGCTGAGGTGTTTATGAATGGTATGCCGCTGTAGTTTGGGTTATCATATTCACCTCTTTCGTATTCCGGGAATATGATCGATTTTCTAAAGCTTTGTGGGATGTTTTACAGATTCTAATATTCTGTTAAATTCTGCTGTAAAATAATTATATTGCATATTACACATAACAAATTCTGTGGTATACGGTTATTTCCCAGTGATTTGTTCCTTTTTGAATCCATTATTACCCTTTTTACATCGCCAAAAATAAATGGTCCATCTGTACTCGTATATTCGTCTATGAAGAGTGCTCGATGTTAAGTAAAGTTTTGAAGTAGTCTCCTATCTTGTAAAACTTTACAAGTTTTAAGAATCCAAACGATATGTCTCTAGCTTTCATGTAAACACTGTCAAACCATGTTTCTTTCTTCTCATTTCTCTAATAAGATATCGTTGGTCTTAAGGGAGATGCTTTTTTAATATCCTCTGTAAGTATTTCTATGCCTGATGGTGCATTCTATATATTATACAAGTGTTCTAGTTGTCTATTTAAGTTTGATTGGTGCTGTTAAAGACTTTGGTCACTCCAAAATAATTTTGGTAACAAGTTTAGATGCATGAATTTCTAACGGCATGTGGTCGGAGAAATTTTTTACGTCAACTCGAAAGCCATATAGATTGTTGTTGTTGTTGCCGCTTACAATAGTACAAATCTCGTGTTCAATTGTTGGTTCGCCGTAAATGCCGTAAATCGGTGGATAATTTTTGATGTAACTTGTTTAAGAGTTAGCTGGCAAGATGACGATGTACTCGTATCTGTCCTTATTTTGATACATTCCGTAATAATACATTTTGTACGATTTTAAATAAGGGCCCTATTTCTGACCGTTCTCCACTAGGTTTCTTTAACACTTATTACATCAATTTTACGTAGTTACAATACGCTTATGTGAATACGAAAGTTTTGCTCGCACAATATCTGGAAAGTTAAGTATCTATGTATGTTAGTTCATCTACGGTTGTCTTTTGCGACAAGTGCGAAACGAATCGCGGCAATATTCTATAAAGCGACTTACGAGTATAGAGACCAGATTAATATAACATTGAGAAGGTCAAGTCAATGGCATACACCTACTCTGCACATGAATCAACATTTGTCTGTTGTAAGATTGAATTAGTATTTCGAAATGTCACTTTATTTATGTTTTATCTAGCATTCAGAACTTTTGATACTTAAAATGATCTTACACTCACACAAACGGACGAGAATCGTCCTTAAAAATTCTTATTTTCCCTGAACTTAAACAAAAACAAAAAAAAAAAACAAAAAAACACAACCCAAGCAAACAATAGAAAACTCAGGTGTTGCAGTTGAAAGGAAGTTTGGTTCCCCGCAGTCCAAATAGCTTTATTTACCTGTAAGTTTCAAGATACTCGTACATAGAAAAAAAGGAGAATTTAATGATAAAAGTTGTAAGGGTATTCATTCCCCTGGTCCGACTTAGTTTCCATCTTCTTCTTTTTTTTTTCATTGCATCCTGTCAGTGGGTTGATTAAAGGATTCTCTCTGCAGAAGACATTTAATTTTACGAATGAGTGCTGAGCACATAAACTTAAAAGGAGAGTAAATCAAATTCAATTAATATAACGAAAATCGTTAGAGGATTTTCTTTAAAGATTGTTAAGGCACAACGTTCTCTAACTAGAAGTTGTTTTATTTTTTAAAAGGATTGCAGGAGGCTACAATTGAGGTTTCTATAATTATATAAAGGGGTGTTCCGGATAAAGTGTCGAAGGCTTCCTTGACATATTCCGCGAAAAAAATCGTATGCATGTAGGGATCGGAAAGCCATCCCTTCCGAGATACAGAGGTTTTAAACAAAACCTTACGCTGAGCTGTTTACGCAAATAATATATTTCAAATTTCTGAGGGTGTGGTAACAAATGGGGTATCGTTCAACTCGTAATTGTAAGTAAATACAATACTTTAAAGATTTCAAAGTAAACCTTGCACTGAATAAGTTAAGTCAAAAGCTATTGAAGATAAAAAGTATTTTTTTTTTAAACTTAAAACTTTTTTAATTTTTTTCGTAAGAATATCTTACTAGCCCCAATTTTTTTTGTAACTTTGGAACGTTTACCTAGTATTAGCAAACTAAAGAAAGTCAGGGTGTTTCATTTCAAGTCAGTAGTTTTCAAAATACGACTCAACTTATTGAAAGAGGTAAAACATTACATTAAAAATTGCCTGAGCACGTATTAAGTTTTTAGCTCAGTGGTTATTTCGCTCTATAAGTGACATCCAACATTTAATGGGGAGACTAAATTATTTGTGTAATTGGACCTGTTGTTCTATTCTAGGCAATCTCTCATTTTATGTGATTTTTGTTGCCTGAAAAAAAGAATGCCTTTCGGGAGCGGCTGGGCCGTCCGATAGAAGCCAATACACTACCACTTGCACCACGGCTAACTAAAGGGTTAACAAACAGTGACTCATTTTGGGTGTATCGGCTTTCCAATGTATGCGTGCGAGTTTTCTGTGCCCCAAATGCGACAATTTTGCTTGTTTACATACCCGCCAAGATCAAAATGAGCTTCATCTGAAAAGATGATTTTTTTGGCAAAATCGGCATCTTCTCTAAGTCGATCGCAGGCCCACTTAGCGAAGTGAAAACGCATTAGATGGTCAGTTGGCTTTAACTCTTGAACCAATTGGACTTCGTATGGCGTCATACCAAGTTCTTTATGCAAAATTTGTCTCAATGATGTCTCCGAAATGTTCAATTGTTGAGAACGACGGTGAATTGATGTTGATGGCGCTTCACGCACACTTTCTGCCACAGCAGCAATATTCTCGGGTGTACGCACTGTTTTTGGCTTTTCACGGTTTGGTTTATCGATTAGGATTAGGAGCCTGTCTTTAAAGGCTCTCACAATGTTCGTTCTTTCAAATTCGTCTCGGACTTTCGCAGCTGCCTTGTCAGTCCTATGTCACCCAGTTTTGCTTTTTCTGATGTTTGAAAAACGTCCTTCATAGGTCCCCATTAACAAAAGTCCATTTTGGTGAAATCAGGAGACCTCGAATGACACAGAATAGGTCCAACCCGACCTACACGCTGTCTAACCACTTTCTAACTGGATGGCCATAGTGTGAGAAGGTGCCACGCTGCTGGTAAACAATGGCTATTCTTTGTTGCATCTAATAGTTCTTGTAATCTCCAGGTAGAAGTTCGAATTAAGAGTTGGATGAAGTCGATAGGGTCTGATCAGCTTGTTACCCAATATGCCTGCCCACACATTGATGTCGACCTGATGTTGGAAAGCTCTCTATTCTATTTAGTGGGGGTTGCTTTCTACCAGGTATGTAAATTGTGGAAATTAGTGAATTCATCCCTGTGAATTGGGACTCATCCGTTCATAGAATATGGCCAACAAATTTGTCTTTCCCAAAGAGTCTTCAAAATTGCAGAATTTTTCAGACTTCTGTGGGTTGTATTGTAGCTCCTGTACAAGCATGCCTTCTGAATGTACAATTCTCCAGATGTAAGTACTGCTTGGATTAAAATGTCGGCATAGATGCCTAAGACTGGGTTTCGTATGGTTTCTGACATAATGTAAAAAGTCTTCATAGCTGCGAACGCCATCTTCTATCCCTCAACCTAAAAAATGTTCCACTATTCTATTCCAATCTCGCTCGTTGACAGTTACGGTTGCAGAAACCCTAGACATTAACCATGTTTGCGTCTTATTGTGTTTCAAATTCCATCAAGGATATTATGAATTAAACGTCAATATCTCGGTTCAAAACTACAAACTGTTTATGCAAACAATTTCACACTCTTTTTGTATTATTTTATAAGACATTCGCATATTTTTTTCAGAAAAAGGACCTGTAATTTTTTTTTGACCTGAAAAACTGGCTGTCACCTATCCGAGATGGTTCCTTTTTCCTCTTTTAGGGCACATACAATGGGCCTTTTTTTAAAAAAAAAATCTATTGGATTTACATTACAATAGTAAATTTACTTATCGGGAAAAAAATTCAAAAAAGCTGTTATCTTAGTAAAGAGTCAAAAAAGAGCAGCGTAAGGCTGTATGTCAAAGGGAATGCATTTCCGATTTCCCCACCCATGCGATTTTTCTTCTCAGAATATTTCAAGGAATCTCTTCCAAACCTCTTAAGGTTTGAATTTCTATTTCCATTCTTTTAGAAATTAGAATTACTACCACACTACAAGCCTTAAGCTACACTACTTGCAGGACTTATAATACAATTTTTAATATTATGCTCCGTAGCACCGGCCACTCGATTAAGAACACAATGCATCAAAATAATATATCAGACTCAAAAGCAAAGAAAATAAACACAAATCAGTTCAACCGAAGGAAAAAGATCAAGAAAAGTTTCTCTATATGTATCTGAATATTTTATACCAGCTTATTCCTATTGTTTTTCAAGGAAATATATTCAGCTAATCGCTGACCTTAAATTGACCTGAAGGAATTTAAATTGAAAATCCCTCCTTTATATCAGAAGCTAAGCTATCCATCCTTAATAAATCCTCCGAGGCAGATCCTACGATAATTTTTTCCTGCAATTAAGGACTCCATCAAATTCAATAAATCAGACGAAACTCCCTACTTTAAAATTCTTTTGTTCTTCATGAGATTCACTCGCTAAACGAGCTTTCATTTGCTGAACAGAACCCTGATAGTGGTGGAAGATTCCGAAATTAACTTATTCCAACTTATTGGGATGGAATAATTTAATTTGGAATTCATTGCATTTTAATGGTCAGAAACAAATTTAATTATCGATGCGAGAATATTAGAGAGGTCCAATTTGAACGTATCCATTGTGTACACCTGGTCAGTCGCTGAAATTGGATGGGGTTTTCACAGGTTGACAGGTACTCGTATGTAAAAGCAGGACATTTTGTAATTTCCGCAGAAATGAAACGAGTTATGGTCAATGGGACATGAATATTTGATGGCACTTCATGTTTTCGAACCACGAAGGAACCACACCGTTGACGCTAATCTGGCGCATACTCGTGCATTTGTATGTTGTGATGACAATGGTGGAACGTTAATGTGTTAATGTGCGGTACATTATTCCAGAATAACTGAGCTTACGTTCTATGTTCATTGTATTTGGATTCATTAATTAAGTAATTCAAATAATTATGACCGAGTAGTTAGTGGGGTAGTATTGGTTCAGTGGATTACAATTTGTTATGAAAATTCCTGAAAGTGTTTTAAATTACACGGTTTTCTGGGAAACGTGTCAAATTGTGGTTTGTTGTAGGGGCCGCAGGTACAAATACATGTATATAGCAAAATGAAAACCATGGAAAACCTAAGCTTCATCACCACTTGTAATGTTGATTATTGAAAGTGGATCTCACTCGCTGGTAATGGTGTAATCAAAAAACATTGGTGTTTCCAATCATATTGCTTTGCCGGGGTTTACACTTTAATAAAGAGAAGAATGTTTCAGATTATATTTCAAAATGCTCCATAAATGTTTTGTTTTCTTTATATTTTTATGTTATGACGATGCATTCGCACGTTCAATTAGAGAGTACATTTTGGAAGGTCTATTTGGGTTCATTAACTGTCCACACTCTTGTCACTGTATAAGGGAGTTTGAAAATATTGAAAGCGTGCATAAAGGAAATGCCTCGAGTTTAAGACTTGCAAGCTAATGGCACTAACTCAAAATTCTCCATCATCACCAGATTTAAGATTGTTTAGTTAAGATGGCTACTTGTGGTCTTTAGAACTGATAACTATGCCGACCTAAACAAAAAATTCATACACCAGTTATGCGGTTGCAGTCGTATAACATGCGATCTACTTACTCTACAATACATTGTTGTGGCCCAATCTGCATATATCGTCCTACGCTGGATAAGCTGCATGAGCTATTTCTGCTTAAGAGGATACAGCTTGTGGAAAAGGAAGGTTTGTTTCTTAAATATACTATATAAAATAGAATGAATAAGGTTTATTATATGCTATTTTTTATGTATCATATTAAATGTATATAGGTTGAATAAGAAAATAAAAGCCATTATATGTATAAATTGTATATAACTGCTGAGGTTTCCTTGTGACAGCAGTGTGGCTGCAATATGTGGGGCTTATTCACATATACTTTTTTATTGAGATAGCCTAATAAGAAAAAATGTGGAAACGTCAAGTCAGGCAATCGTTGTGACCATCTCATACCGCCGAATTTGAAATTGCACTTGATGTATGTGCTGCTGCATCATCTTTCTGGAAACATTCATATATTGGCCTTTGGTGGAAATTGTTAGAGAATTGCCCCACAAACTTCTCCATTTATTGTTAGGCTTTGATCAACTCTTTTCGGTGGTAATTCCACACCAAACAGTAATTCCGATTTGTCTTTGATGAGGATTTTTGTGGTTTACCCAAAATCTGCAGTTTTCCTTATATAGGAAACCGCTCCGGTTAAAATGCATTTCATCGGTCATCATTAAGTTTACTAAAAGTTTTCACCATGCTAAATAAGACACTCCTCTTCCATATTCCAAACGCAATGCACCACTCAAGTTGCAGCGCAAGTTTCACTGCAATACCTTCAATATAGACATCATCATGCGGCTATACGTGGTTAGGTTTATTGTAGCCTCTTCACCGTACAGGAAACTCTTCAATTGAGTGGCAGTTTGGTCTCACTCGTAGTACGAGCAGAGTTATATGCTGCTTGACTCCTCGGTAAAGGTATAAGAACTCTTCTTTTGAGTTTATCTGCAGCAGTTACTTTTTGTGTTAATCAGCGAATTGTCTGATTGCAAGCTGAGGAGTAATCACGTGCTCTATCACCCTCAGCTGCAGCCGTATTAACGGTATTGATTTGTAGTCTCTTTGACAGACTACTGGTGCTGGTTGTTGTAGTAGTTTTGTCAGAGCTTCTTATAATGGGCCTCAGCTTACGTTTCATCGTTTAGTCGTTTCATCGTACTGCAATTTATAGCAAAGAACATGTCTATAAGATCTCTCTCTTCCACTCTGTCCAGAAGTCTCCAGATTCTGGTGTTTAGACCTGAGTTCTATGTATTCGAGGACACTTGTAATTTCTTGCTAGCTAGGAGAAAATAACTCACTTAGATGTACGTTTCGGAAATGAATCCTCCTCAAACCGCATTTCATTTTAATTTTCCATAAATTACTCAACAGCCATTTTCCAGTGGCTTCATTGGAGCAAACAAATACGACACAGTCAGCCCTAATAGTAGAGCTGTCAAATGACGGCTACACATCTTTGTTTCGAAGCTCAATTGAAACATCTATAATTCTTTCCTGTTTTAGAGCCATTTGCTTAACATGAAAGGGGTCGAGATTAATGTCTTCCGGGATTTCACCCAACTATACGCTATATTCTCTACGCTCTACGCTCTACGTTATACTATGACGAACCTTATCGGCTGTAGCATTTCCTGTTTGTACACTTTTAGCTTCCCACGTTGGGGGAGTTGAATCATCAGAATGGGTTCGTTGCCGACTTTGGTAGTGGCAATATCTAGAGCTCATTCCGAGTTACCTTGTTTCAAAGCTTATCTGAACCGTCTCCTCTCCGAAAGTCTAAGTCCTAATCTAGCCGGTAGATTTATGTGACTCGTTTTCAGAATATACGGCTCCTTTCACGCTACCCTATGGTACACATACCTCATCTGATAGCATGCTGATTGTGTCATTGCATTCGCTCAGAAGAGGCATATTCACCTCCTCGCTTCTCATAGTCCGATCTACAATTTCTACTGCAGGAAGCAGAAGTGCATTCCAAGAAGTTGATGATTTTAAAGAGGCATCAGTCTCTATAACTAATTCTTTTATTGAATCAATTGTGAATTGTGATTCACGTGAGTAATCGGGATAAGAAAGTCACTGTTAACAAAACCTCTTTTGCTGAAAGGATGGCTGGGGCTTTAAATCATAAGTCGGCCGGTATCCGAAGTTCGCAAACTAGAGACTGGACACTCTCTTATTTATGCATCCTTCGGTCCTTGCTATTCCATCTTGGAGGTAGAGTTTTTTAAAAAAGGTTGTCTCCTCTTCGTCGTTCATTTTCGCCGGTGGTAGAACACACGCACCGAGAAAAATCCGTTCAATATTACATGCTTGCGAATGCATGGAGCGTACGTATTCTGCAATATCAAAGGAGAATCTTTAATAAGCTTCCCATATCCGCACGTTTAAATCACAACCTCACCTCTTTCTTAAAAGAAGTCAAAGACGGGCTATTTACAGTAGACCCATGTAACTCGGAGTTAATTTTAAAAGTAACAACTTAAGAATTAAATGCAACATTTTGCATTCCTTTCACTTTTTTTTTTCTTTTTTTACCTTTTTATTGCAATTAATCATTTACTACTTCTCTAAAATTGTCTATTGTATTCAACTTCTATAAACATTTGCTCTTATTTTTGTATAACAAATTCAGCTGATGGTACCCCACATCAGTTATTAATTAAGTATTATTCCTTAAGTATTGTGGTGATCATTCAACACTAACTTCAAAGTTTCCGAATGATCAATGATTTATACTACTCACTGTTATACTTTTATAATTTGAATTATTATTATTTTTTTTTTTTATTCATTATTCCCTATCACAATGGTATTATGGTAATTCCAGATATAAACGTAAGCTAACAATAATAAAGGGTCCACCACTAACGTTTTTTTATTCAACTAGTGCTTATTTCGTGAATGGTAACACTTAGCTCATGTCCGATTTGACAGATAATTAGTTTTATCCTTGAACAATGCTGGGAAATATTGCGACATTACTTTGAAAATCATGGTAATGTTGCAGAATGTGTGCGAAAATTGCGTACGGATTTTGGAAGAAGAGAAGCACCGTCAGCTCCGTATGTTCGTTATCTTGTGAAAAAAGTGAAAGAAACTGGCATCCTAATCAATAAACCAAAGCGTGAAAAGCCAAAAACAGTGCGTACACCCGAGAATATTGCTGCTGTGGCAGAAAGTGTGCGTGAAGCGCCATCAACATCAATTCACCGTCGTTCTCAACAATTGAACATTTCGGAGACATTATTGAGACGAATTTTGCATAAAGACCTTGGTATGACGCCATACAAAGTCCAATTGGTTCAGGAGTTGAAGCCAACTGACCATCCAATGCGTTTTTGCTTTGCTAAGTGGGCCTGCGATCGACTTAGAGAAGATGCCGATTTTGCCAAAAAAAATCATCTTTTCAGATGAAGCTCATTTTGATCTTGGCGGGTATGTAAACAAGAAAAATTGTCACATTTGGGGCACAGAAAACCCACACGCATACATTGAAAAGCCTATACACCCAAAACGAGTCACTGTTTGGTGCGGATTTTGGTCCAGAGGCATAATTGGGCCATTTTTCTTCGAAAATGAGCAAGGAGTGGCCGTTACAGTCAATGGCGATCGTTATCGGGCCATGTTAAACGAATTTTTGTTCACAAAAATTTGAAGAGGAGGATATTGGCAACATTTGGTTTCAACAGGACGGCGCTACGTGCCACACAGCCGAAGCTACACTCGATGATTTGCGCCCTGTTTTTGAAGATTGCATTATCAGCCGCAGAGCTGATGTCGTTTGGCCACCTCGGAGCTGCGATTTGACACCGTTGGACTATTATTTGTGGGGTGCCATAAAGATAAGTGTTACGCCTATAAGTCAGAGACAATTGACGCTTTAAAGGACAATATTCGTGAAGCCATTGGTGAAATACAGCTGCACACAATTGCTAATGTGCTTAAAAATTGGACCGATCGTGTACGCTACTACATGGCCAGCCGAGGCAGCCATTTGAATGAAATTATTTTCCATTATTAACCATTATTAACAATCTGTCAAATCAGACATGAGCTAAGTGTTACCATTCATGAAATAAGCACTAGTTGAAAAAAAAACGTTATATCGCGGACCCTTTATAAAGAATAGTTAGTGGCATTCGATATTATAAAAGAATAGTGATAAGCCACTTCAAATAGTTATTTATGTTGTGGGGTGGACATATTAAAAAAGAAAACTAAAATTCAAACCAAAGAGACCAAAAAAAGAAAAATTACTATAGGATGCAAAAACAAGCGAATGCATACATAGAAAAATAAAAGATTTGAACAATTTACATAAATATTACACAGTATAGCGAACCAAAATTTTAATTTCATCATGATCGAAATCAAGAAGCCACAGTTTTACTTTGTTTAAGAAGGCGAATAAAGATCTAATGGATCGTATTTCTGCAGGGAGATTGTTAAACAATTTACATGATAAAACACTGTACGAGTTCCTGAAGTTAGTGGTACGAAAAGCAGGGATACGAATTATAGAAAGTAGATTCCTACGCAAGCTATAAACATCAGAGATTGGACTCTGCATGTAGCCGCATCTCATATAAAAAATGTTTACCACCCTATAATAATACAAGTGCCTCACTGGTAGAATTCCCAATAGCCTAAAAAGTTCAAAAGAATGGACTCTACGAGTGCACTTGCAGATTTTCCTAATGGCACACTTTTGCAAGATGTTCAACTGCTGCATTTTATTTAAGTAGGCACCCCCCCAACAGCTTATGGCATATTGCAGCTTTGAGTGGGAAATCGCAAAATAAATGGTTTTTAAAATATCGCTGGAGCAAAACTTGTTGAGGCGATAGAAGCAACGAATGGTAGAAAGGAGATATTGCTTTAAGATTGAAATGTGTTCGGACCAATTCAAATTTCGATCAATTGTCACTCCAAGATATTTAAAGTGATTTATAGTTTCAACTTTAAAGCAAGTGGTATGACAAGAGACATTAACATCAAAAATTTTCTCAACATTTAGAGCAGAGCACGTCGACAATATATACCTCCGGCAGTTAGGGGCGTGAAATATGACATCTATGTCGGGACATTCCTGTGGACTTAGGCTAAAAAACATGAGCTTTGTCTTGTTGCTAACTATGAGTTTATGTTCAGCGAACCAGGTTTTCAATAAATGCGCATCGTGGTTGATATCAGCAATTAGGTTCAGAGGGTTGACAGAGCTATATGCGATTCCCAGATCATCAGCATAAGCTTTAACTTTTCCATTAAAAGGCAGTGCAAATATGGAATTGATGTAAATCAGAAACAAGATAGGTCCAAGGACGGACCCTTGAGGAACTCCAAGATGAGACTAATACTCGTCCCGACTTTAACCTTTTGGATCCTGTCTTTGAGATACGACGCAAACCAATTATGCATAAATCCGCGAAATCCTGCATTATCTAATTTATACAAAAGGATGCTGTAAACCACAATATCAAACGCTTTAGATATATCAACAAAGAACCCAGCGCAAGATTTTTTGTCATCCAAACCTTTCTGTATAAAGGAGCAAAAGTCCAAAAGAGCATCCTCAGTGGAAAGGTCAGTCCTAAACCCAAACTGCATTGAACTAAAGAAATTGGTTTTACCTAAATATTCCAAAACCCTGTTCTTGACCGCCTTTTCAAAAATTTTAGAAATCGAAGACAGAAGTGAAATCGGCCTGTAATTATTTTTCTCTTTTCTATCCCCTTTCTTAAAAAGTGGTATCACAAGGGCACGTTTAAGTTTTTCGGGGAAAACTCCGGACACAACACTCAGATTAAAGAGATGTGCTAAAATGTCAGCGATGTAGAAGGCAATATTTTTCTTTTCAGCACAGTGTTAGAAACATCATCACTACCACAAGAATATGAATTTCTTAAGGAATTAATAATTTTTAGGATCTCAAGGCCAGTAATTGGTGCAAAAAAGAAGCTATTTCTACACAAATGGATATCAGCAGTACTATTGCAACAGCTACAATGAACAGTGGAATTTCCGTGAAAATGGTTATCTCCAATTGAAACAAAGTGATCATTGAACTCATTCGCTACTGTTATTATTGTTATAACCCTATTTATAAGCGATACTGAATAAAAATTAAAATGAAAACAAGTTCATTAGCCGTTAAAGAACCCTCGTTGTCCGCCGGTCGCACCGTGGACGCATTGAATCTTCTTGTATCGGTTACTCTTAGAAATCGTCCTACGACTTTACCCTACAAACCCGTAGCTGATCACCAGACAGAGAGACCTCGTATAATCCTAAATAAGTTATAAATAACACGATACCAAATATGCACTTTGGTAACCTACATATTAAACTTTTCTTGTACATTTCAATTGAAGCAAGCATCCTACGAGTATAAATGTCGTCACCAATATTAATTATGCTGCACTTATCAATAAATTATACAAAACCATACTTTCAATAGAGAAAGCCGATGGCAATAAACAAGTCCACCAAACAATCACTTTCCTTTTTACTTAAAACCGCTACATAAATATAAAGGTTATGCGGTTCTGTATATCAACCACTATTCACCACGAAACAATCAGCGTCATATATGTAACTATAAAATTGAAGGCATGTACATACGTTATGTATTCACATGCTTCCCGATAAAGATATGTATATTTATTCCAATTTATTCCGAATGGGTAGTTGCGAAATCAAAACAAAGGTTCTAGTCGTAGTTCAGTTGTGTCCGAATCAGATTTCCTTGGAACAGACTTAAATAGAATACACGTGCGACGTAAGTTTAAAATTAACTCAGTGCATGTAAAACCCCGAATACAGGACCCAAAAAATGTTGTAATATTTTCACCGAGCAACTTCATAATCAGGGTAAAGGAGCCTATGAACCCACAAAAATATCCAAAGAACCACATACATATAGCCAGGATATGGTAACAAATTGTTATATCACCTCCTTCTGACTAAACATGAACAAAAGGGAAATTCACCAGTGCACTAGAGAGAGCCCAAAAAGGATTTTCAAAAATTACAGTCTACAGGTAAAAGGATATCGTTTGGACTTATTTTTACCAATGAGAAATGGGAGAGCCAATAAAAAAAGAGATTAATCCTTTTTTTGGGAAAAGGAAGCAGAAAAGGAAAATAACTTTCCTTTCCAATTTACATTGCAAGTTGATTTATGAAGAGACTTGGAACCAAGCAGAGAGGACTGTTCAGCTCTGAGTCAGTTTAAGGGGAAAGGTTAAAGCCTTCGCTCAAGAAGAAAAACTCACGCGAGTCTTCTTAAACCTGCAAACGAAGAACCACAAGAAGCCAAAGTCTGTGTGATTACATGATTATGAGAATAAAATAAAATAAATAAAACGCAAATCCTGTCAAATTAATTCAATCGTAATGTAGGTTGAGAACCGTTACCGAAACTATGTTACATATGCATATGGAGGGTTATTTGATAAAGGCATCAAATACATTTTCCAAGATTAACATTTTGGGACACTTTACTGAAAGGATGAAATCATAGATTCTAATATCTAGAAGGGCAGTGATTTTTTTTTTGAAGATTACTTTATTGCTTAAGAGTTTGCTCTTTGATTGTATAATTGGCAAACTCAGCGGTGTTGAATTCTTATATCAGGCTTTTTTAAAAGTATTTTCAATAGAAGTAATATTAATATTTTAAAATCATTAAGTTAAGTCCTAATCACTGCGTCACTGTGAATACTATACCTCTGACACGCGTTCTTAGAAACACGGGCAGAGATATTTCAATGTCTGCACAACAAAGGCGCACAGATCCATGGACGAGATATTTTATGATTCAGAAAAAGTATGGATGGTGGAATCCACCTCCAAAACCGCATATAGAGGGGATGAAATATTCCTTTCATCAATTGACGGAACCGAGACATTTCACACCATTGAAACATGATGAAAGTGCACAGCAAGCAGATTTGCCTTGTCCAAAGAGCTGACAACTGGAATGCCATTATAAATGAGCGTTGGGGTGACTGATATGGCGGGATTTCTAATGTCTTTTTTATGAATGAACAAAGGTCCTTCTACCTTTAAGACGTATTTTTCCCCTCAGTTTTTGGTCGTATTGAAATTTTACACGGTTAAGAAAGACCAAACAGTCATTTGATGTGCCTCAAATTGTTTTGGAAGAGACGAGTGTTTAAGGTATCAATGGATTAAAATTTAATTGATTCCATGAAACATGATATTATTCAAATGTCCTCCATGGAATCACTTGCGTGAGTAGATGCGCTGGACCCACTTTGCAATTACTTTTTTTATTTCAAATATTAGCGTACAAGTCGTCTAAAGTTTCTGGTTTATTGGCATAAACTAGAGACTAAATGTAGCCCTAAAGAAAATAGTACAAAGCCATTAAATCGCACGAGTGGTGCGGCAAAATGACAGAGCCAATTCTACCAATAAAACGATCCCTGAACTTCATCTTCAATAGTTGATTGTGGCACGCGCTATGTGACAAGTGGCACCGTTCTGTTGAAACTACTTATCGTCTAAGACTTCCAGTTTTAATTTACCCTGTAAAAGTGGTTATCGTGGAGTGACACCACCGACATTAAAACCACACTAAGCATTCGAGAAACCCTATGAGAAAAGTTAGAAACATTTAATGGAGAACCTCATGGAGACCAATGGAAAATGTGTCATACACTCGTATAAATATGATACCTTCAATATAAACGCTTTAAAGCATTTATAACAAAATTGCTATCTCACCTCAGTTACTGCTGTACTGAATATTTGTAGAGCTTTGTACTTTGGAATCGTAGAATCCCATCTTTGATGGGATAATCTTTTCTGGAGAGAGCAGCTCAACTTAATTGTCTTAAGTGTCTACACCGACAAGTTAGCAAAACAGTGTACTGAGCAAAGGTTCGGCGAGTTTTTCCGACGTGAATAGACGTGTGTGATTACGTTGTTAGTGCTGCTTTAAAATTCCTAACGCGGTCTCTCAGCACCTATTGAATAAACTAATAAACTTTAATCTATTTCCTTCGATATTAATACTCAAATAGTGGAAAATAGTGGAAAATAGTGAAAGAATTAACAAAAATATTCCAGCTTTGCTGGAATATAATAAAAACAATGTGACTTTACTAAAAAGTGATAAGTATAAAAACCCATTTGATTTTATACACCAGAACAGTCCAATATCCACAATGGCTCATAATTCAACTGAAACCGGTCTTGAGAGAACTAATATTCCACAAGGCCAAATATCAATGAAAGAGAAGAGCGTCACACCTCAGCTGAATGCAAATGCATATGAGTGGTCCACTGTAAGAGGCAAAGTAAAACGATCAGCATTACATTTCAACAACGACAGCAAGAGAAAGAGAAAAAATGAAGAGTCAGTTCACGTATCCCATCAAGACCCACCAAAGTTCGACAACAATTCGTTTGGAGAACTTTTGGACTTGGAACATATGGACACAGGCCAACATACCCATGAAGAACAAATCCCGAATGTGGGGCAAGTGACAAACATAATTTGTTAAATAGTAAAATTATATTCTGCCCCCCAATTTTTATATTTGGTGCAAACTGCACACTAATTGCCGAGTGTATTAAGCTTGCTGCCGCTGATTGTCAAATTAAAGATATTCAATATAAGTTTGTTAATATTGGTTATCAAAAAACCAAAGCTTATGTAAATAACTCGAGTGTACATACATTGATAATTAACCGACTTCGTGAAACAGGCTTAGGCGCGTATTCTTTTCCTCCAAAGGAGACGAAAAGGGCTTCCATATTACTCAAAGGTCTTGATGGTGACACACCAATTCAATTTATTTTGGAAGCTCTGAGAAATGCTGCCCCCAACGTAAAAATTAGTAAAGTTTCTCCGTTTTTTACCGCGAGAACAAAGAACTTAATATAAAACTCAACATTTTTGTTGTCCAACTTGATGTGGGTGAATCAATCAAGGATTTACTATGCATTCGAAGTCCATTGCACCAAAGAATTTACTGGGAAAAAAGAAATAGTAAACTTGTGATCAGATGCTTTCGTTGTCAAAAGTTTGGTCACACAGGCGATTGCTGTGCATACAGGAATCGTTGTGTTGTTTGTGGAGACAATCATGCATCTGAAACTTGCATAGAATTATGTAAATCGAAAAAAGAAGCAAACAAAAAGTTACCAATCCCCAAATGCATAAACTGCAATGAAGTTGGTCATCCAGCCAGTTCCAAGATTTGCCGTGCTTTCCTCAAATATAGAGAACGAAGAATGGCCTCATCTCAAAAAGACACTATTGCAGCCCGTACAAACTCAAGAGTTGCAAAAGAGGCTGTTAGACAATTGGTCAATCCAAATATTTCTTTTGCGGATGTTGCCAAAACTTCTATAAAAAGACCTGCTACATTAGTTGAAGTAGCGTCCCAACCAGGAAACCTTAACGACTTCCTAAACGAATCTAGAAAACTTTTTAATATACCGTTTAAAGATCTCTTAATTAAAATCAGGCTCTTTGGCCAAAATACCAACAAATTTAGTCAAAAGAAGAAAAAATGTTTACGTACCTTGAATTCGTTGCCTCCATTGTTGTATAAAATGGCTTCAACCGTCCTTAAAATCACATCTATGAATTTCAACTCCATAATATCTCATGAACGTAGACTTGCTCTTTTGAACATTTCAAAAAGTGAAAAGCCAGATATTTGTTTTCTTTCGGAAACGAGACTCAATAAGAAACATAAACCTTCCTTCGAAGGTTATGATATCTTAAAGAATGTATCAGGACGAGGAACTGCAGTCCTGTTTAAAGAGAATATTTCAGTTCGACCTGTACCTTTCCAAAGCGAAATTTTTTCAGTATGCTTAGGAGTGTTAACATTACATAATGCTAGGAACTCTGAGTTTCGCGTTTTATTGGGCAGTATATACGTTCCTTGCAACTCTGGTCAACGGCTACAAAGGAATCTCGATAGACTCTTTTCCTTAATAAATTCTTTCGATGCTTTTATTATCGGTGGAGACTTTAATGCGCGCCATCCCCATTGGGGCGATGACCTTCAGAATAGCAATGGAAATTTATTTTACAACTGGTTTTTTAATGGTGCGTTCTTAAACATAGATTTTATTCCATCTGATGCGCCAACTTTCCCGCGCTCTTCCTCATTTATTGATTTCTTTTTATGCTCTTCAAATCTGAAAGATCAGGTCACCTCAGATAAGTGTACCACTTTTCCAACACCATCAGACCACTTTGGTATCTCCATGTCCTTAAAGCTAAAGAATTATTCTCATTCCTTATTAACATCCCCAACAGCATTTAGAAGCTTTAAAAACACTAACTGGGAAGTGTTCAGATTAAGTCTCCATAACAACATCTCTCTATTAAATCTTCCCTCTGACAGAAACATTACAAATCTCGAAATAGATGACTTTATTGTCGAACTTAATTCAAAAATCACAGAAGTTGTAGAATCTAACTCAGTCATGTGTGAACCTAGATCTCATAAATATAAATAAATTTCGGACTTAACTTTCAAACTAATTAAAACAAGAAGCATCTGGCTAAGACGATTAAAAAGAATTTTTCATAGGCATCTCAACAAAGTTAATTCGGAGTATCGTCAGCTCTCATCTAGAATCCAATGCCTTAGCAAATTAATAAACCAAAGAGTTAACAACGATCTGAACAACGCTTTTAAGAACAGACTAAAGGACATACGGCCTTCCCCCCATGCATTCAAAGAAATAGACAAAATAACTGGAAGAAAATTCTTTGGTACAGATATTTCAAAAGATACCCTTACTCATAACGGTCTTGATTTAGTTGACATCCAGTCTAAGATTACTGCCTTTCAAGATTTCTTTTCAGCCCTGTATAAGAAAAAGGTGCCAAGTTTTGATCGTAATTTTACACATGAAGTCTGCCTTGAGGTACAACAATTTCGTTCGTCAGAACATTTCAGAGCACCCATCACCACGTTTTCAGCTGCCATCCCTTCATATAACCCAGCTATTACACCCTTTACAAATCCTCAGAAGGTACAAATCATTAGATTAAATCTCAAAAATAAATTACGAAAAAGCTGCCACTCCCTCGACAATATACTTGCGTCTTTATTTAATCACTGCATTAATAATGGTTATTTTCCCTCAGTTTGGAAAACAGCTAAACAACTAAATTGGTAACAACCAATTGCAAAAAACAAATCCACGAGAGAAATAAAAAGTTTTAGGCCCATATCATTACTCTCAAACTTGGGTAAGCTCTTCGAAAAAGTCTTAGGCGAACCGATCAACACGTTCTGCGAAGATAACCATATAATACCAAATAATCAATTCGGATTTCAAAAAGAGCATTCTACAGAACACGCCACGCTTCTTCTAGGAAATACAATTGTTCATAACTTAAGATCTAAGAAATGTACTATTTGTGTAAACATTGACCTTGAAAAGGCATTTGATTCTGTGTGGCATAAGGGACTGATATACAAATTGATAATTCTTAACTTTCCCGAGTGGTTAATTCGGATCGTTGTAAATTTTCTTGAAAATCTGTTTTCTTCGGTATTTGTAAAATCTGAAAAAATCAGATTTTTTCTTAATATCGTCCGGAATTCTCCAAGGCTCTATTTTGGGACCGATTTTATTCAATGTATACTTGTATGATTTCCCATTTCAAAATTCTGTGAATGATGAACCAGAAGGAATTCTATATGCAGATGACACGCTGGTAACAGCTAGCAATGTAAGACCTCAAAAAGCACTTCTCAAAATAGAAGAAAAACTTCCAATGCTTGTCACTTACTTTCAAAAATGGGGATTGAATATCACTCAGAAAAATGCAATTTCATATGCTTCAGGAATTCAAGCGGTAAAGGCCATCGACTGGCGGTCAAAGAGAGCAAATATCTTTCATTAAAAAATCAATAACCAAGCAATTCCACTTTGCACCGAGATGAAGTACCTAGGAATTCACTTCCATAATCGATTTTTATTCAACAAGCATGCCAAAAAGACACTATCTAAAGCAAAAGCTGTAACATCTGCACTGAAACCAGTACTGCATTCTAAAGCAATGTCCAAGAACACAAAAATACTAATGTATAAAACATTAATTCGTCCAATTTTGGCATACGGCTTCTGCTCGTGGTTTACTATTTCTCCGACGATGGCAAATGAACTAGAGAAATTTGAAAGAAAAGTTTTGAGATTTTGCTGTGGCAAGTTTAGAAGGGCCAACAAAAAATATTTCCCAAATAAAATAATTTATGAGTCCTGTAAAGTAAAGCCACTTCTTTCATACTTAGTTAATCTCACAAAAAATAAACTACAACGTACTGAAAATCATCCGAATGCACTGATTAGATCCTTGTTTGATTCTAACTTATCAGATTCGTTGGAAAACAACTATTATTTATCACCGTTCAGTATGCTAAGCGACACATCTCTTCCAATAATTGCACCTGATGTAAACAGAGGCTTAATCGTCCCCTTCTATGAGAGAGCCTCACGCCTAAACTTGAGAGGTTAAATTAGAAAGCGTTAAGTTTTCTTCTGTGTTAGTACGCTCGGATTATCTCCTTATTTAATTCAATTTAGGTTATAGTTTTTAAGTATTTATTTATGTTTTAATTATAAAAGGATAGTATGCCGGGAGCAAGCATACAAACTAACTTTTTGCTATACGAAATTCTATGTACATATTTATCATATCAAAAGTGAGTAAAGTAATAATATAAAAGCTCCTTTTTAATTGATTTGCCGGACATACTATATAAGTCGGCTACATAACTATTAACATTGATATGGTATAAAACAAAAAACAATAAAATTTAACTTTTTCAAAAGCCTCAATAAAGAATAGAAACAGAATAGAATAGAAAATGTACTGGGCAAAATGAGTACATCAATAAGCCCCATAGATTTAGACTTGTTTAATATAAGATATATATTGCTACTGCACAAACTAGAAGTAGTGTCAATTTCTCTCTCTTGTCTTGACCTCCGAGCTGTAAGCATCTATATAAAGAAAATTGAATCAACGTAACTTCTTTTATTAGTATTAAAAAACTCTAACATTGGCAACGTAGATTTGCGAAACACATTTAGTTAATTATTTAATTATTAAATAAAATAAAATTCAGTCGGAAATATTGAACCGTTTGTACCTGGCAGTAATTTCAAGGTATATGAAGATCGCATAAAAAAATTTTTCATAGTAAATGACATCCAAGAAGATGGAAAAACTCCGGTTGTTATTACCATCGTGGGAGCCGAAATATATGTAATACTGATGTCATTAACTATTCCAAAAATGCCAAGTGAAAAATATTGCTCCAAAGGAGAATAAAAGAGCAGAACGCTTTAAATACAATAAAATTTATCAGGAAGACGGCGAATCGTTAAATGAATTTATTGTGCGCCTAAAACCTGCAGCTTAAACGTGCCGTTTGGGAGACTTTTTTAGAAAAAGTCAAGCATAACAGGATAGCAAAGTACAAATCTCTAATTCTGGATGAAACTTTGACGGGAAGGTTCATTGTCGGAGTAAAAAGTGACAAGATTCAAGAAATGCTTCTTCGAGGTGACTCGTAAACCTTTGAAAGAGTGTGTCAACTAGCACTAAATGTGGAGGCTTCACATAATGCATCACGTGCCATCCAACCGATGTCACACAATATGATATATAATCAACAAAGAAAAACTTTTCCACAAAAAAATAGTTCAAGTATTCGTCATAACAAAACACCACGTTCAGCGGCTACGATTTCACAAAAAAAAGTTCCAGCAGTTTTTATACAAGCGATAACAGCAAGCAAATTTGTTTTCGTTGTGGGAGCAGAACTGCACAGTGTCCAGCAAAAGAATGGCAGTGTTTTGCGTGTAACAAAAGGAGCACATAGCTATCAAGTGTCGATTCAGAGGTAATGCGAAAAGCGTGAATAGTGTGAGTATCTTCAATAAATCCGAAGAGGTACTAGTAAGAGCAAATGGACAGCTGCTTTCTATGGGAGTATCAACGACTATTATAATTGAAAAAGAATATCTAGATAAGTTCAAAAATTTTAAATTAGAAAAAACATATTTTAATCTCTGTTCAGTGACTGGTTCTAGGTTACGTGAGCTTGGTAGTTTCGAGGTGGAAGTGGGCTTTGGAGGCCACGAATGGAAGTTGCCAATTGATGTTATTGTTGGAGATGTACCGCGAAAAAGTTTGATGGGGCTTACATGGATTGATAAATTATATCCGAGTTGGAGAGAACAGTTTCGCCAACCAAGTGTATGCAATGTAAGTAACCAAGCGCAATTTTTAAGTAAAATTAAGTCTAAGTTCCCGAAGATAATAGAGCCAGAACTAATCCATCCGATAGTGGGGTATGAGGAAGATATCGTTTTAAAAAGTGACCAAACACCAATTTTTCATGCCGCCTATCAGGTATCGTATAAATAGCGCAAAAAAGTAGAAATTGAGTTGAATAGGCTAGTTAAAGAACGAATTTCAGTTCCTGTTGAGTTTAGCCAATGGGCCAGCCCTATAGTAATAGTGCCAAAAAAGGGCGGAAATATAAGAATTTGTGTTGACTGCAAAGTGACATTGAATAGGTGTACTGAAACACAATATTACCCATTACCTCGTATTGAGGATATTTTTGAAGGATCATCGGGCTGTTCGTATTTTTCCATAATAGATTTAAAAGGTGCTCACCAGCACCTTTCTGTAACAGAAAAATCGCAGAAGCCCTTAGTAATTAATACGTTTAAAGGCCTTCTTGCCTTTACTCGTCTTGTTTTCGGAGTAAGTTGAAAAGTGAATCTGTGGATTATCAAGGTCATACACAGTGCGCCAAAGGAATTAGTCCTAACCAAAAGAAAGTGAAAGCGATTGTTCAAGCCCCATCACCAAAAAATCTACAACAATTGCAATCTTTTTTAGGCCTTCTTAATTATTATAAGAAATTTCTTCCAAATATCGCATCACATATTCAGCCATTATACAACTTATTTAGAAAAGATACCCAGTTTGTATGGACAGAAGATTGTCAGAAAGCTTTTGAGAAGAGTAAAACTCATCTTTTAAATAATAACATTTTGCAACTATATGACCCCAATAAAGAAATTGTTTTATTCACTGATGCAAGTCCTTATGGATTAGGAGCGATTTTATCTAATAAACGGCAGAGAAATGCCAGTTAGTTTTGCTTCATGTACTCTATCAACAGCAGAAAGGAACTATTCACAATTGCAAAGCGAGGCATTGGCTATCATTTTTGCAATAAATAAGTTCCACAACTATTTACGTGGTCACGAATTCACAATTTGCACTGATAACCAGGCTCTCAAGGAGATCTTTCATCCAAGTAAGGGAAATTCTGCTGTCGCTATTTTCAGATTACATAGATGGGCTATTTTATTATCCCAGTATAGTTATAAAATTTTGTTTAGAGTAGTTCGAAACTGGGCCATGTAGATTGCCTTTCACGCTTGCCTTTGGGAAATGCCTCAAAGGTGGAGGAGACACCAATTAATTTATTTCACGTTGACGATCATTTAATGAATATGAAATCTGCACGCGATGGTACCCAAAATAATAAAGTACTGAAGGATGTTTTCGAGTATTTAAAATTAGGATGGCCAAATAAGGTATCAAATGAAATAAAGCCATATTTTAAAAATAAAACAAGTTTATCCATTGAAAATGGTCGCATACTTTATGGGCACAAAGTAGTTGTTCCAATATCACTTCAAAAGAGTGTTCTCGAGTTGTTGCATAAGAACCATGCAGGTGTAGTGCGGATGAAAATGTTAGCGCGATCATTCGTGTGGTGGCCAGGTATTGATAAATCAATAACCTTATTCGCAAGAAACTGTGAAGTCTGTGAGAAAACACAAAACGTTCCAGATGAAAGGAACTATACTATGAAACTCACCGTAGATTTTAGAAATGAGAGCTACTCTATATTATGTATTTATAGACTACATGAATTCAGCAAATTTACTTTTATTGAAGAGTTTAGCAACTTACTAAGCGATTGCAAAGATAAAAATTTGATTGTAATAGGTGATTTAAATATAGATATTTTAGATGCGTCTGACAAAGAAGTAGAAAATTATTTATTCCTTATGGCTTCGAATGGTTTTGAGAGTTTAATTAATGAACCAACACGTACTTTAACCGGAAGCTGTATTGACCACATATTTATTCGTCTGCATAGATCCACAAAAAATAACTTCTACGGGTTTATACACGATCTAAAGCTAACCGATTATTCCATGATTTGTCTAAATAATCTTCCAGATTCCGATAATGTTCAACATTGTAGCCTTTCAAAAATAAGTAAAAAAAGGAGGATAAATTATAGACAACTTAATGAATATCTTAAGCATGAATTCTGGGAACCGGTTTTCTTAGAAAATGATCCTTCAATTGCATTCGATATTTTTATGTCAATATTTAATAAGCATATAAAAAACTGCACTTTCGATCTACCACCTTTAAGTAATCAAACATTTTTGAAGCCATGGATGACTCAAAACCTTTTAAAACTTATAAAAATAAAAAATAAGCTCGCCGTAAAATATAAAAACCATCCAAACAATTCAAGGTTAAGAAAATACTATAGTTGTCTATGCAAGAAAGTTCAAAACAAAATTGTAGAAGCACAAAATAAATTTTATATTAACTCCTTTTTACAGGCCAAAGGAAATGTTAGAAAAGAATGGAAAATTGTTGATAGCGTTTTAGGTAAAAATAAGGAAACTGTCGGAATAGAAACTATAGAAATTGATGGTGTTAAATTTACCAGCTCCAATGTCATTTCTAATAAATTTAATGAGTATTTCACTGATATTTCCGAAAAACTTAAGCCCTTGATGAGTCAAATAGGACTTGCATGTGTTCCGTTCTTTCAGAGATTGGTTCAGATGTCATACAAACAAACAGTTTTGTTTTTCGTTCGTTTACATCTTATGAAACCTACATAATAATTTTGTCCTTAAAAAATAAAAATTCTTGTACAAGTGATGGTATTTCTGGTACGATGTTGTATAATACCTCCTTATATATTGTGGATGTTTTGACTTATTTATTTAATTTCTCTGTTCTAAATGGCTGTTTTCCTAAGCAACTAAAACAAGCCGAAGTAATCCCACTTTTTAAAAAAGGTTGCAGAAAGTGTCTGTCCAATTACCGGCCGATCTCTCTGCTACCAAGCATTTCTAAAATCTTCGAGAAACTAATGAAGTCTCGAATGTTATCATTTCTTGATAAATTTCAATTTTTTTGTGACGAACAGTTTGGTTTTAGAATGGGACTGTCAACTGAAGATGCTATCTTAAGAGTGTGCAACCAACTGTATGAGAGTCTTAACTGCAGCAAACCTACGATGGCTCTTTTTATAGACATGACTAAAGCCTTTGACATGGTTAACCACGATCTACTTTCAGACAAATTATACAACACGGGTTTCAGGGGTATAATTCATAAATGGTTCTATTCCTATCTGAAAAACAGAGAGCAAAAAGTTACCTTAAATAACAGTTCAAGTGACTCACGTTTTCTAAAAAATGGCGTGCCTCAGGGATCAGTTCTTGGCCCTGTTTTATTCTTAATTTATATTAACTCTCTGTTTAAACTCAAATTAAATGGATTGCCCACTGCTTTCGCCGGTGACATAGCCCTAACTTACAAATCCCAAACACACTTCGAGTGCATCGCTGAAATTTCTATGGACTTAGAAACATTGAGGCTCTGGTTCTTTGCACATAAGCTTATTATTAGCGAGAAAACTAAACTAATTTCTTTCAGCACAACTAACAATGTCTTATCAAATTTCAATCTATGTTTTCATTCATACGATTGTAATAAATTTCGCCTTCCTATACATAAATGTGGCAATAATAACTTTTTTATAAACAACTCTTGTTCCAGTAAATGCTTTAATATTGAATCAGTGCAACAATATAAATACCTCGGAGTAATAATTGATTATAAGCTGAATTGGAAAGACCACACGCAGTCAATCAAATCTCATGTGTTATTGGTGGCACGTTATATGTATCTGCTTAAGCAATTCTGCTCTACAAAACTTGCTAAAACAGTGTACTATGCACTTGCTCACTCCAAGTTGCAATATGGTATCACATGTTGGGGTGGTGTTTATCACAACACTTTCCTACCAATATTGACAGCTCAGAAACACTCGATTCGTATTTTATGTAAAAAATATCGCTTTACTCGGAGCTGGCCTCTATTCAGTGATTTGCGTATCCTACCAGCTAGACATCTTTACGTTTTTAAGGTTCTAAAAGATTTTTATAAACGGAGTGGAAACATCCCAAGCAGATGCTCACAATTCTACAGTCTGCGTGTTAATTCATTGCATTTCGTAAACGTTCCAATGGCTCACAGAACTCATTTTACTCATTTTTATAAAGTTACAGCCTCTACTATTTATAACAACCTTCCTTCCTCTATTCGTTCCATTTCCAACATTCACTTATTTCTAAAAACCCTTAAGATCTGGCTTTTCACGATTGACCATGAGAGAATTGAATCTCTTTTAAATAATTAATTTTCATCAGCAGCATAATTTGTTCGTATCATTGTATTCTCATTACTTTTATCTTTTTAATTGTTCCTTAGTAATACTCATGTTATTTTCTCAATTCTTTTGCGATCATTATATATACATTTTTTTTTATTTTTTTTTTTTTTTTGATTTTTTCTTTTCTAATTTTGTTTTTCTTTTTTTGAATTACAATTTTTCATTTTTTCACATCATCATAAAGCTTTTTATTTTAATTATAATAGATGTCACCCCACAAACAAATTATGTATTATATTTAAAGGTGGCATTCGTCACTAACTTACTGAGTTACAGAATGCTCACTATTATTTTCTTTCTTTCTTAGTAATTTAATTGAATTGTATATAACTTAAAGAGAAAATAAACGAATTCAAAAAAAACAAAAAAAAGTTGAAACGAAATGGGGGCCAGCGCAGTTTCCTTTTGACCGTGATCATTTAGACTTATTTTTTCTTTGATGGGAAAACATTTTTAATCGCTATTGATGCTTACTAAAAATATTGCGACATAAGATTTATGAACACAACAACTGTTCAGACATTAGTAAATAAGCTATCGAAGTTTTTTTTAGTTTTTGGATATCCATATAGAAAAGAAATTAACATTTCAGAAAAACTAATGTATATGAATTTGTCAGTTGACTTTTTGAATTAATTATTAATTATTAATTAAGTAATTTCTTTGGTAATGTTAATACGTTATTCAGTGGCGGAAGATGTTATATAATAAACATGTAATGTGCTAGTTGACGGAGCATAAAATAATTCATGCTTATTGTTTACTATCACCCTTTACTTATTACCAACCTTGCAAAGTAATTCCATTATACCAATCGCACCTTTATATTGAATTCAGATTAGTTTTAAACTACTTTTATCTCTCTCTCTTGTCTTAAAGAAGTTTTAAAGAAAATTGAATCAAGTTAACTTCTTTTATTAGTATTAAAAAAACTGTAACAATTTCAAAACAACGTTATAAAAGAAGTTATCATGGAATTTTATTTATTTATTTATTTTTATATTTATAAGAAAAGAATCTGTAGTCTATAGTTCATAAGGAACTAGAGGCGAAAACAGGTAGAAACAAAAAATTTAACAAAACAGAAAAAATCAATAAACAGAATGAGTGGAGTCATTAAAAACATTATGACACAAATGTAAATTAAGAATGTTACTAAAACAAAACACGAAACAGGTCAAGAATATCTTTATAACTGAACTCTAACATGATTTGACTTTCTTGAGGAAAATGGATTCATTTCGAGTACATCGTATGCTATAGGGTAATTTATTAAAAAGTCTTGGAGCAATTGAAGAAAAAAATTGAAAAAATATTTGCAGATTGTGGTAAGGAACTAGCACAAGATTTTGTTCATTTACTCTAAGTTGGTAATTAGAATTGATCCATTTAATGAATAACTCGATCTCTCAAAAAATATTTTTAAAACAAAATAAATGTTTCAAGGGTAGAATATTGAGACTTTTAAATAACGAAAAGCTTTCATATCGTCGATTTTTGCAGCAGATAAATCTAATAACTTGTTTTTGAGACACAAGAAGAGGGAAGATTTTGTTGTAATGAGTGCCACCCCAAACAACTAAGCCATATTCGAGCTTAGAATGTATTAAGCTATAATAAATGCTCTTTAGAAGATCCTGTGAGCAGTAGGATTTTGAAAAATAGAATTGCCTAATAGTTGATAGAAGACATTTTTTGAGTGCATTCGAGTGGGCAGACCAATTCATCATCCAGTCCAGAATAACACCAAGGTACTTAAATTCTCTTACCTCTATTGTATTGATCAATGCAAAAACATTTGTTCGAACACGAAAGTTGATCGAAAAAAGTCTGAGTATTGTTATTTGAGCTGCAAATAGCCGCACTATGTTTAAATCTCGGGCAGTTCCCACAGTGAAAAGAGAAAGATCCATAGTCTACTTTTTTGCCATTAAAAAACATAATCTTGGTTTTGTCACTTATGACCATTTTGTGGATTTTGAACCAATGACTAAGAACTTCAAGGTCATGATTGATATTTGAGAAAAGATTCAAAACAGAAGCACTAGTAAAGGCACATGCCATATCATCAGCAAAAGCTGTAAATTTACTGTGATAGTTTTGCCCAAAGAGAGATTTAATAAAGATTAAAAACAATAATGGACCTAGCACGGAACCCTGTGGAACACCTATAGATACAGTTCTATGAGAATTTAACACCTCATCAATTTTCACTCTTTGAGATCTATTCGATAAATATGAATGAAGCCAGTTATGAAATTTACCCCTAAAACCACATTTGAACAACTTATCTAGGAGTATAGTATGATCCACCGTATCGAATGCTTTTGTTATGTCCACAAAGAGTGCAGCAGTATGGTATTTATTACTGAAGCTGTTGTAGATATCAGAACAAAAATTGAATAATGCACTCTCGGTGGAACGACCTGATCGAAAACCAAATTGGCAATCACTAGAGAATTAATTTTTTTCTAAAAACCTGACCATTCTTATCTTTATTGCTTTTTCAAAAACTTTCGAGAATATTGAAAGTAAGGAAATAGACCTGTAATTATTAATTAAGTTATTATCTCATTTCTTGAACAAAGGGATAACTTCTTTTAAACAATCAGTTCCCATAGTTCCCATTCTTTTCTTGATTCACTTTTAACCTCACGAAATTTGCTCATATAATAATTATTTTTGCACGAAGAAACTTGTTTTAAAATATCTTTGCATAATTGTTTGTAAGCAGAATTTACATTATTGTTATTGGGATGTTTTTTTCTTTTTTTTTTTGAACAAATTATTTTTTTCTTTGATTTTCGTAAGTAACTTACATGATATCCACGGTTTAAGTTTTTTCGATTTATCATTACTTTTAACTTTTTTTTGTGCACATTTTAAGACATAGTTATTTTATTAAACTTAGAGAAAGCTGTAGAAGGATCATTTTCATTATATACACATTCCCAACATTCGAAACGAAGAGGATTATTAAGAGTAACAAAGTCAGTTTAAACTTCACGCTAGAAGGACAAGAAGATTTTAGGCTAAGACACGTCATATAGTGATCGGATACTAGCAAATTGACAACAGAGTTATAGATTTGAGTTGTTAGAGAGTTAGAAAAACGTACCATAATATGGTCAATACAAGTTCTAGATGAGAAGCGAGTAGGTCTATTTATGCATGATTCAAATCCTAAAGAAGATAAAAGAAACAAATATTTATCAACAAAATTAGAATTATGTAAGATGTCTAAATGGACATCACCCAAAAGGATAGTATCATTTGTTTCACCTGACAATAAATTTTCCTAATCCTCATAAAACATGTTATTAAACAATGTTGGCTCATTAAATCTATATAAACAGGAAAAAGTCAACTTTAAATTAACAATTCTAATTTTTAAAACGTCACAGCTATTTAAGTTGAAACCATTATCTTCAAAGCGAAATGAATCTTTAATAAAAGCAGCAACACCGCCAGATGCATATTTGTTATTGCAGCAAAATATTCGTCGGTACCCTTCTATATCAAAAAATGATTTGTCCTCTTCATAAATCCAAATTTCTGATAAGAAAATCAATAAGCTTCACCCATTAAGCTAATAATTTCTGGATTCCTATGATTAAAATCAAGTACACCTATACCTCGCTTTACACGGTATTCGCTTAACACGGATTCGTTCTTACACGGTTTTCAAAATCAAAAAAAAAATTGTTATTTCTTATTATTTAACTTATTTTAGCATTGTTTTAAATCTGGCAATACTACATGCTACGCTGTCATAATATGTACTTTGGTAATGTTCATAAATCTGGCAATACTACGCACTATTCTGTCATAATTCTTTGACAAGTTACTTTAATCAAATTGAAAACAAAGAGGGAATTAAATCCAAAAGCAAAAAAAAGTTTTACGATGGAAAAAGCAAAAATTAACAAAACCGGGATGAAGGGAAAAGTTATTTCTTTGAAAACTAAAATTGAAATTTTGGACTGCTTAAGAAATAAAGAAAGAACTGTGGATATTGCTAAATTTTATTCAATGAATGAAGCAACAATACGAACAATAAAGAAAAACGAAGATTCAGTTAGAAAAAGTGTAGCAGCTGGAATGCATACGAGTTTGAGTACAACTTCACAAGTAAGAAATGATATTATGGAAAAGATGGAAAAGGCTCTAGTGATATGGTTAGAAGACCAAAATCAAAAAAGAATTCCAATTGATACGAATGCCATACAAAATAAGGCTTTAATAATTTATGACACACTGAAAAACCAAATGCCGATTTCTTCGAATAAGGTGGCTTTTAACGCAAGTCGTGGCTGGTTCCAACGATTTAAGCAAAGACATTCTTTGCATAGTCTAAAATTAAAAGGTGAACAAGCATCTGCTAATTTGGAAGAAGCACAAAAATATCCACAAAAGTTTGCTGAAATTATTGGCGCAAAGTCATACAGCCCAGACCAGATATTTAATGCTGATGAATCCGGATTATTTTGGAAGAAAATGCCAGAAAGGACCTTTCTAGCAAAACATAACAAATCAGCTAGCGGTCATAAGGCTGCAAAAGATCGTATAACGATCCTTCTTTGTAGTAATGCTTCTGGAGATCATATTATGAAGCCATTGGTAATTGGTAAAGCTAACCGACCACGATCGTTTAAAGGTTTGAATATTAACAATCTTCCCGTTTATTGGAAGGCCAATAAAAGAGCTTGGGTTACCGCAACGTTGTTCAATGATTGGTTCCATAACATTTTCGTGCCAGATGTGAAAAAATATTTAATCAAAAAAAGATTACCTTTTAAAGTCCTTCTAGTTCTTGATAATGCTCCAGGACACCCTCAAGACTTGCAGCATGAAAATGTTGAAGTTGTGTTTTTACCTCCAAACACGACTTCTTTGCTGCAACCCCTAGACCAAGGGATTATTTCGACTTTCAAGGCCCTGTATATAAAAAAGTCATTCAGATATATCTTAGATCATGTGGAAAATGAAGGAACTCTTTCAATTATTGATGCCTGGAAAAAATTTACAATGTTGGATTGTATCAAACACATAAGCATGTCGTATAACGAGATTAAAACATCAACGCTGCATGCGTGCTGGAAATCTTTATGGCCTGATACATTTAATGGTGAGAATAGTAACGTAGCTTTGGAGGAAGAGTATTCTCGGATAATTGAATTGGGTCAAGAATTGGGTGGAGAAGGCTTTGACGATATAACTCAGGCAGATATTAAAGAATTAATACAAGATCAGGAACTAAACGCAGACGACTTAATTGAAATGGTTCAAAGTTGTGAGGAAAATAGTGTTGAATATGACTTTGAATCTGATATCGAAAACAATGATTCCAATGTATTCACAGCTAAATTTGTTCACGACGGATTGTTGTACTAGGAAGAAAACTAGGAAACCATTTTCAAGGAGGAGATGTTAATTTAG
This sequence comes from Volucella bombylans, assembly GCA_949129095.1. Lineage (NCBI taxonomy): Eukaryota > Metazoa > Arthropoda > Insecta > Diptera > Syrphidae > Volucella > Volucella bombylans. The sequence continues at coordinate 26,497,282 of OX422142.1, read as the reverse complement.
ATCGTGGTCTTAAATTTCAACGAGGCGTTAATGATCTACTAAAACAATATGAAGAAGTCTACAAAGATATGACAAATAAAAATAAGCAACAAACGCTTATTTCAGAATTTTTTCCAAAAAAAAACTATGAGGACAATCAGTTCAATAAATGCAGAAGACTTGGAATGAATTTTTTGTTTTACCTATTTTTATGTTTTTTATGACTGAAATAATTCTTTTATATCTTATTTACTGTATAAAGCTATATTTTTCTCTTTTTCGCTTTACACGGTTTTTCCATATTAAAATTTTTTATTCGACTTACACGGTTTTGTCAGGAACGTATCTACCGTGTAAAGCGAGGTACAAGTGTAGTTAAAACGTACTACTTTTAAAACATGGTCATTGATTGGCAGTATTGAGACATATTTAGGGTTTGAAGTTAAATAGCAATAGAGAACCCATGTTCGATTTCTGTACTTGAAAAAAATCTTTAAAATAGTGGGGCTACCAGTATCACAAAACAAAATAATTTTCTGAATAGTAACATCATTTGTAGTATTAATTTATTTCTCTTTTACGCCATTTTGTATTAACAGCCTTTGAAAATGAATAAGCTAATAAATGGAAAATTTCAATTTCATGTGATTATTGAACATTAACATTTGCTTGGAAAAACCAGTTCGCAAACCAAAGAGATTCAGTCTTCTCCTTCTCATTTCATGGTCCACAAGTAACAAACGAGTTTTTAATTCAGAACCAGCACGAGTGACACTGTGCCCCGTTAAAATGATAGCCAAGGAAATGTATACTCCATTCATATAAATAAAATTTTGTTGAATGTCTGTGATTTTCAGTTTTTGAAAGTGATGACAAGCAAACGTTATCAGAAATATCTGTATATCACTATGTTTATCCGGGATAAAATCCGAAATTTCAAAATAGATTTTGATGAATCTTCACATAATTACGTGCAATCTTTTACCGGGTGGATAATATATGAATTCTCTACTTTTCGAAATATAAAAATAGTTGATGACATCGCCAAAAAAGAGCTTATTTGCAGGATAAGAGAAATAAGAAAATTGATAAAGAAAATTACTTTGTTCAAAAAGTTTTCGACTTTCGAAAGACTGGTGCAACTGCAGCACTTCTTCAATTTTCCTTTAATGATAACTTCCTTTTTTCCACACCGCATCCCTTTTTATTTATCATGACTTCACCATTAATGCTCCTACAGCAACAACCTTCGCAAAACATGTAATGGGCTATTGTCTAATCTCAGCACATTTAAGCTGTGTAAAAGCACCCTTCCTAGAAATTTCGGAGAATAATTTCCCACAAATGTTAAAAATAAAATGTTCGTTCTATGTCAGTTGGCATAGATTTATAGCAGCATCACGATTAAGATAATTATTCAACTTTGACCTTTAGCTTAACTCCACGGAATTGTCATTTCAACAGATTACACATTACCTACACTTATAACCTTTATTTGTATCAATATCTATTTACCAGGTAGCTTTTCCTAAGGTCGTTAAATTTGCACTCTCAAAAAAAAAATTATTTAATAAGGGCGTATTGTAATAAATTCTATCTTTAATCAACACAGGGCCCCAATGTTTTTGCGATATTTTATTTTGCATCCCACTCTTAATTCTGGGATGAAAAATTTAACCGGTTATGGTAATTTATATCCCAACGAGACCTGCTATAGAAAAGCGAGGAAGCAAATTAAAAAGACGACACCTACTGCCAACTTATGTCCTTCTTGGAATAAAGACTGGAAAAACACTTTGCGATTGAGCCTCCTCGGTTTTAAATACGTACCCGATGTCATTTAATATGTTTTTTCACACAGTCGCATCGATCATTCATTCATGCACCTAGTCACTGTGTTACTCAATCACTCAGTCACTTATTCACTTGTTCCACTACAGCTGTTTACTATGAGGGATATTCGGATATTAGGCACGGAACATCTACGACATAACATGAGTAACATAACACATAAATGTAAAGGCATCATGTACGTGTTTTGATTACGCTCTCCAAATAAAATAACGTTTACTTTAAAACATCCTTTTGACATTATTTTATCCTGTCAGGACAACTGTAAAATCTCTCTCCGATTCTGTCACCGTCTAGCATGTTTCTGAATTCAACTCGGTCTACTGGTTGCTGTCATTTTTCTCGTGTGGTTTCCCTTCTCCTTGAAAACACTCAGAAAAGGATAAAGAAGAAGAAATTTAATATTTTTGAATTCTTCCTAGTATTTTTTTATGAGAAGTAAGGAGTGAGTGAGTTCGAGTAGTTAAGGTTTATGCGTTCAAAAGATTCGCCTTTCTTCTTTTGCATTACAGTTGACTGAAGTAGAAGTGGTTTCAACAAATACGGGTATGTGTTTCAAGATGAGATGTACATCTGTCTATCCGTCCCTTTTTGTTATGTGGTTTTATTGATTTTCTGCCCAACCTTGAAAACCTATGTCTAAGGGCCTTGAGGTCAATTGATTTTAGTTTGCTGACTGTGAGAAAGGCGGGAGAGTTTGTCTTTCATATTGACGATTCAGTGGACCGTAAAGTAAGTCAGAAAGGGGATGATAATCAGATGCGAAATAAGATACGAGGATTTGTTATATCCGGAATTGTTTGCTCAAATGGAAAAGGGCAAATCCCTTATGTTAATATGTGACCTCTTAGGCGTAGATTTTTGTTTATTTCAGACAACATATTTATTGACTTGTAAGTAATACATAGATATATTTGGCTGATTTGAAAGTCTAGGAGGGTAGAATGATTGGACTTTTCTATGAGCACCAATAAGTGTTTAAAAGTAAACTAAGCTGATTTATTTTTTAACAGAGGCTTAAGGTGTTATATACAGTCAGGAGGCACAAAAACATCGATTTTACAAGAAATTTTCATGAGAAGAACTTTTAATTTATTAACGTCAAAATTTGTACACAATGGTAACATTTAACTTTTTTTAACACTTTTTATTTATAGAAATAATTATATTGAAAGCTGCTATAGCTGATCTCCGGCAGCTTCTCCAAAAAAAGGCGTCTTGCGGTGAGCACAATTTCTCTGGACTGTATCATCTGAAATGGAAAAACCAACCAAATTTCCTTAAAATAATGTAAAGGGTTTTCCAATAGGGACTTGATAACTTTGAATTTAATTTGTGAACGCACTCTTTCACTAATCACCAAACTGTCACTGTCATTTTATTCAGACTCAACATTTTCATCATGGTAAAGTACACGAATGAGCAACGTCTGCAAATTATAAAATTTTTCTACCGAAATTCGGAGTCGGTGACTGTAACTTTAAGAGCGTTAACTCCAATTTTCGGTCGTAATTCTCGCCCTAGTAGACAGGAAATAACAAGTTTAGTGCAAAAATTTGAGTCTACATATTCGTTGTGTGATGTTGCCGTGTCGGTGAGACAACGGGATGGTCGAAGTGTCGAAAATATCGCTGCCGTTCAGGCGTTCGTAGCAAACGATCCAAATCAGTCAATTCCATGGCGTTTTCAAGAATTGGGCATCGCTCAGACCACATTATGGCGTATTTTGCGTAAGGATCTTGGTTTACACTCATACAAAATCAAGCTGACTCAACAATTGAAGCCGATGGACTATTTGAAGCGACTTACGTTCTCCAATTGGGTTCTGGAGAAGTTGCGCCAAGATGATGAATTTCATAGCAAAATCATCTTCAATGACGAAACTCATTTTTGGCTCAATGGGTTCGTCAATAAGCAAAATATGCGTTATTGGTCGGGTGAAAATCCACATGTGCTTCATGAATCATCACTTCATCGAAAAAAAATAACTGTTTGGGCGGATGAATGCTATATATATCATATCTGATCTGGCAGAAGGGGAAAAGTATTTCTTACACCGGCTGAGGAAACCTAGATATTTCGCAGCATTTTTGGCGATATCGAACATGGGGTCATTCCAACATACATAAGTTGTCATTGACACACATACCGAGAATGGAAAGTTTTTCGGTTTCGACGATGTATGTGCCATTCATGAATATGTAAATTGCACATTAACGCTAGCAGGCAACATTATGTTTTGGAAGAATTAAATTCCACTCTGTTGATAGTTCCAGAATTGGGCATGCTGTCAATATTGAAATTTAATGAGCTTAACATACTCTGCCGTCCTCGTTCTACAGCCTAAAAGGAGGGACGTAAGTCCGGAAACGAATATGAAAAGCAGGGAGTACTGTCGTCAGCAAAAGAATATATTGGATTAGAAGTGGCAGACAAAAGATCATTGATAAAAATTAAAAAGGGTGTCGGAGACAGAACGGAGCCCTGGGGCACACCAGCATTTATTTTGTGAATATCAGATTTGAAATCATCCGAGACAACTTGACTTGATCGTTCCGCAAGGTAGTTTCAAGTTCATTGAAGAAGAGAGTCGTCGTTAGTTTCTCATTCATTGAAGAAGAGAGTCGTCGATACTCAATACACGCAATATCGACAAAAGTGCAAAGAGCCTGATGTCTAACACTATCAAATGCTTTAGGAATATCAAGTGCAACTATCTTGCTTTCGCCTATCAAATCACCAGAGTATATGTTGCTACGAAAACCATACTGCCGGACATTTAGAAGTTTTCATGAGCTGTCGATTTATCAGCATTTCCATGACCTAGGAAAGAAGGGACGCAAGTGCAATGAGTCTGTAAGAGGAGAGAGAGGAAGCTTCGTCTTTTTTAGGGCCTGGCTTGACAAATGCTCTTCTCTATCTGCTCGGAAAAGTCCTAAGCAGTAAGATCGATGCAAAAGCCTACGCAGTGGTTTTGCCAGCGTGGTAGAACACCTCTTCAGAAGAAAGGAGAATATACCATCTGGACCAGCGGAATTGTGTGTATTAAGATCGTCTCACATACACTACGCACAACATTCTACTTGGCTTCTGGGATTGGGGAATCATTTTTTAACAATTTCGCCTTACAGAGCTTCATTCTTTCCCCATTATGCTAATTTACGAATATTAATTGACTAATGTCTGCTTCAGCTATTTTCTTTTTCTGGTTTCTGCTAGCAAAAGCCGGAACTGACTAACAAGGGGTATACAAGGTGAATATATCTTCTCCCGGTGAGTTTCTCTTTCTAAAAACTTGTTCTTCATGGCAGTCTTCACATTCGTATCTACTTCCATTCTCCGAAGTATGTTTTTTCATTCTCAGCGATGGAAAGCATTTTCCCTCTTCAAGTTTCATTTAAATGATCGTCGAAATCGCGCAAAAATGTTTCTACATATTTTCGTTTGTTCACTGTGTTTATCTTAGCATTCTTTTTCTGTAATTTTATTTTCCAACGAAGTTAATTCTCAGTTTAAGGACTTTCCCTTTCGACAACTTCTTGTAAGTAACAACTAAACTCAAACCATTTAATATATTCCCAAATGTCGGTTGACTTTAAGTGACAGCTACCCATTTAGTTGCAGTTACAGTTAAAGTTCAAATAATTAAGTTGCAATTGATGGTTGTCAGTTACAACTAATTTTGGCGGTGCACTGAAAACTTGTGTATTGATTTAAAGTCTATGTTTATGCAGTTTTGGCGTATATGATTGCCTTATTTGGAATACCTACAAATAAGTTGGTCAAATTCTGTGTCATAAAAAGTTAATACCATGTGGTTGTACTATCTGTATTATACTATCTCTCAGTTTTAGTTGGTAATTGGACTTTAACCCGTAGTATTTTTTATCACAATAATCCGCTTTTAAACTCAAAGAAATTCATAAACAACAAAAGCCCTCATTTGAATTTTAAAAATGTCAATCTTTTGCAAGAACGTAATGTAATTCCCCGAAAGAAGTTCAGCCTTTCACCGCAACCTGATTTTTATCGTTTCATCAACAAAAATCGTTAAGGATTGTTGGTTATTATTTTCATTCTAACCTTTGAAGATATTTTATACATATCAACCTTTAAGCTAACCCCTACCTGCTATGTGATTCATTTTGCTCAAACAATTTCGAACATCAGCAGATTTTCGTTTTAATATATCACGAAGAAACGACATCATCTACGTTCTGTTACCTCTTTCTATTCAGAATCTTTGAGATACTTACTTTCACCCGTGAAACATTTGAACTTATCTCACATTCCCCCGAGCAATATATCACGCTCCAAATGACTCACCATTACGTAAAGATGTTATCACTACAACAATTGCGTCTTATGGATTCTTGACACGAATCATTTGAAAAATTATTTCATGCACTGCACCATGAGGTATGCAGGTCCCATTCTGTAAGACATGAAAGGGATAATGTTAGATCTCAGCGAATCAGAAAATGATACAGATTCGTTTAATGTTGGGAAGTCCTGGAATCACGGAATCCATCTACGCCAATAAATAGTTAAAGGTATCTCAGGTATCTGAAGCATTTCACAAATATGTTTGCCCAGAGAATATTGTTTAGTTAAAAGATTTTCTTTGAGGACATTTCAGGGGGAAAATTGGTGATATCTAAGCTTCTTACCATTATTCAGGTGTAGTCAAGAGTATACTTAAGAGATTTCTTATGTACACACAATCTAGAAGCTTAATAAATTGTGTAGTCAATGGGTAAAGTGGGTGAAGTTTTCATGGTAAGAAACAGTTTCTTTTTATTGCAGAAAGACCAATAACAATATTAATATCACTGAAACTTGGTCAATATTAACGTCTGTCGACACTGTAGTAAAACCGAAATAAGAAGAAAGAAAGGAAGAGATTTTATACGAGTAATACCCCGAAATGTGATGTGCCTACATGGTTCATATATGTATAATGATAATAAATAAGAGATCAACAAGAAAATGTTACGTATACGCCATATGTAGAATAGCAATCGCAAGAACATTGTCTCAACTGAATTTCCCGACCAGTATCAGAGCATTAACACTAACATTCATTTTGTTTTGATTTTATTTTGGAACTTGGCATGTAACGAAAAGGATGTTATAACACATTGAACGATATATATTTCGATTAGAGTCTAGTAGTAATTTTTTTATTTTCAATTCATAATTGCCAAGGTCTTGCTAGGAACCCAAGCTTGATTCCATGGTTTGGTTAAGAACATACATCTATAAAATATGATTAGATGAATGGAGCAAGAGTACTTCAAGATCTCAACATACGCAAATCCGCTGGTCCAGATGGTATACCTCCCCTACTTCTGAAGAAGTGTTCTTCCACGCTGGGAAAATCAGTAGCAATAGTTCCACTGGTGGTTTGAAGGCATATCTCACCGAGAATTGGAATCAAAGCGTACATCAATCTGGCAAAAGCAAGATAGTTGCACCTGGTGTTTCTAAAGTATTTGATAGAGTCTGGCATCATGCTCCTTTGTCGAAAATGCGTGGATTTGGGATCAATTAGTCTTTTCACAAATCGATTAAAAACTACCTTTCGGAACTTTCAATTTAAGTTGTCTTGGGCGGTTTCGATTCCGATAACCACAAAATAATGGTGTGCTATCTAAGCCTGTATCTGGGATACTTTAAGCAAATGAACACCACCGCTCAAGTTTGAAGCGTGTTTGAATCCATAAAAAGTTTGCAAGACAATAGAGGAAGACCTCGGCCAAGTTGTTCTCTCAAGTGAAAAGGGATTTAAACCAACTTGAGGTGTGCAGGACCGCGCAAAATTGCGAGCGCTGTTAGTTGAGGTCAAATAATCCATTCTAGACTGCAGCTTCACAAAGAATAAACAAAAAAAACGAAGAACCCAATTCCAAACCAGTCCTTTGTGAATTAAGTTATTAATAGAAAATTGTAGCAAAGGTGTTTTCCAAATATTTGCCTTAGTTTGTTGTGTTCGCTCGCTCGCTGACAAATTTTTGGATTTTGTCAACATACTGGACACAATAACACTACTACATTTTCTTTGCATCTGCTGCTAATGTACAGACTGGTCGATTCTTGATCTTACTCGCTCAAAATCATAACAATACTTCATTTGCAATTAACGAAAATTTATGTTATTTTCTATTATCTCTTTCATGAGAGTTTGCGTCAACATCGCATCTTATGAACCAGAAGTCTTCTGTAAAACCGAACCATTTCCAACGTTATCCTTGCAATTATGAAAACTGGAAAACATAAACCGCAAACCTCTTCTCATTTTTTGTAAGGATTTTTAATTGAGAAACTAGACACATATTTTTATCTTCGACAATACCTCTGGACATCTGCGATAAACAAATGACAATCTCTGTTCCAAATCGTAGGAAACGACCTCGCAGGCCCCTAATTAAATCAAGAAATAATATTTGATCTAGAAGAATTCATCTTCGATAACCATGGGAACTGTATAAAATAACGGTCAGTACGCTCCCCAGTTCGACAGGTTTCTATGAATAGTGTAAAGTTGATGCCATTACGTTGAAAAAATGATGTCGGTCAAATGACCACCACATGAGTTGATTCACATTTGTGCTCATTTTACGGCATTTTGAATTGTTGCTCGCTAAATATCTGGTTCCTAATTGGTGATTTCTTCTTCAATGTTGGCGTTCAAAACTTGCAAGTTTTGCGGTTTGTTGTGTTTCAAAAATGAATGGCACATTCACATTATAACATTACTAGTGCTCCGCCATGTAGAATCAATCCTTGGCATTAGTAAGAACGGAATTCGGTCAATATTGCACAAAAACTTTAGCTGTGAAAATATGGAGAATTAAAAATTGAACAATCGCTTGAATAAAATTAAGTATTAGGATAATAAATCGTTATTGACTATTCCCCACTACTGTCAAATATGAACTGACAAATTCAAGTTAAAGGAAAAAATCACAATTCACAAAGTCAATCAGGTAGACACCCATTGTAAGCTCCAATAATGGAATATAAGTTTGTCAATTTTGACTTCTTTTGCAATTACTCGTATGTATATAATCAATGATTTCTAATTTAATTGTAAATTCATTCGTAAAGGTGTTTTTTTAGAGGTTTCGTTTTTAAACTGGCAGCACTGTTTCTACAGATAGAAACAGTTGATAGTTGAAAGTTGATTTATGATTAGTGAGTTTTGCCATTTTACGGTGAATAGATTAAGATCAAAATAGCGCATGCAAATTGTGAAAACTTATTCTGGAAACCATGGTTCGGTTCGCCAAACTTATCGTGTGCTACGTCCATTTTACGGTCGACATAATCGTCCATCTGAGCAAGTTATTCGGAACACGATGAATCGTTCTCGCGCCACGTACACTCTACTGGATAATGCGCATCCCCAAAGACGACAAACAGTGCGAACAGAAGAAGTTATTGCCGTTGTGGAGCGCAGTGTTGAGGAGAATCCGAATTAGTCGATTCGCCATCGTGCACAGCAATTGAAGCTATACCCATCCACTTGTGAAAGATCTTGGCTTAAAAGCTTATAAGATTCAGCTTGTGCAAGAGTTGAAACCGCGTGACCATTATACGCGTCATAGGTTCAGTGAATGGGCCGAAAACATGTTTCAGCTTGATCCTCATTTTCAATGCAAAATTTTGTTAAAACTTACTGTTTGGTGTGCTTTATGGGCTGGTGGAATCATCGTCCCATATTTCTTTAAGGACGATGTCGACAAGAATGATACCGTCAATAGAGAGTGCTATAGAAACATGATTTCTGACTTGTTCATTCCTCAGTTGAATGGCATTGATGTGACAAAGCTTTGGGTTCAACAAGATGGCGGCGCAACATACGACACGGCGCGCGACAACATCGGGAAACCACGTCAAGTGTTGCCAAAAAGGTTTTTGGACTGAAGGAATAGAGTTTACAAACAAATTGAATTTGGAAGAGGTCGCCGTTGATACTGAAGTACAAAATGATGAGTCAATGTCAATGTCGATGTCGATGCTTCCATTAAGAGTAAATTCTTCTGACCTAAGATCTACGCAGCAATGTGTTATTCCAGGGGACGAAAATTTATCCATCTGTTCGCGGGATGAACATTTGATAAAAGACGCCAGAACCTACACCTCTGCAACGCAAAGAGGTAATAATTCGGGTGAAAGGGCTACAACCAACACTTCAAGCTCAACAGTACAAAAAGTGGCCACAGATGGGAATAAGAAAGAAAATGCATTGGAATGTATTACAAATGAAACACAAGATACATCTTTAAAACCAACAGCCAATATGGCAATTTCCCAAATAGAATCATTCTTGCATTCGAATGATTGCCAAAGTAAAGCATCAGAAAGGAACATGGATCATGCTGAATTACGAAATGATCAAGTTTGCCTTACCAATAGTGAGTTAATGCGCACGTTGTTAGAAGATTTAGAGGGGTCAAAAACTCAACAATCTCAGGGGCATCTAAGCGAACAACTATTTACGGACCAAGAAAATACATTAGATAAAGTAGTCAATGGAGAAATACTACGAATGTCTCAAGAAGGGTCAGTTGAAGTAATAAATAGTGGATCGTCTGAATCTGCCAGACAATTGTTAAGTAACATTGTAGAACCCTCACAGCTAGTACCATTGGCAAGCTCAACTAAATTATCAATAACTGTAACAGCTCCGACACAAGACTTATCATTGAAAAACCAAAATACAAAAGAACATATACCTTCGTCGCCAAATCTTTTTCCATAGAGCGGCGAAAGTATTCCAAAATACAATCAGTCTGAGCAGATTAAGATACGATCACCGGAAACAGTGTTTGTTCCTTGTAAACATAGTATGACTTGTCAGGAGGAGGAAAACAATTTAACGACACTAATTACTGAGCAACAGAATGGCCTGGTAGATCCATTTGCTAACACAAGCATCAATCAAGAGAATATTGATGTGATGACTCCTGTAATCCAGGATGCTTCTCTTGTTGTAAAATAAGAAATGATTCCCATATGCAATGATGATGTGGAAACCAGTTACAATGGACCTGATGATAGTGTTCAAATAATAGACCTGCCCCCATCCGAACCAATTACCATTGAAGACGAAGAAACGACACCAGAGCTGTTGGATATGCTTCTCAATTATCCGTCAAGAACCAGTCAAATAGCCACAGATGTTGCTAACTTGCCTCACATGTCGTCACTTAGTTTTTTGGTTAATTTTCCACAAGCACAAAGACTACCATCAAATTTGAGTCTAACACAAAGCCAATCGAAGAGCAAACAATCGCAAGACAAACCCACACAGGCAACAGAAGAACCACAAAATGCAAAAAAATCCAAGTCTCCCGCTGCAAGTGTAGAATTTATTCAAATTGCAGAGAACTCTTCCGTCGTTGATCTAGAGTCACTGGAAAATAACCCCGAAATTGAGGGTCTTGAAGCAAGCACTTCTGGTAATCTGAGCGAAAATGGTGAATTGATTACGAATAAAACAACAGATCAAACTATCGAATCAATGCCCAACGGCTGTAAAATTTCGCAACGAATCCTTAATAAAGAGTTTTCTAGTGTACCAACAAATAAATCAACAAATATAAGCTATGTATCCATTGCCCCGCAGAGTATTCCATCAGAAATTGAGCTCACACAAGCCAGCTCGAGTAACTTAATAAATTCGAAGAAAAATTACTATCAAGGATGCAATGCCTCTTCGGGTGAGGATCAAATAATCGATGAAGACTTGAGTAATTTGACAACTACACAAAATGAGTCTTTAAACAATACACCAATCAGTGTTAGTTCCACAAGTCTACAAGAACCGAAAGACTCGCAAAGGGGTGCCAGTAGCGAAGAAAATGGAGAAAGTTCCGAAGAATCTACAGTGTCAATTTATGTCTATCTTTCGCAGGAAGTGTTTCCAAAAATCCTGAATTAATAAAAACTTTCCAAGACCCAATTAAGAACCAGCATGATGGCAGTGTACCGAGTAAAGATAACAAAACATATTCAAATACGAATACATCTAAAGACTGCACTATCGAACAGAACCTATCTAGTCTATTCCAACAAGCAAAAGATGTTGTTAGCACGGCATTTGCTCAAGTTTCTGCTAATAATGATCATATAACAAGTGAGAACGCAACATCATTTGCTGAATCCGTCAAAAATACTCACAACTTATACTCTCAGGGGAAGAAATCTGAAGGGAATATTTCTCGTAGCGAAAATGATCGAATAAAATGTTTACAAAATATACCACCCGAAGAATTAATTGATAAAAAGAATGCGGATCGGGACGTTTTCCAAAAAACTAATTCTCCTGAAATTGTGATAAAAGAAAGCACGCTTATAGAGTCTAATCGAAGAGATCCTTTAAAAGAAGGCGATTCCACTTTGACTTCAGACTTTCGACTCCTTAAAAATAATTCTCATGAAGTAAGCTTAAGTGGAGAAAACGAAACATCGATTAGCGAAGATGAACACGCGAAAATTTCCCAACAAGCAAATGATCTTATAGAAGTCAGTAACGTTGATCAAAAGTCTCTACAAACGTATGAGGGGAATAAAGATATTGACTTGCCTTCTGATCAGCCGAGCAGGATTGTTTTAGTTGATAAATTGGAGACCAAGAATGCGAGAAAACAAGCTGTAGATTCCGTATTAGGTCAAGATGAACTATTGGTAAATAAGTCAAAGGAACTTGAACTGCTTGAGGATGGCCATGAGGCTTTGCCTTCAATCTTGCTAAATAAAAATTCTCAAGTCGAATTGGCTCAAAACGGTAAAGTAGATGAAATTCTAATTATAAACGCAAGTGCTCATGATATACGAATTTCACTTGAGATTTCTTCTCAACAAGTTATTGGAGACAATAGCGATGATTCTTGTTCATCAAAGATATCAGAGGTCGGAACAGATAATCAAATTAAGTGCCTTGATGTTACAACAAACTTTTTGTCACACAATTCTGAACCGTCAGTTTCAACTTATACAGCAGAACTTTCAAAACTCAAGGCAACACAGTTTTCCACAAAAGCAAGCAAAAACAATTTTTCACATAAAACGGTTGAATCGGAATTACTGCCAGTAACAGCGCATACTTTGGACGAATTATCATGCAAAATTCCAGGACTTCTTCCGATACCATGTACTCAAAGTGGAAAAACTTATAATCAATTGGAAACTTCTTCATTAACTCGACGAATTGACGATCAAAATGAAGATGAACAATTAGTCGAGGTACCGTTTCTTATAAAACGAAAATTCCTTAAATCTCTGCCATTCAATGTAGTTATTCCAGAACGAATAGAACAAGTTACTGAAGATTCCACTATCTATGCTGTAGACATCAACCTGGAGTATAAAGCAGAAAAGCGTTGTATCGAAATTATCGAAAGTGAAGAGATTACCAAAGGTTGTGAAGCACAATTGAGTCCTATAATAAGTCTCTGTCAATTTGGCAAAAAAACAATTAAAGATTCGTTGGGAGAAGAGGCTATCGTTTCACATTGTCCTGTCCTTGAAGCTTGCATAACGAATATCCAAACAAACGAACAAAAAACACAAAGAACTCACGTTTCTATTCCTTTAAAAGAATTAAGACTACTGTCCTGTGTTCCCGTGACTATTCTTGGTGAAAAAAATAGTAGTGGTTCCGGGAAATTGCCAGAAAAAGAAAACAGTGTTCCAATTCGACACAAAAACTTACCATCAAAAGCAAAACTACCACCTAAACAAAAAAAGAAAAAGGCTTCTCCAAAGAAGTTGTCAAAGAAGCAACAAGAGTCAGATTTTGTTCCACAGATAACCCATGCATATCGATCATTACCACTAGCATCAGGTAAAAAACCATTTACCAGAAAAACACAAGCCGAAGAAGAAAGCCCTACGGAGGAAGACAAACATGTACCCATCAAAAGTGCATCACAAGCAGTTGCCTCATCAACAGCATCACAAATCCTTGGAACTGATTGCACTTACTTCGAAAGCTCTCAGCTACTTCAAAACATTGATCACTGCAGTATACCAGATCAACTTGTAACACCCCTTCCTGATATTCAGGCCTCAGCGGAATCCAAGACATAGCGAATGCCACTACCTGGATTCACTTTCGGATATGTATACTTTGTTGATTTTTGTATATTTTTTATGCCCGTTTAAGGGTAGTGTTATAAGTAAATGCTGTGTTTCTGAGCTCATAATTTCGCGTAAAGGACCTGTGAACTGGTCTCTACGATCCTGTAATCTCATACCTTTAGATTACTTTCTTTGGGGATATGTAAATTCACTAGTCTAGTCTAGTCTAGTCAGGGACGTTGGACGATTTGGATCAACATTCACCGTGTTATTGCTGGTATACGGCCCCAGTTGCTCGGTGAAGTTGTCGAAAATTGGACTTCACGATTGCATATGCCCGATATCATATTTAAATGGCATAAAATTATCTACTAAATAAAGCTAATACCATAGACATTAACATTAGCTTCAAGTATTATTTCATATTGAATTTGCATACCTCTCAAAAAAATACCCTTTATATGTTTTCCTTTTTATTTTTTATTGCCTCCGTTTTTACAATATATTTAATTTCAAAATACAACTATATGTGCCTGAAATGCAGACTCACTTAACTCGTGTTTTAATATTATCTTGCCACAATATCCATCTTCAGAATCCATACAGAATATCCATAAGAAAAACTTATACATGCGTATGTGAGTGTTGATGTTGTAATGTTGGCAGTTTAAGGTTTTTATAACTTAATCTATTATGTGGTTAATTACAATAACACCATATTACTATAAACTACATTTTGACAAACTGACGAATTTCCTTGATGCCATCGTTGCGTTTATAATATTTCTACTACGTGATGTCAGCTATAATGAGAATTTATGTAATAAGGGAATATCGTGTAACATATTCCGAGAAAAACCCAGAAAAACTATTTTCATACCACGTGTCATCCATGTCCTTCATTGTGTCTTTAGCTTCTTTGAAGCAGAAACTCATAGTTAAAGTTTTTTCCTATAAAACCAAGTACACATTGTGTAGTTTGATATGGAATTTTATTTTGTGTCAGCATACACAACTTAGCTCTCAGTAAAAAGTCTGATTTAACTTTTCAGTTGTTTTCGTATAATAAGTATCACATTTGCTTAGATACGTTATGATGAAGAGGTGTGAAAAGAATTTTGCTTTGAGTGGAAATATGCTTGCTGGTGTGTGGAAATATGCTTACTGGTGTTTCTTCATTGAATACTACAAATGATTGAAGAACAAATCTTTGGAATGAAATATTTAATTCATGTATTTGATGTTTACTAATTTCACCAGGCCAACATAGCCCAACAAAATAATGTATTCAGCCAACAAAATAATATATTCAGATGTCAAATTAGTAAAGCCACTGGAGGGGAAGATCTTCAGCTATGTGGGCGAGGTGATCATACCACCGAACTCACCGGAGGAAGGGATAGCAATTGTTTCGGATTTATCGCAACACGTATGAAAATCAGGTATGACGTTGCGATTGAGTAAATGTGTGTTTCTCACAAACCAAATTTCTTTCTTGGGACATCGTCTCACTGAGAATGGTCTCAAACCAGGCGAAAAGGAGACGGCAGCGATTGGAGATTTTCTTCAACCAGCGAATGTTAATAAATTGAGAAGATTCTTTGGACTAGCAAACTTCTTCCGGAAATTTGTTGAACACTTTTCTATAATCGCCAAGCCATTAATAAAGCTGCTTAAAAACGATAGACAAAAATTCAGAAGTGGGATTAGATAGTTTTAAAAAGGAAATTTTTAGTAAAACCCGATAATGTATGCAAGAAAAGTTGAAGAATTACGGGTAAAAGAACTTAAGGCAATTTTAAGACGCAACAAGCAACCGGTAAACGAATACATTTGATTGAGTGCGTGCTTAACGTTTTGGGAAGCGACGAAATCCCAAACGAATACCTTCTCAGCGACAAAGAGGAAGAGAAGATGACGACAGTACGGACCGATATTATCAATTTAACGACTTTGGTACAAGGTTGCAATTGCAATTATCCTCTTTGGCTACTGCTTCAAATTCTAGAGAAACGCACCCGATGACGACACCAACGTCACAGACAACTACGACAACTTTATCTTTGCCATCTAAGATTCATCATCCACAGCCGACATTATCTAATGTCCAAGAGATCCATTCGCTGATACCAGAATATAACCCGTCCGATCAGTTCTTCCCGACTTCCGAAAAATACGTGCAACGAGTCAACGCACTCATTACTGGCTACGGTTGGAATGAGCAGAGTGTTTTATTTGTATACCAATCTAAGATGAGAGGTGAAACGAAGTTGTGGAATAGAATTCACTACCCGCTTGGTAGAAGATTCACTTTGTAATGGTTGAAAGTACACGAAACCCTTCCGAATCACCAATCGATTATTTCTTCAGAATTCAATGCTCTCACAGAAGCACAGACTGTCCGACTCGGCAATAACCAAGTACATACGAAAAGAGAACAAGAACTACAGTGTGCTTTGGCGAGTTCAAACTTCAAAACACTAAATGAGCTACGAAACGCCATCGATAGGTTTATCACTAATCGTCCAACGTCAACTTCAACGTTCAGAAGTTTCATGGCAGAACCTCAACGAACCGCTACGTCAACGAAGAACGCAAGATTAGCGAATAAAGATGTAGTGCCATGGATTTTTCATTAGAAGCTAAATCAGATGGTGAAGCCGTTAATGAGTTCGGCATGTAGTTGTGTGATCCACAGTTACGAGTAAACCACAATATTCCTGACCCATTAAAATGGTGCAAAAATAATGCAGAAAAATGTCCAAACCTGGCATTGCTGGCCAAAAAATATTTATGCGTGCCAGCGACATCGGTGTCGTCAGACGCCAGAAAACATTGTATTGGGCTGTACAATGTACATGAAATGTCCGATTTTCGCTCAGACGGAAATATAGAGTTCTCGAGTAAACATTTTTACCCGAACGTTAAATTTTCGTTTTTTTTTATAAAATAAAGTAGTACGTGTGCTTGCCGTGTGAGAATTTTAGGGTTCATTACAAGTACCGTTATATTTTTTCTAGTAATTATTTACCATGCTGTCGGCAGTTGAAATTCGAACCCTCTTCCTTTACGAATTAATGACGCATTTGGGGATGTAGAGGTAAACGAACGCAGTATACGACGTTGGTTTAGAAAGTTCTGTTCGGGAGATTTCAGCCTCAAAAATAAATCACGTAGGAAACCGGAAACGTTAGTTGATGACGATGTTTTAAGAGCAGCGGTGGATGCGGATCCAACGAAATCGGTGCGGGAGATTACAAAAAGCATGGGAGTATCCTCAATGACAAGAAGTCGAAACCTTTCTCTCATAAGAAAGGCAAAGAAACTCGATAAGTGGGTACCCCATGAACTGAACGAATCCCAAAAACTATGGCGACTGAAAGTCTGCGCATCGCTTATATTAAGAAACCCAAATGAACCGTTTTTGTACAGTCACCTGTGATGAAAAGTAGATACTGTATGATAATCGTAAAAGATCTGGGTAGTGTTTGCATTCAGATGAAAAACCAAAACACACCCAAGCCCGATCTTCACCCAAAAAAGGTTATGGTGACAATCTGGTGGACATCGAACGGACTAATCCACTTTTCATTTCTTCAACCAGGGGAGACGATATATGCAGTCAAATATTGTGAGAAAATCGACATAATGCATACGAAATTGGCTGAAAAGCAGCCTGCGTTGGCAAATAGGCATGATCCGATCCTGTTGCATGACAATGCTAGACCTCATACCTCACACGTAACAGTGTAAAAGCTGCTACAGTTGGGATTTTAAATTCTTCCGCATCCACCGTACTCTCCTGATATTTCTCCAACGGATTATCACCTTTTCCGCAGTCCGGAGTCATTTTTGCGGCAAAAGGTGTTCCGAAACCGATCAGAGGTCATAGAAGCCTTAGAAAACTTTTTAAGTTTACTTACTTTGTAATGTAATAGTTTGTCTGGTCTTGATATATGAGAAACATGACCCGCGGGTACCCGAAATATACCGGGTACCCAAAACCTTATGGGTACCCGATACATTGGTACGCGGGTAATACCCGAAAATATGGGTACCCAGGTATCAAGAGCTCTAGTACAAAGTACAACTCTATTAAAATTGGATCCGGTGAAAAAATGTTACCATTAATTGTAGAACATTGGTATATGATTATTCAAATTTCAGGTCCTCTAATGATTTTTGTTTTCATTCGATATGAAGGGTGTAGATACAGTTGACAAAATTCTTTCTTGCTACAGTAGTAAAAGAAAAACAAATAGATGGCCAATGGCTGTATTTGCAAATATGATTGATATTTCTGCTTTGAATTCATTAATTATTTTCAAAGAAGTGAATCCGAATTGGAAAGCAACACAAAACCCAACAATGCGAAGGAACTTTCTACCTGAACTTGGATTTGTAGACCAAGATCGGCATGATCAGCACCTTTGCTTGCAACTGTTTCAGGAGAAAGCTCACCAGCACAATCTTTAGGGAATATTTATGCATTATCTTTTTCAAATCCACCAAAACCAAGAAGCGCCCTGTGTACAAAAAAAAAGGCACAGCAATATGTCATGTTCGCTATGAAGAAAAGTCTGTCACCACAAATAATATACATGAGACAATTTGCCAATCGAAACGTTTGTATAAAATGTATTCATTATTATCCTTATAATTATAAATGTAATATTTTTTTTTATTTGAATTTAAAAAAAGAACAAGTTCATGCAAAATACATAGAAATCCCATATGTGTAGAAATCTACACACAAGGGTAGACAACGTAATTTTTTTTTGAGGATGAGATGAAGATTAAGAAAACTTGTCAGCGGTCATTATTTTATTATTGGCGATGACCTCAATAGCAGGCATCGCAATTGGGATTGTTTGAGAGCAAATTGTTGGGGTAATGTGCTGTATGACCTATCAGGGCCCCCGCCCAATTATCAAGGCTTCGCCCTTTAATGACGTTGTCTAATAATGAACGGGGGCAAAGCAAAGTACTGGTCTTATCGTAAACATCTTCAGATGACGCTACCGAAGGTTGCTACGATTTGATCAGTCACAAGCTGCCGGTCATAGGTCTTCTTGGCGGCTGGACCACCGGTAGTCCCTACCAGGACTTAAATCACGGTACCATGGGAGTCAGGAGCCCCCCGGATCTTGGTCCGGGCCTGACTTGTTAGAGGTAGGCCCCCTTGTGGGAGCGTCATGGTGGCTGTGGTTTAAACCCAAAATCGCGGGAAAGAGTCTTCCTATGGTTTTCCTTGGTTTTCCTTTGGTTTTCCTTTGGTTTTCCTTGGTTTTCATTGGTTGACTCAATGTGGAGTTGCAATAAGTACTGGGTGCTGCGACCCTAAGAGCAGTAAGAGGTTTTAGGTCGGCCTCGACTCATACCAAGGGTGGAACTTGTGCCGGCAACAGAGTTCCAAATTGGTATCTAAAATAGTGAAAATCTTTGAAGAGCGATGGCAAGGCGTATCCTTGCTCCCATGGATGTATGGGCATCCCGTAAGTTTAAGCCCACACGGCAGGTACTTACGTTAAAAACATGAGACATCTGTACGACCTATCAATAAGGCACGACTTTACAATTAATTACCCTTCTAGTCCTACCTACATACTAGTTTTAGTAGGTTTTCTATGTCGATTTTTTTTAACAAATACGCTTTCCTTACTAACCCCCTCGTACACAATGCTTTGAGCTCAGACCCTCTGATAGTCAGCTATCCCATGTTAAACAAAGTGCAATACTTAGACTATGAAATCGAAAATTGGGTTATATTTAGACATCATCTTTCTAATAATATCCATGATTATTCTAGAAACTTGGAATGTATAAATAGATTGATAGCTTTGTTGAATGTTTTGGTAGCAAAGCAACCGTATACTTCCTCGTAATTCGTTGTAAGTCTAATCAAAGTAAGAAACTCCTATAGAATGCATTGGCAAAGTAATAGATTAGTAAATGACTTCAAAAATATGAATATTTTAAACCGTATAATTAAATAACAAATTTTAGAATGCAGAAATTCTTTGTCGCTTGCACCCAATTCTAAGCCTTTTTGGAGTTTTACCAAAATATTAAAAATTGATGCATTTCTGGTGACAACAAATATTTTATCAGAGGTGAGGTTTGGCTTCAGAAAACGCCATAGCAGGTCTCACTAAATTTTAAAAATTACCAAGGAAGTCAAGCAGCAACTTCATCAAAACAAGTCGGTAGGTTTAGCTGTTCTTCATATTGAAAAATCATTTGATTAAGTTTGGCACAAAGGGCTGATTTACCAGCTTATCAAATTTAATTGTCCAAAATACTTGATCACAATCATTCAAAGTTTTTTGTGTAATCGAAC
Organism: Volucella bombylans; assembly: GCA_949129095.1. NCBI lineage: Eukaryota > Metazoa > Arthropoda > Insecta > Diptera > Syrphidae > Volucella > Volucella bombylans. The sequence goes on along the minus strand of OX422142.1, from coordinate 26,477,022 downwards.
ATTTTTAGTCTGCCTAAAGGAGTTTTCTCTTTTTCTAAAATAGTGCCAGCGGACGTTCCCCAAGGTTCAGTCCTTGCTATAATTTTATTGAGGGCTTACCTAGCTGATATACTTAACATCTTAAGCTATAATATAGCACATTATGTGGACGATTCTGCAATATACTCCTCTCGTGAATTAGGTTCAGTCATAGAAAAATATTACAATCTGATATTAATACAATTTTCGAATATTACAAACATTGGAAAATTGAAATAAATACTGAAAAAAGTCAAGCTATCTTTTCACGAGATAAAGTCTGAATTGCAGTCTTCACTTGAGCAATTGCAATATATCTTGCGTTAATTCTGTTAGGTACCTCGGGGTTTACTTAGATCAGAAATTAATATTCCCCGCTCATATCATGCACGTGAAATAGAAAGTAAGCGTCACAATTAAAATGCTTTATATCTTGATAGATCGCAAATCTTTACTTCGTAAGCAAACAAAATGATCATCTTCAAAGTAGTTATTTATTTATTTATAATTATTATTATTAATTTTTTTTGTTTTTTACTTTTGTTTTGGACCTTTCCTTTTGCTAAACTTCAACTCTGGTAATTTTGCTTTCTTTTTGTATGGCAGTTTTTTCTTACAGTTTTTCCTCTAAACTTGCGTAGTAAGGTATCAACCACCATATCTCTGTGCAAGCTGTGCTAGAATAATGAATTCAAATGATTAATTGTAAAAAAATAAATAAATCTTCAATCTTTTGACACAAATAGTAGATCCGAGTTCCTCAGAACTTCCAGTAAATGCGGAATGAGATTTAAATATATTAGAAGAAAGTTGAATGTTGAAGAAGTGAAAAGTCACTGATTGTTAAACATTTCTACCGCTTCTTCTTATTTGTTTTATATTAGGCTTCATACTCGATCATCACGAGCACTGTTTTAATTATAAACATTTACACACAATATACAGCGTCATACGTCTTGCTTAGACTATTTTGGCTTGGTTTTCATTTTCTTCTCCATCATATTTTATCCTTAATGACTTTTTTATTGCACGTCCTAATATGACATTCTTTGACCGCAAAATCTTTCTTTAAAGAATATGCACCACAGTTTACTAGCGTTGTTCTGGCGTAAGTCTATTTCTGACGTAATGGCAATCCAAAGTGAGAACAAAGTGAGCTGGAAAAAATATTTCCAATTTGAAAACCAAACTCCTTCAAAAAAAAATCAACCAATAATACACCCTCGTATTTGACCGGCTAGCAGGCCGTTTAATTCATAACAACCCCTTCAACTTTCTCCATGTTTGCTGCTTGTTTCATAGTATGAGTTGTCCTTTTACAAAATTTGTGCAGCCCTAATTTTTGTAAATATTTAGATGAATATGCTTATAAGAAACTCTTGTAAATTTTTTCTTAAAATATGCACAGCTAATTAACCAAGTTATCGCTGTTTTTTGTTTCATGAAAATGCAACTTTATTGTGAAAAAATGATTACAAATCAATCATTCATAGCTTCGGTAAAAGCGTTCATCTTTTGAGGCTATCCACGAATCAAGCCATTTTTTGATTTCTTCATATGAGCGAAACTGCTGATCAGCCAGACCATGTGCCATCGAACGGAACAAGTAATAGTCGGACTGTGCAATATCTGGGGAATGTGGGGGATGGGGTAATACATCCCATTTGAGCGTTTCCAGGTAGGTTTTAACGAGTTTAGCAACGTGAAGCCAAGCGTTATCATGCTGTAGAATGACTTTCTCGTGCCTCTGCTCGTATTCTGGCCGTTTTTCGCGCAGTGGTCGATACAATTCCCCAGTGATGGTTTCGAGCCGACAACGTAGAAGCATAACCGGGCAGTCCCCTTGACTCTCTTCTCTTTGAGTTACTGTAATGAATCCATTTTTCATCACCCGTCATGATGCGATGAAGAAAACCCTTCCTTTTTTGGCGCTGGAGCAGTTGTTCACAGGCGAAAAAACTACACTTGACTTCAATTCATAAGGAACCCAAGTTCCTTGTTTTGGGGTCATTCCCAACGCATGCAATCGCTTGGAAATGGCTTGGCGGCTAACTCCTAAAGCTGAATCAAGCTCTCCTTGCATTTGGCACGGATCTTCATCGAACAATGCCACCAATTCAGCGTCTTCGAAGGATTTTGGCCAATTTTAACGGAACCAATCATGGCACGTTGTTTCACGTGCAGCATCTGTGTAAACTTTTTGGAACTCTAGGTACAATTCAACCGCCGTTTTCTTCTCGCAATGACGATTATTTGGCACAAAGTCAGACATTTCCACACAACCAAAAGTATATCACGCCTAAACAAAATCACTAATGTGTCAAAACGGTTTGTTCATGACGTTTTGGATATGTCAAAATCAACCAGAACTTACTGCTAGAGCCATCTATTGACAAACAGCGAGATTAGTTGCGAACCTAATAGAAATCAAAAATTGATGGGGCGATAGTTCCATAAGAATTGAACTTACTTATTGTCCTGTCATTTTGTGCGCGATTCAAAAAAAATTTTGTATGAAGTACTTTTGTCTGTTTATCAGTACACTACCTGAAATTGAACCCATTCTTCTGTTGTAGCTGCCAATTTCTTCTTCTCATTGCTCTAAAATGGTTGTTAAATTAATACACTTCGAATAAGATATATTTCGTTCTTGCGGATTTTGTCTTGCATGTCCGCAGATGAAATCCTTTCATAATGTTCTGTATCCATGTGTCCTTCTCTCATCTATAGATAGACTCGAATATTTTCAGCACTGGTTTAATTCAATACGAATGGATTACTGGAATAAACAGACAACTTGCTGGTAATTATTATTTATTTTCTTGTAAAACCAATATAAAAGGAAAGATTAAAGCCTACTCCGATTGATCATATTACGTAGCTTTAAGTCGCTAGAACGAGTATTCAATTAAATATTTGCATGCAACATAGTAAAGTTGAGTCACTGCCTTGGTCTGAAGTGTCCAGTGGGTTTTTAACGAACTGAAAACAATTTTTGAAACCATTCATCAATTTTAACCATGCAGCGCCTTTCCACATTATCCACTTGGGTGGCCGTGGCTCAAGTGGTAGTGTATTGGCTTCTAAATCGGAAGGTTCGGTGTTCGAATTCCAGCCTCGTCCGAAAAACATTCTTTTTCCAGGCAATTTAATTCTCGCAAGACGAATGGTTGCCTATAATACACCAAGTCCAATTACACTAATAATTTAGTCTCCCCACTAAATATTGGATGCCACCCAAGGAGCGAAATAACCACTGAGCCCAAAAATCTTTCTTTCTTTCTCTTTCCCATTTTCCTAAAATCTTAACACGTGATCAGGCATTTGAAGTTTATTAATACCCACTTGAGTGTTAAGTTCTTTAAAACAAAAAAATGCTTCCTGTAAAGGTGATTACACTTTAGCTAAAGGGCAACTAATTTGGTTCCAAATTAAAATTGATTAGCTGTCTGTATATTGGATTAGTGGCTCGATAGATATTTTATATTATTATCTTGACATTTGCTATGGGATCAATTCAGTGCTAACACACTCTTTTCATATTTATTTTCAAACTCCCTTCTTGTTGACTCAAAAAAAAAGTTATCTGCTTCTGTTCATTTTGAAGAGCCACATTCTTAAGTTACTAAAACTCAAAACATTAAACCATAATACACACTATAAATCTCGTTCACATATCCAAAACAGAAACTTTTAAATTACGAGTAAATACTTATCTCTATTTAATAACAACTTGAATTGCTAACTGAAAATAAAATTCAACTTAAACATTACCATTCATCAAAGGACTACCTTGAGGCTAAAATTAGACCCAAAGGCATTCGATGAGTTTATTGACACCAACTTGGGCGTAATTAAAATTGCACGCTATTCCAATGAAATTCACTTAAAAATTAAGTTCACATGTGAATTGGGATGACTCTGGAGCACAAAGCTACGAAGCATACACCATGAAGCACAGCCTTTCTACCCTCCAAGTGGAACTCTGCATGAACTCCCTCGACGATCTACTTTTCATTTTATTACACAATATAAGTAGCGGAAGCATTGACTGCCAGTTAGAGGAAGAGGAATCTCAGCACAGCAAACTAGGTCAGAAGTAACAGGCATCATCATAAGCCTCTCGTCTGTCTAACCAAGCCACCCTACCGGCTGCCTTCCTATCAGATATACGAGTATATATCATATATAGTATAAGGTAAGCAGCTTCCTCTCTCAACGCGCCATTGTTTCAGTTTTTAGAAAATAAATTGATATACTGCGCCGTAATTGTACTCACCAGGGGAGTGACATCCTGTCGCACTGCAAGTTCCTTTGATTGTGAGTAGGAGCCTAAAGCCATATCAGGATGTGGAACACGTTGTTGAAGGCGGGAAAATGGACGTTTTTTTTCTTCTTAATTTTACTCATTTTTCCCACTCGTACAGGCTTGAAGTGGAAAGAGTTTATCTCACATCTCAGGTTGATGTGAAAAGTCGGAGAAAGAAACAAAATTCGTCCTTAAAACATCAGTAATCGAGGAGGCGTGGACTTTACTGTACGGTACAGTATTATACCTCCGTTCCTTTTGAGGATTGTCCCATGTGCCAGGCATTCTTTCTGGCTTCGGCTGTGTAGTGAAAAATTAACAGCACCCCTGTGAATTCCATGGAAACCGTGAAAGCTGTGGAAATTGTGAACAAAAAATTCTTCTCTTTAGGGTGAAACTAGCGCAGAGATGCTTAAAGAGGCTTTGTAGTAGAACCTAAGCATTTGCGGTGCTTCGGGACTACATAACTTTTTCTTTTTCAAAATAACAAATAAATGCTAATTTAATGAATCCCTTGCCTGCACAAGGTGTTAATTTAATTTTCTTATATATGGGCTCTTTGAACTCTCACACATCACCCTCCATTCGGGAAAAATAAAAAAAAAAACTTTGAAATACATATTTCTACAATCCACAAGGGGATATTATCCTTAATCTGTTTGAAGATAAAAAAAAACTACTCTTCTCGGTCGTGCGAGCTAATCTCGGTGGGTAGTAAAATTCAGATGGCCGTAAAAGGAGCAAGGACGTTCCTTCAACTTATTAAAACAAATTAAATTTTAATGCATACGAGGTGAGATACTCGTACGTACGTGTCTGCAAAAATTCGCATGTTTCAACGATGGCTTTATGTGTGCGATACGTTTATGTCAAATACACCCCATGGGGTACTTTGAATATGCGCTTCATATGTTCAGCCTTAAGGCAGAAAACACAAGGTCGTTGAAGTGTTTCTTTTAATGCTCATCACAAGCCAGAAAGAAGATTAAAGGGATTTTTTTCAAGTGGTAGAATTTAAGGTTTTCGAAAACTTGGATCTTAAATTGTTGATCTCTATTAAGTAGCTCGTCTAATACATACGAGTATGTAGATGTATAAGACCTTTTTGTTGCAATATGATTTTTTATAGTTTCCAAATTATTTGCAATAGAGACAGGAATTGAATGGGAAGCATTATTCCAGCAGATTAAGATAAAAGCAAAGAAAATACTAAGGAAGTAAAAAGGAGAACTCCATTCCAGACGAATACGTCTTCATACCAAGATGCAAAGAGCAATGGTTGGCAATCCCTCGTAAACTGAATGTTTTATTGATTATTGATCTGGACTAGACATCGAAGAAAATCAATGAATATTACAAAATCGTGCCACATCAGTTTGCTGTTCGTGCTTTACTCTTATAGAATTTAAAAAAAAAACGGAAAGCACTACAGAGGTGGAATTCTGATGTCATTTGACAACGCTACCAACCCATATAAGATTTAAATAATTTGGCAGGCCCTCCACCTGCTCCAGAGCCTTGTTTATTATATCATATATATGATAGTTGTGGAATATACTCCATTTCCAATGGTCCACTATTAGTCTTTAGAAATGTTCGTGTATGTCATAGGCAAGCATTGTTCTTTTTTTTTTGGTAAAACCTTTGATATTCTTCTCCGTGGAATCGATCAATCCCTTTTCTGTTTTCTTCTTTCCAAGGAGACGATGTTCCTCTCATCACCTTTACTCATAGACCTCACGAGCAGCTCCCGTTCTACTTTGCGCGCCTTTATTTCACTTGAATGCCAAACCAAGGGTTTCACTCCAGTTGTTGATTGAACAACTCTGATGCGGTGTCTCTAACGTCTTCCGGTTATTCTGTGCTTAGCGGCAGGCAATGTGGTGAATCTGGTTGATAGTTTTTTGACCAAGTCAATTTGTGAATGTTGAGGTGTGTGGTAAAAGGTACTAACTATGCTAACATAACAAAGATAATCTCCTTTTCTAATGTCGCGTTAAATTTGTCAAGGGCGATCATAACACAATTCTCCAGATTTCATAAAAGTTTTGTCGAGGAGGGCGTGGAAACAAATTCTGTCAAAGTCGTCCTTTTCAGTTGTGGAGCCGGGAGCGCTCATCTGGTGACGAAACAAGCGCTGCTTCTGTTCTTTATTTATATAAATCACCATAGTCGATGCCACAGTTTTACATCCTTTGTTCCTTGGTCGATACCGTCTCACAACTTAACTTCCTGATAGGGAAGATCTTAGCATTCACACCGAAAATCGAAAATGAAAATTGTGTGATATCTTTACGTTTCAAGATGTCTAAAATGTTTTTGGACAATTTTTAAGAAAACATCTGTATGTGTGTGTCGATTTTTCTGCTCCACTGTAACTCACGAACGAATAGTGCTTTTTAAATAGAAGTATGTTTCGAAATGTTTGCAGTACTAATCAAAATCTATTAACATACGAGTAGCACACATTTAAACAAAATCTGAAAAAAAACAAAATTGGGCCAGAACTATCTGAGTTATGTAAGCAATAATAATAATTTCTAGAACCGTGAATGAAGTACAACGTTCAATTTTGTTATATGTACCTGCTCATATCTTTTTAATTAAATCTAATTATTTTCTCTTTAAATAGAACAAGACTGCATGTTTCATAAAAGGAGATACTTGTACATCACTGAAACATCTTTTATTTTAAAGCCTAAAATCATGGCTAGCAAAACTAATTACAAGTTTTACAAAATACTGGATACAGACCAAGAGCTAATGTTCCAAAATAAACTGGATTACGTATTAAAAGAAATATATTCAGCTAAAATCATTAACTGAAGCTTCTGGCTAAAGTCCTCTAGCTTTTTTCCAATTCACTTCAAGTATGTATTAAACTCTTTCTTGCTCGTCTGAGAGGGGAGAAAAAACCACTTGCCACACCTTTTTTTTGGAACTTTACAAAAACATTTCAAGCTAAATAGGTCAAGCTTAACCTGTCTATTGACCGTTTTCGTATTATAATGAATTGTCTCAAATTCCAAGAGAATATGAACTATCAAAAACCATTGGAAAATACTATGAGTTCTCTGAATCAGGAAGTTATCGGCGTGACCCATCGGTCACACCCACTTCGGCTAGTTTTGGCTGCGTTTGACCTGTTAAATGTCCAAATATTCCAAGTGCATAGTTGTCAATAGTAAGTCTCTTCACAACATATAGAGCTTCACGGGGCTGGGCAGCTACCCTGACGGTGCTGCCTATATACTCCTATACTAGGAGGTAGAATCCTTGAAAGGATTGTACCAGCAGCTTATTGCATCGTTATGGGCGCTGCTGTTGTTCCTCTATCTTCTCTGTCACCATCTCTATTTCGGAAACATGCCTAGATGCCGAAAAATCCTGACACATCGTGAGCCGAGTTTGTCGAAATAGCTCACATTAGTGCATCTGTCTCTCCGACGTCAGATTGAGTGGATCCTAGCTTTATCTGGATGATGCACTGGTGGTGCTTGTCTGAAGCCATTTACCTACTCCTTCCTCAACCTCAGCTTGGACCTGTATATGTTGGAGATTTCGCCAAAATATAAAAGCGCAAAGCAGGCTAAAATTATCATTCTGGAGTATTTAATTCAGATTGTGTATTATCTCATAAAATTTGAATATTATATAAAAGCAATTGATGGTGTTCATACTAAATTTGAAGAGCCCAACACGAGAGGCCGTGAAACAAATGGTTGTGTATTGGCATTCCAAGCGGACTGACAGAGACTTCGGACTAAATAATGCCATGTGAAAGTGTGGATAAGATATAATAAGAAATTAAAAAGCCGTTGAATGCAAATAACTTTATTTTCCTTTCTATCATTTTTCCAATCTTAACACATTCAACGCATTTCAAGGGTATTCATATCATCTTTAGGGTTAAGTCGCTTGAAAGAAAAAAAATACTCCCTTGGAAAGGCGAAAGTGTGAAGCATACTCATATACGAATATTATGCGATAGTATGTTTTACATACATAACATCTGATAACAAAGCTATAAACAGACAAAGAACAGTCTTATTAATTACTTCTGTTTGTTGTCTGTTCTGTCTGTTGATGAATGTTTGATATAATAGACCTGGAGCATAACCAACCAACAAGATTCTTTCCCTCGTTAATTTCACTCCGGATTCTGTAGCTAATTTATACGTTATTATTTGCATCCTATACCACTTCATGCGTAAAGTATAGCCCATATATATAATATCCCACAGCAAAGATATTACAGACACTCCCTTCCATCTTTTGAATTAAGAAGCACAGACGGAAACATGTATAATGAAATGTAATACAAGGATCCAAAAGTAAGAGCAACATTTAATGAAGCAAAAATGTTGCTGAAGCAAACTAAAAGGGATATCATGAATAAACCGACTGTTCTACCCGTGATATATGATGAAGATGACTACCATGACGATGAAGACATAGAACGACGTTGAACGATACAGATGATGAGGATGAGAATGGGGACATACTCGTAGCTAGAAGGATGCCTTAGTTAACCAAAGCACATAAGACCAAATCAATTTTTCTAAGTACTCTAGACGATATGAACGACATAAAAGATTTCTGCATGAGGTATCATCTTCAGGCGGGCAAAATTCTATTCCACAGAAACATTACGCATGGAAGAGAACGACGAAGAAGACATTAGGATGCAACGAGATGTTGTATGATGTATGTTTCAGAATAAACTTGAGCACATTGCCTTCAATTTCGAGTGAAGGTTACAGGATAATCATAGGAGGAGAGGTTTGAAAATTGAAATTATATTCAAATTTGCTGTAGAGTTTTGATATTATTGGTGTTTCCAAAACAACCAAATACAATATACTCGAAATGATAGATCAGGTGCTTCAAGGACATTCCACAATATTGACGGATACCAATTTCCCAGAAAATATATATTTTCTGTTCACGAACTCAAATTAACAAAGGTCTCTTATTACCTAAAGTATCAATAAAATGAAGATAAACAGAGGACTTTGTTGTGAATTAGTTTCCATCTAATATTGAAATTAAGTAACGCCTTTCCGAAATGGACTTGGCCGGGAGATAGAATAGAAGAAAATCGTCAATTCGACATGGTAGAAAGATTTTCTAATTGCAATGAATAATTCCCAAGCAATAAAACTCAAAATGGCTCATCTGATTAAAGTGTTTAATCATTTCTCTTCCTTTACAGGAAATTCTACGAAATTCATCTTTGAGTACGGACACTTGGATACAAATATAGCATGATGAATAGAAATTTCGAAAGTTAAAGGGAAAGAGATTCATAATTATTGAAGCTGTTGCAAAATTAAGTTAAGTACATTGTCTATTGTACACAGGAAAAGTAAGGTCATGCGTGAGGGCTCGTAAATTGATGTTTTCCTGGCGGAGATTGTAAATCTTTAAATTTTTAAATATAGGGGAAAGTCATGTACCTTGGAACGATTGTACCTCGGAACGATTGCTGTTTTTTTAATTTTTATCTTATTCTAAGAAAGAGGTTCCACAACGTCTGAAGGGCATTCATGTTGCAGCTTGTTTCGTTCTGTCATCATACTCGGTTAGCGACGGACGTGCAAAAAAACAAGAAAATCCGGTTTTCGCACACTAAAAGTTTTTTTTCAACCATTTTTGGGAAACGTGTAGTACAGCTGAGAGCAGCTGGAATCGAATTATTGCGCTTTTAGTGAATAAGGCATAGTATTGTGTTGGTGAATAATAAAACGGTAAGCCCGATTTAGTGCGAATTTAAAAGATTAAAGTGATTAAAGAAGAAATATCGATGTTTTGTACCTTGGAACGGCACTTGAATTGTACCTTGGACCGTTCCAAGGTACAATCACATTACTAAAAACAAAATGAGATTTTATTTCGCCATGACTCATCTACGTTTTTTTTTTCATTGCCGCAGTCTGAATATGCCTCGCAGCAAGGAAGGTGTTAAAAGAACTCCTTTGGATGAAAATGCCTTACAGGAAGCTATCAACGATGTTCTCTACAATAAGGAAACAATCGGCAGAGCTGCAAAAGACCACGGTATTTCCAAAACAACTTTGTTTCGTCATCTTCAAATGCATCGGAAATCTGGCGATGCAACGTTCAAATACCATTCAGAAATTGCACACAAAAAAGTGCTTAATGATGAAGAAGAACTTGCCTTGGTTGAATACCTTACCACAGCAGCAAAGCTGCAGTATGGATTATCGAAAATTGATACAACCAAATTGGCCTTTAGTTTTGAAAAAGCAAATGGAAAAATTCTTCCGGAGTCGTGGATAAAGAACGAAGCAGCTGGCAAAGAGTGGATGATTGGCTTTCTTAAACGGCACCAAACTTTATCACTCAGAAAGCCAGAGTCGACCAGTCTTTCCAGATCAACCAGTTTTAACCGCTGCAATGTGGGACAATTTTTTACCAATTTGGAAGATTGCTATTCCCGTTTTAAATTTTACCCAAGTAGAATTTACAATCTTGACGAAACTGGAAATTCAACGGTTCACGTCCCACCGAAAGTTTTAGCTGCCAAAGGTGAAAAACAAATAGGAAGCATGACCTCGGGAGAAAGAGGAATAAATGTCACTATGGTCGCGGCTATTAATGCAATAGGAAATCATGTTCCGCCGATGTTGATATTCCCCAGAGTTCATTTCAAGGAACATATGCTTAAGGGTGCTCCAGCAGGGTGTATTGGTGGTGCTAATCTTTCCGGCTGGTCAAACGAGCAACTGTTTATTGAGTTCTTCGTACATTTTATAGCACATTCAAAGCCAACACCAGATGAAAAAGTTTTGCTTATAATGGACAACCATGATAGCCACATATCTCTGCAGGCCATTGATCTCGCCAGAAAACATGGAGTTGTTCTTTTGACTCTGCCGCCGCATACTTCCCACAAAATGCAGCCTCTGGATAGAACGGTATTTGGACCGTATAAAACTTACTACAACAAAGCCGCAAGTGAATGGATGCTGAACAACCCAGGAAAACCAATGTCAATTTACAATGTAGCACAAATTGTCGGCCAGGCTTATCCGAAAGCATTCAATCAGCAAAACATCGTTAAAGGATTTGAAGTAACAGGGATATATCCCTTCAATCACGATATTTTCAACGAAGATGAATTCCTTAGTAGCTTCGTAACGGTTCGACCATGTCCTGAAAAACCAGCTGCTATGCCCACCGAAAATGCAAATGACCTTATAATTGCAGATTAACAAAGACCAGGAACATCCACAGCGACCTCTGCAGTATTGGTTCCTTCGATAAATTTCGTATCACCAGAGCAAATAAGGCCATTTCCAAAAGCTGCACCAAGAAAGGATCCTATTGCACGTGGAAGAAAGAGGGGAAGAACTAGGATTCTTACGGACACTCCTGAGAAGGAAGAAATTGCTACAGGAAGCTCGAAAGTCAAGACCACTAAAAAGCCAAATTCAGCGAAGAAAAGAGTTTTGAACGAGTCCTCAGACGATGATGAAACTTTTGAGCTGCCAGTGATTCCACGAATTCCTAAATTCAGACATGCGAAAGCAAACACCACGCCAATAGAAAATAGGAGCGACGAGGACTTCAGTGGTGATGATGAAATGACCATCGAAGAAATTTTCCAGTTAGCAAGAGGGAAGAAGGTTTAAGAACGAAATTTTCTTGTGTATGTCAACCTGAATTTCTACAATTTATTTTTACTAATTTTTTATTTTTTGTTGTTTTGTTTTTAACTTAATTTTAAATAATAAAGCTGGAGTTATGTTTGTTTTCTAAAGATCTGAGACTTTTATCTCAACCGTACCAAGGTACACACCCCCTTGTTCCAAGGTACACTACCTAAGTGTACCTTGGAACGATGGCAAACTTAATTAATTTTAATGTTTTACTTAAAAACTATGCACTTCAACAATAAGTTCAAACCTTTTTTAGGGAGATAATATGTTTTTGTTGCTGCGTGAATTCTTTTTTTTAGCACAGGTTAAGAAGTAAAAGAGAAAAATGCTAGATTATTGAAATCGTTCCGAGGTACACGACCTTCCCCTACAAAAAGATGTTGAGATATGCTCATTAGGGTGGAGTGAAAATGTATTTAGAATTTTTTCTTTGTTTTTTTATACTATCATAGTGGTAAAAGCTGCCTATGGATGAGCAAGTGAAGTAAGTTAAATATCATATAAGTATTATAATGGTTTGAGGTGCCCCGAAATGAAAGAATTTTGAAAACAGTATAATTTCATTCATTATTGACAGCCTCATTCAGATGGACAGTACATATATAAACTTTACAATGTATCGGCATTGTATTTTTCATGTTGTTTAAAACCTATATTTTTATGTTATAATAAAAAATATATATAAAAACAAAAATAAATCAACAATTTTGCAATAAAACTGCGATTTATATTTATGATTCAGTCACGTTCGGAACTTTATGCACGGAAGTTGTTTCAGTGTACGGTCCTAACGAAAAAAGAAAAGTTAAAAACAAGCAAAATTCCCAAAAGCGTACTTGACTCAAGTCAAGTGGGACTTTGCACGCAGGCAGCGCAACAGGTTAACACAATGTTATAATTGTCAAACGTACGGGCATGGCGAGAAGAATTGCCACGTAAAAACCCACTGTGCCAAATGCGCGAGTTATGTATAAGTCAGCATATTTGAACTCAAGTATACAAAATATTTTGAAAGATATTGGAACCAGTAGATATTAAGTTACAGAAATTTTCCCAGACTTTTTCCGCTGATCACATGCATTTGCATACCTGTGAGAATGCAGAAAAAGCTGAGTAAACAATTGATAGAGTATAAGTAGACGTAAGAGAGCATTCTGAAGGTTGTTCGTTATTAACCTTGCTAGTAAAACGTGTAAAAAACTCATAAGTGAAATAAAGTTTTTCTTTCATAAATGAAATAAAGTTTTTTTTTATCGATATAAATAAAAGATTATTTATTTGGGGCAGTCGGTAGGATAATTCTATGAAATTATCCAGTGATAACGAATCAGTACACAGCGTGAAAATAGTGAAATAATTATTAAACGCTAGTGAAATAAAATCGAAAAAAAAAACAGTGTTCTAATTTGCATTTTGCCGCTTATGGACAATCTCCAGCTAGGATAAAAGTGTAAAAGAATCTGTGTGAAAAAAATTATGAAGAAAGACAAAACAAGATTTTACAACAATAATAGACGGGGATTGAACGAACCAACAATGGAAGAATTAGCAGCCGAATTGCAACAAAAGAACCAACAGTTGGAACAATTAGCCGCTGCATTCCAAGCTTTACAGGCCAGAACAGCATCTCGAGAAAATACAGAAAAAGTATTACGAAAAGTAAAGCATATGTCAACATTCACCGGACAAGGTAAAATAACCATCAATTCATTTATAAGTAGTATAGAGTACTACTTATCAGGAGTCGAAGAAGAAAACTTGAAGAAATGTATGGTGAAGGCAATTTTTTCCGAAAAAATACAAGGAGAAGCAAAAAACACGATCATAAATCTACCACAACCGGATAATTGGGAACTAATAAAGGGAACACTCAAACTTCGATATAGACCAGATGTGGAGCCATCCGATATATATAAAAGGATCACCAACCTCAAAGTGTCCAATGTAAGTGAATTATCTAGTGAAATTCAAAACATAAAATATAAAACAGATGAGCTTAGGGTTTATTATAAAGAAGACAAAAGTATTGATTTAAGAAGTGTAGAAAGTCTCCTAGTACATACAGTGAAAGAAATGACACAAGGTGTCCTTTTAGATAAAATATATGATAAAACCGATTTAGGTGAAATAATTTCAACTATGAGAAAAAGAAGATTTGAGGACTCATGCATTAGGTATGAATTTAGAAAACAAAAACATAATAAATCCAATACCCCAAAACAAGAAAGTAAAAATAGTAATCGAAGACATGACAACCAAGAACAGGGAACTAGAAATTTAGGACATCATAAAAAAGATTACCAAGTACCAGGGAAATTCAGGACAAAACCGACAATACCATAATTCAGGACAATCTAGACAAAACTATAATTCAGACCAGAGACGACAATACAATCAAAACTCACATAGACCTGAACCCATGGAGATAGGGAATATGCAAAATAGATTGCAAACTAATAATAACGAAATGCAATCATCAGAGTTAGACAATTTGAGCAACCATTCGGGCCAATATCGCCACCAACCAAATGATTCTCAACAAAGAGCAGAATCACCAAGTCCTAGTGACTATAAACAAAGCAAAGCTGATGAATACACTTCGGAAGTAAATAATGCACATTTTTTTTGGAATTAGCCTCGGACGATCTACCACAAATTCATTTAACCATTAATAAAAACAAATATTTAGCTTTAGTAGATACAGGTTCAACTCTAAGTATAATTGACGACAGATTAGATGAATTTACTAAAATTCCTATTAAACCAATATATTTTACAACAGTTACTGGTAAAGATAGTATAAAATTTGAGGTACATACACCTGTACCTGAGGAATTAAGGGCTCCTCTTAATGCTCGAATAAGATGGAAAGTAAAAAGACTTTGTAATAGAACGTACCAATTTATAATTGGTACGGATTTATTAAACAACTTAAATACTTTAATAAACCTGGATGAAAGAACCATCAACTTAAATAATCAAAGTTTAAAGTTTGTTAATCATCCATATACAGTGAATAATGTATGTTCACTGGAACCCCTTGATAACTATACAAAACACATCAATACTGATCATTTAAATGAAGAAGAACGACAAGAAGTCGAAAAGCTAATGAAAAGATTTGAGAACTTATTCTTTAAAGAGGGAGATAGACTTACTAGCACCCCAGAAATAGAACACGAAATAGTCACAACAACAGATCAACAAATCAACGCCAAACTATATACGAGGGGCGTTCAACATATTCTCGGTATCGGGGAGAAGCTGTGGTTGTGTATATAAATTGACTTATTTATCAAGTAATACTATTATTTTAGTGCATTCATGTAAAATTTCATATAAATGTGATTATTAATTCGCGTTTTATCTCTAGTTAAACAGAATCATAATGGCAACTGAGACGATGATGGTGAAAATTGAGCATCGCGCTGTAATTAAATTTCTCACTAAGCAAGGAAAAAGTCAAAAAACTATTCATGCAGAGATGGTGGCTGTTTACCAGGGTTCCACACCTTCATTATCAACTGTGCAAAGGTGGTCAAGTGAGTTCAAGAGAGGCAGAGAGAGCATTGAAGACGACCCCCGCTCCGCCGCCCCGGCTACTGCTTGTACGGGAGAAAGCATCAAAGAAGTCGAAAAACTTGTTCTTGAGGATGCCCGAATAAAGGTGAAAATGATGGCAGAGATCACCAAGCTTTCAATTGGTACCATTCACACTATTCTTCATGACCATCTTAACCTTTCAAAGGTCAGTGCAAGGTGGGTGCCACGAATGCTCACAGCGCCTCAGAAAAAAGTGAGAATCGCATGCTGTAGAGAGCTTTTGGAGATGTGTAGTGAGAACGCGGACGGTGTTATGGATCGAATTGTTACTGAGGACGAAACATGGGTCCACCACTATGACCCTGAAAGAAAACAAGAGTCCATGCAGTGGCATAAAAAAGGAACAGACCCCCCGAAGAAGTTCAAAGTCACTGCGTCTGCCGGGAAGCTCATGGCCACAGTTTTTTGGGACTCAAAGGGAATCTTGCTCATTGAGTACAAAAAAAAAGGTGAAACCATCAACGCCACATCCTACGCTTCCACTTTGCATAATTTGCGGTAGGAAATTAAAAAGAAAAGACGGGGTAAACTCGCAGCGGGTGTGTTGCTTCTTCATGACAACGCTCCTGTTCACACGGCGCGAGTTTCCAAGGCTGCTGGCGAGATTGTGGTTTCGAAGAAATCCAACACTCACCCTATAGTCCAGACCTTGCCCCTAGTGATTATTTCCTGTTTCCGGATTTGAAAAAATGTCTTCGTGGAAAAAGATTTTCGGATGATGAAGAACTCAAGTCGGCAATAAATGGGTATTTTGCAGAGAAAGAGGAAATTTATTTTTTTGAGAGTTTAAAAAAGCTTATCTCAAGATGTAACAAATGCATTGATGTTAGGGGAGATTATACTGAAAAATAAAAACAATTTAAATTGAATTCGCATTTTCCTTCATATCGATACCGAGAATATATTGAACGCCCCTCGTAGGTATCCACCTCAACATGAGGCGGAGGTACGTAAACAAATCCAAGAAATGGAGGAACAAGGAATTATAAGGAAGAGTAATTCCAACTATTCCAGTCCACTTATAGTTGTTCCTAAGAAAATGGACAACTCAGGTAAAAAAAAGTTCAGAATTGTGGTTGATTACAGGAAACTGAATGCTGTTACCGTTGACGACAAGTTTCCACTACCTAACATTGATTCAATTCTGGATAAGTTAGGTAAGGCTCAATATTTTACAACGTTGGATCTTGCTAAGGGATACCATCAGGGGCTAATTAAAGAACAAGACAGAAAAAAACAGCTTTTGTCACCCCTCACGGTTTATATGAGTTCATCAGAATGCCATTCGGTTTGAAGAATGCCCCAGCGACATTCCAAAGACTCATGAATGATATTCTGAGAGATTACATAAATAAAACTTGTGCAGTATACCTTGACGATATACTAATTTTTAGTACCACATTAAAGGAGCATATTAAATCATTAACCGATATATTTAATGTATTGAAATCAAAACAATTAAAAATCCAAATCGACAAGTGTAATTTTATGAAGAAAGAGACAGAATTCTTAGGACACATCCTAACAAACGAGGGTTTAAAACCAAATCCTGAAAAAATAGCGGTAATCCAAAAGTTAAAGCTACCCACAACACAAAAAGAAATAAAAAGTTTCCTTGGTATCACAGGATACTACAGGAAATTTATTAAAAACTATGCTAAAATAGCACAGCCTATCACCAAATACTTAAAGAAAAATAGCAAAATTAAGATAAACGACCCTAATTATATTGAAGCCTTTGAAAAGCTTAAAATTCTTATAACCAGTCATCCAATTTTAAAATATCCTAATTTTCAAAACAAATTTTGTCTAACAACAGACGCTTCTAACTATGCAATAGGAGCAGTCTTATCTCAGGAGGGACACCCTGTATGCTTCGCGTCGAGAACCCTGAATAATCACGAAAAGAACTATTCAGCCACGGACAAAGAATTTCTTGCAATTATGTGGTCTGTAAACTACTTTAGACCATATCTTTATGGAAATAGATTTAAAATTTGTACAGATCACCAACCGATTAAATTTTTGCATGCCAAATACAAAGGTAAGGATCTTTCCCCCAGACATCAAAGATGGCTCTTAAAGCTAGGAGAATATCAATTCGAAATTGAATATTTGAAAGGAAAAGAAAACAGAGTAGCTGATTTTCTGAGTAGAATTAAACCCAACGAGGACGTTACTCATAATAAGGAAGAAGAAGAACAATCCCACAGTACAGACAATTTTTCACTTGAATGTAATGAAAATGACTCAATATCCGATTTTGTATTTAATATGGAAAACAATAATTCAGATGAGACGATTCATTCAGCAGACGAAGAACTCATGGATCACATACCAATCAAAGAAGAAATAGTGAACAAATACAAAACTCAAATAATTCTAACTAACAACAAAACCCAAGAAATTGAAACCATCCATGGAAAACGAATAATATACATAGCAAAATATGACTTTGATAGATTAACCGATATCTTTAAACAAATTATAACGAAAGGAAAAATAGGTATTTTTTCAGAACTACCAGATCAACAATATAACGTAGTTCAGGAAAAGTTAAGAGAAATGTTTTCAGACGATAGCCAAATTAAATTTGTTAAATGTTCTTTTAGAGCGCAGGATATCAAAACAGAAGAAGAAATAGTAAAACAAATATCACTCTATCATGTGAAGGAAAGTTTACATTCAGGAATTCAAGAAACTTACAGTGCTATTAAACACAAAATTTATTATCCTAAATTACAAGAAATAATTCAAATAGTTATAAACCAATGTGAGATATGCCAACAAGTTAAATACGATAGAAAACCAATAAAAACAAAATTTCAATTAACTGAAACAGCAACAGATCTTAATCAAATAATTCATTTAGATACATTTGTCATAATGAAGTGTAGTTTTCTAACAATTATCGACAAGTTTTCGAAATTTGGATTAGCGTACTATCTTTCAGACAGGAACCATATTACAATAGTAGAGGAATTAGAGAATCACTTCGCTAAAGTAGGGAAACCTAAAAAGGTTATAGCTGATAACGAATTCAAATCAATCCACATCAAAGAATTCTTACAAGAGGAAGATGTAGAAATACATTTTACCAAACCAAATAGCCACACCGGGAATTCTGATATTGAACGATTTCATAACACCATATTAGAAAAATATAGAATTTTAAAATTAAATAAACAAAACATCAATTAAAAGATTAATAACAAAGGCCATACGAAACTATAATGAGAGAATACATTCCACAATTAAAACAACTCCCAGCGAAGTTCAATTTAAGAGAATAGATTTTGAAAAGGTAAGACAAAACTTAAGGTCAACAAAAGAAAAGAATATTAAAAAGGCCAACGAAAATCGCGAAGATTACATTGAAGAGAGATCCACAGGATTTATAAAAAACTATAAGGCAGTTAGGCATAAACATCAACCTAAATTTAAGCGTAGTAAATTAGCAAACGTTCATACCACTAATATTAAACGTCAACCTAAATTTTCAGCTCTTCACGATGACATTGTTAATAATTGACTAATAACGCCAACTAACGGACTCTTACGTATATACGACATAAAGGAACAAACAGGATTTACTCAAATTAAACTTAATGACGTAGACATAGTCGTTAAGACAGACATTATCATTCACATGATCAAACCACAAGACATAATAAATTTATTAAATGGCATAGCATTAAATATAGACAGCCTTGACGTACAACACAAAGAACTACTTAAAACAGAACTCATACATTTAACAAATATAGTAAAAACAATTATTCCGAGAGATAATAGAAAGAGAAGAGGTTTAATTAACATTGTAGGAAAAGCATCAAAGTGGCTACACTAGACGAAGAAGATAGAATAGACATTGAAAACCACCTTAGAAATATAGAAATCAATAACCATAATTCAATTAGTAATTTAAACCAGCAAATTGTAATAAATGATAGTTTTAACAGAACATTTAGACAGCTTAAAGATATTATTAAGAAAGACAGGGAAATAATTTTGCGACAATTAAATAATGTATCCAGTCGAACAATTGAACAGAATTTCTTTTTTGATCAGCTTTTTAAAGTACAACTATTAAAAGAAAAAATAGAGCACATACAAGATAACGTAGCATCAGCAAGACAGGAAATAATTCATCCTAACATCTTAACAGATGAGGAGATACAAAAATATAATATAGATTTGAATAAGATAAAATGTTTGTGCGGGTACAAATGATAGAACTTATTCTTTTCAATACAAATCCCTTTATTCAGTACAGTTACAATTCACTATTTAATTCTTTCTCTCAGTACAATTCAATTTCTCAACCACTTATACTTTTCTTATCTTTTACTTAAACCACTTAATCACTTCTCCTAATTAACACTTCAAATTACACTTTTGAACTGATTTGCATACCTTTGGGATGCTGGTATTTATACTCGAATGACATACTTCGAGAACAATCCTCGCCATCCAGCGTCCCATACAATTTCCAATTAGCTAGAAAATTCGATTCCACTCTCCAGTAGTTGACTTTGTTATTCCAATATCGAAATCTTCTGGTCTTCGACATTTTCTGCTAGATGTCGCTGCTCACATTTAAGTGGTTATCACAATAGATTTGAATAAGATGAAAAATATTAAATTAGGTAGTACTAAATATAGGAATGATACTCTTATATTTGCAATAAAGATCCCAAAAGAATTTAAACAGATTCCACTAAAAATAATAGTACCGATTACAAACAAAAATGGTAAAGAAATCGATTGTTCTAAAGAAAAGGTAGTTGAATATAATAAAGTCAATTATAAGTATGAAGAATTTAAATATCTTAATGAATTAAGCATAAGTAAACACTGTATTTTTGAAGAAAATTGTAAATTAATTAGAAACAACCAAACTGAAATCATATTAATAGATGAAGAAACCATTTTAATAAAGAATGCAAATAATTTAAACATAAGTCAAAATTGCGACAACAGAGATTTAAATGTAACTGGAAACGTGTTAATACATTTTAATAATTGTAAAATAGAAATTTTAGACCATTATTTGTCAAACATAAAAGAGAGTTTCCAAGAGCGATTTTATTATCCAATGTACAAAAATTTTACAAATTTTACTGATAAAATAACTTTAGATGAAATTATATTTGAAAATGAAAATAATCTTAATAAAATAAAAGAATTACAATACCATAAGAATGTTTCATATACACTTAATTTTAGCTTTGTCATAATTTTAATTGTTTTAGTAACCATAGTTCTTATATCTTTCAAAATACAGCAATCTGTTAATGTCAAAGTAAAAAACAAAATTCAGGAGAATTTTAAAGTAAAGGACGGAGAAGTTATGTATAAGTCAGCATATTTGAACTCAAGTATACAAAATATTTTGAAAGATATTGGAACCAGTAGATATTAAGTTACAGAAATGTTCCCAGACTTTTTCCGCTGATCACATGCATTTGCATACCTGTGAGAATGCAGAAAAAGCTGAGTAAACAATTGATAGAGTATAAGTAGACGTAAGAGAGCATTCTGAAGGTTGTTCGTTATTAACCTTGCTAGTAAAACGTGTAAAAAACTCATAAGTGAAATAAAGTTTTTCTTTCATAAATGAAATAAAGTTTTTTTTTATCGATATAAATAAAAGATTATTTATTTCGCGGGGAGTCACAAGACGAGTGAGTGTGATTCCAACACCATTCTTTGCAAGAACTGTAAGGGAAATCATAAATCCAACGATCCGTCATGTGTGAGCCGTTTGAGCTTTACCGAAATGAAGCATAAGCTTTCAACAAAAAACAATATGCTTCGTTCGAAAAACAAAACGTTAACATTTAAAATCAACTCTACGGATAGTCCTGCTCTTCCAGCGCATCACAATACAACTGTCACCAAAGTACCTCAACGAACCGGTAGATAACCGCAACACGTCTAATGTTTGGTCAAACAATAACCTTATCGGTAATAAGACAAGCGAGCTGCTTTTTTCTATGGATGAGATTAATGCACTCACAACAAAGATGTTAACGTTACTTGGTAAATGCACAACTAAGGCTGAGCAATTTAGTGTTACAAGCCAATTAGCTATTAAGTATGTATATAAGTCAAAATGAGTAATCGTAGTCCAAAAATAATTTGTTGGAATGCTAGAGGCATTAGAATAAAAAATTGGAATTATATGCTTTTTTTGTCAAATATAATATTGATGTCGGGTTATAACGGAAACTTGGCTAGATTCAAATATTAATATATAATATATCGAACCCTATGTATATTTGTTATTGCCTTGACAGAGAAGAGAGAAGAGGAGGTGGGATTGCAGTTATAGTCAAGCGTTCAATCCAACATAAAGCTCTACCAATTATTGGAACCAAGAGCATTGAAAACATCGGAATTGAGGTTTCTTTTGTAAATGGTTCGCCATTAAAAATATACAGTGCTTATTTTCCGGGTGGGTCTTCTTCACGGCAGAGACGCGAGAACCTTCGTCACGATATAAGGAAATTCATCAATACCAACGATACTTATTTAGTAGGGGGGATTTTAATAGTCGGCATAGAAACTGGGAAATGGCGAACTCTTGGGGTAATACTCCTGTTGACCTCAATTCCAGCCACCCTTTTGATATTCGTTACCCTCCCCTCCAACTTATTTTCCATCAAGTAGAAAGAACAATCCATCGACTTTGGATCTGTTCTTTGCCGACAGGACTGAACGAACGAAATATTTCTCACATCGCTTAAGTTATGGAACGAGATTGTAAAATTACTATTGATAGCTTTAGAAATAAATGTTGGAACCAAAAGCTACAGGTTCTGGAAAAAGGCAGTAAACCATTCTGGAACATAATTAAAGTTATAAAAAAAAGAAATGTACACATACCTGCATTTGAAATAGGGAATTCAATATTGATCTCAAATACGGATAAAGCGAACGCCCTGGCCATAGAATTTGCTCATAACCATTTGATCACCAATAAAATCGCATCTTCACCCATTATTAAATTTTCAGTTGAACAGTCTATTGGTATTCTCAATTCGTACATTTACAACAGGAACTCTAACGTGTATCTAAAGATGAAGTTGAAATGGTTGTAGCAAATTTAAAAACACGTAAAGTTTCTGGCTTTGATGGGATTAAAAATGTCTCAAACATCTTCCTAACGCGGGAATTAAATATCTCCAACGTCTATTTAATGATTGCTTTCTACGTGGGTTCTTTCCGAATGCTTGGAGAAATGCCAAAGTTGTATCCGTCTTAAAACCTGGTAAAGACCCGAATGTCACTTCCAGCTATAGGCCAATAAGTCTGTTAAGTTGTCTTAGTAAATGTTTTGAAAAAATAATTAAAAATAAAATCGTTGCCTTCATGGAAGCGAACATCATTCTACCCAGAGAACATTTTGGTTTCAGGCCTTTTAGTAGCACAGTTCATCAAGTACATCGCATTACGAAAAATATAAAAAATGAATTTACAACAGCAAAAAACACTGACTTAATATTACTAGATGCCGAAAAAGCATTTGACTCTGTTTGGCATTAAGCTTTGTTGCATAAAATGATAAGATACAACTTCCCTTTGTCCATTGTAAAAATAATGCAGTCCTTTTTGGCGTGTCGTAGCTTTAGGGTCTCCGTAAATAGGTCACTATCAAGGGCAAACCAATTGAAAGGTGGAGTACCGCAAGGATCAGTACTTGGCCCAATTTTATTTAATTTATACACCTCTGACTTTCCTATACTTACCAACTCAAATTTTCCCTTATTCGCGGACGATATGTGCATCTACTCGTCTAATGCAATCGGTTATAATATTGTAACCAATTTGCAATCCTCATTAAACATAGTCCAATAACACTACAATATAATAATTGGAAGATTAAAATAAATGCTTCTAAGACTCAGGCTCTCTTTTTTACTCGAAAAAGAAAAGTCTGTTTCCTTCCAAGCCACAATCTTTCCCTTAATGGCAATCACATTGAATGGAGATCGAGTGCCAAGTATCTTGAGATCTATTTGGATACACGACTGACTTTTAAGCTACATATTCAAGAAACAATAAGAAAAATTAATATTACCACCAGAACACTACATCCGTTTATCTGTAGGAACTCTAAAATGAGCAACGAAAACAAGATTTCAATTTATAAAGCCATTTTTCAATCAATAATCTTTCATGGGTGTCCTGTCTGGGGAAAGTGTGCCAAAAGTCACATACTTAGGCTTCAAACAGCTCTGAATAAAGTTCTTAATACCATGTTAAATCTTCCCTGGTTTTTCTCTACTGAAGAACTATATAAACTAACTAAATTGAACAAAGTCATCGACACAACACTTCATGTTTAACATCGGACAACGACTTGATTTCAAACTTACCTTTGTAATATTGAGCCTCTAAATTGTTATCCAAATAACTCAGTGCTTAAATGTAAACTATTTATTGCTATGATTGTTTTCCTTTAAATTAATTATTTGTGTTATGTACTTATTTACTTGTGTAAGAGGTTATTTTCCCCTTAGTAAAAAAATAAAGAAAATTTTTTTTAGACAATTTTTTATTTTCTTAAACAATTCAAGCACGATAAAATTCCAAAGACCCTCCTAGGAAAACCTTAGAGTAGCCACATGGAAGTAGATCATGTCTGAATGATCTCTTCAGTAATTCTACCGTCTTTATATACAAAATTGTAAGAGCTTTTTAGAAGCTTATTCAATATATTGTGAAAGCTTTTTTGTTAACTGTATAAAGTGTGTGAACAAAAATATAGTCACTTAAAATAAAAATAAAATATGTAATTCATTAAAAAAATCCAAGTACAAATTCATAAACAAAATGTTTCACTTGTTATTTATTTATTTATTTATTCTTTACTTATTTCTTTATTTATTTATTTATTTACTTACTTATTCTTTTAATAAGCTGAAATTAAGCCTTGTGTTTTTGATTCTCACCGAAGCTCTTCGCTCTTCTCTGTCCAAGCGGCGTACTCATTCTAAAGAAGGTTTTTTAACTGTGGAATTTTCCTTCAAATCTAATGATATTTTTTCTCTGTCTAATTGTATTATTGTAATAATTTTTCAGTAGTAGGGTACGAGTATATGTAAAACCATATCATAAATATTGTTATACAAATTTAAGTTTTAATCACAAATAAAATAACTAAAATATTTATGAAACATTTATGAGAAAAATGTTACAAAATAGTCAATTAAGTAGAAAATTCTAGTATTATAAAAAGGCATCATCTGGCGCGATGACAGTCTGACCCTGATAAATCCATCACGTTTTCCTCTCCACAGTACCGAGTACCGAGTCGACCACCGTCGAGTGCACAGCCCCACCAGTGCACTCGCAATATTGTTGTGTGCTGTGCAGCAAAAAAAAAAAATATATACAAAAACGAAAAAAGTGCAGTGCAGTGACAGTGAATATCACACAGTGCGGGTATCCCACCTCACCCGCTCCTAGTCGAAGTACTGTTGCTTGCACTCAGTCACTGCCGTTACTGTATTTACCATACGGTACGGGCAGTGGCTGAGTGTATGTAACAACTGATGGATAGCGGGGTTGTGAGTGAAAATTTTGTTGGTGCACTGTTTCATATTGTTGTAAGGGCATAACACCTACAACAATTTGATTCGGTAAACCAACGTCAGAATTTCCACTACGCAGCCTTGCTTAGTATCGTCGGTGTTTGTGTTTTCTGTGTTTGTCTGTGATTATGACTAGGGAATTCAGGGTAGACGTAGCCAATATACGCGGGCTAAAAAGTAATCACTTTTCTGCGTACGTTCACGTCTGTAAGCACAGACCAGCTGTTTTGGCACTTAGTGAAACACAGGTAGATCAACGCCCACACCTCTCAGATCATTCTGATCTGAAGCTACCTGGCCACAAACTAGTGGGTCTCGCCATTTATGTGCGTAGTGATGTAGCTTATCAAACTCCACCACAATGTGATCCATGTTCCAATCCGGAATTCAGCTTCATGTGGTTAAAATTCCATCTCCGTAAGCAAATTATACACTACTGCTTTATTTATAGAAGCCCCAAACTGGACAGCAATTCAACCTTTAACGAGTTTGATACGCTGTCTGACTCCATTCAAAGAATTGTATCCATGTATCCTCATACTGAAATCGTTATTACGGGCGACTTCAATATACACAATTCTGGGTGGCTTCGACATTCTGGAGAGACAACACCCGAAGGACGGTGTGTTGACATCTTCGCTGCGGAAAACAACCTAACGCAGCTTGCAAATGAGCCCACGCGAATACCAGACGTTGATAGTCATACCGCCAACACCCTGGACTTGTTTTTAACTTCTCACCCTGATAAGTACACCATTGATATGCTCTCCCCTCTAGGCTCGTTATACCATTGTGTCATATCAGCTAATTTCTCGTACATCGACCACACAGTTAGAGAAAAGATTCCTAAAAGAACCGTATGGCAATACGAGAAAGCCAACTGGAGCGGTCTTAACAGTTTCTTTAGGAATTTTAACTGGTCGTTATGCTTCCTCGATAACGACGTGGATGCCGCTGCTGATATGATTACAGACACCATTCTCTTTGGAATGAGATCCTTTATTCCTCATCGGATGAAGAGCATCAAACCAAAAGAAAAGGCATGGTACGACTCGAGCTGTAAAGCGGACGTCAGGGTTAGAGAAATGTTTTTTCGGTCCTACAAGACCAACCCGACAGAGGAAAACCGAAAAAATTTCAAACGAGCCAGAAATAACTGCAACGCCTTTCTTAAGCGTGTGAAATTCCTATACGACCAAAAACTGAGGCAAAAAATACTGCAATATCCCAAAGGCAGTAAAAATTGTTGGTCGTTCGTCAAAAACGTTAGAAATTCTGCCTCATTCTCCATCCCAACGCTCATTTACAATGACATTCCAGCTGTCAGCTCTTTGGATAAGGCCAATCTGCTTGCTGCACACTTTGCGGCCAGCTCAACACTCCCAGATTGTGCTTTGCCTCCGCCTACACTTGAGTGCGTCGAATCTTCAATGGGACGAATCTACTTTCGCACTCGTGTAGTAGCAAGAGTACTGAAAGATCTCAACACACATAAATCCGCTGGTCCAGATGGTATATCTCCCCTTCTTCTGAAGAGGTGTTCTTTCACGCTGGCAAAACCACTGCGTAAGCTTTTTCATCAATCCTACACTTTAGGACTCTTCCCGAGCAGATGGAAAACAGAATTTGTCCAGCCCGTCCCTAAAAAAGGCGAATCATCTTCTCTCTCCTCCTACAGACCCATTGCACTACGTCCCTTCTTTCCAAGGTCATGGAAACACTGATAAATCGTCAGCTCATGAAATATCTCGAAACACGAAAACTTCTCAATGACCGGCAGTACGGTTTTCGTAGCAACAGGTCCACTGGTGATTTGATGGCATGTCTCACCGAAAAGTGGAACCAAAGCGTACATCAATCTGGCGAAAGCAAGATAGTTGCACTTGATATTTCTAAGGCATTTGACAGAATTTGACATCAAGCTCTTTTGTCGAAAATGCGTGCATTTGGGATCGATGACTCTCTTCTTCAATGGATTAGAAATTACCTTTCGGAACGTTCAATTCAAGTTGTCTTGGACGGTTTCAAGTCTAATATTCACAAAATAAATGCTGGTGTGCCCTAGGGCTCTGTTCTGTCACCGACACTCTTTTTAATTTTCATTAACGATCTCTTGTCTGCTACTTCTAATCCAATATATTCCTTTGCTGATGACAGTACTCTCTGCTTTTCATATTCGTTCCCGGACTCACGGCCCTGCTCTTCGGCTGTAGTACGAGAACGGCAGCGTATGCTAAGCTCATTAAATTCCGATATCAACAGCATAGCCAATTGGGGAACTATCAATAGAGTGGAATTTATGCTTCCAAAACACAATGCTGTCTGCTGTCTTTAAAGCGAAATTTAAACACCCAGCCATTATCTATGAATGGCACTTGCATCGTCGAAACCGAAAAACTTTCCATTCTCGGTATGTGTGTCAATGACAACTTCGTTGGAATGACCACATATTTGATGTCGCCAAAAATGCTGCGAAATGTCTAGGTTTCCTCAAGCGATGTAAGAAATATTTTAC
Source organism: Volucella bombylans (assembly GCA_949129095.1). Taxonomy (NCBI): domain Eukaryota; kingdom Metazoa; phylum Arthropoda; class Insecta; order Diptera; family Syrphidae; genus Volucella; species Volucella bombylans. The sequence continues at coordinate 26,449,290 of OX422142.1, read as the reverse complement.
CCCCTCTGATCTGGCCTCAATATATAAGGCATTCATCCGCCCAAAATTGGAGTACAACTCCCACATCTGGTCAGGTGCTCTTAAAACATCTCTGCACCTGCTAGATAGGATTCAAAACCGTGCGATAAAACTTATTGTTGATACTAATACCAGTCAATCAATTAACATGCTCGAACACCGACGTAATGTCTCCTGTCTCACTTTGTTTTATCGCTATTTCCACCACCAGTGCTCCACTGAAATCGCCAGTAGCATTCCGCCCATTCATTCAAACTTTCAACCGTAACACTCGTCTCGCTATGAATGCTCATCAGTATACCCTCAAGCCCATTTTCGGACGTACTCTAAAATATCGTGATTCGTTCCTAAGCCGTACAACTCGCTTATGGAATGCCCTGCCGATCTCTGTATTTCCTGGTCGTTATAACTTGCAAACATTTAAAAACAATGTACATCGGTACCTCTCTTTTCTTCCTCCCTAAATTTCCTTTGCCCGCGCTGTGTACAATCACCTTAAGGGTACTCAAACCCCTTGAGCGCGCGCTCATTATAAAAAAAAAAAAAAAAAAAAACCATGCAGCAGCTGATGCTTGAGTTACGACCTTGATGCAACGCTCCACGCCTTGAGTATGACAAGGAAAGAGTGCTATATTCTCTTTCATTCCAAGACCATTTTCTACAATTTCTTTTAAGCCTTCAGCAGATAAACTTTTATTTAAAGGTGGCTCAGTAACAGTAGTCTGACTATCGTGCCAAGCAATAATATCAGTATAATTAGGAGCATTGAAATTAAACCATGGAAGTTAGAATTTTCGGATTCCTGTGACTTTCTTTGACTTTGTTTTCATCTGCAAGCATAGCTATAGGAAAATTTTCTGGCTTGACTTTTACCAAAGTTTTGTCTTTTCTACCATAAAAGACCAGGCATTGGTTTATTGCGGCTCAAGTCCTGTAAAGCAGACCTTTTCTTTGCTCTTTCCCGTCGAACCCTCGAACGACCTATCACACTACTTTGGTCACTTGGTGTAATAACGCCAAGAAGAGTTAAAGATGGGAGATTTATACGGATCTGTGTAGGAGGCGGCTCAACAACATCTTGTGTTGGTTCTTGATTAGGAGAAGGCGCCGTTAATGGTAAATTATCAGAAAAGCTGCTGCTAGTAATAGTTTTGCCAACTTGTGAACGAGAACAGGAAGGTTTTTCATAATTTTGTAGCTGTTTCAAACGAACGAGATGACTCCATTTCTTTTCGTTCTTGTTTTTTCTGGATTTTTTTTTGTTGTTATGGTTACATCAATGCCTCCGATACTCATTTTGCTCGTAGTCCTCTGATCCATTAAGAAATTAATTTCCTCTTTCGACAACTATTACACATTTGCAGCTACTGATGTCGAATAATTTTTGGGAATATTCTTTGTATTATTATTAATTTTCTTTTCATAGTTTTTTCTACCTTGAGGTCCTTTAAATGGTTTGATTAACTTTCTATATTTTTCGTGGTAAGCTCTAATAATTTGCAATACTCTTTTTAAACTGACTATTGGAATCGAGGATTTATACCATATTTTTAAATCAGGAGTCGTAACTCTTTCTGAGATTTCTTAAACAGTCGTTCTTTGGAAGATTTTTCCGGCTTTAAGTCATGCTTTATCAAAAGATAGTATTTCATTTCTATCAGAGTAAGTCGATAATTGAGAAGAGGGTAATCTTTCGGGCGTGCCAAACACGGGACATTTTGTCATTTGAAGAGTCATAACTTGGGTCATTTTTACTACAAACAACAAAATGGAACCTAATAAAATTCATAAACGCCTTTACTACAGACACAGTTGAATGAATAACAATAACGGGGGCACCTCTAAATATAAACCTAGACAAAAAATATTTTAGGTTTTTGCTTATCGTGCCTATCACGCAGTTTTTTGCGGGTATGCCATTGTAAATATACAAAAAAATATATGTAATTTCACTCCACGCTAATGCACATATAAAACAGGCTTCTTTGGATAAGACTGTGGTTAGTTATAGTACTAGCAGATATCGAGAAACCACAAATACAATACTTTAAAAAAGAATAAACAAACATCAAAATTATTTTTTTTTATTATTACAGTATACCCTTTAGGGATTATTAAAATGTTTGCACACATTGCGGGCCAATAGTACTACTAATAACAAGACAAAACATAAATTTTAGCTTCTAGGGTTGAAGATTATATCTTGAATGTCATATTGATGCAATAGTTCAGCAAAATAAGCCAAATATGCGTCCACACTATGTATCTTAATACCTTTTTAGTGACAGTAACATTGCCATGAATATTCTCCAATGAGGCTATTGGAGTGGTAATAAAAATTTCGTTCTGTCTCTTTTATTACAAGACCAACCGGATCTACATCTACTTTAATTTTGGTAGATGCGGAAAATGTCTATGTCGTCTGACTTTGTCACCAGCTGAATGGGTTTGTTGAAGTCAACTCTAAAGATATTTGAAAGGTTAATAGCTATTAATACCCTAAGCATTTAAGCCCTAAACCTTTAACCCATAAGCTTTATCGGATTCAATTTCATCACAATGAGATAAAAAAAAAGGATAGACGTGTAGCATCCGCTCGTCCCATAACATTTCCTTTGTCGGAAAAATGCCAACATCCCCACATGTATTCTTGGAGCCCCCCACTCATACTCGTCTTCTGTGAAAATGATCTTCAGCTGGTCCATATTCTTTTCTCAATTCATTCGAATCAGCAATTTTTCTGTGACTCCCTTGCAATCACCACCCTACGGAGGTTAGCTAAAGAATACCATTTTATTGTCTTACCAGCTCGTGTTTGGTTTTGGTATTCGAAATTCTTTTCATCTAGTCGTATACAACCTTTTGTAGCTAAAACATTTTTATCGTGACAACAGCAATTTATCCCCAAAATACGGATTAAAGATACAAATTCTCATTGGTCCTTTGCAATATGATTAACATCACTCTGTTTCGAAGGTTTTGTGGATTTTCTTTTCGACAAATCAGCATAGATTGCGAATTTGAAAGGACATTCAGAAAATTCATTATGGTCGTCTGGTTCTATAAGGATTCTAAGAGAATCCTTAAGTCTGGCTGCTGTATTTCACTCTATAAAAAGGATCAACATTTCCCTGGTGATAATGAATAATTGCCGACAGTTGAGACAAATTGAATGACTAATCCTTAAGAATGAAATAGCGTCATCACATTTTATCATATTAAGGTCACTTTTGCAGTTTCTTTTTCATCTTAATCATTCTGAAAATAATCGGTTTTGTACACTCGCATAAAGGACTAGTAAGCATACACATCTATGAATGTACTCGTATCTCAACTGAATAAAAAACGAAAATTTCAGACATCAATTTAAGGATGTTTAAGGGTCGTTTATCCGTGTTGATTGGGACTTTATTTTATTACAAAACAATTGAACCTGATTCAATATTACGAGTATGCTGCTGCTCACTGATTAACTTATATCCTTGCGTGCTTTTCTTTTTTTAGGGGTCAAGTATAAAAGTTTTACCAAACAAAGAAGTAACAGAAATGTGCATAAAAGTATAAGTTTGGATAAAATTGAATCAAAAGGTCCTTTCAATATTATTTTGAATTGTTGAAAAGTCATGAACTGTCTGACCCTTGAAAAGAAGAAACCAAAAATTTAACAAACCTTGTATATAACTTTTTATTGAAAAAAAAAGAAACATCATATGGCTAACTAAAGACAAGAATGTCATCTTTTGTCTAGAATTTATGGAACTCCTTAGCAATGTTTACTTTTGAAGTATTCAACTGCGTTTATTAAAAATGGAATAACTGAATCCATTGAATGATTTCAAAGCAACTAATGAAAAAAGCTAAATAGTAGTCTACACATTTAAAAGGTAATATATATATTTGTAGTTTATGACATACGAGTATGGTGTGTGGGATTGTCATATCAATGAGAACATAAGCAATCTCATGCATTAAAACTTATGCTAACTGAAGTATAATGTTAAAATCGTATTCTAAGGCCTTAGTAGTAAGATCTGTCAGAAAACATCTTTAAGGAATGGTTGTTATACCATATATGTACTTACAACCGATAAGACAAACAACAGATAGCACAAAAATAAAATTGCATGAAAATAGGATATTATAACACCTTAATGGACATGAGGTATAGAGGGTGATTGCTAGTTGGGACGACGTGGCTGTGAACATGAAAGCCAACATAAATTAAAGGTATATTTTCTGTCTACCCTGTTGAAGGAATTGTTGGTAGTTTAATTATTGAGACACAGATGCTATAGTTTACATAGATATAGCACTCCGAAGGAAAAAATCGAACCAGTTTTTAATTGCCTGTTTTTACTTCGAACTTCAAGTTTTGAAAAATTTGTATGAACAAATTGTATTATTTATAAAACCGAAGTCAATTCTTGGGATCGTGTGTGTTGTATTGTGTGTACAGCCGATGAGCAGGCATGCGCCGCGCCGTGCAGATGTTTCTGTTTTCAACCCTTCTCTTCATACGTAAAACAACCACAGTTCACGGAGCTACGCGGCAAGTTCACTGGCTGTGTAGTTGCTTTACCTCATCGGCGTCGACTCTCGACCGATTTGGATGTTTATTTATGTGACTGAACAATTGTCCTTAGTCCGCTTTTACACGCCGCATGTTTTGAAAGATTCAAATGAGTGCAAAAGAGAGGGACAATAAAATAAAAAATACCCAATTATCCAAATTCCCACTGCATGGTCCGCTTTTACACGTCGCAAGTGTGAAATGCGAATGTTCTGGTTATTTTCTTTTGAACTGTCATTCAGTATTGCGCGCAATTTTACACAAAAGCCCCCTTCTTTGGTTTTTCATTTTATTTGACAGCTATCTTTCTTTTCATCTTTAGCGATCAGTGTTTCATAATTGAAAATGAGCCCGCTTGTTAATTCTTTGGTCCATTTCAGTTCATCCCCCATACTGAAATGTTGTGCTCGTAACAACAGCCAAAGAAATAATGAAGCAAATGCGAAATAGAAAGAAGAAGGAGAAAGAGAAATGTCAAGAACTTGCAATGAAATTGCTACCCACATGCAGTGGGAATTTGATTAATTGGGTATTTTTTGTTTCATTATCCCTCTCTTTTGCACTCATTTGAATCTTTCGAAACTTGCGACGTGTAAAAGCGGACATGTGGGCAGGATTTTCATTGCATCTTTTTGACATTTCTTTTTCTCCTTCTTCTTTGTTTTTCGCACTTGCTTCATTACTTCTTTGGCTGTTGTTACAAGCACAACAGTTCAGTATGGCGGATGAATTTAAATGGGCCAAAGAATTAAGAAGCGGGCTCATTTTCAATTATGAAACACTGAGCACCAAAGATGAAATGAAAGAGGGCTGTCAAATAACATGAAAAACCAAAGAAGGGGAAGAGGTTTCATGTAAAAATGCGCACATCACTGAATGACAGTTCAAAAGAAAATAACCAAAACATGCGCATTACACTCATGCGTTGTGTAAAAGCGGACTTAGTAAATTTTGTCTCAGCGATATAATATTTTGCCGTTTATTTTTCGATAGCAATGGGTGACAAGAGATTACCTGGAGTTTCTTGTTCTGTTTGTAGGAAAATTAAAAGGAATTACCCTGACTTGAAAACTTTTCAATGTCCTTCTAGGGAAAAAATGAAATTTTAAATAATTTGTCGATGAAGGCATGTGGTTTTAAAAATGAAGGCAAGTACTTTGTTTGTGGAGATCATTTTTGTCCCGAGTTTGTAGGAAAAAAAATATCTTAAGGTGGACGCTGTTCCTTGCTTAAATTTAAATTCTAATTTGGATTCAAACTTGAATTTAGAAGATCTCAAGTCTCCTTTAACTAAACGAAGAAGAACGTCGAGCAGTTGCAGCATTTCGTGTGCAAGGTGCAATCAGTTATTGGAAAGATGTGCAAAAGAGGAGAAAAAAATGCAACTTTAAAAAACATATTGTTAAGTTACAAACTTAAATTAAGAAATTTAAAAATAAAACATTATAAAAAAAACAGAGCGCAAATTGCGATAAAAATGTTTAATAAAAATAAAATATCTACGGCGTCTCAAATCGAAAGGCTCAATATTCCAGACCATTCAAAAATATTTTGTAAAATGCTTCTGAAGGAATCAAAGACTATAAAATACAACAGCCACGAAAAAGAACTTTCCCAAAATATTTATTATAGATCACAAAGCGCCTATAAAGTTTTGAGATATAGACTTGGCTTTAAACTTCCTCACACTTCCTCTTTCTGTAGATGGGCTCCTGTAAAAGGATTACAACCAGGATATGAAAGCAATGCTCATTCGTATCTTAAGTCAAAGTTCGCTTTATTAAACCAGCGAGAACGTTGTGTTGTCCTGATATTTGGTGAAATTAGGATTCGTAAAAACCTCACATATACTCGTAATATAAAAAATGATTTAATAGATGGTTTCGAAGACCTTGGTGTAGAAAGAAGTAGATTGTTTGCTAATGAAATATGTGTTTTCATGCTAAGTGGTTTGTTTGATAGTTGGAAAAGTGTTTTAAACTATTTTGTGTCAGCATACGATGTAAATGTCAAGAACTTGGTCTAAAGGTATGTGCTATTGTTTGCGACCAAGGGGCGAATAATAGAAAAGCTTATAAAATGTTAGGTGTTTCTGAAGAAAACCCATTTATAATTTTTAATGATGAAAAAATATTTTGTTTTTATGATTTCCCTCATTTGTTGAAATCACTTCGTAATGTTCTATTGAAATCAGATCTCCAGATGGTAAAGTGTCTTTTAATGTTATCAGAGAAAAATACAATTTGGAAGTTGACAACGTAACATAGCTAAGACATGTTTAAAATTTAGAAGTTATCATATAGCACCAAATGCCTTCGAAAAAATGCATGTTCACCTTGCAACGCAAAATCTTTAGCCGAACAACTGCGGCATCGATTCAAACTGCTTTTGAACTTAATTGCTCTAATAAAGCTGTAGCAACAAAAGAGTTCGTACTAAAAGTGAACAATACCGAGTACCGAGTCGACCAACGTCGAGTGCACAGCTCCACCAGTGCACTCGCAATATTGTTGTGTCCTGTGCAGCAAAAAAAAAATATACAAAAACAAAAAAAAGTGCGGGTATCCCACCTCACCCGCTCCTAGTCGAAGTACTGTTGCTTGCACTCAGTCACTGCCGTTACTGTATTTACCATACGGTACGGGCAGTGGCTGAGTGTATGTAACAACTGATGGATAGCGGGGTTGTGAGTGAAAATTTTGTTGGTGCACTGTTTCATATTGTTGTAAGGGCATAACACCTACAACAATTTGATTCGGTAAACCAACGTCAGAATTTCCACTTCGCAGCCTTGCTTAGTATCGTCGGTGTTTGTGTTTTCTGTGTTTGTCTGTGATTATGACTAGGGAATTCAGGGTAGACGTAGCCAATATACGCGGGCTAAAAAGTAATCACTTTTCTGCGTACGTTCACGTCTGTGAGTACAGACCAGCTGTTTTGGCACTTAGTGAAACACAGGTAGATCCCCGCCCACACCTCTCAGATCATTCTGATCTGAAGCTACCTGTCTACGAACTAGTGCCATTATTCTTCTCTCACCGCGGTGTCGCCATTTATGTGCGTAGTGATGTAGCTTACCAAACTCCACCACAATGTGATCCATGTTCCAATCCGGAATTCAACTTCATGTGGTTAAAATTCCATCTCCGTAAGAAAATTATCCACTACTGCTATATTTATAGAAGCCCTAAACTGGACAGCAATTCAACATTTAACGAGTTTGATTCGCTGTCTGACTCTATTCCAAGAATTGTATCCCTGTATCATCATATTGAAATCGTTATTACGGGCGATTTCAATATACACAATTCTGAGTGGCTTCGACATTCTGGACAGACAACACCCTAAGGACGGTCTGTTGAGATCTTCGCTACGGAAATCAACCTAACGCAGTTTGTAAATGAGCCCACGCGAATACCAGACGTTGATAGTCATACCGCCAACACCCAGGACTTGTTTTTAACTTCTCACCCAGATAAGTACACCATTGATGTGCTCTCCCCTCTAGGCTCGTCGGACCATTGTGTCATATCAGCTAATTTCTCGTACACCGACCACACAGTTAGAGAAAAAATTCCTAAAAGAACCGTATGGCAATACGAGAAAGCCAACTGGAGCGGTCTTAACAGCTTCTTTAGGAATTTTAACTGGTCGTTATGCTTCCTCGATAACGACGTGGATGCCGCTGCTAATATGATTACAGACACCATTCTCTTTGGAATGAGATCCTTTATTCCTCATCGGATGGAGAGTATCAAACCAAAAGAAAAGGCATGGTACGACTCGAGCTGTAAAGAGGCCGTCAGGGTTAGAGAAATGTTTTTTCGGTCCTACAAGACAAACCCGACAGAGGAAAACCGAAAAAAGTTCAAACGAGCCAGAAATGACTGCAACGCCTTTCTTAAGCGTGTGAAATTCCAATGCGAGCAAAAACTGAGGCAAAAAGTACTGCAATGTCCCAAAGGCAGTAAAAATTTTTGGTCGTTCGTCAAAAACATTAGAAATTCCGCCTCATCCTCCATCCCAACGCTCATTTACAATGACATTCCAGCTGTCAGCTCTTTGGATAAGGCCAATCTGCTTGCTGCACACTTTGCGGCCAGCTCAACACTCCCAGATTGTGCTTTGCCTCCGCCTACACTTGAGTGCGTCGAATCTTCAATGGGACGAATCTACTTTCGCACTCGTGTAGTAGCAAGAGTACTGAAAGATCTCAACACACATAAATCCGCTGGTCCAGATGGTATATCTCCCCTTCTTCTGAAGAGGTGTTCTTTCACGCTGGCAAAACCACTGCGTAAGCTTTTTCATCAATCCTACACTTTAGGACTCTTCCCGAGCACATGGAAAACAGCATTTGTCCAGCCCGTCCCTAAAAAAGGCGAATCATCTTCTCTCTCCTCCTACAGACCCATTGCACTTACGTCCCTTCTTTCCAAGGTCATGGAAACACTGATAAATCGTCAGCTCATGAAATATCTCGAAACACGAAAACTTCTCAATGACCGGCAGCACGGTTTTCGTAGCAACAGGTCCACTGGTGATTTGATGGCATGTCTCTCCGAAAAGTGGAACCAAAGCGTACATCAATCTGGCGAAATCAAGATAGTTGCACTTGATATTTCTAAGGCATTTGACAGAGCATCAGGCTCTTTTGTCGAAAATGCGTGCATTTGGGATCGACGACTCTCTTCTTCAATGGATTAGAAATTACTTTTCGGAACGTTCAATTCAATTTGTCTTGGACGGTTTCAAGTCTGATATTCACAAAATAAATGCTGGTGTGCCCCAGGGCTCTGTTCTGTCACCGACACTCTTTTTAATTTTCATTAACGATCTCTTGTCTGCTACTTCTAATCCAATATATTCCTTTGTTGATGACAGTACTCTCTGCTTTTCATATTCGTTTCCGGACTCACGGCCCTGCTCTTCGGCTGTAGTACGAGAACGGCAGCGTATGCTAAGCTCATTAAATTCCGATATCAACAGCATAGCCAATTGGGGAACTATCAATAGAGTGGAATTTATGATTCCAAAACACAATGCTGTCTGCTGTCTTTAAAGCGAAATTTAAACACCCAGCCATTATCTATGAATGGCACTTGCATCGTCGAAACCGAAAAACTTTCCATTCTCGGTATGTGTGTCAAGGACAACTTCGTTGGAATGACCACATATTTGATGTCGCCAAAAATTCTGCGAAATGTCTAGGTTTCCTCAAGCGATGTAAGAAATATTTTACCCCCTCTGATCTGGCCTCAATATATAAGGCATTCATCCGCCCAAAATTGGAGTACAACTCCCACATCTGGTCAGGTGCTCCTAAAACATCTCTGCACTTGCTAGATAGGATTCAAGACCGTGCGATAAAACTTATTGACGATACTAATATCAGTCAATCAATGGACACCCTCGAACACCGACGAAATGTCTCGTGTCTCACTTCGTTTTATCGCTATTTCCACCACCAGTGCACCACTGAAATCGCCAGTAGCATTCCGCCCATTCAAACTTTCAACCGTAACACCCGTCTCGCTATGAATGCTCATCAGTATACCCTCAAGCCCATTTTCGGACGTACTCTACAATATCGTGATTCGTTCCTAAGCCGTACAACTCGCTTATGGAATGCCCTGCCGATCTCTGTATTTCCTGGTCGTTATAACTTGCAAACATTTAAAAACAATGTACATCGGTACCTCTCTTTTCTTCCTCCCTAAATTTCCTTTGCCCGCGCTGTGTACAATCACCTTAAGGGTACTCAAAAAAAAAAAAAAAAAAAAAAAAAAAAACAATGCATTTGACTGCTGGATAGTGGTTCACATTATGACAAGAATGTTTTAAGACGGGCAGTTCAGCTAGAGAATCCAGCTTATGATGAGTTGAAACAATTTTTGTCTTACTTAAAAGATGTACAAAAATCAGTTAACCTTCCAAGAAACTTTTGTTTAAAAGGAATGGAACAAACTATAAACGGGGTCTTATTACTTTGTCATGATATAAGCAATGGCCTATATAAGAACGTGGATTATTTACTAACAAAGAGAATTCATCAAGACGTATTAGAAAATTTATTTTCTATTATTCGCATCAAAGGTAGTTACAACAAAAATCCATCTGTTTACGAATTTAATATTTTGATGTCGAAAATTCTCTCGCCAAATCTTATTAATTTTTCACCTTTCAATAACTGTGATGATGATGATGTAGAATTTTTAAAAGTAGACTTATCCCCAACTCAAACTAATATTTCAAAAACTTCTTCATTGCTTAAGGATCGTAAGAAAATCGTATGCGATGAAACTTTGTACGAAAAAGTCAATTGTGATATGGAAATCGAAACTAAAATCACATTAGAAACAACAGCAATGCGATAATTTACTGGATATCTTGCTTTTAAAATGCTTTTAAGGAACAAATGTTCAAATTGTTCCAAAATATTATTTTTAAAAACTGATGGAAAAATAACATGTCCTTCGGTATTGTTCATCTTTGCAAAAAATTATTCTCAAAGAAGCGACGTCTGAAGTTGAAGTCTGAAGGCACCAACTAATGAATTTTTTAACGTTTGTAAAGTTCACTTCAAAATATTTAATATAATTTTCAGAGAACGTCCACATGAAAGAAATATAAGAGAGACAATTGCCTTGGAATGCATAAGAATAACAAACAATAGAGATCCGAAATGATTTAATGAAAAAAGTCCTTACTATGAGCATCGCAAGGAACTTCTATACTTTGCTCTCCTCGTTCTATTACGGAACATCCAGAAATGAAAAAATTTAAATTTTATCAGGAAAAAAACGTAAAACAACTACTCAATAAACCCAACATTAAAGAGAGCGCATTCTGCTTTGATCTGCCTACGGTTCTCAAATGTAATGTTTATTATCAGTCAAATTTGATTTAAAAAAATTACTTTGCGTAAAACGGACAACTTCTATCCAACAAACAGAACACGCAACTTGATAATACAAAACAATTAAGAGTAACATCATGTCTGAGTATGATTCATTCTAGTTCGATCGAACTGCAACGTACGGGTACGTCCCATTGAATGGAAAAATTGTTAGATTTTTTCCTTCGGCGTGCAATATCTATGTAACCTATAGCATCTGTGATTGAGGTCATTAAGAAATTAAGATTTTAGTATAAAGAGCAATGTATCCTACTTAGAAAGTGGAGGATAGTCTCCTAGTCCTTTTTGTCCACACAACTTCTACAAAAACTGCTTGGGTGCACTCCAAGCCTGCTTATCACTATGCTCAGGGATGACACCAATTTTAGGACTATTCTGATCTCAACGTCTGTTTATAGCTAGACCTTTTGATCAAGCATCAAGCCCTAACATGAGTTTAAATGCAGAGAGAAGACGCGGATATTTTTAGTGAATACCACATTCGTAAGACCTCTTCAGTGATCAAAAGACAGAGAAAGAGACTTGAACTTTCAAAACAAAAAGAGGGCTACTGTGACCATCTTAAACTCTTCTTGTTTTTTTTTTTGGGTTTCAAGCATACCTCTAGGGGGACAATAACTGAAATTGTATATGTCTTGATGAATAGGACAAGTATAGTTTTGTGAAGATTCACGCGATCTACAACGATCTAGCCTTCTTATAAGTTTATTGAATATAATCTCCTTTAAGGTATTTGGATGCTTACTAATCACTTTGCATCCTTCCACTTCCAGGAATGTCAATATTTTATTAAGCGAAGTAATTCAGAGAAGGAGACTTGAGACTTGACGCCGGTTTCTACTGAGGTCTCATCCATTTATGAGTCAACTTAGCTATCTGCCTTTAGAGTTGACAATACGTTTGCTGTTGAAGATGTGTTGATGTTGTTAATGGCGCCTTCTATTTCCTTCTTCTATTGTATATCCTCTATAGTGCAGAGAATATTCAATGGTAAATTCAATACATGCAGATAAGTTTCCACTGATTTATCTTAATAATAAGCATAGTAAGCTTCAGACAGGAGTTGCATATCAATGTTTGTTCGTAGATGGGTATTAATCAGTCGTTCTAGAAATTATTTTTGCAATTTCACGGACTTGAACGAGCTTGCAGTGATGCTAATCACTTGGACGCTATCCGGACAGTCGGTGTGTAATGACGGATTGAATGGTTCTTTGCTAGAACCCATCAAAGACCCATCATAATCGCTTGTCTTTTTTTACGAGTATTTCTTTTTTTATATACTTGAAAGAAGACGATAGGATGCGGAAAGAGTATAGATTCGCTCAACAATGAAAAAGTACCTCCGCCAACCAAAACGTCGCTGAATTTGGCCAACACCTTACGAAGCTATTTAGACTATAAATTATGCCTCGCATGCACCAAATTGTCAATCAAGTATAATAAGATAAATGCATGCCTGATTGATAAAATATCAGAAATAGGAAAAAAATATAATTTTAACTTCAGATCGAAAACTAGATATGTTCTGAAGAATATGGGGTTCAAATATAGGGTTTTTCAATAGGGACTTGACAAATTTGAATTTTCACTAATCATCAAACTGTCACTGTCAATTTATTCAGTAAACTCAACATTTTCATTTTCACCCTGATAAAGTACACGAACGAGCATCGTCTGCAAATTATAAAAATTTTCTACCGAAATTCGGAGTCGGTGACTGCAGCTTTAAGAGCGTTAACTCCAATTTTCCGTCGTAATTCTCGCCCTAGTAGACAGGCAATAACAAGTTTAGTGCAAAAATTTGAGTCTACATATTCGTTATGTGATGTTGCCGTGCCAGTGAGACAACGGGTTAGTCGAAGTGCCGAAAATATCGCTGCCGTTCAAGCGTCCGTAGCAAACGATCCAAATCAGTCAATTCCATGGCGTTCTCAAGAATTTGGCATCGCTCGGACCACATTATGGCGTATTTTGCGTAAGGATCTTGGTTTACACCCATACAAGATCAAGCTGACTCAAGAATTGAAGCCGACCATTTGAAGCGACATACGTTCTCCGATTAGGTTCTGGAGAAGATGCGCCAAGATGATGAATTTCATCGCAAAATCATCTTCAGTGACGAAGCTCATCTTTGGCTCAATGGGTTCATCAATAAGCAAAGTATGCGTTACTGGTCGGGTGAAAATCCACATGTGCTTCATGAATTAAAACTTCATCCACAAAAAATAACTGTTTGGTGCGTTTTAATTGCCGGCGGCGTTATTGAGCCATATTTTTTCGAGTGAATGTTCAGCGTTATAGCGCCATGATCACCGATTATTTTTGGCCCGAATTGGAAGATATGGACTTGGACGACATGTGGTTTCAACAGGATGGTGCCACAAGCCACACAGCACACGCTACAATCGATTTATTGAAGAGTAAGTATGATGAGCGTGTTATCTCAAGATACGGGCCAGACGATTAGCCGCCTCGTTCGTGCGATTTAACGCCGCTTGACTATTTTCTGTGGGGCTACGTTAAGTCATTGGTTTATGTCAATACGCCGACTACGTTGGAAGAGCTCAGAGCCAACATTGAACGCGAAATAGCGGCCATTTCGGCCCAAATGTGTGGCCGAGTCGTTGAAAATTGAGTCCAACGAATCGAACGCTGCAAACGTGCCCGCTGTGGCCATATGAACGAAGTCGAGTTCCATTCATAAATGTTTTGATTGTACTTCAAACCGATAATAAAGTTTTTGAAATATCTCAAATGGTTTGCGTTTTATTTAAAAAAAATTTGTCAAGTCCTTATTGGAAAACCCTATACATATTATTATCTGCCTATCAATGCAATTAAATTGAACTTCGTATGGAATACGCGCCTGAAAACGTGTGAGTAAGTTGCTTAATAGTGTATATGGCAAGCGGAGACTCAATTGTAAATTTATTAGTAAGTGTTGAGACCAGAAGCTTCGATTTAGAGTTCCCAGCTTGAAAGCTGAATCTGAAAGCCAATTGAAGGATAAAAGTATGCTCATTTTAGATCGTGCAAACTTCCTTCTTTCTGTACACAAAATTACAAGGCAGAGAGGGGAGAGACGAGACCCTCTTCCATTTCGAACACGCGGATACCAAAATCTTGTCTTGACAAACATGTAAATGCATGTCCAAGGAAGAGACTTTAAATGGACCGGCAGCCCGTTAAATATTCACTGTACAAAAATATCAGCTATTGCGTTAAACATTTACTAGATGACCATCAGAACTACGAGTATATTCGTGTAACACACTTCTTCCATACTTTCGCAACAATTGTTTTCCTAATGACTCGATCTGTGTTTTCATTCTCTTTATCTATTACTTAGCACGGCTTGATATAAGTCCTCTTATAACAATGTTGTGTACTTCATCATCTTGCGGAAAGGATGGAAGTCATTTGCAGCACGTACAACAAATAAAACTAAGCTTGTTTAAGCTCTCGACATTATATAAAATAAAATATTTTCCAGATTCCTTTCAAAATTAGAAACCAACATCACTATTGTTAGTGGATTTCTCGAAGGATGCATCTTACAATGCAAATGCATGGCTCAGTTTTCGGAGTAAAAGCTACAAATAAGTGAACCGTGAAGTTCAAATTAAAACTCTTTTACTTTCTATTGTATTTATTATGACCTTGAACTTTAATCTGAAACTACAAATCGTATAAAGTTGCCTATATTTACAAATCAATAAAGACAAAGTAATACAATTACAACAATCTTCTAACCTCAAAATCAATCGTATTAAAGCTTGCGGCTATTCCCCTAACGTCTTCAGACGTGAATGCATAGAAAACGTCCTTCATTTTCTGTTGCTTTCACAACAAGAGAAGGGTGTTTTTGTGGTAAAACCTTGTACCATGAAACTGACATAATTGATTGGAAACTCACAAGAGGTAGTGGGTGTATGGCGGTTTGCAATATGAGCTGCAAAAGGATGTTGTGAGCGTAAATATCTACATATAGGTATACCATGTTACCACAGTCATAATATGCATAACAGTACGAGTATATGCACTCCTAAGTGCCGGAAGTTATAGACGTTTATGAGGGAAGTTCGTTGTGGTCTACACATGGGTAAGAACCAGTGGTTTCACATACAAATATTGATTGAAAATATTTCTGTTTCGAGAGCAAATGAGAGTTTCATACGTCTGATATTGGATACATCGGCGGAAAGCCACTAATCATCAAACCAAAAGTTTTGTTGTTCACTGTACCGAAGTAAAGCCGAAGTTAAAACTGAAATTTCACCACAGCAAAATCAAAGTTGTAACAGGCAAACCAATCTCTTACTACTGTTTAACTCTGGTAAAATATTTTCGAATGCTTGGTTTATGTGGTGGAATTTCGCAATATCCTAGCACTACTAGATTTCAAATGCACCTAACTCGCAAATGTATTCACATGTCTCAATATATCGGATATCTTTGAAAATTAAGCTTCCTGCTATCTCAGTCCGCAAATGTTCATACCCCTACTCATTCAAACGGCTCGAAATAATAATAACTGGCTTGTTGTTTACTTCAGCATACACAATTACAAATCTCTGTCAAACATAACACCAGATATGGGACACCTAGCATCCAAGTTGATATGAAGAAATCCTAGAAATACAATTCTCCTATGCCCTGACTAAAATCATAAACATTTTTTCCCTCGAATTACTCTTCAATTTTCCAATTCAATCAAATGGAATTTTCAATTTACTCTCAATATGTGTGAGTATATTTCTGTGCGTGTGCATAAGGGGACAACATTGATTTCCCATTGAAACAGACGGAGGCGGAAATAGAGTTCATATAAGAATACCTCCACCTATAGCCACCTACTCGTAGTCAACCCACTTTAGACCTTGTCGAACCATGTTTACAGCAAAAGGAGGATGACGCTAACATTGGTACTTGACAACTGTTTTCCTAGTACTCCCTGTTCGGTCACAACAACGTCGCTTAGGGAATGAAAACGTGTCAAAGATTTTTCTCCCCTTTATTTTCCTCCTACTAGTCGCATTCATCCTGATAAAAACGACTAAAGTAAGCACTTTGATTCCGCGTTTTGTTGACTCGTAACAACCGATGTTTTGCATTTTATAATTAAAAAACCTTGCTTCAGGAAATTGCTTCGAAATATAATAATATACAAGTCGGGCGGGGCTGAATGGATCGCTGTTAAAGGAAAGTTGTTAAGCAATATTAATATGACAAATAATGTTCAATACGGATTTATGTTTGATGTTGGTCGGGTTTTTAAGGTAATCGATTTTGGTTTCATATAGGGAAATGAATTGATTAAAATGAAATTAGTAATTGTAGAGAGATAACAAAAAGAAAAATGTTTCAAGCATATTTGCAAATTTCTGTGAAATGTTTGCAGAACTAGCCTGTCTGGCAGTATACTTACTTTTTATATTTTTACCTTTGTATGCTTGATACCGTACAAAACAGCACCTACAGAATACATTATATGGGTAAAACTTTTTTAAATAGAATGACCTATTCAGAAAGGGATACAAACCTTCCTTTAGGATACGAGGACTTTAATGAATACAATGAATTTGAATATGGGCGTATCTTCAACGTATGGAGGTTGCTGACATCAGATTATTATGAAACGTTCAATAACCTCGACAGGAATGACTAAAATGCTGACGAACGAACGAAGTTGACCTCTCCAAGACAAAGGAAAATAAACGCAATTTAAAAAATGAGATGGGTTTGCCAATCAAAGAGAAAAGCTAAATTTAATATTATGACGATCCAACAAAAGTAGAATTCATTATGCGAAAAAATTAAAACCCTCAAAGAACCCTTATAAGACAAATGTTTTATAAAAATCTGCATTCAGATTAAATTCGCCAATAATGGCCCTACATGTGATCATGTTCTAATAGAAATGAAAATTGCTTAAGCTTAAAAGTAGTCTTGAGCAATTTTAATGAAAGGGTAGCGACACGACATGACTGCGTAAATTGGATAGCGAGTCATCTGTTTTGCGGCGGATGAAAATGTTGGGATATGTAGCACGTTGCTCCGTCTTCTGATGAATCACAAGTGTTGTTTACGTACTTAATGTACTTGATAATTTTGCAATTCATGCAATGTACTCCTCCAATTGTCGGGGACCAGAATTTATTCAGAAAATTAGAAATACAAGTATATTCATCTAAATCCATATTAAAGTAATCCCCATCGATGCAACACAGCGCTTGATCCAATCCTCGAAACATTTGTTATATTCGGTTTTCGGTATGTCCATCAGTGCTTCCTGCGATTTTACTTCCTCTCGGCTGCTGAAACGCGTTCCCCGTAGTTGTTTTCACAGTCACAGGGAGTCAAATCAGGTGAATTCGGTTGCTGTTGAATGGTATTTATTGCATTTTTCGTCAAAAAATTACGAATAATGATGGCACTGTGCGACGACGGTGCGTTATCATGGTGCAAAATCCACGAGTTTTCTGCCCACAATTCTGGTCTCTGTCGGCGAATTGCTTCACGCAAACGTCTCATAACGCCCAAATATTGCACTTTGTTTACTGTCTGGCCTTCTGGCAAAAATTCATGATGCACTACACCGTTGTAATCCATGAAAACCGTGAGCATTGCTTTCTTTTGTGACTGAAAACAACGTGGTTTTGGTCGGATGTCTGGATTGCGTGTGGTACGCATAAACTCACGTCTCGTCTCCAGTAATGATCCTTTTGATGAATGTGGGATCGGATTCTACCTCGCAAATCATCTCTTTTGCAAAGTCAACACGGTCTCTTTTTTGCATGAAATTGGGGTCTTTTGGCACCAAATTTGCGGCTACACGACTGAAACCCAAATCATTATTCAAAATGTCTTGGACGGATCCATAGGCAATGTTCAAGTCCTCCGCTATCTCTCTGATGGTTAATTTGCGGTTATTGACCCACATTTCTTTTATTCCGTCAAAGTTTTCTCTTTTGTTTTCGATGTCGATGGTCTGCCACTGCGTTCATCATCTTCGATTGACTCACGACCACTTTTGAACCGCTCGTGCCACTGCTAAACGACTGTTTTCTTTAGAGAATCGTTGCCGAAACAATTTTCCAACATTTCCACTGTTCGCGCACCATTAAATCCGTCGTTTTTTACGCAAAATTTAATACAAGTTCGTTGTTGCAAATTTAAATCCGTTTCTAAAATTGCAAAAAATCGGAACATACACAGAGATAGATGTACTCTTGGCTACGTAACTTTTGCAAATGTCAAGCTATGACGCTAAGATTTAGAGGGAATATCAACAACAGATTTACCAATTTAACAAAAAAAAAACAGAGCTCAAATCGGAACAATGGGAGCGCCAGACGGTGGTTGATCAAGCTGGTATAATCAGAATAAGTGCCAGAAAGGCTTTTCTTATCCAATTTAAGGAAAATGTGCAAAAAAAAGTTAAGGGAATGACTAGTGATCTAATCGAAATCACCGAATTTAATTTCAGAACTAAGCTCATGAAAAAGAAACCAACAACGAGTCTTTATCTTAAAAAGCAGTATGAACCTGAGATGGATGGGGTAAATCCAAAGCAGCATTAGATTAGTTGGAGTAGTTTTAACAAAAAAAAAAATAAAAAAAAAACAAACACAAATGGGTAGAGAATCCATTTTTTGACTGCAAAAAGTGGCGGGAAATTTAGTTCTAACCGTTAAAATCAATATATTAGCTTCATCAACAAAGAAGTTCTCTTTTTTTTTATTAACACAATTCATACGGCGCGGGTTAGTCCCAAATCGCTTTATGAGCCTATTTCAACCAAAAAATATTATAATACAAACTCTAGCTGAGTTAAAAAAATATATATGTATATACATATATTCAACCAGGTGTTATGGGGTGCAATACTTGGGGATAAGAACTTAAGTTGAGCTTGACAGGTCTGGAAAATTACAAAAATTAGATTGCAAGCTACAGTAGTAAGAAAAGGCTATGGCACAGAGATAATATTATTGGATAAACAGTGAAGCAGATACAGCACTGGTCGGTGATTTGAATTGGTTATATTCATTAGCGAACACTAGTTTCAAGTTCAATTCTCGAAGATTTCACAAAAAAAAAAAAACAGAAGAATAAAATCCTAACTTCAAATACTTTAAGCAGCCATTAAAAAATCTTTATAAATGAATATTGAAAATGTTGAGGAAAAATTTTCTCATTATCCCTTTTTCCACGTAACCAGTTAGGTGAAAGCTGAGGTGAAATAAGGAAAACGAACCTAAGCGACGTTGATTGGGATTGTGAAGATATTTTAAAGCAAATATGTGGCTATTAATATTTTCAATTTTAATCGAGGAGTATATTAGGATCCAGTTTATTTGTTGTGGCAATAGTTAGCGCTTGCTTCCCACAAATATATTTAAATCCTTTTTCAGTGCTCGATTCTTATGCTCTGCAAGTAGATATTGAATATCATTAATTGTATCTCAAGAATTAAGAATCGCTCATATCGGATGATGCGTAAGATCTCAAAGTAACACTATATGTACTTATAATACTGATTGTTTCTGATGCTGAAAATTTTCTTATACGAACTTCTTATGCTGGATCCGTGGGGAACCAGCAAATCCGCGCTATTTTTAAAGAAAAATAAAATATGCTCATAGATAAAATGAAAAAAAACTTCTTATTTTAATGTTTTAAATATATTTACATGTTATAAATATGATTTTATGAATTTATGGATTTAAATGTTATGCTCTATAGTTCTGTTGGGTAGGTGTATTTTACAAAGCACTCAGCAAGGTGCATTGCAGGCTTTTCGGAACAAGTGTCACAAAATTATGTCATTTGATATCACTTATCTTTTTCTATTCTGTGAGAGCAGACTCGACAGTCTTTGACTCTATCTGTTAGCATTACACGGAGCCCCCTATTTAATCGAACACTTGTGTGGGTATCAGTAAATGTTGAAGCTCCACAGCTTTTTTAGAAATCTCCTTTTAATGTGTTAATCAATAGTTTCGCCTGTTTTAAATGGCTGTTTGCAAGTATATACAATAAGAAGGAATTAATTTTTTGATTTTTGCGGCCCGGGTCAATCCCGGACAGATTTATTAAGCTTATTGCAAGCAAACATATACTTAAAACTAACATTTTCACTTAAAAACTAAAGGGTGGGAGCGGTTAAAGAAAATAAGGACGTGAGGCATAGGTGGAAATAAGTATGTTCTTGAGGGAGAGTTTGCTGAGATGGTAGTCGAAGAGAGGCAGTACATCGTTAACTTCCCGAAGCATCCTAGACATTGGCTCCAGGTGTCCGTAATTCGTTCTGTGAAGATTGAGCCGGAAAAGTGGCACAGACCTAAGATTGCGGGGATTGGTGTTAAAAGAAATAATTTGAAGTAAGGAAGGACAGTCGATATTACCTACTAAAATTTGATGAATAAAGAGAATGTCGGCAACTTTTCGGCGTATAGAAAGGGGTTGTAAATTTATAAACTTCAGCCGGTCAGTATAAGGTGGTAAGTTTTGGCTATCATCCCAGGGAAGACCACGTAAAGCAAAGCGTAAAAACCTGCGTTGAACAGCTTCTATCCGGAGGATGTGAGTTCTGTAGTAGGGTGACCAAACTTGGCTGGCATATTCCAGCAGAGGCCTAACAAAGGCTATGTAAAGAGATTTGGTAACATAAGGATTGGATAACTCCTTAGACCAGCGCTTAATAAAACCAAGGGCAGAGTTAGCTTTTTTTATTATACTATCAATGTGAGAACGGAAATTGAGTTCCTTGTCGCAGATAACACCTAAATCACGCAACTCATTCACTAAGGGAACAGGCAGATTAAAGATTAGATAGCAACGAAGTGAAGTAGGGAGGCGTTTACGGGTATATGTTATAGCCTGACACTTATTGACGTTAAGCTCAAGAAAATTCTTCTGACACCAAGTACAAAACCTGTCTAGATCTTGCTGCAGAAGTAGGCTGTCTGAGGAAGATGATATATATCTAAATATTTTCATATCATCTGCGTAAACAGATATGTATGAATTTTTAATGATACAAGCAACATCATTAATGGTCAGAATAAATAATAGGGGACCAAGGTGGCTGCCTTGGGGTACACCAGAGGAGGCTTTAATTGGGTCAGAAACCATAGACCTAAATAGAACATAGTAAAGTCGTTCATTTAAATAGGATTGAACCCAAGTTATAAAGTTTATCTGGAAACCAAGAGCCTTTAATTTTAGAAGGATTATATCATGAGCAATTCTATCAAAGGCTTTGCTGAAATCGGTGGCAATCACATCAACTTCATTTCCAGATTCCAGTGCACATAAAGTCCTTGATACGAATTCCGTTAAGTTGGTGGCCTTTGAAAAATCCGTGCTGGTTTGGGGAAACAATAGATTTACAATGGAAAAGCATTATGTCATAGATAATGCTCTCAAAAAGCTTAGGTATACAGGACAACTTAGCAATTGGTCGATAGTTGGAAATATCGTCTTTTCTACCTTTTTTATGTAGGGGAATAATAAACGACCTTTTCCAGGTTGATGGAAATAATCCCTGGGTGATAGAAAGCTGAAAGAGAGCTGTAAGAGGTTGGGCTAGATGCATTTGACATTTCTTTAAAAATATAGGGGGAAGGTCATCAGGGCCAGCAGAATAATCAACTTTGAGTTTTATTATTTTATCTCTAACTTGCTCTAAAGTTATAGACACCGATTCCAAAGTTGTTTGTGAGCAGCTGTTTAAGTAGGAAAAGTAAGAATGGTCTGGCTCTTGGGAATGGATGGCGAACGCTTGGCCAAAAAAGATTGCGAAGAGATTTGCAATAATTTGGGGATCGCCCGAGGACCTATCAAGAAAATTTAGGGATGATGGATAGTTATCCGATTTGCTTTTAATTTTGATGAACTGAAAGAATCTTTTGGGGTCGGAAATGAGTGTGTGGTCCATTCGGTTTAAACAGTTGTTATAGAGAGTTTGCCAAAGTACAGAGAAATTAATTTGGGCAGACTGGTAGTAGAAGAAATCGGTGTCGGAACGCGATTTTAAGTAAGAATACCAGAGCTTATTTTTCTTGTTACGAAGAGATCGCAGCTCTTTATTATACCAGGGTGGTGACGATGAGGGATTCCTTTTGGGTAAAAAAGGCACAGATTGGGAGAGACATTTTAAAATTTCGGTATAAAAGGATGCAAGAGCATCGTTAACCGTAAGGTTAGGGTTATTGTAGAGAAAGTTAAAATTGACCATACTGAGGAGGTTGTTCAGTTTGGCGTAGTTAGCCCTATGAAAATTAAAACTGTAAGAATATTCATAGGAAACGGGATTAAGACCATTGTCATATGTCAGCGTAAGAGAAAGGGGAGGGTGGTAACTATCCAACTTAGAAAGCAGATGTTTACTTTCTAAAACGACGCAGTTATCTGTATCAGTGGCGAAGAATAGGTCGAGTTGTCTGCCGATGTTATTGGTGACACCACTTAATTGATATAGACCAGAGTCAGTTAGGCAGTCAATGAAAAGATTCTCTTTATCAGAGGTAGGATTTGTTGCAGTATAGTAGCACTGATCAGTCTGAGTCCATAGAAGTTTAGGTAGATTAAAATCACCTAAAAAAATAACAACGTCATTGGGATCAGCAGCATTAAAAATGCAGTGGATTGCATCAACAGCTAGCTGGTAACCTTGAATTGGTTGAGAGGGGCGAATAGAGCAGCAGCAAATATATAGGTTGCGTTTGCAAATAGGAATTCTAGCGCAAACGAATTCGAAGAATGCAGTGGACTATTTTTTAAAGGGTCTAGACTCGAGACGAGAGTGTATAGCTAGAAGTACACCACGGCCATATAAATTCTCCTCTTTATCTAGACCATCGTCACGGTGTTAATCGAAGTCTTGGGAAAGTAATTCATTATTCTTAATATCAGGGGTGAGATTGGTTTCTGTGAGGGCAAAGATGTCGTATGGCAGAATCTGCGAATTAAGATATATAGAAGAAATCTAAGTTCGTAATCCTCTTACGTTAATACAGGGACAGATATTTGGGAGGCTTCGGCAAAGAATTGAGTGGTGGGTTAGGAGCGATGGTAGTTTTTGAAACTAGACCGTGTTCTCTGGAGGTGTAGTATCCGTTTGGAGCTAACATGAGACGCGAAAGAAGAGAGATCATTAGTAACGTCATCAGGAGTCATATCTAACTGCTCATGAAAACGTATAAAAAGTTGCCGCAGATCATTATGATTAGTAGGGAGGCCTTCTTGCAGAATGGAAACCATTGCATTGGTTTTCGTTATACCGTCGATACAGACAGAGTCAGGCTTATCATGTAGGTAGGCGAGATATAAGCGAACATTATCATATAATCTGCGGTCTCTTAAACGAGAGAGAACATATCGGCCATCAAAATAACACATGCAAAGTTTAATTTTCCAATTTGAATTTGAACACATCTCGTTCAAATCTTTTCACCGCAGTCATGTTAGATTATTCAGTTTGTCACATGGTCACAAAGCGCTTATCTTTCCAGGCTAGCAACAGATTATTTCCTTTTTCGAAATGTTACAGTTTTTTTCTTTCCAAATTTCGGTTTTTTAATGACAACTGGTAATCCTTTCCGGTTTATTGGGATAGTTCCGGTTAAATGGCATTTCGTTTTTAATAATTCCTTAGCTAAGGTCAAACCTGTATAGTATCTATCTGTGAACATGTGGTATCCTTGAGCACCAGGCACTTTATCCAATAATTTTTTGTATACGAGTACATGTGGGATAGGTAGCCAAACCAACGTAGAGATACCCTACTGAATGTACGACAAACTTATACATAATATACACACATAACTACATAGAAGACGCATAAGATTCATACCCAAAAGACGACAGAACAGTAAAATCATCCGACAAACTTATACATAATACACACACATAACTACGTAGAAGACGCATACAATTCATACCCAAAGACGACAGAACAGTAAAATCATCCGTCGCCAAACAGAACGAAGATCATACGAAATACAACAAAAAACACAAGAGAACATTCGACTGAACGGGACATACAAAGTGCAAGCACACGACAGATAGACCGACGACACTGCAACCAACAAATAAACACACAGATCGAGACAAACAAGCCAAAGTCGACCGTTACCTTTTTTTTTGTAATAAATCCAGCAAGCAAGTAGAGTAGTTTGGAGTAGAGTATCATTTGAACCTTTGTGCTGGCCGGTCGCTTATTGTTTTTCTTTTAAATAAACATTTGTAATTCGTTTTAATTTATGCGTTTTGGTTTCTTTTCCCACAATTGGGGGCTCAACCGGGATTATTATCGTTAGATATTAAAGTCCGATAAGACTTTAACCCGAGTAGTGAAAGTGACGGGAAAAGTGAGACATTATTCTGGAGTTTCGGTGCGATTCGCTAAATTCGGCCGAATCCAGTAGGTGCGTGGGACAGTGAAACAATACCACGAAGTGGCGAATAAAAGCGACAGTGATACTTTCGGTGGCACATGCAAATGTAAGCACGGTGTGGTCGTTGGTGCTTAAAACACGTTAGAGATACGCAGAAGGATAGTTCAAGTGTTACAAAGCGTGGCAAAGAGAAAAAAAAAACTTTGTACAGTGTACGGTGTCGTCAAACCCGTAGAAAAAAAAAACAAAACATTCAACGTGTGTGCTGTGCAGTGAAAAAAAAAAAAAACAAAACAAAAAAAAAAACAAACAAAAAGGGCAACAACAAGTAAGGCGTGCACGTAGATCTCGTAAAGAAAACGAATTTAACGGCACCGCCGTTGTGTGCTCCAACGAAGCAGCCCCGTGTCAAGGCGAGACAAAAGGGTTGCCGTCTCCAGCGAAAGGGCCCAGTGCCGCGTCCAGGCAAAAGAGGAAGGTAGCAGCGTGGTGTCCTAGGAAGAATTGCCGCCGTGCCAATGCGAAGCAGCAGCGACAAATAAAGATTGTAGTAAAAGGTAAGCGACCAAAGGCCACTTGTTTTTTTTCCCTTTTTCTTTTGTTTTGTTCTGTTAAATCAAAGCTGGTAAAGATATTTTGAAGTAATATTGATATTTGAAGTAATATTGTAAGTAAATATGGACAGGGACGCGATTTTGGCTATGACCGTGGACGGGTTGAGGGACAGACTGACGGGCTTAGGGTTAGGGGCGACGGGCCTGAAGCAGGCGTTACAGGAAAGGCTCCTAAACCATTTCGGGCTATCTCGTGACGACGGGGTTGAAGGCGAAGATGAGCGTCAGGAGGTCCTGAGTGAAAGCAGTGGTGAGGGCTCCGGTGTGACAGCTAGGGCGGTGTCAAGGTCGCTGTTCACACTACGAGACGTGGAGGACTCGTTCTCGTCATTCGATGGAACCGGGCACCCAGGCGTTAACCAATGGGTCGAAGAGTTCGAAGAGAACGCTGCTACGGTGAGCTGGGATGATCTCCAGAAGTTTGTCTATGGGAAGCAGCTGCTCAAGGGCGCCGCCAAGCTTTTTGTTAGGGGGTCGAGTGGGTTAAATAGCTGGGTCAAGTTAAAGAAGGCGTTGAAAGAGGAGTTTGGTAGTCGGTTGTCGGTGGCAGAGGTGCACAACCTGCTAAGAAATCGCCGCAAGAGAACATCTGAGACTCTGCGCGAATACTTGTATTCCCTGATGGAAATCGGCAAGGCCATCAACTTAGATGAGGAAAGCCTGGTGGGGTATTTCGTGGACGGGATCCCTGACTCCAGGCATAACAAGTCCCTTTTGTACCAGGCCGAAACCATCGACCAACTAAAAGTCCAGCTGAAGGCGTACGACAAGCTACGTATTTCCGGTCAAGAGTCGTCATACTCAAGGGGGAACCACCGAACGTCGACCAGCGGACACCTGGTACCATCGCACAGTGGGTTTCAGTCGGCCGTCAAACCCGAGAAGAAAGAGGGGGCCTGTTTCAAATGTGGGGCCATGACACATCTTGCCAAGGAGTGTCGGTCGAAGGAGTTTGTCTGTTTCAAGTGTGGGCGACCAGGCCATAGGGCGAGAGATTGCAAGGTGGGTGCACAGCTATCGGGAGGGTCAGCCGGAAACAGCGGCGGTCACACTGCGGCAACGGGTGGCCAAAGCAGGGCTTGGCCAGAAGCAAGGGTCGATCTAGCGATCGGATCAAGTCGAGTCTTCAAGGACATCTCGGTGGGTGGTCTGACCTTATGTGCTCTGTTGGATACGGGGAGTGACGTATGTCTGCTTAGATACGATAGTCTGTTGATGATGGACTACCAGGCACTGAAGACTGAGAAGAGGAATCTGTTGGGTATTGGACAGCAGAAGGTGACGACGATGGGCAGCTTAAGCTTAGAGCTTGTGGTGGATGGAATTCCGTTGGAATTAAATTTCCATGTGGTGCGTGAAGGCGAATTGCCGTATTCGGCCGTAATCGGGAACGATGTTCTGCAACAGGTGAATCTGATGATCTCAGACGATGGGGTGGAGTTCAGAGACAAACAGAGCTCGGTAGAGGCCGAGGATGAAGCAAGACCGAACGAATTGGTTGTCGAGTTGGGCAAAGCCCAAGAGTATACTGCTGGTTGTGGCAAAGTTGGCCATGAATCAGAAGTACTCCAGTTGAAGTTGAAGAAGTCGGGTGGAGGACAGGAGTACACTGCTGGTTGTGGCAAAGTTGGCCACGAATCAGAAGTACTCCAGTTGAAGTTGAACAAGTCGGGTGGAGGACAAGAGTACACTGCTGGTTGTGGCAAAGTTGGCCACGAATCAGAAGTACTCCAGTTGAAGTTGAACAAGTCGGGTGGAGGACAGGTGTACACTGCTGGCTGTGGCAAGATGGGCCACGAACCAGAAGTACTCGAGTTGATAGAAGAGTTCGGAGAAATCTGTTTGTTTGCGGAGGAGCAGGCGTTTCGAGGGGAGCCTGAGACGAATATGGAGCTGGAGCATCTGAGCGGTGAGGTACGAGAAGAGTTGATGACGATCATTGAGGGGTACAAGCCGTCCAGAGGGGAGTCGTCACCGGTCGTCATGAAATTGGTGCTTAGGGATGATGTCCCT
The DNA here is from genome assembly GCA_949129095.1 of Volucella bombylans. NCBI lineage: Eukaryota > Metazoa > Arthropoda > Insecta > Diptera > Syrphidae > Volucella > Volucella bombylans. Next base: position 26,421,747 of record OX422142.1, on the reverse strand, counting down.
GTTTTCCAAAGGCCAAGGCGGATGGCGTACGCCGATCAACTATTTGTGGGAGAGCAAGTGGAGCAATGGCTTGCAGAAAAGATTGTGCAGCCAAGCACATCTGAGTATGCGTCACCAATCGTCTTAGTAGCAAAGAAAGACGGAATGAAGAGACTGTGCTGCGACTATCCGGATTTGCGGGAGTTGCTAGAAGAGGAAGTGATTCAAGAATTGGACGATGAGCGCGACGTCACGCGCGATGTGGTACGCGAGAATATTGCCGAGATCCAGCGAGAAAATAAGAGGGGATACGATAGGAACCGGAAGCCGGAACAGGAGTACTCCGTAAATGAGTTGGTCGCCATCAAGCGCACCCAGTACGGCACCGGGATGAAGCTGCGTCCGAAGTTCCTCGGACCCTACAAGGTTACGGCGAAGTTCAAACACGGGAGATACGCTGTAGAAAAGGTCGGCGATCACGAAGGACCTTCGAAGACCAATTCTGTAGCGGAGAACATGAAGAAGTGGAACCCTTCATTCGGGTCGAATGAGCCGTCAGGATAGCCGAATGTGGGATAGGTAGCCAAACCAACGTAGAGATACCCTACTGAATGTACGACAAACTTATACATAATATACACACATAACTACATAGAAGACGCATAAGATTCATACCCAAAAGACGACAGAACAGTAAAATCATCCGACAAACTTATACATAATACACACACATAACTACGTAGAAGACGCATACAATTCATACCCAAAGACGACAGAACAGTAAAATCATCCGTCGCCAAACAGAACGAAGATCATACGAAATACAACAAAAAACACAAGAGAACATTCGACTGAACGGGACATACAAAGTGCAAGCACACGACAGATAGACCGACGACACTGCAACCAACAAATAAACACACAGATCGAGACAAACAAGCCAAAGTCGACCGTTACCTTTTTTTTTGTAATAAATCCAGCAAGCAAGTAGAGTAGTTTGGAGTAGAGTATCATTTGAACCTTTGTGCTGGCCGGTCGCTTATTGTTTTTCTTTTAAATAAACATTTGTAATTCGTTTTAATTTATGCGTTTTGGTTTCTTTTCCCACATACATGCAAAGGAATTCTGGTAAGATCTGACCTTACCATCGTCTCTGTTGTTACACTCCTATAATATGTAAGAATGCCACAAATATATCCAGTTTCAAAATCACAAAGCATATAAATCCCCCTATTTGGTCGGTTTTTTTAGGATTAAAGTGATAAATGCAATTTTCCCTTTGATCTTTACAACCGACTCATCTACGAGCATACCAAATGTTATCTCTGGGGATAAAATATTCCAAAAAATTCAAGTTTATTTTTGCAAGAAGGAACTAACTCGTTGTACACGATTTCTTATGTCAGTACTTCTGCCTGGAATTTGGCTGATCTTTTTCCTTGTGAATGTGTTTGGAAAGAAAATAATTCGACGATTATTAAATTATCTCCATATTAAGAATTAGAGCTATGAATGCTAAGAAATCTTCCATAGTTACTTCTTTCCATGTTTGTCAAATTGAGTGATGCGATAATTCTTTGTTTGCCAGTTTAGTGCAAGCATAATTATTTATTTCAGTTATAATTTTATTGATCAGCCTGCCGGTAAAAAATTGTTCGGTTGGATCACATTTGCAGGAACATTTGCAGTGTGGCCCTTTTACTCTTTTGGCCACTTGTAAGTGTTATTCTGCTTAGTATACTTTGAGATTCCGTCACATTTTCCCCTCAGAACTATCTTTGTCTTCTACAGCCTCAGAATCAGAATCAGTGTCACTTTCAATCACTCTAATTTTACGTCATCTCACACCAATGTATTCAATACTATCTTCACTGCTATGTTGATCTCTATCATGCATGTCTTCCTCCATAACATTATCAGGGTTGTCTTGAAGTAATGTAAAATCAAATTCATCTTCACTGCTATGAATATCATCATTTGCATCCATTTTTGTGAACAGCTAACACTTTTTTTCCATAACTTCAAAAGAAAGCAATAATGCTTTATAATACAGATAAAGGTAATAAAATAATTATTATGCATTAAAAAAATATGTCTCCATATGTTTTGTCTTTAAACAGAATTTATTATCACTACATTCTAATGCTAAATACTGATTATACAAATTATACTGGGTACCAGTTTTATTTTTCTAATATTGATAAATATAACATTATTTTGTAATATAAATTGTTTATATAAATTAAGATGGTGAGTGAGACCTACCGTTGGAGTGCAAAAAATATAGGGACTGGGCAGCTTGGCATACAATTACCATGTTCATAAAGGTTTGAAAATTAAAGAACAAATGATGCTCTACCTTATATCTTGTCAGATAATCTAAACTAATTTCATGAAGGTTTACCTTTATTCTATAAGAACTATTTACGTCGTGGAAAATGAAAATGTGATACTTTGAGTTTTTCTGGCTCAATCTCTAACGGAACTATTTTCCAGGATTAAATCTTTTCTTTCAAATAGCTAGAAAATCCCATGCACCAGAGTTAGTTTCTGCTACCCATGCTAACCTGGATGCGGTCCAAAAAGCAGAATGCCGAATTATCTTAAACTTCTTCAAATCGAATTCTCTTTTTGCAAGAGATCATGAAACAAGAAATTCTTGTTAACTCCTTAAGGGGTGAAGGTCCCGAAATTTTTTTTTTTTTGAAAAATTTTCTACATTTTCAAGAATGTCTCCTCAAAGCAAAATCTTTATTCGGCCGTAGGTGCACGCTCGATTTTAGAGCGCACAGCAGGCGGTTCCGACCGCACGAACAGGGGACGCTCCGCCTTTTCTTAACAGACCGAAGAGTCATATTTGGCCTCAAAAGAAGCCCGTACACTTCTTAAACAAGGAAGAGCAGCTTAAGATGAGTTTTACGAATGATCAGAAGAATTTTGTATGCCCCGAAAAATTTAAATCGCTTTTTCTCGAAACTGTATTTTTCATAACAGCATGCATCATAACTCACAAAATAATTGTCCGATCGTTCTAAAATTTTAAAGAGATCTTCTTGACACTTTTACCACAGATAATAAATCTATACAGATGTCTCATTCATATGGGAAGTTTTGTCCTATGAAAATGAAATCGAACTAAAAAAAAAGCTTTTTTAAAAAGCTGCAAAGAGCAGAAAAATCATTTTATTTCTTTTCGCTTCTTGCTCTTGTCACTGGTCACTCACACATGCAAAGTCGTTTATCGTGCAAAAAAACTACGTGAACGAAAGAAAAAAATAAAAAAAACATACGTTGACGTTGCCCAGCATAACCGGTTTACTTGGGTTTATGTACGTGTACTTGTTACTTTGTTTGTAAATTAAATGGGGGTAGTAATATAATTTTGAAGATCATGAGATCGCTGGTCCGCGAAGGTGGATGTGCTGGAGGGGGTGGGAATGACGTTGCACCACACTATAAAAGTGGTTGATATTTGAAGCACGAGGTGTTAAGGACTAATACATGTTATGGGGTTGAAGATATACATACGTATGTACATGAGCGCTAGACCAATTTCCCGATTTTAATTTTGTGCTCAGGATATTAAGTACAAAATTTGATAAATTTCCAAGCATTGAGCAACATCGAACTTATTCGGAAAATGTATGTATGTATGTGTTATTTACGAGTACATATTTGCTCCCTTTTCTTTCAAGTTATGTAAAAGGGAGTTTTTAAAACTGTACGCAAAATCTTCAATTCCGTGACTCGGGGACCACGCAGTAATGTACGGCCGAATATATGGAAGTTCGAACAAGTGGAATGGGATGTCAACCAACTTGGAGTGCAGCACCGCTGGAAACAGCTGGCGAAAGATCGCGCCAGGTTGAAAGGCTTGTTGGTTGAAGTCCTGGTCCACCCCGGACTGTAGCGCCACCTAAGTAAGTAAGGAAAATATTGGAAATATTTTTCCGACAGCTATGAATGAGCCATATTTTAACTAGCAAAATCATTACTATATAGAGTATGATTTTGTTCCTTGGAGTAGGGACTTTGGATCCAATTTTTTAAAACAGTCTGAAGTAGCAGCGGTTGCCTAGGCTTATTCTGGTGGTAATCTTCGACAAGGTGTCATTTGTTCAGTTTGCATTAACCCAGAGGAGAGGAACTCCTCTAAAGTAATGAGCATTTACAGTGAAAAATTGTACGATTTGGTAAATGACGGGGTTATCTTTGCTCGATAAAATATACTTTACAATGGCAGCAGATTTTGGCCACCCTGAAGTGTCTATATTAATGACGTGTCCCAACAGCTGGGCAGATCTTTATTGTGCTTATACCTGCCTGCGGTTACATAATACGAGTATTTTAATATGAGATTGAAAAAACCATATTATGAAAGCGTATCTATTTGCCGGAATCCGGTGGAGGTTTGGAAAAATTCTGAGGTTTTGTTTCCAAGCTGTAAGGCGCATCGCAAATTTTCTAGTATGATGCGACACAACCGGATAAGTTTTCTTGGGACCCCGAATTAGGCCATCGCATTATGAAACCTAGTACAATGGAGGCTGTCATAAGCATAGGTGGTAGGTATTGACTTGGAACCGGATAGTTCTTTCTAAGATTTTCCAGGCCGGAAGTCACACTGCTTCCGGTAAATTTTTGTGGACCGAAGAGACTTTACGTGTTCACACAGTACACTGAATAGAATCATAATGCCGACATTAGGCAAGCAGATCCTTCAGAAGCGGGCGTTATCCATCGTCATCCTGCACAGACGGATGAGTTTGGCAGGGATGTCAAGATTAGAGCAATGTCTCTATAAATGCTGTCATAGGCAGCCTTAAAATCGATAAGCAGGTACCCACCACCTGGTGGATCTGGACTTGTTGGGTTTTCTCCAAAATCTGCCGGATTGTGGAAATCTAATCGATTGTGTACCTGATTGGACAGGTTGTTTACCATGGCTTCAATCAAACCAATCCCAGAAGAAACATGTTTTTATCAGTGGTTTTGTCAAATGAGTCCGGACTGGGCCCCGTGCGACTTTTTTTTATTGTACTTTTTTCGTTGTACTGAAGTTCTGGCAAACAAAGGCCATTCAACGAAGTATTACGTAAGTGCAACATATTCAATTTTCAGTTTTTTCTTTAAATCAATTTTGCAACAATGAACTTGTATTAAATTTTGCGTAAAAAACGGATTTAATGGTGCGCGAACGTTGGAAATGTTGGAAGAGTGTTTCGGCAACGATTCTCTAAAGAAAACGGTCGTTTGCCAGTGGCACAAGCTGTTCAAAAGTGGTCGGGAGTCAATCGAAGATGATGAATGCATTGGCAGACCATCGACATCGAAAACCGACGAAAACATTGATGAAGTAAAAGAAGTGTTGGTCAATAACCGCAAATTAACCATCAGAGAGATAGCGGAGGATTTGAACATTGCCTATGGATCCATCCAAGATATTTTGGTTAATAATTTGGGTTTCCGTCGTGTAGCAGCAAAGTTGGTGCCAATTTCATGCAAAAAAGAGACCGTGTTGACGTCGCAAAAGAGATGATTTGCGAAGCTGAATCCGATCCCACACTCACCAAAAGGATCATTACTGGAGACGAGACGTGGGTTTATGAGTACGACAAACAATCCAGACATCAGGCAAGTGAATGGCGTTCATCAAATTAGCCGAGAGCAAAAAGACCACATCGTTTTCAGTCAAAAAAGAAGGCAATGCTCACGGTTTTCATGGATTACAACGATGTAGTGCATCATGAATTTTTGCCAGAAGGCCAGCCAGTAAACAAAAAGTATTATTTGGGCGTTATGAGACGTTTGCGTGAAGCAATTCGCCGAAAGAGACCAGAATTGTAGGCAGAAAACTAGTGGATTTTGCACCATGATAACGTACCATTGCACAGTGCCATCATTATTCGTAATTTTTTTACGAAAAATGCAACAAATACCATCTACCAGCCACCGAATTCACCTGATTTGGCTCCTTGTGACTTCTTTCTGTTCAATCGAGTTAAAAAAACCAGTACTGGGAACGCGTTTCAGCAGCCGAGAGGAAGTAATGGAAAAATCGCAGAAAGCACTAATGGACATACCGGAAACCGAATATACAAAATGTTTCGATGATTGGATCAAGCGCTGGCATAAGTGTGTTGCAGTCGATAAGAGATTACTTTGCAGGGGGCAATTTAGATTTAATTAATTTTCTCAATAAATTCCTTTTCATCAAGGTGGTACTTTAGGTTTTCTATAAGAATTGTTAGTTACTTAATTTCAAATTCAATCTTTAGAACATTAGAGAAAGAAAAAATAAATAATTAAAATACAGGTGCTATAAAATTGGTTTTATTGTAAAATAAGAAGTTAAGCATCTAACACTGCTATTATTTTGCACACAGGTGTATCTGCACTGCATATTAATAACACGAATAATATTTTGCTCGTCAAACTTCAATTACAAAATGTAAAGAAATATTCGACTTTTCCCGCCTTTGAATTGAATGAATTTTTTCTTACATACAAACCCATACACTCAAACAAAATACCAATTCATGAAAAATTACATAATTTCCTATTGCAGTCGAATGAAAACAAACAGCCAAGTCTTCATACCCCTTCCCGCAAACCCCTTGCAATTGTTTTTCATATTCCTTTTGCCACTGCCATCAACTTGTGGTGAGAGAAAAAAAAATCTCTCAGTAAACAAAGCAAGAAAGAGCGAAAATAAAAAAGCTTTAAATTATTCCGAAAGCTCGTGTCGGCTGGACGAGTGTCGGCTAGCCGACAAAAATTGAACCATTTTTTTCTACAGCGATGAGACATCTGTATAGATTTATTAACTGTGCTTTTACCTACTCTCTAACTAAACCTTTGAAACATGATTTTCAAAGCAAATTAAATAAATTGTTTAAACAAATTGGTAAAAAAAAGTGGCTTCTTTTCTGATCTCTATCATTTTTGGGTTTTAAAGGCTTGGAGTAGGAGAAACAATGTTTGTGACAAGACCTATTTTGATTTGTTGTTACAGATGAAAAATAAAGTCTGCAGCTTGCATGCTGTTTTCAAAAACGCTCGAATTTGAAGCCGAGCAGCGCCGCCATCTTGAATAAAAACAACAATTTTTTATAGTTAACAGATGTTTCTATCTGACAATAAAAGATTTTTTTTTAATAAAATACCAATTTTTCGCTGAATAAAAAATCCATAAAAATTTACCTTGTTTCGGGACCTTCCGCCCTGAAGTAATGCAACATTCAGGACTCATATTTCTGTGACTCTTTCAATTTAGAAGGTTAAAACCTGGTCAAGATTTTCATCCGAGTACTGATATTATATCGCAATCACCTAGAAATATGTCATTTTTACTTTTCCCCAGTTACTGTTAAAAGCATGCCCAAAACACATAAAGAAAATAAGAAACTGTATCGAAGAATCCAGGTTTTATTCTATCATATAAAAAAAAACCGGCAACTTCCCAACAATTAAGCTCGAAGGTCAATAATCTAATTGCCCTGCACCAATGAATCCCTGGTTAAAACAATATTATGAAAATTCCTTCAAATAAATTAAGACGGTATATCCTATTAAAATCGATATCCTTTCGAAAGGACTCGAAAAGGAAAAACTTAAGTAATTAAAAGCAACTTGGAGATTGCTTCATCGATCTATGGGCAAAAAGAAAACTTTCCCTAGGTAATTAGCGATTACATCAGCACCTTTTTCTTTGGAGACCATCTTGGTGACCAACTTTGTAATCGATTTGAGTAATGCAAAGCAAGTGAAAAACTTTTAATTGTTTTTCGTTGGTAATCTTGTAATCAACAAATAAGAAATTTCCTTTGGAGGATTTACGATAACATCAAATAATTTCTAGGGATTTACCTCCAGCAGTTGATCAATATCGACTGTTTGATTATCCTCACAGAATCCTTTTGTAAAGTTCATAGGATTCCCGGTGAGGCCTTGATTTAGGAGAAAACCTTTAAAAACATCTATTCCTGTTTTTATAATTTCTATTCAAATGTTAATTTTGGAACGCGATCCTCTCGTCAACTGTGGCCTTATCCCTCAAAAAAAAAAAAACAAATCTTAAAGATTTTCTGCGGTATAAAGTCTGTTTTAAATTACAAAATAATGCTTAATTCACTTTATAGAATTGAGAATCCCTCTTGTGAAAATATTGTGGAACTCACCAGATACCACAATTTGTCTGAGAAAGAATTGCCGGCTTATTGCGCATGGATCCTAGCGCTCACAAGTGTAGTTTCAAGATCTTGCGTACAATGATGAATAGCCTTATATAATTTGAAGTTGATATGAACTGCTACCGACACCTATAGTATTCCAAAAAAATCCGCCATTTATTCTCTCTATCAAACTGGCAAAGTTTCTCCGAAAAATTTATTTGAATTGCAAAACAAAGAATCAACATGCTGTGCAGAAGCGTTGGATAGTTTGTATAATACTTCACATTTTGCTCCTATGGTGTTATTTTAAATTTCCGGGATTGTTGACCTATCAGCATTCAAATACTATTGCGATGACTTCGATAAGTAGCAACTAGGAAGTTATTAAATATGGATCGATACGCGCTCGTACAATGTGTTTAAATAGTGAAAATTCTCTACGGAAACGGTGAAAATATTGCGGAAAAGTTTTGTAAAGCTCGTACTGCTTTTGGTCATCATCAAACGCCTTCTCGCACAGCTATCGATCAATTTGAACGTCTCGCAAAAGATAAAAAGTTAGCTGAAAATATTGCCGCCATAGCTGAAAGTGTGACTGAAATCCCAGGTGTGTCCATTTCGAACGGTCACAGAAATCGGGCCTATACGCAACAACAAGATCTTGGCGTGCATGCTTATAAGATCCAGTAGGTACACAAATTGAAGTCAAGAAACCACGTACAACGTCGTACTTTCGCTGATTGAGTGCAGGAAATGAAGCAACAGTATCATGATTTTTTACACAAAATTATTTTGAGTGATGAGGCTCATTTCTGTAGACTGTATAACAGTGATGACGAAAAAAAACTGTTGTCAGGTAAAATGATACTTTTAACTTGGACAGTGTAGACCAACAATTCCGTCCACCCGACCAGGATGAAGATAGTCACATCTAAGCTTAGATGCCTGACTACCGAGCTCTTCAAAGGGCCAAGCGATGGCTTGGAAAAGAGCATACACCAACATCTGTAACATATGATTGGACCAAAGTATGCTCGATGAATGGAACCTCAGCATTGTTTGTCCGATCCTCAAGAAAGAAGAACCTCAGAACTGCGCCAACTACAGAGCCATCAGTCTTCTTAACATCGCCTACAAGATATTATTTATGTGTGAACGCCTGAAACCGTTCGTCAACAACCTCATTGGTCCATATCAATGTGGCTTCAGGCCAGGGAAGTCCACCATCGACCAAATATCCACACTAAGGCAGATATTGGAAAAAACCCAAATCGATACACACCACTTGTTTCTGTGCAATGATCGATTTTAAGCCCGCGTATGAAAGCATCTATAGAGACGAGCTATACTCGTCAATTTGGAATGTTCAGAGAATGTTCACTGCTCCATCAAGGACGGTAAAGAGCTCACCTAGACCTTTGATGTCAAAAAAGAATTTCGACAAGGCGATACGCTGTCGTGCGATTAGTTTAACGTCATTTTTGAAAGAATAGTGCAAAGCTCACGCGCCAACTCAAGAGGCACAACCTTTCAAAAGTCTGGCCAATTACTCGCATGCGCCGATGATATTGATATAATCGGATGAAAGCAGTGTGATGTTAGTTGCACTTTCGCGTGTTTGAGAAACGTCTTCTTACGCTCCGCTATCAATTCAGATAGCACACCACCTCTGAGATAAAACAAAGAGTAACCCTTTAAAATCACTGCTTCTTTGGGCAACTCTTTAGAAGGCAATTGACTAGCAAAGCTCTCCCTTGAACAAGAAAAGTGATTTTTTGTAAGACCATAATAATCCAAATCCTCCTCTATGGCACAGAGGTATGGACTTTATCAAAAATTAATGAGGGTGATCTTGGCATGGACAATTCTTCGGGTGATTTTCGGTCACATCAGCATAGATGGTGAGTGGACAAGAAGATACAATGATGAACTGTACGGGCTTTACAGCGAAATCGACTTTGACAGAAGAGTGAAGGTCAGACTACTGGGATTGCTGTAGAGGAGATGGACCAATACTCTGTTCTGAATTCGATGATCGTGTCTCAGGTGGCGCACGCAAGTTAGGGGACCACAGGCAATTAAGTGCGAGTTACGTATAAAAAGGCTACTTCCGCAACGACGGTCAATCCCCCCAAACCAACGAGGTGTAGATACTCGTAATTCGACATCAACCTAAATACAGCGGACATTCACCAAGCAATATATGCAACACCAGCAATAACCAACACTACCCAAATTGCGCCACCAACAAACGATGCCACAGCGAAGGCAAGCTACAACCAACTTGTAAATATGGGTCAACATAAACAACAGCGTCATCAATATCGGACTATATAATGCCAAGCAGAGCCATCGATCGTCGTCCAGTAATACGATTGTAATGAATTGTAAGGGTGAGCAGAAATAAAAATAAATAAAATAAAGTTTTTTTTTTATTTATTTGCTAGCTAAAGATCGAGCTGGCTGGAGACGCCTATTGGTTGAGGCCCTGTTCCACCCCAGACTGTAGCGCTACCTCAAGTAAGTAAGTAATTTCCATTTGCTTGGGTACGTAAACAAACAAAATTGTCACATCTGAGGCTTAGTTAATTCAAAAGAAATTGTGCGACCGTTTCAGTGAATGGATTGTATTACCGAAGCTGAAATTGAAGCTATGGAAGTCGTTCAAATATATCCGCTCCAAACAGATCTCTATAACTTTCCGGTCTCCACATTAGTCGTGAAGATATCCAAACTGTGCGCTATTTAAATGGACTTTCTTTAGCCTGTTGGCCTGTTGGATGTAAACCACCACTATAACCTTACTTCATCCAACTTTGTTCTATCAAATTTCCGCTGAATTTTTATGGAACTTTACAATTTCCGCAACGAAGTTTACTCACCTCAAAAAGTACAGAACATCAAAGTAGAACATATTTCAACTGTGTTTCTCTTTAAAAATCTAAAGTTCTGTCCGAATAAGCTTGCTGAACACATGGACAAACTAAGTTTCGCTATAAAACGTTTCTGTTAGACTTACAGCCCCAAAACTTCGATACCTAGATTTTAAGCCCTGAAATTGCTACCGCAGATTAACGTTAGTGAAATTCTAAGCCTTGATTTAGGCACTGAAAATGCAGCCCTAGACATTTTTTTCAAAACCATGATGTAATCCCTATATAATACCCCCATATGTACGATTTTTTAATTCTAGCCCCAAACTTATAGTCTTTAAGTTGTGTCCCAAGATATATGGTCTTGAAATGCTAGAATGATGCTAGACCTTAGATTCAAACCCTAGACTTATAAATTTAATATTTTAACTGTAGATTTACAGTCTTAAAATGCTAGCCCTAGCTGTGCGGCTTTAAAAATGTTGCTCTTGCGGCACTATAATTCTGACGTTAGGCTTAAAGACATACAATACAATTTGAGCACAAAATTTACATAAACATAAAATGGCAACCCCAGATTTAAGGCCTACAATTCTAGCTAGTGTAACGGCTTGCCGAAGGTAGACATTTTTATAAATATTGCTTAATTGGCCTTAACTTTTATTGTTGTTAAACTTGTTAAACTCGGAATAAGATTCAGTGAAGACCACAATAATTTACCCATATTTGTGAGAGCTGCAATTAACTTGTTATCTTTCGTACATTTGTTGTATGTAGGTCCGGTCTAGGATAGCGGCTGGAAATATATTCATATAGCGAAATGAAATAAATATAAACATAATTACAACACTTAACAATTATTCTCCAAACGACAGTCTTATTAGCACCATGTGGGCATTTCTCAATCGTTGAACTAAAGGCAACTCAAAGAACACGTATATACGAGGGCGGGTCAATAAGTCCGTGACTTTTGGAATAAAACACAGATTTTTTGATAAAAAATAATTTTATTTTTCAACGTAGTATCCCTTGAGCTCTATACACTTTGTCCAACGCTTCTCCAATTTTTTTATCCCATTAATTTATTCCAAAAAAAATGATTTGTCGAGGTCCTCAAAATAGCGAGATGACTTCATCATTGGAGTCAAATCTTTTTTCTTCAGGTTTGGGAACAAGAAGTAGTCGCTCGGAGCCAAATCTGAAGAATAGGGTGGATGAGGGAGCAATTCATAGCCCAATTCATGGATTTTTGCCATGGCAACTGCACATGTGTGCACCCTTGCATTGTCTTGGTGGAAAACAACTTTTTTCTTGGCCAAATGAGGTCGGTTTTTTTTCAAATCGTCATTGAATCGGTCCAATAAGTTGGCATAATATTCCCCATTGATTGTTCTTCCCTTTTGAAGGTAGTCAATGTGGATTATCCCGCGTGCATCCCAAAAAACAGTCGCCATAACTTTATTGGCTGACAAACCCACCTTGGCCTTCTTTGGCGCCGATTCACCCTTAGAAACCCACTATTTGCTCTCTGGTGTGTTGTGATGGATCCATGTTTCGTCCACGGTTACAAAACGGCGCAAAAACTCCTCCATATTGCGATTAAACAACGCCAAACCTTCCTGTGAACTTGTTACACGATTGCGTTTGTGGTCGACTGTGAGCAAACGCGGCACCCATCTTGCGGAAAGCTTTCTCATGCCCAAGTGATCATTCAAAATTGGAACCACTGAGCCATGCGAGGTCCCTACGGCTTCCACAATCTCTCTCACTTTCAATCTTCGGTCGGCCAACACCATATCGTGAATTTTTTCGATTGTTTCGGGTGTAGAGACCTCAACTGGGCGTCCGGGACGTTCGGCATCTTCAGTGCTTGTACGGCCACAACGAAATTCAGTAAACCACTTTTTTACCATTGAAATCGATGGTGCAGAGTCCCCATAGCATTTATCAAGCTTAGCCTTGGTCTCGGTAATGGTTTTTTTTCGCAAGAAATAATGCTTAATAAGCCCACGAAATTCACTTTTTTCCATTTTCTCCTCAAATTAGTGAGTAAGTAGTCTGATAAAAATAGCTGTCAAACACAAACTAACTGACGCAGCAAGTTTAAATTTTGACAGGAGTCAACTGACAGATGCCTGTTGACAGGAGCAGTGTTGCTGTTTCAGTAAAGAGGTCAGAAATTCAAAAAATCACGGACTTATTGACCCGCCCTCGTATTAATGTAATGATATGAAGCTAAACAATACTAACATCCTACTGGGATGTAAGTTTACCAAGAGCATAACAGTTATTACAACAGCTTTTTGACATTCAAAGTGTCTTACAAAGATACAACCATTAACAGGCAGCCTCAAAGGGATTTCTGGAGCCAGGACACTTACATATTCGTAAACTGAAACTGTCAGAGTTCTATTGTTGTTCTTAATAATGCCGTTGCAGTCAATTTTGGGCACCCCAAATCGGTGTTTCTTCACCTAAACCTTCTTCCTTCTTCTTCCTAAACCTCTCATCCCTATTACAAAATAGTTTCCACCTCCTCAGTTAATTGCATATTTACACGAATCTCCTATGGACTTATCTAAAGGACATTCTGTTGCACATTGTGGCACGTGACTCGTTTGCTATCTTTCTGCAAACATAGCATTCCTTTGAAGCCTCTGAAGAAATTATTGTATAATAAATTTCAGTTAAATGTCGTCCTAACAAGGGTGAAGAAATGAATACTAAAAGAAGGCTGATAAGGAGGGTTTATCATTTTTCTTTTCTTGAGGACAAAACCTGTGTACAACCAACTAAATTGGCGCTCTAGAACAAAAGGAGAATTTCTACGTGATTTGTGTGTAATTTGACCAATTATGTAGGTGTGGAGTTTTAAGGATATATCATAGTTATATGAAAAAGGACATCACGCAAGTAATTCACAGAGACTTAAGTTCTGACAAATTCGTATTAAGTTAAGGATCATAAGTCTGAATAGGTCATATGCCAGTGGTTGGGTTTTGTTTGCATTTATTTATTTTATTTTCCAAGAAGAGATGTCTGTTTTTAGCAGCACTACTTAAACTTAAGGAAATAGATGCATCCTCGTTGACGGTTATGACAGAGGGATGTGTTTTATGGATATTTTCTATGGGAGTGCGTTCTCCCTGTATGCTGGTTTTATACTTTATGTGCAATAAAACAAAGAAATTTTTCGAGATCTTATCTGAGATGAAGTCTTAAACATTAAAAGAGCAATGGCTTAAAACAGAATGACTGCTCCCATTTAATGAAAATGTATAATCTTAAAAATTCTTGGGTTTTATTAGGAAAGATTTAATTCACATTCAATTATGTTTAGATACGTACTCGAATATTTGAAAAAATATATATAGCTGTGGGTATAAGTAGCTCAAATTCTGTGTAATACCCTGCCCTGCCTTGTAGTTCATATGCTGTCCGTAAGTCTTTGGTTCTTCCAGTACAATCCTGCGGCATATTTGTCTTAAGCCTCTTGACAGTGAAATTCACACTAAATTGCAATTAATTTAATTTAATTTTGGTGGGGGCAAATGCCGACATTTATTCGGCATAATACAAGCTATAACTTAAAAAATAAAATTAAACTAAAACTTAAAACTAAGGTTGGTTGGAGTGGTGAAGGAGAACAGATTTGAGGTAGGAAGTGGTGCGGTGAAAGTCAAAGACGGTAGGGTTTGAGTTGATTTGACGTAGCATACGGGAGATTGGTTCGTTCGCGCCATAGGAGGTGTGGTGGGTTGGTAGATAGAAAAGACGAGGGGTACGTAGATTACGAGGGTTAGTGTTGAGGAAAATGGAGTTGTGAAGGGACGCGCATTCAACGTGACCTGAAAGGAGTCGATGAATGAAGAGAAAGTCTGCTGCATCTCTGCGATCTTCGAGGGCATACCTCGAAGAGCAAATCGAAGAAAACGACGCTGAATGCTTTCAATTCTCGAGATATGAACACGATGATATGGGGACCATACTTGACTACCGTACTCTAGGAGGGGGCGAACAAAGGTAATATAGAGGGACCTGGTCACGTATGGGTTGGTGAATTCTTTGGACCACCGTTTTACAAAACCTAGTGCAGAGTTGGCTTTGAGGATTATCTCATCCATATGTAAACGGAAGTTGAGCTCGCTGTCACACAAAATGCCGAGGTCGCGAAGAGACTGTACGGAGGAGATAGGTTGGTTATGGAGAAGATAGAGTCGGGGAGGAGATTGGTTCCGCTTATGTGAGAAGGTGATGGATTGGCATTTGGCGATGTTAAGTTCCAAAGAATTTTTGAGGCACCAGATCGAGAAACTATCAAGATCTTGTTGAAGGAGGAAAGAGTCATGGGGAGTGGAAATGGTTTTGAAAAATTTGGTATCGTCGGCGTAAAGGGAGACAGACGAGTGTTTGATGATCATATCGAGATCATTTATGGTTAATATAAAAAGAAGGGGACCGAGATGGCTGCCTTGTGGAACTCCAGAGGTGGCCAAAAATGGAGCGGACTGGGCTGACCTAAAACGAACACTGTAAAAACGGTTTTCTAGATAAGAGGATATCCATTTTAACAATATGGGTTCAAAGCCGAGGGCAGACAATTTAAAGATAATTAACCGATGAGAGATTTTATCGAAGGCTTTGCTAAAATCGGTTGCAACTACATCGACTTCATTGCCATTCTCTAGGGCAGAGAGGGCAAAGGATACGAATTCAACGAGATTTGTGGTGGTTGACCTACCCTTTAAGAAGCCATGTTGTCTAGGGGAAATAAGTGATTTGCATTGGAAGCTTAGAGCTTCATACAAAATACTTTCGAAGAGTTTGGGTATATGGGAGAGTTTAGCGATGGGACGATAGTTGGTTATTTCATTCTTTGATCCTTTCTTGTGGATCGGGGTTTTCCAAACCTGAGGAAATTCTCCTTGTGAAAGGGATAGACGGAAGAGGTTAGAAAGGGTAAGGGAATGAGAGGAAGAACATTTTTTAAGAAATATGGCAGGGAGGCCATGTGGGCCGGGTGTGAATTCGTCATTGAGTTGGTGTAATTTATATTCGATATAAGACGGGTCCAAAATATGAGAAAGAAGTGGGCCATTGGAGAAGTTCAGTAGGTAACTAAAATAGGATTGATCTGGTACAAAGGAGTCGTTGGTGAAGGATTGTTTAAAAAATATGGCAAATAGGTTGGCAATGGTGAGTGGATCGGTTGATGACCTGTTGTTGAAAGAGAGGGAAGGAGGGTAACCATCGGACTTTCTTTTATAGTTAACAAATTGGAAAAAGGACTTAGATTGGTTTATAAGGTTGACTTGCGCATTGTTAAGGTAGCGCTGGTAAAGGGAATCGTAAAGTTCGGTGAAATGAAGATAAGCACCAAGATAGTTGGAATAGTCGGTAAAGGATCTGGTACGCAGGAAAACAGCCCATAACTTATTTCTCTTATTTCGTAAGGAACGAAGCTTGCGATTATACCAGGGATAACTTGTGAGCAGAAAATGTTGAACTAGATCTCGTAGAAATAGTATTTTCGATAGTAGTTCGCTTATTAAGAAGAAAGAGCAGTTCGCTACTTTTCTGCTTCTTGCAGAATCCGGAAATTTCTTCATATACTCGTACCTACTGCAAAGAGAGGGGGCGTATGACAATACTTCTGCGACGCAAAATAATATCATTTGCTGTTACCAACACAAAAACCATAGTACCGATTCACAATCATATATACTTAGATGCAGGCATATAATTTATTATTGATCTCAGACTATATTCCACGGATTCTACAAAGTGAAAGCTCTCCTCGACTACCGGAAACAAAATACCTCCGAGTAGAATACCAGGTTTGTACAACTTGTGAGAGTGTACATGCGGTACGCTGGTCGTATCTCGGTGATATATGCACCTCGTCAACCGTAAACGCTTTCTTACTCTATTCTGCCAATGCAACTTCTTGTTTTACTTGATTCAAATTTGAGTTTCTTTATTGCTGCCTATCAAAGTTCTTTCATGCAACCTTTCAGCGCCAGAATTTCTTGAACAGTTTGACTTTATTGGTGGGCCAATCCAAGTTTTAATGTTAAAACATTAAATTAAAAAAATATTGCATTGCAATTGATTGATAAATGTTCAGCACGGCAGCGGCGGCATTGATCAATCAAATTTAAAATAATATCCTGGCATAAAAGATCCCCTTTCCACCAATATGCCTTTTTATTTCGTTCTTAAGGTTGCGAATGTTGGCTGGCCAGAGACCTCTGACAGACTCTCTGTCTCGGTGGCCAATTGTCATCATGCAATAAAGTTATAATTGCATTGGCTGTGTGGCATGTATCATTGTCTTGTTGGAACCACATATCATCCACATCCACATGATCCAATTTGAGCCATAAAGATTTAGTAAACATGATACAAAAGCGTTTACCATTCACAGTATAGCATTACCGGCACCATTTTCAAAAAAAAAAAAAAAAATCAATAAACCTCCAGCCCAAAAACCACACCAAACAATGAGTCTTAGGCGATGCATCGGTTTTTCGACAATCTTTCTTGGTTTTTCATTGGCCCAAATGCGACAATTTTGATTCATATTCAAACATTTTGTTAAAGTTCGAAATAATGTGGTTTTTGAGAGGTCTAATTCCTGCTCACCACGACAGGTTTTTCTGCTTTTACGTACGGCAGCAATGTTTTCAGCTGAACGGCCTGTACGAATACGTAGTGATGATTCTGCATCTGCTACCAAATCATCTACTTCGTGATTGCAATTAATTGTTTCAACTGGAATTTCGGTTGAAAAAGTTGCTACGAAAAGCGGTTCATGTATTGGATCATTGCCAAAGTTCGTGCCCGCTCTTCATACGTGACCGAAAGTTTGCGGTATGATGGAACTATTGTTATTTAATACACTTGTTGTATGTCATTCCATACGTTGTGGCATTAGAATTAATTTTATAGCTACACCTAGTCATATTTGTGTGGAAAAAAAATCTAAAATGGACAACGAAAAGTTACAATTTCGCCATGTAATGCTGTACGAGTTTCGAAAGGGAAAGAGTATTGGATCTGCAACAAAAAACATTCAGAGCATTTATTCCGATCGTACTCCTGTAGTTTGGAAGATTTCGGTACGGTGCTATGACCTTGGACGATCAACTTCGTTCTAGATGCCGTTACGAAATTGATGACGACATTGTGCGAGCCTTTCAACTGGGAAGATTGCTGAGAATCTTAGTATCGACCATTCGTCAGCATTTCGTCATTTAAAGAAAGTTGGATTCACTTTCAAGCTCAACACATGTTTGCTGCATTGTTTGACGGAAAAAAATAAGCTGAACTGCGCCTCCATGTCTATATCTCTGCATAGACGCCGTGAAAACGAACGTTTTTTGGATCGAATCGTAACAGGTGTCGAGAAGTGGATTATGTACAACAACAGCGAAAAGGAGCTGGAAAAAATCAGTCGAGGGTGCAAAACCCGTGACAAAAGCTAGCTTGGAAACCAATGAAGGTACTGTTATCTGTTTGGTGGGATTCCAGGGGTATAATTTTCGAGCTTTTGGCTAGTCGAAAAGGCGTCATCTTGCATCATGATACCGCCAGGCCGACAAACCTTGTAAAAACTGAAGGAGTTAAAATGGGAAATTCTTCAGCACCCACCGTATTCCTCAGACCTTACTCTCTTAGATTTTCATTTTTTCGGTCCCTTGAATAGACAGAAATTTGGTACCACCGAATCTGTCGAAAACTATTTAACTACGTTTTTTGAAGGAAGACAACGCAGTTTCTATAGTGGACAGCTGTGAAAAACAACGGGGACTATATACTAGATTAATAAAATTGTTTTCTTTAAAGTACAATCGCTTGTATTTTATTTTCAAATCGGGCACGAGCATTTGCAGTGATCCTATATACGAGTATATAGGGTTTTCCAATAAGGACTTGACAATTTTTTTTTAAATAAAACGCAAACCATTTGAGATATTTCAAAAACTTTATTATCGGCTTGAAGTACAATCAAAACATTTATGACTGGAACTCGACTTCGTTCATATGGTCACCGCGGGTACATTTGCAGCGGTCGATTCGTTGGACCCAATTTTCAACGACTCGGCCACACATTTCGGCCGAAACGGCCCCTATTTCGCTTTCAATGTTGGCTCTGAGCTCTTCCAACGTAGTCGGCGTATTGACATAAACCAATGACTTAACGTAGCCCCACAGTAAATAGTCAAGCGGCGTTAAATCGCACGAACGAGGCGGCCAATCGTCTGGCCCGTATCTTGAGATAACACGCTCACCATACTTACTTTTCAATAAATCGATTGGAGCGTGTGCTGTGTGGCTTGTGGCACCATCCTGTTGAAACCACGTGTTGTCCAAGTCCATATCTTCCAATTGGGACCAAAAATAATACGAGTATGTGATCATGGCGCGATAACGCTGACCATTCACAGTAACGTGACTATCGCTATCGTCGACGAAAAAATATGGCCCAATAACGCCGCCGGCATGCAAACCACACCAAACAGTTATTTTTTTGTGGATGAAGTGGTGATTCACGAAGCACATGTGGATTTTCACCCGACCAATAACGCGTATTTTGCCTATTGACGGACCCATTGGGCCAAAAATGAGCTTCGCCGTGAAGATGATTTTGCGATGAAATTCAACATCTTGGCGCATCGTCTCCAGAACCCAATCGGAGAACGTACGTCGCTTCAAATAGTCGGCTTCAATTCTTGAGTCAGCTTGATCTTGTATGGGTTTGAACCAAGATCCTTACGCAAAATATGCCATAATATGGTCTGAGCGATGCCCAATTCTTGAGAACGCCATGGAATTTACTGATTTGGATCGTTTGCTACGGACGCCTGAACGGCAGCGATATTTTCGACACTTCGACCAACCCGTTATCTCACTGACACGGCAACATCACACAACGAATAAACTTTTTATTGCCTGTCTACTAGGGCGAGAATTACGACCGAAAATTGGAGTTAACGCTCTTAAAGTTGCAGTCACCGACTCCGAATTTCGGTAGAAAATTTTTATAATTTGCAGACGTTGCTCGTTCGTGTACTTTAACATGATGAAAATGTTGAGTTTACTGAATAAATTGACAGTGACAGTTTGATGATTAGTGAAAGAATGCGTTCACAAATTAAATTCAAAATTGTCAAGTCCCTATTGGAAAACCCTATACTACTGTCGCGTAACTCATAACTTCTAAAACAAACCCACAACTACTGCCTATCTCATTCCAAGTTTTGGCTTTTAAGGAAATCTATTTAATTAGGATGTCGTTCACAACATACAAACTTATTTGGCCGCACCAAATATATCAATTTCATCATCTCATCCCTATCTTTAATATTTTCCGCTGCCATCTCTACTCTATGTTATGTGCTTTCTGTTCGAATACGAGTATTATTACGTGCTTCTACGCAAAGGGCAAAGTGGGTAGACCTTTAGTGACATTTAAAAACTGGATAATCACGTATGTAACTTTTGCTACACTACACAAGAAAAGAAAAAACAAGAAAAGTGGAGATTTGTGTGGGAGAGCCCGGGTAAAATATTAGCAAGCAAAAACAAGAGCACGTGGGCACGGTTAACGCCATAGACAAAATAACACACATACAATCATAGATGATGTATGGAGTGATGAATCAGAATGAAGAAAACATAAGGAAACAATAATTTAGTTCACATTGTTTGTAAGGTAATATATGGTTTAGCGGCATCACTACAATTAAATTAAATAAAAATAGTTTGAACTGGAGTAATTTTTATGTTAGCATAAACCGTTTTATATGTTCTTTACAAATAATTGTTATCGTTGAAACAAATATAGAAGACGACGAAACTGAATTTTTCAAACTGAATGGTTTTCATGAACCAGAATTTCTAAATAGAAATAAACGTAGAGGTGGCGGCATTTTCAAGTTTATACGTAACAGTATTGACAATACTCATTGTCTTTCTGCAAGTAAGATATACGAAAACCTAAAAATTCATCCCTTAAAGACAAAAAGTTCGTTTTTTTGTGTTTATAGAGTTTTTTAAGAGTTTGAAAATAGTGTTTTTGAAGTGAATAATAAAGATTAAATTATTTGTCTTAATGTCTGTGAAATATGCTGTAACTTTGTAAAAAATTATTTAGAAACATCGGCCTGGTAAACGCAATAAATAAATATACAAAATAGTCTAAAAGGAGGCAAGAAAACTATAATTGATCATATTCTGGTACATTTAGTGGACAGTCAATATAACCCATTTGTTATTGAAAGTGGTATAATGGATCACTACCCAACTTTGTACTGCAACGAAGTCATGTCTGAAACAATCTGGGAAGGAATTTTAAATTAATGTGATTCTGCTTCTCTTTATCAAAAGTTAGTCCTCAAATTTCAAGAGATGTATTCGAAATCCACATGTGTGAGAACTATAAAGTTTAGAAGCAAAAAAAACCCGTGGATCTCTTCTGAACTCAATGCAAAATGTAAAAGACGGGATCAACTTTGCAGAAAATGGAAAAACAACAAACTGTCTATAACCTAAGAATCTGAATACAAATATTTACAAAAAAACATAAATAAGGTAATAACTACGCAAAAGTCAAATTGGTATAAAAATAATTTTGTCGAGATAAGACGAGACATGATAGTTGAAAGAATTGTGCAGAACTCACAAGCGAACACTGAAGGCACACTCTTTCAAAAACTGTGCATTAACTAGCGTATGCCGATATTACCGACATAGTTGACAGAACTCAGTGGGCTGTCAGCGGCCATTGGTATTGGAACGGCAGCTATCAAAATGGATTTAGTGGTAAATGAGGTCAAAACCAAGTATGTACTGTCAACAAGGAGGGACAAACAACATTGACAGCTATAATGTCAAAGTAGCAAAGGACTTTGTCTACCTTGAATCTGCTAAGCATTTTGCCAACATCACATCAGCAAAAATAAAAGTAAGAAGCACTCACGCCATCGCTGTTTCTCTGGGCTAAGAAGACAGTAGAGCAGCAAAGCCCTATCCCAAAAAACTAAAGAGACTCTCAGACTTTGAATATCCCAGTCCAACTTAATGACGCTGAAGCATGGACTCCGCCGAAAATAATGATATAAATTAGAAATAATAATTAAGGAGGAAAGAATACCATACCTTACCCACCGTCAAGTTCGGACGTGTATTAATTTCGCTCCGCGATAATTTGTGAATAATTGTTTTCTGTTTGACTTTTTCTTTTTTGGTTTCGTGTTTGACCCCATTCGAACCACATTACCTGTTCCCATTCACTTACACCATAACTTCTCAGTGTCATCAAAACACAGTGTCTTAAAAAAAAAAAGAAAAAAAAATTATAATAATACTTAATAACCTACTTGCTAATAATTTAACCATGTCTTCCTGTGAATTTGCTGACTGCGCTTTACCTACTAACACAGTGGAAATGGTTACATGTAATGGGATATGTGGAAAGAAAAAAAATTCCATCCCATATGCATTGGTTTGAGCAGATACGCTAAAACTCATCTCGAAGAGTATAAGCGCATATTCAGCTTTTTTTGTGTAGAGTGCCGGACCATCTCCCTGACACATATAATGCTGGCTATAAAATGTAATAACCAGCAACTAATTGGGCTTGCAGACTCGATTGCAGAGCTGAAATGCGAAATTCAATTCAGCAGTAACAATTTAACTAAACTCATTTCAGAGAGCCATGACAATCTAAACTGTTCGATCGATAACAGAATAACCGCCATAAAATCAGCTGTTCAATCCCTGCACTCTAAAATCATTAAATTAGCAGATTCCGATAAGTCTCTATGCTCAAACACATTACCAGCGATTCAGTCAACTTCAACTCAGTTGGGAAAAATTATGTCAACATTGGTTGACCAATCAACTCTTCTACATCTCAAGCATGCTGAACATACCGAAAACATCGGATCCATCCAACATGACCTCAATTTTCTTAGTGAGGAAGCTGCATCCACTAGATCAACCACGATGCAGATATTGGAGGAATTAAAGCACATCTCTAGTAAGCCGGATGCGCCTCCATCTGCAGTAAGCCCGAGTAACAAATCCTTGCACGACGAGCTATATACATCACCTTCAACCACTTCAGCCCCTACTCATTCAATAGCCGCTACCACCGAAGCTCCCGTTCAACCCTCTGCGATAAATGCAACTTCGATCACCAATCCCGACTCAAGACCATTGCCAATAATTAGGGCTTTTGGGACATCCTGGACTCTCCCCGAATGGACCAACAGAATTCAAAAATTAAATAAAATGAATTTTGAAGCGATCAAAAAACCGGAACTGTCTACTTTCTTCCTCCAAGCTGCCCCACGTCACGCAAGCCCGTCCTGGATCAAAGCCCTTTTTAGGAGTAAATTCGGTATACAAGACGTCAAAGTTGGCAAAGTCAAGAGCAAAAACGGCCAGTGTTTTGAAATACGTATACCCACTAAATACGATTGGATGTTCAAATCATCGGACGGCATACCAATAACGGAAAAGATGGTCATCACCCAACGGAAGGATATGGTAGATAATAAGTTTACTATTAAAAGAAAACATAGCCCGAACAATTCTGCCCCATCCCATCAACATCCCGACTCAAACTGGTCATTTAAGACCAATATCTTTCCAAGATTCTCCTCACTCCTTCCCCACTTTGCACCATCTAAAAAGAACACCAGAGTCGCTACACCAAATTCTCTCCCTCCCCTCACCAAATCTTTAAAGCCGCTTCAAAACAGAGTTTCATTCAACCTTGCTCCTGCGCCTTCTACCCAAGTTCCAACTAACAATGCCCCATCCGACAAATATCCTAATTTTATTAGTTCCCATATACTAAACCCAACCACCCATTCCTCATCTTCATCTATCAATCCACCTGATCCAACCCCCCTCACTAGTCAAGATTCTAGTTCCGGGGTGCTTGACCATCCTGTCCCTTCATCATCCGCTCGTGCCTCCGATTCTCACCCAAAATACCTTGACCCACTCCTTCCACCAACTGTCAAACTCACTAAAAAATTTTCTGATATGAATGATGACAGTCGTTATGTAGTATCTCGTTTGAGAGACCGCCGCATTTATGAAAATGTTCGGCTCTACCTTGCCTACTTACACGACAAACCCAACTCCGTTTGCATTGATGGCATAACCAAAACCAACATAATGGTTTCGATTCAACGAGTAGGTCTTCCTGTTAAGCCAGCGGAATTAATGCAATATCATCGTTCTGAAATCTAAAAATTCTAAAAATATGGCTTGTAAACCAACGATATGCAGTCCACTATTTTACCATTTCCTTCCGGTACTGCTCCATTTCCGATTTGCAGAAGGATATATGAAAATGTTTCAGCATCGGCGTCGTTGAAAGATTCATGTTTTCAACATAATGCCACATTGCAGATTTCTTCAAGCAGGCGTTAACTTACCTCGAGTTACAACTGGCAATGTTTGACGGAAGTCACCTGCTAGTAATATCGTTACAACACCAAATTGCGCATTAGTTGATCTTCAAACAATTAAAGTTCTGTCAAAAGCTTTTAATAACTTTTTGTGCGACATAGTACATTCATCCCAAACAATTAGAGAGCATTGTTGTAACACTTGTGCAACTGCACTTTGCTGAGAAATATTACAAACTGCACTACTAATGTGCGCATTACTGACTGGTAATTTAAAGGCTGCGTGTGCTGTTCGCAGATTTCGTAGAAGTTTCGCTGCAATGCATGAATATGCTACCGCTATGCAACCTCTCTAGTAGATCTAATTTTTGCTAAAATTAAATTTATTAAAAAGGTTTTTCCCGTTCCTCCCGGAGCATCCAAAAAATATATTTTGCTCACATTATGTATGCTCAATACTATGCTCCACAGTCCACGCATTTACGAGTATCTACTTCTTGCAGTAGTTACTCTCTGTTGTATTAAATTTCTTTAATAAATTCCGTATCAAGTAATGTATCATCATTAGCACAATCAGTTGGCAGAGGCAGTCCAAAAAAAAATAAATGCTGCCCTTGTAATCAACATCTGCCAAAGCCTTAGTGGTTCGGAGACATGACAAAAACCAAAATAATAGCAAATAGATATCGCAAAGATGTCGGTGATCGAGAAAGAGTAGCGTCAGATAGTCATTTATTCATTCCATTGTGTATCATCTTCCATCATTCCTAGAGCTGCATAGAGATAATCCTTTTACGATATTTAAGCTGGAAAATGATGTTGGACCTCGGATATGGTGAAGCAGCATGCTGAGATAAAATCACTCTGAATTGTTAGGATGTACCGTATATATACACGTTCAGCAAAGTCGTGGACATGTTTACTGAAAACATGTTTAATAAATATATCTCCCGATTTTGCTGAACTCTTTTCCGACAAACAAGTAACATAATACATCATTGTCAATTAACCTCTTCGGAACACCAGAATGTACACATTTCCAAAAGTATATTTCACATGAAACCATTACCACTGAGGTTAACAGTATTATCAGATGTATGAAAGTAAATAAATCAGCAAGAGTCGATGGCATTCGAGACATTTTTGGTCCTGTCCAAATTTATTAATCTATGTTTAATAACCTCAAAGCTGCCGTGGTGTAACCAATCGATAAAGGAGGTAAAAAAAAATCATATCAGCAACTATCGACCTATATACGAGTATATCAATATTGCCAGTAATAGAAAAATACGTGGAAGATGTAATCGTGAACCCGCTTTATAGCTTTATTAATAAATGTTGGAGAGTTTTCAAACTTTGTCAATGAACGACTAAACAAAAGCCACCACATATTAGTACTATACCACCTTGACAAAAAAAAACTTCCCGTAATAACCACCGTGTGGCGCCCCCATTCTTCCGATTTGAGTTCTGTTTTTTTCTTGTTAAGTTGATAAATCCGTTCTTGCCATTCCTTCTAAATCTTAGCGTCATAGCTTGACATTTGCAAAAGTTACGTAGCCAAGAGTACATCTATCTCTGTGTGTATTGGCGATTTTTTACAATTTTAGAAATGGATTTAAATTTGCAACAACGAACTTCTATTAAATTTTGCGTAAAAAACGGATTTAATGGTGCGCGAACGTTGGAAATGTTGGAAAAGTGCTTCGGCAACGATTCTCTAATGAAAACCGTCGTTTATCAGTGGCACGAGCGGTTCAAAAGTGGTCGTGAGTCAATCGAAGATGATGAACGCAATGGCAGACCATCGACATCGAAAACCGACGAAAACATTGATGGAGTAAAAGAAATGTTGGTCAATATCCGCAAATCAACCAAGAGAGATAGCGGAGGACTTGAACATTGCCTAGGGATACGTCCAAGATATTTTGGTTAATGATTTGGGTTTTCGTCGTGTAGCAGCAAAGTTGGTGCCAAAAGACCTCAATTTCATGCAAAAAATAGACCATTTTGACGGCGCAAAAGAGATGATTTGCGAGGCAGAATCCGATCCCACATTCATCAAAAGGATCATTACTGGAGACGAGACGTGGGTTTATGAGTACGACACGCAATCCAGATATCAGGCAAGTGAATGGCGTTCACCAAATGAGCCGAGACCTAAAAAATCACGTTGTTTTCAGTCAAAAAAGAAGGCAATGCTCACGGTTTTCATGGATTACAACGATGTAGTGCATCATGAATTTTTGCCAGAAGGCCAGACAATAAACAAAGAGTATTATTTGGGCGTTATGAGACGTTTGCGTGAAGGAATTCGCCGAAAGAGACCAGAATTGTGGGCAGAAAACTCGTGGATTTTGCACCATGATAACGCACCGTCGTAGCACAGTGCCATCATTATTCGTAATTTTTTGACGAAAAATGCAACAAATACCATCCAACAGCCAACGAATTCACCTGATCACCTGATTTGGCATCCCTGTGACTTCTTTCTGTTCAATCGAGTTGAAAAACTACTGCGGGGAACGCGTTTCAGCAGCCGAGAGGAAGTAATGGAAAAATCGCAGGAAGCGATGGACATACCGAAAACCGAATATAAAAAATGTTCAAGCGCTGGCATAAGATTTAGATAAACTTGTATTTTTGATTTTCTCAATAAATTCCTTTTTTATCAAGGTGGTATATACATGGAATTTAGAAAAGCGTTTGACACGTTGAACCACTCAAAACTTTTTGAAGCCCTGGAGAGTATCGGGATTCGTTTAGTAATGGTGATTTGGCTAAATGACTACCTAAATAGCCTACAATCTTGTGTCAAAATTAGGGATGTGCACAGTGCAAGAGAACAAGTGCATTACGGGGTTCCTCAAGGATTAAAAATAGGTCCCATCCTATTAATCCTGAACAATAATGGGCTCATATGGATCTTTATTTTTAAGAGATGTACACTGTTCCCAGGTTCACAGGTCGACAGAATTAATGCAAAAGTTTGGTAATGCAAAGGAATCGTCATCAACGCGAGAAAAAAAAAACTTAAATGATGCATATTAGAAATCCTCATCAGAAAGTAACCCAGTAAGAGATACGCTTTGAAAATGATGTGTGTGCTTCTACACAAAATCAGATATTTGAAAACGTGGAAACCTATTTTATTTGGATCAGACACGTCGATAATATTAGATCGGACTTAAAGGGGGCCTTATTTGACCTTGCACGCCTGCGTCATAATGCCACATTACAAGTTCTGAAGCTGTTCCAACTGTCAGCTCTTTAGACAAAACCAATCCCTTCTTTCCAAGGTCTTTGAATCGCTGATAAATCGTCAGCTCATAAAATATCTCGAAACACGAAAACTTCTCAATGATCGGCAGTACGGTTTTCGTAGCAACAGGTCCACTAGTAATTTGATGGCATGTCTCACCGAAAAGTGCAACCAAAGCGTACATCAATTTGGCGAAAGCAAGATATAACTTGATTTTTCTAAGGCATTCGACAGAGTTTGGCATCAGGTTCTTTTTTCGAAAATGTGGGCATTTGGGATCGACGACTCTCTTCTTCAATGGGTTAGAAACTACCTTTCGGAACGTTCAATTCAATTCAAGTTGTCTTGGATGGTTTCAAGTCTGTTATTCACAAAATAAATGCTGGTGTGCCCCAGGGCTCCGTTCTGTCTCCGACACTCTTTTTAATTTTTGTCAATGATCTCTTGTCTGCTACTTCTAGTGCAATATATTCCTTAACTGACGAGAGTACTCTCTTTCCATTCTCGGTGTGTGTGTGTCAACAACAACTTACGTTGGAAGGACCTCATATTCGATGTTGCCAAAAAGGCTGCTAAATGTCTAGGTTTCCTCAAGCGATGTAAGAAATATTTCACTCCATCTGACCTGGCTTCAATATATAAGGCGTTTATCCGCCCAAAAATGGAGTACAACACCCACATCTGGTCAGGTCCCCTAAGACCTCTTTGCACTTGCTAGATAGGATCCAAAATCGTACGACAAAACTGATAGATGATGCCAGTATTACACAGCCATCTTCGGACGTACTCTGAAATATCGTGATTCTTTCCTAAGCTAGTTTATTGTGCTCTGATCGAATCTAAAATAAGGTTTGGTATTCTTGCTTGACGAAGTTCATCATAAACGTATATTATGAAGTTTCAAAAACTGCAATCAACGTCGTTGAGGCTCGTAAACTACAAAACTTTCTCCGATGAAAGAAGTTTCAGGGTAATACCAGTCCAACATATCTACATGATGACCCCTTGAGTACTGTAATGAATGAAATCCGTTTTAAAAGGCCAATACACAATGAGTTTAATATTAGAAGATGTGCTCAGGGTTTGTTGCAAGTTCCCCTAAACTGTACCAACTGAGTTAAAAAAAACAATTAAAATATAGCGTACCTACAGCTTTGAATGAATCACCGGAAAATTAACGAAATATAACGAATTTAAAATACAGATAGAAAAAAATTAAAGAGTTATCTTAAAATTCGTTTTAAATATATACAATAAAGTAACTAAAGGAAATCAAGTGCTAAAACCTACTTTCTTATACAATATTGTGATAACCACTTAACTGTGAGCAGCGACATCTAGCAGAAAATGTCGAAGACCAGAAGATTTCGATATTGGAATAACAAAGTCTCGACTGGAGAGTGGAATCGAATTTTCTAGCAAATTGGAAATTGTATGGGACGCTGGATGGCGAGGATTGTACTCGAAGTATGTCATTCGAATATAAATACCAGCATCCCAAAGGTATGCAAATCAGTTCTAAAGTGAAATTTGAAGTGTTAATTAGGAGAAGTAATTAAGTGGTTTAAGTAAAAGATAAGAAAAGTATAAGCGGTTGAGAAATTGGATTGTACTGAGAGAAAGAATTAAATAGTGAATTGTAACTGTACTGAATAAAGGGATTTGTATTGAAAAGAATAAGTTCTATTATTTGTACCCACACAAACATTTTACATTGGTGTCAGAAGTGGGATAGGACTTATTGTGTGTAAAAAAAAAAAAAAGTGTTTTTTTTTGACTATTTGAAAAAGCTAGAATGGGTCGAAAACTATTGCAGTTGACCCTCGTCCAACTCAAATCCGAGTTGAACAAGAGAAGCCTCAGCGCCAGTGGAGGAAAAAGTGACCTGGTGCTCCGTCTTCAGGAGGCTTTGAACAACGAGGGACATGATCCTGATGCATATTCCTTTGATGTTGACGAGGATGAACAGACAAGTACCGGCAATGACATGGCTGCAATGATGCAACTCCTCTTATTAAAAATGGACGAACAAAGCAAAAAAATGGACGAACAAAACAAAAAAATGGACGAACAGAAGAACAGTCTGGAAGAAAAAATGGACGAACAGAGGAACAGTCTCGACCAACAAAAGAAAAATCTGGAAGAACAGAAGAACAGTCTGGAACAAAAAATGGACGAACAGAAGAGCAGCATTGAACAAAAATTCGACGACCAAAAGAATAGTCTAGAACAAAAACTGGAAGAACAAAATAACGTTCTACACCAAAAGTTCGAAGAAATAGATAACAAATTTGAAAGAATAGAGAAGAATGTTGGCGAAAAATTGGAACAAATGGACAACAAAGTTGAGCAACTGGCAAAAGAGCTCGACACAGTGCGAAAACAGAAACAGCGAGAATGTTCTTTAAGTGGTCCAAGGAGAAAAGATTTGAAACCTCCCTCATTCGATGGTCAGACCTCATGGTCTACTTATAAGAAGCAGTTTGAAATGGCTGCCTGTGCAAACGACTGGGACAATGAGGAAAAGTGCTTTGCCCTAACAATGGCCTTGCACGGTCCTGCAGCAGAATTGTTGCAAACAGTAGACATCGAAAAGCATAAAGATTATGTGACTTTAGTGCAGGCTATCGAGAAACGGTTTGGGGACAGCCACATGCAGGAGGTCTACAAGGGCCAATTGCAAAGCCGAACGCAGCAAAGAGGAGAAACACTGCAGCAGCTCCAAGCAGACGTGAGTAGACTTGCACATCTGTCATACCCCACCGCAGGCCAGGAAATTATCGACGAAATGGCAAAAGATGCATTTATCAGGGGAATTGCAGATTCGAAGCTACAGTCAGCAGTAAGGATGGCCGGGAAAAGAACCCTTGCTGAAGCACTTGCCTTCGCTCTGGCGATGGAAGCAGCCAATCAGGCTTCCAGGGGAACACATTTCGTCAGGGAAGTAACATCTATCGAATGCTCCTGCACAAGAATTAGTGCCGAGGAACGAGATACTCGACGGGATAGACGGATAATGCGCTGCTGGAATTGCAATAAAATAGGACACCTTCAAAGGCAGTGTAAAGAACCGGTGCGACGAAAAGACTGCCCTCACTGTGGTGACAAGCAAATAGAGGAAGAAACCCGCAGAAACAGCTATCAAGAAGCCGGTCAACCGGTAGCTTGGAGTCGACGGCCCCAGGACCATCATCCAAGTCTCGCTGGCAAAACGATGCAACGAAAGCCTTCTAGTAGAAGTAGTCAGTGGAAAAGAAAAATGGATGGCAACAATAGACACCGGTGCCACGGCCTCAATCATCAGAAGGAATCTTGTGCAGAAGTCTTGGCTGCATAACACTAGCAGTTGCAGCTTGCGAACAGCTACAGGAGCAACTATTAAGGTATATGGTG
Organism: Volucella bombylans; assembly: GCA_949129095.1. Classification (NCBI taxonomy): domain Eukaryota; kingdom Metazoa; phylum Arthropoda; class Insecta; order Diptera; family Syrphidae; genus Volucella; species Volucella bombylans. The sequence continues at coordinate 26,390,633 of OX422142.1, read as the reverse complement.
AAGTCCGCATAAAAATCCAATTGGCCGGAATAACATTCACTCACGCGTTTCTGGTAGCTGACATATGTGACGAGTGCATCATTGGTACAGACTTCATGAGAGAACATGGACTTGTAGCCGACTTGGGGTCACAAACCCTGAAATACGAAAACATGGAGATACCAATGATATACGGAAACGCCAATACCTCAGTCTCAAATGTCGTCATCTGCAGCAATCAGAGGCTAGAGCCTTCGTCAGAAGCAATTTTGTGGGCAAAAGTGGAAGGTGGTCCTGGTAGCCACCGATTCTATTTGATGGAGCCAGAAAAGAAAAGAGACTTCATGGTGGGAAAGACCTTAGTGGAGCCAAAGAACAACATGGTCCCTGTAAGGATTCTAAATCCAAAGACATTCAGTGTAAAGGTGAAAAAGGGGGAGATAGTGGGAAAATGCGTACCTGTTGAGGCTATATCGACCACAACGGAAAAAAAGGACGCAACACCGGTCACAACAATTCAGAGAATAAAAATCAAGAACAAAATTCTCAGCCTCTGTAATCTGGACGAAGATCAGCGAATCCTGGCAGAAAAACTAATCGGTGAGTACGCTGATATATTTGCGGCACACGACGGAGAATATGGACGAACGCATATTGTTCAACACCACATTGACACCGGAGACGCTCGACCAATCCGTCAACCTGCAAGGCGTCTTCCATTGGCAAAGCAAACAGAAGTTGCCGAAATGATGTCGAAGATGAAAGCTGAGGGAGTGATTGAAGAATCGCAAAGTCCCTGGGCATCCCCAGTGGTCCTCGTGAAGAAGAAAGATGGCAGCACGAGATTTTGTGTAGACTACCGACGTCTCAATGATGTCACTAAAAAGGACAGCTACCCACTTCCGAGAATCGATGACACTTTGGATATGCTTTCTGGAGCTAAATGGTTTTCAACACTTGACTTGAAGAGCGGTTACTGGCAGGTAGAGATAAATCGTGCGGATCGTGAGAAAACTGCCTTCACTACAGGAAGCGGTCTTTGGCAGTTTGCAGTGATGCCGTTTGGACTGTGCAACGCTCCGGCCACCTTCGAGCGACTAATGGAACGAACATTGCAAGGACTCACTTGGAAAACCTGCCTAGTATATTTGGACGACGTTATCGTCATAGGTAAGACGTACGAGGAGCACCGCGAAAATCTAAAAGAAGTGTTTGAGAGGCTACGAAGTGCTCATTTAAAGCTCAACCCGGAAAAGTGCGCCTTGTTTCGTCCGGAAGTAAAATATCTGGGTCACATTATATCAGCGGAAGGTGTAAGAACGGATCCTGACAAAATCGAAGCCGTGAAAAGTTGGCCTTCTCCAAAAGATAAACACCAACTGAGAAGCTTCTTGGGACTCGCCACGTATTACAGAAGGTTCGTAAAGGATTTTGCTGGCATTGCAAAGAGCCTGCATCAACTTACAGAGAAAGGCCGACAGTTCAGGTGGTCTGGAGAATGCGAAAAAGCATTTCAAGAACTGAAGCGACAGCTGTGCAAAGCCCCCATCTTGGGTTACCACACGCCCGGAAAAATGTTCATCGTGGACGCAGACGCTAGCAACGTTGGGGTCGGAGCTGTGATATCCCAAGTTCATGACGGTCAAGAGAAAGTGGTCGCATATTACAGCAAAGTACTCTCCAGACCTGAACGGAACTACTGTGTAACCCGGCGCGAGCTTCTGGCTTTAATTCTGGCTACGAAGCATTTCCATAAGTACCTCTACGGACAAAAGTTCATTCTCCGGACAGACCACGTAGCTCTGAAATGGCTACTCCAATTTAAGAACCCTGAAGGCCAAGTTGCAAGATGGATCGAGCAGTTGCAGGGCTACGACTTTGAAGTGCAACACCGCAAGGGAACACTCCACTCAAATGCTGATGCTCTCTCTCGTCGACCGTGCGGAGTAAAATGCGAACACTGCAATCGTAAAGAAGCAAAAGAACAGGCAACTATCCAAATGATCAGGACTGAGCCAATAGAGGGTTGGAGTATAGACGAAATCCGTTCCTCCCAACAGGCAGACAATGACATCGAACCAATATTGGCCTGGAAGGAACACGAGGAAAGACCAAGCTGGCAGCAGATATCAGATCGGAGCCAAACTCTGAAGGCATACTGGGCACAGTGGGACTCGCTTTTTGTGCAAGATGGATTGCTGAAGAGAAAATGGGAAAGTGCAGATGGGACAACATCTCGTATACAGCTAATTGTGCCACGGTCCAGAGTCAACCAAGTGCTCCATGAAATACATGACGGAATCTCAGGAGGCCATTTGGGAATAAACAAGACGTTGGAAAAGGTAAGGGAACGTTTCTATTGGCTAAGCGCTAAACAAGATGTCGAGAATTGGTGCAAAAAGTGCATAAGATGTGCGGCTACCAAGGGACCAAAAGTAAAGCCACATGGACAAATGCAACAATACAATGTCGGAGCACCTTTCGAACGAATAGCCATCGACTTCGCTGGGCCGTTTCCCGAAACCTTTAATGGAAACCGATATACTCTCGTAGTCATGGATTACTTCAGTAAGTGGCCGGAAGTGTTTGCCATCCCAAATCAAGAGGCTAAGACCGTAGCCGAACAGATAGTCAACAACTGGGTGAGCAGATTTGGGGTCCCAATGGAGCTGCACTCTGATCAAGGGCGAAACTTTGAATCAAAAGTCTTCCAGGAAATATGCCAATATTTGGGAATAAGAAAGACAAGGACAACGCCACTACACCCTCAATCTGATGGAATGATCGAGCGATTCAATCGGACCTTGAATGAGCATCTATCTAAGGTTGTCAGCAACTGCCAGCGGGATTGGGATCGACACATACCCCTCTTCTTAATGGCCTACCGAAACGCGGTCCATAGCTCAACAGGGCACACACCATCCGAGATCTTATTTGGTCAAACGATTCGGTTGCCAAGTGAAGCAAAATTCGGATCCCCACCGACGGAGCTCAGAGAGGTGAACGAGTACGTGAATGACTTACGCAGCAGGATTCGTAAATTGCATGAAGACACCAGAGAAAAGGTGAAGCTAGCAAGCAGCCGCATGAAAACTAGGTACGATATCAAGGCGAAATCTTCCGGTTTCAACGAAGGAGATCTGGTTTGGCTGTATAATCCTCAGCGTAAGAAAGGCAAGTCACCAAAATTGCAACAGGACTGGGAAGGTCCATACAAGGTGATAACCCGCATTAATGACGTTGTCTACCGGATCCAGCGTGGGGATCGAGGAAAATTGAAAGTGGTCCATTTGGATAGAATGTGTCATTTCAATGGGATGCTGAATGACGAAGTTGTTCGGGACGAACAACTGTAGGGAGGGAGCAATGTGATAACCACTTAACTGTGAGCAGCGACATCTAGCAGAAAATGTCGAAGACCAGAAGATTTCGATATTGGAATAACAAAGTTTCGACTGGAGAGTGGAATCGAATTTTCTAGCAAATTGGAAATTGTATGGGACGCTGGATGGCGAGGATTGTTCTCGAAGTATGTCATTCGAGTATAAATACCAGCATCCCAAAGGTATGCAAATCAGTTCTAAAGTGAAATTTGAAGTGTTAATTAGGAGAAGTAATTAAGTGGTTTAAGTAAAAGATAAGAAAAGTATTAGTGGTTGAGAAATTAGATTGTACTGAGAGAAAGAATTAAATAGTGAATTGTAACTGTACTGAATAAAGGGATTTGTATTGAAAAGAATAAGTTCTATCATTTGTACCCACACAAACATTTTACAATATGTATAGAAACTACTAACGATATGTAACCTTCTGCAGAAAAGCCATTAAGGCTTAGCGGAAAGTATATAAAAATTGTTGAGTCATACCAGAAATAAACTTAAACCTAAACCTAAATTTGTTACTGATTTATCAGCCTGTAAAGCACTCCTTGAATTTTATTGCACCTGGTTATCTATACCTATAAATACATTTAAAGTTTCTGTCTATCTGTGATTTCAAAATAACTACCATTTCATAAGCCCATATGGTTGCTTGCCAAAACGTTTGTCTGTCTTCATGTATGCTTGTTCGGGTAAACACGGCAAAGGCTAAATCGATTTTCTTGCAACTGGCGATCTCATCAGATATGATTCGTATTATCTTATACCTTCTAAACATTCTGTAAACTCAAAATCTTGAAATGTCGGACGTCGGTCGAGTGCCATTGGATCCTGGACATAGTACAAGCAACAGTGCCTGATAGCTGTCAGTCAGAAATTTTTTTTAAACATCCTATGGTCGCAAGGTGACAAACCAGCTTTTCGTAATACTTACCCTAATTTGATGCATATTGTGTTCTGCTTTTGGCTTTCATCGTTCGCAATTTCCACAGGAATTGCTATATTGTGCCGCAAAAAGATGAGTGCAGGTTCTGACAGATTTGCAAGTTATTTGGCTGCATCTAAGAAACTTCTGTTAATTATTTGCCATCACTCAAGTATCGAGATTGTATTAGTCATTTTCATTATGCTACCCTAAGCAATACGTTTTAAAATGCAAATATTGTGTCCTGCATAAATTTTATTAAACCTCTTGCATTAATGCCATTTATATAATTTAAAGAAAAATGCATAAATACTATTGTACGTCATATATATGTGTATGCAAATAAAATGCACCACGAACCGTAAAGTGCATTAGCTTTAAGTATAGAAAATAAATATCCATAAAGAAATGTAAATGAGGTCGAAAGACATAGATATAAGAATTTAGATTAGCTTAGAGTGCCTGTGTGGGGCCAGTAAGTTAGTATAAGATTGTTAAGTAATTGTAAGCTAGCATTTAAGCATTTTTTGTTAGTATGTAAGAGTTATTGATTAGAAAATAAAATGCGTTTAAAACTAAAACTAAAAAGCATTATCCTGGCTAAATATTTAACTCTGTTTTTTTTATTCTTTTATTTATTTTTCCTTCCAACATTTTCCAACCACTTGCACCAGTGCACCCAATTAACAAACAAACAAGAGTTGATTGCAATAAAAAATATATTTTATCAATTAACCCATTCCGCCGGTAATCAATTTCCGGCAAGTGATTATTAATTTATTTCATTTAATTTTATAACATTGTACTCGTAAATCATCAATCTGTTAACTGCTAACTGCAATTGTCCAAAAGCTCCAATCATCCTTTAAAGTCGTGCAGCCAGCAGGAACCACTGACTCGACTCAATAGAGTATGCAATGTGAATATTAATTTGTTAATTATGTTTGTACATATGTCTGTATGTACGTAGGCAGCTTTGGTTCTTTTGAATAAGGAAGACCAGATAAACCCATTCCAGAATTAAATATGTTGTACCAAAGGATGGGCGTCCATTATGCACGGTATCTGATGGAGGACGACCACCTTCACAATTAATAAGGACAATAATTTGTAACTGTTAACATTCGCATTCGGATCTGTTGAAAAAAGATAAGAGAATTAAAATATATAACTGCTTGCCTTGTAAATTTGTTGTGTTGATGACCCCAAGAATACAACAGTAAAATACAAAAAGGATACGCCAGCGTTCACATTTATGGTTTCGATAAGGGGAATGGTCAAATGATTTGTGGATAAATGAAACCTCAGAGACTTCATTAAATAGGCTACGAAATACAAAGTTTTTGCTGGGAGGTCTTTGAATATTCAGTCAGTTGGAATTTGGTGAAAAGCTAAATGGAACGTACGTATACATACAATATCTTCGGCTTTAAATAGTGTAGCATTGTGGTTTTATCAATAAAGAACGTGTGAACTAGAGACATTTTTTGTTTGTGTAACTAGATATCAGAGAAGCTTTCTAATTAATGGTTTTAGGCATACATATTATGTAAAGATTTCAATATTATGGCATTTGAGCGGTAAAATGTTGCCGACGAATAAAACAGACTGCGTGACAGCTGACAGTTCAGGGTTATTAATAATGGAGCGCTAAACGAATGAACAACCCGTTTTCATTGTTGAGCAATATTTTAAAAATAATGAAGGTTTGGCAGCTACAGTTTGCAATTTTCGTACAAAATATGGTCGGAATAGTGATTTAACTTCATCAACTGTGAAGAGATTATTTCAAATCAATTAGTGATCTTAAATATTCTGGAAGTTCTGCAACAAGTCGTACAACACAAAACATAGAAGCAGTTTGTGAGAGTGTTGCTGAAAGTTCAGGAACATCAATTCAACACCGTGGCCAAGATTTAGGCATTTCGAGAAGCTCTCTACGCATGTAATAAGTCTGGGTCAATCCCGGACGACTTTATTGTATTTAGTATCAACTACTCTTACAATTACATAAAACGAAAACTAAAGGACAGGTAAGATTAGGGTCGAGGGAGCTGATAATTGGTATCTCTGCTGCAATGGAAATCAAAAACATGGAAACCTTAATGTAGCCTTCAATACAGTGGTTCGCTAAAGCTATATGCCGTTGGTATTAAAAAAATTCTGATCCAGCAGTGAGGGACAGTCGATGGAGCCGGTTAAGAGCTGGTGTATAAAGAGAATATCGGCAGATTCGCGGCGTCTTTCAAGTGACAGTAGACCCAGCAATTTGAGTTGGTCATTATTGGGTGGAACGATGTACTGGTCAGCCTGCGCAGAGCGAAACGTAGGAATCTGCGTTGGAGAACATATTCGAGAAGTGGCCTACAGGGATTTTGTGACATAAGGGACAGAGAACTTGCGCAACTCTTTGAACGTTTGTTTAACAAAGCCAAGCGCGGAATTGGCTCTGCTAATTGTGAAATCAATGTGGGTGCGGAAGTTGAGTTCAGTATCACATATAACGTCCAAGACTTCCATTAAAGTGACTGAAACTACAGCTTGTGTTGATATATAGTAAGTTCGGTCAGGAAGTGTTGAACGCTTCCGGAAGTATGAGATGGCTTGGCATCTATTTATGTTGAGCTCAAGGAAGTTTTTGTGGCACCATATTGAAAACCTATTAAGATCGTCTTATAGAGGTTGAGAATCAGACAATTTGTCTATGGATTTTCATATCATCGGCATGGACAGATATGTGTCCATCATTAATAGTCAAAATAAAAATGAATGGACCGAGGTGACTGCCTTGTGGAACAGTGGTGGCTTGAATTGGTTCAGTCAAACGAGAACAAAAATGGACTAGGTAACAGCGTTCTTCCTAGTAGGATTTGAACCACGAAATCAGCCCAGGTTGAAAACGAAATGCATTGAGTTTGAGAAGAATTAACTTGTGTGGGATTTTATCAAAAGCATTTTACATAATGTACTAGAAACGAATTCAATAAGGTTGGTAGTGGTTGATCTGCCTTTAAGAAATCCATGCATCATAAATGATGCTCTCAAAGATATTGGGAATTCAGGATAACTTATCAATAGTTCGGTAGTCGGTAATATCCTGTTGGAGTACGTTTTTATGAATAGGGATTATAGGCGCTTTTCCAGAGGGAAAACCACCATTTGGACTAGGAGAAAAATCATCTTTAAGTTAATTAATTTTGTCAAGTAGCTGTGCTGGTGTTATTTCAATAGACATTAGAGATGTCTGAGTGCAGTTACTCAAGTAACCGAAGTATTCAGGATTCGAGTTTTAAATCTGGGTGGAGAAAGATTCACTAAAGGAATTAGTGAAGTAATTGTCGATAGTTGTAGGATCAGACGTATTCTCACGAAAGATTTGCATCTGCATACAAAGTGCAATTGACTCAACAACTGACGCCTATTAACCACGCACAGCGAAGACAGTTCGATGAATGGGTTATGGAACAACAACAAGTGGATGCTAATTTTTCAAATAAAATCATCCTCAGCGATGAGCCTCATTTTCATCTTGATGACATTGTTAATCGTTAAAATTGTCAAATTTGGGATTCAGAAAATCCACGAATGGTTGAGTTTTTTGTGCTTAAGTTGCAAAGTATGGATGTGGGCGACATGTGGTTTTAACAAGACGGTGCCACATGCCATATAACACAAGAAACTATTCAATTACTGCATAGATAGTTTCCTAGTTTCTCGTTTTGATGATCAAAATTAGCCGACAAGATCATACAATTTAACACCGTCGGACTTTTTTTTTGGGGTTTTTTGAAATCTAAGATTTATGACTACAACGCCACGAAAACCCACTCCTTGAAGCACATTGAGCATTGTATTAACGAAGTTCAACCATATTTATGCAGAACTGTCATGGAAAATTTCGACAAAATAGTACGTATGTGCCAGCAAAACCCTGAAGGTCATTTACCTGACTTACTATTCCATACGTAACCCTGTATATTTAGGAATCAATTTTCTATCAAAATTACTTATTATATTAGACCATCCGAGAGAAAACAGGGACAGCGTTTTTAAAAACTACAAAGGAAACGTTACTACTATACCACATTGATCAAAAAGTTCCCGGAATAACCACGGCGTGGCGCTCCCATTGTTCCGTTTTGAGTTCCGCTTTTTGTTGTTAATCTGTTGATAAATTGGTAAATCTGTTGTTGACATTCCCTCTAAATCTTAGCGTCATAGCTTGACATTTGCAAAAGTTACGTAGCCAAGAGTACATCTATCTCTGTGTGTGTTGGCGATTTTTTACAATTTTAGAAATGGATTTAAATTTGCAACAACGAACTTGTATTAAATTTTGCGTTAAAAAACGGATTTAATGGTGCGCGAACGTTGGAAATGTTGGAAAAGTGCTTCGGCAACGATTCTCTAATGAAAACCATCGTTTATCAGTGGCACGAGCGGTTCAAAAGTGGTCGTGAGTCAATCGAAGATGATGAACGCAGTGGCAGGCCATCGACATCGAAAACCGACGAAAACATTGATAGAGTAAAAGAAATGTTGGTCAATAACCGCAAATTAACCATCAGAGAGATAGCGGAAGACTTGAACATTGCCTATGGATCCGCCCTAGACATTTTGGTTAATGATTTGGGTTTCCGTCAAGTAGCAGCAAAGCTGGTGCCAAAGGACCTCAATTTCATATAAAAAAGAAACCGTGTTGACGTCGCAAACGAGATGATTTGCGAGGCTGAATCCGATCCCACATTCATCAAAAGGATTATTACTGGAGACGAGACGTGGGTTTATGAGTACGACACGCAATCCAGATATCAGGCAAGTGAATGGCGTTGACCAAATGAGCCGAGACCTAAAAAACCACGTAGTTTTCAGTCAAAAAAGAAGGCAATGCGCACGGTTTTCATGGATTACAACGGTGTAGTGCATCATGAATTTTTGCCAGAAGGCCGAAAGAGTCCAGAATTGTGGGCAGAAAACTCGTGGATTTTGCACCATGAACGCACCGTCGCACAATGCCATCATTATTCGTAATTTTTTGACAAAAAATGCAGCAAATACCATCCAACAGATGGGGATTACTTTGAAGGGGAAAATATATATTTAGATGAATAAAATTGTATTTTTAATTTTCTGAATAAATTCCGGAAACTTCAAGGGATCAAGGTGGTATACTTAACAGCCTTGGAAAGTAACTGCTAGACTTCTAGACTTTTATGAGCCAAACTCGATAGTCATTCAGATATCGATTAAGTACGAGTACGTCGGGCCAAAAAAGGGCGAAAAACGGTGACGTATATTCTATAACAGCGACTGCCATAAAAAATAAAATGTGGCCGTGGTGTTGTGGTACTAGCAACCGCTTCTCACTCGGAGGGTCCAGGTTTGAATCCTTCCCATAGCAAGTCAGTTTTTCATTTGTGTAATTGGAACTCAGACAGAAAAATTCTGCGTGTGAAGGAATAACACTGACACGTAGATTTGGCTGTTGTAGAGTTTGATGCACAGAAAAAAATACTGTGAATTATACCTCGAATCACTCTGAGTGAAACAAAAACTCTCCGTCCTATTCGGACTCCCACCCCCTGGAGAGCGAATATCGAAACCAAACACACCTGAGTTTCAAACCACTACAAAACAATTTTCCTTTTTCCTCCTTCTACCTTTCCGCCCGCGCCACATCAACAGTAAAAGGGTATCTAACCCCTTAGGCACGCGTAAATTATAAAAAAAAATAACACTTGAGTTTTCGACTCAGCGATAGAGTCATCAAGAGTAAAATATTAACCATTATATGTACGTTCATGGTCTAATAGAAGGATAAACGAAGCTCCTAAGCAAAGCCTTATTTTAAACATGACATTCGTATTGTCCTGGATGATTTTAACATTAAAATATGCAAACATGGGTTCATTGGTTAGACAGCTGTTATAGCCTTTACACCCCATATATATGTAATGATGGACTAATTTTAATTAACTTTTCAGGAGCTTAAATTGCGGTCATATTAACCGCACGATATCCTCATCTTAATATGAATTTACAAAGGGGCATTGTCATACAATAGCAAGACACCGCCAGCTCGCCGAGTTCTACTGGAGTTAATTCAAGTGCAAAAGACTCATGACAACGACGAAAAGAGTCCATGTCCTACATTTCAGTTGGGAATTCTTGATTCTGTAAAGGACACCACCTCATCGAGACAACAAAAAAAACGGAGCTGCAGAAAGAAGAAAAGTAGGAAAGGATTTGCTCGGGCACTATGTATGCTCTCATTGCTTTCATCACATATCTGTTGGTATTCTCCTTCGCATAGGCTTGTGACGCCTATGTGGACATTTGCTTTTTGAATCAAAACCGACGATTATCATTCATGGTCACTTATTGTTTTCTCCTTATTATGTCTTCTGATACGCTTATTAAAGCCGGTCAGGTCAAAAAGATATGTACCCGCCTCCTGTCCTAAATTTATGTTTATTGTAACAACAGTTGGTCTCTCTGATAGCTTAGTTGCAATAATTTTGTTTCTCACTCCGACGTTGAAGTTCCCTCAATCGGGCAGAGTGTTTAACTGGGTTTATTCAGTAAACATTAAATTAAAACTATCCAGTAGGCACCGCGGGAAAATAATGAAGTGATCTTGCCCACTACAGAGCACAACCAGCACCGAAGCCTTATGCAGAACGTAATAATAAATAATTATGATATAGGTATAATTTTGAGGTTATAAAGGATTATATCTATTTACAGCAATGACATGGGTTAAAAAGGAAATTGAGTAGCAAGACCTTGTCTCGAGCAAAGAAGATGACACTGTACCTACATAGGTATGTATGTATATACATAAATTCATCAATACCCCTATCTTGCTACCCAGTGCAGAGGCATGAACACTCTCCAGAAAGTATGAAGTTTTCTTAGCTGTTTTAAACAAAATAAAGAAATAAACCGGCTGTACGGCGCCTACAGTGAGTAAAATAGTTAGGGCAACGCAGTACATGTACGCAGGAACATGTTGGTTTATACTCAGAATTACTTTAAAGTGCAAGCTGCCATCTAAGTACTCGTAAGTAAGTCATATTTCTATAGATAACCAGATAAGAATGATAGGAAAAAAATTTAAATAAAACAAGAACGGTGTGAGATATAAAATTGCTTCATACGCTCGGTACAATTTTTCATGACTCAGTCCAATGTATGCGTCGACAATGGCGTGTCGAATGTCAGGACTTGCAGTAGCCCCAGAAAAAATAATCGAATGGAGTCAAATCGCATGATCGCGGCAGCTAATTGATGAACGCTCGCTGTGAGATGACCCAGTCGCCATATTTCTCCTTCACAACTTCGAGCGTTGCATCGCTTCTATGACATGTAGCGCCGTCTTGTTGGTACCACAGCTCAGATATGTTGTCGAAAGAAATAAGATCCGATGATGCCACCATGCCATAAACAGCACAAAACCTTCAATCTTTGAATCTTTGTGGATGATGTGCGAATACTTGTGGATTGCGTTCGCTCCAGTAATGACAATTTGGCTTATTGAATATTGACATAGCCGCTGTGACAAAAATGGGTCACGTCCGAGCAGATGATTTTTTGACCATAATCCGGATCTCCGGCCCACATTTCCAGCGCCCAATTAGCGAAGACACGGCATTGTCTATGGTCGTCCGGCTTCAATTCTGGCGTCAGCACAATCTTTATGAATGTAGGCCCAGATCCAACCGCAAAATAAGCCGGATTGACTCTCTGACGATGCCCAATTCAGCTGATCGGCGCCGAATCGACATTTCTAAGTCTTCTTTGATACTCGCCACTACCACCCTACATATCGTAGCCATCTCAGGCGACTGATGCGCATTTTTCCGCCTAGGCCAATGTCACGGAATGACTGGGGATATCTTCATCCGCTTGCGATAGGGACCATATTTCTGCGCCATGAAGTATCACTGGAATGATCAAAGTCTTATATATAGCCTCCTTCGTTTTTCGGGATAGGGCCTTATTACTAAATGGCCTTCTCAGCTCAAAGATACAACGATTGGCAAGAGGGATTTTTCAACAAAGACACAAGGTAGACAAAGTCCTCTACTACCTCTAAATTACAGCTGTCGCCTGTTGGTCGTTCTGTCCAATTGGTCGATGTTGTTTGTTCCTTCTTTTGTTCATGGTTCTGGCCTCATGTACCACTAAACCCATTTTGGCACTAATATACTAGCGAACCCACCACAGACAGCCCGCTGTGTTCTCCCAATCATGTCAATATCATCAGCGTACGCTAGTAGTTGCACAGACTCTTGAAAGATTGTGCCCATAGCATTCGCTTGTGAGTTCGACACAATTGTTTCAAGTACAGAAGTCACATGACAGCGCGTCACCCTGCCTAAAACCCTTTTTGGCATCAAAGGTCTCGACGAAGTCCTTATCGTTCTCCATCATCATTCTGCATAAACGGATGAGTTTGGCAGGGATGCCAAAACTGTACATGGCCCTAAAGTTTAAACACAAACCCATTAACTACAAAATTTTCTCTCGTATTTTGGCTATAAATTTAAATTTAGAGTTAAATAAAGTTTCGACAAACTGTTCCATATGGCAAGTAGGGATGGGAATAAATTGAATTTCATCTCTACATAGTGCCCTACCCCGATACGAGTAAACAGTATCTGTCCGTTCTGGGAAGGAATATCATTAATTATTATGGTTATCCATTTTTTTTATTCCACCAAACCCATCTCATGAATCAGAACCCAAATATATTCGTACACACATGTGGTTGTCCAAATATGTGTACCAATGTTACAAGCGTGAAAGGATAAATGAAATTTTATGGTGATTCCGACACATAAATCTTTTACTGAAGATAAAATTTCAGACTACGAATATGTGCTATATGGCTATGTGGCTGGATGCATTGATTATACTTCGGCGGATAGGATATTTCCCTTTTACCAGCATAAATGTCTATTAGCCACGATAGAGTGTGTCATTTGATGTTCGATAAGGCGTTAGAAATCGTATGTTTTGTTGTAATGTGATTGAGGAAACATCCCTTTACGATCAATTAAAAGCACTTGACAGTCTACAAGAATTCACCAAATACGTTAATATGTATGAAGTATGATATACACAAGTCCATCATTACTAGGGCCATCAATACTAGGACCATCAATTCAAATCAGTCTCATCGACTCAAAGTGTTGGAGGAACTCAAAATACCAGTTGCACGTCCTATTTCTACCCCTCGTGACTCCTGTGAAAGCTCAACCTAAGTTTGCTTCCCATAGCTCCTACAGGATGCAGCCCCATACCGATCCCCGGGAAAATTTGCTGGAGGAAGAAGTAAAGAAGATGACAAAAATGTGGCGACATACAATACATATTTATGTTTTCCGTCCTTGTTAGCTACAAAAAGCTGATCACTGGAATCGAGAGAAAGCTTTCGATAAAATATTGTTAATTAAGGTCTTATCTGCTTGATGAAGTGACAAGATACTTGGGTGGCAGCTTTCTCTTATTCTCTTCGCCTCAGGTGGATTGAAATAAACCAACAACTGGCTTTGTCATCTCTCGAAGCAGTGGCTAAAAATTCATTAAGACTAAGTCCAATGCCATAAAATCTAAAATGCAATAACGGAATGTATAAAATTATGTATTGTATTTTTGTTTAAGAAACCCACGATTTCTTGGGCTGTGTGTTGTTTTAACTATCACTATCAGAAACTACATCTCATAGTTGGCTATGCTTTTGCCTAAGATCCGAATTATTCCAATCCCGCAATTGTTGATAGCCAAGAAAAAAAAATAAATTTTGGGTACTGTTGAAGGCGAAAATTGCCTTTTCGTCTATGGTATTTTGAAACAAGCAGCTGGAATATCAACTATAATATTTGTTTGAGTTCCAGCCAGGGGCTAAATGGCACATCACGCAGCGATTATAAAAACAATCTAAAGTATCATACTTTAGTGAAATATTGGTTCCCCATATAGATCGATTAAGTACGCGTTAAATTTAACAGCTCGATTCTCATTAGAAAAAAGAAAGCATATACGTAGGTAACATCTTCAGAATAGATTGGATGCGTATCGCATAGAGACACTGTAAGAAATTCCCGTCATTGAAGCTAATAACAATTGGCATTAGTTAACTCTATTTAAACTTAATGACACCGTAATAGCTTTGCAGGAGGAGTTCCGAATACGAATCGGTGCAAATTTTATAGATACTGATGTAGAACGTTGGCGGCACCAATGGACATTCCATGAAAGACAAAAATAAAGCTCTTGAAAAATGTTCGTACGCACTTTGACTTTGCCACTTTCTCATTTTTTTCGCAATGTCGTGCACTGCCACTCGGCATAAGATAGAACGAGTGTTATGACCCTCGTGAAGATCCAAAGGACCCTCTCCAGTGAAAAATTTCACTCCGATAGCGCCTTCGGGGTTTCCACACACCTTATTTAATTATTTTTGTGTCTACTATGCACTTCAAGTAAACTTCAAGTTCAAGTAAGCGGTCGCTGGGTATGATTTTTCAGGCAAACAGCTACGAGGGTTGTCTGACGGCACTCGTCAATTAAAGCTAGTGAATGCTAGTTATGCATCTTTTGACAGTTACTTACCGAAGTTTCAGTCATTTTAGACGCGCAGTTTTTAGTTGACAGTCGTTTGAGTGAGTCGATTTGAGTGTTTTTTTGTGAAAATGGAAAAAATTGAGTATCGAGCTGTTATTTAATTCTTGTTTTTGAAAGACAATACGCCTACGCAAATCAAAAATTAGTTGGACTCTGTGTATGGGGACTCTGCACCATCATTAGTGCACCATCACTGTGAAAGCACAGTGAAATTTTGAGCAGCTGAATTTAAACGTAAGAGCTTGGGTGATGATGAACGTTCAGGACATCCAAAAACTGCAACCACTGACGATAACATTGCTAAAGTTCACCAAAGGGTGTTAGACGACCACCGAGTTAAAGTGCGAAGGATAGTAGAGGTTATGAACATGTGCAAAGAACCTGATTGTTACAATTAAATCAAGTTTTAGGCATGAGAAAGCTATCGGCGCGTTCTTTGCCTCGTTTGCTTACGTTAGATCAAAACGCTCTGTTGGCGCAGTTTTGGCGCAATAAATCCGAGATTCGGTGCCGATCAATTACTGTGGATGAAACTTAGATACACCATTTTACGCCCGAATCAAAAATTCAGTCAAAACCGTGGACTGCAAAGGGCGATCCGGCTCCAAAAAAAGCAAAAACTGTTTTTTCGGCTGAGAAAGTGATGGCGACTGTTTTTTGGGATAGTAAAGGTGTTATCTTAATCAATTATCTTCAAAAAGGAAAAACCATTACAGGAGCATACTACACATCATTACTGGCCAAACTGAAGGCAGAAACCCTGTTTCACCAAGACAAAGCGCCGTTTCACACCTCAGCGGTTGCCATGGCGGTTTGAACTACTTGACCGTCCGCCTTATCCACGAGATCTAGCCCCAAGCGATTTCTTTTTGTTCCCTCATCTAAAAACTGCGCTCGGAGGACAGTGATTTTCGTCAAATGAGATGGCAATCACCTTCGTGAACAATTATTTTGCAGAGACTGGTCCAAGTACTATTTGGACTGGTTAGAGAGACGGGAGCATCGCTGGGAGAAGTGTGTAGAGTTACAAGGAGACTATGTAGAAAAATAAAAATAAAAATTAAGAAAAAATGTCTTGTATCATTGTTCGGTCGGAAACTTTTCAGCCAACCCTCGTATAACATCTGCATACTATTAGGCGTTTATTTTAGGAGCATGAAACAAAGAGTAAATTGGCATTAACAAAGGAGCCAAGGTAGATAAGACCGTAAAAACTTCAAAATAATATTGTCGAAGTGGTGTTCTAACTGAGACATCAGTATTGAATTTTTTTTTTGCACACAGCGTATACCACCTTGATCAAAAAGATAAGTATAACCACCATGTGGCGCTCCCATTGTTCCGATTTGAGTTCTGTTTTTTTTGTTAGGTTGGTAAATCTGTTATTGACATTCCCTCTAACTCTTAGCGTCATAGCTTGACATTTGCAAAATGGATTGAAATTTGCAACAACGAACTTGTATTAAATGTTGCGTAAAAAACGGATTAATGGTGCGCGAACATTGGAAATGTTGGAAAAGTGTTTCGGCAACGATTCTCTAAAGAAAACGGTCGTTTACCAGTGGCACGAGCGAGCGGTTCAAAATTGGTCGTGAGTCAATCGAAGATGATGAACGCAGTGGCAGACCATCGACATCGAAAACCGACGCAAACATTGATGGAGTAAAAGAAATGTTGGTCAATAACCGCAAATTAACCATAAGAGAGATAGCGGATGACTTGAACATTGCCTATGGATCCGTCCAAGACATCTTGGTTAATGATTTGGGTTTCCGTCATGTAGCAGCAAAGCTGGTGCCAAAGGACCTCAATTTCATACAAAAAAGAGACCGTGTTGACGTCGCAAAAGAGGTGATTTGCGAGGCTGAATCCGATCCCACATTCATCAAAAGGATCATTACTGGAGACGAGACGTGGGTTTATGAGTACGACACGCAATCCAGGCATCAGGCAAGTGAATGGCGTTCAACAAATGAGCCGAGACCAAAAAAACCATGTCGTTTTCAGTCAGAAAAGAAGGCAATGCTCACGGTTTTCATGGATTACAGCGGTGTAGTGCATCATGAATTTTTGCCAGAAGGCCACACAGTAAACAAAGAGTATTATTTGGGCGTTATGAGAAGATTGCGTGAAGCAATTCGCCGAAAGAGACCAGAATTGGGGGCAGAAAACTCGTAGTTTTTGCAGCATGACAACGCACCGTCGCACAGTGCCATCATTATTCGTAATTTTTTGATGAAATATGCAACAAATACCATCCAACAGCCAACGAATTCACCTGATTTGGCTCCCTATGACTTTTTTCTGTTCAATCGACTTAAAAAACCACTACGGGGAACGCGTTGTGTCAAGGCAAGAAGATCTGTACATAAGCCTGTAGAGATGAAGAATTAAACCTTGTAGTAGAGTGACAGTCGGTGCGAAGAAGTCCAACATAACGCCATCAGGCAGAATAGACCATACAACTTAGACGACGACAGCCCAAAATTCCTTCTACCTGACCAAAATGAAGTAAAGATAGCAATATCTAAGCTAAAATCCAAAAAATCAGCTGGACCTGATGGCTTACCAGCCTACCAGTCGAGGTATTCAAAGCTGCTGCAAATGACTTTGTGGGGAGCATGCACTAACTCATTTCTCAGATATGGTGAGAAGAGTGTATTCCTGGTGAATGGAATCGCAGGACCGTTTGCGCGATCCATAAAAAAGGGGGCTCCCTCAGCTGCGAAAAATATAGAGGCTTAGGTGTACTCAACATCGCATACAAGATTTTATCTGCCATATTTTGTGAATCTGGAATTCTTCGCCAACATCCTGATTGGTCTCTCAGGAGACCACAATCGACCAAGTCTTCATACTCCGGTAGATCTTGGAAAACACTCAACAACCCCAGATCGATGTTCACTCCTTTTCAGCGATTTTAAGGCCGCATATGACAGCATTTATAGAAACAGGATATATAGAGCCATGTCTAGTTTTTAAGTCGTCTACCAAGCTCATCCGTATCTCCAGAATGACGATTGAGAACGCTCACTGCTCCGTCAAGGTCGGTAACGACTTAGCCGAGACTTTCCATCCAAAAAGTTTTTAGACAAGGTGACGCGCTGTGCGGAACTCACAAATGAACACTGGAGGCACAATTTTTTAAATGTAATGTCTGTGCAACTACTAGCGTACGCCGATGATATCGACATAATCGGTAGAACTCAGCGGGCTGTCACCGGTGCGTTCGCTAGTATTGAAATTGAGGCGGCCAAAATGGGTTTAGCGGTAAATGAGGACAAAACCAAGTATAAGCTGTCAACAAGAAGGGACACACAACATCGACGAATTGGGCAGAACGTTACAGTCGACAGCTGTAATTTCGAGGTAGTAAAGGACTTTCTCTACCTTTGTTCTGCTATGAATTTCGCCAACACCTCAGCAGAAATAAAACTAAGAATCACTTTTGTCAATCGCCGTTTCTTTGAGTAGTAAAGTCTTATCCCAAAAAACTAAGGAGACTCTATATAAGACCTTGATCATCCCAGTGATACTTTATGGCGCAGAAGCATGGGTCGAAAGCAGATGAAGATATCCCCGGTAGTTTCAAGATTAAAATATTCGGTCCTATTTGCTTTGCCGCGCTATGGAGGAAAAGATTCAACGACGAACTATATAAACTGTACAGCGACATCGACCTAGTCAGAAAATTGCGCATCAGTTGCCTGAGATGGCTAGGACATGTAGAACGAATGGACACCAATGCTCCGTCCCGAATCTAACCATCAAGGACAACGCAGTAGTTGAAATCTTCACTTTAGACGGCGCGCACAAGTAGAATGGGACCTCAACCGGCTTGGAGTTCGCAACTGGAGGCAGTTAGTTAAAGACCGGGCTAACTGGAGAGGTTTGTTTAATTTCCTTTAAGATCTGCCGTAATGAGAAAAGGTGGTGCATGGTAGACTATCTTACCCTGAAGCCACACATTTAGGTTGTTGGTAAAAGGCTTTGAGTGTTCATACAGTAGAGCAGATAGAATCTTGTAGGCGTTTGAAAATGTCTCCTTTCTTGACGTTAAAGCAAAAAATGATGAGATTCTATTCATCGGGCATACATTCGTTCCACCAAATTTCAGTTCAGGCTTAATAGCGTTGACGTGATCTTTTCACCCTTTCCCAAAATGTGTACGTCTCATTTCTTCGTTGGCATCTGTCTATTCCTGCTCCATTTGCTCTCCGGCATTTTTCGTTTATTCAAGTATTTCATTTTGGGGGCGACACCTGTGATAGCTTTTTGGCTGCGTTGCCACCGGTGTTCAGTATGGTGCTCTAGAATCTAGAGAAGTTAGAAGACGCTCAATCGGCAAATGCACCTTCAAACTTTCTAAAAGTACTTATATTTGCCTGTCTGTGAGATGTTGGAGATCGGTAGCTAGTTAAGTCCTCTTATAATATTGAAATAAAGTAAGGGTGTACTATCAAATCTGTCTTTAATAGCAAATTCGCAAACAGGCGTTGATTCATGGCCTGAATCGTACTATCGCACTTCTTGGTACGGTCTGCTAATTGCCCGGCTATAAGTGGCATATTAAGGGACCTTATATCACCCAGGTTACGCCCTTTCTATGAACCTTTATCGAGACCAGTAACAAGTGGCTATCGCGGGGAGGTGAATTACATTGCTTTATTCCACAAAAGTAGTGAATTCTGTCCGCTTAGTTGTCTAGCCGAATTACACTTGCCGTTAAAAATTGCGTATCGAATGCACTTTTCATTCATCGCAACAGATTGTGGAGCAGTTTCACATGATTTTCCGCGTTGGTATGCAATTTAACGCACATAAAAGTCAACTATTCTTTCCACGCTGTTCAAAGGCAAAATAGTTAGGCTGATGACAAGTGGTGTTTTCCGAGATACTGTTGAACAATCAACATTCCCTTTTGAAGTGATTTTGATCTTGTTTTACGCACTTTCAAATCAATGGAGATACGATCAGATTTTGTGATTGTTACCTTCTAACTAATTTGCCCCTTTCGAAGACTTTGTTCAGTCAACCCAGTTTTAGCGAGTCTTGCAATCCTTTATAGGAAGCCCTCTTCGAAATTGTTCTTTCAATTTAGTCTTAAGCGAGTTTTCCTGATGTAGTCGCTTCAGATTTTATGATACCATAAGAGGACAGTTCAAAACAATTGGAGCGAGTACAGTTAAGACTTGAATAGCTTCTACACCTGCTATCTCGTTCCGAATTTAAATGGAAAGCTGATACATTTATCTTCTCCTTCCAAAAGCAAGCTCAGTTTGCTTTCCTCAAATTCTTCCCCTTCAGCAGACTCAGCACATTGCACGCGATTCTAATTCCGTAAATCTATTCCCAGATCGCTTGAATCTATTCGTTGTCTTCCTTATCAAATGAATAGCTGTTGTTCTAGTATCGTATACTTCTCCCTAAATCGGTGCATAAAAACAATCAAACAAACCAACTCTCTTTAAATCTAACTGCACATCCCCGATAATTCCTTTTACGAGGAGGTGCACATACTCGAAGAAAATAAAAACGCCAAACATACAAAAATCTCCATTTTATTAAAATCTATCTTAAAGTACAAAATTCTGATTCAACAGCCTACTCTAACAAACTAAACGATAGGAGATATATCTTCCAGCTGTCTCCGATGAACGAATAATCTTCACCACTTGTCCGCGCTTCAATCCAAAGTACCTTGCTACCGGGTCACCAGCCTGAATTCTCATCAACATGTTCTCCTTCAACTTATAACGCTGCAGCAATTCCTGCTTCTCCTCCGGTGTCATTACCACATGTTCAGGCACCAATTCATGCTCCGTAATGTTAATCAGCAACTCCGACTCGAGAAACTGTTCCAAAATATACTTTGGAGCCATATCAACTAAAGACTGCTTAGCTGATGGAGTCATACCACCTTGGACAACAACAATTGCACGATGTATGTTCTCCTCCTGCATGCGGGTGCAATAAGTCTTAATCGTTTTGATGCCGATTTTCGGTTCATCCGGGAAGAACACAAACATTTGATCAGTTGGATCGTCGTTATGTGCGACCAAAACGACTAAATCACTTCTAGCTGGTCGCTTTTCACTGGGTTTATCTCCAAACATTTCTTTAAATTGTTCCAACGTCTGGTCGAGTTCATCTTGTGTGACCAAGTAGCCACGGTCATGGCTAAGTTGCATGATTGTTTTGCGAATACGCCAAAGTTTATAGGTTTCTGCTTCGTCATCCATTACTTAGGTTGTCCTTTTTTATGTATTAGAAGAATTCAAATATATTTCACAATACTTTCAGAACAAATTTAATTTTGTCACGAAAACTTTCTAGAAATGTGATTATCCGGAGCACAATAAATGGGTAACTGTCAATTGCTGTCAGCTTGGCATGCGTCGTTCAGAAACTACACTACCGACATCGGACAGGGTGTACATAGACAAATTTTGCACAACAAACTAAAATCTGTTTAACCGACAAAGAATTGCAGTAGAATTAAGAAACCAAATGACGAGTTGAAAACAAACAACTTCTTAATTTTTGGTTAACAAATAACTTTACATACATACATACATATATGCATATACATATATTTTAAAAATCACATCTTTACAACGAAAAGTACAATCACGGTTCGTCAGATAAGTATATCCTCAGAAAACTGCGTTAAATTATTTTCACTGATGCTATTAGGCATCCCAGAGGAAGAATAGTTGTTAGGCAAATGATTTAATAAGCGAGGAGTTGCCGGTGTTCCAGGTGTCTGCGGTGCTGACCTGCTTCCAGTAACAAATGTGGGAGGAGGAGGCGGCGGTCTAGTCGGTAGAATCCTCACCGAACCAGGCTCAACTCTAACATTCTCACAGCATTCGCATTTATTCAGCAAAGGATGGTTTTGGAATGTACACATGCTGCATTGCCATGACTGATCGGTACTGCTTCGATCGCCGACCTCGCCTTCGTCGATGGTTTTTTGCTGTGGCAATTGCTCCTGTGTTATTTGATTTGGAGAAACTGGCGAAAGCCTAGGCTGAGATCCAGGACTTTGAGGGCTTAATTCAGATGACGATGATATCGACTGTTGATTTCCAAACAAACATTTTGGTCTAATTCGTGGTAGAGCATATGGGGGAGGTGGAGGTGCTGGTCTTAAGGGTTGACGTTGTTCTACTATATGCTCTTCGTTGCGACGCTTTAAATTCTCCAGCTCATTAGCCATTGCTTGACAGACATGTCGAAGTTTTGTGATTTCACCATCTAGCCGTTGGCACTCCTCATCATAATCTACACATAGAGGTTGCGTTAGGATCGTGATTTCCTGCTGCATTTCGGAGAGTTTTGTTTTGTTCTTAAAGAGCGCCGTATTAAGCTCTTTCTGTTTGTTTCGTTGTTGGGGAATAATCTCAGAAATATCATACTGCGGTAGATACATTTTCACTGAGACAGCCAATGGCGTGGAATGTGCAAGTTGAATGGAAATACTGAACACTCGTTCGGGAGGCAGATTGAGTTTTTTTGTTTGCTCACCTTTAGTTCTACAAAAGTCGTTGACTGGGCTGATGGTGAATCAGCTTTTCACAAGCTGTAGGTGTTAATTACTCGTATTTAGCTCATCAAGCTGGTCCTGGAGGTTACCCTGTCGGAATGAAAAGAAAATCGTTTTATGAGTCGAGGAAGCCAAATATAAAATGTTCAGTAATGACCTCATTTTGGTTTGTGGGTGAAAAACATGAATTGACATTGGTGAGGGTAATCCCTGCCACTCAGAGTGTAATTACTTTAGAGAAAACTGTGTGGGATTTGTATAATACAAGCAAGGCACAAGCGGAAATCTTTTAAAATCTTACACACACACTGGTGTTATTACTAAATATGTTTGCAATGTAGATATGTAGTAAATAACAAATTACGTGACACTTGTTTTTATTGCACTTTTTAGGTTCGCTTGCAGTTTCTTTCTTCACATCGCAATTGGATTATTGACGTTTGCAGTGTCAATATGGTTAATTTAATTTAATACTTGTAATTGATTGTTGGCTATTATTGGAAAATCCTAATGAATTTCGTTGGCGTTATCACAGTTTATCTCGCTTTATCTCCCCCAGTTAAAATTATTTTCTTTTTCCAAGAAATAGCCCACAATACTATCTCAGCTGGTTATATTTTGACAATTGAATAAATGTCAGTGGAAGGGCTGCGTTTAGAGAAGGGGTTTGGGTGTGTTTAGGGAAGTTTTGCCCGAACGGATATGTTTTCCTATTATCCCCCTTACAAAATGTATCGAGCACGTTTATTGTTATGAGAGTTCGGTCAAATAAAACGGAAATAAATTTTTTTTTTTTGACAATTACATTTTCCAGAAAGACTTCTAAATAGGTTGAGGCAAAATACATACGCAAGGTCCATTGTGAAAAACGCTCACATTTTCAAAGTGGAATTTCACTTACAATAGATGTTTTTTTCGTGAACTATAGAACTTTTTTTTTAAGAATTATTGCTGGAATTCAGTTTTAAGCAAAAGAATGACAATACTTTTTGAGCTCGACTCCAGGTACTTTGGAACCTGTCTCATCAATTGCACGCTTAATATTGACTTCTGAGAGCTGACATTTACCCGCAAAATGATGAACAACGAGCTTAGTTATTGGTTTCATGTTTCGGGAATTGAAAGGAAGTTTCACAAATAAATTTGAATGAAACAGAGGCATTCTTTGGGTGCAAGTCTATTTAGGAAGATTTGTCAAGCAATAGATATAGATCTCAAAGAACAAATTACCAAAAATGACGGCACGGTTTGAAATTTATCTCTATTGGAAAATATGGACATATATGAGTAAAACTTTAGTCCAAGATATCATAGACTAACTAAAAGAACACATAAAAACTATACTGAGCCTGAAACTAAAAGCCATAAAAAATTATTGAAAAGCCTGAAAATGAAAACGAACAACTGCGTTCAGCTCTGCACATGAAATGTTCCGACCTTGCAGCTGAGTAAATAGAATAACCATGGAAGGCCCTAAACTGTAGTCAAAAAATTTCACGGTCACGTAGCATATGCTGTGGGATAGGCCAGATAAAGGGTAGATACCAATTTGTAACATATCCTGCAAAAACAAAAATAAAAATGCTGTTTATTAAGGCGTGGACCCTTTGTAAACCGGTGAGCGCTAGACTTTTAATAATTCACATCAACACATCCTGATATGTGCTCACGCCCGAATAAAGAAAAAGGCGATACAACCACTATATGAATTCTTTTAACTGATATTCAGTTCTAAACAAAAAAAACAAAGACATCTTTCCCAGTACAGCCGGAATGTATAACCTACATGACTCCACGTCTGCGATCGGATTTAAGCTAATTAACTTTGCTGTGTGACGAAATATCAATATAGCACTCACATGGTTTCCTCTCTCAATATTCGACGCAAAATTGGATCACTGAATAGTTACAGCCACGGTACGCCACTTCTACGGTACCTCAAACGCCACAACAACGGAGAAATACTCCGAAGAGGTTTAAATTTGAACGGCTGCATACGGAACAAACCTGATAACGACCAATCACGTCAGCTACCTTGCAATCTGATTTAAGTGTTGAATATCGGTGGTATTGATGCCAAGAAGCCCTTTAAAAATGTCGCAGCTGTAGCAAAATAACTATAGTTAAACAACGTGGGTTAAGCAGGAGGGATGCATTTTGGAGAAAAAAAGCATGAGAAACCAGCGACTGAAGGAATGGAGACGAGTCATTCTAGGAAAAACATTGGGAAGTATTATCAAAATCTGAGACGATACTCTGATATAGGACTGCTCCAATTTTAACAATTTTTGATTTAATTTTCACCTGTTTCAATAAGTTGGGACATATTTTGAACACTACTGACTTATTTCCGTTTGTAATTATTGAGGAAATTTCTCACTTCTTTATGACTCAATAACAAATGCTGCACGACTGATGACACGCGCCAGGGATACTCTGAAATATAACGTATTTTCGTGCAAATTCCCATGAGAACTCCACATACTCGTACGAAGCCAGCCATGACTCTTTGTGCGTATACTCTGGTCTATAGTATGGATACGAGATGGAGCGTCGGTATCCCGCGATTGAGGCAGGTATTTTGTCCAGCCCCTACAAATACTCGTAAAACACAACTTATTTAAATAATGTGCTTTTACTTCAAGGTTTTTCACACCACTGGCTGACTAGCTTAGCATAATACAAAACAAAAAACATTATACAATGAAGAGTTGATAGTTAATAGTTAACTATCATGTTGTTTTGCTTACATTGTTACTACCGCTGTGCCCGAACTAGGTCAACCGATGTCGCTGGAGCAATTCCGTTGCTGGACTGTTCTATGCTGCTTATCTTCTTAGCGTTGACATGAAAAAAGTTCGAACGAGCCGAGAATAACTGAAACGCCTTTCTTAAGAGTGTGAAATTGCAATACGACCAAAAACTGAGGCAAAAAATACTACATAGTCTCACAGCAAATAACTATGTTTGGCCGTTCGTCAAAAACATTAGGAATTCTGCCTCATCCTTCATCTCAACGCTCATTTACAATGACATTCCAGCTGTCAGCTCTTTGGACAAAGCTAATCTGCTTGCTGCAGACTTTACGGCCAGCTTAAGACTTCCAAATTGTGCTTTGTCCCCGCCTACACATTGGTGCATCAAATCTTCAATGGTTCAATGGGGCTACTCCACTTTCGCACTCGTGTAATAGCAAGAGTACTTACATATTTTAACATACACAAATCCGCTGAAGAGGTGTTCTTCCACTCTGGTAAAACCACTGCGTAAGTTTTTTCATCAGTCCTACTCTTCAGAACCCTTTCCCAGCAGATGGAAAACAGCATTTGTAACTAAAAAAACGGAATCTTCTTCGGTCTCTTCCTACAGACCTGTTAAAAGTTGTTTTCAGATTTTGTGAACCCAGAAATAAAACGAAACAATTTAGTTCAGACTTTATTCATTAGTGGGTTACAAAATTCCTAAATTATAATTCGATTAGTTATGTTAATTTTATTTATATTGATACATACTTTTAGTAAATTTCAATTATTTATATATATATATATATATATATGTAGCACGGTTCTCTCTTGGCAATTTTTCTGCGTGTTCCCCAGTTAACCTCTAATTCAAAAGGAAGAATTCAAACGTGTCGTTTGACAGATCGGTATATATATATTTTTTTCTGTTTGTTGGCTTATGTGACGAAACAGGGTTGTTAACACTCCCCCCCGGTATGGCCACTAGGAGAAGTGGACTTTACCAAATCCAGAACACCGACATCTAACACAGCCAACTTTACGGCAGGTCGATTGTATACTCCTGAATTTGTTTGGACAGTAGCACTCCGTACCTGTCCATCTTTAGAAAGCCGGGTGCCGATAACTCTACCTTTGGGCCAGTAATTTCGTGGACTATCAGGGTCTACGATGATCACGATGTTGCCTACTTCAATTGGTTTAGTAGGAGTGAACCACTTTGAGCGCCGCGTAATTGTAGGGAGATATTCTAGCACCCACCGCTTCCAGAAACTGTCTGCATATTGCTGGCTAATCATCCAGTTTTTCCGTAGCACTGATGTGTTGTCGTTGAAGATTGCTGTTGGCTTCAATCCATTGGAGGACCCGAGTAGAAAATGGTTGGGAGTCAACGCATCTTCGTATTCACTCGTGATTGGCAGATATGTGAGAGGGCGTGAATTTATGATGTTTTCTACTTCAATTAGTGAACTTTGTAAAAGCTCATCGGATGGGTTGCGTGTATGCAGAGTGTTGGCTAATGATGATTTGACAGATCTGACCAATCTTTCCCAGCTTCCGCCCATGTGTGGGGAGCCTGGTGGAATGAAAACCCATTTGGTCGTTACGGATGTAAATGTTTTTAATAGCTTGTCTTTGTTGACGTTCTCGTAAGCCTCCTTCAGCTCTCGTTCTGCGCCTCGAAAATTTGTACCATTGTCAGAATGAAATTCTATTGGCATACCTCGTCGTGCAGTGAAATTTCTTATCGCCAAAATACAAGAATCAGTGGATAAAGAGTGGGCGATCTCGATGTGTATTCCTCGAGTTGTTAAACAAGTGAATAAAACTCCCCAACGTTTTTCTAGCCTTCGGTGAATAGAGACGTTCAACGGTCCAAAGTAGTCTATACCCACAAATGAGAATGGTCGACTGAATGAGGCCAACCTGGCAGGAGGTAGCGGAGCCATGATTGGGGGGTTCGGCTGGGCTCCACGATTTCTGCAGTTTTGACAAGAACGCCGAACGGAGTTTAAGGCAGCTCTCAATCCAGTGATGTGAAATCGCTGTCGAATTTCATTTAATACGGTTTCATGGTGTTGGTGTTTAAATATCTCGTGAACATGACGAATGATAAGCTTAGTGACCGGATGTTTTCCCCAGAGAAGTATTGGTTGATTAAAATCATGGCCGACATCTTTGGAATGCTCAACCCTTCCACTAGCGCGTATTAGTTCATATTTATCTAGGTATGGACAGAGTTTGAAAATAGAGCTCGTTTTACTCACCGGTTTATTTTTGGTAAGGCAATCAAATTCCTCTCGGAATGTTGATGACTGGGCTTCTTTTAGCAGCGTTCTCTCAGCTTTCTGGAGTTCTGTTTGAGTTAGGGGACCACCAGCGGTTGCAGTCTCTTGCATTTGTTTGATTTCAGATAATTGTTGTTCAGTTGGAGCGAAACTTTTCAGATGACATCGCTTGTGTTTCACTCTTGCCCGCAACTTATCAACAAACCGGTGAAGATAGGCACAGCTGCGAAGCAATTTCCTCCATTTCGAAAATCGTTCCACCTCAAACAGATTTCCATGGTCAACTATATGTATGCTTAGATATTGGGTCTTCAGTTCTTCGGAAATGTTTTCTGTTTTACCTTTTTCCACTGGCCAAGTTTCTGGAGGCTCGAGCAAAAACGATGGGCCAACAAACCACCGACTGGACGAGCAGAAATTTGTGGTTTTTGACCATTTTGTGGCCTCGTCTGCCACGTTTTCTTTAGTCGGGACCCACCTCCACTCCGATATA
Organism: Volucella bombylans; assembly: GCA_949129095.1. Lineage (NCBI taxonomy): Eukaryota > Metazoa > Arthropoda > Insecta > Diptera > Syrphidae > Volucella > Volucella bombylans. The sequence goes on along the minus strand of OX422142.1, from coordinate 26,362,646 downwards.
TTGGACAGATCTAGGATTTCGCTTACGCGAAACGCCACATACTGCTTATATTTCCGATGATCTGAACGAAGCCAGGACAATACATTTTTCGAATCAGACCAAAAAAATTTGCTGGCGAAGGAAATTGAATGGGATTGTATTATTGATCTAGCTAATCGGGCACCAAGAATTGCTGCTTGGAGTTCTAACCGAGGTATTGAAAGACTTTTTAACGGAGCTACCCGTGTCTTCGCTCCAATCAAAGATACCTTGGTAGAATATCCATCCGAACACCTCAAGTATGCTACTGCTGCGGAGCCTTCTTCACTCGCGTCGACGAACGTATGCAGCTGCATCATAGGCTGGTTTTCAAATTTCTGCGTAATGTAGCATCTGGGTATTTGAAGGTTTTCGACCTCGGGCAGAAGATGAATCCAGTTCAACCATTTGCGATTTTGTTGGTCCTGAATTTCTTCATCCCAGCCAATACCTGACCTCCAGATCTCTTGAAGGAGGACCTTTAAGTACATCAAGAAGTGAGCGATAAGACCCAATGGATCAAATATGGTCATCAACACTCGCAAGACTTCTCGCTTAGTAGGACGGCGATTCCCAAATAGATGTGATGAAAGTCTAGTTTTAGCTGTAGGCTTGAATATAAACATGTCGTCTTTGGTACTCCACCACATGCCCAGCACTTTCTCTGAAATAAGTTCAGGATTCATGTTTAAATTCTTTAAATCAGTATTGTTTGATTGAAGAGCTGTTAATACCTCAGACGAGTTAGTTACCCAGTTTCTTATATAGAAACCTCCTTGACTGTGAACGAATCTGATATCTTTAGCAAGCTCTATTGCCTCCTGTTCGGTATCGGCGCTTACAAGTAGATCATCAACGTAGTGATTCTCAAAAATAGCCTTTACAGCCGCTGGATAATCTTTTGCAAACTCTTTGGCGTTTTCGTTCTTTACATACTGAGCACAGGCAGGTGAGCAGGATGCCCCAAACGTCATGACAGTCATTGCGTAAGTCTCGGGAAAATCATCTTCGTTTTCACACCACAAAAAAAGCTGGGAGTATTGGTCTTCAGCTCGGATCCTTACTTGGTGGAACATCTCCATGATATCACCACAAACTGCAAACTTCTTCTCTCGGAACTTATAAAGTACTGATATTAAACTAGTAAGTTGGTCTGGACCTTTCATAAGAAATGAATTTAAAGATACGCCACGAACCTTGGATGCAGCATCCCACACAATCCGCAGCTTAGAGGGCTTATTTGGGTTCGTCACCGGGAAAATCGGTAGGTACCACAGCCGCTGATGTTTTTCTTTAGCTTCTTCTCTACTCAGTTTTCGCGCATAGCCTTTCAAGAGATATTCTTTGATTTTATTTTGAAGAGCTTGTGCTAGCTCTGGATCTTTTTTCATCCGTTTCTGTAAGCTCTTTAAACGATTGTACGCCATTTCGAAACTATCGGGAAGCTGGATGTTATCGTGTTTCCATAGAAGTCCAGTCTCAAAATATCCTTCTTTTCGACAAGTAAGCTTTTTTAATAAGGCTACGGAACGCTCCTCTTCTACAGACATGATCATCTTTTCAGGTTTAGACACTCCAAGGTTTTCGTAATATAGGAATTGCTTCACAAGGTCTTGAAGATTTTCATCATCGCAATTTTCGCACTCACAAACGTGAAAGTTACATCCACTATTGGTCGACAGGACAAGATCTCGCGAAGTACTCTTTAGACAACCATGAACAGTCCACCCCAATCGTGTTTTTGTAGCAACGGGTTGGTCAATACTGCCTTCTCTGTACTTCAAAGGTAGCCCAAGCTTCCAATTATTGATGCCGATGAGTAACTGAGGTCTTTGATTAATGAAAGAGCTAATAGGTAGACCTTTCAGGTAGTCGTACTCTCTTTGCAGCTTTTCCATGTCGACTGATTGCTGAGGCAGTTGTAAACTTTTAACTGTGTGGACTTTTCCTATTGTATACTTTTTATTTTGAAAGGAAATACCTGATATTTTTAGGTCCATAATTTCGGAGTCGTTTTCACATCGATGTTGGTCTGCGGTCCACTTCAAACGCAATGGGCAAGCGGTGCCTTTAACTTTTAGTTGTTGAGCTACTACTTCATCAAGTAACGTCACTGATGAGCCTTCGTCAAAGAGTGCACAGATATTGACCTTAGTTCCGTTGCCATAAAGTGTCACCGGTAGTACTCGAAAAAGGATTGCTTCGGAGTTATGGTGGTAAAAATGGTCGTCGTGATGGATTGATGTAGCTTGTGATGTATGTCCATGAGAATCCTTTTCGTTATTGTGTAGCAAAGGATGATGTTTGAAAGTACAATTATTTTTCCCACACACAGTCTCAACCCTACATCTCTGCCTCCCATGTTTGCTCAGACAACGCCTACAAAGTCTTTGATCACGCACGAACGCCCATTTGAGTGATAGACTCAGATTTTCGAACACTTTGCATTCAACAATGGATGCACAACATCCACTACAAATAGCACAATTGCGTTCAGTTACTCGATGTTTATTCATTTCATTGTCAGAAGAATGCGCATGTAAATACCCTTTATCTTTATTTGATTTTGCATGCTTATCACTGCTAAGTGTGCTTGGTAAACTAACCAGGTTAACGGCTTCTGCCATCTTGTACAACCATGAACTAAATTTTGAAAGGGTGCGACTATCGACGGGAAGATTTTGTGCATACGTAGCCCAGTTCAAACGAAGTGTTGACGGCAATTTGTTCACTAGTTCTCGCAACAAAATAGGATTGTTGAGATACAGGGCACATTCAGTTGCTTCTATATTTGCACAGAGATTTTGCACGGCGATTGCGAAGTTAACGATACTCTCCAGTTTATCAGCTTTCGGTGGTGGTGTCGCATGTATCTTATTCATAAGAGTTTCTATTATGAATTCTGGTCTTCCGAACAACATTTTTAGTGTGGATATCACTCGTGGGACACAATCTGGTTGGATGAGCAAGCTTTTTACTGATTCTAGGGCCTTGCCTTTTAAGCACTGTTCGAGACGCGTGAGATTTTCTTCACTCGAGAATCCACATAACTTCGTGCTTCTTTCAAAGCTTCTTATAAAGTGAGGCCACTCATCAGGATCTCCACTAAAACTCTTTAGCTCTTTGGATATTGATTGACGAGCAGCCAAATGGTTTTTAGTGAGAATTGGATAAGTGTTCCCAAAGTCGTTCACAGGAGGTGGTTCGATTAACGAAGAGTGCTGTTCTGGATAACCTGGTTGCTGTTGATATTCAGGCGAGTGGTTGTGCAGCTGTAGTGTTCTCTGGACCGAAGTATTCGCTGGTGGTCGTTCTGGTAGTCGCTCTTCTAGACTTCTCACTACAACTGTTTTCTGCTGAAGCTCCGCTTTGTTCATGCATGGCCGATCAATTAATTTTGTGCTTTGGCTTTGAACGTTAGTTCTTGCATGGTTTAACCAGTTGTAGGTTCTCTCTTGGACAGATGCATTAGAGCGTACGTCCTCCGACTCGGAGTTAGCATCCTCTAATTGGCTGAGAATTTGGTATTTTTTGTTAATATACTCGCGTTCGCTTTGCTCCCTTTTCTCGGTCAAACGTCTTTCTTCGTTCAGTTTCTGTAGTTCAAGCTGGAGACGTTTGCTGGCTGATGCTTTGGAAGACCTGGACGTATGAGATGCCGCAGTTGATGGTTTTGCTGCTGGCGCTGCCGCCATGGCCGCTGTTGCAGATGGTCCTGTAGCGTCAGTGAGAATCTGAGTGCACGTCGCGCATTTCCATGGACGATCAGTAACGAGACTATCAACACCTACACAATTATAGTGGAACCAGGAACCACATGTTGGATTGTCACACAATACCATATTATCGAATGAATCCGACGCGCTACACGCTCTGCAATTAAACTCTTTTGCTGCATTTCCTGGCGCGATGAGTTTGGCTCTTGGATTTGTTCGGGTGACAGGTGGGCTTCTGGGTAACATTTAAGCTTTATTTGGCAGATGATCACCATAAAAGAATTTTGTAAAATGTTAAAAGTTGTTTTCAGATTTTGTGAACCCAGAAATAAAACGAAACAATTTAGTTCAGACTTTATTCATTAGTGGGTTACAAAATTCCTAAATTATAATTCGATTAGTTATGTTAATTTTATTTATATTGATACATACTTTTAGTAAATTTCAATTATTTATATATATATATATATATATATGTAGCACGGTTCTCTCTTGGCAATTTTTCTGCGTGTTCCCCAGTTAACCTCTAATTCAAAAGGAAGAATTCAAACGTGTCGTTTGACAGATCGGTATATATATATTTTTTTCTGTTTGTTGGCTTATGTGACGAAACAGGGTTGTTAACAAGACCCATTGCACTTACGCCTCTTCTTTCCAAGGTCATTAAACGCTGATAAACTGTCAGCTCATGAAATATCTTGAAACGCAAAAACTTCTCAATGACCGATAGTATGGTTCTCGCAACAACAGGTCCATTGGTGATTTGATGGTATGTCTCACAGAAAAGTGGAAATCAAGCGTAAATCAATCTGGCGAAAGCAAGATAGTTGCACTTGATATATCTAAGGCATTTGACAGAGTTTGCCATCAGGCTCTTTTGTTGAAAATGCGTGCTTTTGGAATCGAGGACTCACTTTTTCTATTGATTAGAAATTACCTTTCGGAACGTTCAATCCAAGTTGTCTTGCAAGGTCTAATATTCAGAAAATAATGCTGGTGTGCCCCAGGGCTCCGTTCTGTCTGCGACACCCCTTTTAATTTTCCTTAATGATCTCTTGTCTGCAACTTCCAATCCTTTTCTGATGAGAGTACTCTTTGCTTTTCATATCCGTTGCCGGACTAACGTCTCTGCACTTCGGCTATTGAACGGGAACGGCAGCGTACATTAAGCTCATTAAATTCCGGTATTAACAACATGACTAATGGGGAACTATCAACAGAGTAGAATTTATTGCTTTCAAAACATAATGTTGTCTGCTGTCGTTAAAGCGAAATTTAAATACCCAGCCATTATCCATGAATGGCACTTGCATCGTCGAAACCGAAAAGCTTTCTATTCTCGGTATGTGTGTCAGTGAAAACTTACGTTGGAATGGCCACATATTCGTAGCCTACAAAAATGCCTCGAAATGTCTAGGTTTCCTAAAGCAATGTAAGAAATATTGCACACTCTCTGATCCGGCCTTAATATACAATATAAGGCATTCATCTGACCAAAATTGGAGTACAATGCCCATATCTGGTCAGGTTCTCCTAAAGAATCTCTGCACCTGCTAGATAAGATTCAAGTCCATCTGATAAAACTCAAATGTGATACTAATATCAGTCAGATAATTGACACCCTCGAACACTGGCGTAGGCATTACGTCTCACTTTGTTTTATTGCCATTTCCACCACCAGTGCTCCCTTGAAATCGCCAGTAATATTCCGCGTTTTCAAACGTTCAACCGAATATCCGTCTCGCTATGAATTTCTTCTAAAATATCGTGATTCGTTTCTAAGCCTTACAACTCTATCTATTTCCTAGTAATTATAACTTGCAAACCTTTAAGACCAATGTACATCGGTACCTCTTTTTTCTTCCTCCATAAGTTTAATTCGTCCTCGCTGTGTACAAACGTTTTAAGGGTACAGAAATCCCTTGAGTGCACGCTAATTAAAAAAAAAACAAAATAAATAAAAAATACAAAAGCCAAAAGCCAAGCCAAGTCAAATTTCGTAGTTAAACTGAGGTTTTCTGTTACGTGTTGATGATGCTTTTGGAGTTCTTACCAAGTAATGTCTAAGTACAATAGTTATTATACTTTGACGATGGTAACAATGATGACGACGATGCTGACAATGCTGATGTTGTTACTATGAACGTAACCCGTGCATTGTGTATTCATGCCTCCTTTATCGATCATGATTCATTCCGACCGAGCTAGTACCACACCGCGAACGTTACCCCCTCTCTTTTTGTTCCCTACTCCGAGTCTATCGCCTTTTCGTTCGTCTCCCATATCCTATTCTGCCCGACCTGCTTGGATACTGTTAGTGTCATTAACAAATATTATCGCACGGTTTTGAATGCCATATAATGGATCCAAAAGGCACTAAGGGTTCGTTTTATCAGAGTTCGGAACCACTTTATTTCGCTTTTTCGTTTCATCTGAGTTCGAAATTGCTGCCCAATGAGCGAAAGAAAGTTTCACACTTTTGATCTTTAATAACTTTTGACATATTAATTTTAGGGCAACATTCACTTTGAAACAATTAAAGTACTCATAATTACGAGTTCAACGATACCCCATTTGCTACCATACAAGCATAAGTTTGAAAGATGTTATTTTCAGTATGAGTCAGGTAAGACTTTTCTTAAAACCTATGCATTCATGACGGGATGCATTTCCGAGCACCCTCCACCCATATGATTTATTTCTCAAAATAGGTCAAGAAATCTCCCCTTAAAGTTTTCGACACATTAGCCGAGGCAGCCTGTATTGCGTACTACTCGTATATTTTAGAACACGTCTTCACTATACTCAATCGCATGCCTCTTAACAGCGCTACCTGTTAAGATTGCAGTGTTTAATGCTATTGTGCTGATTTTGTTCACCCCGATGGGTGTATGGGGCTTCAACAAAACGTGTTCTTTTTCGGTATTTACAACTCTCAGAGAGATACATATCTAAAGACCTTTTTACGTAGATCCGCAGTTGCCGAGTAGGTGTAACAGCTTCCGTTCATTCAAGTACCAGGCCATGGAAATCCACCGCGAATTGTTCTCTCCATCTCTATAGCTTCATTTAATATCATCAAATAACTGTTTATTTCCTTTCAAATTTTCGTGAGAATTAGTTTCCAGATGACGCATCCTGTTAGGCTCTTTATAAGAAGCCTAGACATCTTTGCCCTTTGCATCTAAAGCGTTAATATGTTTTCTCTAGCCGCATATTTTACTACGCTGTACTTTCATTTATTTCCCACAGAACTGTGCACCAATTTTGGATTTCATTTCTGCTGATGCTACTCGTATTTAATGCTTCATTCCTGACTATTCCTGACTATTACACTTACTATGATATTATGAGCGCAATTATACTTACAATCTTTACTATTTGTAAACACAGACTTTCTGGTGGCGCGAAATTACTCGTATCTACGTAGCCAGACAGATATACGAGTACATATGTATAGTAAACAAAACGTCCTTGTAATCTTGTAGATCACCTTTGATAAACTCTACTAAGAATAAAAATTAAATTTAAATAAAACGCCATTAAGATGATGTGTCAAAATGACTTCAATAAACGTTAACAAAATGTTCAATAGAACTTTCAAGGTTATCAATTAACATAAATTCCTAGCTTATGGTAACCAAAATCTCATTAATTGACATTTATCATCATCATCTGTCACCATCGATTTTAGATTAAGTATCGCAGGAGAAGCAATTAATTACTTTTCCGTCTGGAAATTTCAACATCAGAGGCAAACCTTCTTTATGAAAATCTCATCATTTGCTTAGTTTCTACATCACATTAGAAAAAATATTGTTTTCCATGGACTAGGCTAGACTCAGCTCAATCAATCAATATTTGTAATATTGTCCTGCCTTTACTAAGTTAATGTCCTGCGATGTTTTGTTGTTTGGATATCACATTATTTCACTACTTCATTATGTGGATTGGTAAAAAGACTACAATCTACTTTGAACTGCCAATGCGGGTATAATTCGTCAGACTTTAACGGTATATAACAATTATACGGTCAAAGTAAGTACAAGGGATATGTAAACTACTCATAAAATTCCTTGCAAACATTTGTTTTGAATCAACACATCCGGAATTAAATACAGCATCAAAGACATTGCAATGTAATTAAACATTTCGGATCAGGGACCTGGCGTAGTTATGTTTGCCAATAAATATTATGACGTTAAAGAGTCTTAAGTCAAGTGAATAAATAATTTAATTTTTGGTGGGGGCTGAGGTCCCCTTCTTTTGGGCTTAATACAAGCTTAATCTAACTTAAAAACTAACAGAAAGACTTCGGAGCTAGGAACCAAGGGAATGATGGAGGAGATCCTGTTTCAGACGAGGAGTGCTCCGGTTAAAATCAAAAACGGAGAGGTTTGAGTTGACCTTTCGGAGCATACGGGTGATTGGTTCGTTGGAGCCATAAGAGGTGCGCTGAACCAGTAAATAGAAGAGACGAGGACAACGTAGATTACGTGGTTTGGTATTGAAGGAAATAGAGATGCAAAGGGATGCGCAGTCAATGGAACCTGAGAGAAGACGATGAATGAAAGAAATGTCAGCAATATTCCTACGTGCTTCTAACGAACTCATATTGAGAAGTTTGAGGCCGTCCTGATAGGGAGGGTGAGTTAAAGGGTCGTTCCAGGGCTGACCACGGAGTGCAAATCGGAAGATTCGACGTTGAATACCTTTGATTTGGGAGATACGAACTCGGCGAAAGGGGGACGAAACTTGTGTGGCATACTCAAGCTAGCCCCCTGCTAGCTAGGTAACATAGAGAGATCTGGTTTCATCCGTGTTGGAAAATTCCTTGGACCACAGTTTAATAAACCAAGTGAAGTGTTGGCTTTAAGGATCATCTTATAGACGTGCGAAGGAAAATTAGGCTCACACCCGAATAATGTTCCTAGGTTTTGAAAAGAATGAACCACGGGAATTGGTTGACCATAGAGAAAATAAAGTCGGTGAGGGGACGACTTGCATTTACGTGAGAAGGTTATAGATTGGCATTTGTTGCAACATTAAGTTCTAGACAGTTTTAGAGGCACCATATTGAAAACCGATCAAGGTCTTCTTGAAGAAGGGGCGAATCATGGGGAGAAGAAATAGTTTTAAAAAATATTGTGTCGTCAGTGTAAAGGGAGAAGGAGGAGTGTTTAATGACCCTCTTACGAGTAAGATCTTCAATAGTAAGACTGAAGCGGAGAGGACTAAGATGGCTGCCTAGTGGAACTCCTAGTAACGACTACGACTGCCTTACATTATACCAATACTACCGACTGGTCGGTTTACATAGTTCGCTATAATACGCATACATGTATGCACATAAAGGGTTTTCCAATTGGGACTTGACAACTTTTTTTTTAATAAAACGCAAATCATTTGAGATATTTCAAAAACTTTATTATCGGCTTGAAGTACAATCAAAACATTTATGAATGGAACTCGACTTCGTTCATATGGCCACCGCGGACACGTTTGCAGTGGTTGATTTTTTGGCCCAATTTTCAACGACTCGGCCACACATTTCGGCCGCTATTTCGCGTTCAATGTTGGCTCTGAGCTCTTCCAACGTCGTGGGCGTGTTGGCATAAACCAATGACTTAACGTAGCCCCACAGAAAGTAGTCAAGCGGCGTTAAATCGCACGAACGAGGCGGCCAATCGACTGTCCCATGTCTTGAGATAACACGCTCACCATACTCACTCTTCAATAAATCGATTGTTAGTTTTAGTTTTAGTTTTAAATACATTTTTATTTTCTTAATCATTAACTCTTACATACTAACAAAAAATGTTTAAATGCTAGCTTAAAATTACTTAACAATCTTATATTAACTTACTGGCCCACACAGGCACTCTAAGCTACTCTAAATTCTTATAACTATGTCTTTCGTCTTTATTTACATTTTACTTAGAACTATTTATTTTGAGGATAAGAAAAAATATTTGTTAACAAAAACTTAGCATATGGACATAATTTTTTATTTTTTATAAAAACTTAATATCTAACTTAAAATAAACCTTAGCCTACATAACCTAAATGTACGATACACACATAAACACACATAGACGTTATACACAATCATATACATATATCAGTATACACCTTTGTATACACTGATATATGTATATGTGTCTTAAATGCTAACCTAAACCTATGTAAGCTGGCTACCGCTATTCACCGAGCAAATAAATTGGTCAGCTCGGCCTCTTTAGTGAGGCTGGTCCGTAATTGACGGAAACGACGATGAAACATCTTCTCCATCATTCAACCACCAGAAATGCTGGTGCTGCCGAACGACATCCCTCTTATCGCGATTCCCCACCGTCCTACTGAACCTGAGGCGATCCACACTGCCGTGTGCGACGTCTCTGTCGTAGTTGAATCGCCCGTCCCCAGCTGTCCGAGCGACATGGAAGATTAACGGCACCGCTGATCTATCCTGGATCAACCCTATCTGATCAAGGTAGAGGAATGCTTCCGGTGGAACGAAGCCGTCAAAGCGCACACTCTCGTGGTAAAGGTAATTGGGGTAGTAAGCCCCAGATATCAGGTTATTCGTCGACGTCATTGCTCTTGCAATGTGCCTTCGAGTCAGCTTAATTACGAAGTTGTCCACTCGTATTAGGTTCGCCCTGTTGTAAAGGACCTCATTAGGATAAAATTTTTTGTACTCCGACTCTGGTGTTCTGTACAAGCGAAGACAGGCCCTAAGGCAAGCCCTCTCAAACACCCGAATCTTTTCCATTAAGCTTGCTCGTACATTGAACCACACGGGACAACCAAATACCAGCATGGGCCTGATAAGGGCCCTGTAACAGATTACCTTTACCCCCGCATCGAGTTGGCTGCTATAAAACAGTCTCTTTGTAAGGGCAAAAGCGCCTTTAGCTCTGGCCAGAGCAGCATCTACATTTTTGCCAAAATACAGAAACTGATCTAGCCAGATCCTAAGGTATCTGACTACATTTCGACAGGCAAGAGGCTGTCCGCGCTGTCCAATGATTGAGAACTTTCGCCAGTTTCTTCTGGTATCCCTAGAGGCTCCAGACAACGGCGTCCTAAAGAGAATGGTTTCCGATTTCTGAAAGTTGATTTTCAACTTCCAGTCTTATCTTATCGAAGTCACGCTGTAAGAGAGTATTAATGACCTCGATTTTTTAACTTGTTCTGTACGCTATCACATCATCTGCATACGCAATAGTATGGGGAAGTGAACCTTTCAAGTCGCTTGTATAAATGTTGAACAGGATCGGCGAATTAACCGCGCCCTGCTGAAGACCATTTTTAATTTGAAATATTCCAACAGAAGTCACATCACCATTCTTCACGATGAACTGTCTGTTGGTTAGCATATTATAAAGAATGTACAAGAGTGGTTTACTGATCCCCAGCCTAGTCAGCTTATAGAAAAGACCCTAATAAATCGATTGTAGCGTGTGCTGTGTGACTTGTAAGACCATCCTGTTGAAACCACATGTCGTCCAAGTCCATATTTTCCAATTCGGGCCAAAAATAGTCGGTGATCGTGGAGAGATAACGCTGACCATTCACAGTAACGTGACGATCGTTATCGTCGACGAAAAAATATGGCCCAATAACGCCGCCGGCATGCAAACCGCACCAAACATTTATTTTTTGTGGATGAAGTGGTGATTCATGAAGCACATGTGGATTTTCATCCGACCAATAACGCATATTTTGCTTATTGACGAACCCATTGAGCCAAAAATGAGCTTCGTCATTGAAGATGATTTTGCTAGGAAATTCATCATCTTGGCGCAACTTCTCCAGAACCCAATTGGAGAACGTACGTCGCTTCATATGGTCCATCGGCTTCAATTCTTGAGTCAGCTTGATCTTGTATGGGTATAAACCAAGATCCTTACGCAAAATATGCCATAATGTGGTCTGAGCGATGCCCAATTCTCGAGAACGCCATGGAATTGACTAATTTGGATCGTTTGCTACGGACGCATGAACGGTAGCGATATTTTCGACACTTCGACCAACCCGTTGTCTCACTGACAGCAACATCACACAAGGAATATGTAGACTCAAATTTTTGCACTAAACTTGTTATTACCTGTCTACTAGGGCGAGAATTACGACCGAAAATTGGAGTTAACGCTCTTAAAGCTGCAGTCACCGACTCCGAATTTCGGTAGAAAATTTTTATAATTTGCAGACGTTGCTCGTTCGTGTACTTTACCATGATAAAAATGTTGAGTTTACTGAATAAATTGGCAGTGCCAGTTTAATGATTAGTGAAAGAGTGCGTTCACAAATTAAATTAAAAGTTATCAAGTTCCTATTGGAAAACCCTTTACTTATACTAGCTCCTAACATTGACCAACCAGTCAAAGTTAGGAACTCAACGGTCAAAGTAAGGATGACGGTTAAGAATTTATGAAACTTTTTATTTCCGATTAATTTCACATAATAATTAACTAAAAAGTCAGGCTTTTTGTATATATTATCACTAAAACTTTATGAAACCTCATATCTGATAATTTTTTTCCACAATTGCACAATGTTTTCTTGCCGTGCGGAGACGATTTCACCGACACTTAAAAATACAGGATGGAATAGGCTATTCGTTATTTACGGTTATTTTCAATTTTGACAGTTGTACATCTACAAATTTTTTTTGTTGTCATATGTGAATACCCAGGGATGAAACAAGTGGTAAAATTATTTAAATGTCTGGTCACTGTGTGTCGCTAGGAATGTTTAAAAGATTTAATGATTTTTGCTCAATGTTAGGAACCCAGTCAATGTTAGGTCATTCTACGGTACAGAAATCGGCATAAGCTTTTATAACTTTGGAATAATCTTTTTTTTCATCACTGCTTTATCAAAGAGCTCCAGCGCTTCTTCGCCTATGGTGCTCAAAAACGTGGCAATTTTTACCTCATCTTTCTTTGAGTCAATTTCTGCTGATATTTCAAATATTTCCCTCGAGGCTCAAATTTGAAACTTTTGCTTTTTTCTTCCAACACTTTTCGCACGACCCATTAAATTGTTATTATTATTTCTTTTTTGTGTCGACTGCGCCATGTAATGTTCTTTATTGCTTGTCTCGTCTACGACTGCCTTACTATTTACCTAGTTCGCTATAATACCCATGCATGTATACACATGCATGTATGCTTACATAAGTACATATATACTACACTCCAGATGAGGCCAGGAATGGAACAGAACGTGCGGATCTAAACCGAACATTATAATAACAGTTTATCATGTAAGAATAAATCCATTTTAATAAAAGAGATTCAAAGCCGAGAGCAGACAATTTGAAGTGGAGCAATTGAAATCAGTTGCGGTAACATCGTCTTCCTTGAGAGTCCAAAAGACATGAATTCAACTAATTTTGTGGAAACTATGTTGTCTTGGCAAAGTAAAAGTCTTGAATTTGAAGCCTAAGGCTCCACATAAAATGCTTTCAATGAGTTTGGGTATATGATAGAGTTTAAATAATTGGTTACTTCATGCTCAGATCCCTTTTTGTGTATCGGGATTATAAAAGAGGTCTTCCAAATCTGGAAAAATTCTCCGTGTGTGACGGATAAACAAAATAGGTGGGTAAGGGGTAGAGACATGTTTTAAGAGCATTTTTTTAAGAAAAACGGCAGCGAGACCATCTGAGTCAGGTAGAAATTCATCTTCAAGATTTAGTAACTTTTCTTCAATAATTGCAGGATCGAAATTTTGAGTGAGAAAGGGATCAACAGAGAAATTTGGTTGACAATTGAAGTAAGAGGGATCTGGTACGAAGGCAAATGATTTTTTGAAAAGTGTAGCAAAAAAGTTGGCGATGGTAGGATCACTTGAAAATTTGGGTTTGAATTGCGTGGAGAAACTACTGGAGGGGAGAGTTGTGGAAAAATTAAAGAAAAAGTGGAGGATGAAAATTATCAATAGTTGAAAGAGATAAGGGACAACATGATACTGAGGAGTTGGTGGGATCAGTTGTGAAGATAAGGTCTAATTGCTTTTCCATATAGTGGGAAACGTCACTAACTTGACATAGACTAGAGTCTGTTAAATGATCTAAGAATAGGCATTCCTTAGTAGAAATCGGATTAGAAGCGATGAAAAAAGATTGGTCTTCAGATTCAGCTGAGACAGGTTACAATCGCCGAAGATAATAATATCATCGAGCTAGTCTGATAAGTCGATAAATTTGTCAACTGTTTCAATAGCAAGCTGATAGGATTCGATAAGTTTTGCCGAGAGAACGTAACAACACACAGCATAAAAGCATCTACAAGTAAGTGTTATTGTAACTGACAATAAGTCGAGCTTAGAAGAAGACAAAGTAGCAACGAGAGAGGAGTCAATGCTGTTGTGAATGGACGGTAGGACAGCTCGACAAGGAGAGTAAATCAAGGGGGCGAAGATATGAACCCATATCCACTATACGTAGTCTCGTTTTCAAAATCAGCCTCTTTTCCCCAAAACTTCAAAGTTTTGAAAAAAATAATAATAACCAAACATTGTGTCCCTTTTGGTGGTAACTCGACTTTGTATTTTTTTTTTTTGGAGAAATCGGCCAAACCAATTTGACCAATTTGATTTGCTATTTTTTTTTTCACAAGATATTTCCGGCATAAGCAAACGGTTTTCTTTTCCTATTGTTGTATAATGTGGTTACTTTGAAAAAAAAAAACATTTAACCAATCTTGAATCAACAATTTTGCAATAATTGCACTCAAATAATCACATATCTACTCGTACTTGTTCTTATTTATTGCTTCTTTCTTTAATTAAAAATAAATTAATAAAAACAAATTAAATTACGGAAAACTAATCCTTACCTACTCGTACATTCTCTTTCTCTTCTATCATAAACTGGATCCAGCACATTTTTTGTATCAGCACTGCTTCTTTGGATGTGCATGTTTTTCTTATAGTAAGGTATTGGTCGACAAATGTTTTCCAATCAAGGATGACCTCCAGATTTACATTGTGCACGACTATATCACATTCCCATTCATTATGATTAGGAACCATGAATTTTAAGTAAATAGGTTTAAGATTGCACTGTATAAATATACATTGCGAATACAAATTGATTTAAATTGATTTAAATTCCGTCCACCACATCGGTCGTTAAAGGTCCTCACTTCCTCAACGCATTCTTTGAGAGATTTAAAGTAATGGATGAGAAGACGTGCCACCTCATAGCTTCCTCTACCACTTTGCTACTCTTGCCAGATGTGTAAGTCTCCTTCGTCTCCACGTCATACACTGTGAAATTATTTGTTGACAGTTTGCGTTAATAAAAAGAGTGCGTTATCCGTCGGGTCACTGGGGCAAAGCAGAACCCGCTGCATTTTCCTCCACCCGCATGTTAAGTTTTTCGGAAAATTGGATAGAGAGAGTGTTGCTTGGCGGAATCTTCGTGCGTTGAAAATTTAACATGGCTGGGTTTTGGTTTCCTGGTACCCAACCCCAATTATGAACAGCTGAACAGTCTAGTATCTCAGAAATACAATGAGCGACAAACTGTTTATAGCGACGGCTATCAGATCTAATCCAATGGCTTCAACGCCTAGCACAGCTGCTTGAAGTTTGAGCCTTGGAATCGATATCGCCTTTATGGGACTACATTATTTCTTACCCATAACAAAGCTAACATTGACAAGCGATGGCTGGAACTGTAGCAATTGTCTCTTCTGAGGCAATGGCAGATGAATATGCTAAAGTGTTGGCTGTGGCGGCTGATAATTTTTCTTGAAGTTTCCTTCTCTCATCGTGAGCCTTTCGATGGTATGCAGTTCATTGGACGGAGATGGAGGTGTCGGCGATGACATATCGGCTTGGGTTAATTTCCTTTTGCTTCTCGTGATGTGGCCTTGCACCAGTCAAATTTTTAAATATATGGAATGAAATTTACAATGGAAAATTGAAAAATAAAGATGTTGCTTGGCGGAATCTTCGTGCGTTGAAAATTTAACAGATAGGCTTACGTTTATTTTTCTGTGTAATTAAAGTATAATTCAAATTTGTACATATTTATAAAATACTTTAGGAATTTTACTCATAGTGTCCGCACTACGACGGCTAGCCAAGTGAAAAAAAGAAAACAGATGCCATGTGTACTTTTATATAGCAGCCATATTTTCCGCTGGCTTAGAAACTATACGAGTTCAGTGGATCTTCGTTAGGCGTGTTCATGCGGGCAACAAATTGGTGTTACAATTCATCTAGTGCAACTATATCGATAACAGAGAGAGAGAGAATAGGGAGACTAATTTATTAGTGTAAATTGAAAATTGGCTTGATGTTGTATTTAGGAAACCATTCACTTCACGAAATTTCAGTTGCCTGAAAAAATGTTTTTCGGTTACGGCTGGTAACCCCAAACCGTCCGAATGGGAAGTCAATACACTGCCACTTGAGCCACAGCCACCCACTATTTGATACAATAGAATACTGCATTCGGAATTTATTGATCGTGGTTATTGATTTATTAAAAACTTTTTCTGTGTTGGCGCGGATTATGCTTCGCTGACGAGAGTAATCAGTCAACTCGTAGTACGCTTTCAAAATTGTGTTCCGGTCATGTTCTAAAATGACTAATGAACATTGCAAGCTGCCTTCATCAGTATTCTTATTTTCTTAATATTTCGCTGCCATTGGTCACACTAACTTTTTTTCTCCGGAGTTTGGCAATTACTTGAGAGTGTTCTTGCATACCAGTCCAGTCATTATCGCTATCCATGTTCGATGGTGCACCCTTCAGGCGACCTCTGAAATTAACCTCTGACTCATATGGTAGTTGGATGCATCTGATCCTGATGAGAAATTGCTTTCATTGGAACTTTATGGAATCTCAGCAACATCTGAAACAAACAACAAAGCTACGAAATCAAGAGAGCATTATTTCTTTGATTTACGTAATTATTGTTCCTTTTTTTTGCCCAGCTATCTCAAAAATGCGAAATAAATCGAGTTATCTAGTTCTTGCACCCAGGTGACGATATATTTCATATCATTTTGTGGGTCATTACAGCTTTACTATGTCTACATGCTATGATGTGTTGCCTCTGACAATAAGCTTTGGTTATCGGCTCTATTACCTCGCCACCTCTTTCTTTACCGCGGGGACACCTGTTCTTCGTCTCTTTTGTCTCGGTCGACCCGATTTTCTTCCTCACGCATAAGTAAGGCTTATTACATGCCAAGTAATGAACGTGTGATATTTTAGAAACATATTTTCAGTCTACTAGCACTTCTGTTCTTGAATTTCTAAAATATCTATTTCTATCCCATTTTCCAAAAAACTAAATACGAGGGGCGTTCAACATATTCTCGGTATCGGGGTGAAGCTGTAGTTGTATATATAAATTGACTTATTTATCAAATAATACTATTATTTTAGTGCATTCATTTAAAATTTCATATAAATGTGATTATTAATTCGCGTTTTATCTCTAGTTAAACAGGATCATAATGGCAACTGAGACGATGATGGTGAAAATTGAGCATCGCGCTGTAATTAAATTTCTCACTAAGCAAGGAAAAAGTCAAAAAACTATTCATGAAGAGATGGTGGCTGTTTACCAGGGTTCCGCACCTTCATTATCAACTGTGCAAAAGTGGTCAAGTGAGTTCAAGAGAGGCAGAGAGAGCATTGAAGACGACCCCCGCTCCGGCGCCCCGGCTACTGCTTGTACGGGAGAAAGCATCAAAGAAGTCGAAAAACTTGTTCTTGAGGATGCCCGAATAAAGGTGAAAATGATGGCAGAGATCACCAAGCTTTCAATTGGTACCATTCACACCATTCTTCATGACCATCTTAACCTTTCAAAGGTCAGTGCAAGGTGGGTGCCACGAATGCTCACAGCGCCTCAGAAAAAAGTGAGAATCACATGCTGTAGAGAGCTTTTGGAGATGTGTAGTGAGAACGCGGACGGTGTTATAGATCGAATTGTTACTGGGGACGAAACATGGGTCCACCACTATGACCCTGAAAGCAAACAAGAGTCCATGCAGTGGCATAAAAAAGGAACAGACCCCCGAAGAAGTTCAAAGTCACTCCGTCTGCCGGGAAGCTCATGGCCACAGTTTTTTGGGACTCAAAGGGAATCTTGCTCATTGAGTACAAGAAAAAAAGGTGAAACCATCAACGCCACATCCTACGCTTCCACTTTGCATAATTTGCGGGAGGAAATTAAAAAGAAAAGACGGGGTAAACTCGCAGCGGCTGTGTTGCTTCTTCATGACAACGCTCCTGTTCACACGGCGCGAGTTTCCAAGGCTGCTGCGCGAGATTGTGGTTTCGAAGAAATCCAACACCCACACTATAGTCCAGACCTTGCCCCTAGTGATTATTTCCTGTTTCCGGATTTGAAAAAATGTCTTCGTGGAAAAAGATTTTCGGATGATGAAGAACTCAAGTCGGCAATAAATGGGTATTTTGCAGAGAAAGAGGAAATTTATTTTTTTGAGGGTTTAAAAAAGCTTATCTCAAGATGTAACAAATGCATTGATGTTAGGGGAGATTATATTGAAAAACAAAAATAATTTAAATTGAATTCGCATTTTCCTTCATATCGATACCGAGAATATATTGAACGCCCCTCGTACATGCTGAGGCATTAACACCCATTTGAGTGTTAAGTTCTTTAAAAAATAAAAATTGTTGTTCTTATATGTTCTCTAGTAGAGTTCAATGGTTTAAACTCATTTATAGCTCTCTATAATAGTTGCGCTGGAGGACAGTTTATACACGTATTACAGATCCTGGACAAAATACCAGACCCGAATCCCATTAGGAGAATTACCTTGAGTTCGACAATGCCTGATTCTCTTTCTGCTTTAAGTGTTTTTTGCCGGAAGTCTGTTATTGTCCTCGAAGTAAACTAGATGTTTGAGATAATACGTAAAAGTTCTATCAGCACCACCGATAGAGCGCTGTGGATCTCTTTGCGCATCATCAATCATAATTTCGAATTCCTTTGAAAACTCCTACCGCCACGACTCACTTTAATGATGGCTATGCTGACCCTATAATATTTTGACCCTGTCGAATGGTTTTTCCAAGTCAGTGAGAAACAGGTAAGGTGGTCGTTAGTGTTCAATACTGACGACAAAAAATATATTCTTCTTTTATCTGCGGAGGATTAATTTTTGATATTATATATTGGCAGCTGAGGACGCACATTCATCTCCAGATTTCGTATTATTTTCCCAAATCTTCAAGAAATTCTGCAGATTACTATTCTATACTACTGGATGCAGAAAATCTCGAGATGTTGTTGGGGCACATTTTAATACTTTCAGATGTAAGGATCTTAATCTGTTATTTTGAAGTCCTCAAATCATAGTAGCGATCTAAACCTATTCCTAACTTTGCAGAAGTCATTAGGTGCACATCGTAACCAAAGATACTCAGAACTGAATCGAAATGCTTCTTCTATTTCCTTAGTTGGTCCTCATCCGAAATAAGGTTTTTGTCGAATATTGTCCAATTGATTCTTGATAAAATTCCTTTCCCATACTCAATTACTGCATATTCTGCTTCTGCTGCCAAATCTTTGATATATCTTTACTTTGAATGACGACTGACGGAAGTTGAAAAACATTAATTTGAAAAAACTGTTTTTGAATAATGTTTATAAAAATAATCGACGGCGAATAGTAAAACTACCACAAGTGACCTTTTTTAACAACAAAAAATAAAAAGAACAGTTTCCAGTACCTTACTGAGTAAAACCAGAATACTTCTACAAAGCAGCAACATTATAGTTAAACCGATTTGCCTACTCCCGAATACTTTCCAGCTGATGCAAAAATTAAAGTCACATAAATATGGTTTGTGACGCGAGTTTACGGCTTTGGCTCTTACGCTTAAAGTCGATTCTTATTTTTGTCAAAAAATTGTGCTTATTGAAAAGACTCGCTTTTGGCTCAATGCGTTTGAGAACAAGTGAAATTGCCGTCCCTGCAGAAAATCCAAAAGAGACACCCACAAAAGTGCACTTGTGGCATCATACTGCTCATCAAACCATTGACTTGCTGAGGACTCGATTCAACAACATTACATCGTAACTCGGGAACTCGGTACACCGCGTGCTGTTAACTAGCGCCACATGGGCATAGTACCCCGGTGTGAAAATTCCGAAATTCGAAATAATAATAATAATAATAATACATCGTAATCCAACGATATCGTACGAGTTGACTCCACTTTATTACTTCATGTGGGCTTATATGTTTAGCGTATGTTTAAAAATACAAACTATTCAGGACTTGCAAGCCAATATTCAGCTTATTATCTTCGTCATAGGGCCCCAAATTCTCGAAAGAGTGGCCCATAATTGGGTCAATAGGATTCGCTTCGTCAAAAATAGCCCGGAAAGCCATATGCTTGAAGTCTTGTTTAAAACATAATGTCATATACTCGTAACATTGAATAAAGTTTTTTGATTCAAACTCCAAGCCTGTGATTACTGTTTAGAAAACAACAACAAAAAACCGTTCTAAAGCTCTTAAAACAAAAACCCTTTTATAAATACGATTGATTAGCCACCGGTTCAAAACCTCGGTATTCAACGAGCTGTGTATATCTCGACGAATGCAATAAAAATCTGTAGAGTCATTCGAAACCATTAGCGCTTCGTCCATCTAATATACAAACTTACTACTACAAAAATGTAAATATTTATAAAAATTTTATAAAAATTAATATTTACATAATATTTGCACTTTCACTTGTACGCATACTCGTTCATACATTTTAGAAAACGTGCTAAACATTCACACTTTACACACTTTATTCAAGTTATTGCTATAACACCTCCCTTAATAGCCGTACTTTTAAACAAAGTTGTAAATAACGGTGTAAACAGGTGAATAGAAGTTCTCCAATTAGATAAAGTAAAGATAGAATAAAGTAACAGCAATCGAGCATAAAACTCTTAATGAGAAAAATTTTCATTTAGTGCCATCGAAGCCCATGATGTGCCCGAGTAAGTATTGTGTAGGAGAATGTTTTTTGTAGTCCTTCGTCCTGTAACTCTGAACTCTACAATAAATATTATTACCTGGAATGCAGTTAGGTAAAACTTTTTATTGTTATTCTTCCATCTTACTTTTTGTGTTATTTGCCGGTCGGCTGCTTGACTGGTTGACTGGATGGCTTCTTCTTCAAGGACGAACCACTAACGCAGTGGCTTTACTTATTCATGAGGAACGAAACTGGGTCGGTTTACTTGTAGTGAGTTCTTCAACGTCTTTAGCGGAAGTTTTCTTCTATGTCTTTCTTTTTCTTTCTTAATTACAAAACCATGGGTGCGTTCAAAGATTTTCTTTCTTTTACTACCGTTAGTTGAAGATCGTAAAGCTAATTGAAATTATATCAATTGTGCGTTCCTTGAGAGCTATTGTCTTTGATTTATTAATCATATTTCATTTTAGTCGCACACTGAAAGTCAGTAAATCAGTATAAGCTCTAAATGAATGTGTTTCAAAGGACATCATAAATAAAAAAGCCAGCCAACGACGTAAAGTTATTGTACACATTCAGCTGAAAAAATATTTTTCGTCTTCCAGTTCTTGTAGGAATCTCTACTGCATTCCATGATTGCCCTTTAGAAGAGCTTTTCTTGCTTCAGATTTAGTACAATGCTGAGCATTTCATATGGTTACATGTACCGTTTACTTATGAACCTGGGAACTACTTTAATCCGTCTTAACTGGAACAACGAGCATTCTAAATCTATCATACGAGATTCAGTTATGCTGCTGACTGGTGCAACAAGGAATTTATAAAGACGGTAGAGGCGTGTAGAGGAAATGATGGGCCTCTTATGCTGACAAAAGTTAGTTTTATTTCATTCCATTTCTTTTATTTAACATATGTGTATTTTACTTACAAAGGAATATTAAATAATCTTATAAAATTAATTGTAAACTCTTGCATTAACAGTTTTGAAGTTAAAAAGTTGCAGAGAGAGAGAGAAAGCAAAGCACAGATTAATTTTAGAAATATATCTAAAGTAAAAAACAAAATAAAAATTAAATAGAAAAGGGAAAGAAATATAAAATACTTAAAATACTTTCAAAATAAGATCGTAGCTGGAAGGGCGAGTAAAGACGACTTAAATTTATACGTTCTAAAGCCGGACAGCTTTTCTTTTTTATAATTTACGCGCGCCTAAGGGGTTAGATACCCTTTTACTGTTGGGGCGGAAAGGTAGAAAGGAGGAGAAAGGAAAATTGTTTTGTAGTGGTTTGAAACTCAGGTGTGTTTGGTTTCGGTATTTGCTCGCCAGGGGTGAGAGTCCGAATTAGGACGGAGAGTTTTTCCTTCACTCAGAGTGGAAGGTTATAATTCGCAGTAATTATTTGTGCTTGAAACTCTACAACAGCCAAATCTACGTGTCAGTGCCATGCCTTCACACGCAGAATTTTTCTGTCTGAGTTCCAATTACACAACTGAAAAACTTGAAAGACTTGTTCATGGCAGGATTCGAACCTAGACCCCTCCGAGTGAGAAGCGATTGCTAGTACCACTACACCACGGCCACCCCTAAAAGAATTGAAAAAAGAATTGACGCTCTGAAGTGAGGAATGAGTATCTTGGTTGGACCAACGAGAGCGATCTGTACGATTGCAGAAACTGAAGCTTATTAAGCAGGTAATCTGACTCTCGAGCTTGGATAAGGTAATACAGAAGGCATAGCGATCTGATTTACTAAAAGAGCATCCAGTTATTTGCTTAGAAAAATAAGTAACATTATCCGCCTGCCATGAAAATGTATCTCGCAACATTGTTGGAGACAACGAAAGAGTAGAAGAGTTTTTGCCAAGATTAATTTAGTTTTCGTTGATAGAAGATGTTGAGTGACTCATAGAGTACAAAGTCCACTATAAACTTTGCCAATAAAAGAATTAATATGAGGATGTGAGGAAAGAGTTGAATTAAATATCACACTAAACTTTATAGTAGAGACAACCCATTCTATGGGCATTAGGTTTATATGAACGGACTGAAGGCCTGAGAGATCAGAAGCTCTTCGATGTACTCGTATTAAAAGTATTTTCGATTTTTCAGCATTAATTCTAACAAGATCTTTATTTAAGAGTTCTACGAGTATAGCAAAGTTTGTTTCATTTGTTGGACAAGTTATCATAAGTTGTAGTGTTTTTACAGTATTTTACAATGCTTGGTTGTTCACGTATAAGGAGAAAAGAAAGAATAGGTGTGAGAATTGATCCCTGTGGCTGTACGCTGTACAATGCAAACACTTTATTTCCTTCCATTTAAATAAGATCTAATAAGACCTACGAACAGAAAGAAAAAGGGAGCCAGTTTTTAGGCTAAGTGCAAATGACCGCGTGGTTGACTATGTCAAATGCTTTTGAAAAGTCGAGCAACAATAAGAGCGTCGTATCAACGGATTTATTTTAGTGCTAACATTTCAAAGGATTTTGATAAGTAAGGTAGAAAAGTGGTTGACCTGTACTCAACCGTATTCTTCACTCCTTTTTACTCTTTTCTGTTCGGAGGGGAAACTAAAAGTAGTGAATATACTATTAAAGATGTGAGTAACGTGAGGAAGTATCATATATACGGCAAAAGCAGTTTTATAAACCTTGGCTTTAGGCACTCGAGACCAGTAGCATTGGATTTTATTGAAGGGTGTGCTTCAATAACAGCGAAATCACCACAATCACAAGTGCAGCCTCAATCTCACTTACAATCTTAATCAAATGTACAGCCTCAATCTCAATTTCTACCACAATCACAACCTCAACTACCGCCAGTGGAAAAACAGAGACCACCACCACTACCACCAAAGCCTGATGATGATGATGATGATTGTGTTCTTATTGAAGATGACAGTCCAAGTGAAGCGTCCGACGCGGGCAGTGCTGTTTCACGAAGACAACGCAAAAGTTTGGTTAAAGTGCGGGACTTTGCTTCATTTGGTGACGATCAGAGACTAGAAACCGACGATTCTCAGCCACCATCTAAGCGGCAAAGAACTCAGTCACCTATTGCGCAAATCACAATTAAAGATGCTCGTTCGTTAATGCCAGCGGGTACAGCTAAGAGTAATGTCATAGCATCAGGAGGGAAGGAGCCAACTCTAGTTATAATCGATACAAATACGACTAAACCTTCGGCGCCTTCCCTTCCTCCGCCTGGAATTTTTCCAGTTAACATCCGACCAGCCATGCTCTCAAATGAACCTCAACCGCAAGCGCAACCCGCTGTTCCAAAAGCTATTCCTACAATGCCTATGAGTATAGGTGTTCCCGCCCTACCGATGATATCAAATGCAAATCTTCTTCCTGGTCTAACTGATGACATGTTTGTCCTGGAAGCACCCTCTTTCATCGTACCCTATATTTATGAGAAACCTCCATCTGACAATCTCCGTGAGATAGTCAATCAGATTGAAACGAAATTCGACCTAAAAAAGGCCGATAATGTCTATTCCAAAGATGATCTGGATTTAGGTGATGATGGTAAGGATTCTAATGAACGAGTAAAATGAAAAAGAAGAAATGTGGTAGTGGTGATGATTCTTGGTCAGAGTCTGATGATTCTGGTGATGACGACGAAGACTCAGAATCTGAGACTCGTACAAAAGTTCTAATTAAAGAGGCGAGTGATGATTTGAAAGCCATCAAGGCAGTTATTAAACCCATCCAACCAACCGCACCGGTAGTAACGTCACCATCAGCCCCAAATGCAAATAAACAACCAAATGGTGAGAATTACTTTGAGAGTCCACTGGGGAAATTCTTTATGGACATCGGTGCTGGTCAAGTGCAAGAGTTTGTACAAGCCGATTTGCTTCGCGTAAGATGCGATGTTCCCTTGGCAAGAATATCACAGAGATCGAAAGGGCAATCACAGCATTCAGCGGTAATTTAAAAGCAAGTAAGAAACGTAACTCTGCATTCAAGTTTAATATTAAACGTTGTGAGTTTTGCAACTTTAAATCGGAGTCTGCGTTGGTAATAGCACATCACTACGAAACACCTCACATGAATGGAGTGCTGTATAAGTGTAATTTCTGTACTTACGAGATAAGAAACTCCACCGAAATTGTGTATCACATGGAAGCGATGCACAATATTAAAGCGCGACTTTTCAAACACCTGCCATACCATCAGTGCCCGAATTGTGGCTTCGAGGACAACGGAAAAGCAAAGTTGGCCAGACATGCACCTGTTTGCGTTAAGAATTTCCGCCCTGAAGTCAATCTTGCACCGCCACATGGCTGGGAGGCACCAGTGAAAATCCCTCGCATCAAGCCTCGTCATGGCTTAGTTGGCATTGCTACTGCTTATCAGCAGCGCAAGCAGCAGCCCAAAAGGCTGCTTTAGCAGTAGTGTAAATTCACAAAAAAAAAGGGAACCGGCCATGTACAGCGCGTCCTTAAGTGTTTGAAGCATAGCATCAACAATTCTCAAAAGGGATCTGCGCCAAACATTAAATGGCCGGAACCTATTTGCAAAAACATTCTTAATAATTATTTTCCCCCCTCTAGCTTGGTTTGTATTAAATATATTTTTAATCTAATTTCTCATTTAAAGAAAGTTGACAGAGATAAGAAAACAACATCTACAGTCCGTTTGATAAGATCGTATACGGCAAAACTCGTTTATGAAAACCGGTTTGGAAGTGGCATTTGCATTAGCAGATAAAAAAAAATACTTCTGCTAAGATGATTTGAATAAAAAAATTTAAAGAGTGTTCAATTTTTGTCAGAGACGGAAGTATTTTAAAATGAGTGTCGCGTTTGCATCACGTTATGAAGCAGTATTCTTGTGCACGCATCCAAAAGGACCGAAAATGTCATACGGAGCAGCTGCTAAATACATGAAAAAGTCAAAAGCATTTGTTAGCAAGTAGTTGCACCGTTATTCCCAAGTTAAAAATGTGGATGATTTGCCGGATCGTGGGTCTACGCCAAAAACAACAAAAAAGCAGGACAAAATGATTCTACGCGTTTTTGAAAAAAATCCTCTTCTATTGTTACGTGGAGGACAATGGATTTTACGTAAAAGGGTCTAAATGTGTGTTGTGATACGATATGAAGATGTTTACTAGCCAATAATGTAAAATTTCGAAGCACAATAAAGAAACCACTACTGTCAAAAAAAAAAAACACGTAGAAAAACGACTCAGTTGGGCCAAGGAGAATTTGGGCAGAGATTGGAACAACGTTATTTTTTCGGATGAAGCTTCTTTTTGGGCATGGTCTCCTATCATTCATACCTGGTGTACACAATCCAATAAGTTAATCCAGCGGACCGTCAAACACCCTGCAAAGGAGCACGTTTGGGGATGCTTTTCAAAACAAGAATTTGGCAATTTGTTCATGTTTACAAATAGCTTAAACGCACCCAACATGGTCAAAATTTATAAGGAGGCTTTGTTACCATCTGCCCAAAGGCGATTTAAAAGAAGGAATGAGAATTGGTTACTGCAAGAAGATAATGACCCGAAACATCGCAGTCGTTTTTGCAGTGCTTGGAAACAAGATGGATGCCGGATGCAAATCCCATTAAAAATGTTTGGGCATTCATGAAGCTAAAGCTCCAAGGAAAGAAGATCTCGACGGTCAAACAATTATCACGAAAAATACGAGTTTTATGGAGATTTTTGCCTCAAGATTATGCTATAAGATTAGTAGAAAGCATGCCTCGAAGACTCCAAGCAATTATTGATAATGGATGAGAGTGGACAGCATATTAATTGAAAAACATTCATGTAAATAAACAAAATAAACCAGTACAATTGATTTTTTTTTATTATTATAAGTTCTTCTTTAATTTTTGTCATATACGATTTTTTTTTTTTTTATAATTTATGCGCGCCTAAGGGCGCGCCCTTTTACTGTTGCCAGGGCGCGGGCGGAAAGGTAGAAAGGAGGAGAAAGCAAAATTGTTTTGTAGTGGTTTGAAACTCAGGTGTGTTTGGTTTCGGTATTTGCTCTCCAGGGGGGGGTGGGGGGGGGGGGGGAGTCCGAATAGGACGGAGAGTTTTTTCTTCACTCAGAGTGGAAGGTTATAATTCGCAGTAATTATTTGTGCTTGAAACTCTACAACAGCCAAATCTACGTGTCAGTGTTATGCCTTCACACGCAGAATTTTTCTGTCTGAGTTCCAATTACACAACTGAAAAACTTGAAACACTTGTTCATGGGAGGGATTCGAACCTAGACCCCTCCGAGTGAGAAGCGATTGCTAGTACCACTACACCACGGCCACCGTACGATGTTATCAAACAGACTGTACTTTGGTCACTCTATTGAAGGGGCTTCATTATCATTTGCAGTGTCAGACTTAAGAGCATCCGGAATGCGAGAAGGATTACCATATGAGGAAAGTCCAAGCTCAGCTAGTCATAGTTAACATCAGCGGGAACTTTGCTGTTTTTTTTAATGATCCCTGGATCGCGTAGCTTCTTCCACATAGTATTTCCCGAAATAGACTGAATAAACTTATTATTGTAAAAAATTATTTTGGCTGATCTGATTTTTGAAACAACTTTGTTGTGAAAAGAACGATATTCATTTAGAAATTAATCGATACGAAGATCTCCTCCACTTCCGATAGGCAGTGTCACATTTGACTATATGTTTCCTGATACAAGGGGTAAACTATTAAGGGACTTTGAAGTGCGGCATATTGCTTTTAGAGGAATGTTGTTCTCATATAGATGTAATACCTATTGTTGTAGAAACATTACTTGGCCGTAATAAATGTTGTCCCAACATATTCGACTAACATCGGAAAGAAGTTTAATATAAGCTGAATTTTTAAAGTCTCGGTTAAATTGTTTTGAAGTGCTGCTAGGTCACTCTATATTAATTGATAGGTGATTATATAAAGTCATACCTTTATGCTCCAGCGTGGAGCAGAAAGTTGGTCGTGAAACATCAAGCAGAGAACATGAGTCCTCCAAAACGTGAATGCAAGAATTTAGCGCGGATGAAGCGATAAACAAATCTGCTTCAGATTTTTCTATAAGGTTGCGGCTTAGGTCACCGCAGATAACTACGATATATGTATTTAAGGAAATACGTGAGGTAGCCTCAAGAACATCTAGCAATGGAGTAGCCTATAGACTGCGCCAAGTGTTAGCTTTTCAGTTGTACATATAATTTTAACAATGATATAGTCAATAAGAAAGCCAGGAGGTGATTCGTGCATGGCTTTGCCCTTACCACAGAAGGATCAAACTTAGTGGTTTGCAAGTTTCAGATACACAGATTGCACCTGAAAGAGAATTAGCAATGGTATAACGAATTCGTCAATTTGCGCGTTACGATGGCAGATGTGAATGGTTTGTTTGAATGAATTTATTCCAGATTGCGAGTTGCATTAAGTGTGGCAGTTCCTGGTAAATTAGTTTGCAATCTGCATAGAATTAAGTTCGGAGTTCAAGTTAAAGTTTAACTGGCGATTGAAAAGCTTTGACTGTTGACTTTTGAAACTAATTAAGACATATAGATGTCACATAAGAAACTGTCTTGATTTAATGGCTTAATTATATATGAGTGCTCGGTAACAAAGTAAGCGATAAACGAGTGATGAGCCCTATGTGTTTTTAACTTTGGAATAAGCCTGTAATAAACATTATTGTACCCTATATTTAAATAAGTTGTCCGGTTGAGTATCAAAATTAGAATTTCAATTGTTCGTTTCATTTGGTTTTATATACTTCTAATTTCTTTTTTCTGCTTTTTTTCAGGTATATGACAGTTACAATTTGTAGAGTTTTAGAAAATGGTAAGTGATCTTTTAAATTTAATATCTAAATAAAATAAATTATTGTGTTATTGGATATGGAGATTTTAAAAAATATGATAGTAGCTTTAGTGCTGAACTTCATATCTGTAGTTACTGATTACTTATAAGGCTTAAGACAGCTGCTATGTGGTCTTGCTTACTGCGCTGTAACAAACGACGAGAGCCGCTCGAGAGCTCTACGAACAGAAGAGAAGGGAATCCACAATCGACCAAATCTTCACGCTCCCGCAGATCCTGGAAAAAGATTCAAGAAGTCCAAATCGATACCCACCATCATCGATCTTAAAGTCGCATTTGACAGCATTTATAGAGATGACCTATGTAGGGTCATATCTGGTTTTGACATCCCTACCAAGCTCGTCCGTCTGTGCAGAATGACGATGAAGAACGTTCGTTGCTCCGTCAGAGTTGGTAACAATTTAACGACATTTGATGTCGAAAAAGGTTTTAGACAAGTTAAAGCACTGTCATGTAACTTTTTGAATACCATACTTGAAAGAATTATGCTGAACCCACAGCGAACACTGGGGGCACAATCTTTCAAAAGTGTGTGCAACTACTAGCGTATGCCGATGATATCGACATAATTGGGAGAATATATCGGGCAATCACCTGTGCGTTCGCCAGTATTGAAACGGAAACTGCCAAAGTAGGTTTAGCGGTAAATAAGGGCAACACCAAGAATATGCTGTCAACAAGAAATGACACACAATGTCGACGAATTGGACAGAACGTCAGAGTCGACAGTTCTAATTTCGAGGTAGTAAGGGACTTTGTCTAGAACGTAGTAGAGGAGGACCTCACCTTAAGTGGCATGCACAAGTAGGAAGGGACCTCAACTGAATAGGAGTGCGTAACTGGAGGTAGTTAGCTAAAGAGGGTTGCTAGTTGAAGACATTTTCAGGGGTTTGAGGATTGGCCCAGGCATCTGAAAAGGAAGAAGAAACTTGGAACATTACTGTATCCCGGAGTCTTTTTACGTTATATGTAAGAGGGCTGTATGATAAGTACCCGTTTTTACCGACTGATGGCACCACTGATGCAAAATGTGTATGCCATCATATACTCGTAGCGCCATTTTTACAACGATGACTGTCAAAATTTGAGACAGATGTATCGAGTAGTTTTGTTTTGACAGCTGTTGAAAGTCATCAAGTCATCAAGTTCGTGTTTATTTGCAATCATGGAGAAAGAGAAATATCTACCAGTGATTCGATTTCTTTTTTTGTATGGGAAGACGTATGAGGAAATCAAAGTGAAGTTGCATGCCGTTTATAAGGACCATGCACCTTCGATGACTACCATCAGATATTGGTTTAGTGAATTCAAGCGTGGCCGAACATCCGTTTTTGATGAAGAGCGCCCAGGCAGTCCGATTGAGGTGACTTCGGAGGATATAGTTAATAAAATCCATGAAGGTCAGAGAGATTGCTGACATTTTACACATCCTACACGAAAAATTGGGCATGAGAAAGCTATCGGCGAGATGGATGGCGCGTTTGTTAACAGTGGAGCAAAAACGAAATCGCATGACAACTTCGGAGCACTGTTTGGGCATGTTTAAGCGCAATCCGAGGGAGTTTCTCCGGCCTTTCGTGACCGTTGCCGAAGCATGGATCAAAATCACAAAGCAGTGGATTTCACCTGGCGAAACTGCTCCAAAGAAGGCGAAAACGGTTCCATCGACCAGAAAAGTCATGGCCACAATTTTTTGGGATTCGCAAGGCATCATCTTCAGCAAATATTTGGAGAAAGGAAGGACAATCACGGGGCAGTACTATGCTAATTTATTAGACCAATTCAATACTGAATTAATAAAAAAAAAACGGCCCCGCTTGGCAAAAAAGTCCGCACCTGCTCACTCGTCCGCAGTTGCCACAGCAAAACTGGTCAAATTACGCTACGAATTGCTGCCTCACCCATCCTATTCTCCAGATTTGGCCTCATGTGATTTCTTTTTGTTTCCAAACATGAAAAAATGGCTTAGCGGAAAGCGATCATCTCCGAAACACAGGCCTATTTTGCAGTTCGACAAATCATATTTTTCGAATGGCTTAAAAAAGTTAGAATATCGCTAGACTAAATGTGTCGAGCTGAAAGAAGACTATATTGAGAAATAAATAAAAATATCTTTTTTAATGCGTTTCCTCGCCTAACACAGGTACTTATCATACAACCCTCGTATATTGGTTAATAAGTAGTGTAATCCATTCCATAAAATATATTCAACACTGAGTTATTGCAACAGAAATCGGTCAGTACCATGAACCGAATCCTTTGTTTGAATCAGTTTGGATTTAATTGACGAACTATATTTCCATATCTGATATTTGGCAAGAACCATGACTGCAAACGAAAACGGCAGCTGCAGAAGTAAAAAATCCAATTAACTCCAACGGGACAGCATTCGCAGGTCAAGCAGTTTATTTATGTATATACGTACGAAACAATATTCAATTATTATTCATCTGATTGAATCGTGCTCTCTGCTGTCCACATCCTGTCCATTTCGCTCAGCAAAATCATATTGCATCTGAAATTTTCATTCACGAGTATGGGTATGAGTGTTTATTTCAATTTAATTCAACTGCATCAGATTAAAAGTTGACCTCTTTATATGAACTTGTTAAAAAAGAAGGACAAAACATTTACAAAATTTGCCTCAATTCCAAACATTCTAGAATTCATTCAAGCCTTAATTAAGCAATTAATCCTCAAACTTAATAGCCCCTGTCTGTCAATGACAGTACTTTAAAACCAAATTAGTTCACAGATTTTAATTTAGAAACTTCTGATCAAAGACTACGAGTGAATCTGCTCGTGGCATCCCTCTAGACAAATTGATTTAAATTAAAAGAAAAAATTCACCCCTAAATGAATCCAATTTAAGGACTTTCACTTCCTCGTTAGAAATGGAATCCAAGTGGGATGAAGTCAGAAGGAAACGAAAGCTCAATGAGCACAAGAAATTGAAATTTTTATTGCTGCCAAACGTTTCGGCTTAGTGCAATAGTCCTTCAACTGTTTTTTTTTTTTTTTTTTTGTAAATTCGATATCACTATTTAAGGCATTAGGGTAGGGTGTAATTTTGTGTATTGAATTTTGAGGGTAAATTAAGTGGAACCTATATTTTGGAGGGAATACTCAGAGCTTCTAAAACGAGTTTCAATATCTTCATCTGTTACCAAGGATATCCTTGTACGAGTACATAAGAGTATGTATTATGTATGTGGAGCACATTGTGTTTATAGAATTCATTAGAGCAAAGCTTCTTTATAGGCATTTATGACTTAAAGCAGAATTTTAATACATGCGCAGTCTTATTTTTGTTAAAACAAACATTTTTTTTTTTGTTTTGACAAACTACAATATGTTTATAAGATCACGAATGCGTTTATGGCATGATTCGAGTATTTGAGGCGTCCCTAATCGCCGCCAATTAAGATGCTCAGTACTTCAACTAACTATATCACTGTCACATAAACGACTTCCACAAGGACAGTATTCTTAAATTTACTATCCTGTAGAAAATCCTTCAGCACTCCTTAAATGTAAAATCGAAACGCAGTAAAATCAGTGCTTTTAACAAATAACGAAACATCATAATTTTGTCATTTTATTTGCGGTCATCCAAGTAATATCATAATTATTTGGTTACTGCAAGTATAGTTATTTTCTAACCGAACTCAAAAAAAGAAAAGATTTTTTTTACTTCTATGGGTGCCTTCGGGTAGATAGAAATTTGTTGTTTCATTATACTCGTACATCTTAGATTCATCTGTTCACAACAGATCTAGTCTATTCTCCTGAATTCCATGATTACTTTTTTTTTAAATTTACGTACTTTCCTTCAACGCATAAATATATTACCATCCCCGCCCCGTACACCAAGCTAAAGAAAAACAAACAAAATTGTTCATCAATTATGGCATCCACTTATCTGTCAAGTAAAGTCAGCAGAAAGACAAAGTGAACATCCGTTCATGAATAGTCTGGCAGCAGAAATCTTTTGTCCTTCCTGGTGTCCTTTTTTGTGATTAAGGACATTGCATCCATCAATGTTGGAGGGTAGAGAAGTATACTCAAAATCAGTGGTGGATACGACATCAATAGCTACTTCCATTGCTTGTCCGATTTTTCATTACCATTTGGTCTTGTCTTCAATGAGGGGTAAGAAGATGATGTTACTACAATGCAATATTATCTTTTGGTCTCTCTTGATCCTTGCTAGTCATGTTGGTGTAATTAATCCCTGTTTTCTGTGACAACCAAACAAAGTAGTTCTCCTTTAAAATAAGAGCTATTGCACACCTTAAGGCAGACCTTATCACGCAAAAAGACTCATTCGATGCAACTTAATGAAAATATACGAAATTCATAATAGGAAGAATACAGTAGAGATAAATGTATAATATGTGTTTCAATAGCTAAAAATTATGACAGTCAAGTGGAACCACTGGAACGGTGCTCGTATACTAGTACAATGTTCATCATTTACAAAAACATCATTTTAAGAAGAACTTCAAGGCTACTGCAGCCTTTGGGACTATTTAATTCATTCTAGCGATGACTTGAAACTATGTTTGTTGCATTGACATGGTAACAAACCTCATGACAATGCTTCATCTTTACTAATACTAATAATACCAGTGCCAATAAGGGTGTGGGCAGAAACAAAACAACTGACATTTTAGTGTTCAGTTGAATAGCTGCGCGAAACGCTTGCTTACTTTCTCAGATATGTCAGGTGGTAGATCCTTCACTTCCTTCACTCAGGTGGTATATCCTTCACATCTCTCTATAAAGTGTGCCGAATTAACCTTCACTTAATCGTGAAGGAGCCAATTGGGCCTACAGTCACTCAAAATATAGCATGATCACCTATTAATGAACGTTTGCAGCTTTCTCGTGATTGAAGTGGCCTATTTCTAATCGTAGCTTCGCCGTATTTTAGTATCGTATTTTATTAGCTTAGTATCGTCGGTGTTTGTGTTTTCTGTGTTTGTCTGTGATTATGTGATAGGGAATTCAGGGTAGACGTAGCCAATATACGCGGCCTAAAAATAATCACTTTTCTGCGTACGTTCACGTCTGTAAGTACAGACCAGCTGTTTTGGCACTTAGTGAAACACAGGTAGATCCCCGCCCACACCTCTCAGATCATTCTGATCTGAAGCTACTTGGCTACGAGCTAGTGCCATTATTCTTCTCTCACCGCGGTCTCGCCATTTACGTGCGTAGTGATGTAGCTTACCAAACTCCACCACAATGTGATCCATGTTCCAATCCGGAATTCAACTTCATGTGGTTAAAATTCCATCCCCATAAACAAATTATCCACTATTGCTTTATTTACAGAAGCCCCAAACTGGACAGCAATTCAACTTTTAACGAGTTTGATGCGCTTTCTGACTCCAATCAAAGAATTGTATCCCTGTATCCTCATACTGAATTATACGTTATTATGGGCGATTTCAATATACACAATTTTGGGTAGCCTCGACATTCTGGACAGACAACACCCGAATGACGGTGTGTTGAGATCTTCGATGCGGAAAACAACTTAACGCAGCTTGTAAATGAGCCAACGCGAATACCAGACGTTGATAGTTATACACCCTGGACTTGTTTTTAACTTCTCACCCTGATAAGTACACCATTGATGTGCTCTCCCCTCTAGCCTCGTTGGACCATTGTGTCATATCAGCTAATTTCTCGTACACCGACCACACAGTTAGAGAAAAAATTCCTAAAAGAACCGTATGGCAATACGAGAAAGCCAACTGGAGCGGTCTTAACAGCTTCTTTAGGAATTTTAACTGGCCGTTATGCTTCATCGATAACGACGTGGATGCCGCTCCTGATATGATTACAGACACCATTCTATTTGGAATGAGATCCTTTATTCCTCATCGGATGAAGAGTATCAAACCAAAAAAAGGGATGGTACGACTCGAGCTGTATAGAGGCCGTCAGGGTTAGAGAAAAGTTTTTTCGGTCCTACAAGACCAACCCGACAGAGGAAAATGTTCAAACGAGCCAGAAATGACTGCAACGCCTTTCTTAAGCGTGTGAAATTCCAATACGAGCAAAAACTGAGGCAAAAAGTACTGCAATGTCCCAAAGGCAGTAAAAATTTTTGGTCGTTCGTCAAAAACATTAGAAATTCCGCCTCATCCTCCATCCCAACGCTCAATTACAATGACATTGCAGCTGTCAGCTCTTTGGATAAGGCCAATCTTCTTGCTGCACACTTTGCGGCCAGCTCAACACTCCCAGATTGTGCTTTGTCTCCGCCTACACTTGAGTGCGTCGAATCTTCAATGGGACGAATCTACTTTCGCACTCGTGTAGTAGCAAGAGTACTTAAAGATCTCAACATACATAAATCCGCTGGTCCATATGGTAGATCTTCCCTTCTTCGGAAGAGGTGTTCTTCCTCGCTGGCAAAACCACTGCGTAAGCTTTTTCATCAATCCTACTCTTTAGGACTCTTCCCGAGCCGATGGAAAACAGTATTTGTCCAGCTCGTCCCTAAAAAATCATCTTCTCTCTCCTCCTACAGATCCATTGCACTACGTCCCTTCTTTCCAAGGTCATGGAAAAGCTGATAAATTGTCAGCTCATGAAATATCTCGAAAAACGAAAACTCTTCAATGACCGGCAATATTGTTTTTGTAGCAACAGGTCCACCGGTGATTTGATGGCATGTCTCACCGAAAAGTGGAACCAAAGCGTAGATCAATCTGGCGAAAGCAACATAGTTGCGCTTGATATTTCCAAGGCATTTGACAGAGTTTGGCATCAGGCTCTTTTGTCGAAAATGCGTGCAATTGGGATCGACGACTCTCTCCTTCAATGTATTAGAAATTACTTTTCGGAACGTTCAATTCAAGTTGTCTTGGACGGTTTCAAGTCTGATATTCACAAAATAAATGCTGGTGTGCCCCAGGGCTCTGTTCTGTCTACGACACTCTTTTTAATTTTCATAAATGATCCCGTGTCTGCTACTTCTATCTTTGCTGATGACAGTACTCTCTGCTTTTCATAGTCGTTCCCGGACTCACGGCCCTGCTCTTCGGCTGTAGAACGAGCACGGCAGCGTATGCTAAGCTCATTAAATTCCGATATCAACATATTTTGATGCTGCGAAATATCTAGGTTTCCTCAAGCAATGTAAGAAATATTTTATCGCCTCTGATCTGGCCGCCCAAAATTGGAGTACAATGTCTACATCCGGTCAGGTGCTCCAAAAACTTCTCTGCACCTGCTAGATAGGATTCAAAACCGCACGATAAAGCTCATTGACGATACTAATACCAGTCAATCAATTGACCCGCTCGAACACCGACGTAATGTCTCCTGTCTCACTTTGTTTCGCTATGAATGCTCATCAGTATACCCTCAAGGCAATTTTCGGACTTACTCGAAAATACCGTGATTCGTTCCTAAGCCGTACAACTCGCTTATGGAATGCCCTGCCGATCTCTGTATTTCCTTGTCGTTATAACTTGCAAACATTTAAAAACTGTACATCGGTACCTCTCTTTTCTTCCTCCCTAAATTTCCTTTGCCCGCGCTGTGAACAATCACCTTAAGGGTACACAAACCCCTTGAGGGCGCGCTCATTACAAAAAAAAAATCAGGCATTTGTTACTTCCGACTATTGCATCCGATTTGGGCGCATGTCGCTATTATTACTGTATCCGAAATGTCAGTTGTTTTCATTCATCGATCCATCTTCAAAAATTCTCGTACAGCAAAGTCATTCGTCTTTCCAGCAATCGGGAAGTAATTCCTTCAGAGCCGTATGTAAAATCAGTTTTCTCAGCAATCCAATATTTTTCGATTGTGGTTGTGTTATGACCTTTTACCCTTCGTTGTTGGCGATTTAAGGGTTCCTTTAGTCTGTCAATTTTGCTTGCTCCTGCTTATCCTTACAATGTCTTGATATCTTTGAACTAAAGCAGTGGGCAGTAAGACATCTGCTAACATCTAATTATTTCTAAAGTCAGCCGTACCTGATGGCAAAATGGTCAATGTCATTATGGATTGCTTTCCTGTCACTACTTGCAATCATAGCCTAGATGTATAAGGGTTTATGCATAGTGGCTTAAACTAAGTTTTGGGAAGTCTAATCGGAGTTGTCTCAATATATATATATACATGTATTTATATATTATGTATATACATATTATGTATATATATATTTATGTATGTCTATGTTTGTATTAGATGTAAGTAGGTTAAGTAGATTAAGATTTATTTTTAGGTAGTTTGTAGGCTTTAGTTTTAAGTTTCATACAAAATTAAAAAATGTCCATATACTAAGTTTTTGATTAAAATTTATTTTCTTAATTTTAGTATTAATTTATGTTAAAATAGAAATAAAAGTAGACTGTAAGATTCGTCGAAAGACATAGTTTAAGTGTTAGGTTTAACTTAGAGTGCCCGCATGGGGCCAGTAAGTTAGAATTAGATTATTTGTAAGTAATTTAAGCTAATTTTTAAGCGTTTTTTATTTAGCATATAAGAGTAACTTAAGTTAAAAAATAAAAATGCATAAAAACTGAAAACTGACTGACGTCTTGCAAGGCAGAAAAATGCAAATATGAATGAAAATTATTAGGAGCTATAAAACTATAGGAGCAGTTATAATTCGAGATCGAAAAATCAGTTGTTTTTAGCATCATCGTCAAGGACCTTTTTAATCATTATCTCGGACAATTATTCGAGATTTCAAATTGAGGCAAAAAGTAAGTTGTTTTAGTCTGAATGGTATTTTCTGTCTTATCTCCCCAACGGCTGCTGCAAAATCATTAAAGGAAGGCCGAATTATCTGGCATGTTTACCAATGGTTTACTTTACTTTTAAATTCATTTTTATTATTTTTTTTTCTATATCTCAAATTACGTACTAGACAAAAATGCTTAAATCTAATTTAACAGCAACGTTTTTTTTTTAATTTAGCTTACTGGCTCTTACCGAGCGCTCTAAACGATATTACTACAACTAATGTCTTTCGACCTTAAATCTATCCTAAGACTTAGCTTATATAACCAACATATTTACATATATGATTCTCTAAGAAAAATTACTATCAAAAAACTTAGATGATCTATATTTTTTTTTAATTTTATTTAAAATTAAGCTATCTATCTACTTAACCTACCTATACTACTTAATTTAACTTAGCTATAATCCAGGTAACGAGCACTCGTTTTCTTTTGCTCTGAGTGGTCTCCATCTCGATTGCGTTTTCGGGCGCCTGGCAGTCGTTATCATGGTGCACATGCACCTCCGGAACCTGACCGAGACCATCTAGCGTCGGTCAACTTTCGGAGGGACCCCTACATGATAACGAGCGAAACCGCCCTAGCTAACCCTAATCTACTTATACCTAAGGAGCTAGACAAGTAGCGCACCGACTTAGGAGAGCGTATCGCCTCTCTCCCTTTCTTTAAGCCACCAATATTCGGTGAGCTGCTTTTCGGCATCGATCCTATCCCTGTCCGCAATTGCAGGGTTAAAACGGAACAGCTCCGGAGCACTGGCGATGTACCCGTCGTAGATGAGCCGCTTTTCCCTCGCACCGCTGTGGCGGTGGTATAATACCGGAATACCATCCCTACTTTGCACTAACCCTTTAGCATCAATATGGAGAAATGCTTCAGGCGGGATAAAGCCAGATTGAAGTGTACATTATATTGGGATAATATGCCCCAAAGATCAGGCTATTATCTCTTGTCATTGCTCTTGCGACGTGTCTTCGAATCACTTTAATTAGGAAATTGTCAATCCTATTTAGTCCAGCTAAAGCCTTTTTGGCCCCAGCCAGACAAAATATATATACTTATCAAACCAGATACCAAGATATCTAACTGCGCTTCTCACCGCTAGTGGTAGTCCACGCTGTCCAATGATGGCCAAATTTCGCCAGTTATTTCTGGTATCCCAAGAGGTCCTTCTCAATGGAGTTCTAAATAAGATTGTTTCTGACTTTTGGAAATTAATTTTCAATTTCCAATCATCGCAATACTCCATAATATGATCGAAGTCACGTTGCAAAAGGGTGTTAATGACTTCGATTTTTGGTCCTGATCTGTACGCCACTAAATCATCTGCATACGCTATAGCGTAATTGAGGGTACCTATTAGATCACTCGTGTAAATATTGAACAGAATCGGGGAAATAACCGACCCCTGTTGTAAGCCATTTTTAATGTTAAAAACTTTACTCGAAATTACGTTGCCACATTTGACAACGAACTTCTTTCCCATAAGCATATCGTAAATCATATATAACAAAGGTTTCTGCATGCCCATTCTGGTTAGCTTGTACAAAAGCCCTTCTAACCATACGGTGTCAAAGGCCTTCTCCAAATCAACCAGACAAGCACCAGTACATTGGTTCTTGCCTCTGTTCCATTGTATGTCGGAGATCAGTTTTGATGCCGCATGAATTGTGTCGTGCCTCGCCCTAAAACCGGCCTAAAACAACCGGTATTATATTGTTATCCCCCCCCCCCATTTTAACAGCGCTCTGTTGACAACCTTTTCAAATACTTTGCCAATGTTCGGAAGTAGACTAATTGACCGAAGATTAACAGGGTTGGTCCTAATTTTATCCCTTTTTGGGATAGGGTGTACCACTGCTACTTTCCAATGCGCTGGATAATATACATTATTGAGCGCATTGTTAAATAGCGTAGTGAAAATTTCCACTGCTTCCGGGGGTAGATGTCTCAATATGACGTTTGGGATACCGTCTACTCCCGCTGACCTTTTGTTCTTCAGTGACTCAAAGATGCACAGGAGCTCATCTTTTCGCACGAACAAGTGACTCGCAGCTTGTCCATCGCCGACAATGACGTTTGCCGCGTTTTTTTCATTAAACAGGATAAAACCGTTGTTCTCGAATCGCCAATTATGGATTTCGTTGCGCAGATAGAAGTGATTTGCGTAAGTTCTGTTTTCAATATCGTGGTTACGGTAAACTGGATTGTTCACGGTTTCGAAATAGGCGCCTAGCAACTCGACTTTCTCCTGTGAGTCTTCGACCACAAAGATACCGTCTCCTGAGTCAACACTTTCTGGACTTATACCGGCGGTCAGTAATAGCTGTCTGTTTTCTGTCGTCTGCGTGATTCGAACACATTGAATGTCATTGTGATCTTTCCGCCTGAACAATTTATTTATCTGCGGAAACATATTCGGGCTCCTGGATTTTATAGCCCGGATTTTATTGTCCCAATACAGACTGGATTTACTGAAATTTTCTTTTATTAATTGTTTCAGGTTTTTTATCACTGACTTTAGTGTTCTTATTTCAGTATTGTTCCTGTCAGTAAACCGTCTGTATAGCTGTTTTAGCCTCGAGAGCAATCTACTTTTGTGTGCGTATAGTGCGTCGATTGTGGGAGTTCGGTACTTATTAGTCTGATTGTCTTCGGAGTGTTGTATCCGAGGGATAGTTTGCTCCATAGTTTGTTTAATTACAATGTCCATTTCTGTTAAATGTCGGTCAATCTCGTCGTTTGTCAGATTTCTGTTATTCGAAGGATCGATCCCGCTCGAACGCAAGTTACGCTTCAGAGTTTTGCCGAAGCGTGACCATCTTACTCTACGATAATCGTATGAGAACGCATGATCATATTGTTCCAGCAGCGTTTGCTCGTTCTGGATCCGTACTGTAGCGGCGAGTCCGTAGTGGCAGCTGTCGTACTCAAACGCTTTCAAACAGTTCCTAGTGGGTCGTTCTATGTTCGTCAGAGCCACCCTATTGTCTATTAATGCCAAGTCCAAAAAGGAACCAGCAGATGGGAAAGAGGGGGCATCCGTCGCGTATAACTCGAGTTTGTACTCAATCCTATGTAAACACCACCAGTTAAATAGCTGATTACCCCTGGTATTTGGTGGATTATTTCCCCATGCCGCATGTTTAGCGTTAAGGTCTCCGGCCAAAAAGTAAAAATTTTCTTCCGATTGTAACCGCAGAGAACGAAAAAGTTTTTCGAGCTCTGTTACAAATTGAGTGGGAAGAAGTGCTTCAGGTGCGTAAAGCGACACCACATACAACCTTCTTTCACTACGAAGACGAATGCATACGATGCACGCTTCCAACACCTAGAATCCATGCACGACCCTGCTATATATGATTTTATGGCGCAAGCCTTTACGTAAAAGTACACCAACCCCACCCCCTCTTGTGGAGTTAGGCCGATCTCTTCTATAAATATTGTAACCACTGTAGCCAATTTAAGCTTCGTTTCGGTTACCAAAATGACATTTGGGCACTCGCTTACCAACAAGTTAGAAAGATTGATCCTTCTCTCGATTCTGATCAGTGAGTTAACATTCAATGCAAGGATCAGTTTTACCTCATTCAGCGTATCAGACATTATATCTGCGCGCAAGTCTTATCAAACAGTGTCGAATAGATAACGTCTATTCGAGCTGCTTATTCATTGAGTTGTTTCTGGAAGTGATCGATCTTTCCATGCAGTGACAGAAGGGTCGCTTTCAGGTCCAGATCCGTCTCCGGTGCCTTTTCGGCAACTTTCGACGTGTTTTTTAATGTCATTGTGGCACCACTCGATCCAGCTGCCATTTGGACAAAGGACACATTGGGTGCTACAAAATTAGCGAACGCGCGACTATTTAGACGTTTTCCTTCTTCTATTAACTGTTTTCTAGCCTGAACTTTCTTTTTCAGCTCCTGGAACCTAGGACAACCTCTATAATTGGCAGGATGTCCCGAGTTGACTCCTATCCTCTACTTTATCATTGCCTAGTGCACACTCCCCATTTTTGTGGTTCTTATCGCACTTCACGCATCTGAACTGCATGTTACAGTTAGCTGCGGCGTGCCCGAACCTCTGGCAGCGCATACATTGTAGTACGCGATCTACCCTTTTTAATTTTTCCCAACTAACGGAATGATATTAAAGAAACTTTATACTTCGTAAACTATCAGTTTTACTGTTGGGCGTTAGCTGCACTAAAAAGAATGGTAATTTTCGGTTACCAATCCTTGCCGCAGCCGTGGTAAACGGCTTGACCCCCACGAACTTAAGGTCGTCGCTCTCAAACTTCTTAAGCTCTGTTTCGAGCTCTTCTGTATTTATTGAAGGGTCGATGCCTTTCAACAGCACAGTCTGTAATTTTTCACTTTTAGGAGTGTATGTGAAATATTCGATTCCCGCCTTACCTAGGGCGGTGCGTACTTTTTTATGTTCCTCCATGCTACTACATATTATAATGTGCTTGTTGGCACTCAATCTTTTTACGTAAAAATCCTTACTTACTAATCTATGCTTATGCTATCATTTATTTCTAAATCACTTACGTTAATTGGAGGTACTTTTTCTTTCTTTCTTTGTTGTTGCTTCTGTGGCTGTTGTTGTTGTTGTTGTTTCTGCTGTCGTGGCCGTTGTTGTTGCTCCTTCGTCTGTTGTTGTTGCTGTTGTTGCTCCTGTTGTTTCTCTTTCTGTCCTGTTTGTTTTTGTTTTTGCAACTGTATGTTGTTTTGCACAGGTTTCTGTTGTTGTTGCAGTTGTTTCTGTTTTTGTTGCTGAGGCAATTCTTGTTGTTTTTGTTGCTCTTGTTGTCTTTTCTGTCGCAACTTCTCCCTTTTTGCTATCAGCTCTTTAATCAACTTATCGAGCTCTCTAGCTTCCTAGTCACCCTCATCTTCTGATGCGGCACCCTGCTCGTCTGCCGATAGTTCTTTGAAGGAATTGCCTTCTCCGATATATCGGCCTTCACCCCCTTCTGATTCGTTGGAGTAGCTAAGACCATTATCTTCTTCTGTTTCTGCTGCTGATACGGCTAAACTCAGTTCCATTTTTCCCTCTTTTATCGGCCTTTTTGCCAATGGATTGGATTTTGGCATCACTTTCCTTCTTCCTGTTTCCATCTTGGATGCCTCGGATGATGTTTCCGCTGTGGTTGTTGCAATGTTTGTTGTTGTTGCCGACGTCTGCTGATTTTCATTTGTTCTCGTAACTCTTTTGGGCAACGAATCATTTTGCGGGATCTCCGGCTGACCAGAGTCCATTGTTTCACTATTAGTTTTTTCGTTTACGAAAGTGAAGAAAAAAAAAAGACTTATTCGTTCCCCCCGGTGGACTTGAACCTAGCTCCTCCAATAGTGAACTCAGTAAACACTCCACTGAGCCAAAGAACGATTTCAGACTTATTCACTTAAATCACTTCTTAAACCACTAGCACTTGCTAACACCACTAATAAATCAACTTTCCTCACTGAGAGTTCGGAAGCGGCTACCAATGGTCTCTGATGAGATGTGACTTTTACGCAGATGGGAAACTCATTCTGCATCTCAGCTTGAGTCACATTTGTCTCTTTAGGTTACAGGTTGTTCCAACAGATCATCTGACTGTGGCACTCTCGATCGCATTTATGTATGTAGATAGAGTTTAAATTTGTATCTAACAAGTGTTATCCCTATATCCCCATAAGTTTCTTTATTATCTAGAATGGTACTCTTTTGGGTAGGTTGTATCGCAGGCAGCAGTCGAATGTATCGGTTATCAACTACCCAACAGGGGTGGATTTTCATATGTTTGGTTACCGCGATTTAAGAGGTTTAAGCATTTTATAGGTATATAAATGGTAATGCTTCTAAGTGCGACAATATACCAACCCCGTTACTTAATTTTAGTGATTATTTTTGAATGTTTTTATAGTAACAAACCTGTTTATGCATTTCTGTGCACTGTATATATTTAATTTGATGCATTCTATTTGAAACCAACCAACAGACCACAGAAAATCGTCACCAAATAAGAACTAAAGTGCTAAAAAAAAACCCACACCAAATCTGACCAAAAACCATGAATCTAGGACATCCTAGTCAGAGACATATTGTCTGTGTCTTCATTATCTGCGAAACAAAAACCGAGGAAAAAAATCATCCTCTAACCGCACATATAGTACAAGTTGTGTACTCGTATATATAGGTAACATACAAGATAATAGAATCATTTTCAAGAAAGGCTAACTTAACCACCCCCTTAACAAAGAGTAGATGAGTCCTACAACTCGCAAATGCAATTGCACATCCCAGTGCATCCTTGCACAACATACTGGAACGAAAAGTCTATTTTTTGTCCTTTTTAGCATAGAGTTAGATAAAAGATTGCATACCCATATCTCTCTGGGTCATAGAGAAAAAAAATTTACTCAGAATAAACTGTTCGTTGCATTACCAAGGAATAGCCACAAAATAACAACAACCCCGACGGAAGTTTTGAACAGATTAAACCGAATATATCCATTAGTGTCCTCTTACATTCTGTAAAAAAAAAGAAAGGGAATGTGCAAGAAAAAAAAGTCGTGC
Organism: Volucella bombylans; assembly: GCA_949129095.1. Classification (NCBI taxonomy): domain Eukaryota; kingdom Metazoa; phylum Arthropoda; class Insecta; order Diptera; family Syrphidae; genus Volucella; species Volucella bombylans. The sequence continues at coordinate 26,318,728 of OX422142.1, read as the reverse complement.
AAATACTAAAATAAAGTCCCCAAAGTAATTTGCATATCGGAAGTATATTTTGACTTCACTGTAAAAATCCCTTGAGCTAGCTGCTTTGTTTACTTTGCACGAACACCTACGTACTAATTCCGCATCTGAGCCTTTTTTCTCAGCTTAATGAAACTTAGGGCAAAAAGATAAAGTTCGGTAGAGGTGTCAATCTATTCTGGTCAGGAGACTAATAATGATAATGGCCTGAACTGTACTCTTGTGAGTTTCTTCGTAAAACCCATTTTAATTTAGATCATCTGATGTAAGGGTTGAGTAAGGACGCTGTACTAATTGATTTATAATGACACAATAAATTTTATTAGAAATCAGTTTTCAATTCCACTTGAAGGTAGCAACCTTTGTCACATTAATCTCAATCGATTATAAACTTTCTACCGGCCTAAGTCCCTTTTAAATTATTCATCATTCGGAAGTTTGAGTCTGCTGAAAGGTTACAGACACTCCAACAAGTTTTAAGGATTCTTTAAGAATTAGGGATGTAAATCGGGTCTAAGTAAATAGGCTTTCTTTTGGCAACAGTTCACTTGTTTGAACTATGACCTTAAAAAGCTTGGAATTCCCTTTGGATGTAAAGTTTCCTGTGGAAGGATTGTTATTTTTTGCACGCTTTGTTTTTCTACTGGATTTTGTATATCCATGAAGAGGAGTCTGTTGATATTCATAAATTAATTAAATGGTGAATAGACATCATTGTCTCATCAGATGATTTTTTAATCTCGTATATGCTTTAAATCGATGTACGAGTACAGTGGACTAACACTTATCACTTACTTTTTCAACATTACAGCACGTCTGTATTTAGAGTAGCTGCATATTTTCATTCTGAATTTGCAACAAATTCCAATTTGTCTTTCCTTCCATCAGAATCCCATTCACTAAGTTTTGTTTTGTCGACGCAATTATTAATCGATCAAAGTATATATTTCCTAGTAATCCGATGGGAAATGTGCATCACCTGAATGTCAGTAGTACCTAGAAAGAATATTGACATTCAAGGACCTTTTTATTGTAAATAGAGAGCGATGTGTCAAACAAGTTGGTATTGATTTGTTTACATTTTTTGCTTTATGCAGCTTTTGGTACTGTTTATAGAGTTTGGGCTTGTGTCTCTTCCTTTATAAGCCGTTCCCTTACACGGAACACGGTATCCGGCAGAGCATTTTCCTTTCGAATGGTCCTAGTGTCAGTTCGGGCTTCCCCCTTATAGTTCAGAGTAAGTTGTTGCTATAGACTTAAACTGGTATTTTTGTAGAGAAACATCTTGGCATTTCAAATTCGGATATATGATTCAAAGCAAAGTAAAATCTGTTTGCTATCAACAATCTTCCTCGGATCTCCACTTTATGGTAGAGCTCGTTAACGAAGAACGTCTGATTTTATATTTATCGACTGCATATACTTTTTGCCGCCCTTCCTTTCAAATCTACTCCCCTCGCTTTTTGTGAATTGTGCCTAACACTCCGTGAATGGCATATTGGATGTGACCAATAATGTCCTCATTTCTTTAGCCATATAAAAAAATGCTGGCCGACGATTTGCATAGAGGGTAAAGCAATCACAAGTGCCCACGCTGCGACAGAGGCGAAGCATGACCTAAATAAAAACCACTTCTACGAGCTCCTCGACAAAACCTACGAGTTATGCCATGAAAATCGTCCTTGGCGATTTTAATGCTAAGTTAGACAATAGCAACATCTTTAGTAATACAGTGGTGAGGTACAGGCTCCATGCCATCACCTTTGGAAACAGACATGTTGAAGACAATGCTCGTTTGCATTGACTGTTTTAATTAAGTATTTGGACAGGGCACATAAACCTTGACCGTTTGTTTTGTAGATCCAAGCGCATAAACTTGGACTACAGTGGAGATTATGATTAAGACCCCTTACCACTGGTGGGGGGAAACCTTAATGTAGCGAAAAGGACAAGCTCGAAGTGTTGATCAATAGCGAGTGATTCTTTATTGAACTCTTAACTATATTTATACAAAATTATTGCTAACTGAGCTTAAATTATAACAATTAGGAAGAACAAACTAAATAATATGACCTATATAATTATTGTTCATACAAAGCAAAAAATGACAGTGAAACAAATATTGTCTATGTAGCAAAATGTGAGTTGCATAATTTGTGAGTGCAATGAATTATAGTTTGTGTATAAAGTATACAGCGAAGCTGTTGATGGAAAACATAGGTGTGTATTTATATGGTATTGTTGTATGAAATACAATTGTGTGTAAATATACTTAAAAACTAAACATTCTCCCGCGCGTTGAATAATCGTTCAACATTTAAATATGTACAGCAAACTTGTTTGCATTAAGGGTGCTTCTTGGCTGTGGCGTCGGAGGATCGCTAGGAGAATCTTGATGTGGCGTTGTGATACTGTTGGTTTCCTTGCTGATTTTTCTGTTAAAGTAGCCCTTTTTCCATGTCCATATAAAACCAAAGGCTACACTGATGGATAACAAAAGTGCGGAGTAACCGATTGTTGTATGATGATATTCACTGGCCTTGATTCTGTTTGGTAGCTTTACAAAATCTTGACTCCTAAGTAAAGTTTTCAAGGCCGTAAGCTCTTCACCTTCGAATCTATATTGAGTTGGGTTGGAATTATTCAAAGATGATTCCTTCTTTGGTGGACTTGGAAATTCAGTCCTGATGCCAAAACTTGTATATGATGGTCTTAATGCAGATGTATATTCGTAGTAAGCCTGAATAGTAACGGAGTTGTGTTTGATGGTGCAACCTGGTTCGAGATTAAAAAATCCTGATTCCTTCAGTTGTAATTGAAAGAAACTTGTTCCACATACCACGGACATTTGAATTGGTAATCTAGTAGCGAATATCCATTGGTTCTTATGAAATAGTTGTGTTAAGACGAAATTGTTTTGGACTTCCATTAGCTTGCATTTTGGTTTCGTGAGGTTGTTGAACAGGTTAAAGCTGCAAGAACATAACTCAGATCCTTTGTTGAATTTCGCTTGTGAGTTGGAACACAAATAAGTTCCCTCCTTTATCATCCGGCATTCTTTTAACTCGTCCTTGCTTACTGGAACGTACTGATCTCTGTGACTGCTTATTGAAATGAGACTCGTACACGGGCTGATTGCCAGCATGGTCTTGTTTATAACAACTGGTATGGGTATCATATGGAAGAGATCGTATTTTTCGTGATCGATTAACGGTAAGTTGATGATAAATACTACATGATCATTTGTGATACTCCCCTTAATCGCCATTAACTTGTAAAGCGGAAGTAAGTCTGCTTCATCTCCGGGGAGTTGCTGAGTAGCTGACAAGTGGCCTTTAATTTTCGAAATTTCTACTTTTAGCTGCTGGGGTGACAGAAGTAGTGGGTTTACTCTTCCATGATGTGTGTCAGTAATCACGTCGAGTATTGCTGCTTGCATTCTCTGTAAGTTGGACACTAGCATTGTCAGCTGAATAGATATGGAGTTGAACATTTGAATTAGATCTACTTCAGCTTCTGTCTTTTGTATACCATTCATAACCATATTGATCTGTTTTTCAAGTTGTGTAAATTTAGAAGTTGTGTCTAATTGACTTCGTTTGACGATGTTCACAGTAGAATCAATCATGGATGTCTGGGTTTTGTGTAGTTCTAATAAGTAATCCTCATTTTCCTTAACCTTTTCAATTATGCTAGACATCTTTTCAGCATATTTGGAATCCAAGACACCAAAGAGAGAGTGGGCGACGTTTCCAATAATATTTAGAGCGCCCCTTTTAACTCTCCTTTCGGAAAGCAAACTGTTGTCAAACTGCAAGTTGGTTATAGTCTCATTGAAATGATCAACTAAATAACGGCAGATAGTCCTCTTTGAAAATTGTTCGCACAAATTGTGTAAGGCAAGCGTTCTGGTTGATAATGCTGCAATTTCCTTCTTGAATGGTGCTAGTTCGTAGTATGCAATAATTTTCCATTCAGCCGTGACAAATCTTGTTGTGCCCATGCCTTCAAAGTGAATTCCTGGCTCAGATTTAAACCTTGTTATTTGAACAGGATTTGCAACAATTATGGGGAACATTAATACTGCTATAAGCATTATGATCAAGTTGGTGTGGCTTAAGCGTCTCATTTTCTTTCTCGGTACTTCTACAGGTTCATGATGGTTTTGACTGGTTTCATTGAACTCGGGCTGGGTTTCAATTGTTTCGATTTCTTCATGATGTTCCTTTATTGGTAAAGGTGCTAATCGATGTATTGCTCGTTTCCAAATACCGGTTGAGGTCTTAACGTCTGCGACTCGAACTGCTCCGTCGTCACCCTTGTAGACTTGAATTATTCTTCCAAGGGGCCATTGAAGAATTGGAACATTATCCTCCTTGATGATTACCAGTCCTCCAGGTTTAATATTAGGAGATTGCTCTCTCCATTTGTGTCTGTATTGTAGCTCATTCAAATAGTCTCTAGACCATCTATTCCAAAATTCGTTCTTTAGATGCGAAACCAGTTTCCAGCGTGTTAACGTGTTTGCGTTAAGTGTACTTGTGTTTACATCAGGTAAAGTGTCCCGGTGTTAAGGCAGTCAGATCATTTCGGTCTTCCGACATTAGAGTTATTGGTCGTGAATTCAAAACTGCTTCAATGCCGATCATAACTGTTTCCAGTTCTTCATAGGTTAATGATGCTGTAGAAACACTTCTCACTAATAAATGTTTGGCAGACTTAACAGCAGCTTCCCATAACCCACCAAAATGTGGGGCTCTAGGAGGAATAAAGTTGAATTTAATACCCTTGTCGCTGCAGGCCTTCATAATTTTGTCACTTGCAGTTGCGGAATAGATGGTTGATGATAATTCCGCAAGTTGATTACGAGCGCCAATAAAGTTTGTGGCGTTGTCACAGTAAAGATTTTCGCAATGTCCTCGGCGGCCTATGAAGCGATTAAGAGCGCCAATAAACGACTCCGTTGTTAGGTCACTAACAATCTCTATATGCACAGCTTTTGTTGTGAAGCAGCAGAATATCGCAACATACGCCTTTTGTGGTTTTTTTCCTCATATTTTATAGTGTACCCAGAATGGGCCGCAATAATACACGCCCGAATTCAGGAAGAGTCTTGCTGGTTGGACTCGTGTAGGAGGTAAATTTCCCATCATTTGCTTTAGAAAGTGTGGCCTTGCCTTATTGCACTTTATACAATGTTGCACGATTGATCGCGAAAGGATTTTTCCCTTTATTGGCCAGAATCTTTGTCGAGTGTGGGCTAGCAATGTTTGAGATCCACAGTGATAATTTTTCTCATGAATATCTTTCATGATCAGTTTCGTTATTGGGTCATCATATGGTAGGAGCATTTGATGTTTTGCATCGTATGACAGGGATGAAGAGTTGATTCGTCCACCAACCCGAATAATTCCATTTTCGTCCAGAAATGGGGAGAGACCACTGAGAGAACTTGATTTGTGTAATTCTTTGTATTTCTTCAATTCCCTGATTTCACTATTAAAGTGTGTTTGCTGTAATGTTGATACAACTTTCATTAGTGCATCATCTATTTCCATGGGTGTTAGTGTTAATTGTGTTGGAGCTGAAAGTCGATTCTGTTTGCAACGACGTATAAACTCACATTTTTTTTAGACTGGCCCACCAGCAATCGCGTACAATTTGTTCAAAAGCAAATGCTATGCATTAACTGCCTACGATTCGGACATAAGGCCAAGGCATGTGCATCGCAGACCTGTACAAAATGTGAGTTGCATAATTTGTGAGTGCAATGAATTATAGTTTGTGTATAATGTATACAGCGAAGCTGTTGATGGAAAACATAGGTGTGTATTTATATGGTATTGTTGTATGAAATACAATTGTGTGTAAATATACTTAAAAACTAAACAAGACACATGCTAATTTATCTCGCAGCGGTGCTTAATTTAACTACGAGTATAGCCAGAATACGGTTTCTACACCTTCATATCCATAAAGGGACCTGCCTGACTCCTGATCAACAACCCGTCAATTAGATTGGTCATATTGCAACCAATATGTATCAATATATCAACAACCCAAAGCCACCAAATCATTGTTAGGAAGTTTACGTCGGACGACTACAATCGCAAGAAACCGCCAGGGCCTTATCCCATTGAGTTTCCCCTAACCTCTCGAGAAATCCAAGACCGCCAGCATCGAACTTAGAAGAACGGTGACATCACTGCTAAAGAGCAATCAGAGAGGCTGCCTCTGATGTACAGGGTTTAAATCCGCCCAAATCAATGCGAACAAACAAACCTCGAGGAACTATGGAGAGCGGCTCTGCAGAAGAAGAACAGAAGAAAAGAACATTGGCTCCTCAGAAGACAAAAGAAAAATCACGAGAAACGCTCGATTGAGGTCTTACAGAGGTGCTACCGGAAGAATGAAGTTCGGAAGTTCTACAAAGAAATTAACAAACATGCCAAAGCTGTAAAGCCCGAACAGAAATCTACATAGATGGATAAGGAAACCTCATTGTACAACCATAATCGGTGCTGAGAATCTGGAAAGATTAGAAAGAAAGACAGATACCATTTCCATCCACCTGACCAAGATGAAGTCAGGAAATCTATTTCCAAACTTTTTGCAATCTTTCGAATGCTATTTTTTTTTATTTTCTAAAGTGAATTTGTGAAATTCATCCGCAGTGACATTTCATCCCGTGTGTGAGGAGCCAAGCAAGTTGAATTCATTGCGATACTCCGATTGCCTATCGTCGCTCGGCATTTTCAACGCATTTTCTGTGCAATTATGCCTTCCAAGAGAAAAGCAATTAATGGATCTACGCTTCAGAAACAGACGAGCAATGGGAACCAAGACTAGGCACCGATCGAGTTCGCACTGCTCACGCCCGTTCGTCTGAAACAGATGATGGACTAAATTTGGAAAATCCATGCTTCTCACATGGACCGCTGTATGTATGAAAATTTTCTGATTTATGCGTGTACACACCAGAAGGAAAAACAAAAAATATTGTGTATCCAAAAGCACTTCAATGAACAGAATTGAAACGAAGCGTTCATTTGACAGAATTGCTTCCATGAAAATGAACCAAAGTAAATCAAATGATGTTAAAACAAGTTTCGTTTCGACTCGCGCAGGGTATACTTAGTATTTTATAATAATACGAAGGCTGCTGTTGGAATGCCAGAATAGTCTGGGGTAATGGCAGTATTGAAAAGATTTTCCTCAGTGTTTCCCGACTAGTTCGTATTACTACAGTAAATTGCCTCCTTAGGCCAAAGAAATAGCATTTGGCAAGTGTAACTTCTCGATTGATATTTGTCGAGCCAAGGTACTTATCGTTATACTTAACTATCTCATAGTTATAGCTGTTTATTTCAATGTTCTGATTCGTTGATGTTGCTGATAGCAGAACCTTTATCTCCTTCTTTATCCGTTTTCAATGCTTCTGTTTCAATACTCTACAGCTCGGCCTTCTTGGGTTTTTTCCAGTATCTGCTGTTTTGTATTTATCGGGCCTAACACTGTGCTAAAAACAGTCAATCTAATTGTCGACAAATGGTTTGGGTATTTAGACAATATGCAAAGATAATTTTACGCGATGTAAAGTTGATGCAGTTTAGAGAGTCTCGTTTGTTGTAGATCGATCAAATGATAACGAGGTTCCGTTTATCAGGTATAATTTTTTCAATCAAAATCTTGGAATTATATTTGTGTATTGTCTGTGACAAGTCATCTCACGTTGGCATAAGTATGTAGCTCGGTAGTAAGGTCGCTAGATCCCCCATCTTTGTTGAGCTTAATTTATACCTGAATAGTCCTACACTTCCTACTCCCATGTACATATCGTGAGCTGATACACGACTTAGATTAACTGGTTCGTATTCACCGTTTTACAGTCCGCAAAACTGGTTCTCCATATTCTCATCACGAAGTGTGGCTCTATTACTGAATACCGTTGCATATCTCTGCAGATCTCTGAGCAGGTATTGTCACTTTGACACGTTCCTTTTACGTTTTGGTATATTTTCCAAATACTATTTCCCACTATTTTCTCGACTTTTTGGCTTTTCATGCTCTTGGTTCTGCTTGAGAGAATCCGACTAACCCGAACATAAGTAGGCTGAAATCTACTCATTCACTACTTGATGCCGATTACTTACGACTTGTCCAGAACTTAACCGATAGGGGATACTCCAAAATTCGAGCGGTCTGTTGCAAATGCAGCAAAGATTTAAATTTAATTCAACTAATATGGGTGATATGTCCAATATTTTTCATACAAAAAAAATCCGGAAGTTCAGTCAGTTGTGAGATATATGCTAGCATTACTCGATCTGATTTATGAATGTCCGTTTTCCTTTAATCAAGCAACATGTCGTAGCTTCGCTCTAATACTTTGGTGGATCTCATATCATCGGCACGTAAAATGTCATGCAGAGATAATTATTTTCCGTCTCTTCAATCCCACCGTGATACGTACAATGGAGAAGAAATATCCACAAATATTGATCAAGTTGCAAAAGAAATTTCTTAAAGAATTAAAAATTACGAATTCCTCCATAATTGTGGCCAAAAATAACGTTTCAACATGTCCCGATAGCGATTTACATTAACTGTGACGTGGCGGCCATCATCATTAACGAAAAAATACGGCCCAATGATTCCGGCAACCATACCAAACTGTAAATTTTTGGGTATGTAGTGCCGTCTCTTAAAGCACGTTGTAGCCGTCCAATAGCTCATATTTTGCTTGTGGGCGTGGCTCAAGTGGTAGGGTATTGGCTTCCCAATCAGACGGTTCGGGGTTCAATACCAGCCGTGACCGCAAGACTTTTTTTCAGGCAACTAAAATCCAAAAATGGCAAAAAATAAAGTTTTGAAAGAGACTTTGGGTCTACCGTATGACTTTACAACAATTGTTCTCCATGGGAGAGCCGGCGTCATTCAGATTGCGAGAAGAGTTTATATTCTCAATGAAAATTTCATAATTAAATGTCCTAATGTAAACAATGATCTAGTCAGAGATTTTTTTCTTTAAATATGTCAAGGAATCTCCATTTAAAGTCATCGACACATTATCCAGAACACTCTGTGTATTCATTTATTTATTCAATGATTTATCTATTTATCTATATATTTAATTATTGTGTATATATGTACAAATTATTAAACCCCACGAGGGCATAGGGCATCAACAACGCCTGCGCGTCATCTTGTTCAAAGTTCTGCAACGCGTTTGAGCTCTGTCCAACTCATTCCTGAAGAGCTCGATTCCTCCTCGAGTGTTTTCCGCCATGTATGTAGCGTACTTCGCAATGGAAGTATCTTCGCGTTGTAGGGTCTGTCCAATCCATTGCCACTTTATCCTCCGTATAGCAATGTCTATAGGTTCTTGACGGTTACGCTTGGGACAAAAAACCCTCAAGATGATTTTTAGACATCTATAGTAATAGCGTCCACCTTCCACGTACTGCATCCATAAAGCAGTACTGATTCTATGCTGTAGCGGAACAGTCGGAGCTTGATTCTTAAGTGGAAAACATTGCTTTTCCATATTTTGGATAGCATACTGAATGCAGCTTTAGCCTTCCCGCTTCCGCTTCGGTGCCGGTTAGCAGAGACCATACTTCCTAGGTTATTTTCTTTTGCATGGAGGTTTCTTCTTACAGTACTATGATAAATTTTCTTGCCTTGCTGCTCTAGTATTTCAGTCTGGATTCAGCAGCACCTGATCTATCATATTTTCAATTTAAAATCAAACAAATCAGCCTTGTTCTCAGCTAACATTCAACGAAAACCGATCCCCTTAGACCGACCATTGCCCTTCATTTTGAATGAATGATTGTCACGCCTTTTTATACATTAGTGTATATTATTCTTAAATATTTCTAATATCCTTCGTAAACAACTTCTTCTTCTAATCCATCACACTCCTTCAGTCTGCTGGTCTAAAAAAATGATTTATATCCCACTTTAACTATACGTTCATGCTTTCATTTTCATAAAAAGGACATTTTATCCATATCACTTGATTTATGAATTTCTCTCGTACCTATTTCAACGTGCCGGTCATTTATTCATCAGCAGAATTGGCAAAGATACCTACTTAAATTCTCCGACGTTGGGTGGTATTCTACTGAACAAAGAAGTGTAAATTTGGTTGCAGGATATTAAATTTCAACGCAAAAAACCCATAACCATAATTTACGACCCTAATTAGGTTTAAAGGACACCCAAAATACAAGCAGAATAACAACTTGACCAGAGAGTGTAATCATCCTGGCGACATCTTTAAAACGAAACCAAAAACCCCTGAACTAATTTGATAATGAAATTTTCATTTGGACTGATACACTTTATTACAAAAAAAAAAACCAACCAATTGACGAGTACCCAGTGTAGAAGGAATTTTTTTTTTGCTACAAATTTATTGGGAAAATTCGGAATTGATACTCTAAAATGCAATAGATACGCTCCTTGATGCAGTCGATAGAGATTTCCTTCCTTCGAAAACGAACACGAACAGATGCAAGAATGCGAGTTGAATTTTAATAAAAAATCCTTCGGCAGGATATGCAAAATATCCAAACTAAGCTGTACCCAAGGGATAAGAGAAAATTAGTATTCTGCGAAAGTTTTTTGATTATGTCGACTTCAAGTGCATTTAGGGTAAGAAATGGAAACGAGACATTTTTAAGATTTCGAAAGAAGCATTTTCATCATGATCCTAAGGGTTTGGGTTTTGGAAAGCCAAGTGGAAATTGTTGCAAATAGGTGAATAAGTTTTAGCTATTAAACGGTTCCATATGCGTTCTATGGAACCTAGAAAGTTGAATCTTTTAATAATTTAAATAAATGTAAAGTGTTAGTATCATTATTTTCAAATTACACCCAATCAAATTAATTAAATGTTTCCAAGGCCAGATATAGTACCCGCAGTCTTAATTTTCGTAATTCGATTCCGATGACTTACATATGTAGTTATTTCTAGTACAGTCATCAGTTGTCATGACGGATGAGGACATTTTATACACTGTTGCATATTTAGCTTGAAAAAAAGAATAGACCAGCTTTTGCCAGCTTTGAACATTAATTGCTAATCTGGCACTGACTCCTATAACAAACGTTTTGCTTCGGATCCCTGCCATACAGCAAAAACAACTTTTATACCAAAAATCATTTAAGATGACTACTCACTCGCCAAGAGCTTTTCATCAATTAGCCGGACTTCCTTCCTTTGGAACGCAGGCATTCCTTCACGTAATCGACTTGGGTATTAAAAATAGGTTTCAGTAAACGCTGATATTATTCGGTTCATAGAAGGGAGGCAGCTGACTGAAGTAGTAATTAAAAACCTCACTAGATGCAGTGAAAATCCATATTTCCCTTGATTTTCATCTCACGGGCTAAACTGTTAAAGCCTTGCGAGGGCCTTCCATCGTCTAATTTTCATTCATCTAATACAACCATACTGGCTCTACAATTTACTATGACTGACTCCTAAGAGGAGGCATACATAATATTAATAAAAATAAATAAAGCATGTTGTAAATGAGGATGGGGTCAACTAATGGCACTGAAGGTCTTCTTCTAGTTGGAGATTACAAGTCGAAAAGCTTGATTTGCTAAGTCCGTTTTGGGTGTTACTGACGAACATGGGAAGCAAAACTTTTGCAGATCTAAACCTGTGCTCGAACCAGTTAATAAATTAAAAATAATAAAATAAAATAAACGAAAGGAAGGTCCTGGACACTCAACTGTATCTTAGAATCGTCCATATTATTGCTGGGATACTTCCCATTTCAATTTTTAGTTTTCATAAATAACACGACGTTTATCCTACCAGCGGCAGGGATGCTAATTGGCATATAGACTAGAGGAACCTTAAAACCTTTGCATCAACTGACTTTCTCAACAGTCCTACATTTAAATAAGGTTACACAATCACTTTTAAGAAAGTAGAAATCATTAAGAAAGATCCGAATGTATTTCCTTTTGTAGAGTTTCAATCATCTTAATTTGAGTCTTGTTGTTGCATAAAAACTTCTGATTCAGCCGATGTCAACGGGAAACATTAGATCTTTCTTTGATTTAGCTAATCACAATTTAATTCAAGTAACACACTCCAGGGGATATAACGTTAAATACTCGTTCACTTTGACATTTCTGATTTTTACCTCAACTCTGAATATATCAGAATAGCTTATGAAAGTAAATGAAAAACACAGGCAGTAGATGCCACTTTCAATTTCAATAGACGTTTTTTCCAGTAGTTCAACCCACACAAAAGCTGCTAATACCACCACAGGGAGGGCCACCACATTTCCGACCACTCTCATCTATCACAGCAACCACACACAATCAACAAACTGTTCAGTACCCACAAGAAGTGACATTTCCCACTCCAGAGACTAGAAACATGTTCGCTTCCATCCACTCAAACACAAATTGACAACCTTCAGTTTGATATTGGTTTTACGAGAATTCAAATTGCCTTTCAGGCCATTGTTGTCCTCTTACAGGTCAGCTTGTTACATACGAGTATGTGTGAACGACTCTCAAAACTTTTTATTTTTTATCCAGTTCGTCAGTTCGTCCTTTCCATTTGAATTGGACGATAATACGATCTAGGGAATTGTAAATGACTTGTACTCATAAAAGGGGAACGTTTGGGGGATATTTATCGACTGAGCTGTGAACGACTCTGTAAATTTCTACAGCCTGTGTGGACAAATGATCTCTGATATAAACCAATCTGTGCGTTGGGAACTTTCGAAAAAAAACTCTGATTCGTGTGAAAATGAATTACGCACCCCATCGAGAATAGCGTCGAATTCAGTATACAAAAGGACGACCGTCGACAGATGTCCTTTGACACTTGATTTCACTTCTTCTCAATTCGGAAACCCAAGAAAACATATTGAAAATCGAAGGATATCCTCCAAGCTCATGAAAGTTTACCTTTCTTTTTTCTTTTTTTTAAATTGTTTGCAAACATAAGTGGATTTAAGAAAAACCTGGTGGGATTATTTAAGGATGAGAAAGGAAACAAAGCGTAGTCGGTTCTCTTGAGAGGAAAAGTCAAATTTCAGTTCCCAGCAGTTACTACGAGTATTTATTTATTTTTTTTCATATTTTGAGCAGAGAAAATTCTCTGTGACTTGGGCAACTTGTTCGATTTATTTTTAATTTCCTCATTTCGTTTAGCTTGTCAACAACTTAAAATGCGACGTATTCATGTGATCGCAATATTAACATCAACCCTTCAAGTTGAGTATGATTGCAACCTTTGACTCTAATGGCGTGTTATAATGCCTATCTCAGATCTGCCTATTAAGGTGAAAATAAAAATAAGTTTTTGGAGCTATGAATGGTTGAAACATTCAGTTGTCAGACCCCTTACAATATAAAACTAAAGATGAAATATTACGAGTAAGTCAATAGAAAATAAAGTCCATCAGATAATTGAGATCTACGAAAACAAAGATTTAGAAGAAAAAAATAAGCCCGAAAATACGTTTCTTACCAATTTGTATAGTTTTCTGCAAAGCCTTAATAGCTTTTCTGCAGAAGGTTGTTTTTCAAAAGTTTAAACTAAAAAGATTCATTTATTTTAAATTTAATTTTGTGAATTTTAAAGAAAATTTTTAATATTTTTTTTCTGTTTTTAAAATTTACAATATTTTTAAGATCAGCAGGTAATTCATTTAATACTGTTGGAATGCTATATTTGAGCTGCCTTTTACCATAGTTGTAGTTACAGGGCACTTGTAACATACCCGTAGCACGACCTTTAAATGCGTATGTCACTATAGTATTCCAGTACCAAAGTCATCTTGAAGATATTTTGCACCTCAAGTACCTTAGGTCTTCTTTCGTCAGGAACAGTTCCGCAGTTTATTAGACTCAACGCAGAATTTTGGAGTTTTTGCAGCTTCTCGATGTGTTTTGGAGGCGTTACCCCAGGCCAGTATTCCATACCTTAATTTGAATTCAATCAAGGCGTAGTATACCAGCTCGAAAATTTGTGGTGTTGCATAATTTCTTAAATGCGCCAATGCAAATGGAGCCTTCCTTAAGGGGTTACATAAAAAAAAGTAAAATATACCTTGTGTAAAGTATTCCTTGACGAATACAAAACTTTATTGACAATTGAAGAAAAACAATTATAAAGTATACATTTCGCCCATCTCCGGAAACCTCTCTTCAAAAACGTGCTGGGCGGCACCAGGAATATATATTTTTTTTGTTTTTGTTTTTTTTTTTTTAATTATTCTTTATTAATTCATTTTAGAGAATAGCAATTACATATTTATTACATTGATAAAAAATTAGTAAAGAAAAAAAAAAAAAAAAAAAAACAAGCTATCTATAGTTCAGAGGGAACTAGAGGCGATAGCATTAACAATTATTTCAATTTACAATTATAAACTCAAAAGAGGTGGGGTCGCAGTATATTATTAATTTTTAGTTACACAGTGTAGCAAGAAAGAAGAAAAGAAAAAAAAAATAATAATAATAACAAAGGAAAAAAATAATTAAATGATTAAATGATTCAGATGGTAACAGATGTGAGGTTTGCTATATCTTCATAACTTTTATCTAAAAGACAAAGTTTTACCTTCTTTAGAAAAACATATTTAGATCTTAAAGTTCTAATGCTAATAGGTAACTTATTGAAGAGTCTATAGAAGTTCTATAGAAATTAAAAAATATTTGTAGATTGTGTTGTGGTACTACCGCATAATTAAGATTGTTGATTCTAAGATTATAGTTTGCGGAGCCGCGATTTAATTCATATCCCGATCTAGTAAGATAGCTAAAAAGATATCTAAAGATATCTAAAAAGTGGTAAACTATTAACGTTACGATGTTTATTGCATATAAGACGAACAACATGTTTCTGAGAAATTAAAAAAAAAGGATTCAATTTATTGTCATGAGTGCCGCCCCAGGAAACTATACCGTATTCAAGTTTAGAATGAACTAATCCATAGTAGATACATTTAAGAAGATCTAGAGAGCAATAGGATTTTAAAAAGAAAAAATTGCCTTGTCGCAGCTATAAGGTACTTCTTAAGTGCACTAGTATGTGCAGACCAATTCATCCTCCAATCAAGTATAACACCAAGGTACTTAAATGAATCGACTCTCTCTATGGTGAAACATTTATCAGAACAAGATTCCGTTACAAAATAAGTTTGCGAACATTTGCTCATATACAAATATGATTACTGTGTTTGAATTTATTACAATTAGCGCAATGAAAGGAGTAAGTACCAAAGTCAAACTTCCATCCGCACACATTGAAAAACATGATTTTAGTTTTATCGCTTATCACCAAATTATGTTGTTGAAACCAGTGGCTTAATATCTCCAGGTCATGATTTATATCGGCAGCTAAGTTTAGAGCTGAGTTACTTTGAAAAGTGCATGCCATATCATCGGCAAACGCATTAACCTTACTACGATAATTTTGTGAAAGTAGCGAGTTAATGAAAATCAAGAAAAGTATCGGACCAAGAACCGAACCTTGCAGGACTCCAATAGTAATGTTTCTGCTGGAACTAATTTGCCCATTAATTTTCACTTTTTGTCTTCTATTGGAAAGATAAGATGAAAACTATTATGTGTCATGCCCCTGAACCCACATTTGTACAATTTATCTAAAAGTATATTGTGATCTACCGTGTCAAAAGCTTTTGTTATATCGATGAAAAGAGCTGCAGTTAATTTTCTATCGTTAAAACTATTAAAAACATCAGTGCAAAAGTTCAACAGTGCTCCTTCAGTAGAAAAACCCGGGCGAAAACCGAATTGGGATTTACTAAAATTTTCTAAAAAATTTATCATTCTGTTTTTTACAGCTTTCTCAAAAACTTTAGAAAAGACAAAAGAAGAAGTGAGATAGGTCTATAACTATTAACTGATGTCTTATCACCTTTTTTAAATAAAGGTATCACTTCGGCCTGTTTTAGATCATCTGGTAATACACCCATGGAGACACTTCTGTTGAAAATAAAACATAGAATGTCACAAATATTCAAAGCTATTTTCTTAACAAAACTATTCGAAAGGCCGTCACTTGTCTTAGAGCGTGAACTATTAAGAGAAGAAATAATTTTGTATATTTCGAAAGATGTTATTGGTTCAAAATAAAAACTGACACAAGAAGATACATCATCAAAAGTACATTCACATTTAGAAACAGAAGCACAGCTATCTGATTTTACTTTGTTACCAATACAAACAAAAAAGCGATTGAATTTTTCAGCAATTTCGTTAGGGTCACTGATGATAGTATCAGAATCTTTTATATTTTCAACGAAACTAGTGACAGTAGATATATTTTGAATTTCTCTAACCAATTTCCATTCTTTTTTCGAGTTACCTTTGACTTCCCGAAGCTTGTTTAGGTAGTAGTTATGTTTACAATTTTTAACATCTTTGGCAATATCTTTACAAATTTTTTTTAAAAGCTTCAATAGTACTAGAATTGTTTTGAAATTTGGTTTTCATTTTGTACAATTTATTCTTTTCTTTAACCTTTTTAAGCAATTCCGTCGTTATCCAGGGTTTTAGTCTTTTTGTTTTATTCACACTACTTTTTATTTTTTTCGAACTAAGCCTAATGTAATTCCTGAGTATATCAACAAAGTAACTGTAAGCTTTCGAAGGATCATTTTCATTATAAACATTAAACCAACTTTCATAGCGAAGAAATTCATTTAGCGAACGGTAATCAGTGATAGAGTAAGAAGAGCACGAAGGAAGTATATTTGGACTAACAACACAATTGTATTTAATACTCAGACATGTCAAACAGTGATCAGAAATCTGTAAATCGAAAACAGAGCTATAAAACAAGAGACCTTCAGGTCTGCAAAAACGCACCATAATATGGTATTTGAGGATTCATTAATACGAGTAGGTTTGTTAATACACGATTCAAAACCGAAAGATGCTAATAAGAATAAGTAACTGTCAACCTCTGCAGAATCCTGCATGATGTCAATATTAATATCGCCTAATAAGATAATGTTACGTCCTGGCGCACTTGTTAATAGACCTTCCAATTCCTCCAGAAACATTTTAACCAAAGACTCATTAAATCTATAAACACAGAATATAGTTAGGTTTTTATCACTAATAGATACTTTAATAACATCACAACTCTGCAAATTAAAAGAAACAACATCGACATTAAACTCATTTTTAATAAAAACGGCAACACCTCCAGAAGCATATTCATTATTGCAACATGGGAAAAATTCATAGCCACCAATATTAAAAAAGGATACTTCCTCATCATAAATCCATGTTTCTGTTAAGAAGATAAAACTTGGTGTTGCAACGCAACATGGAGCCAGAAAATCCAAATCGGTAGATTGCATTTTTTCATCCTCAATTTGCCGACGGCAAAATGACTTTCGCTCACATAGCCCAGTTCAAAGCGAGCAAATTGGGCGATCAGGAAATTAGAAACGAGGCCAAGGCATATAAACAACACACAAAGGTTTATAGGCAACAGCAAAAATGCATTGTTTCGACCAGAAACTCCGCCCACTCACCCATGCACAAAGCATCGGAGAGCGATGCGCCTTTATGTATGGGTTAATGCAAGTGTTGAAGCAAGAGCAATGCAAAAATACACGAGGGCAGAAACAATGGAGCGGTATAGGCAGCTGTTCTTTTAATTGGGAGATCCGCAATCAAAGGGGTCAATGACCAGGCGAATTATGTCAACCGCAATCAGCTGGAAAGAAGAAGGTTTCGTCGAAGCAGCAGCAGCAGAAAAATTCAATTCGCTTTTGTGACAACCAGTGAACGCAATAAATTAAATAAAAAATTGTCGAGTCTTTTATTGCCTAAGTGTTAGGCGCAATCTAAGCATTTTGTCTGTTAAAATATCGAGTTTTTTTAATCTGTCTTTCAATGATCTAGATACCGCGCATATAGTATAAAAAACATCCCCATCATTTTTTTTTGCTAGTGTCCTTACGATACACTTGGCTTATTATCAAACGAATCCAAATGAACAAGAAGGTTATCAACATTTTTACGCATACTCCTTATATTTTGGTGAACGATGCAAAAGTTGTTAAAGTAGTTCTGGTTAAAAACAAGATCGAAGGAATCAATATTTATGCAGTTTACAGAGGGGATATTTTGATTATAATCTTGTGATTCAAACATAAATAATTTAATTTAAAGCTTTGAGATCAGACTCCGACTCAATAATTATATATTTATCATTATCCCCTTTGCGCATAAATATTCTTCCTGCCTTCACCCACACATACTTAAACAATTTCACTTTTTGCAACTTTTGGGCAGCACGTAAAAGTCGCCTTGTTGTACCATTTAAGGATTCGTTAATAAAAATTTTTGAAATATGTCTACAGTTAAAAATATGTGTCGTTAAATTATTCTTACTACTAACTTTTTTTCATTATAGCTTTTTTTTTTAAACACGAATTGAATTTTACCACAAGTACCTTAGACATATCACCATCTGAATCAGTTTTCCCTTTAATTTTTTTACATAGCAATTTTCAATAGCCGCTTCAGAAACATCTGCGCATATACCCTTTGAAAAAATTTGCAGTGCACAGTCAAGAGCATTATTATTGTTTAGATTAGGAACGCCCATAATCTCAACGAACTTTTCTCTCTCTTCTGTTGCATAAAATTCAATTCACTTCTGAGGTCTTTGACTTGTTGCTTAAGTTGGTTTTTTTCTTCTTGGAGACAGCTGATCAGCAAAAGATTCTCAGATCTGAGTGCCACAATTTCTTTGAAGACATGCTTAATTCTTTGGTGGACATGCTCTAACGTTATTTCCTTATTGTGTAGCTGTTGATTTGATGTCTGTGGTTCATGTTGTTGTTGTTTTACCTGTTGTTGATTTTGAGAGTTTTGTTGACTCTGTTCTTCACTTGACGGCGTTGGAAACGTAGGTGAAATTTCGTCCGCAGTGAGCACCGATTGCAGTGCCTGCTCTCGTTCTTTGTGGGAATTGTTGAGAGGAGGAGAGCGAAGAGAATTTCTTCTCGCAGTAGAGCAGAGCTGTATACTTTGAAGTACCAGTACGAGTCCAGTACCCAATACCCTGTACTTGTACTTGTACTTACAAATTTCAAGTACAGTGTACTCCGTACTTAAAAATAAATAAGTACCAGTGTTTACCTAAGTACTCTGTTCCAAGTACATTTACTAGGTATTTGAATACACCTCAGTACGTTTGTAAGTACTTTGCAAGTACTTTTCAAGTACTTACCTTTAACAAGTATATACTCAATTTGTAATTTTTGAACTAACTTTTGCTAAAAAATTACGGTTCCTAACGATGTTGTGGTTTTGCAAGATTTCAATAAAACTAATTTTTTAGTTAATTCCTCGAAATGCTGGTCAGACAGCGCGCTGCGTTTTGGAGTGTTAATTAGGCCAGCAAAGGAAACCAACCTTTCCACAGAGCCCGATGACGTCGAAGGAGTATTAAATTTGATTGAAAGGTTTTTAAATATTGGGTATTTGTCAAATATTTTCATTCCGCTTCCTAAATAATTATCAGTTATGTATAGTAAATATCCTCTTCCAATAAAAGCAGAATGAGAGTATTGACGAGGAACATACGAGTAGGTATGAAGGATTTGTATGTACTTGAAAAGTACTTGAAAATGTACTGGGGTGTATTCAAGTACCTAGTAAATGTACTTGGAATAGAGTACTTTGACAAATACTGGTACTTATTTATTTTGAAGTAGGGAGTACATTGTACTTGAAATTTTTAAGTACAAGTACAATTACAGGCTACTTAGTACTTTCACCG
The DNA here is from genome assembly GCA_949129095.1 of Volucella bombylans. Classification (NCBI taxonomy): domain Eukaryota; kingdom Metazoa; phylum Arthropoda; class Insecta; order Diptera; family Syrphidae; genus Volucella; species Volucella bombylans. Next base: position 26,298,885 of record OX422142.1, on the reverse strand, counting down.
TACTGCAGTACAAATGTATTTCATTACTTTACAGGTCTGCAGTAGAGCATAGCTTACAGCGAAATTGCTTTTTTGATTTCAGAAGAAATTCAATATCAGCTGGTTTGATATTTACGCAAATGCAGTGAAAAAACTCGTTACAGCCCACACATTTGATCTTGGGCTGATTTCGATCAACTTTTTGCTTGCACACACAAGGCATATTAATAACAATACTGAGAAAATCACTACTAAAAAGAACAAGTAATTCGCACAGTCTATGAGTACGTGTTGACCCCACGACACTTCAACTTCTCTGGTAGGTTTCATTTGAAACAAAAAAAAACCTGTTAAAGTAGTTGATAAAACTAGTCTCTATCATAGCCGTTTTCAAAAATTTTCATTTTTAACAAAATGGCAGATTTTTGAACGTACGAGGCTATTTTTGACTAAAAAACGAGCCACATTTTTATTTATAACAAATCTAAAAATTAAGATATCAAAAAATCCTACTTAGGAGACTAGATATTGGTATTAAGAATATCCGTGCGAAATGCCATGCAAATCGGTCGAGTGGTTCAAGAGATACTCGTATTTCTGGTACCGACTCGGAAAACACTATTTCAAGAAAAACGCAAACGAAATGCACTGCAGTGAGTCTTGCTTGCGTGGCTTCGAAAGCGAAACTGAAAATGTGCTCGAGTAGTGCCTTCTGGAATATTCTGAATTCGAATATTCTTATACAAGGTTTAAATCTATTGCTAAGCAGGTCTAAATATTTGCGAGGGCACTGACTCGTCATTAGGAAAGGTAGGAAGGCAGAGCAGGCACGCAGCTGCTCATGTCCCTAATGAATGCTCCGCCCGATCCGACGTCTAACGGTCATAATTTCTTAATTTTTGAAAAATTCTTGCAGCATTTGAATTGCAAAAGAATATAGAATTTTTTCATGCAAAATAAAATCGATTTTTTTGAACGGAGAAACATATGTAACCCCTTAAATCAGAGCGTATCTTGTTAATTTGCTTGTTCCAGATGAAATGGCTATCAATGATGACTCCTAGGTATTTATAGCTTTCTACAACGTCAATTAAGTGTTTGCTTGATTTAGGGCAGGCATCATTTTGAAAAAATGCTCGCTAATGCGTAGCTTTATGATGTGGACTTCGGATTTTTGTTTTCACCGCGTTGATTACTAAGCCATTATCGTGACATCATTTGGCTGCATTAATAAACTCTACCTGCATTAGTCTTGTTGCCGTCTCCAGAGACCTGTGGTGCACAACTATGTCGGTGTCATCTACGTAAGCAAATGGAATGTTATTTTTAAAAGTGCGAAGAAGTTCATTTGTGTACAAAATGAAAAGAATTGAACCTAGTTTCGACCCTTGAGGAACTCCATATTGTACATGCTTCTTTTCACTATAAACGTCCTTGATTTTTACACAAAAGTCCCTGGTGAGTAGGTAATCCCGTAGCCAGTCCGCCATCAATCCTCGTATACCAATCCGTTCGAGCGCTTCCAGTAACTTTGTATGGTTTAGTGTATCAAATGCTTTACTAAAATCCATAAACATGACCAAAATATGATGACTTTTATTTAAGGATTCATTGACGCAATTCGCAAACTCTCCAAGCAATTGTGCAGTGCTTTTTTGTTTCTGGAAACCGTACTGACTTTGGTGGATCAGGGAGTGGTTCTCAATAAAGCTAATTAGTCTACTTTTAATTACATCTTCTAGACACTTTTCCGTTACTGGCAGTATTGTTATCGGTCTATAATTCCCGATTTGACTTTTAACACCTCCTTTGTAAATAGGTCTAACCACAGCAGTTTTCAGTTTTTTCGGAATTTTGGCCTGCGTCACAAGAGGGGAGCAAAAATATCTGCATGTTTTTTAATACCTATCGGCCGTATTCCATCGATTCCGGGGGATTTATTTTCGCCGAGGAAATTAATTATGCTGCGCACCTCTACGATGTTGGTTTCCCTAGCAAAAATTGAGTTGGCTACGAAGGTATTCCCATGATACGATGTGATTGCGTTACACTGATGCATTATTTGGAGAGTTTGTTCCGAGAAAAGCTTAGCACATTCTTTAGAAAGGCTGGTCATACTTTTTTCCGATGAGAAGTTCTTAACAAGCACTGACAAGAGTCAGCTTTAATTGCGCTAAACTTGTTTCTATAAAAAATTGATTTCTGTGCTTTAATTTCTCTGTTGATCTTGTTTCGGAAATCTTTATATTCAGTTTCGTACGTTCCGTTAAGCCTATTATTCTTCCACCTCCTGTAAAGCTCGTTTCTTCTTTTACATTTTGCAGTTAGATTTGGGGACATCCAGGGATTTTTTATGTATTTACTCTTTAGTGTTCTAGTATTCGTTGATTTTTTATATACAACTTTTAACTTACAAGCTAAATTTTCATACAGGTTAACTGCTTCGCATTCATTTAATACCTCATCCCAATCTACTGCACAGATGAGTTCATTTAATTTTGTTTTACAGATGTGGGACGTACTCATTGATTTTTCTCTGTCATCTGTCAGTCCATTTGTGGAATATAGTACATGATTGGGTAATGATCGGTTATATCGCTTTCAAGTACAAAGGAATTTATTTGGTTGTCTGCTCTGCTAACTAAAATGTAATCTATCACTGACTTAGTCCCTCTTTGGAGATCTATCCTTGTATATTCTTTGATAACATTCATCAGTCTCAACGACGCTGACATCTCCAAATAATCCTTGACATAGTTTGAGTTCAAGTCACGGATATTGATATTCATATCACCCATCACAATAATTTCATTATAAATCCAGGTGGTCTATATATTCCAAATACGTATTTATTTTCTTGGGTTAAATGGATTTTTATGTTTTCATATGAAATACTTTCGGCAGGTCTGCGTTCGTACTAAATATCGTTTCGTATAAACATTAAAATCGCTCCACCTCTCTTTTTGTTTCTATTTAAGAACTCTGGCTCAAAGCCATCTAGTTTATAGTATCCATTTTCCTCATCTTCTATATTTGTTTCTACAAGAACAATTATCTTCAAAGCAATTATAAATTGATTAATACTAAGCCAAAAATGATCTCAGTGTACCACAGCAAGGATATAAAAATTTACACGAAATCTTGTTTCTGAACTAGAACTTGAGGGCCAAAAGATACATTACTGTATTGAAACTTAAACTTTGACAAAAGTAAAAAATGCACCTTTAAGCAGCTTAATATTCCAAACTAATGTATACAAACTGCATCAAAGTTTCTTTAGCATACAATTTAGTTATAGAGCCATTAGTGCGGTGGCAAGTTGGTAGATGCATTCACCAACTGAAAAAGTCTAATCACTTAAAATGAATTTCAATCCTACGAGTACATTATCTTCAAACAAGAAAAGTTTACACTGCAGATACTTCGTTTCTTTTTCACGATCTGGCTTTGAATCGCTGTATACATTTGCCTTAAATCATAACGATCAATTTCGAGGGAGAAGGCTGCTAGACATTCAGCTATATCCCTATCATCTCCTTTTTACGACATTTGAATCGGAGGTCTGTCTTTTTATGTTGAATATATGTACCATCATGTGTGTGCAGTCAGGCAGTGATCTACATCCAGTCACCAATGTCCTACCACAAACAAATGTTCAAGTGCTCTTTAAAGCCAGCCATAGATGACCTCATTGGGACGACTGCAGGATATTTGATATGCGACCCATACCTACTCCATTCCAATCTATGAGTAGAGCTGATTAAAATCGAAGGAAAAGTTCGCTATGCCAGGAGAAGACACACAATTGATATTTCCGAGATTTAAATACCGACCATGCGAAATTCGTTAGAAAACCTCTGTGATTCCAGAAATAACCAGGACACTGCTCTCCCACGCTCTCTCAGTGGTATCACAATGGATGTTGAACTAGTCTAAGTGCACCTCAAATGAGAACCGCTCATTATCCCTTTTTGTAACTTCTACTAACCAACCGAACATCCTCATATCTTTGACATTTTTCCTATTGAACTTTATTTGAAACCAAATATTCGGTGCTTAACCCGAATTGTTGCCCTATGGCAACACAGTTTGCGTATACCTTTACATCGACATAAAAAGTTATAACGCATTTATAAACGGTAAATTTCCAGCTTTGTGTTTTTAATACTTACCAGTTAAAATGTGATTAAGAAAAATGTTTCAATTGTGCGTGCGGTGTAGAAACTGAAAGAGCTCAAAATTTGCCAAAAAAATTAATTACGAAAAAATTTGATATGGCGTACATTTTTTTTCTCCGTGGGTAGGTAAAAACCTTCATAGGCACCATAAGCACGAACACCTACTGCCTACCACAGTGGCATAGCAGCGCCCACCATAAGCACGCACTCATGGTAGTGTGAGATTCTTACTCACTAAAAAACCTCCCATTTTCTATAAGACTACGACTAAGTTTCCTTAACAAGTAAAGGGTTTTCCAATAGTGATTTGACAACTTTGAATTTAATTTGTGAACGCATTCTTTCACTAATAATCAAACTGTCACTGTCAATTTATTCAGTAAACTCAACATTTTCGGAGTCGGTGACTTCAACTTTAAGAGCGTTAACTCCATTTTTCGGTCGTAATTCTCGCCCTAGTAGACAGGCAATAACAAGTTTAGTGCAAAAATTTGAGTATACGTATTCGTCGTGTGATGTTGCCGTGTGAGTGAGACAAAGGGTTGGTCGAAGTGTCGAAAATATCGCTGCCGTTCAGGAGTCCGTAGCAAATGATCCAAATCAGTCAATTTCAAGAATTGGGCATCGCTCAGACCACATTATGGCGTATTTTGCATAAGGATCTTGGTTTACACCCATACAAGATCAAGCTGATTCAAGAATTGAAGCCGATGGAGCATTTGAAGCGACGTACGTTCTCCGATTGGGTTCTGGAGACGATGCGCCAAGATGATGAATTTCATCGCAAAATCATCTTCACGGCGAAGCTCATTTTTGTCCCAATGGGTTCGTTAATAAGCAAAATACGCGTTATTGGTCGAGTGAAAATCCACATGTGCTTCGTGAGTCACCACTTCATCCACAAAAAAATAACTGTTTGGTGCGGTTTGCATGCCGGCGGCGTTATTGGGCCATATTTTTTCGTCGACGATAACGATCGTCACGTTACTGTGAATGGTCAGCGTTATCGCGCCATGATCACCGATTATTTTTGGCCCACAATGGAAGATATGGACTTGGACGACATGCGGTTTCAACAGAATGGTGCCACAAGCTACACAGCACACGCTACAATCGATTTATTGAAGAGTAAGTATGGTGAGCGTGTTATCTCAAGATACGGGCCAGACGATTGGCCGCCTCGTTCGTGCGATTTAACGCCGCTTGACTATTTTCTGTGGGGCTACGTTAAGTCATTGGTTTATGTCAATACGCCGACTACGTTGGAACAGCTCAGAGTCAACATTGCACGCGAAATAGTGGCCGTTTCGGCCGAAATGTGTGGCCGAGTCGTTGAAAATTGGGTCCAACGAATCGACCGCTGCAAACGTGCCTGCAGTGGCCATATAACGAAGTCGAGTTCCATTCATAAATGTTTTGATTGTACTTCAAGCCGATAATAAAGTTTTTGAAATATCTCAAATGGTTTGCGTTTTATTTAAAAAAAATGTTGTTAAGTCCTTATTGGAAAACCCTATATGATATTGTACTTCGTCCAACGTTTTTCCAATTTTTTAATTCCTTTCAATTATTATTAAAAGATTCGTTGAGCTATTTGTGTGGCTGTGTATTATTTTGATGGAAGAGCACACTTTTCTTAGTCAAATTCTCTTATTTATAGTTCAAGTCGTCGATGGACCTGTCCAATAAGTTGGCATAATATTCACAGTTGATTGCTTTTCCCTTGGGAAGATAATCGATGTGAGTTACAAAAACTGTCTCCATACTCTTGTTGGCCGACAGACTCACTTTGGCCTTCTACGGCACCAATCCGCGCCGAAAAACCCACTGTTTGCCATCCAATGTGTTGTAGTTGATTTATGTTTCGTTATTTTTTTATGTAAAGGTGCAAAAACTTTTTCTTATTACGGTAAAATAACGTCAAACCTTCCTTTGAAGTTGAGCATAAGAAATTGATTTCTTTCCATTTTCGCCAAATTCAAGCAGTTATATGCTTTCAATGGCAATCAATCCCAAATGAAATGACTCGCCTTCCTTCACTGTGGTCACTGTTGACGGAAGCAGTATTGCTTTTCAAGATGCAACACGTAAAATTCCAAAAGTCTCGAACTTACTATAATAGTGATAAGTGAGCTTATCTACTCACATTTAGTGAGGAAGGCAATGAAACAAAATCTTCAATTCAGCTAAAGGCTTTGGAAGTGATAACTTTAGGATTTGTATCCATGTTTGTATGTACAACATACTCGTAATATGTATTCAATTTCGTTTTGCTTAATTTTGCCATTAAGGGTTACCCCTTCTGACATCTGACAAAAGCGATGCTTCAGGATGACCTCAGTCCAGCACTTAACACATAATCTCTCCCACTTACCGTTAAATGCATTACATTTTCGTTCCTTTAGTACCTGCACTGTCCAATCCTCTTTCTCCATTATTCAACTGTCAACAGTGCTTAATGTTTACAACGGAGCAATCCTTTTCCATTAATAATTTGTCGCAAGCTTAAAACGTTTGTAACCAAGAAAACTCTTTGTGTGAGCTTATGGTAGCAGAGTAGTTACATAGTTACGTGACTCTATGCTCTTTTTTACAAATAGTTAGCAAAACAATTTATGTACGGTAATAATATTATACAGGGATAATTGTTGCTGAATGAAAATTGTTGCACAACTTGGGCGCACATTGAATTAAAAGCACTAACAACGAATTCTTGGCTGGCTTTGGCTACGTGATTTGCATGTCATTGAGGTACTTCCATGAAAGGATACTGTGAATGCAAAGTTTTTTCTTTTTTCCTTGTTAAAAAATATATATACATATACTGATATATAGAAAAAAAACAAAGTCGGCCAAAACAAGTTCGTCCTTTCAAGCTTCAATACAGGTGATTTTAATGTGAGTTTTCACTTAAGTGTCTCTGGGTGGTCCTTTTGAGCTTAAATTACTTTGTAATAATGTAGGAATCTTGTATTGTAGACAGACATAGAATTCACCCATCATTCTGTTGCTTTGTTAATTTTAAGACTAGTAATGAATAAATTGTTTCCAACAATTTTAGCAAAGGTATTAGACATACGGGACCCAGTACAATAATGTGGGAGTAGACCTCATTAGACAGTATTATTAGGAAAATGTTGACTTAAATAATAATTCTTGTAGCTACTTAATTAGTACCCGTCTGTATCTAATTGTATGCGACCACATTTTCAGTAATACGAGTAATAATCTGTTTTCTTTAAATATCCCTTCAATACTATATTACGCACCAACATTCCTGTTGAGGATGCATGATAACATTTCTAACTTTCACACCATATTCATCCATGTGACACACACGGAAGTCCTTCAGATATATATTTTTCAATATGCCTTGAAATCCTAACCACATTGGTGGGCACTTAAGGCAAAAGTTGTCTTTCATATCTACACTTCAGTAGGGAAAAAAATATCTGGTATTCACCAACTTTGACTTTGTTTGGTTTTTTTTTTTCAATTTTTTCATTTGAAGAAAAGTTATTCTCTTCCACCTGGAACTTTTCATCAATCTGTCAATATGAGAACTTGAATAAAAAGACGAAGTGACACTGAAAAAGGGACAAGATGAACCACTTGTCCTTAAAAAATATTCTTCAAAGGAAAAGCTAAAAAAGAAAAATGCCCTGAACAGTGAACACACTTGCAAAGGGAAATAAAAACCGATTGCTTTAACCGGACTGACGACGGGTTTTAGAAAATAATACATTGACATATTGGCCTCGTCTGTATAATGAAATCGAAACTGAACAATGAACGTGAAGATTGGAGTCAGTGGTTTCTTAAACGATTTTTTTTTTTGCTTACTGGGCAAGTACAATAAATTGATCGGTTTGCCTTTGATAACGATAAAATGGCTTTTGAGTTTCCCCTCATTTGCCGCAATCTATCAGCAACTGACAAATAGGTCGGTGTATTTGGAGATAAATTGGTACTTATTGAAGGAAACTCATCAATAAAATCGATTATTGAGGATTCAATTGGGTACAGCTTTATGGTCCGTCAGATAACAGAATTTCAAAACGTTAAGCTGAAATGATACTTTTCTCGTCTACTGTATGTAGTCGCGGAGATAAAGATTGAATCGGAGAGAAGTAAAAAAAAAACTAGCAATTTACAACAGATAAAAAGCATTTTATTGACTCACATTGTTTAGATCAACTTCAAAATTTATATTGGTTACTTAATCACAGCAGTGAGTATTATTTGATATTATTATTTGATATCACGTCAGAAATAAAAAAAGAAAATAAAAGAACGCGACGCTCTTTACTATAGATGGCGTCGATACAGATGTCACGATATGCACAATGATTTTAAGGAAATGGGTAATTCAGTAACCTCGTTAATACGTAAGAGTAAAAGACAGTACTATGAAACTAAATTTCATACTAACCAGTTTTGCATACTGGAAAACACTGCCGTTACTGTATTTACCATACGGTACGGGCAGTGGCTGAGTGTATGTAACAACTGATGGATAGCGGGGTTGTGAGTGAAAATTCTGTTGGTGCACTGTTTCATATTGTTGTAAGGGCATAACACCTACAACAATTTGATTCGGTAAACCAACGTCAGAATTTCCACTTCGCAGCCTTGCTTAGTATCGTCGGTGTTTGTGTTTTCTGGGTTTGTCTGTGATTATGACTAGGGAATTCAGGGTAGACGTAGCCAATATACGCGGGCTAAAAAATAATCACTTTTCTGCGTACGTCCACGTCTGTAAGTACAGACCAGCTGTTTTGGCACTTAGTGAAACACAGGTAGATCCACGCCCACACCTCTCAGATCATTCTGATCTGAAGCTACCTGGCTACGAACTAGTGCCATTATTCTTCTCTCACCGCTGTCTCGCCATTTATTTACCAAACTCCACCATAATGTGATCCATGTTCCAATCCGGAATTCAACTTCATGTGGTTAAAATTCCATCTCCGTAAGCAAATTATACACTACTGCTTTATTTATAGAAGCCCCAAACTGGATAGCAATTCAACCTTTAATGAGTTTGATGCACTGTCTGACTCCATTCAAAGAATTGTATCCCTGTATCCTCATACTGAAATCGTTATTACGGGCGACTTCAATATACACAATTCTGGGTGGCTTCGACATTCTGGACAGACAACACCCGAAGGACGGTGTGTTGAGATCTTCGCTGCGGAAAACAACCTAACGCAGCTTGTAAATGAGCCCACGCGAATACCAGACGTTGATAGTCATACCGCCAACACCCTGGACTTGTTTTTAACTTCTCACCCTGATAAGTACACCATTGATGTGCTCTCCCCTCTATGCTCGTCGGACCATTGTGTCATATCAGCTAATTTCTCGTACACCGACCACACAGTTAGAGGAAAAATTCCTAAAAGAACCGTATGGCAATACGAGAAAGCCAACTAGAGCGGTCTTAACAGCTTCTTTAGGAATTTTAACTGGTCGTTATGCTTCCTCGATAACGACGTGGATGCCGCTGCTGATATGATTACAAACACCATTCTCTTTGGAATGAGATCCATTATTCCTCATCGGATGAAGAGTATGAAACCAAAAGAAAAGGCATGGTACGACTCGAGCTGTAAAGAGGCCGTCAGGGTTAGAGAAATGTTTTTTCGGTCCTACAAGACCAACCCGACAGAGCAAAACCGGAAAATGTTCAAACGAGCCAGAAATGACTGCAACGCCTTTCTTAAGCGTGTGAAATTCCAATACGAGCAAAAACTGAGGCAAAAAGTACTGCAATGTCCCAAAGGCAGTAACAACATCATCCCAACGCTCATTTACAATGACATTCCAGCTGGATAAAGCCAATCTGCTTGCCGCACACTTTGCGGCCATCTCAACACTCCCAGTCTGTGCTTTGTCTCCGCCCACACTTGAGTGCGTCGAATCTTCAATGGGACAAATCTACTTTCGCACTCGTGTAGTAGCAAGAGTACTTAAAGATCTCAACATACATAAATCCGCTGGTCCAGATGGTATATCTCCCCTTCTTCTGAAGAGGTGTTCTTCCTCGCTGGCAAAACCACTGCGTAAGCTTTTTCATCAATCCTACTCTTTAGGACTCTTCCCGAGCCGATGGAAAACAGTATTTGTCCAGCTCGTCGCTAAAAAAGGCGAATCATCTTCTCTCTCCTCCTACAGACCCATTGCACTACGTCCCTTCTTTCCAAGGTCATGGAAACACTGATAAATCGTCAGCTCATGAAATATCTCGAAACACGAAAACTTCTCAATGACCGGCAGTACGGTTTTCGTAGCAACAGGTCCACTGGTGATTTGATGGCATGTCTCACCGAAAAGTGGAACCAAAGCGTACATCAATCTGGCGAAAGCAAGATAGTTGCACTTGATATTTCTAAGGCATTTGACAGAATTTGACATCAAGCTCTTTTGTCGAAAATGCGTGCATTTGGGATCGATGACTCTCTTCTTCAATGGATTAGAAATTACCTTTCGGAACGTTCAATTCAAGTTGTTTTGGATGGTTTCAAGTCTGATATTCACAAAATAAATGCTGGTGTGCCCCAGGGCTCTGTTCTGTCTCCGACACTCTTTTTAATTTTCATTAATGATCTCTTGTCTGCTACTTCTATCTTTGCTGATGACAGTACTCTCTGCTTTTCATATTCGTTTCCGGACTCACGCCCTGCTCTTCGGCTGTAGAACGAGAACGGCAGCGTATGCTAAGCTCATTAAATTCCGATATCAACAGCATAACCAATTGGGGAACTATCAACAGAGTGGAATTTAATGCTTCCAAAACACAATGCTGTCTGCTGTCTTTAAAGCGAAATTTAAACACCCAGCCATTATCTATGAATGGCACTTGCATCGTCGAAACCAAAAAACTTTCCATTCTCGGTAGGTGTGTCAATGACAACTTACGTTGGAATGACCACATATTTGATGTCGCCAAAAATGCTGCGAATTGTCTAGGTTTCCTCAAGCGATGTAAGAAAAATTTTACCCCTCTGATCTGGCCTCAATATATAAGGCATTCATCCGCCCAAAATTGGAGTAAAACTCCCACATCTGGTCAGGTGCTCCTAAAACATCTCTGCACCTGCTAGATAGGATTCAAAACCGTGCGATAAAACTTATTGACGATACTAATATCAGTCAATCAATGGACACCCTCGAACACCGACGAAATGTCTCGTGTCTCACTTTGTTTTATCGCTACTTCCACCACCAGTGCTCCACTGAAATCGCCAGTAGCATTCCACCCATTCAAGCTTTCAACCGTAACACCCGTCTCGCTATGAATGCTCATCAGTATACCCTCAAGCCCATTTTCGGACGTACTCTAAAATATCGTGATTCGTTCCTAAGCCGTACAACTCGCTTATGGAATGCCCTGCCGATCTCTGTATTTCCTGGTCGTTATAACTTGCAAACATTTAAAAACAATGTACATCGGTACCTCTCTTTTCTTCCTCCCTAAATTTCCTTTGCCCGCGCTGTGTACAATCACCTTAAGGGTACTCAAACCCCTTGAGCGCGCGCTCATTATAAAAAAAAATACAAAAAAAAAAAAAACAATCCGTGATGTCGGTATTAGTTCTAGCAATGAGTCTGATGTCAATGACCTGAAAAGAAAATTTGTTGCATCCTGTCCCCAAGCAAACCCGATTGACTTTTCCGTCTTTGAACGCAATAATACGAGTCCAGCGCGGACATTTTCATTACAATGTGTTGATGAAAATTATGTTGTGAATGCTATTTTCTCCATCCGGTCAAAAGCAGTGGGGCTGGATTGTGTGCACCCCACGAAAATTAAAATGCTTTTACCTGCTCTAAGCAAGCCCATCACACATATTTATAACACCATCATTACTACCAGTGTATTTCCCAAAGATTGAAAAAATGGAAAAATAGTACCAATTCCGAAACCAAATAAACCTGAATTTAGACCAATCACAATTCTTCCATTTCTAAGCAAAGCCTACGAAAAAATTGTAAGCAACCAAATGAAAGAGTATGTTAGCATAACTGCCTCACAGCCTTACTTAAGGTTAGTGATGATATACGTTCTGGTTTTGACAGGGGCTTGATGTCGGTAGCTGTTTTTCTTGATTTTTCAAAAGCATTTGACTCAGTAAACCACGAAATTTTGATATTTAAACTCAGGAATCAATTTGCTTTTGAGAACTCCATCTGTCAGCTCATTACATCTTACCTTCATAACCGAAGGCAAACAGTTTTCTATGAAGGTGAAGTCTCAACGAGTCTAAATGTCGTATCAGGTATGCCTCAGGGTTCCGTTCTTGGTCCGCTCTTATTCATACTATTTATAAATGACATATCGAAGTGTATCAAAAGGTGTGAGCATCATATTTATGTAGATGATGTACAAATTTTAAAAAGTTTCAAGAAATCTGAAGAATTAACTGCAATGTATGAGTTGAACGGAGATATCAATGTCGTCTATACCTGGTCCAAACAAAATGACCTAAACCTAAATCCGTTAAAAAACAAATCTATGTCCTTCAATAGAACGTCTGTAGATATTACTTCGTCACTTCAAATTCAAATTCAAAAATCTGGGTATTTACTTTAATGAGTGTCTAAATTGGAATACTCATGTAAACCACATTGTTTCCAAAATATATGATATTCTCCGTAGATTAAATTCCACCAAGCAATATCTACCTATCAAAGTTAAATTGAAGCTTATTCAGGCATATTTTTTACCTATTATCTTTTATGGATGTGAAATCTTCTCGAACCTGGACTCTGTATCTACCAGTAAGCTAAAAGTCGCCTTTAACAACTGTGCCAGGTATATCTTTAATATCGGTCGCTGTGATCACATCGCTTCTTATGTAAAACGAATCATTGGCTGCTCCTTAACCACGTTGTTAAAAACACGTACGTGTTTAAGATTATAAGAAGCAAAACACCACATTACCTATTTTCGAAACTAAGCTTTGTGCAATCCAAAAGGACATTAAACTTAATACCGCCAAGGCACAGATATTTAATTAGTAGTCGCCAGTTTTATATTCATGCAATTCATCTATGGAATCAACTTCCTCCAAGTTTAAAAAGGCTGAACACAGAGAATCGTTTTAGAAAGGAATTATTTAAACTCATTTAACCTGACATTGACTTACTCACTTTTCTACTTTCTTTCTTCTTTCATATCTTTCTCTATTTCTATTTCTATTTTTATTTATTTTTATAATATTTTAAACTATAATTTATATGCATTGTTATTTATAATTATAATTGTTCTATTAATTGTTTTTATTGCTTTGAAACCTGTGCAAATCAAAAGTCGATTATAACTTAATATTGTACAGAGACACATCATTATTAAATAAATAAATAAGGCAGACTACCAAGATAGTCCACAAAATTATTTGCATAACATTCTTCAAGAATATTGTATCAAAGCCAATCAAACCCAAAACTAGATTTCGAAAAACATACAACATTTTTTCCATAATTCGCTCGTTCAATAGCGGTTTTGAGAATATGCAAATGCAGAAAATTGAGTGGCCAAACCGGTTTGCCCGGTTCAATTGTAAGATCTTAATTCTAGCCAGTCATTTCAATATCGGTTTTCGTCTTTAAACATTTCGTCATTTATTTAAAAGTATGTATATTAAAGGTTATGTCTTACTTACCTTATATAGCCTTAAAGTATGAACCTGATCAACAGTCAACAAAACGCCTTTTTATTCATAAGCTATCTGAGGGCACAATATAGTTGTTTTGTAGTAGCGTGTGCCGCCCAAGATCTTTGTCTACTCTGGAGTGGATTCAGAGGCTGCCGCTAATCCGCTTTATATACTCCAGTATCAATTGTCGCTGTACAATTTGTCGTTCTATGATGTAAAATCTTCGAAAGAAAGGAAAAAATGAATAAAATGTTTACATTTTATGGTTTTAAAACATTTCTTTATTAAGTTTTTCTACATTAATAATGAATATGCCCGCTATTATATTTTATGTTTAAGTCCGGTGAATAGGGCAGCCATGTCAAAAGTTCCACGTTTTCTGATTGAATCCAACTTCTAACAACCCTGGAAGTGTTGGAATATCCAAGGCAGGGGTCCGAAAATGTTTTTCACTTTTGGAATGAGCAAACATTTGTAGTTGTTTCCGTTCATTGTTGTGGACAAAAACTCCAACTCGATTGTGCCATAGTAGGTCATAGCTCCCCACACCATTACACCTGATGTACGGCTGTGATGTCTTGCCACAATAAGCTCCTCCTTTTTTAGATCATGGAAATAAAAGTTGTAACCATCGGGGCCGTCAAGGTTAAACTGGTTTTCATCCGAAAAGACAACGCGTTTCCATTCACTGCTCCAAGCGGCGTGTTCTCCAGCAAAATTCATTCGATGCTCCTTGTGTACTAGCCTCAAAACATTTTTATTTTTAAGTTTTCTTCTCTGTATAGTTCCAATTTTTCATATTTACCTTAGGATCGTTACTATGCTGGCTGATACTTTGCTGTTGGTCCTTATTTTAGTCGCTGGTAGAATAGAATTTGAGGCAAGACGTAGAGTTAACCACTTTTCTCGCAATGTTGTTGCTTCTGCCGTGCGTCCTTTTTTATTTTTCCCACAGTGTTGTGGATCCGCAAGATAACTGTTCAGTCGTACTTCTATTAAGCCTTCTTGAAATTTCTCGGTCTGAGAGTCCTAGCTCATTGAAAGCATCTATTTTTCCTGTTTCTGTCGCTGTCAAAGTCTTTCCGGAACCCGTTTTTTTAGCTAAATAAAAACAGTTCTTTTCAACGCTTTTTTAAATATTCTTAACAAAACTTTGAAAAAAATCGCTGATGTGAACTTCTGCAACGAAATATTCGCAATGGCCTCATCCTAGTGGCCTCATCCTAGGTATAAATCGAGTGCAAAATGTATGGCCTCGTCCTAGTGATCGCCAGTGTACATACGAGTATAATATCCATTAGCTTTTTTTTATCCTGTCACCTCTAGTTTACTATTTACCAGCCCATATAGAGATCGCCTTGCGCGCCCTTTTCCAATGAAACCATTGAAATTGAAAATAAAAATGACACCATGGATTCGAATTAAACCAACTGAATTAAAACAGCTAACTACTCGTATGTTTGAAGCTGCAGTATGCATTTACTTCACACTTCTTGGGTCTGTTATCCGTTATCCCCTTGCATATCTGCATATCAGCGCTGATGCCTTGCAGTTTCAAGCTTCTGTAAGCGCACTGTTATGGAGACGTTATGTGTTTATTTCCTACGCTTTCCTCGACTTTACTGAATCGCCACTAAGTTTTGTTACATTTGTGGAGAATACATTTTCAAAAATCAGCGAAAATTAATAAAAAAACACTGTGATCCGCTTGTATTTAGCTTACTTCAATACTGAAATTTGCAATCAAGGTAAAGCGTGGCGCCTCATAGTGTATGTAAAATGTGCACTCAACATTTGCGACAAGGTGCGCGTAAATCTTTGAAATTTGGAGTACCGATGATTTGGCGAGAACCAAAAAATCATCATAACGACTGTTACATCTGTATGACAAGTATAGTGGGCATCAACAAAAACAATCGCCACAAATGAAAATTCCCTAATATTTCTTCAGCAATAAGACCAATTTCTCATTCAGAAGATGTTCCAATACCGGTTTTTCATCAGCTACCACAATGTCAGGAGGATGAAATTGAAGGATCTAGTGCTTTTCAAGTAAGCTGTGACTTTGAATGCTCTGTAGAAACATCGAAACCTAAAACATTTTTATGATCTCATCAAAGACTTACATAGATCTTTCAAAGGAACGTGCTAAGCTGCTAGCATCAGGGTTAAAAGAAAAAAAATTGCCTAGCCTCTGATGTGGGAATTACTTTCTATCGCACGAGAGAACAGAACTTATTGCAATTTTTTGCTTCTGGTGAAAATTTTGTATATTGCAATAATGTGAGAGGCTTACTGACTTCCATAGGCTTGGAGACCTATCAGGCAATTCACTGGCGTCTCTTTATTGACTGCAGTAAAAGAAGTATCAAGGCTGTCCTTTTACATAATAACAATAAACATGCTCCTAATCCAATTGCTCACTCTACTTTTGTGAAAGAAGGATATGAAGTAATTTCAGTTTTTTCACAGAAAATAAAATATGCCGAACATAAATGGGTGATCTGTGTCGATTTGAAGATAGTTAATTTTTTGTTAGGTCAACAAAGTGGCTATATAAAATATAAAGTATATTTCTCAGAAATTTCCTGAATTAAGTGATGAAAAGTTATAAGTTTATTAATTAAATGCTCTACTAATTTTGAGGCATCTATGACTGAATTAGAACGACTTGCGTGGAAATCTTTTGTAGCGCTTGTACAAAATTATCTCGGAAATTACAAAGCTATTGACTATGAAGAGTTAGTTAAGGAAATGCTGCTTAACTTTAAAAATGTTGGCTGTAATATGAGCATAAAATACCTCCATAGTCATATAGATCAGTTTCGGCATGACCTAGGAGATATTAGCGAAGAACAAGAAGAACGCTTCCATCAAGATATAAAAACAATGGAGAACAGGTATCAAGGAAGATGGAACGTTCCTATGATGGCAGACTATTGCAGGGGAATTATGCGCGATTGTCCAAGGACCATGACAACTTCACTCTAGAAAATCCCTTAAAAGACAATTTCTTCACCTATAATATTAAAATATTTTTATCTTTTAAATCTAATTTAAAATTTTTTAAAAATCAAATATTTATCCATCTCATAAATTAGAGCTGATACAAAAAAACAGTTAACATTTTTGAAATCACCTTAATCGTAATACATACTTAAAAACGGGTCTTAAATCGTAGGCACCAAAACGTGTGTAGGGCAGTGTTATTGATTAGATTTTCTTTTCCAAATTTCAAATTTGAATACCCTTACGCTTTCAGCGTAACTTTACTTCTTTATTAATGTCTTGTTTCCGCTAGGGCTTTTACTATAGGTTTACTATAGTCTATATTTTACTTGTGCTTCATTTACGTAAATTTTTGCCTTACTTCCGTAATTCCTAAGTTTTTCATTGAAAGTTGTATAGAACTTTTCTCACCTGGCAGTTTTCAGTCATATTTTATTATTGTATAGGATTTTGCTGCCACACATATATGCTGCTTTGTCATAGTTTATATCAACCACAGTTACGCGTGTAATTTCCTTAATTTTATCCGGTATAGTAGCATGAGCTCATTCTACCCTAATGCTAAGGGTACTGTTTTAGCTCTTCATTCTTGGGCCAGTTACCTTTTCGTGCATTTCCTTTACTGCTTCCTTGTTTTGGTCTATAAACACGAAAGGTGCGGATAAATTCCTGATTCGATCTGGAAATTATTTTTACTCCGAAGCTAAAACGTGTCATACAAAGTGTTTTATATCCATATTATGGATTCCGTTATGGTAACTGATCAGCTCTTGCCAGGCACTCTTAAGTAGAAGAGGGTTTTTTTCTAAATGGGTTTGATCCACCATGTGGGGGCACTGCGACCTAAAAGATCTTTTGTACCACAAAATCAGTATTAGGAAGCTAAGGGAGGCTCAACTCTTTTGATGAAATAGAGAATCCCTCTGGTGGAGGTTTTGAGAACTCGATGTTTCGTCGTCTTCCATGCAATGATGATATTCAGGGATTCTTTTGATTTTTTGTGAAAGGGTTTGATGGATCTTTTAGCCTGGCGAAGCCCTGGGATGTTTTCCCAATGGGGTATACAAATTTTGTTCTTGCAACTCTATTTCAACAGCTATTTAATTTTCGACAATACCTTTATGACCAGGCACTCACCAAAGTTTTACTTTGTTCCTGTGGGAGAGATCTTGTAGTGTATTGATGCAGTGCAAAACTGATTTACCGTCAATGAGATTAGAGCCTAATGCTTCATTGGCTGCTTGACTGTCAACTAATCATTCCCTGGGGACGCTCTTCATTTCCTTATCGAGGATGAGATATGCGCACACCTGAAGTGTATGTTTGGACCTTATATAAAACGGCTCACCCCAGTGTTCATCTTTGATCCATCCGTATACCACTTGATACCTTGTGGTAGTTCTTGGCTTGGGATACTACATTAAACTTTCTGCCGAAGTCTTTGGTAGGCGGTCCTTAAATGCGCAGATCATGTCAATCTCGGGGATTTCGGAGAGAAGATTCTGATCTGAGTAATAAATCTCTTCTGTTTATAGTAGTCTGACCGTACTACGAATCGCCATGTTTTTTATAAAGAGATGTAGTGGAACTATACCAACAAAGGCTTCTATAGCTGCTATGGGGCATGTATGCATTCCGCCAGTGATGCCGAGGGATGCAACTCTTTGTAGCCGCTACAGCTTTTGTATGGCATATTTCTCTTTTGTCTTATTCCACCTACTACTGATGACTAGGTGGTGATGGGTTGATGATAGGACCATATATATCCAATGGGTACCTTTTGCGGTTAATCCCCAAGTCTTACATATGACGGCAAGCCCATATGACTTTAGTGGCTTTGGTAATTGCGCTAACCGTTTACTATCTTTATAGCATCTTGTAGCAAACATGTTTAAAACTACGGACTATGACTAAGTCGTCGACATATCTTATTATTTGATAACCCAGATTATAAATTCTTGCTAGTAGGTAACCAGTGGTGACCAGTGACCACAAGAGCGGTGAGGGAACACGTCCTTGTGAACAACCTTTGACGGCTGAGACAAAGATCTTAGACTCACAGGAAAAGTCTTATATTAGTTAGTTAGTGGGACTGTCAATACCCTTTTTGGAAATATCCGGTATTATGAAAGGCACATTCAATATCTAGCAAGGCGTTATTACTGGATTTAGTGGAGCACCTTCCGTGGATCCTTCTTTCCTATATGCATATTTGTGAGGGTGCAGAAGTGAATTTCTGCTGAGAAGTTGCCTGATGTGTATATCGATAAGTCTTTCCATGGTTTTCAGAACTTATGGGTTGATACGATTTAGGTAGTTCACTAGGTTTATGTGGCTTGGCTTACGTGATGCATCACCAGTTGAAGTTATACCTAAATAATGCGGTTAAAGTGGGAAAAATCTTAACCAGACCTTTTTGAATCAGTTCTTGGAAGATTCCGTCTGATTCACGTGACTTATATGGTTTAAATGAGTTTATGACCCATTCAACTTTGTCTATGCTGAACATATTTCGTTAATATGTTAATTCTGTTAATTCTGTTGTTGTAGAATAGGCTTGTGGCTTCAAAAGGGTCGAGTTGGGGAATGAACTTTAAGTAGCATTTCTAAAGTTTCTTCTCGACTAGTTGTGAACATAATATCTTCTTTTTGTAGCAGACCTAAGCTAGTTGAAGAATCCTTTGAGATAACTTTTTAGAGACGCAAGATTTCTGGCAGTTTTTCCTTGGACTTTCTCATTTCAGTATTGAAGTTGGTTAAATGGGATTTTTAAAGGTCCTGGATCTATTAAAAAAATTGCTCACCATTTTACTAATTTTTTCAAGGATCCCACCATGGTACACACCTTTTAACCATGTTATGTTTCGACTTGCAACTGCATTTAAATTATAAGATAATGGCTTCTAGAGGAGGATTTCAAACGAATTTTTTGGTGCAAATCCGATATCACTAGTAACAATTTCATTAGGAAGGTCTAATTTATTTTAATGTGCTGCAGCCAAAAATAACTATCGCATAAATGTTCACATATTCGTATTAACTTTGGCAAATTCATAAAAAAAAGTCAAAACGAAAATGTGAAGCGAGATTGTTGTTCTCCGTTTCAATTCAAACCTCAAATGTTAAATATTTGTTTGGCTCTTTGAACTTGATATTTAAAAAAAGTTGAATAAACCTTTAAAGTGACCCAAATCCTGCGAGCCCTCAGAAGTGAAGTGTTTACTGTTTAATGGAGCCAGTCAAATCACATAGGATCTACTTGAATTCGGGGAACGTAAATTGTAGAAAGGCAATATGCAAAATAATCGCCAAAACGTGGTTTTCATTACTCATCTGATTCCTTATAATGAACGAGATCATCGAAATATGGAAGAACAATGGCTTTAACTCAGCAATCTACATTCTCATCAGTCTTTTAAGCAAAAAGATCACCACGATTTTGTGAGAGTAAGGCATTTGGATCGTTGCAGAGTGATAGCGGTCAATCCTCCGAAAATGTAGAGATCAGTTTATTTTAAGATTCTAAATTGAACCTGAAAGAGCAAAAAAGCGTTTGGCACAATCTGGGCCATCAAACCGGCTGTGGTACATTGTGAGAAACATCTTAACGTACGGTATGGAAGCCATACTAACTCTTAGCCAAAGCAGCTGTTAGATTACTAACGCTTATATAAAGATATAAAGTAATAGCTATTTTCTAAGCTGCAGTAATTATTGTTAAAATGACATTTTCAAGATTTCAAGAAGTCTATTGCTGTCTACGAAACCATATGTAGAGCAAGTGCACCCTTTGGCCGACATATTGTATGTGTACATCAAGAAGACATCACACTTTTTAGTTTAACTTAGAATCACTTCGACTTCCGCAAAACCTCCAGGGACGAGGAAGGGATTGAGTTTGTCTATCACATGCTGTGTGACCTCTCGGAAAGAAGAATGAAAACTCTGGGTGGGTACTTATTCACAGAGTTGGAATACTTAAGTAGATCTAAACCCTGCGGGATTCATATTACGAGTACTATCTATGGATTTAAATCTAAAAGCCATCTTATTGTCGTATGAGTATAATAGAACCCAATTCTGGTCTATATGATCAGAAATGGTTTTCCTAGCAACTAACAATTTCCATTTTACTGACTTATTTTTCCAATATTTAAATTAAGTAATATATAAAATAAACAAAAAAAAAAAATAGTTCCCATGGTATTTGCCTTCATCATGGTTATCATAAGATTTTTTGGTAAAAGGTTCAGATAATTTATATGACAAGACACTGCCCATTATGCTTCCGGGCAAGGAAAGAAATACATACATACATACTCGTATGTCATTTCCAAATCAGATCTTTTTGGTTCACCAGTAGAACAATTTTTTTGGGTAAAATTTAAATCATCTGATACAGTAACCTCAAAGTATGTATGTATTCGATGGAATCTTGCAAGAAATCAAAGGATGTCAAAAATCATCTCCAAAGTTAAATCAGATTATGAATGTCTCGAGCTGCATAACATGACAATCAAAGGCCATGCATTTTAAATAGCATCCCCTCACAGCATATGTCATAAACAACTCAACATTTTTCCGATTCCAGAAATCCGTATTCGCACTCCAGAAAAAAAAAATTCTTCCACACATCTCATGGTGCGTACGTACGAGTACATATGTACGTACCAGTGTCGAGTCCCCAAGTGATAGTCAACGGTAGACTGAATTATGTATCAGCATTCAGATGGAAGCTCTAACTCCATTTGCATTGCCTTAAGGCTGTCGAATGAATCGTGCTTTCTTCATACTCATTCTCATATGTACGAGTCTTTCCAGCTCTGGACGACTATATTTCAGTTCCTCTGGTACACCTAACCGCCGCCAGCAATGACTCAGTCAAGTTCTTGAATAATTCATCGTATTTAAATCATATTCAATTTTCGCAACTCAATCAAATGGAATTTCCACTCTGTGTCAACGAAAATTGATTTTCATGGAATGCGATTAGATTCACGTTGTGGCGAAATACGAGAGTGATGAGGGTGATGACTAAAATGGAATGTCCTTCGTCCTAGATGTACATTAACTTGCATGTCTCGAGTTAAAAACCAAGGACAGGCGAGAGTTCATATAAACAAGGCGAGTGCAAAATAGAAAATGGACCAACTTATCCCCTTAAGCGCGACTGATCTGCCGTCAACCATGTTAATAGTCAATGATGATGTCCTTGGCGGTGATGACGAGAAAGGTAAAGTTGATGATGATGGGTCAGAGTATTTTTTTTTTGTTTTCGTTTTCGGTAAAGCATCCTTACCATCAGAACTGTGACAACGTTGATGACTTTGTTTGCACTGCGATGATGGTGTTCTATGCTTAATTTTTGTATTTTTTTTTTTTTTTTGCTGCTCTGGGATTTATTTTGATCCCTGTCCGGGATTGTGAAATTCGCATGAATCCAGTCGAAAGTGGGGTTGTAAATTTGTTTAGACAGGATAGCCGTTTTAATGAAATTTTCGCCGATAATCTTGATGATTGCATATAAGCACTCCATTGTGCGTCGATGATTTGGCTTTAAATTACAAATCCCTTTAAGACTTTAGTGTTTACCTTTTGGAAATAACTAGCCCACCATTTGTGATGGGTTGCATTGGAAGCCTTATGCCGGTTACTGATACTCTGATACTGTGCAGTTTTCCAAATTTTTCGGTCTCATGCAACCATTAAAATTGTGAATGATATTAGAGAGAAGTTAGATTTTAATGAAGCGACGTTTTTGGTGCTCCTCGATTTTTCTAAGGCGTTCGACACCGTTGATCATGCACAACTGTGCCATAAATTGAAAACTTTTTTCCGCTTCTCTAGTTCATCTGTATCACTCATCTCCTCGTACCTGAAACTGAGAAAACAGGCTGTCGTAGTCGGACCTCAGACATCTGACTTTATTCTAAATAATAAAGGTGTCCCACAGGGTTCTATTCTTGGACCGCTTCTATTTTCCCTGTATATAAATGAGCTTCCTTCTATTGTTTCTTCTTCCATCCATATGTATGCAGATGACGTTCAACTCTACCGTAGTTGCCAACTAGGTATGATCGAAGACTGTTCGAGCGCAATTAATTCTGATTTAGAAAATATATCCAACTGGGCAAAAAACAATGGCCTTTTTCTCAATCCCTTAAAAACCAAATACATTGTTATAAGCAAAACATTACTGGATATTACTTACTTTCCCGATATTGTGCTTAATGGCCTTGAAATTGAATATGTTGAAACTGTTAAAAACTTAGGAATCGTGTTCAACAGAACACTGACATGGAAGACCCATATCAATGCAACAGTTGGTAAGGTATATGGCATACTGCGACAGCTCTGGATGTCCCATTACTATGTCCCCCTAAAAACGCGTTTTTTGCTAGCCAAAACCTTAATATTTCCTATACTTAGTTATGGCTGCGAAATATTTTCCAACTGTGATTCTGCGTGCCGGAGAAAGCTTAATGTTGCGTTTAACAATACTGCCCGCTATGTTTTTAACCTTAAACGTTTTGACAGAATATCCTTGTTTTCCAAATCTCTATACAACATGTCACTTGACCACCTTTTCCGCTATCGAACTCTTATACTGCTATCCAATGTCATTCAAACTCATCAGCCCTCTTATCTCTTCAACATACTGCGCCCTTGCACCTCAAACCGAACTCTCCAACTTATTCCCCCCAGATTTACTTGCCTATCTTCTGAGCGCCAGTTCCTCGTTCACGTCATCCGCCTGTGGAATTCTTTACCTAGGCATGTTAGAGAGCACGGCGGCACTAGACGTTTTCGTGTTAAACTTAAGTCCTTTTTTGTCAACAACTCAATTTAGCTTAAAGACCTGTTTATTTTCTATTCTTTTTTTCTCTCTTTTCTTTTCTTTTATATCTATTAAATTTAATTTAATGGAGATGTTCTTGGTTTTGGTTTTGTTTTATCCTAGTTCTCTTAATTTCACAAGAATACTTAGTTTTTAGTTTTCTTATTGATATGTTTGTTTTACGTTTATTCAGTAGTGTTTAATATTTTAATTAATTCTAGGCGTCACTAACATATAAGATAATGATTTAATCTTAAAGTGTATGCTTCCAATTTACAAATAAATAAATAAATGTGTGTTGCTACCAAACGCCTTTGCCTTGCATCTTAGAATCAGCTACAACTCTATGTTCAAAACAGGAATGTGGCTTGAACTTGAGTAGGAACTTCATATTCCCTAATATTTGTTTTGCTTTCTGCTTTTCAATAAACGTTCGTCGTCTATACCTACCTAGGTATTTATGATCAAACATTCGCTTTACAGTTGAATTTGCTTTGAACTTCCAAGTTATTTTTTGCTACTTAGATTTATGAGTAAGTCATCTTCAGTGACTTCACCCACAAAAATTAACTGTTTGGTGCGGTTTGCATGCCGGCGGCGTTATTGGGCCATATTTTGTCGTCGACGATAACGATCGTGACGTTACTGTGAATGGTCAGCGTTATCGCGCCATGATCACCGATTATTTTTGGCCCGAATTCATTCATTTTTCATTCATTTTATTCATTCTAACTTAATTTTTACAACCATTTCATTACAAAATTCAAATTAATTTAAGAAAGAAGAGATAATCATTCTATAACTTTGGAAGTTAGTGTCGAATGATTTAACAAACTTACAATTCAAATAAATGTACTATAATGTGGGGTAAATATTACAAAAATAGGAGCGTGGAGAGGATATACATAATACATAGCGAAATACAAAGAACATTTCAGACTTCATAATGTTAACAAAAAAGCGAAGTTATATTTTTAATGCACACATCGAAAGATAGATTCAATTTTCACATAATCAATATTGAATAGCCAATCCTTTACTTTTTTTAGAAATACATAAAGATTATTAGTTTGTCTTATCACAATAGGTAGTTTATTAAAACATCTAGGAGCAGTAACAGTAAAAAAGTGAGCAAATATGATTTTATGTGCGACAGGAATATTCACAAGAGCCTGATTGTTGATCCGTAAGCCATAATAATTAGACATCCTATTTAAGATGTTACCACTGCGCTTGAAAAATTCTCTCAGAACTTTAAAAATGTAAAGATGTCGTAGAGGAAGAATATGTAAGTTTTTAAATAACGGCCAACAATGAGTCAAGCAATTTTTACCGCAAATTATTCTAATAAGACATTTTTGTGTTTTAAATAAGGGAACAAAAGTGTTATTATAGGCCCCTCCCCAACTTATAATACCATATTGCAGTTTAGAGTTTGCAAGTGCATAATATATCATAGATAGTATCTGTTTTGAACAGTGTGGTTTTAAGAGATACAATTTTCGTATAACGTGCATCATATTTGATTTTACAGCTTGTATATGTGCTTTCCAATTCAAGTTTGAATCGATTACAACACCCAAATACTTATATTCGTTAACAGATTCGATGTTGAAACACTTATCAGAACAAGAAAGTGCATCATTATAGTTTGCCTGACCACAAGTATGAGTTGACAGACTAAACCTTTTGCAGTCATGTGAGTGGAATACCATGTTTAGATCAAAATGATCATTGCCTATCATTTTAAAATTCATTAGTCTAGTTTTATCACTGACTACTAATTTGTGCGAGGCAAACCATTGTCTTAACTTATGTATATCTTCATTCATACTGGCAACGCAATCAAACGAATTTAGTTCTTGATATATAAAAGCTATATCATCTGCAAAAGCTGTTGGTTGTCCTTTAAAAGATTGTTGAAATAGAGAATTTATGTAAACTAAAAATAACAGAGGGCCAAGTACAGAACCCTGAGGGACACCCTTCTTAATAGTAAGAGAATTGCTATAAGTCCCATTTATTTTTACTCTTTGATTCCTATTTGTAAGATAAGATTGAAGCCATTCTAGAACAATACCTCTAAAACCTGATGCATACAGTTTATCTCGAAGCAAGCTGTGATCAACTAAATCGAAGGCTTTAGACATGTCGATAAATAGCGACATAGAAGGTATAGAATAATTGAAACCCTCATACAGTTTAGAACACAACATAAAAATTGCATCTTCTGTAAATTCTTTTGATCTAAAACCAAACTGATTGTTTGAGAAAAATTGTATATGCTCTAAGTAAGACACCATGCGTGATTTCAGAAGTTTCTCAAACAGTTTGGAAAAGGTTGGCAGTAGGGAAATGGGACGATAATTATTAATATCTCTGTGATTTCCTTTTTTGTATAGAGGTATGACTTCTGCACACTTTAATGATTGTGGAAAACAGCCTTTATAAACGCTTTCATTAAATAAGTAGCATAGAATGTCAGCTATATAATATACTATTTTCTTTAATAGTACGTTGGTAATACCATCACTTGTACATGAACTTTTATCTTTTTGAGACCTTACAAGTTTGAAGACTTCCTGAGAAGTAATAGGAATAAAAATGAAGCTGTTAGATTGTAATTTATCCTCAAGCACAGAATTTGAACCACAGTTACAGGTATAATTGTAACTTGTCAAAGGTTTTTGGCTTTCTGAGATTTCAATGAAGTACTCATTTATAAAAAATCGTTAACTTCCCGTCGTCGAGGTATACTTCGTCGATGTTGAAAAATGCGTACGCAGAGTGGCTGTCAACAGGAATGGGCTGCAGTTAATTCCAAAAGTCACTCTTGTCATGCGATACTCAGCTATTTCAGGATTTCCCGTCATCGGCGTTTTGAACGGAGCATACCAAAAAAAATCGGTGGCTGTCGCGGTCCTTCTCGTTGAGTAAAATTTGGAGGAAGGCTTTCTCAATATCAGCCACGGCACCAAACCGCCCAAGCCGGAAGTTTAACAAAATCTTCAACACATCCGGTAGAAGATTGGCGCCCACATGCAGAAGGTCATTCAACGATGGGGTATCTTCGGTTCGCGTTGAAGCATCGAACACGATGCGTTGCCTTGTTGTTGTACTTTCCTTGTAAACCGGTCGATGAGGAAGGTAGAATGTTCGTTGACAATCACTTTCTGTAGACATCGGAACAGACTCAGCAACACCATCTGCAACAAGTTGTCGAATTCCAGAATCGTATTGGTTAAATTGTTCGGGACACCTTAACAGCCGCATCGTCAAACACTTCAGACGCTTCAACGCAATCTCTTTATTGCTTTTGATCTCGACATCGGGGTTTATCCAGGGCAGTGAAGCAACGTACCGCTGTCCGTTTCTAGCGATGCATTTATTTATCAATTCGCTGGCTAGCGAATTCGGCTTGGCGTTCTCGGCTTGGTCACCTCTAATCCCAAGTGTCTCCAGTGACCAAAACGCAGTGGGATCAAATCTCGAGAGTGTTGGTAAATTCAATACAACACTGCGAACAAAAAGAGAACATGAATGACTTTGCGATTCAAAATTCTTACCAGAACGATAGGCCCCTTGTACTGTCCAGCCGAAGATAGTTTCAACGGCTCTTATCCCTGCCGAAATTTGTTCCTGCTTTCCCGTGACTACGGACCAATAGTAGTCGGAACCGATGAGGAGACTTAATCCATCCTTTGCCTCTACGTTTGTGTTGTGGGAGTCGGCTAGGCGCAAATTGTTGAACCAGCTGCAAGATGTTCCAGGCATGGGAAGAGCGTCGACACATATTTCCGGCACTACAATGGCCTCCAAGATGACACTTTCTTCCGAGAACTGACTCTTTATGCAGATTTCCACTTTTTTACACTTTTGAAATGGCGTCTGCTCCTTGCTCCCGAACGGCATTACAGAGAGGTTCACTTCGCCAACTGAGGAAAGATTCAGCCGTTGTACTAAATCCCTCCGAATGAACGTAAATTGACTGCCACCATCGATAACAAAGCGTATACATAACGATTTCCTTCCGCTCGTAGCAGTGGCTATTCCACGAGCTGTCTTCAAAAAGACATTTTTTCCTTCCATGCACAAATTGTGTGCGCATAAACTAGTTGCACTTTGCATTGTGGAGTCACTTGTTTTCGAAGTCGTAGACTTACTACCGATGTATGACGGATCACATAGCGAGGTCAAATGTTTACCCTTGCACTTTAAACAAGAAATCCATTTGGAACTTCGACATTTTTTGGAAGAATGTCCACGGTTAGCGCAACGAAAACAGCGTGCTGTTTTTCTTAAAACTTCTCGTTTCTCGGATATTGACATTTTGCTGTCACAATCTTTTGTCGCGTGTCCGTCTGATGAGCAGAAAACGCATGCACTCTTCGCACTCGATGACATGAGGCTGGCTGCAGTAGTGTGTGAAGAGGAATGCTGAGTGTTTACGGATGGTGTAATAGAGGCAGCTTTACTTTTTTCAAGCGATTCAACCTCTCTCTTTAAAAAGCGCATTATATTTTTTACCTGCTCATCCCCAATGTGCATTGTCGTTGAACTGCTATGCTGATCATCTCCGTCGGTGGTTTCTGTAGGGCTGTCTTCTTTACTCGTCTCGCAGCCTAATCGGAAGTATTCGACACGAAGTTCTGCTGGTAAACAACGCAACAAAATACTCTTTAACATAACATAATAATAATGAGTTGGTATGTGTAGTGCTGTAAGAGAGCGACAACATGATGTGATGGAATTGTAAAGGCCGCGAATACCAACTGCATCATTTCTCGATACCACCGGACGAAGGGAGAGGAAGTGCTGCATATTTTTATCCACCAGACGTTCCGTGTTTCCAAATTGTTCTCTAAGGAGGGAAACGACAGCTTCGTAACACGTTCCAGAAGCGGTAAATCCAGAAATTATCTTCTTTGCGCCTCCCACCAATACCGAGTCGAGGTAACTGAATTTGTCGGATGATGTGAGGTTACTGTTCTCGTGAATAGCTGAACGAAACTGTTCCCAAAACGGTAGCCATTCTTGGTGACTACCGTCGAACTTTCGTAGTTCTAATTTTGGAAGTTTCAAGGAACCACTAGCAGCCGTTGGATTGCTGGAAGTCGTTTCAGACTTTTGTGCAGTCAACTGTTTTTTCTTCAATTTCTGAAGGCGCACATTTAAGCGTGCAAGCATTCCGACTGACGAGTCTTGATACTCAATTACTTTTTCCATTTGTTTGTCCAGCTCCTCAGCTTTTACCAAACTCCTGCTCTGCACCTCCTGATTCACCACGTTCAAGCTCTCGTGAGCTGCTGTTAAGCGTTGGATGAGGTACACGAGTTCTTCTTCCAACCCATCTATGTCGTTTGTTTTACTTAGCTCTGCCTCCATATTGGCTAAAAAATGTACCGCACTTTTAATTATTTTGGTCACTTGACCTCGGTAAGCGCTGCGCGCAGACATTTCAGCTGACATTGTTTTCTGGGTTTAGTCTCTGTTCGCTATTTCCCGGGTTTCGGCACCATATAAAAAATCGTTAACTTCCCGAAACAAATCTCTAAAATGAAAAAGCCGAGACTTAAGAACGCAGGAAAACTTTATTCGTCTGATTCCACGAAAGGCAAAACTAAAACTAAACATTTCGTTTGACATCAGAAAGAGTGAGATGTACGAATACAAGTTAAAGATAATTCATTAGTACAGTAAGAAGAAAAGTGTATACATATTAATTTAATTTTTAACATCATTAAATGTGTTAGCCATACTACTAGCCTCAAATAAAGTACATTCATTGACATTCAAAAAATCAATAGAAGTAGATTGTCGCTTTTTACCTAAAATTTCATCCACAATTCTCCATTCTTCTTTGCTATTACCTTTCACATTTACCATCTTTCGCATATAATAATTATTGCGCGAATCAATTACTTCTTTATCAATGTCTTTACACAGCCTGTCATAGTATTTCTTAAGCCTTAAATTATTTATATGTTTTTTGCACTTTAATGAAACTTTCCTCTTTTTTCTAATATTTCGCAGCAGGTTAAAAGTCATCCAAGGTTTAAGAGGCTTATATTTCTTATTACCAGCGCTAAGTGAAGACATAGAGGTGCAGCTATCAATATGTTTTTTTTAAAATCGAAAGAAATACGTCATAAGCAACTGAGGCGTCATTTTTTTCATATTTAAGACGATCATTTAGCAAAGTATAATTTATTCTAATAATTTGACGCTGTTTGCTCTGAGTGTTAACAGGGTTGATAACCTGATTGATGCTTAAAATTAGCATATGGTGATCAGTAATTCTAAAGTCATCAACACTTCCATAAAACAAACTCTTATTTTTTTTATGCAACCACATGAAGATATGGTCAATACAAGTCTTCGCTGTATCGGATACACGAGTAGGCTCATTAATAAGACTCTTGAGACCATATGAAGACATTAAGAGCAAATAGCTATCTGTATCACTATCAAAATGTCTAATTGAAAAATATAGACTTGGACGACATGTAGTTTCAACAGGATGATGCCACAAGCCACACGGCACACGCTACAATCGATTTATTGAAGGGTAAGTATGGTGAGCGTGTTATCACAAGAAATGGGCCAGTCGATTGGCTGCCTCGTTCGTGCGATTTAACGCCGCTTGACTATTTTCTGTGGGGCTACGTTAAGTCATTGGTTTATGCCAACACGCCGACGACGTTGGAAGAGCTCAGAGCCAACATTGAACGCGAAATAGCGGCCGTTTCGGCCGAAATGTGTGGCCGAGTCATTGAAAATTGGGTTCAACGAATTACACGTATATGTAGTCACTCATTTTTTATACTCGTACTAAATAACGTTTAGGATGCTTAAATACTAAGATCAAATTTTCAAATATTTTCATAAGATAAGCCTACTAAAAAAAATTCAATTTTAAATCTTCTCAGCCCATGCGTACCCCACAACACCTGATTCCAGATTCTATACACAATATCTGATATCGCCAAGATACAAAACGATGTAGGCTGTAATATATTTTCTTCAAGTTTTATTAAAAGATATTCTCTTCTACTGCAGCCCATAGTTTGTGCTACGATCGCGATACGGTGCATCATTCCACGGATTTGTGTCATAGCAAATAACATCCCTCTTCCCTCTGCTACCTCTACTACTACCAGAAAATAGTTAGAGTCGACCGTGGTGCCTACTTGGCATCACTAAGCTTTGTCGCTAATAAGCATATTACATTTGTTCTAACCTGCGAGACCTACTGTACCGAGTAAGGTTGTAGCCACCTGATTTTTTCAACATTAATAGACCCATTAAGAGCTTAGGTTTTAGTTTACTATCTACAATCATTCCCCGAAGATAAAAATTAATTTAATTTCAAAGACAGTAAATTGAGCCATGGAGATTTAAAGGAATGGATGAGACTTACTTGGTTGTACACTGGCCACACTTTATAATTTTGTGTTGAATACTTTTACTCCGTTATTATTCCGCATTATGTTTCCAGTTTTATCATCGTACTAGAAATTATTTCTGTTAAACCACATAAGTGCGTATTAAGTTCATCGCACCACGTACCACCCCGGACTTACGGTTCCCATTACTTTTTAGACAAATTGCGCCGATTCTCACAGACCTGTTTTCCATGATTGCCGCTCCATTAATTTTACTCTTAGATTTTGGGAGAAACGCCTACCAACCATAACTAATAATATCTGCCACCAATAACCTAACTCACGGATAGAGACTATATTCTTCAAAACTAAGTACATGGAAGTGGGAATATCATATGGCAAGTAGTCGTAGCTGTCGATTTCTGTATAAATATCGCATTGAGAGTTTCCTGTCCAATTAAAATCTGATCATCGTAAATCTGAAATACAAGTTTAAACCAT
This sequence comes from Volucella bombylans, assembly GCA_949129095.1. Taxonomy (NCBI): domain Eukaryota; kingdom Metazoa; phylum Arthropoda; class Insecta; order Diptera; family Syrphidae; genus Volucella; species Volucella bombylans. The sequence continues at coordinate 26,267,330 of OX422142.1, read as the reverse complement.
TACTAAACCATATGTACATACTTTGAAGCTTTGAATAAATCACTGGCATTACCTTTTACCCAAGGCTAACTTTAGTTAATCCCAATGTACCATAAGGAACCTGCGGGTATCTTGTGCAAATAACATCAAAGCTCTCTTGTACTCCTTCAAAGAATGACATTTCCAAATTTTCCCAATACCCACGCTAAAACTTCAAAATTACAATTGTTGCGCGAAAAATACACAGACATTTCCAAATTCCATTTGGATGAAATACGAGTATGTCCCTTAAAACATTTTTATTTTTGCATCCTTCGGGCGGTGTTTTTGCTTTCAGTTTTGTGTTTTTTCTCTTTTCTAAATGCTAACGTTGTATTTTCTATTTGCAAATGCAAATCTATGACAAGACGCCATCCGTGCTTCTATTTTTGACAAAGCAAAATCCGCTGCAGGATATTATTTTTCGCAGGCAATAAGGATTTTTCCATTTTCCCCCCAATAAACTACCAAAACGAGGGTTTTTCCGAGTACGTTTGCGTTTGGTTCGAATTTTATGGAAACGGACTTAAGTTGAATTCATGGACAGTTTAGAAATTATAAAAATTCAAAATTATGCAAAAGGATGATAGCACAATAGTTCACGGTGGAAAGGGAGGAGGGAAGTCTTAAATTCCTTACTTTATCGTGCGTAGTTAGTTATTTTGCACGCATTGCATTTAGCGTTCTAAGAAGTGGCTCCTGTTATAAAGTTGAAACTATTTAACATGGAAGATTGGCGAGTGCTTTTGAGAATGGTTGAAGGGAACAAATTTCAGTGGTTTTGATACACGTATACTCGCATCTTCCATTGACTTTCATTTTAAATCTGAAATTTAGTTCTTTCTTTTTTAAGACAAAGGATTCAGAAAAAAAGTACAGAAATTTATTTCAAATATTTGTAACCAAGACCTGGAAAAACGTTACCCTTTAAATAACATCTCGCATTTGACATTTAGAACATAACAAGTAGCATGACCTTTTCCATCTAATTTATTCCCTCCTCAGCCTAAGGATGTTAGCGGTTTTAGTACGGAGCCTGAAAAGTAAATGAACAAACCTCCTCCATGGGCCCTCCAAACAAACAGGCCAAATATTCGTTGTAGAAATTTTACTTGGAAAAATATCAAAATCTCATATGTCGTCTTGATTATCGTCCAGCAATCAGCTGTATAAAGAACGCCTTGAGCTCGCGTGATGGGTATCGACTATGAATTAATTGGTCGTCCACAAGATCAGAGTGAAGGTTCGATAAACTGTTCCTGGGCCGAAAGACACAGGTAGGTGCCAATAAGTGTCGTGACAAGTAACTTATCCCATTCGTACAGTGTACTAGATATTTTTTTTTTTTATTTATTATTATTATTATTTTATTTAATTCTTTTCTTATGATACAATACAATTCAATATATAATACATTCTTATAATTCATGTCACGGGGGAGAAAAAAAATAAGAAAATAAAAAAAATAAAAAAAGCTGGTGACATTCCATATTTTAATTTAAAAAAATAAAATAGAGTCGAATGCCACTTCAATGGACATATGTATAATAAAAGATAAGTTTTGGGTGGGGTGACCCTCAAAAAGCAACTTCATAACAAATTAAGTAAGAAGTTAGTTCATAGAAAATGTAAATCAAAAGGAAAAAAAAAAAAAAAAACGCAAACAAAAGTAATTGCTTAGAGCAGCAGTATCAAAATATATAATTATACCAGAATATCAGAAATTAGAGATTCTAAAACACCAAAATTAAAACCAAAAAGCCACATTTTAGCGCATTTCATAAACGTTCCGGGTATTGATATTGCCCTGATCGACTGTGGAAGTTTATTAAACAACCGATAAGATAAAACAGAAAAGAAATTACGATACGCAGTGGTGCGGAAAAAAGGTACAGATAACATGTTAGAGAGGTTTCCCCGTAAATTATAATTTGAAATAAGACGAAAGTTACGGTTACCAGACTTCATGAAAAACGTTTTTAGCACTTTAAAACAATACAAGTGGCGAACTGGAAGAATTTTTTGGTCGCAGAACAAAGGAAAGCTTGGATATCTACAAGGTTTATGGAAAATTTTTCTTAAAATGAATTTCTGTAGAATCAGCAACGGCAATATCTCAATAGATTTAGATCCCAATTGAAATCAGAAATCAGGTCCAAAGGACAGTTCAGACCATAAGAGAAGCCTATGTCATCCGCAAATGCAGTAGGTGAACCTTTAAAATTCAGATCAAATTAATTGATATAATTATAAATAGGATTGGACCCAAGACAGAGCCTTGAGGTACACCCAGTTTCAAGAACTTAATTTCGCTCCTAATTTCAACTATCTTAACTCTCTGCGACCTATTTTCCAGATATGACCTGAACCAATTAAGGATGAATCCACGGAAACCAGCGTTTTCCAGTTTTCTCAACAACAAATTGTGGTTAACCATATCGAAAGCTTTGGTGATATCAATAAATAAACCAGCCGTACATTTTTTTCCATCGAGGTGTGACATTATTTGAGAACAATACTGTAAAAGCGCGTCCTCCGTGGACTTTCCTTTTTGAAATCCAAATTGGACGGGATTAAAGAAATTTGTTTTAGTTAAAAAACTCACTATCCTATTTTTCATTAGTTTTTCAAAAACTTTGCTGAAAGTGGGAAGGAGTGAAATGGGTCTATAGTTGCCGATCTCAGTAGCAGAACCCTTTTTAAACAATGGAATGACGTCTGCGCATTTCAGGCCATCAGGAAAGACTCCCGCAAACACGCAACTATTAAAAATATAAGCCAAGACATCCACTATGAAACATCCAATTTGTTTAAGTGCAATGTTACTAATACCATCAGTACCACACGAATTCGATTTTTTTAAGGTACCAATAACTTTTAATATTTCAAGAGGAGTTATGGGCTGAAAAACAAAACTAGTACATTGCAATGGTTCAGCACAAACTGACGGACAAAGAGAACAATCTAATTGTACTGAGCAAGGTTGTAAATTGCAGCCTATATTGGAAAAATAGCAATTAAATGCGTCAGCAACAGCACGCTTATCAGACAAATCATAGTCATCGACACGTAAAACAATAGGTTTTTTTGAAAATGTTGATTTATTTAGTATGCTGTTTACTATCTTCCATTCATCTTTCAGGTTCCCCTTTGCTGAGCTGAATTGAGTACGGTAGTAGGTATCTCGACAAATCGGAATCTCCTTTTTAAGTTCAACGCACAATTTCTTATACCTCCTACTTAAACCCAGGTTATCAGGATACTTCTTGCATTTTAATCTGAGTTTATTTTTTTGTATAACTTTCTTTAACAAGAGCCTCGATATCCAGGGTTTAAGTCTTTTTACCAACTTTTTGGAGGGCAGAAATGAGGAACAACTTAAAAAGTGATTTCTTAGACAATCAATAAAAGCTTTATAAGCAGAAGAAGCATCACTACAAGTGTAAACATTCTCCCAATACTCATAAGCCAGCAGGTTTTTAAGCTTCCTGAAGTTCATTTTCCTTTTTCTTTGAGGGGATTCTGAAATTTTATAATTTTTTCTATTTGATATATTTACTAAGAGTCCAGTCAAAGAGTGGTCAGTTATTCCCAAATCATAAATGCATTTTTCACACCCAATGACCGCAATATTTCTAAAACGTCCATAAATATGGTCTAGACAAGTACCCGAAACAGTCCGAGTGGGCTCAATGATAAAGCATGCCAGTCCATGCGAAGCTAGTAATGCCAAGTAACTAGTTACCATTTCATTATTATCCATAATGTTAATATTGAAATCTCCTACAATAATTAAGTTTTTAGAATTTTCCTTTTCTAACAAATCTGAAAACTCTTTTACAAACATTGAAACATTGAACATATGCAATCTATAGACACATAAAAAAACATATATTTCACAATTAATTTCAAGGGAAACCTGTAGAACATCTGCACTCATGAAATCAACACACAAGACATCAATAATCTTGTAGTTTTCTTTAATAAAACACCCAACACCACCAGCAGCGTAGTTTTCATTAGTTTTAGCAAAGAAATTAAAACCGGGAATAGAATAATCGTTTTTTTCAAAGTTGTATATCCAAATTTCGGACACAAAAACAATATCCGGAGTGCACGCAAAAGAATCAAGATGTGTGACAAGAATTGAGAAGTTTTCTCTAAAGCTTCTGATATTCTGGTGAACAATGACAAGTTTATTATTACAATAGGAGCTATTCATAAAAATATTATCACAATTTGTACTACAAGGAATAGGGGTGGAAAAGTCATCGATAGAATCAATATCAAAATTCATTTATTACTTGATGTAAATTAATGCACTAAATTAAGTGCAAGATCATCAAAAGATTTTATAGAAGTGAAGGATCTTGTTAGCAGCATTCACACAGAATATGCATTGGTAATTCTTAGTTTTTAAACGTGTCACCGCCTTTCTTGAGTATGGGTCGTGTAGAGTTGATATCACCATCATCTAAAACGCTTTCGTAATTCGTAGGTACTGGCGTGCTCTTTACCAAGAGTAACTCTTGCTCTTTAGCAAGAGTTTTGAAATGCTGACATCCGTCAAACTCACTGCTTTGTTGTTACCTGTCCCGGTTGCATTCAAGTTCGGTGGAAGAACTAGTTCAATGGAAGTTTTTCATTTTTCATTTTCTTCATACCTTCATATCGGCGTCGAAGAGCTGTTGGAAATTCTGCTTAAATACATTCACAATTTTCTGCGGGTCAGTAACAAGATTACCCTCACTGTTTGAAAGAATTTAATTCCAGGTATAAAGCCTTCAGAGAAGCTTTTAGCTGATTTGTTAAACCTTCGCACTTTGTGACTCTTTGATATCATATGGGGGATTTCGAAGGGTCTTTCTATATTAGCAGTTACTTTTTTTCATTTGTTTTTTATTTCCTCTGAACTCGTGTCACATCGCTCGGGTGTTAGTACTGTATTGAGATCCTACATAGCTGGAATTGAAATTTGTGATAGGAAATGGCAAATCGCAGACTCTTTCACTACGACGCTTTCTAAAATCGGCGGAGCAACATGAAGACACATGATGATTACTTAAATATAAGTTGTGCTTAAAATTGCTACCCAAAATCTTACATACAAGACGACATGACACAATCATTCGTTCTTCTAAATAATAATTAAACTTCCATTGTACATTATTATATTCCCCACCATTAAGAATCATTTCCGAATAACTAGTAAGTTTTCGTAACGAAGGCTCCCACGATGATTCCAAAATCCCGAAACCGTCCAATACCATTATTTTAAACATGTTATCAAACAAATCCAATTTCATTTCTTTGCTCTCATCTGTAATTCAATTACATCGATCCCTGGGACGGAGATAAATTTTATCATGGTAATTTTGAGGCACTTAATGAATTAATATTTTAGGCGGCACTCGCTTTTCGAAAGGATCTGTGGCATATACGGAGGATTATGGGGTTGAAAAAATGTATTCAACAATAAATTCCACTGTCGTTAGATGCTCTTATCGTTGTGTCATTGCCATTCCATTTACTGAAAGCGGTTGTTAGTAGTTTTCGATTGAAATTGGTTTCGTATTTCTATAAGATAATCATTATCTGTTTTTTTAAAGTTCTTATAGGATTTCGTTCTTATGGGATTGTTACGGTTGTTTCTCTTTCTGTGACAGGTGATTAAATATTGTATTTGTAAGGGCGTAATATCAGCTCTAAAAATTCTCTAAACGGAGACACTCATGACAACCTTTAACTGGTAGGTTCCACTTTATATCCGGGCCAATTTAAGACTCTTAAACCCAGTTGTTTTTCCAAATCATTGTAGAAATTGCCATGTATAGTCTTAGTTGGATCTCCACACAGCTGCAATTGGTGGAGTTAACATTTTGTCAAACTTCTTAACTTTTTCGACTTTTATCGATAACATGTTGTTTACCTCCTTTGAGCCATAACTAAAATAAAAAAACCACATGATAAGTTATCTCCTCGCCGAAATCAAAGGCAGGTCTGGAATAGTTTTGAGTATAAGTTTCCGAACAGCACAGGACACGAAATGTTTTCAAAAGTTTACGGTATAACTGGTTACAATTTTCGGGGTTTCTGAGACCAGTCATCGCTTTGAAAAACTTCAGATGGCTATAGAACAGCCAAAACAAATGAAGTAAGGCCAACGATTTTCAGATCTACATGCACTTGGAGTACTAAAATGCTTAATAGATCACGTGTAACCAAACAACTAGTGGATGCCCTCAATCACTTTAAAGAAGCCTAGGACTTATAGCATGTAAGCTAGGCCATTTGTATTAAGACTTTGTTCGCTAGCATTAATAGTAAACAAGAGCATAATATATTTGCAGTAAAGAAGGATGATTGAGAAGTATTCCTACCTGCAGTAGATTTGTGACTCCCTGATGACGTTGAGACGTGTTTTTTACATGCGCTGACTGGTATAAACCAGCATGGCGTCTCGTTGAGTTATTTTTACTCTGTTCGTTGAATTGAACATTACCTTGCGGTTGTCATTTTCTTTGTCTGCTGGTATACAAGTTTATTATAAATTATTCCTTACCTAACCATTTTCTCTTCTAGCCTTCTGAACTCTGCAACAATGCAATGGTTTAACAATAACCGCTCTATAAAGCTTTCATTCAGCAGATCTTGTAAGGCTTTTAACCACTTAGTTATTCATTATTAAAACATTTGCATGGAAGTGTGAAACCTAACTTACAATACAAAGGTGCCGCCTCTGATCAATGAACAAAGGAGGCATTATAGAAACCTCTCCCAATATTTGGGAGTAGATAAGCGTCACCAATCTAGCTGCGCAATGTCCTCAATTAGCAGTATGAGCATTGTGGATCTGGAACGTCTCTTGGATTCCAAGCTAAGTTCTCGAACCACAAAAGCAGACATGCACGTTATTTGTAGGAAGATCTCAGACTTGAAAGCTTCCCAGGTCCTCTTCCCAGCTAAACTCTCCGTCTGACAAGACCACAACTCCCACCTGCAAGCTGAAGTTGAGAGATTTTTAAAGAAAAACACTGAGAAAAATTTAATAGTTCACTTGCCGACGGAGGGAACGTCTTGTCAAAAGAGCAAAAAGCATTTGTAATCGCTTGCTGGATGATACCCGAGGAGAAGCATAGCCAATTTGGTGGCATTTGACTACGCACTCGTCGTCAGTGCAGATTATCAATAAAGACAAGAAGCTAAAGGGCGCGGATGCCTTCATCAACAAAGACCTTCCGTTTTTCGTTCCCCAAAAGAGGAGAATCAGCGATACGAAAAAATAACCTGCAAGTAAGAGATGGATGACAAAGTGCCTGTTTACATTGGCGAGGGGATGAAAGTACTCACCATGAACATCGTGTTCACATTTTCATGGGTTTGAAAGACTTTTGACAAGTCGAACACTTATCATACCTGAATCATACCTTCTTTCATATTCTTCACACTTCCTTGCTCATCAACGATCAAACCTAAAATGAAAATATATGTCAGAAATGGAATGATATGAAAAAAAAGCAACCCTTCTTCTTTTCGCTACAATAAAAAGCATTCTCGGACAATCTCCCTGCCCGCGCCAATGTGAACAATGTGTATTGACAAACACTTCACTTAACCATTAATTAACACCAACGCATGGCGGAGTGAGTTTCAGTGTGGCTTTGACGAATTCCCTCCTGTCAAAGGTAACTCCTGGTTTCTGCCTCTTTCTTGCCAACCTTCAATCCTTCGTAATTATCCACTATGTTTAAGAATTTGAATTTAATAAATGATTTGTTTAGATAAAAGTATTGTAATTGGACTTTAATTCGACAGAATTCCCAAATATCTAACATTACATAACTTACGTCTTCAAATTGAGTCTTTGTTTACAATCTAAGTGTAAAGAGAAAGTTAACCCACTACTCGTATTAAAATGCAAACAATTACTAATGCAGCGGTCATTTATACGGTTTATATAATATGTAGATCCATTGCATCTGATATTGAATTTAAGGACTTATAAATTTGTTAGATCATCAGTATATAAGAGAAATACAGATCTAGATATAAAATTTAGTAAGTCACTGATAAATGGAACAAAAATGAGTGGACCAATGTAACTTTCCTGAGGAACGCCAGAAAAATTAAAAACAGTTTTCAAAAGCACTGATACGATTTTCACATATTACTTCCGTTTAGTCGAATATCTGCGGATCCATTTCAAAAAATTGGAATGAAAGCCAATCATTTTGAATCTTTTCAAAAGGACGTTATGTTGTACCATGTCAAAGGTCCTGGAAAGATGTGTATAGACGCAGTAAACTTGATGACGTTCTTCCATGTTGTGCAAACAGTAATGGGTGGTTGTAAATTTACTACCTACAAATCCATGCCGAAACTCTGAGATATTAAGTAGACCTTAGTGAAATAAAGTTTTCTTTTCACTACGGCTTCAAACATTTTTTGTGCAATTTGACTATACATAGGTCAATAATTGTTAAGCATTTATATATATATATTTATAAATTTTAAGTGGGTACACTAAGTTGAATTGACAAAATTAAAAAAAAAGAAGCAATAGGTTATCGGGAGCAATACTTGCACTAAAAAAAGAGGCGATAATATTTTACATTCTCAAAAGATATTAAACCTAGGTCCGTAATTGGTTGACTTTGACTTAGAAAATCACAACTAGTAAAGCAAATATATCATAAATTTCATTCACACCAGTGCTAGATTTGCCGTTATACATCATAATAGATGGTAAAGTCGAGGATTTTTGATAAATGAGGAGATTTGAGATTGCGCTTTATATCGCGTTTTCCAATAAGGACTTGACAACTTTTTTTTTAAATAAAACGCAAACCATTTGAGATATTTCAAAAACTTTATTATCGGCTTGAAGTACAATCAAAACATTTATAACTAGAACTCGACTTCGTTCATATGGCCACCGCGGGCACGTTTGCAGCGGCCGATTCGTTGGACCCAATTTTCAACGACTCGGCCACACATTTCAGCCGAAACGGCCGCTATTTCGCTTTCAATGTTGGCAATGAGCTCTTCCAACGTCGTCGGCGTGTAGGCATAAACCAATGACTTAACGTAGCCCCACAGAAAATAGTCAAGCGGCGTTAAATCGCACGAACGAGGCAGCCAATCGACTGGCCCATTTCTTGAGATAACACACTCACCATACTTACTCTTCAATAAATCGATTGTAGCGTGTGCTGTGTGGTTTATGGCATAATCCTGTTGAAACCAAATGTCGTCCAAGTCCATATCTTCCAATGTGGGCCAAAAATAATTAGTGATCATGGCGCGATAACGCTGACCATTCACAGTAACGTGACGATCGTTATCGTCGACGAAAAAATATGGCCCAATAACGCCGCCGGCATGCAAACCGCACCAAACAGTTATTTTTTTGTGGATGAAGTGGTGATTCACGAAGCACATGTGGATTTTCACCCGACCAATAACGCATATTTTGCTTATTGACGAACCCATTGAGCCAAAAATGAGCTTCGTCACTGAAGATGATTTTGCGATGAAATTCATCATCTTGGCGTATCTTCTCCAGAACCCAATCGGAGAACGTACGTCGCTTAAAATGGTTCATCGGCTTCAATTCTTGAGTCAGCTTGATCTTGTATGGGTGTAAAAAAAGATCCTTACGCAAAATACCCCATAATGTGGTCTGAGCGATGCCCAATTCTTGAAATTGACTGATTTGGATCATTTGCTACAGACGCCTGAACGACAGCGATATTTTCGACACTTCGCCCAACCCGTTGTCTCACTGACACGGCAACATCACACAACGAATATGTAGACTCAAATTTTTGCACTAAGCCAGGAAATAACAGGCTACTAGGGCGAGAATTACGACCGAAAATTGGAGTTAACGCTCTTAAAGTTGCAGTCACCGACTCCGAATTTTGGTAGAAAATTTTTATAATTTGCAAACGTTGCCCGTTCGTGTACTTTACCATGATGAAAATGTTGAGTTTACTGAATAAATTGACAGTGACAGTTTGATGATTAGTGAAAGAATGCGTTCACAAATTAAATTCAAAGTTGTCAAGTCCCTATTGGGAAACCTTTTATCACTTTCAATTGAAAATATGTATTGATTGTAAAAAAATTTTATAAAAATTCGTATTCACATTTTAATCTTAAAACTCGTTACGATACTTGCGCATCTTATTCAAGGCATTTTTCAATCTAGGCAAACTTTTATTGAACCGTGCTGGCTTACTACAAAGCTGCACTCTCTTTAGTGATACAAAAGTTACTTCAGCACCTCATCATTCACAATGGAATATAACGGCGTCCAGATTGTTTGGCTACCAACCTACGATAGGCGCAAGACATCTCGCCAGTATTTTGAATATCCAAACCTTCCAAGCTACAAACATCGTACCTAGTTGTAGTCACGATGCGGCTATGAATATCGAAAACATAACCAACGTCCAAATGCAATGACTAAATACGACGTCTGAAGGCCACAATTGCAAGCGAATTAAAAAAATACCTTTCAATATGTGCTATTTGCTACCATCCAGCAGAAAAAACACTGCCTTCATAAACGGAGTTGTATCTGGCCTCACAGGAAAAGCCCTGGCTTACGACAAATTCTGGTGAGATCTACAAGCAAAGAAAATTTGCTTTTTCTTACTTTCCACTGTCGCTCAACACAGACGCCGACAGCAAATAAAATTCCGTTTGCATTCGACTAACACGAAGTGAGATAACTTCAATTCAAACTTAGTAGATAAGAACCTTATACTCATCTGCAAAATTTGGTCGTATGAAACCATACTCGGTTGGTGAAATCTTATTATCGTGTGCTGAATATCAACGCAGGATTCTTTATTGATTTGAAAGCCGCTTATCAAATTGACAAAAAAGATTGCACTTTGTTCCTTTAACATCGACAGTAACTACACAAGCCTTTTTGATACCAGAAGAGCATGTAGACAAAGCGATGTGCTTAAATGCGACCTTCTAACATCAAACGAGTACTACAAAAGATTTTGAGAAAGTAGCACATCAATGATACTATATTTGTTAGATTTGGTACACCTACTTGTACATTTTGATGATAATGACAGCATAGGCTGTCGGACGTTAGTAAAACATTGGCATCCATTTGGAGAAAAAGCGCTTAAATGGGTTTGTCGGAGAACGAGAATAAACTAACTGCATGCAGTCAAAAACAAAAAGAAAAAGAAAACATCGGCATTTTGGGTAAAATGTTAGATAGAATTTTGAACCTACAATTTTAACAAGATTTAATTAACATGAGCTCCGCAGCAATATCAATGAATATCAAATATCAATTGCTGGTTGTTTGGGTGACTCTCCTAAGTATAAAAACGCTTTTAAGAGCGACTTTGTATAAATCTGTTATCATGCCAGTCCTGCTTAATACTTAATTACCAAAACACGTAACATAATTTAATAGCTAAGATCTATTCGCTCAACCGTGAGGTACTTCGTAGAAACCATACAAGTTAAACTAAATTTGTGCTTGATCACACTTTCATACAATTCATTTGAGTGTAAAAGAAAAATAATTTATCTACAGCGTCATAATTCTCAACACAAAGCTCATTTAAACATTTGGCCTTTAACCGCTTCAAGTTCAAGAAATCAATCTAACCGGCTGTTAGAGGGAAAAAAGAATTCCAGTTGATTAGGCATATAAAATCACTTTTGACCCTTTTATCCTTTAAATGTTTATGCTCTTATTCTATCCATGTTCGAAATTCGTGCACTTAAACATGTACAGATACACAAGTGTTGACCTTTCCCTTTTGTTTTATCGATGGAAAAAATATAAAATCATTCTAAACCGTACTTCTCAATAAAGTCACAAATTTGCTATAAAAAAAGCAGAGTTTTTACGAGTTTTAATTTACCTCCAGAATGGCCAAATATAATGCTTCTTAGAATCCTTGTATTTTTTTACAAACCAAAATTGATCCCTTGAGATGTTCAATCATTCATTCATTATCACTTAGATATGAAAGCCAATTAAAGTGCCTCTTGATAACCACAACCCCATCGAATACGAATATCATTGAAAGTTTTACTTCACATCACATTTTTCTCGAAAATCCATAACCTTTAAAGGATTACCGAGGTAACGAAAAAATCGCCCGCAAGAAAGCAATTCAATATCAAAGTTTACTACCAAATTGCTTTATAAGGATAATAAAATAAAACAGTGTGGATATGGAATGAATTGATGTACATATCCGGCGGCGGTTGGGGGAAGATTTGATTACACGAGTGAATGAATTTCAAATACCAGGAAATAAAAGTATCCTATACACAAAATGTCTCACAGAGTGTCCACTTATTTCGAATATGTTGTGGAGAGATCAGTCTAATCACTGAAGTGAGCGAATTTCTTTTGATTGCTGAATCAGAAAATCCTATTATTTCGAAAACAAAATTCACAAACACAGAAAAAATAAACAAATAATTGAAGAAAAAGTTTTCTTGTTTGGCATTTTGGGTATGATTGATTGTGTCCTGTGTACTGCTTGGGATGCTGCTGATCCTGTTTTTTTTTTTTTTAACGTGCTCTAGTTCTGTTCTTGTGCATGACCAACAGGGACTTATTTGTGTATCTGTCTGGAAAATTAATGAAACAATAAATCACTACCACTCTTAGTCATACACATTGCGAACCAACAACTTTTATGATGCCCTTACCTCGCTCGTACTCCTGTTCTAAACTTTCTCCGCAGCTATCAAACGACATGAACAAATGAAATTTTCCATCCTTTCCCAAAATTTGTCGGCTAACGACTTCGAAACTGTATACTTCGTACAAGAGCAGCTTTAGCGTTAAGTTATGATTGTGGTGTCTCCAGGGTGTTGCCTAGCATATTGCCAGCTCGTCGTTGTAATAAAAGCGAAAACATGAAAAGAGGAAAATCTGGTATTGTCCTTGATTTTATTGATTTTATGTAGCTTTTGTTTAGAAAGGAGTAAAGGATGTGGTTCTAAGGTAAGCAGCCGAATTAGATATGAGATTTGAAAGGTCAGGAAGGATGTTGTTAAGCTATATTGTTAAAGGTATACCATAGTATTCAGTGATTGAATATAATCATCCGTTTTATATTTGCAATTTTATGTACATACAAGCGAGGGTATTGAGGGGCCATGTCTATCGACTTAATACACAAACTTGTAAGGGAGTCAGTTGGCCACGGAGGCATCCATGATGCAGGAGTAGTTGGCAGTGGCACGCTCGCGGTTGCTCGGCTCTAGCTCGTCGGGTTGGGTAGGTTCTTGCCACTACCCCGTGCATCGCAACTCAACTTACCTTTTTGTTTTCGTGCCGGGTTATAAAAAAAGAGAAAACAAAGATAGCCTGGAGAAAGCTACGTTATTTCACGGACGGACTTAAAAGATAGGAGGATGGAAAGATGATAGAAAAAACAGAAGAAAAGAAATAGCAGGATCACATCTGTGTGCCATCACCACTGTGCCAGACCGGGACTAGCTCGATGTAGCTAACTAAACCTACTCTAACCTAATCCCTAACTACCGAACTTAATTAACGACTTATAACTAAACCTAAAGCTAACTTAACCCTATGTACCCTACACCGAATAATATGTTCCAGGGTCACACAGCGATAACAGCTCGTCACGTCCTGAAATAAGCCAGGTGTTGTTGGCTGAGGATGACCAACCCACCCTTATCGCACTTGGATGCGACCAATTGCTACCATTCTGGCCAGATCTGTGAATGGTAGCCCCTAAAGAAATTCCTCCCAGTCGCCACATGAAAAAAAAGAATCAGCGGAAGTCAGTCACGTCATTCCCTGTCATGTCGTCATCGTTTGTGCGTCACGTCCGGTCACAGTCGCCCCATCGAAGGACGGTCGGTCCGCCCATCCACACACCACTTGCGACAACGGTTTTACTCCATCATTTTAATAAAAGAAAACTTAATTCAATTCATGACAATAACAATTGATTTATTAAAAAAGATAAATTCACAAAAAAAAAATCTTAATAAACAATACGAGTTTTTTTTTTGAATTCTATTAAAAAAACTTCTGTAAGGCTACTGTTATTCTAGCCAAAAAAAGAAACTTGAAAATATACGAAAGACTTACCGATTATACATGGATCCCCCGTAGTTCTGGCGCCAGCATTTCGAAGAATCGCTTGGATGAAGAGAAATATTTTTTTTTTTGCGCATAAAAAACTATTTTCAAATAAAATTCAAACAAAACAAAAAAACAACTCGCTTAACCCTAACCTTACTCTAAACAATTTAAAAAAAAAATTCAAATCTATAACTTAACCTATTTTGAAGTAAACACTACTCTTATTCGCTAAATTCTAAAAATGTATGTATACATGTAAGTATATACGAGTATGTACTTATGTATAATTTCCTTTTTTTTCTTGATTTAATACAAAATTTTTTTTTTGTTTTTTTTTTTGCGTCTGACACTGTTTCATTTTTAAATATCTTCTTTTTTCTGTTCACTTTTAATTTCTTGGTTTTTTTTTCTGTTATTGTTGTTGTGGTGGTTGTCCCGCGGTGCACCTCTTGTCGGCGATGTAGCTATGGATGGAGGAACCTATCTACGTCGCACTATCAACCGCACTAGAAGGACTTTTCGCCCACCAACTGTGGGTTGTCCTAATTACACCTTTTAGAACACCTTTATGCGTAAGCGTAATGGGGAGGGGGTGGGGGTAGATACAATTTTTTATTTTTTTTTTAAACCGCGCCAGTCAAATTTATTTATTTTTTTTTTTGGTTTTGTTCGAGGAGAATTTCCACCAACTGTTGGCGAAATCTTCTTGCAGACAAAAAAGACACGAACACTCGAAGGAGGAATATGTCCGCGTATAGTGCGAAACTTTACGCGCCGAATTTCCACGGACCGTATAAAATCCCTCCTTTTTTTTTTGTTCTTTTTTTTTTTAATTTATAGCAAATAGTTTTCCCGCCAACTATCTCGAACCAAAATCTCACGACCTTGCATTTTCAGATATCGACTGTCTCGACTTTTTTAACTCCCAAAAAGGGAAAAAGAAAAAAGTCCCACCCAAGACGACCTTGTCACTATGTCCCCAAAGACACAAAAAAAAAAACCGATTTCGTCGGCTGATTTGATCAGCTGATCGAAACCCGTAAGGCCATTGACCTGTATCATTGGTCTCGTTCTCTAAAAAAAATTTCTTTTGTCCCATTTCCTTGCTTCCTATTTCGCTTACTACTCATATAATCTATTCCTGCTCTAGATTCTCTCTCGCAAAAATAGGTTCCTGTCTACATTAGATTCTTCATCCCAGTACACAACCTAATCTAGATTACTCCCACACGATCTGTAGCCCTAGCAAGGCTTTCCACCTCTTCCTCCTGAATTTAAATTGACTAAACACAATGCTCTCTACGACAAAAAGGACATATTCACCATGGGAACAAGAACACGGGGAGAAAGTGTGCCTACGAAGAAAGTGGAATGAGGGAATTCGCAAATAGAGGGACGTTTGACAGAGCCAGGTTTTGCTGTGAGTTGCGAAAGAGAGATTAGTAGGTCCAATAAATAGATTGGGAGGGGAAAAGGTCTGTTTTTGAAAAGGGGTCAATTTAATGGATTTGGTACACTGAGGGAACACAAATAGAACACCACAATTAAACAATTTATTTTTTTTTGTAAATAGGCTGACGCTACAGACTTTTTACAAATTTGGGCATGTTTCAAAAAAACATAGAAACAAAAGGGTTTTGAATCTTTAAGCGATGGCTAACTTACCAAGAAATTATAACAAAAATAGTATACTCGTATTGACTTTAACTGCTTACAGAATCTTTGAAAACCTCTCTCATTATAAAATTCCAATAATTCATCGAAAGTAATCTTCTACATACGATCAGCAAATTTATAAAAACGAAAATACCTCTTCAAGTGATATCAGAATATCTCAAACAACTGCTCATTTCAAAGACGAATCACCAAGCCGCTGATTGACTTCTACCACCAAAGCTTAATCTGACCATGTTAGTAAATTAGAAATTAAGCCTAGGATCGGCTGGAACATATCATATCGGTGAACTTCAGATGTCGGTTCAGCGTTAGTCTGTTGAATAAAATTATGTATTACTATGCCACGGCAACACTTACAACTATGCAAATGTATAACAACAATATTCAACACTTGCTATTTTTAACCTTGCTACACTTCCTGTAATCTTAATCTTCCTTTTTAATAAAATACTTTCTTGCCTATAGTCGCCTATCGTCTTTTCTTAGCCTTTTTTTTATCCACAGCCATCGATATAGTACGGCGTACATATTCAACAAATCTGATTTAAGCTACTGCGACATCCATATTTAGAGCTCGGGTTATTTATAGTACTCCTCGGTAACTATCCACAATTTCGAAATAAAGACGACGCAGAGGAGAGCCTCAATCGGATTAAAATGACCTTGCTATTGACTGTTCGCGAAAACAAGCACCGATGTGAACTCATGTTGAGAAGAAAAACGACTTCACTAAAACTGATTCGACGACCTGCCCGAGAAAACATAAAAATAAAGGTCTAGTGCAAGATTAAGATCCTCATTTTAATGCAAGACAACAAGAAAATGTCGCACATTTAGAAAACATAGTTTGGACAGTACATCTGAAGACGGACTCAAACTAATCAACTTTAGGAAAGGGCGAAGTGGTATCAAAAACATCACTCATTTCTCAGAATTCAAATTTGTGATTGAAAGATTCAAAAAAAAAACACGGACAACAGCATAGCTCCAATTTTCAGAATTTCCGAACATTCCCAGTAGAAAAATTGGTTCAGATCACAACTCTGTTGTATCAGAGGTACCATGTATCATATATACAAGTATTATAGAAAAATTGACTTCGAAAGGCTGCAATTGAAAGAAACTTTCAGAGCTTTTCCCGAGGAGGTCAAAACCTCTCCAGTAGTTCTATGCTGTTAATATCAAGACAATAAGAACACTAATGACACTGTCAGGAAGCCTTCAGAAACACCGCATCTGATGTGGTGGGTTTTATCCAAGCACCACAACAAAGTCTTTACCTTTTGTGATACCAACCCGCATATGCACTAGAACAGGAAGCATTCAAAGTGACACTACAGGCAAGGATGAGAGCTGCTCGCACACCTTACGAGCACTGAAGATTAAAGCAATAGTGGCTTTTCCGAAAACTAAAGACGAGCTAGAGATTCGAGTCTATTTTAAGGTCTTGGGTATATTCGATAGACTCCCTAAGGCGCCTCTCGCCTTTTCAGATGGATGATAAGCGTGATAGTTCCTAAAAGTCTCCCTAGTCCCTAAAGACCAATTTGAATGAACAATTTAAGGCGAACGACATTTTATCTATCTTACTTACAATTAGATGAAGTTTGAGTAGGGCTGCTGAAGCCGATAGGCTTGCTTACATATTTAACTAGCGCTACAGTCCGGGGTGGACCAAGAGTTCAGCCTGATTTGCTGTACAGTTCTTAGAGCTCGATGTTCCTTCAGAGCCCGTCAACGCAAAAAATAAAACCACTAAATATGTTGCATATCCACCTTTGATAACATACAGGCTTCTAGCGCAGAACTGGGGTAATGAGGGACTTATAGACTCTGTATAAGTTTATTCAATTTTATTACGTTAAAGAACTTGTCATGTAATTTGTCGGATCCACTGCAGAAATTATGTATGACCACTGTGACACTTTGCAAGGAAGAGCCTGCGAAATGCACCTGCAGCAGAGACTCCTGAATTTGTCTACATTTGGTGATGAAGTAACCACCTTTTCTTGAGAGCGGGTCCATTTAATTATCCGTTAATTCAATGGAGGCGGACATTTTTTTATTTTCGAAAGATAGGGTTTCTTCTTACATTAAAGTTTGTATTTTGATAGTGCAAATATAAAACTGGTCCAACTTTTTATGTAACTATTTTGCTCAAGTAGGTATCGCATCTTATTATTAGATGCCTTTCATACATTTGGCACGAGCTCCTGTACCATAGGGTGTACTCGTATAATATGTGTAACTAACCCTTTTAGTTGGGGATTTTGTCTTGCATTTCCATCAGGTATCGGGCGAGCAAACGACCTGTCATTGCTCCTGCTTATCTTTTCCTGAAAGAATTTTCAGTATCTATCGCATGGCTTTGCAGTCTCCCGTTTTGCAGATCCAATAATATTTCATTTTACATTTTTTTCCGATTGCCGCAAAATAGGCTTTCAATCTGCGGGCAGTGATCTGGTGCACCAGTAATATTTTTGTATTGTTTTTCTTTTTTTAAGTAGCGCGCGCTCAAGTGATTAAGGTACCCTTAACATGTTTGCAAACAGCGCGGGCGACGCAAAATTAGGGAGAAAAGAAAGATAGGTAACGATGTGCGCTGGTTTTAAATATCTGAATGTCATAATGACTAGGAAATAGAGAGCTCGGTAGGGCATTCCACAAGCGAGTTGTTCGGCCTAGAAACGAACCAATATATTTTAGAGTACGTCCGAAAGTTGCTTTGAGGGTATACTGATGAGCATTCACAGCGAGTCGGGTGTTACAGTTGAAGGTTTGAAGGGGGCGGAATGCTACTGGCGATTACTATGGAGCACTGATGGCGAAAACAGCGATAAAACAAAGTGATACACGAGACATTTCGTCGGTGTTTGAAGGTGTGATGTTAGCATCACCTATAAGTTTTATGGCGCGGTTTTTAATCTTATCTAGCACGTGCAGAGATGTTTTAGGTGCAGCTGACCAGATGTGTGTAGATTATTCCAAAAATATATCGAGGCCAGCTCAGAAGGGGAAGAGTATTTCTTACATCGTTTGAGAAAACCTAGACATTTCGCAACTTTTTTAGCGACATCGAATATGTTGTCATTCCAAAGTAAGTTGTTATTGACACACATATAATGGCTGGTGTTTAAATTTCGCTTTAACGACAGCAGACAGCATTGTATTTTCGAAGCATTAAATTCCACTCTCTTGATCTCCAATTGATTATGCTGTTAATATCGAATTTTAATGTTCTACAGCCGAAGAGCGGGCACGTGAGCCCGGGAACGAATATGAAAACCAGAGAGTACTGTCGTCAGTAAAGGAATATATTGGATTAGATGTAACAAACAATTGATCGTTGATGAAAATTAAAAAGAGTGTTGGAGACAGAACGGAGCCCTGGGGCACACCAGCATTTTTTTTTGTGAATATTCGACTTGAAACCATCCAAGACAACTTGAATTGAACGTTCCAAAAGGTAGTTGCTAATCCATTGAAGAGGAGAGTCATCGATCCCAAAAGCACGCATTTTCGACAAAAGAGCCTGATGCCAAACTCTGTCAAATGCCTTAGAAATATTAGAAAGAAGGGACGTAAGTGCAATGAGTCTGTCTGTAGAAGGAGAGAGAAGATGATTCGCCTATTTTAGGGACGGGCTGGACAAATTCTGTGTTCCATCGGCTCGGGAAGCGTCCTAAAGAGTGATTGATGAAAAAGCTGCGTAAGCTGGTTTTGCCAGCGTGGAATAACAACTCTTCAGAAGAAGGGGAGATATACCATCTGGACCAGCGGATTTATGTATGTGAAAGTGGGTTCATCCCATTGAAAATTCGACGCACTCAAGTGTAGGCGGAGGCAAAGCACAATCTGGAAGTGTTGAACTGGCCGCAAAGTGTGCAGCAAGCAGATTTGTCTAAAGAGCTGACAGCTGGAATGTCATTGTGAATGAGCGAAGAGTTGAAGAGATCTAGTCCGCATCTAACGTTTCATATGTATGCAAAATAATTCACGTTTCGTTACTTAAGTTATGATGGATACCTAGGTACATTCTATTTACATTCCTATTTATCTCTATCATTATGAAATATGTTATTAGAAATCTGTGGTACATTAAGTGATTGAGTGATCTAAAAGCATAGCTTGAGTATTCAACGGCTTACATGTTGAACGTATCAAAACCTTATTAATGTCATGCTTCCTCATTAACAACTCACATCATAAAGTTGATTTTATCTGAAGGCCACTTCAAAAGCTCCTTTAATTCACCATCGACATGACCATTAAGAAAATATGAACATACATACGTACATGTACACACTCCTCCTATTAATACATAAATGACGGCTTCATGGGATATTGTCATAAAAGCCAGTCTACACTTGATAACTGAATCTCCAATATAATTAATTTAAAACTTCTTGCTCTACAAGCGCATAGTTCCCTTCATCCCATAGTTAGGCTTGTGGTTTTTTAATCTCATTATGATAACATCGTTAAAATGAGACATCTTTGTTAGGTAGAGGAAAAATTCTTCAAGAAGTCTAAGATCATAAGTGTGTATACCAGTGTTTTGATTAATTTTTGAGGTTAAGGAATCGATAGATGGATGAGTGATACATATGTAGTATGTACTCGTATATTGCTCCTTGAAGACATTTTCGCACTTGGGAAATGAAATGTAAATTCAAATAAAAACGTGATGAAACAGTGTGGTAGAAGACAAAAGAGAATAGATATTCTTCACTTCTAACTCTGTTGCAGTATCACTATACTATACAGAGCAAATGTAAACAGTTATCATAGATGGATATGCAAGGATCAATATTTTATGCAAAGTGAAGAGTAAATATTGGAACAACGAAATGTGTTACACTTTGCTTTTTGGGCTCCAGCTTGAATTGGGAAATGCTGGTTGTTGCTGGAATGGAAACGATGTTTGCATATGTCCTTGGTATAAGACGATATTCAACAAGTGAAATTGTCACTTTTGTAAAAGGAGTTGACAAAAAGTGATGCTCCATTTAGCATCAACCGGCAATTCATGCGACCGACCAACCGAAAAACTCTTCGACAATCCTCACATAAATCAACATTATTATCCTCCCATAAACAGAACAATGAGCACGAGTGTGTACTGCGAGCAGAAACCCTTTAACAGAAACAACCAACAACCAAGAATCGACAACCAACACCGTTGCACCTTTCATCGAGACCATGGAAGACTGGTTCCATTGTTTACTTAATACCCGTTTGGACCCCCTTTTTTGAGTAGTTCCTTCATATTTTATACCTACATACTCGTATATTCGCTGCTACAGCTGTGCTTGAGTATACCCCCCGGGGGCTTTACTCTAAGTGCCACAGATGCATATACCGTCACTTGTAACATGTGTACTTTGCAAATATGTTGCACGGTCTACAAATATATTGATGGAAATGAAAGTGGGCGATGCTTACACAGGAAAGGCTCTACCTCCTGTAGGGTACATGTTCTAGAGAAACAACACAGCTGCTTTGGAAAGTGCAGTAGCAGCTCAGCCAGCACGTTTAAGTGCATTTGTCAAGAGATACGAGCTTTTTGTTCTGCTGTAAATTTCATGATAAATTGGAAAATTGTTACGTCAGCGGTTAGAGTTTACCTACTAGTACCAAGACAAGACCCTGACGATGTTTAACACTTTGTTGCTCCTTGTGTGTTCCTACATACAAAATGGGAGGGAAGATATTTCGTTTCGTTTATTGTCTCAAGTTTTTATTGCACCCACAACGGTTCTTTGCTTGCATTTTGCTTGAATTTTTATAATTTAAAATCGTCTGTAGGATATCTTTGTTTCTCTGTGAAAACTCTGTATTAAGGGATATGTTACAGAGTGCAACTCAAACAACTGTACTTAATAGAAGCAAATCAGTTGAAGAGTAACCCTTTATACGTGACAACTTTTGTAAATTAAATTTCTTTTCTTAGTTTAGGTGGAAGATTGGAAGTATTTTTTTTTTTTTTTTTTTGTCTCATTTTTATGGCAAACATCCTGTGAGAGGATAACTTTTCCTTGGCATACAAATGAATTTTATCAAGTTTGTGAAAACAATGTGAGATGAGTAGGGAAAGAGATCTCTGTTGACGTTTTGATGAAGCTAAGTCAGATTTTTAGTTGAGACGCCGTCACCCATATTAAAGAATGTAGCTCATTTTGTAAAACTCTTAGAATGCTTACCCGAGGAGATGATTATGTAGAAGTTTTTCTTAACTCTTTTTTAAGGGCACGTTTGTGGTTGTGTTAGGATAGATTTGGGAGGATATTCAATTACTAGTTGGGAAAATTAAGGCAGTAAAAGTTTGAGGTACTTAAAATTCAGATGACATGGAAAAACTGGATGAGAGATATCAATGGGCCACTTAATACTGGTTTCTTGGCTCGTAGACAGGTAATTTGGAAAGCTGTAACCATATGTATAATCACCCCTCAGATCTTAAGTTGCTTAAAAGACTGGCTTAAGAATCTGCATCAAAATAGAAGTAATTCATAAGCACACTCAAGTACAATAGCTACCACAATGAGTTTTACTTCACACAGTTAATCTACGGCAATTGAAAATGAGTTAAAACAATCCTATTAGTATACTAAGGCAACATCACATCTTGCAATAAGCAAGACTATGTAGATCGGCATAGTACGAGACAAGTCAAAATGGACCAATACAACTTCGAAGTATGTAGTAAAAGAGTTCAACTATATCGGAGTTAACATCAAAATTATTGTAGAGATTTGACGACGTTGGCCCTAGAAAGTTTCTTCTGTTTTTCGAAAAAAATGTCTTCAAAAGTCTGATCTGCCAGTGCCCAGTACAGGCAAGGATATCCGATCTAACGTCCTTGCCGAATATTTAATCATATGTGTGAAAAGGGTGAATTAAAGAGGAGATACAAACGCGATCTTTATCAGATAAACCATGATATAGAGTAAGTCCAAACATTGGCGACAATTTCGCACATCAAACGGATGGACAACAATGCCTAGAAGGATTTAAAAAGCAAGTCATGACGGATACTAAAAGGCTTTGTCTCGGAAATTGCATAAAGGGTGTCCGGGATCGTCGGATAAAGAAATCTACCATGTCCCAGAAAGAGACTGGGTGCCTCTTCAGAACAAGGAAGTATGTTCTTTAATTACATTTATTAACGTAGGGTGAACTCCATTTTATAAAGTTGTTTTGTTTACCTCTCAACTCCCTCTGCTGGTCCGGACGTTATAATACCTGCGGAGCTACAGAGGTTATCAGATATTATCCTGCCTCCGCTAGAAAATATTATGAGGAGCTGTGTAGAACTGATCCACATTCCACTGTCATGAAGAGAAGTCAATGTAGTTTTCATTACCAAAGAAATTGATCCAAGAATTCTGTCACGGCTCAACATGTCTACTGTAAAGCAAAGTCGATGGAAACGGCTCTGCATTCACTAACTAGCCACATCGAACGATCCCTACAATATAGAGAGTATACAATGGTTACTTTGCTGCACATAGAGGGTGCCTTTGATAACGTCAACACATTCGCAATCATGAATGCGCTGTGAACTCTGCAGGTAGACGACTCACTTGGGGAGTTGATCAGTCTTATGCTAAATAGCGGATGACGTAGCTATAGCCGTCTCAGGTAAGCATCTTAATACCATTAAAGAACTCCTTCAACTAATAAATGGGGCTTTCAACCTCGCATAACCCACTGGCTATACATCTCGGTCGTAAGACCGATACTCAGCTACGGGGTTGTCGTCTGGTGGAAGGTCTTAGACAATGCAGTCGACTGCAGAGTACAAAGACCAGCATGTCTATGCATAAATGGAGGCTTACGGTCTACTCCCTCATTAGACATTCTGTTTCATTTGACACCCCTCGATATTTTCAGTAGGTAAGTACCTGCGATGGCAACTATTCGCCTTAAAGCGACTACACAGTGGACAAAAAATTTATTTGGCCACGCTAACATTTTTAATATATTAGAAATCCTAACAGAGAACATCAAGAACATACCTGAACTTTAGTTTGACAAAGACTTCTACGTCAGCTTTATTCTAGATCCTTCTAGGAGGAAGATCCATTTCAATCCATTTCTACACAGATGGATCTAAATTCGATAGCGGGGTTGGTGGCAGTATTTTCTCAGATAAGCTAAATCTAAGCCTCTCTTTCCATATTCCAAATTACTGTAGCGTGTTCCAGGCGATTAAAGAAGCTCTGTCCTGGCTGATGAAAAACCTGATATCTGCAAAGGATATCCGCATCTTTTCTACCGGAAAAAGGTAGCATAGGTATACCAGCTGGATGCCAATAAAATAACAGACCTTAGGTGGATTGTTGGACCAACATGTCCAGCGACTAAACAGAGTTGGCTAGATCTGAATCGCTCTAAGAGTCTGATTCTTCTAAATAGTAAACATTTCACCGATCATAGGTGTCATCACTGAACACTACTTCATAGGTAAGCAGGCAAGAAAGCTTGGCGCTTTTCAAATGATTTATGTAGTAGCTACATGGACGAGGAGGAAGAGGAGGCGATCCTCCACCTAGTCTGTACATGTTTAGCTCCCTTCCAGAGAAGTAAACTTCACTTAGGAGCTTTCCTCTACAATGACCTAAACGATATAAAACATATAGACGTAAACAAGCTCCTACTCTTCATCGTAAGCTCAAACTGGTTCCATTAGTAAGAGGGTAATAGATCCACGTGCCAGCACAATGGGCCAATAGGCCTAAGTAGGTTGGTGCTTCCAACAGCCACTCTTACCTACTTACCTACCTACCTCCCAACTGTTCTTAGCCACATGTCACTAGTATATCGGCTATCCACTCAAATAACGATTCACACTATCAAAAGCCTTCTCGCAGTTCATTCGAAGCACCTCAAGTGGAAGCGTATGCCCAGTACATTGCTCTACTCGTATAGTAACGCAAGAATATCCACAGCGGAAGCCTGTTTTAATGGAATGAAGATTTTAATTCAACAGGTTTTTAATTCTATTCCATATTCAGCCAGTTTTATTACTCCATTAGATTGTTATTCTTTAGAAACTTAACGACCGTTCCATTCTTCGCGTAAACGTTCATTTTTCCATATGCTAGCTATGATGGGTTTCAAAACTCGTAGCTCTGCCACTAACCATGGAGGAGCTTGGTAAAATTTGGGGTAGAATACTAGCAATGTCCACAGGTTTGATTTATTAAAGGACTTTAATCCTAGTTGTAATATTTGTGATGTATTAGAGCTGGATACGTATTTGGAAATTGATTGCTTCGAATCATTAAATTTGGTGGTCTATTCTTCTTCTGGTCTCCATCTTCATTAACACTGTTTATGGCGTGTTTATTAGGGGTCAGATCCTTTTTGTTATATTGTAATCACTTTCAGGTGTATCTCTTCTCAAGTTCCAGCAGTAGTCCGCTAACATTGCCGCATTCCATCGTCCCTATATATTGATGGAATCGTTTACCATGTTCGTCATTTACATCTCCACAGTTGGAGGGAAAAAAATCAAGATGAGAGTGAAGAAAATGGATTTTAAGGGACATATTGCAACCTAGCTCTCGATGATTTTGTAGGAGGTTGTTCACAAATTCAATATAATTTTCACTTCTCTTATTGCCCAAAGAACCATGAACGACTGCACTAAAAAACTCACATGCCTCTTTTTCAAATCCTTGTAATGCTGAATCAAAGTTTTGGTCTTTTAGAATCTGTCTTATTTGAGGCCCGATGAAGATTGCTTCTTTTATGTTGACGTCGCTGAGACGTCGAAATACCACCTTGATCAAAGTCCCCGGAATTTATTCAGAAAATTAAAAATACAAGTTTATTAATCTAAATCTATATTGTCCCCTTCAAAGTAATCTCCATCGACTGCAACACACTTATGCCAGCGCTTGATCCAATCCTCGAAACATTTTTTATATTCGGTTTTCGGTATGTCTATCAGTGCTTCTTACGATTTTTCCATTACTTCCTCTCCGCTGCTGAAACGCGTTCCCCTTAGGGGTTTTTTAACTCGATTGAACAGAAAGAAGTCACAGGGAGCCAAATCAGGTGAATTCGGTGGCTGTTCGATGGTATTTGTTGCATTTTTCGTCAACAAATTACAAATAATGGCACTGTGCGACGGTGCGTTATCATGGTGCAAAAACCACGAGTTTTCTGCGCACAATTCTGGTCTCTTTCGGCGAATTGCTTCACGTAAACGTCTCATAACGCCCAAATAATACTCTTTGTTTACTGTCAGGCCTTCTGGCAAAAATTCATGATGCACTACACCGTTGTAATCCATGAAAACCGTGAGCATTGCCTTCTTTTTTGACTGAAAACGACGTGGTTTGTTGGGTCTCGGCTCATTTGGTAAACGCCATTCACTTGCCTGATGTCTGGATTGCGTGTCGTACTTATAAACCCACGTCTCATCTCCAGTAATGATCCTTTTGATGAATGTGGGATCGGATTCAACCTCGCAAATCATATCTTTTGCGACGTCAACACGGTCTCTTTTTTATATGAAATTGAGGTTCTATGGCACCAGCTTTGCTGCTACTTGACGGAAACCCAAATCATTAACCAAAATGTCTTGGACGTATCCCTAGGCAATGTTCAAGTCCCCCGCTATCTCTCTGATGGTTAATTTGCGGTTATTGACAAACATTTCTTTTATTCCGTCAAAGTTTTCTCTTTGGTTTTCGATGTCGATGGTCTGCCACTGCGTTCATCATCTTCGATTGACTCACGACCACTTTTGAACCGCTCGTGCCACTGCTAAACGACTGTTTTCTTTAGAGAATCGTTGCCGAAACAATTTTCCAACATTTCCACTGTTCGCGCACCATTAAATCCGTTTTTTAACGCAAAATTTAATACAAGTTCGTTGCTGCAAATTTAAGTCCATTTCTAAAATTGTAAAAAATCGCCAACACACACAGAGATAGATGTACTCATGGCTACGTAACTTTTGCAAATGTCAAGCTATGACGCTAAGATTTAGAGGGAATATCAACAATGGATTTACCAACTTAACATAAAAAACAGAACTCAAATCGGAACAATGGGAGCGTCACACGGTGATTATTTTTGATCAATGTGGTATACTATGCTGGTCCATCCTTATTGAGAGCCTTGACAAAGTTCTTCATTAGTGCTAATTTAATAAGTAAAGTTGGTAAAAGAATATTTTGGAAATTCACTAGAGGAAAGAGGTTGACGTTCTTTTCTCCAGGACGCAGACTTAGTCTTGCATCTCAGTCTTTTTTTTTTATGTAATGTAATGATCTAGCCCGGCTATCCGACTCACACAAAAAACAACAGTACTTGGTATATCCCATTTGCAAACCCAACAACATGGCTATGACTTTCAAGTCGCCACAAATCTGTCATTCGTGCTCTGAGTATGATATAGCGTCTAAAACTAATTTAATATTTTCACTTGTTTCTTTTGTATGCACTGCGTGACATAATGGAATCGAAGGTTGTGTGTTGCCGTTGTGAAGAAGAACAGATTTCAACCTCAATTTTGAGACGTCTATAAACAGTCCCCATTTATGCCATGGTTTTCTAATTTAAAGTAGGGCATCAAGTTCTTCTGACGATTTCTGTAAGCACTGATTTTAACATCCGGTTGTAGCAAATGCCATTGTTTAAGTCTAGATCCCAGTAGTTCTGCTTTATCTTTTGGCAAATTTAAATCTCGTATAACGTCATTAAGTTCATCTTGCGAAACTCTATGAGGTTCGTTACAAACAATATTTTCACCCGAAAACTGTGACGCTTGTGAAGTTGAAGGCTCATTGTAGTCAACTTCCATTAAATCAATCTCTTCGTCAGTATATTGCTGGCAGGCTTCAGGAGGTCGGGGAACAGGCAAATCGGTTGCGTGTGGTACTGGTTGCGTTACATATACAACGTCAGGGTAGTGTCAAGCAAAAGTAACAATCTTTCGCATGATTAGTAGGTTCCCTCCATATCATTGGAATGGCAAAAGCCAGTGAACGTTTCTGTTTGTTTAGCCACTTAATCAAATTAGTAGAACAAGTACTGCAACTAAAATGGGGAACCAACGATTTATCATGGTTTCTAATTTTAATTCCAAAGGAATGGAAGTAAGCTGTTTCTAATCGCTGAGTTATTGGGGATCTTTGGCTACTAAAGGTCACTTTACCAGATATGTAGCAAAAATTGTCCGCACTGTTAACACAATTACATGACATAGTGAAAACTGTAAACTTTTTACTAAAAATTTGACAAAAAAATAGAAAAGAAATCACGTTGTAATAATCAAAATAACACGGACAGCTTTAGGCACAACAAATGAATACGTAATAATAAAATTTATACAGGTTACCACTAAATATTGAGAACTGTTATCGTAATTGTAATAAATATATAGAGCTACCCGCTATAGTCTTAAATATGGCATAAATGAAAAATAAGAGCTAACTATGAGTTTTAAATTGTATATTTAGTTTCCGCGAGTGAAATATTATAAAGTTAGTACATTTTCATATAAAAGGCAATTTTTCTGTAGACCAGTGTTATAAAAAATATATAATTATATACCAGCCGAATTACAAAGGAGTTCAGATATTAATCTGTCATTCATAAAGAAAAGTTTTAATTATGAACATACGAGTACTTCTAGAGATGATGCGTGTGAACACTCAGAAATATTCTGAGAAGGAGGCTTAATACACGTGGTATCACAATGGGCCTTATGTATCGCAGCTTTCCGTAACTCTTTGGGTGAGTATCCTATAATTGACCATTATATGTTATTGGTAATGTCACACATATAGGTTGTGATCCAACATCAACATCACATCTTATTCAGTCATTCAAGGAATACGCACCCATATTTTTCCTCCCTAACTTTCCTTTGCCCGCGCTGTTTGCAAACATTTCAAGGCACACAAAATCCCTTAAACGCGCTCTAATTATAAAAAAATTTATTATTATTATTTATTTTTTATTTATTTTTATTTATTATTCTGTAAATTCCTTAAACAATATAATTCAAAATAAATTCATTTACATTAATCTATATAATAATAAGATTAGATATAAAATTTAAGAACTTCATTTGCCATTCTGTATTTTCTATACTACGGTAATGAAAATAGTGTTGAATGCCATTAACCTGACAACATGAGAAATCAAATAAATTATGTATGTATGGGTGGGGTGACCCTCAAATAAAAAACCTGATACAAATAATTACTCAAATATTATAAAGCAAACTTAAGCAGACACATAATAGAACAAATTTGCTATAGAGCATCAAATAGATGATTAGTATAAAAACTTGTTTCATTGGTTATACCAGAGAGTCAAAGAGAACAGATTCTAAGCTAGTGAAGTTGAAATTGAGAAGCCAGGATTTTACGAGTTTGAGAAACAATCCAGGCAAGGTAATCGATCTGAGCGATATAGGGAGTCTATTACGTAAATAAACGAAAAGACAAAATATAATAAAAATTACGATAAGCAGTGGTATAGAAGGGTGGAACAGATACAGAGTATGAAAAGTTTCCACGCAGGTTAAAGTTAGAAATCAGTCGGAAGTTCCGATTACCAGACTTCATAGAAAAGGTCTTCAGCACCTTAAAGCAGTATAAATGTCGGACGGGAAGAATTTTTAAGTCACAGAACAGAGGGTACGTAGAATATCTCCTAGGTTTGCGGCATAATTTTCTGAGGATATATTTCTGTATTATCAAAAGGGGTTGTATTTTATTCCTATAAGCACCTCCCCAGCAAGTAATACCATATTGTAATTTTGAATGAAAAATACCATAATAAATAACTTTAAGCAATTTAGTGGAACAGATATTTCGCAAATAGAAGAAGTGCCTAAGGGTGCATCGGAAATAGTTCCTCAAAGCTTCTACATGACTAGAAAAGCTCATTCTAGAGTCTATAGTAAGTCCCAGATATTTGTACTCACTAACAATATCTATAGGGAAACATTTATCACTGCAATTTAGGCTGCCATCAAAAGAAGGAGAAGATAATCCAGATCCACAGTTACAATTCGCAAACAGGAATCTTTTACACTCTGGTGAGTGAAAATAAACATTCAGATACAGATCAAGGTTAAACGACAAATTAAAAATCATAATCTTAGTTTTACGACTTATAAGCAAGTTGTGCTTATAAAACCATGTTCTTACAAGACTAAGGTCCCAATTTAAGTCGGAAACCAGGTCTAGGCGACTATTTGAACCATAGGAGAAACCTATATCATCCGCAAAAGCCGTTGGAGCACCTTTAAAATTAAGAGTAAAAAGTGAGTTTATGTAAATTAGAAAGAGAATCGGACCTAGGACATAACCTTGGGGTACCCTTAAGTTGAGAATCATAAGATATCTCCTGATTTCATCAATTTTTACTCTTTGTGATCTATTTTTTAGGTAAGATCTAAATCACTCTAACATAAAGCCACGAAAACCTGCTTTTTCAAGTTTATCCAGTAGAATAAGATGATCAACCATATCAAACGCTTTGCTAATATCAATATATAGACCAGCAGTACACTTTTTACCATCTAAGTTTGACATTATTTGTCCACAAAACTGTAGGAGTGCATCCTCGGTTGATTTTCCCTTTTGAAAGCCAAATTGTGTAGCATTAAAAAACTTAGCTTTTGTGAGATAACTCACTATCCTATTTTTCACAAGCTTTTCAAAGATCTTATTCATAACTGGGAGGAGTGAGATGGGCCTATAATTACACATTTCAACAGTAGAACCCTTTTTGAATAATGGGATAACATCAGAACACTTGAGGTCTTCAGGATAAACTCCCTCAAATATGCAGCGATTAAAAATGTAAGCTAGGACATCCATTATATGACAAGCAATTTGTTTAAGGAGGATATTAGAGATACCGTCAGCACCACATGAATAAGTATTTCTTAAAGTGCCGATAACTTTTAAAACTTCAAGCGGAGTAATGGGTTCAAATGCAAAACTATTAGAACACATTGGTTCAGCAAAGCAATCAGTAGTCGAACAGAAACGACAAGTAGGTTGAACAGGACATGGTTGCATGCAGGTGGCTATTTTCATAAAATAGCATTTAAATGCATTTGCAATGGCTAGTTCATCAGATACAACACAGTCATTGACACCAATAATAGTCGGTTTTATTGCAACAGAGGATTTGTTTAAGATACTGTTAACAATTTGCCATTTACTTTTTAAGTTACCTCTAGCAGAATTGAACTTAGAACGGTAATAGTTATCACGACAATTTGGAATTTCACTTTTAAGTTCGGTACACAGATTTTTGTATTTGCTTTTCAAATACAGATTACCAGGGTGTTTATAGCATTTAGTTCTAAGTTTGTTTTTAGCCTTAACTTTGTTCAATAAGTAACTGGAAATCCAAGGTTTAAGCCTTTTGGAAGACTTTTTAGGACTAAAAGTATAAGAACAACACAGAATATGCTTTTTTAGACAATCAATACGCATTGAAAAGGAAGCAGAAGCATCAGAACACAGATAGACATCTTCCCAAAACTCACAAGAAAGATTGTATTTGAGGTTGATGTAGTTTATCTTCGTTACCCTGTCAGGAGGTACAGAATTCAAATTGGACATTCTATTGGAAATATTAAACATGAACCCAGTCATAGAGTGATCAGTAATCATTAAATCAATAACACATTTCTCACAGTTACTGAACAAGCCATTCCTGAACCGTCCATAAATATGGTCTAAACATCTACCTGAGACAAGTCTAGTAGGTTCATTGATGAAACTAGCTAGGCCATGCGATGCTAACAATTCCATATACGAGTAGCTCGGGACAATTTCACTTTTTTCCAAAATGTTAATATTGAAGTCACCAATTATAATGACATTATTTGATTTTTCATTTTCTAGTAGACAAGAAAATTCTTCTATAAATGTCAAAACATTAAACATATGTAATCTATAAACACATAAAAAGACATAGATCTCATTGTTAGTTCCGATGGAAACCTTTAGAATATCAGCACTCAAACAATCAACACAAAGGACCTCGTGAATTATATATTCCTCTTTCTCTCTTATAAAACAACCGACACCACCCGCAGCGTAATTTTCATTAGTGTTAACAAAAAAATTATAGCCAGACAAAAAATAATCGTTTTTTTCAAACTCATAAATCTAGATTTCGGACACAAAAATAATATCTGGGATGCACAGAAAGGAATCAACATGAGTGACGAGAGCTTCGAAATTTTCTCTTAGACTTCTGATATTTTGATGGACAATGAAGAACTTATTACAGCAGAAGGAACTATCTGTTAAAATATTATCAAAATTAAAGCTGCGAAGATCAACGGAAGAAAAGTCATCGAATACATCATTTTCATCATTAATTTTTTCAGATGGAAAAAAGGAAAAAAAATGCACTAAATACGTGCGAGATCACTGAATGATCTAATTGACATGACCTTTCCTCCCTCAATCTTTCTGACAAGAATTTTATTATTTTTGAACCACACATACGAGTATTTAACATCTTTCAGCTTTCTTGTCTCTTTCGCTTTCATGAAAAGAGCTTGTGTATATTTAGTGAGAGAATCATTAATATATATACCGGTTCCGCTGCTGCTGCTCTTAGTACTGCTGCTGTTAAGTTTGTTTTTGTTCATCTTCTTTGCGGTCATTATTCCTTCCTTCGTGTGTTGATCGGAAAATCTTACACAGATGATCGGTTTAGCGACAGAGGAGTCTGCATCGCTGTTGGTTTTAGCTATAACTTTCTTGATATAACATCTTTCAAATTTGTTGTCAGGAACATCGATGGATAGAACATTCTTCAATAGTTCTTTAGCCTTGGACATTACGTTATTGTCATTCACGTCCGACACTCCAACAATCTCAATACAATTATTGAGAAGATGTTGTTGCTGCCAATTTAGTTTACTCTCCAAGAAGTCCACTCTCTTCTTCAGCTCTGTATTCTCTGCAACAAGTCTAAAACGTTATATTTCAATATAATTTTCAAGAGAGAACTTAATCGAATGTTTAAAAATAATTCTTTGCATAGATTTTCCGACCAAATAGTGACATCGGGTAGCATAGTTGCGGGGCCAACAACAGACTGCATGACTAATCTCAAGGAAGTGTAAATAACGTATACCATGGGTGCATCAAGTGTCGAATTGGATGTAAAGTCTCGAACTTGCTGAAAATAGAAACCAATCAAAACTCCGCCTAAACTTAGAAGAAGAGAGACGCGGAGGATGTTGTTCAGCTCCTGAACAGTACCCATATCATATGTATTAAACTACAACGCAAAACTCCTGCAGATCTCATCTTATGACTTCCCTCCTACGTAATGTAAACAGAAAAGTTTTAGGAAATTACTTATGGCAAATATGGAAGGAAACATCAGTTTTTATAAAGCAAAAAGAATAAATATATTGTGCAATAGGAAAGTCATCAATTCCTGGACTTGAGGCAATTTTAAATCTGCTAATTCTGAATCTATATGTATATGCACGAATCGACTGGGGTTCAGTCTCCCAAAAACCTCGATACCATATCTCTTAGTATGATCCATGCACAGATTCTGAAGAAGTACGTAGGTGTTACATAGCTCTGGGGTACGATATTAGATAGATCTGACTACAAGTCTCCTTAGGAAGACTTTGATAGACAATTGACCTTGACCTCATTCGAGTAGGAAAGAATGAAATACAAATAAACCCAAGTCGAAGAGTCGTGGAACCTATGACAGTTTTTTACTTATTATATATGCACATGTTGTGAACAACATAATTTCCATGCAATCAGCAGTATACACTGGACATCGAAGGTGTCGCATCACCGTCTGAGTGGTGTAATCCAACACCTGTGTGACCAGACAGTGAAGGTGTCCAGTTTATGCTTTTCAGTTTTATATAAATAGTGTATATAAATAGTGTAGAAATAAAGTAATGGGTGATTCGTTGATGAACCACCAGAGGTAAGGCTCACATCTCATAAAATTCACTTTACTTGTCATAACATTTGGTCCTTCGAAGCCAACGAAAAGCGTTACCAGGGCTTTAACACTGATTATTAAAACATAAGGTTACATTATTATAATCGTATATCGACTTTAAAGCGTTACCAGGGCTACAAACACTGGTAAATTCTAGATTAGTGTTGCCAAGGCTAAAAACCCATCACTTTTTTCATTCTAACTTCGTGGAGTGAAGCGAAATCTGTCACAAGAAGTCTATCGCCGTGAAGGGTCACAAACTTCAGTGCAAGTGATAATAAAGATTTTTAATGGAGGAAATGGATGTCTAAGTGGTTGTTGCCAGGTAAAGTGTCTTAACGAAATAGCTAGAACAGGTTCAAAACAACTTTGGGAAAGACAGCGAGGTCCGGAAAACACGCCGATATAAGGAAGAAAAAATAAAGAAATATGATGAAATTTGGGCTAAATTTAAAGAGAATCGCGAAAAAGTTCGAAATGTCGTAAAATCCGACACTCCGTACACTCCATACAGCGCGATACTTTTCAATTAGTAAAAACAATTTATGAATAGTTGAGAGCTAAATTAGAAAATATCCATCCACTAGAATTCGAACTAGTCGAAGCAGATAAAGAAAAGACCTCGCCATCTGGAAACGAATCTCAACGTCACTTATGAGGAGCACAGATTCTTTTGAACAAACATTCAAGAACTACTCCAAAGAAGTTCATGAGCATCAGCAAGAAATATTACTTGATCATTGGAAAGTTTTAACAGAGCTGCATGAAGAGTACAAAATTTCATATCTAACAGAACAGGGGTAGAAGAAGATATAAACAATTACCTATTTCTAATGGCTTCAAAAAAGTCGGAAATAACAGTGGCTAAGGATTCGTCATCTAATCTAGAGGTTCGACTTCCTCAACTCAAAATTCCCATATTCAAAGGCAACATATATTCTGTGAAATCTTTACAACAATAATACACAACAAAGTAACTCTTGGTATCACTAAGAAGATGGAGTACCTGAAAACACATTTAGAAGGCGAACCACTCCAACTCATCCAACACTTCACAATGTCCAGTGCAAATTACCAGTGCGCTTGGGAAACTCTTAAGAAGCGTTACGACAACGAAAGGAAAATCGTTTCTCAACACCTGGATAGGATATTCAAAATAAGGCATCAGCAGAGCCAATCCACAGCAGTTCATTTAAAGGCCATGTTAGATGCAAACAAAGAAGGTCTTGCGGCTCTCAAAAATATGGGATTTGAGACTTCTTCTTGGGGACCAATCATAGTTCACTTAGTTGTACAGACACTTTATCTAGAGAGCAGAAATAAAGAGACCAAATAAGGTGCCAACGCAAGAAGAACTTTTCGAGTTTCTCGCAAGAAGATACCAAGCATTAGAGGTATTGGGATCATCTCGGCAACGATCGCATAAGGACGAAAATAAGAACTCTGTCAGAAATTAGCATATACCAGCAAAGTCCAGTTGCATATTTTGCAAGAGTGATCTCAACATCTATTCTTGTAACAAGTTTATGAACTGGAAGCCAAGGGAATGATGTGAGCAAGTCAAACAAGCCAAGATATGCATGAACTGTCTGAGACATGACAAGAAAATCAAGTGCTCCAGTCTGCGAACATGTAAGCAATATAGTAAAAAGCACCATACACTGCTTCACCAAGATAATTACGCTGGACGACAGCAGAACGCTTCAACGAATTCTGTTCCAATTCAATCGCAAGCTGTTCAAACTCATTATGGTCATCAAAGCCAAAGTATGCTACTTGCCACAGCCATCGTTATTGGTACCAACATTGATGGACAACGCAAAGAATTGAGGGCTCTCATAGACCCAGGATCCCAAGCGACACTTATTACAGAGCAAGCTGTCCAGTCGTTACGCTTGCCGAAATAGAAATTCTACGCTGAAATCAGTGGATTAGGAGCAACGGATGCTGGCATAGCCCGCAGTAAGGTAGAATTCTCAATCCAACCAATATTCAAATCATAATTCAAACTCTTAGTCTCAGCGCTTGTGTTACCGAACCTTACCAAACTTATGCCGGATAGAAACAACATCGACAAGATTTCTAATCAACTCAAGAATCTTGAATTAACCGATCCCACATTTCTCATTCCTGGACCCATTGATATGATATTAGGAGCCGATGTGTACGGGGACATCATTCTCAATGGCATTAAGAAGGGTTTGAAAGGTTCCCCGGTGGCTCAGATATCGCATTTAGGATGGTTCATCACAGGCCGTACATCATTAAAAGACGAAAATGTGAAAGTCGTAGGGATGGTCGCTCAAACGACAATAGAAAACCAACTTAAGCGACTCTGGGAACTCGAAGAAATACCTGAAGAGAGTCATCTGACACAACTGGAGTTAGATTGCGAACGTGATTACCAAAAAACCCACCATCGAGAGCCCGACGGTAGATACACTGCAAGCATTCCCTTCAATCAGAAATTAATGCAAAAATACAGTTTGGGTGCATCTAGAGATAGAACAGTAGATAGGTTATTGAAATTAGAAAAAAGATTCGCCGCTGCTGTAGGTCAGCGATTGGAATATATAAAATTAATAGACGAATTCGTAGAATTGAGTCATATTGGCGAGATTACTAAAACAAAACCCCAAGACAAAAACACATTTATATGCCGCATCATGCAGTTCTAAAACCAGACAGCACTACTACAAAGTTTAGTTAGTTAGTTAGTTTTATTTACTAGCTTCATAGAAGCCATTTAAGTTACATTTTTTTTTTTTTTTTACAATATATTAAACTTAAGTCTAGTGAATTCTATACATTTTTTTTTTAAAAGTACAAAGTTTGTTTCATTTTTTGTGTCGTAGGGAGGTTGTGTAAGGTTGTTAAATAATTTAAAACCCTTATAAATTAAGGAATTCTGCGTATTAGAGCTTAACATTAACGGTAGTCTCATGTCATTTCTGTTTCTTAGTCGGTAGGGTTGAACTTCTCTTACATATTGCACATAATTTAAAAGATATTCCGGCATTAAATTGTTTCTTATCTTATATATAAATAATAGGACATTCATTACAATTCTTTGCTTAACGGACAACCACTTTAATGATTTTAACATGACATTAATCGACACATATTTATTGCACCTTAAAATACATCTCATTGCCTTATTTTGCAAAACTTGCAGTCTTTGTATTAGATTCTCGTTACATAAAAATAAAATTGTTGAACAATACTCAAAATGTGGTTTTACAAGTACATTGTAAATATTTATTGCACTTAATGTTGATATATCGCTTCTTACTCTTTTTAAAAAACCTATTTTTTTAGAGATTTTTTTACATATATAGTCAATGTGTTTTGAAAAATTTAATTTATTGTCAATAATAGTTCCTAGATGTTTAACACATTCAACTTTTTCAATTTCTTCGCCGTCAATCTTCAGTCTTAAATCCTCTCCATATCTCTCACTAATTATCATTCTTTGCGTCTTTTTTGCATTAAGTTTAAGTCTATTTTGTTTAAGCCACAAAGAAACACTTTTTAAATCATTTACCATTTTGATGTGACAGTCTTGAAAATTTTCTTCCGTTTGATATATAACGGCATCATCTGCAAATAGCGCAATTTTCCCACTTTTTAACGCCTTTTGAATATTGTTGATATATATAATAAATAATAAAGTTCCTAGCACTGATCCCTGGGGAACTCCAAATGATACTTCTTTTTCCTCTGACAATTCGTCATTCACTCTAACCACCTGCGATCTATTATTCAAGTACGTATTAAACCAATTCAATTCGCCACCATTATCCGTACTTTTCTAGTTTTTGTAGGAGTATTGATTTATCAATCGTTTCGAATGCTCGTTTAAGGTCTAAAAAACACAATAAACTCTTTTCTTTTGAGCGATTTGTTCTTTCCACCCTGTAATCACTAGGTTTATTGCACTTTCGCATGAGTGACTCCTTCTGAACCCCGACTGTATCACAGTTATAAGTTTATTTCTTTCGAAATATTCGTTAAGTTGACTAAACACAATTTTTTCTAAAACTTTTTCATACAACGGTAACGAATTAACAGGACGAAACTCTTCACATTTTTTCGTATTGGCTATCTTCTCAATCGGCGTCACTATACTTTGCTTCCATGTTTTAGGGAAGGCTCCTGTTTCCAGAGATTTATTAATTATGGTTAATAAAGCTGGTCCGACACAATCAGAATTATCCAGGAATGTTTTAGGGCGCATATGCTCAAAGTCATTTTTATTTTTCAATTGTTTTAAAACTTTTTTTACATTCCGTAACGAAACACTTTCAAACCTAAAGTCAATATTATTCGCATTAACACAATTTACAAATGGTACACATTGAATTGAATTATTAATTTGGACGATACTGTCAACAAAAAAGTCATTAAACCCGTTAGCAATATCCTTGCTTTCTTTGAACGCCACACCATTAAACACAATATTTGATATTTCACTACTTTTTTCATTTTTTAAAACATATTTCTTTAAGTTTAGCCACATATCCTTTTGATTTCTTGCATTTTCCACTTTTTTCTTTACAAATTCGCTTTTTTTTTCTTGATTTCTGCCTTGTATCTATTCCTACTCGCCCGATATGCCCACCAATCGTACTCTGCATTTGTAAACACCGCTTTCTTGTAACAAATAATTTTTAATTTCTTATATTGCTCTAAGTTTTCATCAAACCATTCACATACTTCATATTTTTGGAATCTTTTCCGTGTGAACTTCTCAACCGTTTCTCTTATTCCTTCACGTAAAAGTTCGCCCATCATACTAGCATCCATGCCAATGGAAATTTTTCCTATTTTGCTTTTTTCTAAAGCACTCCGGAATGCGTTGTTTTGTGTAATTACTTTTTTAACCCATTTGCCCTTAGCTAATTTTTCTCTTTTTGAATTTATA
The DNA here is from genome assembly GCA_949129095.1 of Volucella bombylans. NCBI lineage: Eukaryota > Metazoa > Arthropoda > Insecta > Diptera > Syrphidae > Volucella > Volucella bombylans. The sequence goes on along the minus strand of OX422142.1, from coordinate 26,228,592 downwards.
TTAATTTTTACTGATATCGTTTGATGGTCACTGATCTTCAAACCACTATCAACTTCAGCTTCAATTTCTTTAACATTAGTAATTAGGTAGTCGATTAATGTTCTAGAATCTTCCGTTATCCTTGTTGGTTCGTTGATGATGACAACTACTATCCGTAATTAGTCTACACATTTTCTTCCTGTATGTATCCCCCTCTTTCAACCAGTCAATATTAAAATCACCCAAGTCACATAAGTCATCCATAAGTGCACCAAACTCCTCACAGAAAGTTTTTTTGGAAGACTTCGGCGATCTATAAACCCCTACTATCATAAACGTGAATGAACTGCAACTTATGCAATTTGCTAGCCACCAAATATCCATCCCTTTTGAATAATTTTTTGAGTTATAAGTTTGTATTTCTTTCCTTGTATAAATGATAACTCCTCCGGTCCGATTTGAAATACTATTGCACCTTTCCATTTTATAATTTGGCATTGTTATTTCATCATCACTAATATCCTTGGTCACATGAGTTTCTGATAGCACCACTATGTCATACTCTTTTTCCTTTACAAGGGTTTGTAGCTCTTCGAAATTGTTAATTAGGCCCTCAATGTTTAAATAAACTATACTTAGATTTGGTGGTTGCTAGTACGATATACGTTTTCTTTGGAATTCTACTTTCTTCACAAATACTTCACATTTATTACTCCGACAGTCATGATCAACGTCTAGATTTAACCCTAATTTTTTATTTGCTATCACACAATTATTGCACTTAAGATTTGATTTATCACAGCTCCTTGTATCGTGATTCTCACTACATTTAGCACACACAATTACGTTTTTACATTTTGCAGCTTTGTGGTTGAATCCTCAACAATTAAAACACCTGTTAATGGTCACATAATCATACACCCAACATCTGTCCCATCCAATATTCAAATGTCCTCTTTCGATTATTTGATTATAATCCTCTTTCTCCACTTCCACTATTGCTTTGTAGCTTGTTCTATTATCCTTGTTTACAGTTATCCACTTTATACAATTTATTTTGCTCCCTAAATTGTTTTGTTTCTTGATTGCCGTTTCAAAAGCTTCCCTTTCCCAATTTTCCCTTATTCCACATACTGACACACTGGGTTTTTTCATTTCAGGCACACTTACTTCGTATATATCGCCCAGTTTTTGTTTAGCTTCCTTTTCCATAACCTGTCTTGATTCCCTGTCTTCGCAATTAATGATTACTACTACTCCATCCTTCTTATTTATAACCCCATTTACTTTAACCGCAAGTGATGCAGGGTTAATATTATTTTTAATGTCTTCTTTTGTTTTTTTATTATCTTGAACCTCCTTTGGTCTTATTATTAAAGGAGGTTCATTTCTAACTAAGTCCGCATAAGACGTTTTATTACTCACAGCGTTGCCTTTTTTAATTTCACTTATTACTTCTTTTTTTTCCTTGTCTAATTTTTCTACTCCCACTAAAATTTTTCCAATAATTTTATTTTGTTTTTCCATTTCATTTCTCATAGTTTTATCCCCAACATTTGCTCTTTCTACATTTTCACATTTCTTTTCAATCTTATCAAAAGTACTCTTAAAATCACTACAAATTTTAATACTCTCTACTTTAAAACTTTCGATATATTCACACATCCTTTTCATTTGTGTATCCTGTTCGATTTTCATATTCTGCAGCCTATGCATATATCTCTCCTCTATCGCTTCGAGCAGTTTTTTAATTTCATCCTCATTTTGCTTTAATGACTCCTCAAATCCCTCCTTATATTCTTTCAAATACACTTGATTAGTGTTCATACCCTCATGAATGTCTTTTAGGACATCGTCTACGTTGTGGATGTATTGCATACAATCTTCGCAGACGAATCTTATCATATTTTTGCCGTCTAGTACCCCAACACTGTACTGGTCTAGTCCACAACACTTCGTCGCAATATGATAATGCCTTCCACAGACCCCTTGGCATCTAAGACCAGATTCTCCCCTTATCGCCGTTTTGCAATGACTGCATTGATCAAGCATTTTTTTTTTTTTTTTTTAATTCTACTTATTATTATTATTTATTTATTTTATTATTATTATTATTTTTTTTTTTTTTTGTTTTTTGTCACCTTCTTTATCCTTTTTTTTTTGTTTTTTTTTTCTCTCTTTTTTACTTGATTTGCTATTCACATTTTAATCTATGTTGTATGTGCGCTCAGCTCATCTACCGACTTATTAAGAATGTCTGCCCATCCAACACTCGATTAATAACAAACCCCAACAAAAACAAAACAGAAAAGAAAAGAAGAAAAAAAAACAGCTTTCACCGTTCTTGGCCAACCGGCCCAGAACTGTCAAACCACTTGAAATTTTCCCACTTTCACAATATTTATCGAAGTATAGTTGCACTTTTTATTTTAAACGTTCAGGAATTTCACGTATAAATTTAAATAACACAACTTTCAATCGAAAATATTTGTAGATACCACTTAAACTTTAGTTTTTTTCGCATCAACAATGTATCATTGCCATTGACAACTCAATTGACAACGTCAATGTGTAGTGTTTGACGCATCATCAAAATCGTCAACAGGTGTCAGGCTCAACCAATTGATGCATCTTGGTCCAAGATTACAAGAAGACTTAACGACAATAATTTTGCGCTGGCGAAGACACACGAAAAGATGTATCGCCATGATTATGATGACTTTACTTGTCATAACAACACAGTTCGATCAGGCTCATTAATTATGGCATTGTCTCGTAAACAGAGTTTCTGGCAATTATGATGGTAGCATCAATGATGGCATAACATATCCGGGCAATAGTTGACTGATGAACTGACATAAATCATTAATCAGCGGTGAAATTTTAGTCAGTGTATGACAAGAGGAATGCGATACAAAATTAATTCTCATAAACTATTACTTCTCATAAACTATGAAACCACACCACTAAGTTAAATGTAAAAGTTCTGAGTCGGCGGTTAAGATACCCTTAAAAACACACCTCACTAAAGAATCTCAGTGACTTAAGGTATAGAACATTTTGGCGCTACTACTTCCAATTATTCCAGATATGTTTAATGTCTCACTATTTAATTCTTAGAGAGGTATCTAATCACATCAGAATGTGATGGTGTTATGCGAGTTATGTTAGCGAGTTATTACTTTAACTCAAGGTCACGTCTCGAAGAAAAATGATAGAATTATTTCAGGTTAAAGGTTTTTTCTTATGATGGTAAATCACGTTATTGGTGTTTTTTTCATGACAATTTTTTGTGAAAAAATCCAACGTTTTACAAATATGTATCTTCATTATTTTTTGGTTGTTCTTTAAAAAAACAAGAATAACTTGTTTCAAGGCAGTTGAAATAACACAAACCTACTTGACGTTTATATCCTCACCAGCATGGCTAACCACAAGACCAAAGCATGGTTTTCTTAAATATCAGGGAATTTAAGTTTCTTAATTCAGCTAAAATTAATAGTATTTCATCATGCACACCACAAAACACCTTAACTCATGTTTAAACAACATCAACAACACATCCCTGAACCTTAGCATCCCATTTAAAAGCTTCTGTATCTATATCTCAACAGATCATAAATTATCCAATTTAGTGCCTTATTCTACGAACAATTTCGCACCAAAAACCATCCTCGAAGACCATAAACCGTTTTTCATTAGGAAACAACAAAGCCAGAGGTAGGTCTTTTGTATGTACCTTCTCTTACTTCCATGTGATTAAATGAGGTAGCATTTACACTTGATTTCGAAATTAATTTCATCTTCTAGGAGTCGGTCGTAAATATTATTTTCTTCTTTTTTTTCTAGTATCCACCCCAGAGTACAATCCGATTGTATTCCTCTCCCCATCAATAACGACGCCTTATCCCTCAAGTGGTAATAAAATCTTCTAAATGAAATTCAAACACAAGCTTGTTAAACAGACAGAAGACAAGAATGCTGCAAATCGGCCATCTTTGTCATTATCCCTCTCCTCATACCCGCAAGGTTCAATGATTAATTATTGAAATTGTCAGCATACAATAAATGGTAAATCCCCAAAGATACGAGTACATATAACCACCGCCTAATTAGAAAGCTCCAAAGATAAATTAACAAAACAACCAACCAGTCAAGTTCTGCCTTTGTCTCATTGTGCTTTTATTAAAAATAAGAAGAACTGCACTCGCACGCAGTAACTACTAATCTATCGGTATAACCAAAGATATCCATAAGATGTCATTCAGGACTAATAACACACAAGACAACGCTCTAATTATAGTCCACCATCGGATTGCATAGCCCATCATTGAGAAGAGATAGAAATAGGATGCGATCGGGGTGGTTAGGTGTCCTTTTCGAAGATTACAGTTTCAAGCAGCCATTCATTATTATTTAGAAATAATCAGCGGTACTCCTTGGAAATGTTTGCTTTCATATTTCCCTCTGTTGCATTGTTTTTCTTTCCTGTTTTCCAATTTTTTTGTTTTTCTCTGTTTCATGTGCAAAGGAAAAGGGAAAAATTGAAAACTCTGCAAAGGATTGCCAGTTCAATTGATGAGCGCTGCGAGTTGGATCTTTATTAGCTATAAATAGCATCACGTTGCACTGCACTGACATAGTGTGCAACGATGCGATATCTTTCCCCTTAGCATGGTACGAGTATAGGGGTGTTTGGGTGATGAAAATCTGGGATTCCATGGAGTGGTAGATAAGTGAATGGAATTCAATTCAATGCAATTCAATTTGCGATAAATTGGCAATATTGAGGGAGAGATGGGGGAACCATGATGAGAGATGAACAACGATGAAGGAGAAATGGAATTTCCTAAAGGATAAGTAGAGTGTGAAGGTGTGGAAATGACTTTGTAAGCAGAAAGTGTAGATTCATGGTTGAAGACGGTTATTCGTTTCGGTTTTGAGATATTTTCGCTTTTCTTATGCAAATTTTCCTTTGCTTAGTTTCTGGGAAGTACATTACCTAAGTTCACCCGTGAGCTATTAGAGTATAATTGTACAATGAAGCAATTGTGTCCTTATTATCCTCGTATGTATCTATGTACGTATTATGTCTTTTGCTGGTGCGTTTTAAAATTAAAATTAAATGTTAATTATGTCTTTTGAGAAAACGTTCGCTCACAGAACTCTTGCTTGAGCAGTTAGCAAGCAAAAAATTGCAAGATTGCATTGCAAGCAAAAAAGAGAAGCAAGGGTAACTTATTACGTATAATATATGGAATCTGCAGTCCTGACGTCCAACATGACGTCCAAATAATGTGCTATTGTATTTTGTGTGTCTCGCATTCTTACACAAGGCGTAGGGAATTTAATGCGCGTCAGACTTACCATCTTTAACATCACTATGCTTACGAGAGTTACGGATCAGTTTGGTCACTCAAGTCAGACTTGAATGGATTTCTTATTATTTTTTATATATTTTGAATGTTTTATATATTTGTCGTTGGTTTGAGTGAATTGTTTCTTTTTTGTATAGACGATGCCATGAGTAATGATTGGAGCATTGGATTACGTAATAGGTTGCTACGTAAGTTTTGAAAAACAAGTAACAAGAAATATTTATCATAGAAAATGGCAATAGCTTTTCAAACTAGTCTCCATAAAAATCAACACGCATACTTTTGCATGCGTTTGAACCAAGTTTCGAAGTACTTTTTTCACTCCGAACTAGGTAACTCCAAAACATGCGTTTTAAATGCTTCAACGCTTCTTCAGGCGTCGAAAAATGTTGAATTCGCAATTTATTTTTTATGTGCGGGAATAAAAAGAAGTTATTGGGTGCAAAATCAGAAGTTTACTATGGATAATCCATCAATTCCATGTTTTGAGTGCTCAAAAAGTCCACTGTTTGAGCCGACCTGTGATAGATAGCGTTGTCGTGGTGGAAAATGATCCAACTTCGGTGGTTGCTTTTCTTTATTTCTCCAAAGACATATTATGTCCGGTTTTTCCAAAGGAACAGGCGACCATTTGCTTCGAAGTGCTTCGTGCGCGAACAACTTTTGTTGAGTTTGGCTCGTCTTCAAAGACCCATACAGTCGGCTGCTGCTTACATTCAGACTCATATGTCCATAGATCCACAATTCGTCGAGTGTCCCGATCTTTTGTCTATAAGAAACACCACGATCGAATTTTTGTCAACATTTTTTTGGACCAATCGACACGAACCCTCTTTGGAGCAACTGTCAAATTATGCGGTATTTTTCAAAGGAAGTGCCCATGAGTATTTTGAAAACGTGACAATCACGGTTAATAAATACTTGCAACCATAATTCTCTTCACTGTAGGAAATCATTTCTATTAAATCTGCTTGTTATAAATTATCAAATCCCTTGATGATTACTCTCCGTTTTCTAAAATGTTTTCGGGCAGACTTGTCTAATTTCTGCGCAGCATTCCGTTTACTCATCATAAACATTAAAAAATAAAAACGAGTTTTTTCTTATTATGTTCTTTTCATAACCAAAAAACATGTATTGTTTTCGAATATTTGTACTTCTATAATCATAAGGGGGAAATCTAAGTCAGTGGGGGCCGTGGCTCAAGTGGTATTGTATTGGCTATTAAAGGACAAAGAGATGGGTGGCAACTTTTGCTAAAAAAAGGGGAATCCATAAAACAAAAAAAAATTTAAAGATATACATATATAAAGCCGTTTTGACCACACTCATCAGCAACTACAGTGTGGTTTCAGGCACGGTATCGAAGATATATCAAATCTTCAATCTGCGGCAAATCCTGGAAAGAACCAACGAGTTCCAAGTCAATACTCACCATCCCTTCATCGACTTCAAAGCCGCATACGACAACATTCATCACACTGAATTATATAACGCGATGGTCGGATTCGGGATCCAGAGAAAACTGATCCGGTTGTGTCGCACCACGCTAGAGAACTCACCATGCAGGTAGGAAACAAAACCTCCGAACTATTCCAAACATTCACCGGATTCTGGCAAGGAGACGCACTGTTTTTAATTACTTTAATCTTGTGCTGGAGCAGATAGTGCGAATGGCCGGCGTAAATACAGAAGGTACTGTATTTAACAAATCTATCAAGGTGCTGGACTATGCAGACAATATCGACATCATCACCCGTTCCCAGCGTGCCATTATTGAGGTTTTTACTGCTATAGAAGAACAAGCAAAACGGAGTTGGTCTCATTATTAATGAGGATAAAACAAAGTACATGCAGTTGACCAAAAACCGATCCGTCGAACACCGTCTAGGACAGAACCTAACAATCAACAAATATAAGCTCCACAACTGGCACCTAGCTACTTCGGTTTGTCCAAACAACTCCTAACTCGAAGGATCAAAAACATACTCTTCAAAACCCTGAACTTGCCAGTGTTGCTTTATGGAGCTGAATGCTGGACGATGAGCAAGACAGCGGAACAGATTTTGGCATAGTTCGAATAAAAATTCTACGTCGAATATTTGGTCCAGTCTACGAGGAGGGCGAATGGAGGAGAAGATATAAACGCGAACCTCTACGAGTTGTTTAAAGATGTATTGTATATGTAGTCTGGAAGGCAATAATCCGTCGACTGCACTGGCTCGGTAACATCGAGCGAATAGGCGAAAATGCTCCAGCTAAGAGAACCTTCCAATCCCAGCCGCCTGGTTCACGAAGAAAAGGAAGACCGAACGTCCAGTTTAAAGATCAAGTAATCGTGGACGCCTTGGTCTAGTAAACTCTAAGCAACGTGCCCGAGACCGTGAAGGAAGGAAAGCGGCATTAGCTCAGGCTCAAACCCAATCTAATATATACAATAAACTAGTATAAGTAGCTTAGGTAAGCTAAGACCTATATTGGGGTAGTTTGCAAGTTTTAGTTTTCAGTTTTATATTATAACAAGAGAGCCCATTTTGTTGGTTTGTTTACTTGATAAAATTTGTTTACTTGTTTTTTTAAAGAACTTAACGAAAAACATTTTTTTTAAGCAACTGAAATCACATAAGATGAATGGTTGCCTAGAATACAATAACAAGTCCAATTACACTAATAATTTAGTCTCCCCATCAAACGTTGGATGCCACCATTGGAGCGAAATAACCACTGAACCTAAGGATCTTTCTTTCTCCCTATGACTCATTTTCCTAAAAACTTAACACCTGGTCAGGCATTGTAAGTTAGTCATACCACAGATGCTATAGCTTACATACATATTGCACGCCGAAGGAAAAAATCTAACAATTTTTCCATTCAATGGGATGTACCCGTACGTCCCAGTTCGATCGAACTAGAGTGAATCATACTCAGACATGATGTTACTCTTAATTGTTTTGTATTATCAAGTTGCGTGTTCTGTTTGTGGAGAGAAGTTTTCCGTTTTACGCAACGTAATTTTCTTAAATCAAATTTGACTGATAATAAACATTATATCCGAATTTGAGAACCGTGGGAAGGTCAAAGCAGAATGCGCTCTCTTTAATGTTGTGTTTATTGAATAGTTGTTTTACGTTCTTTTCCAGATAAAATTTCAATTTTTTCATTTCTGGATGTTTTTTTCTAATGCTTCCGTAATAGAACGAGCAGAGCAAAGTATAGAAGGTTCTTGCGATGCTCATAGCAAGGACTTCTTTCATCAAACCATTTCGGATCTCTAGTATTTGATATCCTTATGCATTTCAAGGCCATTGTCTCTCTTATACGAGTATTTCTTTCTTGTGGATGTTCTCTGAAAATTATATTAAATATTTTGAAGTGAACTTTACAAACGTTAAAAAATTCATTAGTTGGTGCCTTCAGACTTCCAAAGTCACTTCTTTGAGAATAATTTTTTGCAAAGATGAAAAATTCCGAAGGACATGTTATTTTTTCATCAGTTTTTAAAAATAGTTTGAACAATTTCAAGATTTGTTCCTTATAAGCATTTTAAAAGCAAGATATCCAGTAAAATATCGCACTGTTGTTGTTTCTAATGTGATTTTAGTTTCGATTTCCATATCACAAATGACTTTTTCGTACAGAGTTTCATCGCATACGATTTTCTTACGATCCTTAAGCAATGAAGAAGTTTTTGGAATATTAGTTTGAGTTGGGGATAAGTCTACGTTTAAAAATTCCGCATCATCATCATCACAGTTACTGAAAGGAGAAAAATTAATAAGATTTGACGAGAGAATTTTCGACATCAAAACATTAAATTCGTAAACAGACGGATTTTTGTTGTAACCACCTTTGATGCGAATAATAGAAAATAAACTTTCTAATACGTCTTGATGAATTCTCTTTGTTAGTAAATAATCCACGTTCTCATATAGGCCATTGTTTATATCATGACAAAGTAATAAGACCCCATTTATAGTTTGTTCCATTCCTTTTAAACAAAAGTTTCTTGGAAGGTTAACTGATTTTTGTACATCTTTTAAGTAAGACAAAAATTGTTTTTTTCTTAGCCCTAAGTACACAAAATAAACATTTATAAATAAAATGTAAATCAAGTCGAAAGACATAGATATAAGAATTTAGATTAGCTTAGAGTGCCTGTGTGGGGCCAGTAAGTTAGTATAAGATTGTTAAGTAATTGTAAGCTAGCATTTAAGCATTTTTTGTTAGTATGTAAGAGTTAGTGATTAAGTAAATAAAATGCATTCAAAACTGAAAAAACTGATAAACAAAAATTGTTTCAACTCACAATAACCCGGATTCTCTAGCTGAACTGCCCGCCTTAAAACATTCTTGTCATAATGTGAACCACTATCCATGCAGTCAAATACATTGTTCACTTTTAGTACGAACTCTTTCGTTGCTACAGCTTTATTAGAGCTTTCTTTTAACCAATTAAGTTCAAAAGCAGTTTGAATCGATGTCGACTAAATATTTGCGTTGCAAGGTGAACATACATTTTTTCGAAGGCATTTGGTGCTATATGACAACTTCTAAATTTTAAACATGTCTTAGCTACGTTGTCAACTTCCAAATTGTATATTTCTCTAATAAAATCAAAAGACACTTTACCATATGGAGTTTGTAGATCTGATTTCAATAGAACATTACGAAAACAAAATATTTTTTCATCATTAAAAATTATAAATGGGTTTTCTTCAGGAACACCTAACATTTTATAAGCTTTTCTATTATTCGCCCCTTGGTCGCAAACAATAGCACATACCTTTAGACCAAGTTCTTGACAGATTTTCAAATTGTTTTTTTTTTATAATTTCGCTTAGGTTATCCCCATTTATACCGTTTGCTGACACAAAATAGTTTAAAACAATTTTACAACTATCAAACAAACCATTTGGCGTGAAAACACATATTTCATTAGCAAACAATCTACTTCTTTCTACACCAAGGTCTTCAAAACCATCTAAAGGGTTTCCCAATAGGTACTAGACAATTTTGAATTTAGTTTGTGAACGCACTCTCTCACTAATAATCAAACTGTCACTGTTAATTTATTCAGTAATCTCAACATTTTCATCGTGGTAAAGTACACGAACGAACAACGTGTGCAAATTATAAAAATATTCTACCGAAATTCGGAGTCGGTGACTGCAACTTTAAGAGCGTTAACTCCAATTTTCGGTCGTAATTCTCGCCCTAGTAGACAGGCAATAACAAGTTTAGTGCAAAAATTTGAGTCTACATATTCGTTGTGTGATGTTGCAGTGTAAGTGGGATAACGCGTTGGTCGAAGTGTCGAAAATATCGCTGCCGTTCATTCGTCCGTAGCAAACGATTCAAGTCAGTCAATTCCACGGCGTTCTCAAAAGTTGGGCATCGCTCAGACCACATTATGGCGTATTTTTCGTAAGGATCTTGGTTTACACCAAGAATTGAAGCCGATGGACTATTTTAATCGACGTACGTTCTCCGATTGGGTTCTGGAGAAGATGCGCCAAGATGATGAATTTCATCGCAAAATTATCTTCAGTGACGGATCGTCAATAAGCAAAATATGCGTTATTGGTCGGGTGAAAATCCACATGTGCTTCATGAATGACCACTTCATCCACATAAAATAACTGTTTGGTGCGGTTTGCATGCCGGCGGCGTTATTGGGCCATATTTTTTCGTCGACGATAACGATCGTCATGTTACTGTGAATGGTCAGCGTTATAGCGCCATGATCACCGATTATTTTTGGCCCGAATTGGAAGATATGGACTTGGACGACATGTGGTTTCAACAGGATGTTGCCACAAGCTACAATCGATTTATTGAAGAGTAAGTATGGTGAGCGTGTTATCTCAAGAAATGGGTCAGTCGATTGGCTGCCTCGTCCGTGCGATTTAACGCCGCTTGACTATTTTCTGTGGGGCTGCGTTAAGTCATTGGTTTATGCTAATACGCCGACGACGTTGGAATAGCTCAGAGCCAACATTGCACGCGAAATAGCGGCCGTTTCGGCCGAAATGTGTGGCCGAGTCGTTGAAAATTGGGTCCAACGAATCGACCGCTGCAAACGTGCCCGCGGTGGCCATATGAACGAAGTCGAGTTCCATTCATAAATGTTTTGATTGTACTTCACGCCGATAATAAAGTTGTTGAAATATCTCAAATGATTTGCGTTTTATTAAAAAAAAAGTTGTCAAGTCCTTATTGGAAAACCCTATATTAAATCATTTTTTAATGTTTTATTTTTAAATTTCTAATTTAAGTTTGTAACTTAACAACATTTTTTTTAAAGTTGCATTTTTTTCTGCTCTTTTGCACATCTTTCCAATAACTGATCGCACCTTGCACACGAAATGCTGCAACTGCTTGACGTTCTTCTTCGTTTAGTTAAAGGAGATTTCAGACCTTCTTAATTCAAGTTTAAATCTAAATTAGAATTTAAATTTAAGGAAGGAACAACATCCGCCTTAAGATATTTTTTTCCTACAAACAAAGTATTTGCCTTCATTTTTAAAACCACATGCTTTCATCCACAAACTATTTAAAATTTCATTTTTTTCCCTAGAAGGACTTTTAAAAGTTTTCAAATCAGGGTAATTCCCTTTAGTTTTCCTGCAAACAGAACAAGAAACTCCAGATAATAAACTGGTAATAATTATATCGCTGACAAAATTTACTAAGAAAAATTGTTCAGTCACATAAATAAACACCCAAATCGGTCAAGAGTCTACGGCGAATGAGGTAAGGTAAAACAACTACATAGCAAGCGAGCGAATAACATAAACGGGGTTAGAGCGGATTATAAAAAAAACAACAAAATCACTGGTAACTAGGAACGTTTATTATCAAAAAAAAAAAATTATTGTAAGACTTAACACGGGATACTACACACATTTCGTGTAGTTCGCCTCTATTTATTACATTCAATTTTCTGGGTTGTTAATCGGCAGACGTAATGTCAGCGATTTTGCAATTGCACATATTTTCTGGGAATACACCGACCGAATTGAGGTGTTTCCAGGAAATTGTGAAATAATTAATTATTTTTTGTAATCGACCGGATAAACGTGTCAAATTCATCGCCTGGTGCTGGCAATGGTGCTGGTGTTTGCACATATGTAACTTCTCCCTCCTTAAGAGTGAAATTCTCCTGAATTTTATTACTAAAGTTCATTTGTATCCTTTTTTGTTGTATACATAAACATGATAATATTAAAAACATAATTAGTATTGTTACAATGCAAGTTACATTTATTTTATAGGATACATCTTTCTTAAATTCTATTTCTTCTATTGCTTTGATATTTTCAAAGTTTTTTAAGATAATTTTGTCAAACTTTATTGTTTCAGTAAAATTAAATTTTTCTTTATAATTCGGATAATAAAATCGTTGCTTTTGTATATGTTTTACATTAGAATATTTTAGATCTAAGAAATACAAGGTGCAATTGACGAAATTGATTAAATAATTTCCTGTGAGTTTTATATCTCTATCATCACATGTTTGGTTTATCTTTAAGTTTACATTTTTAATGAATAGTGTTTCGTCATCTAAAGATTCAATTTCGGTTTGATCATTTTTGATTAGTTTACAATTTTGTTTTATTACACAATGTTTACTTTCGATTAATTCGTTTAGATTTTTGTCTTCTTCATATTTGTACGTTTTATTTCTATATTCTATAATGAATTCTTTTTCGGCATCAATTTCTAGAAAATTTGTATTAGGAACTGGAGTTAAAAGTTTAAGGGGCATAGTTACATAATTTTTTGGAATTTTAATGGCGAACATTAACATGATTTCTTTGTATTTTGCAACTCCAAGTCTTATTTGTTTTAATTTGAAAAAATCTATTTTATATGCTTCGATTTCATCATTTGTAAGGATATTGGGGTGTAAAATGTTACTTCTTGCTGATACAATATTATCCTGAATATGTTATATTTTTGACTCGATATACTTAAGTTTAAATAATTGATCAAAATAAATTTGCTTCATTACTAATTCTCTTTCTACTCTCTGTATAGTGTTAACCTGTTTTAAAATTGTTACTCTATCGTTACTAATGGTATCTCTAAGCATGTTAAAAGTACTGTTAAAATATTCGTTAATTTTAATTTGATTATTGGATGCTACGATTGCATTATGACTGTTCTTTGCTACTGTATCTAGGTGTTCTTCTATAGTCTGTCTGTCGTCGTCGTCCATGGTTCCGAATAGCCATTTTTGTGTCGTACCTATAATGTTAATTAGACCTCGTCTTTGTCTATGTTGTAAGGGTACTAAAGTCCTAATCTTGTATATGATATTTGAAATTTCTTCGTTTAACATTTGTCTTTGTTCGAGTTGTAATGGGGCTAGATTAATAGAAATGCTTTTTACTAATGCTATTATTTCAGCTGGGTTTATAATATGTAGTATAATGTCTGTCTCATTTGTAATGCTTATGTCAGTCAATTGAAGTTTAACGTATCCGTTCTGTTCGTTTATCGTCTGTACGTCAAGGAGGTGTTGGCAATTAATCTGAGTAGTCAGTGTCAGAAGTACTATCCATGCTATTACCTGTAAATTTTAATTGTCGCTTAATATTTGTATAATGGATATTTTTCAAATTTGCTTTCTTATATTTTGGCTCATGCTTGTGTCTAACTGCCTTGTAATTTTTAATAAAACCCGTTGACCTCTGTTCTTCATAATCTTCTCTAGTCTTATTTAATTTTCCTAATTTTCTTTCTTTTACTTTCTCTATATTCTGGCGAATTCTTTCTAGATCAATCTTATGAGTATGTGCGTCAAAAGGATTGCATTTAATGGTAGAGTGGAATCTATGATTATAATCTCTTACAGCTTTTTGTATAATTCTTTTTACTGAAAGTTTATTTTTATTGAATGAAATAATTCTAAATTTTTCTGCTATAGTGTTATGGAAACGTTCAATGTCTGCATTGCCGGTATGACTATTTGGCTTTGTTAAATGTAGAGAAATTCCCTCTTCTTCTAAGAATTCCTTTATCTGAACAGCTTTGAATTCGTTATCTGCTATTATTTTATTTGGTTTTCCTATTTTTGTAAAATGCTCTTCTAGTTGCTCAATTATTGTAGAGTGGTTTCTGTCTGTTAAATGGTACGCTGAACCGAATTTAGAAAATTTATCTATTATGGTTAGAAAACTTATTTTTCTTATTACGTATGTATCAATATGGATTATTTGATTGATATCTGTAGGTGTTTCCGTTTTCTTAAATTTAGCTTTTATGGGATTGCGGTCATATTTGACTGCTTGGCATACGTCGCATTGGTTTATAACAATATGGATAAATTCCATTAGCTTGGGATAGTATATTTTATACTTAATTTGGTTATATATTTCCTGTATACCAGAATGTTGGCTTTCCTTAATATGGTACAGAGCTATTTGCTTCACAACTTCTACCTCTGTTTCGATGTCTTGTGCCCTAAATGAACACTTGACGAATCTTACCGAGTTGTCATTCGAATACATCTCTCTTATTTTTTCTTGGAGAATATTGTATACGTTATCCGCTAGTTCTGAGAATATGCCTACTTTTCCTTTTTTTATAAATCTCCTTAGTATGTCTCCTAACCTGTCAAAGTCATACTCTGCTATGTAGATAATTCTTTTACTGTGCAGGATCTCAATTTCCCTAATTTTGTTATTTGTTAGTATTAGCTGAGTTTTGAACTTATTGACGATGTCTTCGACAATTGGAATGTGATCCATTAGTTCTTCCTCTGCCGAATGTACAGTTTCATTGTCCTCGTCTTCTTCTACATTAAATACAAGTTCTGAATCACTTTGATTACCTTTAAGCGAAAAATTTTCTGTTAGTGTGGGATTCTCTCCCTCCTTAGATTTAACGTCCTCGTTAACCTCTATTCTGCTAAGAAAATCTGCTACCCTGTTTTCTTTACCTTTAAGGTACTCTATTTCAAACTGATATTCTCCTAGTTTAAGAAGCCATCGTTGATGTCTAGGTGAAAGATCTTTTCCTCTATATTTTGCATGAAGATACTTAATTGGCTGGTGATCTGTAAAGATCTTAAACTTATTACCGTAAAGGTAAGGTCTAAAATAATTTATTGACCACATTATCGCTAGGAATTCTTTGTCTGTAGCGGAGTAATTAAGTTCGTGCTTGTTGAGAGTACGTGATGCATAGCATATCGGGTGTCCTTCTTGAGAGATTACCGCTCCAATCGCATAATTGGATGCGTCAGTTGTCAGTGTAAATTGTTTTTTAAAGTTGGGGTATCTTAATATTGGGTGACTACTTATTAGTCCTTTCAATTTTTCAAATGCTTCTATGTAGTTTGGATCGTTTGCATTTATTTTGGCATTTTTCTTCAAGTATTTGGTAATAGGTTGTGCTACTTTAGCATAATCTCGGATAAATTTCCTATAGTGTCCGGTTATTCCTAAAAAGCTCTTTATTTGTTTCTGGGACTTTGGAAGTTCTAATTTTTCAATACAAGCTATCTTATCCGGATTAGGTTTTAAACCGTCTTTAGTGAGAATATGACCTAAGAATTCGGTCTCTCGCTTCATAAAATTACACTTATCTACCTGTATCTTAAGTCGTTTAGATTCTAATATTTTAAAAATGTTTGTTATAGCTCTGACGTGTTCTTTCAATGACGTACTAAAGATAAGTATGTCATCCAGATAAACTACGCACGTCTTATTTATATGGTCTCTAAGAATATCATTCATCAGCCTTTGGAATGTCGCAGGTGCATTCTTCAAACCGAATGGCATTCTTATAAACTCATATAATCCGTGGGGGGTGACAAAAGCTGTCTTTTTGCGATCTTCTTCTTTGATTAATATCTGGTGATATCCTTTGGCAAGATCTATTGTGGTGAAGTATTGTGATTTCCCAAGTTTGTCTAATATTGAATCAATATTTGGCAAAGGGAATTTGTCGTCAACTGTGATTTCGTTCAACTTTCGATAATCGATTACGATACGAAATTTCTTTTTCCCTGAGTTGTCCATTTTCTTTGGAACAACTATAAGTGGACTCGAGTATTTAGAATTACTCTTTCGAATAATTCCCTGAGATTCCATTTCTGTAATTTGACGTTTTACTTCTTCGTCATGCATAGGGGGGTATCTGTATAATTTAGCGTTCACTTGTTGATCAGTGGTTGTAACAATTTCATGCTCAATTTCTGGGGTACTTGATAATTTGTCACCTTCTTTGAAGAATAGATTACCAAATCTGTTTAACAGGTTATCTACTTCTTGGCGTTCTTCTTTGTTAAGATGATCTAATTTTATATGATTGATGCTAGTATCAGTAGTTTCTAGGGAACATATTTGATTTAATACATATGGGGGGTTAGTGAACTTTAAGCACTGATTGTTTAGATAAATATTTCCTTCTTCGAAGTTTATTAAAGTGTTTAATTTGTTTAGTAAATCCATACCAATTATAAACTGATATCCTCTATTGCAAAGTCTTTTGACTTTCCATCTAATAAGGGTGTTGGGTGACGCTTTGAATTCTTCTGGTACAGGTGTATGTATTTCATACGATATTGTGTCCCTACCTGTCACTGTAGTAAAGTGAATTGGCTCAATACGGAATTTTTCAAATTCATTCAACCTATCGTCTGCTATACTTAGGGTTGAGCCCGTATCTACTAATGCTATAAAGTTTTTTGAGCAAATAGTTATCCTAATTTGTGGTAATTCGTCCGAGGCTAGTTCATAAAAAACGCGGGACATTGTTCGTTTTGATTTCTTACATTTTCGTTACTTATTTCCTGAGGCATTACCATTCTTTGTCCAGATCTCTCCTGTTGATGGCTATTTTGGCCCGGAGATGATCTGAAGTGTCCTGAATTTGGGTTTTGACCTTGGGAGTTATTTATCTGTCTCCTATCGTTGTTTCCCTGAATATTATCAACCTCCATGTTTTCTGCTGGTGGATTTTGTCTATCAGGCTGCCTATGCTGCCCTGACAAGTTCCTTTGTTGTCCCTGATAATTATTTTGCCTATACTGACCCGAGTGGTTTCGTTGCTGTCCCTGATAGTTATTCTGCCTGAACTGTCCTGAAAAATGTCTTTGTTGGCCCTGATTATTTTGCCGATGCTGTCCTGATCTATTATGATACTCATCAGCATAATTTGGTCTTCTTTGCTTTTCTGGTGGAACAATTGTCTTTGGCCTAACTACTCTTCTAAATTCCGGCCTAATGCAGGAATCCTCGAATCTTCTCTTTCTCATTACTGAGATTATTTTGCTTAAATCGTTTTCTTCATATATCCTGTCTAATAATGTGCCTTGCGCTATTTCTTTAGCGGTATTTATTAATATTACACCAATATTGCTTAAGTCTATATAGTTTTCTTCTTTATAATATACAATAAGTTCGTCAGTTTTATATTTAATACTTTGCAATTCTACTGCTAATTCGCTTACCGTATTGACCTTTAAATTTGTAATTCTTTTGTATATTTCGTGCGGCTCTGTGTCCGGTTTGTATCTAAGCTTCAATGTTTCCTTGATGGTAGTCCAATTGTCAGTCTCTGGTGTGTTGATCACGGCGTTCTTCGCTTCACCTTGAATCTTCTCGTGGAAAACAGCTCTCACTACAATCTTCCTTAGTTCTGGATCTTCTACTTGATTGAGGTAGTATTCTACGCAACTGAAGAATGAGTTGATCGTAACATCTCCTTGTCCGGTGAATATTGACATGTAACGGACATCTTTTAAAATCCTTTCCCTTTCCTCTCGGTTTTCTCGTTGTTGGAGTTGTACGTACGCTGACCTTACTTGCTCTAGCTGCTGAGTTCTTAGCTCTAATTCAGCAATAAGTTGATTTTGATTTTCCATGTTCCTGTTGTTATCGTGTATTTGATGTCTTTTCATAGACTTCTGTTTTTGCACTTCACTTGTGATTTTTCTTTTGCTTTTAGGTACACACACTAATCTTTGTCGATTTTATGGTATGTATTGCAAATTTTAATTCGAATTTTCACTGGGTAACGTGTTTATTAATTGAAATGTTTCATTTAGGAACACTTATATTTAATTAATTTCACACGACGTAAATTCGTTTCGCTGGACTCTTATTTTATAAGAATCCTACCGACTGCGCCAATAACATAAACGGGGTTAGAGCGGATTATAAAAAAAACAACAAAATCACTGGTAACTAGGAACGTTTATTATCAAAAAAAAAAACTTATTGTAAGACTTAACACGGGATACTACACACATTTCGTGTAGTTCGCCTCTATTTATTACATTCAATTTTCTGGGTTGTTAATCGGCAGACGTAATGTCAGCGATTTTGCAATTGCACATATTTTCTGGGAATACACCGACCGAATTGAGGTGTTTCCAGGAAATTGTGAAATAATTAATTATTTTTTGTAATCGACCGGATAAACGTGTCAAATTCATCGCCTGGTGCTGGCAATGGTGCTGGTGTTTGCACATATGTAACTAGCGCGCCGCGCTGCTCTGTCAACTGTGGTTGTTTTATGTATGAAGATAAGGGTTGAAACCACTGATACATCTGCACGGCGCGGCGCATGCCTGCTCGTCGGCTGTACCCACAATACAACACATACGATCCCAAGAATTGAGTTCAGTTTTGTAATACATTTTGTTCATACAACTTGTTCAGAACTTGAAGTTCGAAGTAAAAACAGGCAATTAAAAACTGGTTAAATTTTTTCCTTCGGCATGCAATATATCTGTGGTCATACCCACTTGAGTGTTAAGTTCTAAAAAACAAAAGTAAAATCAATTATTGCACCAATTATTCTTATTTTTTCCTCTCGAATGTCACTTATTTCATAGACTGATAGAGCGGATATGATTGCCTATTTAAAACAGTATTTATTATAGTTTTTCACATTCATGCATGCATGTTTTTCTCCTTAGTTGAACAGGCGCTTCAAAATTTGTAGATCCACCTGAAGATTAATATTTATTTATGTTGACTTGAAGTACTGATAAACGACAACTATAGTTATCCGCTTTCTTTTTCTTGAAATTTTGAATTTCAACCTTGAATTAATATCATCAATCATGAGCACTAATTGTTCGGATAATTCATCTTAGTTTGCATGCTTTTAGCACTCGCAATTGCTTGCATTTCGTCGCTATCTTCCAAATTTTTCATAAACTCGCAAAAAAAATCATATTAAATTTGTATACCTGCAAGTGCTCTACTACACTTTCCGGCAATTCCGTAAGCACATGCATATTAACATTGAATAAGTTATTTATTAACATGTAAAATGTTTTCGTTATTATTCTTAAGTGAGTAACACTTAAGTCTGTTTTTAAAAGCTTCCTCAATAAAGTTTACATTATCCTTTAATAAATGTTCTGATTTCTGTGTGCGCGAAGTTGCTCTTTGATGTTACGTCTACTTGTTTTCATCAACATACTCTTCACATAAAACACAACGTTTACGAGTATATGTTATACTACGTCCTTACATGGTGATGAGGTTGGCGAATTATTTTTGTCAACCTCTATTTGTCGATTCTATTCCAGTAAAAATATAAATAAAAACAATAACATATTAGTGAGGATTCTAGCCCAGTTTATTCAAATTTAAAAAATTACAATCATTTACTTAAAAATGGTTGTGAATATGATAATGATGGGAAATTATTCGCTTCCACTTTTGGCTAAACACTTCTTAACTTCATATTTTTTGCTCAGCGACGACGTTTTGTAATCATTAAGGGGTTTTACTTGTCATAGATTATTAAGCAGGTGCATATTCAATATTCTGTGTCTCAAAACAGATTAAAGTTTAGTCAACAGAACATTTCATCTCACATAACACTGGTCAACAAGAAAACATTGTTGTATGTAAAATGACAACTTTTCTCTAGTTATGTTTAGAACAAGGATAAGGATAATAGAAATAACATTAGACTGTTCCAAATACGAATAGTTTTTTTGTAATTTAATTTTATTATATTTTAGAAAATTTAAGTTTTTATAGACAAAATGAAGTAGCTTTCTTATATTGCAATAATATCAAATGACAATGTAACTTTATGATTTTCTCATGTATTTTGCTTCAGGTACTGATCGTTTTTTTTAATGTCAAACAGTAATCTGCCATCATACTTGCCCTGATATTGTTTTTCCTACGTAAAAATGTTCGGAAGGAATCTTTCACCGTGTGAAAGGAATGTGAAATGTAGAATATGTATTTTCAACGACAAATTACAGTCCAGATCCTTATAAGTAAATAACAGTTCCGCGACAATATTTTTATAGTCAATTGATCGGTGATTTCTAAGAAAATTGGAAGTCACTTTCATGAAAAATTCCCAAGCTGACTTTTCCAAATCACTAAGCATATATACATATTTCATCTTTAATCAATTGTCGGATTTGTGGACCAACAAAAACGCCTTCTTTAATTTTTGCCTCACTCGGTTAGGATAATTTTCTTTCAAATATAAACAGCCATCACAACTCGTATCCATAGCTTTCACAAAGTTTTTCATGAGCCCAAGTTTTATGTGTAAAGGTGGTAAAAATATATTATCAGGCTGCACTAATGGAGGATTTTTAATATTTTTCTCCCCTGGTGTAAGAGATTCCCTTTTTAGCCAGTCTTTCCGAACATAATGATTTTTCCGGTCCCTGCTGTGCAACTCACAAATAAAACAACAGTATTTTGTATACCCTAGATGTAATTCTAAAATTAGGGCAATTACCTTCAAATCTCCACAAACTTTCCAGTTGTGCTCGTTATATTAAATTTTTTCCAAGATAAATTTAATAGTTTCATAAGACTCTTTCATGTCAGAAGTTCATTGCCGATATGCAAAAGAACAGCCTTTAAACTTACTTTCGAACCATCGATAAATAAACGCCGTTCTTCTGCTTTATATTCTATACCCAAGACAGTCATTACGCAACAAACATTATTATACAATACCAACAGATCATCTTGTGAAAAAAAAAAATTGTAACTCTTCATCTCGATTGCGAAAGTAACATATCGCTCACTGTCTGCAATAATGGCACAACTAATTTTGATCAGTTTCGAGATATAAGCGAATTTAAAATCATTCCTTTTTTCAAATTGGATTTCTGTTCTTAATTATGCTATCCTGACACGGATTTGTCATTTTGAAAGTGTCACTATTGCATTAGGCAAAGTATATCGAAAGTTAATCTCTCGTAATTGAGAAGTAGTATCAATGTGCCGAAAAGGGTTTTATTTTAATCATAACTACGTTCACAGTTAAAATTTGAGTTGTACCATTACTGCAGGCAGTGAGTGATATGTTCTTTTATTTTTGGTTGTAATAAATTCCATCCCTTCAACCGGGAGCCCAAAAGTTCTGTCAGTTGTTTGGACAAATTTAAGTCACGTACCAAATCATTGAGATCTCCTTTAGATACTAGATGTGGTTCATTAGATGAGGAAGCTTCTTCAAAGTCAGGATCTAATGTTTCGTTATCGGTTGCTTCTGGCGTAGCGGAAATATCGGAAATTTGAGGTGGTTCTGGTACAGGTAGTTCTTCAATACTGTTTGATATTAAAATTTAATATTAATATTAAAATAATATATAACACATATCGTACGATTCACCATTCATTCATTCACCAACTACATTTACTGGCAGCACGGTTGCATCGAACCACTCTTGAGAGCAGTTGCATTGCAACAACAAATCACAGTGAAGCATCGCCTGACCATCACACTGTACAACTACTTACATCACCAAGTGCATTGGTTTGCAATATATGAATTCTGGGTTGGACTAATTGGTTGGGAGTTTGGGCAACTCACTCGTGATGAACTCACTGTACACGTCACATCAATCGTAATAAAGGAATTAATTTTACTTAGTTGGTTCTTTAATTTGGTCATTTCGCTTTTTTTCTATTGGCTATCGGGTGTGATCATCGAAGGGTTCAACCATCGTAATATTTAGTTTCGTTTAAAATAAATACGAAAGAACGATCTTTTCGCAAACAACAGATGCGTGGAACCCACGTTTTGGCTTGTTGTCCGATGATAAAGCCAAAATGCTGTTCATATAACTTAGTTACTAATGGCGTCAAATTCTTTCGCCAAATATCGCCACAATTGTAACAAAACTTATCTGAATCATTTTTACACTTTCTTGACGTTATTTAAGACTCACTTAACTCGGGAAACAGAAAACACAAATAATAAATACTCTGACTGACAAAATGAAACTTAAAAACGATAATTCTTCAACTTTGTGGGTAGAGTAGCAGCAACAAAAAAACGAGACCTGATATGTATATGAAACAACAACCAACACAACCAACACAACCAACAACCAACACAAACAACAACCAACACAACCAACTCAACCAACAACCAACAACCAACAACCAACAACCAACAACCAACAACCAACAACCAACAACCAACAACCAACAACCAACAACCAACAACCAACAACCAACAACCAACAACCAACAACCAACAACCAACAACCAACAACCAACAACCAACAACCAACAACCAACAACCAACAACCAACAACCAACAACCAACAACCAACAACCAACAACCAACAACCAACAACCAACAACCAACAACCAACAACCAACAACCAACAACCAACAACCAACAACCAACAACCAACAACCAACAACCAACAACCAACAACCAACAACCAACACAACCAGCAACAACCACGTTTGAACAACATGTTCGATGCAACACGGCTGATGCAACATGTTTGAAGCAACGTGTTTGATGCAACATGTTCTATACAAATGTATGATGCACCATCTTCGGCGCAAATGTGTGATGCAAGTGCAAGCGCACCGCACGCAACATTGCATGATGCAACCATGCAAGTCACGTTATATTGGTTCTTCAATACGAAAGTAAAACGTTAGTCCGATGTTCAAAGCGACATTATGATATTGTAGAAACCATGTCAAAGCCAAGCCAAAGTAAAAGCGCTATTTGGGCATTCTTGCATCTTCTTTCCCTTTATGAAGATGAATAAGACAGTTCGCTCTTCACTGGCTCCCTCCGATTTTCCGATCGCCTCTCATCATTTTATAGCGAAAAATTTAAATTCAAGTTGCTGGCGTCGCTGCTGACGTTGATGGTCCCCAAGGAGTTCTGTTGACCATTGTTCCTTCTTGTCTTAACCATGCACCTCTCTGTTCGGAAAATAATGCACGCGGTCCTCTCCTGCTTTGACTGTTGAATCCGCAAAACATACACTTTGAACGATACCTCCAATGGTTGATATCGATTTAATCCCCTTAAAGTCCCATTAATTCGACTTGAAATCCATTGTATATTATCCTGATTTCCCTTAATGTAAAATTGAAATCAATCTGCCGGCCACGATGGTATTTGTCGACCAATGTACATGTTGCAGAAAGCCTTAAGAGGTTCACACATTAGATTGGGTAGGATCTTATGTGCGATATTAATCAGGAATAGGCTTTTGTATTGTAGTTCTTACAAGGTATATAGTATAACCTTTTATTTATTTATTAGAGTCAGTATATTGAGTCATCAGGAATGCCTTCGTTCGTCCTTTAAAAGTATCCATCTACTAAAGTCTATTGTATGTGAACAACCTGTGCGTCGGTTTTAGTAATGCAAGTTCTATAAATTACCAAGGTGTGTGATTCTTTTTCCACTAATATTAATAATAAATGGGAGAATCGATCTATGAAGATGTTTTTTTTTATATTGAGTTATAAAATTCTTATCATGAAATTCTATTCATGTTTCCCACACATTTCCTATGAAATGAAAAATTCTAGAATAACATACAATCTCATAAAGTCATTAAATTCCAAGTACGATATGTTTCATGCTTTGCAACATGCTCATTAAGAAAAGGGCTATTTGAGTTTTCTGCAAAACAATCATCTGCAATATTTCGTCGGGTCTAACGATTTCTAAGCACATCATCTAATTCCTTCCTAAAAAATACCTCCTCCCCCTTCAGAAGCACACGAATCTGACGTTATCATCGTAAAGTTTTAAGTTTTTAATAGTACACGTGCTCGAAACGTTTCCATAGTTTGTGTATTTAATCGAAATCTAAACATTTCTAAGCACTTCATCAATTTTTTCTTACAAAATACCTCTTCAATCGCTAACAACAAACGAATATATTGCTGTGGTACCACTGCAGACACATAAGTCAAATCTGACATCAGCATCGTAATTAATTCTACTACAAGTGCTCAGAATGTTTTTTTCATACGAGTAAAAGTGCTATTTGCATTTTTTTACAGACTCGAAAAATCTATCTCAGCAAAAAATTGAATTAAATCGTGAACATTGTCGTGCGATGATTTTCTATGATATACTCGCTTGGACTTTAAGTGATTAATCACCATCCTGTGACACTATGTTTCGCCGGTTTTCCAAATTCAATCCTGGTCGCCGTTTGCTCCAAAACGGTCGACCACATTCGGTTGTTCTGCCAGAAAACATCGATGCTGTGCAGGAGCTTCATGAACACTTGACCGTTAGTGTCGATTGGTCCAAAGATTTGTTGAAAAAATTCAATCGTTGTGCTTCAAGAGATGTCTATAAGATCGTATGGGTCTTTCAAGACGAGTCAAATCCAAAAAAAAAACGTTGCACACGAAGCACTCGAAGCAAATGGTTTTTCTTCGGAAAAAACAACGTTTCTTAGAACGGTCAATTCAGAGTGGGACACCATCATGTGTTTATCTGATGGCTTTGAAGAAATAAGGAGAAGCAACCACTAAGCGCGGGTCATTCTTGATCTTATGAAACTCTTTTGATGTTCCCCACACATTTCCTGTGAAAAAAATGAATCCTAGAATAGCATACAGCTTTATTAAATCATTAAATTTCAAGTGCAATATGTTTCAAGTGCAACATGCTCATTAAGAAAAGGGTTATATGATTTTTCTGCAAAACAATCATTTGCAATATTTCGTTGAGTCTAAGGATTTCTAGGCACATCATCTAATTCCTTCCTAGAAAATACCTCCTCCCCCTTCAGCATCATACGAATACATTGCTATGGCAATACCACTACACCACGGCCACCCTCGTGGTGTAGTGGTAGTAGCAAACGCTTCTCACTCGGAGGGTCAAGGTTCGAATCCTGCCCATGGCAAGCCAGTTTTTCATTGTATAATTGGAACTCAGACAGAAAAATTCTGCGTGTGAAGGCATAACACTGACAGGTAGATTTGGCTGTTGTAGAGTTTCAAGCAAAGAAAAAAAAAAGAACAAAAAAAAAACTATACTCGTACATACGTCAAATCTGACATTATCATCGTAAAGTTTGAAGTTGTTCATAGTACACGTGCTCGGAACGTTTCCATAGTTTTCTACATTTAATGGAAGAACATTTCCCATCTTAAATAACTGTCCATCGGCGATTCCCAAATTTTGAAACCACTCCTGCGTAAATAATGCCCAGCTAAGTAAAACATCCGCACAATAAAAGTTCCCACTCTCGAAAAAAGCCTCGCCAAAGGTCTAACCATCAGGCCTATTATATTCCACACGGTGTTGGTGTAATAGGAAATAGTATCTCCTCATTGTATCATAAATATGAAAATGAAACCCAATATGATCAACCTTCACCTGCTTTAAGAGGAGTTTCAAAAAAATAATAATAAGTATCACACCTCCTAAAAAACAAGTGCTCACCCCAAAAACCGACATCATCACCTCCTCAATCCACATATCGAATTTCATTTTTCCATTTCGAAAATTTTTCACAGAAATGCCTTTCAAGTGGGTGGATAAATAAGGGTAGCCCAATACATATAATACTTTCACCCATGCTATTATACTCGCAAAGCCGCATTTACGATTGAAACAAGATAACGTGAATACCTGGGTATCGGTGTACCTAACCTACCTGTATACATGGATATGTCTGCGATGTTTTGACGAGCGAAAAATCACGAGAATATATCGCTCATTAATAACATTAGACAAACCGTGTGTAAGAATATTTGTGTATGAGTATCTCTGTGGGTGGCAAGTGTTGGGGATTATAATTTTCGTCGGGAAGCCGAAGATAATGTTCTAAATATCAATTATGCCCAATTGAATCCGTGTGGGATCTCAATTTATTACACACGTGATTTGTCCTCAATTCAGAACATCCATATACGAGTACGAGTAGGTACGTACTCGTACGTTCGTATGAATATGCGAAAATGAGTACGTACGTAAAAATATCTAGGTGCCATGTGAAAGTGTCATGCTATATTATGATGGCATGTAGCTTGGGGATATCGTAACTGGGAAACTGATGTTAAGTGAAGCGCTCAATTGGAACATTTCCTTTTCATGGAATTTAGCCAATTTCCATGGAATTATTCGTTTGGATTTACTCATAGTTTGTTTTCGGGATTTGGATGACGGAATTTCTAATATTATGGAAAGATTACGATGAAGGTGGATAGGTCCGATATTGAGCGTAAAACATGTAATATGGATTCAAATAGGCATGGGAAGAAATTTGAGAAAAATGGTAATGGTGATAGTCTGACGGGAACTAGGTCACCGATGAAGTATGACCTTAATTTGGATAGGATGTTAATCTTTGATAAATAAGGAAACTAGCAGAAGAGCGTCTTAAGTTGTTGAGAGTATTTCAGTATTCCATATATTTTTAACAGTGTTGTCTGTTTTACATTTTATTTTATTTATATTTTATTGAAACTTGACTATTTATATACTTCTTAAGTATGTTGTATCCTGTATGTATGTTCTCCCTATTGGTACCTGTTCCATTGTCTGATTAAACTCGTCATTAGAGACATGGTTGGACCAGAAGATCTTTAAAACGTTGCATTAAACTTGCTAGCAAACTTTTTCTGTTTTTTTATAATTGTAATATAGCTCTTGAACCCAAGATGCTGGGAGATATCCATACCTTCTTCCGTCCAACAATGCATATTTGAGCCAATAAATATTCACCCTGACTGACAATACTGGTTTTTGCAGTGTTACGAGTAATTTTCAGCCCGACGAATTATCAATAGCATTTGGAAAAAGTTCATATTTGTATCCAGAGTAGCCATAAATGAAAAACGTAGACAATGGGCCTTACTAACAACGAATCGTTAGTTGCGACTTGAAAAAGGTGTCGAATTAAATATTAATACAGACTTAAGCCTAAAGTGTACCAATAATGATTTAATAGTCAGCTTTTACTTAAACTTCACTCTTTCAAAGGAACTACTACATTTTCATTGCACTTACTACATAACATTGGTTTGACATTTGTACATCAGCAAACGCCAATACTCCTGGCACTCGAAAGTCGAAATCAATAAAATCAGCTGAGATTGTTTTCTTTGTTGACCCATATAAACATGTGATGCCAATGTACTGAAGTTAATACTCTTTGTTGGCTCCGTTTTTCCTTCCTAAATGGAAATTGGATTCCATAAGTGTTCCTTTTAAAACTCTAATTGAGCATTATTTTCATCAATCAATAACTTTGTATAACGAAATATGTAGTAATTAAGAGGACATTGCTGTGTAAATCCTAAAATTTTGAATAATTTTTTTTATTGCTTTGAAATGTTCTAAAGGTTATGTAGAATTAATACGTATTTAAAATATTTTCCGATTTGTAGCATCAAGAGATGATAGAGAAAGGTAGCAACGTACAGGTAGGCCATAAAAGAAATGTTTTTATCAGTCGTTCATAGACCTCGACAGAGGACAGACGTGTTGACGTGATTCGGCTTCTTCATAAGTAATTCAGTTTAGCTGTAAACATAATTAGCTGTGATTTTTTTTAATTCACTCGGTAGCCCAGCATCTAGCGGCGTCGGACATCGAAGCATGGGATACGGTTTCGATCCCCCACGTCAAACTTGGAAATTCTGTTTTTTTTTTTTCTCTTCGTTCTACACAAAGTGTGATTAAAACAAAACAAAAACAATTAACAAAACACGTGATGAATGGTGAAGAGCACTACGCTCTTCCCATAACGGGAGTTGGAAAAGGCAGTATTAGTGTTGCCAGTGCCGTTAAAGCCATTAAAAGGAGGGGGAGTTTGAAAACCCCTCCTAACATAAGAAAAAAAAGGATAAATACCGTTGAAACTGCAGATGAGGTCCGTTATGAGGGGGGCAATAACAACTTTGCCTCTCTAGCGTCATCCGAATCGGAAGATGAGGAGGAGCAAATAAAGGAAATCAACATCAGCATACAAAAGCTGACAGAGAGAAAGCTTGCTATGAAGCAAAGGCAAACTGCACGCAGGCAGAGGGAGCAACTTGAAGCAGAGAGCTCCCAACATCAAAAGCCACAAGAGCAGAAACAACAACTACAGCAACAACAAAACCAGCTGAAGCAGAAACATCAACAGCTGCAAAAACAACAAAAGCTGAAACCACAGCAGCTGAAAAAACAGCAGCAGCAGCAACAACAACAACAACAACAACAACATAAGCAGCAACAGCAGCAACAACAACAACAACAGAAGCAGCAGCAGCAGCAACAGAAGAAGAAGGAGAAGGTGCCTCCTATCAACACCTATAAATTAGAGGTGAATGCAACCAAGGATCTGTGTAAGTTGGTCATTGGAAGTAACTTTAATATTAAGCGATTGGGGAACGATCGCCATGCCATCCACTGTAACACAGTGGAGGGCTACGCGAAAGTGACAGAGCTCCTAAAGGAAACGACGACGGAGCACTTCTCATTCACACTGCTGAAGGGGTTGGAACCGTCTTCTGATCCTGAGGAGATCCTGGCACTGCTCAAAGAGAAGGAGTGCGAAGGACTCAAGTTTGTAGGGGTAAAGCCATTTACCACAGCTAGAGCTAGGCGGGAGAAACGGAGTCTGCCGTTCTTCCTGGTGCAACTCAGTCCCGAAAGCCGTCTGGATAGTCTAAGGAGTATCAATGTCCTAGACTACCAGGTGGTTCACTGGGAAAAACTAAAAAGGAGCGAAGGTGTTATACAATGCGTTCGCTGCCAGAGGTTCGGGCACGCCGCGTCGAACTGCCAAATGCAGCCTCGATGCGTGAAGTGCACTAAGAACCACAGTTCCGAAGAATGTCCTCTGGGTGTTGACGGAGCATCCGATAGGTCGCAGCTCTCGTGCGTGTTATGTGGAAATGTGGGACACACCGCAAACTATCGGGGTTGTCCTAAGTTCGCTGACATTAAGAAAGCAAAACTGGCTCGGCAGCAGAAGGTGGAGGTCAAACGTTCACCTGTGAGGTTTCAAACACCAGCCGTCACGTCCCAAATTTCCTACGCCCAAATGGCGTCAAGTGGGGGGGGCTACGGTACAGCAAGCGACTGTTGCTTCTCCGGCGCCAACGCCGAGAACAACGGAAGCTGCACCTAACATGCTGGCCATCTTGCTCGCAATCCAAGGGCAGATGGCTCAGCTGCAAAAGCAGGTTCAAGAACAGGCCAAGCGGGTGGACCAGATCTACGCGCTGCTGCCGGGCCTAACGCAACACATGTCGTAATGGGTACGCACATGGTGGAGCAAACTTTGAAGGTCCTTGCGGTGAATGTTAATTCACTGATTAGGATTGAACGAAGAGCCGCAATGTTTAAATTGCTACAAGACCAAACTCCTGATGTGCTTTTCGCTAGCGAAACTAAGCTAACCGAGAAGCACAAACTGGAGTACAATAATTATATCGTTAGAAGAAGAAACCGGCCCAGATCCAAAAGTGGAGGCGGTGTCGCGATCTTCATTAAAGAAGGTATAAAATTTCACAGAGTGTACAAGGGCGTGTTGCGCAGGTTCCGGGTGTTGGAGGCAGTCGTCGTGTACATCCCGCTCCGCAGTGGAAAGCGGCTGTACTTGGCCTCTGTTTATGCACCTGATACTTCACAATCCACCCTATTCATTACAGAGCTCGACACGCTTTTTCGACTTCTGAGGCTGGAATCGGGGGAGAATTATTTTATAATCGGCGGGGATTTCAACGCTAGACACAGCGATTGGGGAAATAATTTGCCAAATACTAGAGGGAACCTACTACTCGATTGGTGGGGTCAGCACGATGTCATGTACAGACTCGGTCTTAAAGCGACAGATAACCCGTCGTTTCCCAGAGGCGGGTCTTATTTGGATCTACTGCTGTACGACGAACGTATACGACTGACAGGTACGAATTTACAAACATTAAACTGTCTGCGCACATTCGTGTATGACAGCGACCATTGCGGTTTTAGCACCGAAATTACAGTTCCCAACGAAATTGCGGAATTGGAGGAGTTTGTCCAAAGATATACTTACAACTACAGTAAGACTCGATCGACACACTTCTCCGCAACCTTGACTAGAGCGCTCTCCTCGAACACGCTCCATCCACCGTCCAATAGGAATTTGTCAAACGAGGAGATCGACAATTACCTAAAACAAATGGACGAAACAATTAAACAAACTATGGACACTACAATACCGCGGTATCGACGTACGACTAACGAAGACCTGTTCCGCAATCCTACTATTGACGCACTGCACCGACAGAAAAGTAGACTTCTGACAAGACTCAAAAACTTGTATAGACAGTTAACTGACCGACAAGACCCGGAGATTAGGACACTGAAGTCGTCGATTAAAAATATTCAAACGCTAATAAAAGAGAATTACAGAATTTCGGTAAGTTTGTATTGGAACAACAAGGTTCGGGCTGTAAACACCAGCAACCCGAATATGTTTCCGCAAATAAATAAACTATTTCGGAGAAAAAATCAAAACGACCTTCAGTGTCTTAAAATAGCCCGGACAACAGACAACGAGCGGTTACTGACAATAGCAGGCATTGATCCAAATGAAGCCGCTGATGATGACGACTTTTTTGTGATCGAATATCCACAGGAGAAGGTTGAGGCCATGGGGGCCACTTTCCAGGAAGTATATAAGGCCGTTGATAACATTGGCCCTGATTACGACCTGGACAATCGCGTCTTGGTGCACGACTTCTGCATTCGAAATGAAATAGGGAACTGGCGATCCGAGGGCTCTGGTTTCACCCGGTTTAGCGACGAAAATATGGCAAATAACGTCATTGCCAGAGAGGGTGGCCTACCCCCGTTCATTTCGAGGGCAGGACTCCATGAGATCTTCGACACAATCAGGGCTAAGAAATCGGTGGGGACCGATGGTATTCCGAACATCGTGCTTCGACATCTTCCTCTAGAAGCGGTGGACATCTACACCACCCTGTTTAATAATGCAATGAATAATGCACATTATCCAGCGCATTAGAAAACGGCGGTGGTTCAACCTATTCCCAAAAAGGGAAAGGATATATCCAATCCGGCGAATCTCCGGTCGATAAGTCTCCTCACGAATATCAGTAAGGTTTTTGAAAAGGTAATCAATAGAGCTCTGTCTAGGTGGGTTGAAGACAAACATATAGTTCCGGATAATCAATTCGGTTTTAAGGCGGGACATGATATCTCACATGCCGCGTCTAAACTGGTGTCCGATATCCAATGGAACAAAGGCAAGAAACAGTGCACTGGTGCCTGCCTTGTTGATTTGGAGAAGGCTTTCGACACCGTATGGTTAGAAGGTCTTTTCTATAAGCTGACTAGGCTGGGGATCAGTAAACCACTCTTGTACATTCTTTATAATATGCTAACCAACAGACAGTTTATCGTGAAAAATGGTGATGTGACTTCTGTTGGAATATTTCAAATTAAAAATGGTCTTCAGCAAGGCGCGGTCAATTCGCCGATCCTATTTAACATTTATACAAGCGACTTGATAGGTTCACTTCCCCATACTATTGCGTACGCAGACGATTTGGTAGCGTACAGAACAGGTCCAAA
The DNA here is from genome assembly GCA_949129095.1 of Volucella bombylans. Taxonomy (NCBI): domain Eukaryota; kingdom Metazoa; phylum Arthropoda; class Insecta; order Diptera; family Syrphidae; genus Volucella; species Volucella bombylans. The sequence goes on along the minus strand of OX422142.1, from coordinate 26,196,409 downwards.
AATCGAGGTTATTAATACTCTCTTGCAGCATGACTTCGATAAGATAAGACGATTTTGCGATGACTGGAAGTTGAAAATCAACTTTCAGAAGTCGGAAACCATTCTCTTTAGGACGCCGTTGTCTGGAGCCTCTAGGGATACCAGAAAAAATTGGCGAAAGTTCTCAATCATTGGACAGCACGGACAGCCTCTTGCCTGTCGAAATGTAGTCAGATACCTTGGAATCTGGCTAGATCAGTTTCTGTATTTTGGCAAAAATGTAGATGCTGCTCTGGCCAGAGCTAAAGGCGCTTTTGCCCTTACAAAGAAACTGTTTTATAGCAGCCAACTCGATGCGAGGGTAAAGGTAATCTGCTACATGGCCCTTATCAGGCCCATGCTGGTATTTGGTTGTCCCGTGTGGTTCAATGTACGAGCAAGCTTAATGGAAAAGATTCGGTTGTTTGAGAGGGCTTGTCTTCGCTTGTACAGAACACCAGAGTCGGAGTACAAGAAATTTTATCCTAATTAGGTCCTTTACAACAGGGCTAACCTAATACGAGTGGACAACTTCGTAATTAAGCTGACTCGAAGGCACATTGCAAGAGCAATGACCTCGACGAATAACCTGATATCTGGGGCTTACTACCCCAATTACCTTTACCACGAGAGTGTGCGCTCTGACGGCTTCGTTCCACCGGAAGCATTCCTCTACCTTGATCAGATAGGGTTGATCCAGGATAGATCAGCGGTGCCGTTAATCTTCCATGTCGCTCGGACAGCTGGGGACAGGCGACTCAACTACGACAGAGACGTCGCACACGGCAGTGTGGATCGCCTCAGGTTCAGTAGGGCGGTGGGGAATCGCGATAAGAGGGATGTCGTTCGGCAGCACCAGCATTTCTGGTGGTTGAATGATGGAGAAGATGTTTCGTCGTCGTTTCCGTCAATTACGGACCAGCCTCACTAATGAGGCAGGGCTGACCATTGTATTTGCTTTGTAAATAGCGATGGCCAGCTTACATAGGTTTAGGTTAGCATTTAAGAAACATATACATATATCAGTGTATACAAAGGTGTATACTGATATATGTATATGATCGTGTGTAATGTCTATGTGTGTTTATGTGTGTATTGTGCATTTAGGTTAGGTAGGCTAAGGTTTATTTTAAGTTAGATACTAAGCTTTTATAAAAAATAATAAAATGTCCATATGCTAAGTTTTTTGTTATAAATTTTTTCTTAGCCCTAAGTACACAAAATAAACATTTATAAATAAAATGTAAATGAAGTCGAAAGACATAGATATAAGAATTTAGATTAGCTTAGAGTGCCTGTGTGGGGCCAGTAAGTTAGTATAAGATTGTTAAGTAATTGTAAGCTAGCATTTAAGCATTTTTTGTTAGTATGTAAGAGTTAGTGATTAAGTAAATAAAATGCATTCAAAACTAGAAATGTTTTTATGATATCTAACAGACCTAAGATGCTAATACTAATGCGATTTTGAAAAAAACTGTTTAAGGCTGATAGTGAAGTAGTGATATGTAACCTAGAACATGCATATCATTTTATAGAGTTATACTATACTATCACAGATGCTATAGTTTACATAGATATTGCACGCCAAAGGATAAAATCTAACCAGTTTTTAATTGCCTGTTTTTACTTCGAACTTCAAGTTCTGAACAATTTGTATGAACAAAATGTATTATAAAACAAAATGTATATAAAAACAAAATGCATGGGATCGTATGTGTTGTATTGTGTGTACAGCCGACGAGCAGGCATGCGCAGATGTGTCTGTGGTTTTTGTTTTCAACCAAGAGATTATCTGGAGTTTCTTGTTTTGTTTGTAGGAAAACTAAAGGGAATTACCCTGATTTGAAAACTTTTAAAAGTCCTTCTAGGGAAAAAAATGAAATTTTAAATAGTTTCTGGATGAAAGCATGTGGTTTTAAAAATGAAGGCAAATACTTTGTTTGTGGAGATCATTTTTGTTCCGAGTTTGTAGGAAAAAAATATCTTAAGGCGGATGTTGTTCCTTCCTTAAATTTAAATTCTAATTTGGATTCAAATTTGAATTGAGAAGATCTGAAGTCTCCTTTAACTAAACGAAGAAGAACGTCGAGCAGTTGCAGCATTTCGTGTGCAAGGTGCGGTCAGTTATTGGAAAGATGTGCAAAAGAGGAGAAAAAAAATGAAACTTTAAAAAAAATATTGTTAAGTTACAAACTTAAACGAAACACAATTAATTTAATACCAAATGGACACAAATGAAGTAATGATAGATTTGAATTGTAGGGTAATAAGTGGATTTAGCGGCATCAATATAAATGAATTCAAAAAAAATAATTGTTGCTATTTAAGTAAGTAAGATCTTTGAGAAAGAATTGGAATGATTTCTGCCTTAACATAAGTCACTTCATCAATATGTTAAAAATAATAGTTTTAGTTGAAACTAATATAGATGAAGAAGAAAAAGGACTTTACAGTTTAGATGGTTTCGAACCGGAGTTTCTGAATCGAGATAAACGTAGAGGAGGTGGAATTCTTATGTTAATAAATAATGAAGTAGAATATGAACGATTAACATCTGAAAGTGTGTCATACGAAAGTATCCAAATCAAAATTAGAGAGAATAATAAGCATACGCATGTAATAGGAATATATAGACCACCAGGTAACAGCCGAAAAGCATTTATCGAAGAATACAGACACAACGTTGGACAACTGAGAAAAAAGGACGAGATAATGGTAATGGGTGACATGAACATCAATATGAATGATTTGGATGCGTATGGTGTGAAAGAATATCTTGATATGCTGGCGTCACTGGGATTGATTAATGTGATTACGGAGTATACCAGAGTAGACCCAAATACTGGGGCAAAATCAACGATTGACCACATTCTAACTAACGCTACACATAACCAAATCGATTCAGCTGTAATTGAAAGTTGTATCACTGATCATTACCCAATCATGTACTTCCCACAAAGAAAACAATCTGCTGTTAAAGAAAACTCTGTCAGCCTGTCCTATATATCTAACGATAAGGTTAATGAGCTAATTGCTAATACAAACTGGGATGAAATCTTGAATGAAAGAGATGTCATCGTACTTTATCAGAAGATTCATGATAAAATGAAGTACATCTATGATGCAGCGACAACTATGAAAAAAATAAAAAAGAGAAGAAAGTTTAGCCCATGGATATCTTCTGAATTAAGAGGAAAATGTAAAAAAAGGGACGAACTTTATAGAAAGTGGAAAAACAATAGACTAAACAAATCGTATGAACAAGAATATAAGACTTTCAGAAACAGACTGAACAAGGAAATAACGGCTCAAAAATCTATTTTTTATAAATCTAAGTTTAACCAAATAAGATCTGACCCCAGAAAAACATGGAGCTTAGTAAATGAGATTTTGGGAAGGAAAAAGCCTGGTTTGGATGAAACAATAATAAAGAATTTCACGGGTAAAATGTGTCTGAACAATTTAACTAATGCGTGTGCAAACAACTTTAGCACACAAATAAAAGATATTGTGCATCATTGTGACTCGGTTACATCGACACACTCAAAATCAAGATTAGCCAGCACAATCTATATTCAAGAAACAGATTTCTTGGAAACTCGAAGAATAATTAATTTATTGAGTGAAAACAAGTCGCCAGGTATTGATGGAATACGAGCTATTGATATAAAAAGGCACATGGACATATTTACCCCATTATTGTGTAAATTAATTAATTTAAGTATTGCACAAGCAAAAATCCCTACAGGCTTAAAAACCGCTGTAAACAAACCGATATACAAAGGAGGTACAAAAAGCGACCTTAAAAATTATCGGCCAATATCAATATTGCCAGTAATAGAAAAGTGCATGAAAGAGATAATAACAAACAGGCTGCAAGACTTTATAGCAAAGAATTCGCTGATACACGCAAGTCAGTATGGCTTCCAGAAAAATAAAAGCACTGGTAAGCTGTTAGGAGAATTTACAAATTGCGTTAACGAAAGTCTAAATAAAAGCCATCATGTTTTAGTGCTATTCGTGGACTTCAGTAAAGCTTTCGATACACTGAACCATGATAAACTAGTAGAAGTACTGGAAAATAATGGTATACGAGGACTGATGATTGGCTACGTGAATATTTGACGAACAGACAATTTTGCGTCAAAATAAACAATGCTTACAGCCAAAATGAAAACGTTCAATATGGAGTTCCTCAAGGATCAAAATTGGGTCCAATCTTGTTCATATTGTACACCAATGAGATGTTACGAGTTTTCAAGAAGGCCATACCATTTGCATATGCAGACGATACGGCGATAGTGGTGCGTCACAGATCCTTACATACGGCAACACAAATTATGCAGGAGTAGTTCGACAACGCTGTAAAGTGGTGTCACGATCACGGCTTAACGATCAATGCTTCTAAAACAAAAATGATGCATATACGAAACCCGCAATTCAGGGCTACACAATTGCAAATCCACTTCAAAAATGAATCATGCAATAGTTCAGTTAACTGCCATATCGACACAGTGGAGAGACACAAATATCTGGGAGTTACGATCGACAGCAACTTCTTGTGGGATAAGCACATAGATGGGTTGCGAGTGAGCCTCAGAAGAGCTTTATATGCATTAACACATCTAAAATATCGTGCCACAACGGCCGTATTAAGACAAGCTTACTTTGCCCTTGTGGAATCTAAACTCAGGTATGGCATACTTGCATGGGGCAATGCATCAGCAACACATATACAGAAAATTCAAAAACTCCAAAACTCGGCACTGAAGAAAATAGGCGTATACGAGTATAACCAGCTCCATATTCCGGAACAAAGGAGTTTTAAAGTTCTTCGAGTAGAAGACATTTTCAAGATGACAATTTTACTGGAGTACTACGATGACAACAGATTCATAACACCAATTCAACATGGAATCAACACAAGAATAGGAGCTCAAGGTATGCTTCACGAACCCCGATTCTACAATAACTACGGGAGAAGACAGCTGAAATGCAGTGTACCGAAAGTTCTAAACACAATTCCGCATGAACTAAAAAATATACAAAATATTAAAACTAGAAAGAAAATTATAAAACAATTTTTTCTTGAATTTCGAAGTTAAATAGCTAAATTTCAAACCTAATTTATCTTATCAATTATTATTAGTTTTTTCTTTAATGATCTAATTATCATTAAAAAGATTGTATTATGTATTATCTAAGCTTGCTTACGAAAAACTAATCATAAAACTATGAAAAACTATCTTCTGCAGAACAGACTTCAAGGCTTCGCAGAAATATCTACCCATTGTTAAGTTTTTAATGAATTAATGAACAATAAAAAAAAAAAATAAAAAAAAAAACATAAGAAATTTAAGAATAAAATATTATAACAGAGCGCATACTGCCATAAAATTTTTAATAAAAATAAAATATCTACGACGTCTCAAACCGAAATTCTTAATATTTCAGACCATTCAAAAACATTTTGTAAAATGCTTCTGAAAGAATCAAAGACTACAAAATACAACAGCCACGAAAAAGAACTTTCCCAAAATATTTATTATAGATCACAAAGCGCCTATAAATTTTTGAGAGATGGACTTGGCTTTAAACTTCCTCACATTTCCTCTTTCTGTAGATGGACTCATGTAAAAGGATTATAACCAGGATATGAAAACAATGCTCATTCGTATCTTAAGTCAAAGTTCGCTTTATCAAACCAGCGAGAACGATGTGTTGTCCTGATATTTGATGAAATTAGGATTCGTAAAAACCTCACATATAATATAAAAAATGATTTAATAGATGGTTTTGAAGACCTTGGTGTAGAAAAAAGTAGATTGTTTGCTAATGAAATATGTGTTTTCATGCTAAATGGTTTGTTTGATAGTTGGAAAAGTGTTTTGAACTATTTTGTGTCAGCAAACGGTGTAAATGGGGATAACCTAAGCGAAATTATAAAAAAAACAATTTGAAAATCTGTCAAGAACTTGGTCTAAAGGTATGTGCTATTGTTTGCGACCAAGGGGCGAATAATAGAAAAGCTTATAAAATGTTAGGTGTTCCTGAAGAAAACCCATTTATAATTTTTAATGATGAAAAAATATTTTGTTTTTATGATTTCGCTCATTTGTTAAAATCACTTCTTAATGTTCTATTGAAATCAGATCTACAAACTCCAGATGGTAAAGTGTCTTTTGATGTTATCAGAAAAATACACAATTTGGAAGTTGACAACGTAGCTAAGGCATGTTTAAAATTTAGAAGTTATCATGTAGCACCAAATGTCTTCGAAAAAATGCATGTTCACCTTGCAACGCAAATATTTAGTCCGACAACTGCGGCATCGATTCAAACTGCTTTTGAACTTAATTGCTTAAAAGAAAGCTCTAATAAAGCTGTAGCAACGAAAGAGTTCGTACTAAAAGTGAACAATGTATTTGACTGCATGGATAGTGGTTCACATTATGACAAGAATGTTTTAAGGCGGGTAGTTCAGCTAGAGAATCCAGCCTTTAATGAGTTGAAACAATTTCTGTCTTACTGAAAATATGTACAAAAATCAGTTAACCTTCCACGAAACTTTTGTTTAAAAGGAATGGAACAAACTCTAAATGGGGTCTTATTACTTTGTCATGATATAAGCAATGGCCTATATGAGAACGTGGATTATTTACTAACAAAGATGCTATGAGCATCGCAAGGACCTTCTATACTTTGCTCTCCTCGTTCTATTACGGAAGCATTGTTTGTGGAAGATAGAAAAAAAACATAGCATCCAAAAACACAACATTAAAGAGAGCGCATTCTGCTTTGACCTTCCTACGGTTCTCAAATACGGATATAATGTTTATTATCAGTCAAATTTGATTTAAAAAAATTACGTTGCGTAAAACGGAAAACTTCTATCCAACAAACAGAACACGCAACTTGATAGTACAAAACAATTAAGAGTAACATCTTGTCTGAGTATGATTCCCTCTAGTTCGATCGAACTGGGACGTACGGGTACGTCCCATTGAATGGAAAAATTGTTAGATTTTTTCCTTCGGCGTGCAATATCTATGTAACCTATAGCATCTGTGATACTATATATACTCGTATACATTGAAATTTAAAATGTGTTTTTCTCGAAACAACGTTTTTTGCATCTGAGCACACGATAATTAGAAAACGACTGGATAAATCGCGTTAAAATACTAAGTGCTTCTTTTAATTTTTGGGTGAATCTACAAAACTTTGAATGTTTTGATAAGAAATATACATTTTTCAATATTTAAATAACGAATTTTTACGAAAAAATCGTACTTTCGTTTTTAAACTTTCCATTAAGTATTCACTTTTAATGTTTTGCACATTTTCCTGGTTTAGCTACGAATTATACTTGTTATTAACATTTTTTTAATTGTCCTGTATTCAAAAATAAGAACGGAGAGTGTACGCAAATTAGACGCTTTATTTTTGCATTTTAAACACATTTTAGCCAATTTTTACTGCAATATACTTCAATAAATTATAATGAAGATAAAGGAATTTCAAATTCATGAAAGATAAATAACACTTATACGATTTCAACTAAATTCAATCAGCAGTTTATTCGTAATTTTAGTATTTTTGATACCAAATCAAATCCTTTTCAGTATTTTTCTTAGTATTAAATTAGTACATTGGCATCACTCTGTTCTTGAATGTCATATTTAAAAACTTAGACATGACTTTCTCTACATTAAAATTTAACTCCATACTAACACTAAAGCCGATTATTAAATTCGTTATTGGTACAAACATTTTGGAAAATGTGGAGATTATACTTAAGCTGTATACTTAATTTGGTTGTTAGTAAGGCCCATTGTGTTAAAAGTTTATATGCGAAAGTTCATCCAATTAAGACGCTTTTTGTTACCAAAGTAACAAGAAGCATGTCACATATTATATTTGTTCTCCCATTATTGGGACACCTTCCTTGATACGAGTATATGTACATTGTTAAATTTGGGTCAATCATATGTTAGTTTTTATAATAGGTACCAATTTATTGTCCTTACTTCTCCTGGTAGGGGTAGTAAAATTAAATCTCTGCTGACGCCGTCGAAAGTCTATTTAAAACCGACAAACTGCAATGTAAAGTCGCTGTCGGTATTCAACGAACTGATCAGTGATGGTCAGCAGATGGTGTGTTCAACCAATATTATTTAAGCTACTATCATATATACAGCTGACATCTCGCACATACATATGTACCTCTCTACTTTTTGCACTGCATTCGATGTCTTCTCTATGAAAACTTGACAGGCATCCAGTCGAATGTCAGGTAAACTCTTCTTATCCCAAGCTCCCTTCACAAGTTTATGCTGTATTTCGCTGTTCTTAAGAGTTCCACGCGTATACCGTAAAGCCATTGTTTCAAGTTCTTTGGCTGCATATTCAAACCCGTATTAAAATCCTCCTTCTATCTCTTAAGACGATCTTCATTCGAGAATGGCAAGGACTCGTCTAAGGGTTTTATCGGATATAGGCTCCAGCTGTAGTCAGATTGCCAGGTTTAGCTTTTGTGTCGTCGTTTCTACATCTGCTTGAAGCTTGCTATGCTTCTGGAGCTTGCTATACTGAAGTAGTTGCGCTTGTTCTGTCATGGGTGAATCAACTGAAAGTTTTTCCAGCGATGGATTTCAAATAACTTTTGAATTGTTTTGAATCGAGATGTTGATAGTTTCCACACCTCGATTAAAATAGAACCATAGTTGTTGGCTTATTGAGTGTTCTTTAAGTTTTTCGATGTTGAACCTACGCGCACTTATGTTATTATGGGATTTTCAAACTTCACCACTGTGCTGATGATCTCGTAATATAATATATGTACCTCTTCTCTTCGTTTGTTTTGTACATTCAGTAGACAACTTTTAAATCGGTGACTGGTGGAAAAATTATAACTGACTTTATGAACCTTGCAGAAATCAATAAACGACATATTTGAGCCCTTCGTTGTCGTTGCCTCCATTCTAAAAAAATTAAAAAAAAACTCCGCCTTTCTGTTATTCGTCCAAAACTCAGGTCCATAAAGACCACTGGTAAGACCAAAGTTTCTTACTTCATTTCTCTCGAGATATGAATTTTAACAGAGTTTTTTCAATAAACAAAAGTAGCAGTTGGAGTTGATGGGACCAGTCTTTTGTCTTCGTCAGATCTCCAGTACGCTTCCTTTTCTTAGGTTACCTACGAGTATTTATCTACATTGAGGTTATAGCTACCAACGGGGAAAATGTTGCTACAATGTACTAGTAGCTGATTCTTAGCTTGTAGTCAGCCAACGTTTCAACTTTAAACATTTGTCTTCAAATTTACTCTTTTCGTGTTTTTTGTTTGCACTTACTGTATCGGGTAAGTCGATGCAGTGTTAATATTTGTGAGAAAGAAGGCCACAATGGTGGCTCACCTATAGCGGTGCAAGTTGACTCTATGTGATACGTTTCCCCAGTGTAAATACCCGTACTTTTCTTCAGCCTCTCAATTAATGTGCAAAATTCTTCTCGGTCAGAAAAAAGGACTACTTAATTTTTGACCGAGTCTGGTATATTTTTAGGCTTTTTTTTTCATTTCCATGAAGCACCTAAGCGAAATTTTATTTAAATATATCTAGGGTTTCTTGTGGGTCGGTACAAGGTTCGCGTTAAAGTCGCTAAGAGTGTTCTGACTTAAGGTCAGCTTACAGGGAAACTGGATGGAAAAACAAAAAAGTTGTCTCGGTTACTTTATTCACGATTTTGTGTAGTGTGATGTAGTTATTTCAGGCATATTGAGGCTTGTCCCAGCGTCCTTTCAAATTACATCGATCATCATGTTGACGGTTCGACCATATGGAGTTAGCTAGGTTCCGTCTTATAACCATATTTCTTGCACATTATTATCTTGCTAGCCGGAAGCAGTTTAGCGGAGGATTGCAAACCATTCTAAATAAGTGTCTATAGTAGTAGGTTCTTTAAAACAACACATATTTAAGTTTTGTGCAACTGATTCATTGTTATTTCTTGTATTCTTAAAATTTTCACAATAGTACTTACGATTGCACTCTCGCCAGTAAAAGGGCGTGAAGTTGTCGGAAACATTTAAGACCATTTACAATACATCGATACTTATATTCCTTTCTCCCTAAGTTTCCATTGCCCGCGCTGTGTGCAAACATTTTAAGGGTATAAGAATTCCTTGATCCCTTGAGTGCACGCAAATTAAAAAAAAAAAAACCTTTGCTGTAATAACTTCGCCATCGCGCTTTGCGTAGAAATATTGCAAACCGAATTACTGATCTGGGCATTGTAAGTTGTAATTTAATGCAGTCTGTGCTGTTCGTCTACCTTGCAGAAAAGTTGCGGCAATACCAGAAGATGCAACTACAATGGCAACCTTTCCCGAGGATCTTATATTTGCTAAAATTAAATTAATCAAAAATGTTTTGCCCGTTCCTCCTGGAGCATCTAAAAAGTATATCCTTCTTTTTATTCAATGCTGTTAAGAACGGTTGTAATACATGAACAACAGTGTAGTGTATCATGAATTTTTACCAGAAGGCCAGACAGTAAACGAAGAGTATTATTTGGGAGTTATGAGACGTTTGCGTGAAGCAATTGGCCGAAAGAGACTAGAATTGTGGGCAGAAAACTCGTGGATTTTGCACCATGATAACGCACCGTCGCACAGTGCCATCATTATTCGTAATTTTTTGACGAAAAATGCAACAAATACCATCCAACAGCCACCGAATTCACCTGATTTGGCTCCCTGTGACTTCTTTCTGTTCAATCGAGTTAAAAAACCACTACGGGGAATGCGTTTCAGCAGCCGAGATGAAGTAATGGAAAAATCGCAGGAAGCACTGATGGACATACCGAAAACTGAATATAAAAAATGTTTCTAGGATTGGATCAAGCGCTGGTATAAGTGTTTTGCAGTCGATGGGGATTACTTTAAAGGGGGCAATATAGATTTAGATGAATAAACTTGAATTTTTAATTTTCTGAATAAATTCCGCGATCTTTTTGATCAGGGTGGTATATCAAGAGTATTACGGAATCAATGTCGTTACTGCGAATTTTTTCTGAAAGCGAGAGTAGCAAATGTGCATGGGGCAGACATCTCATCTCATTAAAATCTTTTCTCTGGTTATAAGGTTCATAAGCTTCTTTTCTTTCGCATGGACAACTCTCGCAATGATATCATGCCGATCAGAACTTTTGTTACCTGGAAGGAAATTATTTGTTATTTCCGGGTATTTAATGCTGCATTCCATTGTTATGCAGAAATCAGGGCGCCCATAAGCTCTATCATCATCGCATCCTATGTCTTTTCTTGAATACTCGTATATCTTGGGCTACAGGTGACGGTAGAAGGCAAAATGTGCACATTATGCTTATGTGCCTTGTCATCATACGATAAGCATACAAGGTCATACAGGAAACAATTTTTCCGCTTCAGGTTATTTTGAAGTAGGATTTAATTGAGGAATGTTAATATGTATAATAACCTACTTTATTCTTTACAAAATAAAAATGAATATTGTAAAGAATCATGTGATATATGTGTTCCTTATACGCAAAATAATAGCTCTACTCTCAAATTCTAGTCCAGCCAAGACTACTGCAATTTCATTCATTGTCGACGCATTATATCTACCATGATGCTGCCCAACAGCTTATTTGTTTACATGAATAGCTACCCGATGCTCCTGCAAATTCTATTGCAGTTTTAAAGAACTTAATATGTTCGTTGTTCTGATGTAACATTTCTTGTAACTCAGATACAATTCGCATACTTAAACCCCGCTGTCATTCACATCGTGAAGCTGATTGATTTTTATGTCCGATATACGAGTAAAATAAATTTAAAGGAATTTATAGGAATTGTCTACTGGAAGGAGACTTCTACAAGACCTACACTTGTCCTTGTACCTTAAAAGTAGGTATAAATACTTGCTCCGCAATTTAAACACCAAATGACGATATTTGGAAAGCATTGGATAAAAGATTTTCCATGGATATTAAAGAAAAATGTGGCTCAGGTGGGTTCCTTCCAAACTAACTTTTCCAGTTAGGTAACATATCCCGGAACTCATATTTCCATTTGAGTGCAAAATTAGAGAGCGTGTTTCATTGAGTGTAGTATCACAACTGGATCATAAATATATTTTATTTCGTGGTTGTAATTAATTGCAGTTCGCTCTTTTAAGGACTATATTGCCTAATAAGTCTAATAAAATATGTAGTTGCATATTGCCGCATTTGAGATAACCCCATTTCTCTTACTACAGTTGATTCAGCAGTCCGTCTCTTGGATGCATTGTTTTCCAGTGCCGATCTTTCTAAGGGAGTTTTTAAAGCTCGAATGACACGTGAGCGTTCCCTCATTTGAGAAAGGCATTGATCGCATTGTTGTCTAGGTTTTTGTTGCAATGCTAAACGTAGATTCTTTTTCAGCAGATCTCTCATATATACTCGTACAGTGGAAGTCGCTTATAACGAATTCGCTTATAACATCCACTCGCCTTTCATTTGGTTGGTTTCCTTATATTTTAAGCTATTATACCGTCGGATATAACGACCAATTTTTGGAAAAAATCAATTTTTGTCGTCGGTTATAGCGACGGAATAAGAGAAAATGAAAAAAAAAAAAAAACACGTGGAACAAACAAACGGTTTGTTGCGCCACCAACGATCGTCATACATTGTGCAGCTATGCTGTGTACCTAAATATTCTGTTGAATATTATGGCAGTTTATTTGATGTGTCGCCGGGATTTAGTTGTGGTTAACGCATCTTCAATAAAAAGGTTTGCATTTAATGCGATTGCAGTGGGTTGTTAATTTACTGTTTTTAATTTATTATGCAGCCAATCCATGATTGTTCTGGAAAACATAGAAATTTTTCTGTAGAGCAAAAGGCAGCAATCACCTTCCGGTTGAAGTCAGGTGAGAAAAATCGTGCAATCGCACAGGAGTTTAGTGTTTCACATTCAATCGTATCTACAATATGGAAAAATCGCGAAAAGACTGAAGAATGCTGCATAGAAAATAAAAAAATACGACAGTCAACCAACCCTGTAATTGATGAAGCATTTTTGAAGTGGTTTGATGTCGCCAAAAATGCTGCGAAATGTCTAGGTTTCCTCAAGCGATGTAAGAAATATTTTACCCCCTCTGATCTGGCCTCAATATATAAGGCATTCATCCGCCCAAAATTGGAGTACAACTACCACATCTGGTCAGGTGCTCCTAAAACATATCTGCACCTGCTAAATAGGATTCAAAACCGTGCGATAAAACTTATTGACGATACTAATATCAGTCAATCAATGGACACCCTCGAACACCGACGAAATGTCTCGTGTCTCACTTTGTTTTATCGCTATTTCCAACACCAGTGCTCCACTGAAATCGCCAGTAGCATTCCACCCATTCAAACTTTCAACCGTAACACCCGTCTCGATATGAATGCTCATCAGTATACCCTCAAGCCCATTTTCGGACTTACTCGAAAATACCGTGATTCGTTCCTAAGCCGTACAACTCGCTTATGGAATGCCCTGCCGACCTCTGTATTTCCTGGTCGTTATAACTTGCAAACATTTAAAAACAATGTACATCGGTACCTCTCTTTTATTCCTCCCTAAATTTTCTTTGCCCGCGCTGTGTACAATCACCTTAAGGGTACTCAAACCCCTTGAGCGCGCGCTCATTATAAAAAAAAAAAAAAAAGAGCAAGAGAAAGCAAAACATCCCAATAAATAGACCAATTCTTATCGGGCAAGCTGAAAAGTGTGGAAAATCGTTTGAAAAGAAGGATTACAAATGATCTGTGGCCTGGATAAGACGCTTTAGGCGACGTCACAACATTGTTTTTGGGAAGGTTTCAGGCGAAGCAGCCAAGGTCGACACAGCGCTTTGTGACAATTGGATTAAAAAAGTTTGGCCGCAGATGAAGACATCTTTAACGCTGATGAAACTGCACTATTTTATAAGCTTGCTCCGGATAAGTCCTTCCAGTTTAGGAACGCTGCATGTGTGGAAAATTATCCAAAGATAGAATAACAATTATGGTCGCTTATAACATGACGGGTTCTATAAAAAGAAAACTTTTGGTGATAGGAAAATCAAAATAATTTTAAGGCCTTTCCGGTCTTCTATGAAGCAAATAAAACTGCATGGATTACGTCAGGCATTTTCAATGATTACTTTCATAAATGGGATAAGGAGTGAAAGCTACAAAACAAAAAAAATATTTTGAATGTAGACAATTGTCCTAGTCATCCGGACGTTAAAAACCTAACCTCAATTAAACTGATATTCCTACCTGCAAACACAACATCTATTTTACAACCTTTGTACCAAGGAATAATAAAGAACTTAAAAGTACACTTCCGTAAATCATTTGTTTTAAAAATGATTCAATCGGATGTTTCGTTCAATACTTCTTTACTGGATGCAGTGCTTATTTTATCCAAGTCTTGGACCGATGTCATGCAGAAGACCATTGCAAATTGCTGCAAGCATGCTGGTTTCCTTTTATCAGAACCTATAATTGTGGACTCAGATTTTATTGAAGAGGACAATATTCCTTTAAGCGAACTAGTGGGTAAAATTATAAACGGCGTACTACCAGCCGAAGAATGGGAGCAATACGTTCAGATTAACGACAATGTATTGACATCCCCTATGGAAACTGACGAGGACATTGTACAAGAGGTAAATTGTACAACAGAAGAGGATGAAGACAGTGAAGTAGATGACGAAGACCTCGATGAAAACTTCACTCCTCCTACAGCCTTAGAAGCGATAAAAGCTATCCAATTGTTGCGGAGTTTTGCCTATTTTAATGAGCTTGGTGAGAACGCAATAAAAAGCCTTTCTTTTTTAGAAGCAGATTTTAAATCTACTTATTTAAATTGCCTCTAGAAAAAACCAACAAAAATTTATGATTTTTTTCAGAAACTATAAAATAAAATATAGCGACCGCCGGTTATAACAACCTTTTTAACTCGGTCCCGTCACCGTCGTTATAAGCGACTTCTACTGTATTACTGTTTATTTTAGTAGGTCCTGGACAATATCTAACAATTATTAAATGTGGGTAATACAATACACAAACGAAAAGCTTGGATTCGCAGTGGATATTTAACTGATTCGCAGCCTTGCTTTGATACTCATACTGAAATGATCATTACTGTAGATCTTCTCGATGCAAATTAGTGTAACATAATCAGACTGAAGCCAGTTCATATTAGGAAGTTGATAGAAGATCTCTCCCACTAAAACCTTCAACAAAGCAATTGTTTGAAACTAGGAAACAGTGTCCAATACATACAATGGCCAATAATAGATGTAGGGATCCTGGAGAGGCAGAAACTAATTAAAAGAGAATTATTCCTTTTGAATACAGTATAGTTTTTAATTATGTTAAAGTTACGAATACAATATAGCGATATTTTGTTAAAGGAGAAATTAATTTAATGTTGAAAACTCGTGCCCGTCTTTGATGTCGTCTTTACGTCTTTTCTCTTTCATCTATCCCAACTTCTCTTGTTCCGTCTTCTTCATCATCGTTGTTGTCCTCATTGTCCTCGTCTTCGATCTCGCATGCTCCACTTCCAGTTGGTGATGGTGTGGCGTTGCCAATAGATACCATCCTACATACATACATTTGTTATTAATTTTTGTTCTTAAACTATATACGAGGGGCGTTCAACATATTCTCGGTATAGGGGTGAAGCTATGGTTGTATATATAAATTGACGTATTTATCATGTAATACTATTATTTTAGTGCATTCATGTAAAATTTCATATAAATGTGATTATTAATTCGCGTTTTATCTCTAGTTAAACAGAATCATAATGGCAACTGAGACGATGATGGTGAAAATTGAGCATCGCGCTCTAATTAAATTTCTCACTAAGCAAGGAAAAAGTCAAAAAACTATTCATGAAGAGATGGTGGCTGTTTACCAGGGTTCCGCACCTTCATTATAAACTGTGCAAAAGTGGTCAAGTGAGTTCAAGAGAGGCAGAGAGAGCATTGAAGACGACCCCCGCTCCGGCGCCCCGGCTACTGCTTGTACGGGAGAAAGCATCAAAGAAGTCGAAAAACTTGTTCTTGAGGATGCCCGAATAAAGGTGAAAATGATGGCTGAGATTACCAAGCTTTCAATTGGTACCATTCACACCATTCTTCATGACCATCTTAACCTTTCAAAGGTCAGTGCAAGGTGGGTGCCACGAATGCTCACAGCGCCTCAGAAAAAAGTGAGAATCGCATGCTGTAGAGAGCTTTTGGAGATGTGTAGTGAGAACGCGGACGGTGTTATGGATCGAATTGTTACTGGGGACGAAACATGGGTCCACCACTATGACCCTGAAAGCAAACAAGAGTCCATGCAGTGGCATAAAAAAGGAACAGACCCCCCGAAGAAGTTCAAAGTCACTCCGTCTGCCGGGAAGCTCATGGCCAAAGTTTATTGGGACTCAAAGGGAATCTTGCTCATTGAGTACAAAAACAAAGGTGAAACCATTAACGCCACATCCTACGCTTCCACTTTGCATAATTTGCCGGAGGAAATTAAAAGAAAAGGGGTAAACTCTCAGCGGGTGTGTTGCTTCTTCATGACAACGCTCCTGTTCACACGGCGCGAGTTTCCAAGGCTGCTGCGCGAGATTGTGGTTTCGAAGAAATCCAACACCCACCCTATAGTCCAGACCTTGCCCCTAGTGATTATTTCCTGTTTCCGGATTTGAAGAAATGTCTTCGTGGAAAAAGATTTTCGGATGATGAAGAACGCAAGTCGGCAATAAATGGGTATTTTGCAGAGAAAGAGGAAATTTATTTTTTTGAGGGTTTAAAAAAGCTTATCTCAAGATGTAACAAATGCATTGATGTTAGGGGGGATTATATTGAAAAATAAAAACAATTTAAATTGAATTCGCATTTTCCTTCATATCGATACCGATAATATATTGAACACCCCTCGTAAATGAATTGAAACTATTACAATTCTGAAATCAAGCTTAAGCTTGTATTGAGAGTCAATTGTATAAGCATTTTATATGTTTAGGCACAAACTCTGTACTCTGGACATCAATGAAATGGATTATTAATTAATGGCAACTTTTAAAATCAATTTCCTTGCTGTTCTTTTAGTTTGAATGTGTTGAGTAAATAAATTAATTAAATAATACTGATAAGTAAAATTAACATTTTTGATAATTTTTTTAGTTTTTTTAGGAAATATATATTTGTTTTTCTAATTGAATTTAAAGCTTTTTCAAAATATTTCGAGAATTTTTTTTTCACACATTATAAAGTACAAAAGCGGTGGTATTTTAATTGTTTATTTTTTAAAAATAATTTCCTGAATTTAACATACAATGTGAAGCAAAACTCTTGATATCCCAACTTAATTTGGTTTTGTCGAAGGGAATTTTGTTTATAATTGTTTTCAACAGATCTGTTCCTTTGCAAGTAATAAATGTTTATTTGTATTTTCTTAGAAGCAAAACAATAACATTTCGTTCAAAAAAAATTATAGAAATAAAAGTCTTCCTCTACATGTAAAATGAGTGCAGCTAAAGAGTTGATACCCTTAAAGAAAATTATTAGTTTATATCTTTATTACCTAACATTTTGTTGAGTACCCTTTAAGCCCTTTAACTTCTTTAAGCCGGTCTGGCATGAACTAGTTATTTCTTACCATTCCGCTAAAAACAAGGCTTTTAACTGACAGTGTTTTCAAAGACGTTCAGTTGGGTTAAGATCGGGACTTTGTGGTGGTGTTACTAGCAAGCGAGGGACTTTATGTATCATCCGCATGGTCCTTTTGGAAGTACAAATTTTTCGCGATAACCATTTTTCGTGTATTTGAAGCAAATTTTCCTGCTAAATTTTTTATTATACTTCTTTTGTCATTATTTTAATAACTATGACTAAATTACCGATCCCAAAAGTGGACATTTAGCCCCAAATCATAAAACCACCATCTCCATGCTTTACTTTTTTCATACTTTCGAAGGCCTACTCGATCCATAAATGTTAAATTTTGACTCTTTTGAAAAAATCCTAGAAGCCAAATCCTTTGTTTTTGTATTCATCAACAATGTCTTCTCTTTTTTTTATATGCTTCACTGACGAAATGTTTCCTTCTAGCTGTATAGGATTCATACTCAGTTCGTTGTGTCCATCTACATACAATGTACGCTGCTTATGTTGACATTCACGACAATCCCACCAAATTTTAGCATTGCAACGTGATATTTGTGAAAGGTACAGCGTTGTGTTTACATTGATATTTTTCTTCTCAGAAATTTTTGGATGCAAAAACTGAGCAACGATTATTATTTGTTGTACCAAATGGACTTATAAAGCACAAATTTAGTTTATTATGTTTATTGCTATTACCAATATTTTAAATTCAATCTTGGTTTATGTAAAGTTATATTTTCACAAATAAAAACAGTCAAAATAATCATTAATCCTTTTCTATTACTTCGTATGAAAAGTTAATACAATAATTGAATTACACGTACGTATAGTCCATCTAATCTAATAATCCAATGTATTCATGAATTGTTATTTACATTTTTTCGGAACATACTCTCCTGATAAAAGCATTCATGGTGAAGTGAAAAATTTGCCCACACCGTGGTGAAAGGATCAAATGTCAATATTTGTTTGAAGAAGGAGCAAAAATGTAAGTGAACAAAATTTATATTGCTTAATTCAATAACACTAATCCGTTTTTATTTTATAGAGCAATAATAAAGGGGAAAAAGAAGAAATGCAGTTTAGGATGTCGGGACCCACATCCATGTGTACCCCCAAAGATGCGAGTAAGCCAGGTAAGTTTGTATTATGCATAGTAAGAATATTGTTTAGAAAATCAAATTCTACAATTCTACCGCCCAGCATTTTACGGGACTTGGAGATACTGTGCATGCATGCATTGTAATTACACCAAGAAGGCTGTTTGCTACAGATAAGGTTTGTTCTTTTTATTTATATTTCCACTAATTTGTATGTACTCATCGACCTATCGGTTCTTTATTTTTAATAGAAATTCTTCGATTACGAAGCTAATGCGAATTATGGGTGGAAGGAAGAGGAACCAAAAAAAAAAAAAACAATTTCATTAAATTTATTTTATTTATTGAATAAAAATATCAAAACCAAAATCGAGAAAAAGACATTAAGTATTTACACATATTAAGCATATACATAGTTAATATACAGTTTTGACTTTTTGACATTGTTGACAATTCTCACGTATTCACGTACAGGTTCACACGGATAGGGACGATCAGTAGAAAACCGGTTTTGATTTTCCAGTAGACTAACTATACCTAGATATCAAACCTAACTATACCTAGATATCAAACTTTCCAGATATTGGAAAATCAAAACCGGTTTTCTACTGATCGTCACTATCCGTGAGACTCTGTCTGTGAATACGTGTGAATTGTGATCAATGGCAATTTATCTTCTTTTTTATACATTTGAACCAAAAAACGTCATCCACATTACACACACTCGTGCAAATCGCTCTTATTCCATCAATTTTACTTGTAAATTGCTCCCATTCTAACAAATTTTGACAAAGTTATAGAGATGCAAAAGTGTTGGAATTCACTTGCAGTGTGTCTGTGCGAAAGTTAAGGGTTTGCAAAAGTATTAATAGAGTTTGACATCTAGTTTAGTTTATCTATGGCCAATAGTTACCATCCTACATATGTACATACATTTGTTATTAATTTTTGTTCTTAAACTATATATGTATGTATAAATTAGTTTATTTGGCACACCGCCATCGCAAAACAATCAGCTCAATATGCCATAAGTCTGATATTTAACAACTATGGTTTGTATCAATTAAAAAAAACTATATATGTACATACTTACATATGTGATATTATTCGGCGAGTTCAAAAAATATACTTTGAACATTAGTATCCTTTTACACCCCTTACGTATTCGACTGCCTAATCATTTGATAATCAAACATTTTTCTTCTTCTTCTGTGAAATTGATTGATACTGATTTCTAATTAATTCACTATGAAATATCACTTAACTACGAGAAGAAATCACTTTCTACAATACTCGTAAACAGCATGTGTTTACTGCGAAAACATAAAATCTGTTCTAAGCCCTATATATATCTACTTATCATAGAAAAAAATGCATGATTCTGTGCGGGAATTTGACTATAACGCATTGAAATAATCTCTCATTCTTTATTGTTAATGCTAGGGACGGGTTTTTTAGAAAAAATATGAGATTTTTTTTTAAAGTTGTCTGCTACAAATTGAAAGCTTGCTTCTGATCTTTATTCTTCAATTCTTAATTCTAAAGCTTATTTACCAGTCATGTACTCTTTACATAAATATTTACGGCTTATTTCCTTTACAAATATTCCTCTTTCAAAAATCTGATACAAATCAGTGTTCTCCTTGGATCAGTTTTCGTTTTTTCTTCGTCACACTTCATAAACAACTTTATTTTGTAACGAAAAAAGAAAACACAACGAGAAATCACTGGCAGCATCTCGCCCATCAAAAAAAGTTCTGTCTCCAAGCTTTACCAAATGTGCTTGATAACTCACACCTTGCACGAATTGCAATTACTAAAATATAAGCCCCGTCCTTAAGTAAATTTTACCACACCTAAGTGCACGCAAAAAGCAAACAAAAAGAAATCACCCCTCATCACTTACTAAACAAAACACAAAACCCAAAACCACCCTTCACGCAAGCCTGTAGCTCCTAAATATATACAAAGCAATTAACGCTCTAACAACAGCCCACCTGTGCACTATGTGCCACTTTTTCAAGTTTAATCCCTAATCGTTCGCGTTTTAGCTGCTCGCCGCTATAGGTTGACTAGTCCGGCGTCCGATTCACAGCGTTGAATCTCTTAACACCCTCATTTCGCTGGGTGTTGATGAAGTCCGCGTCAATCTCAAATAAAATTCTTTGCCACCATCTCCCTTAAGCTAAGTCCTGACAATCCATTTTAAAACATTTTTCCACTACTCTACCCCAGGACATGGTAGAGCCAGAACAACCGAACCGGAGTTCACAAAGTCATTGAAAAAATTGGATGAGCAACAGAAAAACGTTTCGACAAAATCAGGCAGACGCAGCATTTCCATGGATTGATATTTCTGGCGGGAGTTTGTCCTGCGATTAATCGAGAAAAATCCTCTACATCTGGGTTTTGTTTTCTATCCTCTCAAAGCTTCCATGGAGCTTGAATAGGAGATGTGAATTGTTAGTTGAATTCGCTCCAATTCAGCAAAAGCTTATTTAAAAATTCAAATCGAAACGCAGTTGACAGTTTGAAAGTATGGTATTTCAAAGTGCTTCGAAGTGTTAACCGCTAAAGTGACTTGACGAACTTTTCCACAATCAATGGTTAGAGTTATCGTCTCTCAAACTGAAGCTAATAAAAGTTTTAAATTAATTTTGCCAACTTATTGTGGGCTGAAAAATATTAATAATCTCCACCCACTGTGCCTTGGATGCGGGCACAGATATGCCACCAAATGTTCCCAATTTATGTGCACGACTGGGTTGGGCGATGTTTACGTTCATTAATTCATGTAAACAGAACTTTCTCTGTTCGGATCAAATGGGAAAATTTGGATTGAATTCTTGGAAAAATGCAAATTTATTCCGACAAACCGCACTAAAATCGTGAAACTCACTTTTGTAGGCGAAAACGAGGACACAGAATGTGTGTCGTTTTACTTCATGTACTGGTATTGAGCCCTTGAAATAGGTTTGGAAATCAAAGACTATTTAATTTGAGAAAGACGTTAAGTAGTGAGGGTAATTAGTTTAGACAAAGGATTAACAAGGAATTAATAAAAGGAACATCTAGGCAAATGTTGGCATAAGCTCCCCACAGAGTTCTTCACTAAGTTTAATTACTTAAATCAGACAAAAAAAAAATATTATTTCATAAACTTTTGAAATATTTTCATAGACAGATTGCATTAAGCTCCTTGTTCGTTCGAATTAAGAAATAATATTAGATTAGATTAGGTTGGTAGGTAGGTAAAAGTGGCTGTTGGAAATCCCAACCCACTTAGACCTATTGGCTTATTGTGATGCCACGTGGATCCTCTTACTCATGGAACCAATTTGAGCTTATGATGAAGCGTGGGAGACTGTTTACGTCCATATTCTTTAGATCGTTTAGATCAAGCTCCTAAGTGATGTTTTCTTCTCTGGGGGAGAGTTGGACATGTACAGAGTAGGTGGAGGATTGCCTCCTCTTCCTCCTCGTCCATGCAGCTTGTACAGAAATCGTTTGTAAAAGCGCCAAGCCTTCTTGCATGCTTACCTATTAGACTGTGTCCAGTGATAACACCTATGATGGCGTTGAGATATTTCATATTTGGAAGGATCAAACTTCAGCCCAAGCTTTAACCAGTCCAACAAGGTATGTTCTTTTATTAGCATTCAGCTTTAGTATTAATTTGCACGTAGAGATTGGTATACCTATGATACCCTTTTCCGGTAGAATAGGTAAAGTGGTTCCAATTTTGGCGAGTTCGCCGGCCCTACAATTCCTTTGCATGTCTCTGTAGTCCGGCACCCAGCAAAGTTGGGGTTTGAACTGCTCTGCCATCGCCGTAAGAGATGATCGGCATTCAAGGGCGGTTTTAGAATTTAATAAGACCTGACCTGACTATCGTCTTTCTTTAGCCAGGACAGAGCTTCTCGCCTGGAACACGCTACAGTGATTTGGGAGACGAAAAAAGAGGTATAATTTAGCCTATCTGCGAAAACAACACCACCAACCCCGCTATCGGTTTTAGATCCATCTGTGTAGACGCTGATTGACTTGTCCTCCATGAAAGCATATTCCTTACAGAAGGACCTAGAGGGGAAGCTTACATCGAAGTCTTTGTCAAACCAAAGTTCAGGTATGTTCTCGATGTTCTCTGTTAGGATTTCTAATATATTAAAAATATTAGCGTGGTCAAATAAATGATTTTTCCAGTCGCTTTAAGGCGAATAGCTGCAGTCACAGCTACTGTAGAACGGGAACGACAGCGTATGTTAAGCTCATTAAATTCTACATAAATTCTACAATAATATTAACAGCGTAACCAAATGGGGAACTATCAGCAGAGTAGAATTTAATGCTTCAAAAACACAATGCTGTCTGCTGCTATTAAATCGCAATTGAAATACCTAGCCGTTATCAACGAATGGCACTTGCATCGGCGAAATCGAAAAACTTTTTATTTTCGGTATGTGTGTCAATGAAAACTTACGAGCACGTTAGAATGACCACCTAAATTGTGTTGCATTTGGGCCTTCATCCATATAAGAGTGTGCTGACTCAAGAATTGGAGCCAAATGACCATAGACAACGCCGTGAGTTCGCTAATTGGGCGCTGGAAATGTTGGCCGGAGATCCAGATTTTGGCCAAAAAATCATTTTCTCGAACGAGACCCATTCTCGGCTCAACGACTATATTAGCAACCACAATTGCCGTTATTGGAGCGAACACAATCCACAAGTGATCGGCCAAGCATCAACGCATCCACAAAGATTGACTGTTTGGTGCAGTTTATGGCATCATCGGACCTTATTTCTCTCGAAATCAGGAAGGAGACACCATTACCGTCAATAGTCTCTGGTACAGAGCTATATTAACTGACTTTTTGTGGTCAACAAGACGGCGCTACATGCCATACAAGCGACACAGCGCTCGAAGTTATAAAGGAGAAATTTGGCGACTAGATCATCTCACGGCGGGTGTTCATCAAAATGCCGCTGCAATCATGCAATTTGACACCACTCGATCATTTTCTCTGAAGCTACCTCAAGCCATAGGCTACACTAAGACAAAATAAAAAACTTTGGACGAGCTCTAGGCCAACATTCAACACGCTATTATAGAAATAACACCGCACATATTGGACTGAGTTATCAAAAATTGGACCGATCGTTTGAAGTACTGCCAGCGAAGACGAGGTGGCCATTTGAATGATGCTTCAAAATAAAGCCAGATTCAATTATACAATACCTCAATCAATCAGTATATTGAGGTCAGATTAGTGGGGGTGAAATATTTCTTACATCGCTTGAGGAATCCTAGACATTTCACAGCATTTTTGACGACATCGAATAAGCGGTCATTCCAACGTAAGTTGTCACTAACACACAAACCGAGAATTGAAAGTTTTTCGGTAGATAATGGCTGGCTATTTAAATTTCGCTTTAATGACAGCAGACAGCATTGAGTTTTAGATCACCAGTGAACTTGTTGCTACGAAAATCATACTGCTGGTCATTGTGAAGTTTTCACGTTTCGAGATATTTCATGAGCTGACTGTTTATCAGCTTTTCCATGACCTTAGAAAGAAGGGTCGTAAGTGCAATCGGTCTATGGGAGGAGAGAGAAGATTCGCATTTTTTAGGGACGGGCTGGGCAAATACTGTTTTAGGACTGATGAAAAAGCTTACGCAGTGGTTTTGCCACCGAGGAAGAACACCTCTTCAGAAGAAGTGAAAATATACCATCTGGACCAGCGAATTTGTGTAAATTGTGATAGCCATTTAAATGTAAGCAGCGACATCTAGATTTACATAGCAGAGGATGTCGATACTCCAATAGCAGAAGATTTCGATACTTGAATAACAAAGTCTCGACCATTGATGACTGGAGAGTGGAATCGATTTTTCTAGCAAATTGGAAATTGTATGGGACGCTGGATGGCGAGGATTGTTCTCGAAGTGTGTCATTCAAGTAAAAATACCAGCATCTCCAAGCTATGTAAATCAGTACATCAGTTGAATTTGAAGTGTTAATTAGGAGAAGTGATTAAGTGGCTTAAGTAAAAGATAAGACAACTATAAGCGGTTGAGAAATTGGATTTTATTGAGAGACACAAATTAAATAGTGAATTGTAACTGTAGGTACCATTGAAGATTCGACGCACTTCCCGCACAATCTAAAAGGGTTGAGCCGGCCGCAAAGTATTCAGCAAGCATATTGGGCCTTGTCCAAAGAGCTTACAATTGGAATGTGATTGTAAATTGAGGATGGAGAATGGGCAGAATTTCTAATGTTTTCAAAGAACGACCAACAATTTTTATTACGACATTGGGACATTGTAGTAGATTTGCCTCAGTTTTTGGTCATATTGGAATCTCACACGCTTAAGAAAGACGTTGCAGTCATTCCTGGCTCATAAAATTCTGCGTGTGAAGGCATAACACTGACACGTAGATTTGGCTGTTATAAGAGTTTCAAGCAATGAAAAAAATACTGGGAATTATATCTCGAATCACTCTGAGTGAAGAAAAACTCTCCGTCCTATTCGGACTCCCACCCCTGGAGAGCAAACATAGAAACCAAACACACCTGAGTTTCTTCAAAAAACTACAAAAACAATTTTCCTTTCTCCTCCTTCTATCTTTCCGCCCGCGCCCTGGCAACAGTAAAAGGGTATCAACCCCTTAGGCGCGCGTAAAGTATAAAACAAAA
The DNA here is from genome assembly GCA_949129095.1 of Volucella bombylans. Taxonomy (NCBI): domain Eukaryota; kingdom Metazoa; phylum Arthropoda; class Insecta; order Diptera; family Syrphidae; genus Volucella; species Volucella bombylans. Next base: position 26,170,869 of record OX422142.1, on the reverse strand, counting down.
AAAAAAAAAAAATTTGAACTTTTTTTCAGTTTTCCACCGTCGGGTTGGTCTTGTAGGACTGAAAAAACCTTTCTCTAAACCTGACATCCTCTTTACAGATCGAGTCGTACCAAAGAGAATGGCATCCACGTCGTTATCGAGCAAACACAACGACCAGTTAAAATTCCTGAAGAAGCTGTTAAATCCGCTCCAATTGGCTTGCTCGTATTGCCATACGGTTCTTTTAGGAATCTGTGTGGTCGATGTACGAGAATTTAGCTGATATGAAATAGTGGTCCGACGAGCCTAGAGGGGATAACACATTGACCTTGTTTTTAACAAAGTGGGAAGTTAAAAACAAGTCCTGGGTGTTGGCGCTATGACTATCAACGTCTATCACCCAGAGTTGTGTATATTAAAATCGCCCCTAATAACGATTTCAGTATGAGGATACAGGATACAATTCTTTGAACGGAGCATCGAACTCGTTAAAGGTCGAATTGCTGCCGTGTTTGGGGCTTCTGTGATAGGAACACGGATCACATTGTGGTGGAGTTTGGTAAGCTACATCACTACCCATGTAAATGGCGAGAATCAATGCGCCACCAGAAAAAATGCACTTGCAACCCGCTATCCATCGGTTGTTACATGCATTCAGTCATTACCCATGCCGTATGACAAATACAGCAACAGCAGAGACCAAGGGCAAACAGCAGTACTATGACCGGGGCGGGAGAATTAGGATATAATCACACTGTTCCTTATTTTCTGTATTCCGTTAGGAAGTGCACTGCACTGCACTGAATATCGAGTGTAAACTTGCGAGTGCGATACGTTGAGGTGTATGCACTCGTCGGTACTTCCATATTTAGGCCTGATCAGAGGGGGTGAAATATTTCTTACATCGCTCGAGGTAACCTAGACATTTCGCAACATTTTTGATGAATATGTGGTCTTTCCAACGTAAGTTGTCACAGACAAACATACCGAGAATGGAAAGTTTTTCGGCTTCGATGATGTAAGTGCCATTCATTGAGTTTTGGAGGCATTAAATTCCACTCTGTTGATAGTGGCGCCTGGCACACACAAAAGTGGCAAAAAAACAATTACGGCACCTCCGGATCTTACCGTGGGGCAGGTTGCATCCCTATTCTGATACCGAGATCCCTATTCTGATACGAGCTTAACTTTATGGACGTTACTTCCTGATTTTTAATTACTGTGTTCATAAAATGCAGTCAAAACATGATTTTCGGTTGGAGAACCCACATGTATTTGCGCAGACATTTTACCATAATAGTCTACTGCTTCTACAAATACTAGATAGTTACAACCAGGAATGTAATTATGCTCTAATCTAATGACTGAAATATAGGTCAAATTAGAAAAAGTTAAACGACAAACAAATTTTGTAAAAAAACATTTTTTTTTCTTTGTAATGCCACGTGAACATATCCATTTACACTTTTCCCTTGAATTTGTGATATTTCTTGTGATCTTTAACCAGCACTTCGTACACTTGCCTCGCAGCCTCATTTGAACAACGTAGAATAAACCTTCCCACACGATGATCACAAACAGCTACCAGGTCATAGCAAATATTTTCAATGTGCGTCTTGATCTAGAGAAAATTGTATCAGCACTTATTAAGTCAACAAAATCTATAACCCAACTTACTTTAGGATATAAGGTAGTCGGTCTCTTGTTTGACACCATTAAATTAATTGCAAAGGTCAGTACGTAAGGTGCAACTCGTTTCACTTCTAAACTATGTGTCGCAATCAAATGCATCCAGCTCTCCATCTTTAACGCCAGTTCAGCTAAATCATCCAATTCTTCACCGGTCAGAGGTGTGTCCTTTTGCCGATCGCTTTTGTACCAGCAAATCGCCTGCAGAAGATCCTTGAAAATGTGCACAAACTGTGGCACTCGGTCCATTAAAGTCAAGTGTCTATGTTTTATAAGAATTGTACAGAGTTCAGTCATTGTCATGTGAATGGTGTTGAACAGCTTTACATTTGTGTCGTCAACGGGGAACTTTTTAATGTTGATGTCCATCAAGAGCGCCAATATGTCATCGAGGGTGTCATAGGACATTGGGATCTAACAGGGAGATTTAACCGATTAGCTCAAATTAAAACTCATTAAAAACTGTGAATTACCTTTGTGTTTTCAACAACCGCCTTCTGGCACTCGAGTAGACACAAAATATTCACATAGTCGACCAATTGGCCCTGATTATCTTTTCCGAGACGTGAAACTATGTCGAATGTAATCAACTTAAAATGCTCATTGAAGATCTATGGGAAAACAAATCATCAAATTCTAAGTGGTCTTATTGTGAAGAAATTTAATTACCGCCCCTTTGATTGTGCTAAAGGGACACTTGGCGATTAGTCCTAGCAACCTACAAGTAAACCCAAAGTCATCTCTAGCGATGTCTTTGCCAATATTCTTAAGAGTCAAGAGAAGATCCTCATTGGTTTTGTTGCTGATGATGATCTTGATTACAGACTCCGCTGTTTTTTCATCTAGTTTATCATTTTTTAAATCTTCATTCAGCTGCTTCCAATAACTGTTCAGGACAAATTCAATTTCGTCCTGATCAAAGTGTAATATCACCCGGTTGGTTAACGCCACCATGATCAATTTGATCGCATGGTGGTTGTGACAGTCCATCTACAATAGAAAATTGTTTATTCATCACAGTTTTAAAACCCTTTTCACTTCCTTACCGAATAGCCAATGTAGATCTTGCAGATCCTTCTAAAATTTTTGTCTAGATCCTCAGCCCCCTTTGATTTGGTCAACATTGAGTTTGCATATACCACAAAACCAGGAAGTGTTTTTTCAACAAACTTTTTGTCCTTCTTTGGTTTTCTTTTGTCTACGGCTTCAAAGAATTTTGTCACATGCGAGGAATAGATCGTCAACATAATCTCGAGAAACTTTTTCAGCTTCTTGTGTGTTGTACTTTGGGTGAGGGTGTCAATCGACATCTGAAGTAGCGACACTTGGTCATCTGTTAACTGCGTCTGATTGGTTTCCAAAATGCTTCGAACGGTCTCTAGGAACTTCTCAGCAGCATCGATATCATGTCGCACAGTTGAAAAGATATACTCATAGAACTCGGTAGCACTTGAAGGTGGAAGAATATCTACCAAACGATCGATGGGAAAGTACTGGAAGATTTGAATTTGTTGCCCAAAGTGCAAAATATCTGAGAAACCAAAATTTCCTTTATATGACTAAATATTAATTTCTCATTGCACTTACCTTTCAGCACATCGAATGCCATTATTGACAATTCCTCTTCTTCTGCTGCTTTGAGATCTCTATAGAGTGCCAAATGGAGGGCAAAAAACACTGCCTTTTTGTCCTTTCTGCAACAACCGATTGGTAATTTACTCATCACTTCAAGAACATCTCTTGCATTGTCAACTTCAAGTTTCTTTACTGAGTATCCATCTGGTTTTTCTACCACCGCTTCTGCTATTTGTCCTACCTCTGCGTCAAAATTAATTGCATTGAGAATTGCTTTCTTACAATCCTTAAAGCTGTCTCCCAACTTTCTATACAATTCCAAAGTAATTATCTCTAGGCTTTCCATGTCCTCAACGAAGTGCTTGATCAAGTCGTAGTCAAGTTCTTGGACCAGAGACTCACAGATTTCCTGCTTCTCCTTTGAACTCAACAATGGTAGAAGCCAAAAACTACCATTTGAGCTTGAAAAGATCAGTTTTGTTTGCCCCAAATCGGGTGCTAGCATACATTTTTGAAAGTGAATCGATTTCTTGTTGTGGAAGAGCATTTTCCCTTTCAAATGTTGAAGAAGCAATCGGTTTGCATTAAATTTACACTCTACACGGCCAAAGTTAATAATTCTCTGCTGGATTAAGACCCATTCATCCTCGGTCAAATATCCGTGAAGATTCTTCGAATAATTATCAAATTCTTCATCGTTCGTCATGAAGTCTGGTCGATAATACCAGAGAAGGAGGTCAAACATTCCGGAGTGATAACAACACTCCAAAAAGGCATTCATCGTACGATTGTTGTGCTCCTGTCCAAGTAGAAATCGACCAAATGTTTGAAGAGTTCCACGAGTTAGCTGACGATTTGCCTCAATTTGGTCCCAGAATTTATCCGACTGTTCGGGCAGCTTGCATCCAGCGAAATATTGACATAAAAGAGACGAATAGAAATCAATGAGGAAAAGTATATTGTCGTCGAGTTCTGTTGTGCTCTCTATGAGCTCCTTCAGCGCATACACTAACGTTTTCCATATAACTAGTGAGGGCTTTGACATGAGACCAATGATGAACTTGGAAAAGCCCAAACCAACTGGCACCGAGGGCCATGCGAATGCGATGTGCTGGAAACTGTTGAACTTCTTTAATTTATCTTTGCTGTCTGAATGCTGATGGAAATCTCTAAACAGCACCTGGAGGTAGAAGTTGCTCTCTTCACTAGGGCTTACCCTAACCTCTTGACCGTTCTCCAGTTTGAGTTTCTTTCCACCAGCGTCCTCCTGAGAATCTGTAATTGTTCGTCGTCTCTTTGTCTTCTTTGGGACTTGGTGTGACTTAAGCAATTCCCTGATGGATTTCTGAAGAGAAGAGACAAATTTCTCAGCTCTACTGAGTTTTTTAAACATGTCCATGATGAGAATCAGATATTCCTCAAAGACTTCCTGTTCCTGATCACTTTTTTTTGCCAACATGACCTTAGCGGTGATGTCAAATATAGTTTTCTCCAAGATTAAGGGATTCAGACGCAAAGTAGCACACAACAAATTGAGAATTTCCAATAGGTGCTCATCCTGAAATTGTGCCACATACGAGGTAATATTTGCTCCGAAGAATTGCACTGCATTTTGGTCTTTGCGGACGGTAAAATTCAGGAGTATATCATGCTTTCGGAACATCTCCAAGGTGTAGGCAGCAATAGTCAGTGACAAACCGGGATCATTTTTCATCTCCACTTCTAGCAGACTGCCGAAGATTAATTCAGTTAGTTTCTGGAAGAACTTAATATCTCCACGATAGTTGACAATCGCACATTCGAATGCTAAAAGATTGACATGCAAAGGAAGCTTAAGAAACCGCGCTAGGACGTTTCTCTGTTCATAGTCAGTGAATAGATTCTTTTCAATTTCCAGTAAATCATCGAAGAAATTCACTCCTTTATCCCGAAACACGATAATCAACTCCACCAACGGTTGAATTGCATAGTCGGTGAACTTTTTCTCAAACTCTTCGAGGTTTCCCACTTTTTTAGCACGTGATTTCACTGTTGACATGATTTTTCCAAAAAATTCTGACTCCGCACCAACCAAGATTCCCTCGAATCCCCTCAGATACTTCTCATAATTCTTGAATAACTGACTGAGAACTCTGTTGTAGATTTCGTAGTTTGCTCTGAACAAATCCTGCATCATTTCCATCTCTGAAATAGCGTATAACACCTCGATTGGCTTTCGACTTTCTATACTCTTCCAATGTTTAGCCCATCGGAGAATACCCTCTGCAAAACATGTCTTTATGTCAGAGGAAATCAAACCGGGCGGACAGCGCACTTTAAGAAACTCGTTAACTGACTCCTCTTGAAAGTCAGCCGTTGTACATCCCAATTGTTTGGTTTTCCTACTTAACCATTCCAATACCTTCTCGTATTTGGTCGATAAGGTGAAATCCGAAGACTTCCATGCTTTTATTGCGAAGCTGAGATTTTCTGCAAAGGACTTCTCAGAGCGGTTTAGCCATCGGACGAATTCTATAAGAAAACCGATGAAAAGTTGTGTTAATTGGTATTTGTGTGTACTTACCTTCCTCGGAAGACATTTTCAGGAATAATGAAACTTATTTTCACTAATTTTCCGCTGGAAAGTTGAAGATAAATCTTACCAGCGAGCAGAATACGTAAACAAAACCGCACGTGTGCAGTATAGTTGTCAGATTGAATGTCAAGTGTTTCGTTTCTGTTTGTTCTATGGCAGTGGAAAGTATTTATTGTGGTTTGTGTAATGGATTGGTTTGCGACTAGAAAATGAGAGGTGAAAACAACTTTAAATGAAAAAACCTTTGAATTTCATTTTGTTGGGCTTCATGGATCCAATTATATTTCTTCAAGCTGCAAACTTTTCTTGGCTCAATAGCCCATGAATACGTTAGAAGGCAAAAGTGTATTCGCTGGTAGCCTGGCGATGTAAAAGTACAGTCAAAGCGACAAATTCAAGGATAAAAATTACTGTATCAAAAAGACATACTAAATAAAATCTGTAAATGAAATCTATAAGAACGTCTTCAAAATTCGCACCATGAATTTTTAAATTTCAAATTTTATTTGGACATTGTAGCAGCCAAACTAAAATTACGTATTAACTTTAGTATGGTCTGTTCAGCTGCAATAAAATGTTTGTCTAATACAATGGTTTCAACGAAAGTCAGTTTTCAAGCAAAAGCCCTCGATGAACAAAAAAAAGCCTTAAAATCATAGCCAAGAGCACAGAGTACGCACTTTCTATAAGATCGGATCAAGATAAGTTCCATGACATCTGCAGTAGTTTAAATTTTTACGAAAAAATAAGACCGTGAGGTCTGAGAGATCGGATGGTTCTTCTTATCAACGGCATTTAAGTTTTCAAGCCCGACGTGACTGAAACGGGAGAGGAGCTGACTTATTCCCTCAAACAATAACAACCACTTGAATTGGTTACACATTTCGTTGTTGTGGTTGTGGCAAAACGTAATTACTTTTAACGTACCGGTTATGCTGCAATAGCTGAGCCTTTTGTAACAATAGTCACATACTCGTAGATAGATAAGTGATCTTCCTCATCCCTACACAAGGAATGGCCTGTGAGTTAACAAGAGTTTTCCCGTCTTTTCCAATCCATGCCAAGGCAGATCAGTTCTGACAGTAGTGGAATTTTCTAGGTGAATGTTACTAAGTTGAAAAGTATACGAGCAGATAAAACTTTCAAGTGATATATGTGTGATATGTGCACCGCCAGTTTGTTGTATATTTTAGGGCATTACTGTGAGCTGGAACCCTAGACATGTGACCGCAATCTTATTAAATAATTGAAGCAGCCAATCTATCATATTCTATCTATTGAATGGGCTATTCAACCAGCTAAAAATGCCGAATAGATTGAAATCTGACTTTCTTTGTATTACACTGGCTAAGTTCGTCTACTACTACGCCAAGAAAGGTTAGGAGCATTCTACACATGCCAAACAACCATTGGTGCCCAACGTTCATATATAATACACTGGATGTACCTGGCCAAAGTTAGGTCCATTCTTACCTATATTCTTCTGTTATAGTGGAAAGACGCGGAAAAGACTGGTTATCTCAAAATACTCACACAAGTTCAAAAACTAGCGGGTGTCGCAATAACAGGAGCGTTACGGTATACTCCTCAAGCTGAGATAATGCTCAATCTCCTCACTTTAGACGAATTCCTTAAACGCACGGATTTCAAAAGCTCGATTAGACTAAAAGAATTAGGTCTATGGACGCACCGCAATTTAGGGCTCGCGTCTATAATATATGAGTACGAACCATCAAAACTTGCGAAATGTAGTGACTACATCGTACCAAGCATAGTCTTTGATAAGAGCTTCTCCGCATCATTTCCTAGCAGACATGACTGCTTAACTAATACTGCCACCAACAATAGAAAACTTCACCCCTACATGTACAGCTCCAAAATGGAGAAAGGTACTGGAGCTGGAGTCTACTCTGAAATGCTACGTATTCAAGATTCCTTCAAGATACCGAACGAAGGTAGTATTTTTTTAGCCAGAAATATTTGCCATTCGTAAAGCTGCACAGGCTTTACTATTCTTAGTATACAGTCAAGCCATAAAACCTTTGACGAGTTAAACCAATAAATCAATAGATGTACAAAAATATCATCAAACTCAGTATGCGGATCTCGCCGTGTGGATATCTGCTTGGTACCTGCACACACAAAAGTGAAAAGGGATGAGAAAGCGGATGAGCAGCACAGGCGTAACACACACAATGATATAAATATGCCAATTAAAACCCTGAAATGATCCATGAATCTCCAGGAGTGACTTGTCATCTCACGCTCCCTCCGGACAAACCTAAACAGCGAAGAACACGTACCCTTCTCGGACTCAACAAAGAAGACATCCGTATCGCTATAGGTGTCCTAATTGGTCACTGCCTCATTGGTAGGGTGGGGGCTCTTCTCAAGATTTTTGTAGAGCCTGTAGGAATCAGAGACTATCACATACGAGTACTTGCTGTCCGACTGCCCTAACCTCCATATACGCAATGCCATACACTTGGGTTACAGACTTTTTGGAGATCCTGAGGACGTCAGCAAAGCAAAAGTGATAGATTTCATTAGATTTGTAAAATTTCTGGCTGATTTTCAGCCAACACAAGCTAGGTAGGACCCACCATAGTAATAATAGTATAATACAATAATAACAGGAATTCACAATAAACCAACAGATCTGCGTGTATGTTTGTCTCTTAGGGACTAGCACATCCCTTATTACCTAACCTATTGTTTGATTAAATTCATTTAAAATTTATTTTCTTACTTCTTTTTAATAATAAAAATATAAATATAGGGATTTCCAATATTTCCTTGACAACTTTTGTTTTAAATAAAACGCAAACCATTTGAGATATTTCAAAAACTTTATTATCGGCTTGAAGTACAATCAAAACATTTATGAATGGAACTCGACTTTGTTCATATGGCCACCGCGGGCACTTTTGCAGCGGTCGATTCGTTGGACCCAATTTTCAACGACTCGGCCACACATTTCGTCCGAAACGGCCGCTGTTTCGCGTTCAATGTTGGCCCTGAGCTCTACCAATGTCGTCGGCGTGTTGGCATAAACCAATGACTAAACGTAGTCCCACAGAAAATGGTCAAGCGGCGTTAAATCGCACGAACGAGGCGGCCAATCGACTGGTCCATTTCTTGAGATAACACGCTCACCATACTTACTCTTCAATAAATCGATTGTAGCTTGTGGCAACATCCTGTTGAAACCACATGTCGTCCAAGTCCATATCTTCCAATTCGGGCCAAAAATAATCGGTGATCATGGCGCGATAACGCTGACCATTCACAGTAACATGACGATCGTTATCGTCGACGAAAAAATATGGCCCAATAACGCCGCCGGCATGCAAACCGCACCAAACAGTTATTTTATGTGGACGAAGTGGTGATTCATGAAGCACATGTGGATTTTCACCCGACCAATAACGCATATTTTGCTTATTGACGAACCCATTGAGCCAAAAATGAGCTTCGTCACTGAAGATGATTTTGCGATGAAATTCATCATCTTGGCGCATCTTCTCCAGAACCCAATCGGAGAACGTACGTCGCTTCAAATGGTCCATCGGCTTCAATTCTTGGTGTAAACCAAGATCCTTGCGCAAAATACGCCATAATGTGGTCTGAGCGATGCCCAATTCTTGAAAACGCCGTGGAATTGACTGATTTGGATCGTTTGCTTCGGACCCCTGAACGGCAGCGATATTTTCGACACTTCGACCAACCCGTTGTCTCACTGATACGGCAACATCACACAACGAATATGTAGACTCAAATTTTTGCACTAAACTTGTTATTGCCTGTCCACTAGGGCGAGAATTACGACCGAAAATTGGAGTTAACGCTCTTAAAGTTGCAGTCACCGACTCCGAATTTCGGTAGAAAATTTTTATAATTTGCAGACGTTGCTCGTTGGTGTACTTTACCATGATGAAAATGTTGAGTTTACTGAATAAATTGACAGTGACAGTTTGATGATTAGTGAAAGAGTGCGTTCACAAATTAAATTCAAAGTTATCAAGTCCCTATTGGAAAACCCTTTATAAACACCTCTAAGAGGAATATGTTTTTTGTATCTCTTTCAAAATCATTTCAGGCAATCCCCTATTACAAAGAGAATTTCTATAATTGTTTATTTATTACATAATTAATATTGACTCAAAGCGCAGAGTGTGCGCAGTACATTTTATTATATACATACATATTTTTTAAGGAAAAAGTGTGCAAATTTATGTTGTATTTATATACTGCAGTTGTTTAAAAAAATAAAACTGATCACCTAGTAATCTTCATATAAGTGTTTAACAATTACAGGGTTCTAAATAAAACATAGAACCTTTAGCGTTATTTAACATACATGGAATTGGCTTATAGAACTTTGTGAAAAATTTAAAATTGCAATTATATGAAAAGGACTTATTAAATCGACAAATAAATTAACATAAATATTATTACTAATCTACACTTCATTCAGTCATTACTAACTTGTCATCAAATACAAAAACTGTGCATCGAATTGGAATTTAATATCTCAAAACATGGGTCGGCCTACATAGAACCCTGTAATTCTCAGTTAACGATTTGTCAATAATTTGATAAATTTGCACTCCCAAAAGGAAACTAATTTTCTCAGCAGATCTTAGACAAAACCTAAGAAATTCAAATCGATATTCACCACCGATTTATCGCTTTTTAAACATTTGTTATTTTTTCTTAGAAAAATAATAATAAATATATAAAAGTTGTATCGAATGCACCTATACGTAATTCTAAATACAATTATTCTTAGTATCAGAAACGAAAAGAGTTAGATATACAAAGAGGGAAAAGTAGAATACTAGTTCGAACATAATAATTAAAGATAAGTAGAAAAAATGAATGAAAGCCGTTAAAAAAATGATATTAAAGTCGAATGCTAAAAATCGATGAACATCAGAATCTGTTTGCCGTTTGTCTAATTCCGATATAGTTTGTATCACTGAAACATGGTTTAAAGAGATACCAACTATTTCGTTCTGATAGACAACGACGAGTTGGTGGAGTTAGGAACAGTATCGAGTGTAACCCGAGGTGTGAATCTCCTCTTGATAGTGAAATTAGATATCTTTTCGTTGGCACAGAGAGTACGCTATTTATTGAAGTTGTCTCTGTATAGGCCCGATCGACATATATGTTACATTTTTCCCCATTAATCTCAGCCATAGAAGATATCATTGTTATTAGTCCTAACATAATTGTGTGTGAAGTTTTTAATTGTAACATTCTCTCACTGACATCATGAAAGTATGCATTCAACTTATTTACAGCGACCCACTTTTCGGGTATTACTCCTCTAACATTGTTTGACTTATTTTGGGTAATCAACTTAGATAAGGTAGCATTGAATGAGCAGTTATCAGCAGATGTTTTTGCAAAACATGACCTAATCAATCTGAATTACTCCCAAAATTATTGATTTTAAATTTTAAACACATTGACCATACCCTACATGGTCATATAAGAAATATTATATTAGAAAGTATTTACTATATATCTTCATCCAATACACAAATGGACTTCATCAACAAAAATGTTCAAGGAAAACTTACGCCTCCAAAAGTAACTCATGGTTTTTTCCTCAGTTTCGAAAGGATTTAAATTAGACGAAAGTAATAATACGAGGGTTGTCTGAAAAGTTACCGTCCGCAACGTAAACATAGCGGCACTTGTCAATAAAAGCTAGTGAATTCTAGTTGTGCATCCTTTGACAGTTACTTACCGAAGTTTCAGTCATTTTGGAAGCGCAGTTTTCAGTTGACAGTCGTTTGAGTGAGTCGATGTGAGTGTTTTTTGTGAAAATGGAAAAAAAATAAGTATCGAGCTGTTATTAAATTCTTGTTTTTGAAAGGCAATACGAATACGCAAATCAAAAATGAGTGTATGGAGACTCTAGGACGCTTATTTAAGGAGTTATAGCCATTTTTGTGTTCAAGTTTGGACCCTCTAGGACGCTTATTTAAGGAGTTACAGCCATTTTGGTGTTTCACTTTGGACCCTCTAGGACGCTTATTTAAGGAGTTACAGCCATTTTGGTGTTCCACTTTGGACCCTCTAGGACGCTTATTTAAGTAGATATAGCCATTTTTGTGTTCAACTTTGGACCCTCTAGGACGCTTATTTAAGGAGCTATAGCCATTTTTGTGTTCAACTTTGGACCCTCGACGACGCTTATTTAAGGAGCTATAGCCATTTTTGTGTTCAACTTTGGACCCTCTACGACGCTTATTTAAGGAGTTATAGCCATTTTTCTGTTCAACTTTGGACAATCTAGGACGATTGTTTAAGTAGCTATAGCAATTTTTGTGTTCAACTTTGGACCGTCTACGGCGCTTATTTAAGGAGTTATAGCCATTTTTGTGTTCAACTTTGGACCCTCTACGACGCTTATTTAAGGAGTTATAGCCATTTTTGTGTTCAACTTTGGACAATCTAGGACGCTTGTTTAAGTAGCTATAGCCATTTTTGTGTTTAACTTTGGACCCTCTACGACGCTTATTTAAGGAGTTATAGCCATTTTTGTGTTCAACTTTGGACAATCTAGGACGCTTATTTAAGGATTTATAGCCATTTTTGTGTTCAAGTTTGGACCCTCTAGGACGCTTATTTAAGGAGTTATAGCCATATTTGTGTTCAAGTTCGGACCCTCTAGGACGCTTATTTAAGGAGTTATAGCCATTTTTGTGTTCAAGTTGTGTATGGAGACTCTGCATCATCATTTACCGCTGTGAAATTTTGGGCGGCTAAATTAACGTTAGACCAAAAACGTGTTCGAATCAACATTTCCAACGCTCTGTTGGCGCAGCTTAGGCGCAATAAATCCGAATTTTGGCGCCGATTAATTACTGTAGATGAAACTTAGATACACCATTATACGCCCGAAACAAAAATTCGGTCAAAACAGGCTCGAAAAAAAGCAAAAACTGTTTTTTCGGCTGGGAAAATGATGGCGACTGTTTTTTGGGATAGCAAAGGAGATATTTTAATCGATTATCTTCAAAAAGGAAAAACCATTACAGGAGCATATACGCATCATTACTTGCCAAGCTGAAGGCAAAACGGCCACATTTGCAAAAAAAAGAAAATCCTGTTTCACCAAGATAACGCGCCGTCTCACACCTCAGCGGTTGCCATGGCGAAAATCTATGAATGACGGTTTGAACTGCATGATCATCTGCCTTCTTCACCAGATCCAGCCCCAAGCGAATTCTTTTTGTTCCCTCATCTAAAAACTGCGCTCGGAGGACAGAGATTTTCGTCAAATGAGGAGACAATCACCTTCCATCATCGCTGGGAGAAGTGTGTAGAGTTACAAGGACACTAGGTAGAAAAATAAAAATAAAAAATTTGAGAAAAAATGTCTTGTATCATTGTTCGGTCGGGAAATTTTCAGCCAACCTTCGTATATACCCTTCACTCAGGAACCAAGTACTAATGGCGATATATTCTGCAAAAGCCAGGATATATTCAAATCGCCTTAACCTTTCATATTGACTGCGATGCACACAATTTGTTTCCTTACCGATTCCTCCAGTCGCAGATGTTAATAGCTTGGATATTTCGAATGATGGGCATTTGAGTTTGCTATCCTTAGTATCTAGTTCACCTTTTCCCTTTAGGGCAATAGACAGTATAGAAGTGGTTGCAAGCATACTATCAATTAAATCAAATGCCGCTGGTCTCGATCAGATACACCAAATGTTTTTTTTAATCGTTTTACCTATTTTGTTAGCAATTATTACACAAATTTTTGATGCCATCCTAACAACAGACATATTATATTTCCGAGGCAATGGAAAACAGCTAACTTCTTCCCTGTTGCTAAGAACTCAAAGGGTGAAGAACTTAAACCAATTTTAATATTGCAAAAAACAAATGACTCTTTATTTGAGCAATTCAATCTGGTTTTCGCAAGACACATTCACAAAGCAAATTAAGTATTAGTACGACAGGCCATGGGTGAAGATAAAGTATCTTTTCATATATTATACTATTAGATCTCTCTAAGGCGTTTGATACAATAAATTACATAATTTTTGGGTCGGGCTCAAACAATTTTATAATTTCTCATCTCGCCCGAAAGACATATTCATTTTTTTCAGTTAACGAAAATCAAGTAAGATGAAATCTAGAAATCAACAACAAGCCAGCTTTCACTAAGAATTTAGTCTCCCCATTAAATGTTGGATGCCACCCATGAAGCGAAATAACCAGCCCAAACATCTTTCTTTCTCTCTCTATCCCATTTCACATGCTGAGGCATTATAAGTGTATTCATACCCACTTGAGTGTTAAGTTCTTTTTTAAAAAAAAATGTTCCGTACAGCTCATACATTCATACTTAACAGGTCGAAGACAAGCGGTCGAATTCAATAACAGCTTATTAAATTTTCTTACAATCTCACGATCCCTAAGGATCTCTTTTATGTGAACGAACTACCCACCATAACTAAGCGCTGCTCGCTGCAATTATATGCCTCAGGCTTATCGAACATTGCCTTAGCTGTATTACCGAAGAACTTTAAAATGATGCGAACAGGGCTCTTATTAAACTCTAAGAAATCTACGTCACTTATTGGTTCGAAATATATAGTCGACCTTTCATATTTTCCCCCTGCCCTATTACAAAATTCCCCCAGAGTGTATGTCGAAACAGTCAAAAGCCTTGGTGTTGTACTCAATCGAAATGAAGCTCACTAGAGGTAAAAATATTACCAGAGTTGCGAGAAAAACTTATGCTATCTCTAGGACCTTGTTCGCAACGCAATCGTTCACTCCTATCAGAATACGTATGAGGCTGGCGAAAACCTTAGCCATACCTACGTTAATCTATGGTTGTGAAATCTTTTCCAACTCTGACTCCGCCAGTAAAAGAGAATTAAATGTTGTTTTCAAAAGCCTCATCCGTTACATCTTTGGCTTACAAAGATTTGACAGAGTGTCAATCGTCTCAAAACGCTTGCCTGAAATAATGCTCGATAGTTTCCTCCAGTTAAGTATCTTAACTTTGCTGTTAGATATTCTGTTCAACCATCAACCCACTTACCTACTCGTATATGAGAATATAAGAACGGTATCTTCACACAAGTCTGGAATGCTCATTCATCGGCACTATACTATCACAATTCATTGCCGCGTCGCTTAGGAGAAATAGAAGATAGCAAGAGTCTCGAAAGCAATATACGCATATTTTTGTTCCGATAAGATGTATAAACCATTTTTTTTTTCCATTATTATCGTAATAATTATTATTTATTTGTTTTTGCTTGATCTTTGTACCTTTATGTTTTTCTTTACTCCGTACACCTTAACATTTGCTATTTTTACTACTTATTGTAACGTTATTATTCTTATTTTTATTGTATTTTTGTTTTCTAATTTTGTTCCACTTTGTATTGTATAGGCAGATTATTTTAAAATATTATTTGTTAAATTATGGAGACGTAGGCCTAACATAATACTATATCTATTGAATCCTTTGTTTAAATCGGAAGAAATCTCACCAAGACCTATGCTGTCTACCTATTACCTTTGACAATGTCATCTCTGTAGAAATCAAACAGAAAAATTCTGCTTTTGAAATCATTCCTTATCATGAAACGGACTTCCATCACCTCAATCCTGCTCTATCCTATAGAAACAAGTGATATAGTCCGTACCAATTCAGTTTGCCATTCTACTGCGCAGGTCTCTTAAAATTTATTTTATCATCTCTTAAATTGACAATTATGACGTAAGAAACACGAAAATGGGTGAAGCCATAAACAAAAAGGATCTACTTCCCAACATTGCCTTCAAGATCGCAGTTGCGATTTTGACTGAGGATGGTTTTTTTGTTTTCCTTCTATAGGGTTTTCCAATAAGAACTTGACAAATTTTTTTTTAAATAAAACGCAAACCATTTGAGATATTTCAAAAACTTTATTATCGGCTTGAAGTACAATCAAAACATTTATGAATGGAACTCGACTTCGTTCATATGGCCACCGCGGGCACGTTTGCAGCGGTCGATTCGTTGGACCCAATTTTCAACGACTCGGCCACACATTTCGGCCGAAACGGCCGCTATTTCGCGTGCAATGTTGGCTCTGGGCTATTCCAACGTCGTCGGCGTATTAGCATAAACCAATGACTTAACGCAGCCCCACATAAAATAGTCAAGCGGCGTTAAATCGCACGGACGAGGCGGCAATCGACTGACCCATTTACTTACTCTTCAATAAATCGATTGTAGCTTGTGGCAACATTCTGTTGAAACCACATGTCGTCCAAGTCCATATCTTCCAATTCGGGCCAAAAATACTCGTAATCGGTGATCATGGCGCGATAACGCTGACCATTCACAGTAACGTGACGATCGTTATCGTCGACGAAAAAATATGGCCCAATAACGCAGCCGGCATGCAAACCGCACCAAACAGTTATTTTTTATGGATGAAGTGGTAATTCATGAAGCACATGTGGATTTTCACCCGACCAATAACGCATATTTTGCTTATTGACGAACCCATTGAGCCAAAAATGAGATTCGTCACTGAAAATGATTTTGCGATGAAATTCATCATCTTGGCGCATCTTCTCCAGAACCCAATCGGAGAACGTACGTCGATTAAAATGGTCCATCGGCTTCAATTCTTGGTGTAAACCAAGATCCTTGCGCAAAATACGCCATAATGTGGTCTGAGCGAAGCCCTATTCTTGAGAACGCCGTGGAATTGACTGATTTGGATCGTTTGCTACGGACGAATGAACGGCAGCGATATTTTCGACACTTCGACCAACCCGTTGTCTCACTGACACGGCAACATCACACAACGAATATGTAGACTCAAATTTTTGCACTAAACTTGTTATTGCCTGTCTACTAGGGCGAGAATTACGACCGAAAATTGGAGTTAACGCTCTTAAAGTTGCAGTCACCGACTCCGAATTTCGGTAGAAAATTTTTATAATTTGCAGACGTTGCTCGTTTGTGTACTTTACCATGATGAAAATATTGAGTTTACTGAATAAATTGACAATGACAGTTTGATGATTAGTGAAAGAGTGCGTTCACAAATTAAATTCAAAGTTGTCAAGTCCCTATTGGAAAACCCTTTATAAACTGAAAAGGAAACTCAACTGAAGTTGAGAGCGCACTGATGGGATGGTCGGAAACTTTTCAGACAACCCTCGTATATCCAGTTTTCCAAAAAAATTTTACATCCCTGGTGGGAGAGGAAATGTCGATCTTTTATGCCTAATTTACTTGGAGAAAATTATATTCTGATAAAATATAAAAAAAACATTCTGTACGAGTATATCTGTTGGTACTGTATAGGATTTGCGTATGATGACGATTGGATAAATGAAGCAAGAGGTCTCGCATGAATTGATTGTTTGATTGTGTTTCTATGTAGCTATACAGTTTTTGATTATTTGCTCATTATACTTTCGAAGATCATTATTGTTGGCCAAGCTCCATTTCTGTGAAAAAGGCGAATAGCTGGTGCAAATTTTTACCAAGAAGATGTGCTAGAGGGTGTTGTGAAGGGCTTGGTCAATACAATACAATTTTTTTTAATAATCAATATTATGGTCTAATAAATGAAATAATTTTGAATACAATATGTTTACTGTTTGTTTTTTTTATAGCGTTTTATATTTGTAACAGAACTTATGGCAGGACTAGGTATATAGAATTACATTTGAAGAACTGTCAGTTTCATAATCGGTTGAGGAATCATCTCCTGGACTGATAACTATTGCATCCGAGATTGTGTCCCACATCAGCTCGTGAGAAAAGTATTCCTCCTCTGTCCTTATAACTTTTGCACAAACTTTGAGCCAATCTTCAACTGTAATTTTTGAAAATTCTTCTTCAGCTAGTTTCTGAACATCCAATAATTTAAATATTGTGTTTCGGTTTCCCACTCTTGCCTTGACAGTTGCCCAAATATTTTCAATAGGGTTGAGGTCTGGTTGATAAGGTGGCAATCGTAATACTTCGTGTCCCGCGCCGTGAATTATAGCGTCAATCCTATAGCGTCAATGGTGTATAGTTCGATGTTCCTTTATAAGCTCATAAAGTTCATCTGTGAACTATGTGGTATATTGTACTGGGCAAGCCATTGTAACATCTCAAATTTTCCGGAACAAGAACTGATTTGCTTGTCTTCCCATTTGTTGTGATATTATGCGTTGTCCATTACAATAACTGAAGGTTATTCTATGTTCTTCAAAACTTGATCTGTCATCCATTTGGAGAAATTTTCAAAATTCGTGATAATATCCTCTTTTACGAGTAGTTCCAGATTTAAATAAAAGCAAGGCATTTTTTAAGAAGCCTTTCTCGCCAACTGCATGCACCATTATCAACATCTGACCCTTTGAAATTGGCGCCTTTAATCCACGTCTGGTACCATTAGCCATGCCCTGATGATCTCATATCCATTTGATCTGTATTCCCCCACCTTTCTCAGATATTTCACTCGTAAAAGTTTAACTTCATTTTTTTGCACCTAAGTTTACGGTTGTTCTTCGTTTTTATTTAGGAAAATTCATTTCTTCTTCGAATCCTGTGTAGCGACATAACGCTTAAGTTAAGCTGCAAATCTTCGTGGACCCGTTGTCTCAACAATTCTAAGGTAATCATCATTTTTTCCTCAAGGTGAAAGTTGTATATAATTCGCCGAATAGCTGTGATGTCAAAGTGGTCTAATGCAGTTTCCCATTTTTTGTGTGGTACTTTTTTATTTGGTGATTTAGTAACACCTTTCTCCTCGTATGGGATTATCTAAACATAAACTCATAGCTTCTTCCGAATTTTTGTTATACTTGTTAACAAAGATCTTACGGGCCTGACTTCCTATTGATTTTCCTTTTCGCGATGAATCCATGACAATTTCTTGTATTTGTATAAGCTTTTGTTCGAGCAATGCTATTGTTTTCGTAAAACTGGATTCCAAATAACAAATCCATCATTTATATGCATTGGGTCTAGCTTGATTACAATTACATGTAATTAATAATTAAGCAATTACTATTACTAATTAGGTACATGTAACTAAAAAAAGTAATGGACTTTTGGTAGTATTTGAATAAAAATTATGGCGTTAATAATTTTTTTAAGTGATTACCAAAAAAGGAAATAAAACACTTAAACAATTTTATATCTAGGACCTAAAATCCTATCACTCGTTCGCAGATCTCCGGAGAGAATACACGTGTGTCGGCTTTTCCTAAAATAAAATAAATTTAGTGATTCAGTGTCGTACTAAAAGTAAATTAGTTACAGTTTTATTAATTGACTCGGTAGCTCGCTGGCTAGCGGCGTCTGGCATCGAATCAGTGGACACTGGTTCGAATCCCGGGCCAAATTAAGACTTTTTTGTTTTTGTTTGGTTTTCTCTTACGTGAAATAAAAACAGAACCAACAAGTAAAAGAAATCAAATGATGGATGGCGAAGAGCGTTCCGCTCTTCCCATAACGGAAGTTACATATGGCAACAATACGGTTGCCGGTGCTGTGGCAAAAGGAATCAAACGTAGGAAGAGTTTGAAAACCCCTCCTAATTTAACCAAAAAAAAACAAGTGCCATTTTAAGAGCTGATGAAGAGAAAGATGAAGTCCAGTATGAGGGGGGCAGTAACAACTTTGCCTCCTTAGCTGCATCTGAGTCGGAAGACGAAGATGCAGAAATAAGTAATATTACCAGCAGCATATTAAAGCTGGAAGAAAAAGTACTTGCTATTAAGCAGAGGCAAACTGCACGAAGGCAGAGGGAGCAAGTACAAGCAGATAGCTCCCAACAACAAGAGCAGAAACAAAAACTTCAGCAACAACAAAACCAGCAGCAGCAGAAACAACAACAACAACAACAAGAACAACAGCAGCAGCAGCAGCAGTCGAAGAAGAAGGAGAAGGTGCCTCCCATCAACACCTATAAATTAGAGGTGAATGCAACCAAGGATCTGTGTAAGTTGGTCATTGGAAGTAACTTTAATATTAAGCGATTGGGGAACGATCGCCATACTGTAACACAGTGGAGGGCTACGCGAAAGTGAAAGAGCTCCTAAAGGAAACGACGACGGAGCACTTCTCATTCACACCAAAGTGTGAAAAGCGGCAATCGATGCTGCTGAAAGGGTTGGAACCGTCTTCTGATCCTGAGGAGATCCTGGCACTGCTCAAAGAGAAGGAGTGCGAAGGACTCAAGTTTGTGGGGGTAAAGCCATTTACCACAGCTAGAGCCAGGCGGGAGAAACGGAATCTGCCGTTCTTCCTGGTGCAGCTCAGTCCCGTAAGCCATCTGGATAGTCTAAGGAGTATCAATGTCATTGACTACCAGGTGGTCCACTGGGAAAAACTAAAAAGAAGCGAAGGCGTTATACAATGCGTTCGCTGCCAGAGGTTCGGGCACGCCGCGTCGAACTGTCAAATGCAGCCTCGATGCGTGAAGTGCACTAAGAACCACAGTTCCGAGGAGTGTCCTCTGGGTGTTGACGGAGCATCCGATAGGTCGCAGCTCTCGTGCGTGTTATGTGGAAACGTGGGACACACTAACGTGGGACACACGAACTATGTCCTAAGTTCGCTGACATTAAGAAAGCAAAACTGGCTCGGCAGCAGAAGGTGGAGGTCAAACGTTCACCTGTTAGGTTGCAAACACCAGCCGTCACGTCCCAAATTTCCTACGCCCAAATGGCGTCAGGTAGGGGGGCTACGGTACAGCAAGCGGCTGTTGCTTCTCCGGCGCCAACGCCGAGAACAACGGAAGCTGCACCTAACATGCTGGCCATCTTGCTCGCAATCCAAGGGCAGATGGCTCAGCTGCAAAAGCAGGTGCAAGAACAGGCCAAGCGGGTGGACCAGATCTACGCGCTGCTGCCGGGCCTAACGCAACACATGACGTAATGGGTAGGCACATGGTGGAACAAACTTTGAAAGTCCTTGCGGTGAATGTTAATTCACTGATTAGGATCGAACGAAGAGCCGCGATGTTTAAATTGCTACAAGACCAAACTCCTGATGTGCTTTTCGCTAGCGAAACCAAGCTAACCGATAAGCACAAACTGGAGTACAATAATTATATCGTTAGAAGAAGAAACCGGCCCAGATCCAAACGTGGAGGCGGTGTCGCGATCTTCATTAAAGAAGGTATAAAATTTCACAGAGTGTACAAGGGCGTGTTGCGCAGGTTCCGGGTGTTGGAGGCAGTCGTCGTGTACATCCCGCTCCGCAGTGGAAAGCGGCTGTACTTGGCCTCTGTTTATGCACCTGATACTTCACAATCCACCCTATTCATTACAGAGCTCGACACGCTTTTTCGACTTCTGAGGCTGGAATCGGGGGAGAATTATTTTATAATCGGCGGGGATTTCAACGCTAGACACAGAGATTGGGGAAATAATTTGCCAAATACTAGAGGGAACCTACTACTCGATTGGTGGGGTCAGCACGATGTCATGTACAGACTTGGTCTTAAAGCGACGGATAACCCGTCGTTTCCCAGAGGCGGGTCTTATTTGGATCTACTGCTGTACGACGAACGTATACGACTGACAGGTACGAATTTACAAACGCTAAACTGTCTGCGCACATTCGTGTATGACAGCGACCATTGCGGTTTTAGCACCGAAATTACAGTTCCCAACGAAATTGCGGAATTGGAGGAGTATGTCCAAAGATATTCTTACAACTACAGTAAGACTCGATGGACACGCTTCTCCGCAACCTTGAAAAGAGCACTCTCCTCGAACACGCTCCACCCACCGTCCAATAGGAATTTGTCAAACGAGGAGATCGACAATTACCTAAATCAAATGGACGAAACAATTAAACAAACTATGGGCACTACAATACCGCGGTATCGACGTACGACTAACGAAGACCTGTTCCGCAATCCTACTATTGACGCACTGCACCGACAGAAAAGTAGACTTCTGACAAGACTCAAAAACTTGTACAAACAGTTAACTGACCGACAAGATCCGGAGATTAGGACACTGAAGTCGTCAATTAAAAATGTGCAAAAGTTAATAAAAGAATATTACAGAATTTCTGTAAGTTTGTATTGGAACAACAAGATTCAGGCTGTAAACACCAGCAACCCGAATATGTTTCCGCAAATAAATAAACTATTTCGGAGAAAGAATCAAAACGACCTTCAGTGTCTTAAAATAGCCCGGACAACAGACAACGAACGGTTACTGACAATAGCAGGTATTGATCCAAATGAGGCCGCTGATGATGACGACTTTTTTGTGATCGAGGATCCACAGGAGAAGGTTGAGGCCATAGGGGCGACTTTCCAGGAAGTATACAAGGCCAGTGGTATCATTGGCCCTAATTATGACCTGGACAATCGCGTCTTGGTGCACGACTTCTGCATACGAAATGAAATAGGGAACTGGCGATCCGAGGGCTCTGGTTTCACCCGGTTTAGCGACGAAAATATGGCAGATAACGTCATTGCCAGAGAGAGTGGCCTACCCCAGTTCATTTC
The DNA here is from genome assembly GCA_949129095.1 of Volucella bombylans. Taxonomy (NCBI): domain Eukaryota; kingdom Metazoa; phylum Arthropoda; class Insecta; order Diptera; family Syrphidae; genus Volucella; species Volucella bombylans. The sequence goes on along the minus strand of OX422142.1, from coordinate 26,148,525 downwards.
GAAGGAAGATCTCCATGAGATCTTCGACACAATCAGGGCTAAGAAATCAGTGGGGACCGATGGTATTCCGAACATCGTGCTTCGACATCTTCCTCTAGAAGCGGTGGACATCTACACCACCCTGTTTATTAATGCAATGAATAATGCACATTATCCAGCGCATTAGAAAACGGCGGTGGTTCAACCTATCCCCAAAAAGGGGAAGTATATATCCAATCCGGCGAATCTCCGGTCGATAAGTCTCCTTCCGAATATCAGTAAGGTTTTTGAAAAAGTAAAGCTCTATTGATAGCTCTGTCTAGGTGGGTTGAGGACAAACATATAGTCCCGGATAATCAATTCGGTTTTAAGGCAGACGATTTGATAGCGTACAGAACAGGTCCAAAAATCGAGGTCATTAATACTCTCTTGCAGCGTGACTTCGATAAGATAACCCGATTTTGCGATGACTGGAAGTTGAAAATCAACTTTCAGAAGTCGGAAACCATTCTCTTTAGGACGTCGTTGTCTGGAGCCTCTAGGGATACCAGAAAAAATTGGCGTAAGTTCTCGATCATTGGACAACACGGGCGGCCTCTTGCCTGTGGAAATGTAGTCAAATACCTTGGAATCTGGCTAGATCAGTTTCTGTATTTTGGCAAAAATGTAGATGCTGCTCTGGCCGGAGCTAAAGGTGCTTTTGCCCTTATAAAGAGACTGTTTTATAGCAGTCAACTCGATGCGAGGGTAAAGGTAATCTGCTACATGGCCCTTATCAGGCCCATGCTGGTATTTGGTTGTCCCGTGTGGTTCAATGTACGAGCAAGCTTAATGGAAAAGATTCGGGTGTTTGAGAGGGCTTGCCTTAGGGCTTGTCTTCGCTTGTACAGAACACCAGAGTCGGAGTACAAGAAATTTTATCCTAATGAGGTCCTTTACAACAGGGCGAACCTAATACGAGTGGACAACCTCGTATTTAAGCTGACTCGAAGGCACATTGCAAGAGCAATGACCTCGACGAATAACCTGATATCTGGGGCTTACTACCCCAATTACCTTTACCTCGAGAGTGTGCGCTCTGACGGCTTCGTTCCACCGGAAGCATTCCTCTACCTAGATCAGATAGGGTTGATCCAGGATAGGTCAGCAGCAGAGGCAGAGCTGACCAATCCGTTTTCTTTGTGAATAGCGATGGCCAGCTTGCATAGTTTTAGGGTAGCATTTAAGAAATATATACATATATTAGTATATACCTTTATATATACTAACATATGTATATAATTGTGTATAATGTCTATGTGTGTGTATGTCTGCATTGTGTATATAAGTTACGTAGGCTAAGGTTTATTTTAAGTTAGATATTAAGTTTTTAAAAAAAACAAAAAAAAGTCCATGTGCTAAGTTTTTTCTTAACGAATATTTTTTCTTAGCCTTAAGTATACAATATAAATAATTCTAAATAAAATGTAAGTAAAGTCGAAAGACATAGATATAAGTATTTAGAGTAGCTTAGAGTGTCTGTGTGGGGCCAGCAAGTTAGTATAAGATTCTTAAGTAATTGTAAGCTAGCATTTAAGCATTTTTTGTTAGTATTGTAAAATGTTTGTGTGGGTAAAAATGATAGAACTTATTCTTTTCAATACAAATCCCTTTATTCAGTACAGTTACAATTCACTATTTAATTCTTTCTCTCAGTACAATTCAATTTCTCAACCACTTATACTTTTCTTATCTTTTACTTAAACCACTTTACCACTTCTCCTAATTAACACTTCAAATTACACTTTAGAACTGACTTGCATACCTTTGGGATGCTGGTATTTATGCTCGAATGGCATACTTCGAGAACAATCCTCGCCATCCAGCGTCCCATACAATTTCCAATCTGCTAGAAAATTCGATTCCACTCTCCAGTCGAGACTTTGTTATTCCAGTATCGAAATCTTCTGGTCTTCGAGATTTTCTGCTAGATGTCGCTGCTCACATTTAAGTGGTTATCACAGTATGTAAGAGATAATTAGTAAGAAAATAAAATGCATTGAAAACTGAAAAACCTAAAATCCTATCCTAAAACCTATGAACTAAAGTCCCACAGGTAGAAGCAAACACCATAAAATAAATGGAAACACGTCACATACACAGGTACCTAAACCTAAACCACAAATAATAAAACCATAAAAAACGTTGAGAATCTAATCAATTACGATCGGAATTGATTAGCATCGAAGAAATTAGGAAGTAACAATATGCGTACTTGTCTGGATGAGATTCTGTGAAGATACAAACTCTGATTTTGTCTTATTTTAGCGAAAAAAATGGGGTACCTGTTCACTCTCAGTTGGCTTTCGTAATGCGTGTCACCTGGATATGACCATAACTTTTCCACCAGTCTGTAGGCAGTTCTGTTTCCATCATGTGAATCAGTGGATGGAGCTTCGTGTTCTTCACAATACAATACAAGAGACCAGTAATAAAAGGCTGTTAATGGTTTCTTTCTTTATTATCATTTGCTTCGTAATGAGCTGATAGTATGCAATTTTAAGGGCTGCTGGTATGTCACTGACGACATATATAAATATTTCAATCATTGAAATTCTATATTTTTCCAAAGTGTAACACATTCGAACTACAATTACAAGATTATCCACCAAAACTAAGCCACAACTATGCTTCTAAGTACATATGTACTGTTTCTCATACAGACCCAATTTTTCGTTCAAAAACAAATACTCGTATTCCTTGCCAAAGTAAACTTTTGCGGTTCTTTCACCCAACAGGCGTTGTTCAAACAAAATTACAAGTTTACACAAATCCTCAATTCTAGACCACGACAACAGAGAGGAGTTCTATTTTGATCGACCTGTCTCATTAAGCCCACATGATGAGATGTATTCCTCAGATGCATCTCATCGTATGCATCTGTAGTTTGAGCAAAATTATAGTCCGAAAAATATTCTGGAAAGACCTACATATATAGGTGTACAATATACTCATACGTGATCCACTTGGCTAAATTTTGTATAAATAGCACCGATGTTGGCCATTCTATCTGTGATACGTATTTGGATGGATCGATGATCGTCAATGATCGGCAGATGATCATTAAGTGAACGTTTTTGTTGGAGTAAAATTTATGCGGGGCTTTCTATCTTATGTGTGGTAGCATTTTTCAAATTGATCAGAATTGATTTGCAATAAAAAAAAAAACAGAAAATTAATTTAGAATTCGTTTGTTCTTTTTATATGAACCGAATTCTAGAAGCTTAATGACCAAACGATTAATTGATGAGCAACAGAATGTTTACGGGTGATTTGGAAAAAATGAATATTTTGGTAAAAGATAATTCTAATTCATTGCCTACCTATAGATTAAATCTGATCTACGATTTTCGGAATTAAATTTCCACATCTGTTGAGACAGAAAAAATTGCAAATGCCACAGTATCATGAAAGGAAACATAAAACAAACTGCATTGATCCGAGGAACTTGTATATCAAATTCTGCCTAAACGAAACACATACGTAATATTTCCTTCATTATTTTTCAAATTGTAGTGACAATACAGTATTACAGTGTCTTCCTGAATTGTACGGCAAAAATATCAGTTTTGTGTATCTCATGAAATATCTGAGGAGTACTCTAGTATTTTCTTGTCGTACACCAACCTTGCTTTTATGTGAGGAGCTCAATCCATCAAGGTAGCACTTTATAAATGAAGAAACTTTGTTATCAATAATATTCCTCATCAGAGTCATTGTGTATCAATCGTAATTAATTGCAGGATTTTTACTACAATCAGATAAACAGTGCTCGCTCATAGTGTTTTTTAGATCTTTTGATTCTAAAGACGAGCCAAGAAGTACGTTTTTACTGAAAAGAACATTCGGTATCCATGTCTAGCAATCTTCTGATCTGATGCTTCAGGTCTGGGACTACAACTAATTCATCGCGATTTCGACTTCACGATATCGCTCTTCCCCAAAATAGCAAACTCCTTACTGATGAAAATAACAGCGCATCTATACAGAACCTTTTGCTTTTTCAGCTATACCGTGGAGTATTCATTCATGAAAGTCTGCTCGGGCACAATCCAAGAATAATAATAGTACTCGAACTAAGAGTTTAGCAATAGACTAAACTTCTGCTAGTCTGCTTATCGCTTTCTTGTAGAGATCGGAGGATCTCTGATCGTTGTAGACGATAGACCGGAACACCCGTCACGCTATGAATGTTCATCAGTATACCCACTTTCGGACGTATCTAAAATATCGCGATTGCTTCCTAAGCCGTACAACTAGTTTATTGCTCTCGATTTCCTTGTCATTGTAACTTGCCAACATTTAAGACCAACGTACATCGGTTCTTCTCTTTTTAAGGGTATTAATAATACCTTGAGAGCGCGCTAATTTAAAAAAAAAATCCATCTGCTTCCATGTCGCTTCTATCAATCAGCGTCTTTACGGTCTTGTATTAACAAAGACCTTCGAGGTACAATTTCGAAATGTTTTAAAGTGTCACTGATTTTTTGTACTTCCGACATTTTGGTAACCGGGCCGGCTTCCTCCAACAATCTTTACCTCTTTGGCTTAAAGTCTCTGCCGATCTTAGCTAGCCAATAGTGTTATTTAGTCCATTTGGCAATACTATGATTGATACAGACCATCTTTGAGGAAGTGCGGTGCTCCTGGATCTTCTGTTTGCTGCTGTTGTTTACAGTAGATGTATCATGAGTAGCCACAATCATTCTACTCTCCAATGTTGCAGGAACTGTAACGGAAGACAATACAATTCTCGTACTACTGTCCACTTATATGGGAGAACCTCTGTCAATCATTCTTAAATTTTTTTAACAATGTTTCTATTTATAATAAATTTAACGAATAGCGAAGGAAAAATGAGGATTCTTTTTAAAAGATAAGGTATCAATCTCAAGGTATGAGTAAAGGACAAAGTTACAAAGTCTACTACAGCGATTACTATTGATATCAACGATAATACTTGTTTGATTTCGGATTTGTTGTGATTGGAAAACTTAGGGAAGAAGTAAAGTTTTACCAGAATGTGAATGAATACCTCATGACAGTTCAAACCAATTAAGCAAATTTTTTAAGAGATGTAATCCGAATGATACATTTATGTGCACCTTTAAGTCAGTACAAAAAAATTCGTGAAGAGTAGACGACTTTGTTATGTCGCATTAAGGCATAGAAACAATAGAGCATAACAAATATTATTCGGAGCATTAGAAAATAGTAGGAGTCTAGACTAGACTAACCCTACTAATCTTCTGTGAATTTCAAGGTTTTCGAAAAAGCGCTTTTGAAGTGAATATAACAATATAACGATCGCAGAAAAACAGGTTGGTTTAACTGTTCACACACGCGTTGCCGAGTGCTTTATGTTGACGACAACCAGGCGACCAAAATCATTTGTGAGCGAAATGCAATGAGCACTTGCCATCCGTCTTAACATTGACTGTAAGCCATACATGTTTCAACCAAAGGACAAATGAAGATACGCCAAAGTCGCTAAAACCTGAAAATAATGTGAGATAGTTTGACTGTAAGCTATTGCACGAGCAAAAAATCGCAATAGACCTTGTCAATTAAGGGTGACGAATAACTACTCATCCTAGTTGATACCCTAGTTTCCTGAAGAATGGATGGAAATGTTAAGGATTTATGCATGCATGCGCTTAGTTACTTCGAAATAAATGTACTCCAAATGATTTCCGGACTCATTTAAGATGAGATTATTCAACTCCGAGAATTTTCGAGTTAACTACGGAAAGAAAAGAACGCCTGACTGACACACATTAATATTTCTCCCTCAAAGCAGAGGTTGATCGATAAATATCCTTTCTGTGGCCTGTGTGCGTTTTCTTATCTTAACATCCAGAAACTCTTTTGTGCAATTATATATTCTTTCTCATACGATGACAACTTTTCGCTATAAAGGGATTTTCTTTGAGTCATTGTGGCATTATTTTTTCCATCATTAAAAATGTCTCCTATATTAGTGCGGGAGTGTTTTAAAAATTCTTAGTAGAGCAACTCATTAAGCACTTACTTCGCTTGCTGTAATGAAAGCTTGTTTGTACACTGAGCCCATTAGCATACTACAACATTAAAACAATTTCTGCCTCTGAGCTCTTTTAAGGACGAAAGCCAATTTATTAACCTCATTAACTGTTCCACTTAAATCAGTCTACCCTCACAAAAATTCGATTATCAAACCCATATAGCAACAAGTACACTATCAGTGGCTAATTTTTTCTTCAACATAGGTCTTCAGTTTGTCATCGAATCGCCCGTTGTATCAAACAATCGATAAAGACGTGTATGTGCATTATACGCCTTATTGCGCACAATTTTATCATATATATACATACTCGTATATCAACTCCCAGTGAACACGTACCTAATTAGATGGGTACATGCCTCCTGCAACATCATCAGTGTCTAGCAATCAAAACTAAGCGTGCCAACCGTCTAAAGCTTTGGCCTAACCACTATCACTATAGTGCTATTACTAATTTCGACGTCAAGTCAATTGAAATCCATTGTGCCAGTGGATGACAGAGTTGCCACTGCAATTAAGTGTTCCATTTGACCCTTTGTGACCCTTTGGACAATTTACTTTTTTAAACTTTTAAAAAATCCTCTATTCTTAATATAAGTCACATTTACAATTAAGAGCAATTAAATGGCCTTATATACCAAAACGCCTAGCTGTTGATAAAGCTACAGTTGCTATACTCATCAAAACTCAGCTTCTATGGCCAATCCTTTGACAGCGGAATAAGGCTTTCCACACAAAGCAAAAAACAATACATGGTAGTTAGGTTTCAACATCAGGTTTCAGCAACTCGATATACATGAAGCCGCCTGTTTATCCCCTGATCAATAAATATGCAACCAGATAGATCGTGTTTTAATAGAGGAAAAATATTTTCCCAATGTCTTTTAGGTACGTACGACCCGAGGTTTCAACGCCGAAATGGATCACTACGAATAAACTTTAGTTTAACTTCTATTTGCCCAAAACCCTGCTTACTCGAAAATAAGACTAGGGATCCCACAATAACTGCCCCAGATAAGGCTTTTGAATAACACATAAAACGATCTATCAAGGATATTATGTGAAAGATTAGGGGCATTGTCATCAAATCGTTTAAAACCAATCGGCGTGGCTTCATACATGGTAATTCCACAATTTAACAGAGATTCAGACTGCCGAGTCATGGAACAACCAGCAAAACACCCAGCACCTATCCGTCAATTATAAAATTACCATCACTAGCACAATGAAAATTTGAGTCGAGTGGGAACCAAGGCAAACAAAATATTTTGTTCTTGGTTCTTGGATAAATTAACAACAATAATAACGTCAGCCTTGGGAAACGATGATGAACATCTATGAGATGATGTTCAGAGATTTTGAAAGAAAATTTGTTCTGAAGATCCATGATTTGTGTGAACACCGTCTACCCTATTAAATGCCACCAGAAGTTAGAACTGGCATACAAGTGCACGCAAATTGAAAGACTGTGCTGACTAGCTAGGTCGTGTTCAGTGAATTGCCAATTTTTCCGAAAGGGTAATCTGTTCAAAAAATATTGCTGAAACTCACAGAAAGGGATGTCATAGTCTCTGTTCGAAGTATCAAGTGTTTTCGCTTTGTATTTCTCACTGATGTCATAGCAGCAGCGTCAAATGCCGAAAAATTTAAAGGCCGCCGGCTAGTTATTATCGTCGAATAAAGGCAGGAAATTCTAAGTTAGTGTTATATATTTTATATGTAAGTATAATTTTTCTCACAAACCACGTATGTAACATATTCTGCTATAGTTAACAAGATTAATTATTTTTAATTATCAGCTCTACATTGATATTTTGGGCATTCCTTTCCTCATCTTGGAGAATAACCATCACAGCTATGATACTGAATGTAGTACTCGTAGTTATTTAGATAACTGACGCGATTTGAGTCCCATTGCACCTTTTCCCAACGGCAACTCTGTCAAATACTGTCGCAGTTAAGCATCGGTTAAACATTTCACCTACAGACCACAAAAGGAAAACCCCCATCCATTGGTGCTGGTTACGATTTTCCAGCACAAAACAAACGAAAAGAGAAAAATACTCGTAGAATCAAGAATATAATCAAAACAAACCGCACGATACCGTGATGATGAATGCAAATATGAATATGTACTCATAATGTACTCCACCAAAACAACATGTGTATTCATTGGATACAATCCAAACAGCTCGCCCATGGATCCACCAAGCTTTTCCGGTTAGGCTCGCTAGCAACATGTTGCTGAAGTAGCTCTTCATTTACCATTTCCCAAAAGCGCGCAACAAGTGAATGTACTCATACAACCAGACCAGACCAACTCAACATATCCGAACTGCCAATTCAGTTTCATTCGAAACGCCGCGCAGTGCAGATACAGGTCTAAAATTAAAAGAAAATCGTGAAAATTCAGAATTTTTCTGTTTGTTTACTTGGAAATCAAATTTTTTTCCTGTGTTTGGCTTTTTGGATGGAATTCATTATTATCATCCGCTGTGGGATGAAAGCGTAGGACTTGAGAGCGGGTATACACGTTTACTCGTATTTTGGAAAAAAAAAACCCTGTATATCTTGCAGGCTATAGAAAGCCAAAAAGTCGTTGTTGGATATTAGTACTCGTAAAACGGTTTTCGTCTGCGAGTGATTTACCTTTTGGTTTTTTGTTCAAATAGAATTCAAATATTTCATAAAGTACCGTGAGAGAACCGAAAAGTATCTCAATCGTCTATATAATAAAATTGAATTAGCTCGTGTTGTACTCGTAGTAGAATATCTAATCTCTGTGTTGCGTTGGTTTTTTTTTTTTTGAGTTTGTGGTTTTGAAATAATCGTTTTGTGTTCTGCGCGTAAAGAAAGAGTTTTAATTTTTTTTCCGGTTCAAAAGCAGTTTAAAAGTGTCAGAGGAAAAGAGAATTAAAAGAGGGCTAGATCTGGTAGAACACAGTTAAGTTAAGAAGGTAAGTTTGTATCTCCTTCAAATTTAGGTTAAGTGGGTACAAAAACAGCGAAAATGAGCAGAATTTAATTTATTTAATTTTTTTTGCTTTTGGTTGCAAGTGAAGAAATGGACACACAGATTATGACGTAATTTTTGCGAGTCTTTAAAATATGAAAAAAAAAACCTTAAATTGGGAAGAAGTTTCTTTTGTTTTTTTTTCTTCGTTTCTTTGTAACCAGTGGTTAAGTTTGCCTTCTCAGAGTTATTCTTGGGTAGTGGCCTTCAATTTCACACTTGGAGTGTATTAATGTTTAAGTGGGTCGTGGTATATGCTTTGCGTGATAAGAGTCATTTTCGTCGTGTCATGACATCGTTATCCATAGAAACCGTCTATTATAGGTAGAAAATATCTTATATGTACGAGTATGGCTAATTGATGTGTCCTTAAGTCAAGCAGTCTGGCGGGGCAAAGTGCTTGTATATTAGTTACAAAATAATGTCCTTGAATATATCACACTTCTGTAGTTCAAGATCTACACATATGACAATGATTTGTTTACATACATTTTGCGGTAAAGAAAGGCCCAAAATTAACATAGAATATATTTTTTGAAGAACAACCCCTCGTTGAAGGGCGAATACGAGTAAATTGCTGATATAGATTTCTTATTACAAAATTGGTTTAATTTTCCTTAGACCAAAAGCCGCCTTTATCAAAATAAGGTATTTGTGACGCTTAATGAGGGACAAAAAATCATCAGTAAATTTGAAGTAGTATTTTACCAAATCTGACCATCGGGGTTCTTGGAATAAGCACACAACCTATGGTGGGGAAAAGTGTAGGGTGAAGTGTATAAATTCGAGAGGTTGGTGTAACCAATCTAATTTTGATCGACTTCGTATGTGTCCTTTGGCGTACTATATCCTTTTTCTCAAATAGGAAAATTTTGTGTAATAAACATGCGAACCAACATCTTAAGGAGATTAGATTTAACAGATTTCATCAAAGTTTTAGATTTACTAAATTGTCTTATCGGCATCAATCACAGATATGTATTTGTCTGGACGAATATTACATTGCCAAGGCTATATAATGCTTTGTGTTATAGGACAACTAGCACATCTCGCCTACAAGCATCATCTTGTTGGATCCGTTCTGTATTGCAAAGACTTTATCGAATATTAATTAATGGAACTTGGAAAATCACAGGTCAACATCGTAAACCAGCACACTCAGTGGAAAGACCAGTCCTTAGTCACCATGATGGAGCTACAGTCCGAGTTGGACCTGGGCTGTTTCTATTTAACGCGATCTTGTGTTAATAGCTTCCAGCTAGGCGCGCCTAGTTGGCTGAGGTCCCCTTCTACTTGAACACTCATTTAAGATTGTTCTTTACGGTGTTGTTCATTCAGGATGGATTTGAAAAAACTTCGAGTCGCTGCGGTGCTGTTTATTTATTTAATATATTCCAGCTATTTAAGGCTAGGAAAAATTCCCTCTCTGACAAGTTGGGCTGTATAGCACATACATTTTTTCAAAATTGAATTTATGAAAACGGGTTGAAAGTCACTCAAATCACAATGAAACAATCATTTTGATCAGACGTTAATGAAATCAATACTTTCATGCTATATAAAAAGACTGAGACGATAAGAGTCTTGTACAATGTTTTTCTAATTATTCGTACTTCTTTTTCAGTTTTTTGATTTGATTTGATTTACTGCGGAGCACAAGTGTGATTTTGAAGAAATCATATGAAAGCGCCTAACCTTGTCGAAATCATTTTTTGACATTTTTTTGACAATATCGGTGCCTTCATCGCCGACCTTTTTGCAGCAGTGAGTATTTTCCATTTTCCAAGTTTTCTATTTTACAGAGATGCGAAAACAAGACATGACTGTATATATTATATGGTAGCTCATCTTTATAAATTTTATCATACGAGTATGCAGCCCTAAAATCATTCGACATCTGTTGAATATGTGATTTATGATGTTAACGTTTCAATATAATAGTAGATATAATAGTAGGCAGTTATGCCTTTTTGATCAGGAAACTATCAGGTCCCTTTGCAGAGCTATTGTCGTTCAGCATGTTTGCCGAATTTAGTCCTGTAGACCTGTGACCTGTCCTAGTCACCCTAGGCGAATCAGGTAACTAGGACATGAAAAGCAAATGGATATTATTGCTATATAATAATGTTTGGTTATTTGAAACAAACGATTATGTTATTAGTTTGCCGAATTCTACAAAAGAGCCTAGCCCGATTAGAAGAGAAAAATAATATATAACGTCACCACCACTTCAGTAGGCAATGCCAATTTCTCATCGTTCACAGACGGCAAAAGCTCGTAGGTCCCTTTCATCTGTGCATATGATAAGAAAACGTGAGTGGGAACACTAGTAGCCCACACTTCTGGCCTGAATGGATAAAATAATACTGATTTACTTTCAACTCTTTAATGATTAACCCTTTATTTATTTTATTTCAACTAATAAAGCTATATAATTTAAATGGGCGGTTATAATCATTCATTTAACAACACTTAAACAAAACTGTTTATTCAATTACTTTGACATCGAATGTGAAGTATCCAACCCCCTGGTTTGCTACTAGCATTTATGCACCTCTGCAAGAATAGTCTAGTTATATGCAGTTGTTTTAGAAACGGCATTGATTTTCGTGGGGGCTGACGCCCCCATTTATTATGCTTAATACAAGCTTAAAAACTAAGACTTAAACTAATACTAGGTCTTAAAGCTAAGGATGGTGAAGGAGATCGAATTTGAGGGAAAGTGTGCTGCGATTAAAATCGAAAACGGAAAGGTTGGAGTTTACCTTACGCAGCATACGGGAGATTGGTTCGTTAGAGCCATATGTGGTGCGGTGGATAGGTAGATAAAAGAGACGGGTGGAACGTAGATTACGAGGGTTAGTGTTAAAGAAAATGGAGTTGCAATCGAGGCATGCAATCGACGAAGCCTGAGAGGAGTCGGTGAATGAACAAAATGTCTGCTGCGTCCCTTCGTTCCTCAAGGGTATTCAGGTTAATGAGTTTGAGACGGTCTCGATAGGGAGGTAAGATTAGAGGATCGTTCCAAGGTAGACCTCGAAGAGCAAAGCGAAGAAAACGACGCTGGATCCTCTCAATACGAAATACATGAACTCGTTGAAAGGGACACCACGCTTGGCTAGCGTACTCGAGAAGGGGGCGAACGTAAGTGATGTATAGTGATCTAGTTACGTACGGGTTGCAGAATTCTTTGGACCATCTTTTAACGAAGCCGAGTGATGAGTTTGCTTTAGAAATTATCTCATCAATATGCGAGCGGACATTAAGCTGCCTGTCGCATAATATACCAAGGTCGCGGATAGATTCAACAAGGGGTTTAGGTTGGCCGTCGAGATGGTAAATTCGTTGAGGAGACTTCTTGCACTTACGTGAGAAAGTAATCGATTGACATTTGGAGACATTGAGTTCTAAGCAGTTCTTGATGCACCAGGTGGAAAAACTATTTAGATCTATTTGAAGGAGGGTGGAGTCTTGTTGTGAGGAAATGGGTTTAAAAAATTTGGTATCGTCAGCATAGAGAGAAAGTGTTGAGTGTTGAATGAGCCTTTGAAGGTCGTTAATAGTTAGGATGAAGAGGAGTGGACCTAGGTGACTACCTTGAGGAACACCTGAAGTGGCCAAGAAAGGGGCCGATAGGACAGATCTGAAACGAACATTATAAAAACGATTATCCAGGTAAGAAGATATCCATTTAAGCAAAATGGGTTCAAAGCCCAGGACGGACAATTTGAACAGGATTAGTTTATGAGATATCTTGTCAAAAGCTTTACTGAAATCAGTTGTTATAACGTCAACTTCTTTACCATTTTCTAAGGCTGAGAGAACAGAGGACACGAATTCTACGAGGTTAGTGGTAGTTGATCTACCCTTCAGAAAGCCGTGTTGATTGGGGGAAATAAAAGATTTACACTGAAAGCTTAAGGCTTCATGCAAAATACTTTCGAGGAGTTTGGGTTTATGGGAAAGTTTAGCTATAGGGCGGTAATTAGTGACTTCGCTCTTTAATCCCTTTTTGTATATGGGTGTTATGAAAGAGGACTTCCATATCTGTGGAAATTCACCTTGAGAGAGCGATAATCGGAAGAGATTAGCAAGGGGGCGTGAAAGAGTTGAGGAACACTTTTTAAGAAATATGGATGGAAGGCCATCTGGGCCGGGTAAGTATTCATCATTAAGTTGTTGTAATTTGTTTTCTATTACTGTATGATCAAAGCTATGAGAAATAGTAGGGCCAATAGGGAAGTTAAATAGGTATTTGAAATAAGAGGGATCCGGTACGAAGGAATTATCGGCAAAAGATTGCTTAAAAAAAGTAGCAAAAAAGTTAGCTATGGTATGCGGATCAGTTGATGATATATTTTCGAATGAGAGGGATGGAGGAAAACCGTCGGATTTTTTTTTTGTAATTAACGAATTGATAGAAAGACTTAGGATCATTTATAAGCCTTGATTGCGCACTATCAAGGTATCGCTGATAGAGAAACTTATAGAGCTGGGCGAATTGAAGGTATGACCCGAGATAGTTTGAATAGTCAACAAAAGCGTTGGACCGGAGGAAAACTGTCCATAATTTGTTTCTTTTGTTACGTAAAGAGCGAAGTTTACGATTATACCACGGGGGGCTCGTAGAAGAGGTCCTATTACGCGAAAAGGGGACATAGAGAGAAATAGAATTAAGTAATTCTCTGTAGAAAATAGAGAGAGCACTTTTTAGGGGCATATTGGCGAAATCAAAAGAACACTTACTAAGATATGCGTTAATTTTGCGGAAATTCGCTTTATGAAAGTCGTAAGAAGTGGTAGCTGCAGATGGGGTGGGGCGGAAAGTAGAGTGGTGGAAAAGAGAAAGAAGAAGTGGTGGGTGAAAGTTATCAATGGTCGATAGTGGAAGGGGACAGAGCGACACAGATGAGTTTATGGGGTCAGTGGTGAAAATGAGGTCTAATTGCCTTCCCATATAGTTGGAGACTCCACTAACTTGGCATAAGCTAGAGTCTGTGAGCTCATCCAAGAAGAGACATTCTTTACTCGAGATAGGGTAAGCGATAAAAAAAGATTTATCATCTGATTGAGTCCAGTGCAGTTGAGGTAGATTGAAATCGCCAAATACGATGATATCATCGAGAGGATCAGATAAGTTAATTATTTGATCAATTGCATCGATAGCGAGTTGGTAGCATTCGATTGGTTGGGCCGGTAGGATGTAAAAACACATAATGTACAGGGACCTGCAGGGGAACATACATATATCGGCTTCATATTTGAATGCTAGATTTTTTAAAGACCAAGTTCACATCACTATGTTTGGCTACAAAGGATTTAAACCCGTACTGCAGTTTACCTATCTTGAAGAATATATAATGGTTTACTGAAATCAAAACTCCAAATCCTGCCTGGGTGGCACATATTCCAACACAATTAGCCCTCAAATAATTAAACAAAAACTTGCGATCAGAATAATGTGTAAAGTAAATTTTAAGACTACCAGCTTTGAATTTTTCAGAAATATCAGAATTTTACCCTTAAGACATTTATACTGTTGCAAAGATTTAAAAATATATTTCCAAAATTCGGAATTTTAAGATACAAGACTTCATGGAAATTACAGTTTACGAGTGAATGGTAGAGACACATATTTCCCGGTTTTATTTTTTTGAGGTGCATTTTACATCCGAGAGAGTGAAAACAGTATCGTTAAGTGCAATAACAAATAGCTTTTTGCCTTAAATACTATACAATAGATGCTCGTTTCTACCAGTTTTGCATGCTTCGTTTTTTATATATATATATTATCTATTTATATGGTAAATTGTATAACTGTCCCCATCAACAGTTTTTTTGTTCTATTTAATTAATCTAGATAGGTACATTCGCTTCTTGTCCATAAGACAACCGTCTGTCTTTTCATTCATTTCATTCTTTTCAAATTCATTTTGTGAAATTTATTAAATCGTAAGGAGGGAAGGTTCCGAAACAAGGTAAATTTTTAAGGATTTTTTAGTCAGTGAAAAATTGGTATTTTATTAAAAAAAAATCTTTTATTGTCAGATAGAAACATCTGCTAACTACAAAAAAAAGTTTCTAAGATAACGGAGCTGCACGGCGTTTTTTAAAATGGCATGCAATTGGTCATTTTTCTGTATTGGTCACCAATGAATATAGCGAGAGCTACTGCCTCATTTTTGCTGTAATAGTACACGATAATGCCACCAACGTACAATCACATGCGGATTGTTCTCCCTATAAGTACGGCAATTTTGATTATTGACATATAAGATAAAAGTAATTTTAGCTAACATTTTACCTAGATACCGGATCTCTGGCAATTGGTTTTGAAACCACTGCCCGAAAGTCCAAAGCATACCATGATCCAACAAAGTCTTGAACCAACTGAATCTTTTAAGGGAAAAAAACAACTCAAGCTCAAATTTGGGAGTGCATTACCACTAACTTGCGGCAATACTTTGGTTTTATTCTTGTTGTTGGTCTAATGTCATATTGAGGTTAGTGCGAAATCTATCCACAACACGACGAATAGCACATTGGGCGATTATTCGGTCCATAAAACTTATGAAATTCTCGATGAGTTTGTATAGCTGGAAACTGGTATACGAGTAAATCTTTTCATGATGAAGTGTAAAACAAAAACAAAAAAACATTGGCACTTAAAAAAATTACAGCAAGTTTTTTAAAAAAAACATCCTTAATGTGATCGAATGGGTTTATGTACTCGTACGTACGTCACTAACTACAATAGTTTCTAAGGAAGAAAAAAATTATTTTATCGAAAAAAACGAAAGCACTAAACAATATGAATTCTCCAGAAAAGCAAGAAAAAATAGTTGAAAACACTTGACTACACTTCTTCATAGGGGTAATTTGGTAATGTTTTCTGAAAGTCGTCTCAAAGAGTTTTCGATTCTCTGGAATTATTTTATTTTTGATAGAATATTCATTTTCTTATCTTATTCGGTGGAAAACTAGTGTGTATGGATTACCCAACGCCAACACCAGATGTGAGACAAACTTTCAAAGGTATTTGGGTTAAATGTCATTTGTGATTATTGCCAACATTTTCTCAATTTTCCAATTTTTCAAAGTATTTTTATTTTTTTCAAAATTTTCTTAATAAAAAAAAATTTATGTGTGTTCTGGTAAAACAAACTCATGATCTAAACATAGACCCAGGTGAGAGATGTACACATGTTCTCAAATAAAAAACATTATAATAATAATAAAACTATGATTAAGTGGCAGAACAAACGCACATAGGTAAACATTGACATCACATAAATAATCACCCTCAAGACAGCAACAGTATTCACGGATTTCGGTGGTTTATGCATCCATAAACAAAAAGATACGAATTCGTACACCTATAATTCTAGCACTCTGAAGATCCGTGTTCAAATGTTATTAAACAAAATATGACTTTTCATATTTTTATTTTTATTTATTTTTATATTTAAATTTAAGAACAATATTTATTCCGTTATAGTTTTAAAAATAATTTCTTGCGTTGGCACATGTAGCACATTATTGTCTTGGCTTTATTGATTGTCGCTTTGCTGCTATTTCGGGGTGAAGATTATTATTTCTCTTTCCACTCACTTTTGTGGTCTTTAGGGTACAAGTGCAAGTACAAATTCAAGTGCAATTATGACACATTCCATGATGTATTAGCATGTTGTATGAGTACAAAGTGTGAATTCGATTTATTTTTAGACGAAAAAAAAGTAATTTGTAATAACATTTGTTTTAATTTAACTGCGGTGAATTAAAATAACTGATGTACTCATACGTTTATGGGAGAAAATATCTGAAACTAAATTATTGTCATGTAAGTCTTTGCTGGTTATTATCGAAGCTTATAATGTGATGTCTTTATTATAATTGATAGAAAAAATTAACATGAGCATTTGTGATGAATTTGATGTACAATTTTGGATAAGTGGTGGGCGTGTTTTATTATTTGCCCTCATTGAGTGCGAACAGAGGGATTGCCTCTTGCGCAAGAAGGGTTTTATATGATTAATCCATAGAAATGACTATCTTTGCAATAAATTCGACTATCTTGGCATTTCCTCATCGTGGATGTTGAATTGGAGGATGCGTAGTGGAGATCTCAATGCCTCGGTTCCGATTTAATCACCAAAACAGCGTTTGTATGATACTAAAATAATGGTTTAGGACTTATGGAGTCTAAGCTCACACAAATGCATCACACCCTCATTTACGATCCCAGATGATTCTTTAAATTCATTCACACCAAACGAAAGTCTGATAATTACCCATCGTCCCTAAATTATTTGGACAAATCCTCCAATCATCCCAAATTGCAATTTCGAATCATTTTGATGAGTTCTTTGGCCAGGCTTTTACTAGTCATATTCACGAACCTGACTATCCTTACTTTTTTTTAAAGAACTTAACACTCAAGTGGGTTCGCAGACGCTACATATTTATCAATGGAACAATTAAGCACAAAAATTGAAGATCTCAAGGACGACTACTCCACTGGTCCCAGTGGGTTACCCGTACTCCTAAATAAAATGTGCAGTTTATTTAGCTCAACCTCTCACTGCTTTCTTCCAGCTTTCGATATCCCAGTGAATTTTTCCCATAATCTGGAAGAATTCCTACATACTTCCCCTTTACAAAAAAGGCACAAGGACGAAATTGCTAACTATCGACTCATTTGCTCTCACGCATTTTTTCACTGGAAGTCTATCTTTTCCAACAATCACTAACCTTACTGAATTCGTCTCAAATACCTCGTGCTCACTGGAATGTGGAGTTGAATTTTCGGCAAAATCTCTCATAAAATTCTTTTACTCAAACTAAAGGCTCTTGGCTTTCAGGCGAGCTTTATTATGTGGATTAAATTCTACTTAGAAAATCGACAGTATAATTTTTTTATTTATTAGAACTTAGATTTCTCCACTCCGGAAGAGGTACCACAATCCATCTTGGTCCTTTGCTGTTCATAGTAGCAGTCCATGATGTTGATCGTATCATTTAAAGCTCACATACATTTGTTTACGCCGATGACATGAAAATCGTCAAACCTTTCTCAACCTACTGTGGTTGTCTTTTACTGCAGAATGATTTGGACAAAATTTTCTAAGTGTCAAGCAATACCCTACACTTGTTCCCAACTTCTCCTCGCACGTATTTAATTTGGAATCAACCTGTCCCTTTAGTAACTGAATTGCTGGACCTAGGTGTTATTTCTGATAGAAAACTGAATTTTCATTCCTATATTGAGAGTATCGTAAATAAAGCCAACTCCGCACTTGGTTTTATCGAGCGTTGATCTAAGGATTTCTCTAATCCCTATGTTACTAAATCCGTTTTTTAACCTTTGTTCGTTCTCTTCTTGAATACTATAGCCCAGTTTGGTCACATTACTACACCACCCATATTCTCCGGGTTGAACCCGTACGACGCAGATTACTCCGATTCACATTACGGGGACACCCCTGGGACTGATAAATGACAACTCGTCACCTTGTCTAAAACTATTTTTGACGTCAAAGGTCTCGATGAAGTCGTTATCGAATACATGAATACATCGGCTGATAAGCCGTCCGGTCCAGCTTTGTTGGATTTAATCTTAGATATTGCTATCCTTACTTAATTTTGGTCAGGTAGATGGATGTTTTGGCTATCATCGTCTAAGTTGAATGGTCTATTCTGCTTGACGGCGGGACATTCCGATTCTTCGTCATTATACAGTCTACAAAAAAAAGTTTTTTTCTCAGCATCACTGTGACTCTACTACTACGTTTCCTTCTCTCGAGGCTTCTGTACTGATCTTCTTGCCTTGACACGTTCTATTTACTAATTTGTAAAACGTCTGTACGTAATTCCTGGAGTACGACCTCTCAATGTCCACAGTCACGCGCTTCTCGTGCTCCTTTTGTCTTATTCTGGAGAAGCCGATTTTCTCCCCGTTTCTTCTGCTCGTAGAGCACACGAGTGGTTCTAGGCCTTCGTTGTAGTGCCGATTTGTGCGCTTCGTAATTGGCTACATATAGTACCAGAGTACTAGAAGCATGTCTAACGTCGATTGCAATGTGATCGATTGCCGTCACTTATGTATATTGAGAGTGTGCTCGCTATAGTGATGTTTAGTCTCGCCGCAAAATCAATAAACCTAAACCCGTTGCCAGACGTGGTGTCATGTAGGCCATGCTTAACAACTATCCAGTCAAAGATTTCCTTCCTATCCTGGCTTTAAAATAGGCTGGTACGATTTTAACGTCATACTTCGGACATTGCTCATATGTCTTTTCGTAGAAACATTCTTTGGTTACGTGGTCCTTGTCTTCTCTAGGGGCGAATATTAGGCTTAAATTAGCGAAGTTAGCCTTGAGGGAAATTGTCACAAGATATTCACTTGCTGCCTAAGTCTGCCGCATATGGCAAATCTGCAACCGAATAAGCGCTGTTTCTTCTCCTACAGTAATCACCATAATATGTGCCACAGTTTTTCATCCTCCTTATGTCCGTCCCCCTATCGCACTGCCTAGATGGCGGTGATATCTGCGTGGTAGTATCAATGGGTAAGAGTTTTCTCATGCAGTTACCGAAGACCACAACTGGGAGTTAAGGCAAGCACTTCGCTGCGAACTTGATTGTTGTGCTGCTGGCCCAATCCATGTTATAGAGCAGTCAGCAGTTTCCCGATCAATCGCCTCGCAGGTCCCCACTTTCTAAGGAAGATAGGTTTTATACCTACATATATACATATGCATATAAAAGGGTTGAGTTTTTTGTGTTCTTATTCATGAACTTCATTCAGAATACATTTACCTTTACCTAAATTGAAGATGGTAATTGTAGGTGGTACCGCACTTATTTATCCAGTTTATGAATTTATTTAATGCAGATTGTAGGACTTGAGAAAAGTTTCTATGGGTATTTGCCTGATATACATACGCATAGAAATAGGGAAGTCGTCCCACGTAATCTGCCACAACCACACATCCGGTGATTTATATGTATTTTCAGGAAAAGTTAAATAACTGCAAGAATAAGGTTCTTTTGAGTATGTGCTCTATGATACATCCAACGGATTAGCATATTTGAACTTAACATGGGTCAATAACTTGTCGAGCCTGTATAAGGCAATCTGAATACGTTTTGCTTTTAAGGAAGATGTTGGGTGCTAAGATAGCCAGGTACAATTCACAGAATTTTTTAAAAAAGATTTGAAACGCTCCTGCAAGTCATCACCATAAAATATTACAGGGTGATTGATCTGAAATTTCTGCAAGTTGTGTGTCAGAGCTTACCTGATTCGGGTTTACAGACCTCTATTACAGCAGAGCAGGTACAGATTCGACACTTAGAAGAACAAGTTTAATCAAACAAAGATTTTCTTTCATCCC
Organism: Volucella bombylans; assembly: GCA_949129095.1. NCBI lineage: Eukaryota > Metazoa > Arthropoda > Insecta > Diptera > Syrphidae > Volucella > Volucella bombylans. The sequence goes on along the minus strand of OX422142.1, from coordinate 26,128,055 downwards.
ATCTTTACATTAAAATGTTTACTTTTGAAAAAGATGATATAAACGTTGAGCTAATGTTAACTAAGCAAAGGTCTTTGTTGAAAAGGGGGACTAGTTAAGAGCTTCTTCGCATTTGTTTGTTTTTCTCAACACAAATTTCAAAATTCACCTTCACCATTCAGTGAAGATTACAATCAGTCTAAATTTCTTATCTACATATATTTATGCTAGCTTCATGACTCATATCCAAATCAATTCTAAATACGTATATTTAGTTAAGTTTAATTATTTAATATAGGAGATAACGCCAATCAGCTTGTTTTATTAAGAAGTTTCGCCTTAAAGCTTTGATACCTCATAAGTTCCAACACGAAATACATGCACCCTATCTCAATAATTATTTTCATTATTTATTCTTATTTTTGCACACTCTTTAATATTATCATTCTTAGCCTACACATGCAATTACTTAATCTCCATCAAGGTTTGACTAATGCAAACAAAAGAAAAAACACAAAGTAATCATTGAGTTTGTGTTTTTTCTTGAAGATTACCTTAGATTACGAAATGTCTGCGACATTGTGTAAATTTGCTAATCCCAATGACATTTTATACTGCCAAAGCATCAGTCAAAAACTAACACTCAGATCTAGTCACTACATATCTCTACGCTTAACTTGCGCATTCCATGCTGCCACTGAAGTATAACATTCAATTAATCCCCTGTCGAAAGAGAAAATTCAAAAAATTCCAATATCAGACAAGTAAATAGACGAAAACATAAAATCTATGTTATACTGTACTTCTACATCCTGTTGCAGGATAATGCTAAAAATCATGAGAAATAAGAACTTTTTCTTCTTTTGTGTACTTTTATTTCTACTGCTACCCTCGTTAGCCCCACGAGGTTACTCAACAAACACAACACAACCTGTAATCGCTAGATACTCGTATCTTGTCCTATACATATAGCGTATCATAAGTCAATGGCTGTCTGCTGAAATCGTAAGGTATCTGCGTATCAAGGTACAAGTATCTTCGAAGTAACATCCACCCAAAATAAAGTTATGAGTATGGAAAATATAAAAAAATTCCACAATCGATTGACTCCAGGGATCAGTTCACCCAGTGACATTTCACCTTTCCGAGACCGGGATCACATAAAAAAATAAAAAAATTTGGAAAAAAGGAAAGAACATTTTCGGCTCATCAATATTTACATGGTAAACTTTTGACATCTATCACTGATAAAGGTGTTCGTAAACATATCACGGATGTGTCCACTCTGAGGCGAACATCAACCCAGAAGTGATGAGTACGTGTATATGTGGAACATATCTGATATCGTATAATATTGTAATATTTTCACACAACTTTCGAGATGGCAACAACAAAACGTCAAAGATGAATCTTTTCCCTTATTTAAGTTTGTCCATGTCGATAAATCTGTGTCGAACTAGGAACAGATATGTCTACAAACCGAATTATACATACGAGTAGCTAGTTGGAAGAAGCTACTACATATGCATAGGTCTGACAGATGAGGATAAACGCTATCGTGTGCATCTCGTAATACCACAAGATTGTTTAATTGAATTTGAATTTATTTAACGTATGAGTACATACTCGTATTTGTATGATTCGTCAAAAGGCTTTCTAAGGTGTGCCGTTTATCTAGAAAATTACTTTCGATTTGTTGAGATAATGGGAATGAGAGTTAAATGAGTTTGCCCTTCGCCCGCACTATTATTGTAGTGAGATGTTCAATTCATAAGATTGTTTGTCGAGTGCAACTAATTGTAACCTGGCAGTTACAAAATGGAATACTCTGACTAGCACGCGGACTTTTAATTTGATGGTTTTGATGTAGTCAATAATGTGATGGTGTTGCTATTGATTTTCTGAATCCACGTGAAGCAGTTTGTTTTAATTGCTCTATCGATTGGAGTCACATTAAAAATGTAACGAGTTCGTGCTTCTGAGAAACGGTACGAATTCTTTTTATGACATTTGATTTAATGTGCGTTTTAGTTTTTTTTTTTTTTTACTTAAACGCTTGCTTTGTACTTGTACATTTAGCACAAGTGCTAAAACGGGTGACTTATAGTGTTTTCCTCCCCGAGTGGCTTAAGTTCAATTATTAAATTCGTAAACACTATAATTGACTGAGTTGAAAAGTGTTGTGAGTCCTTGAAAAAGGTTCTAATTGTTTTAGAATTTGAAATTTACTTTCAAATTTCTAATGTCGCAGCGTGATTTTGTTAGAAAAAAGGACGTGGAGTTTATGAATATACATATATAACTGTAGGTTGTTGAGAAACTTTAGAACATATACATTTTTTTCGTAATCCTTTTCACCCTTGGTACGCTGTCGATGTTGGAAGTTATTTTGACTTTCTCGACTTGATGTCGAAGAGAACACTCTGGGATATAACTATTTCATTTTAGTGCCTAGAGTACCAACACATGCGTCTTACACCTTATTCGAATGAAAGTCGAACATTGAAGCGAAAACATTCTGTGATGGCGCCGTCATTCTGTCAGCAAGAATCGCAGGAGGTGGTGTCAATCATACCTTTTACATTTAGATGCTTAGCAAGATGTAGATGTAGCCCGTTAAAACGCCGGTTATAAGAAACGCAGCGGTCAATAGGAACCCTAACCATTGACTTAATCCTACGGCGAGCGGGATTATAAGAGCTACTCCTCTGAGCCTTGCATAGTAAGTTCGTTGACGTTTTCATCCGCCATCCCATTGAGACTTGAGACTCAGACAAGGCTCAAACGATTTATACTTTCCACTACATTCAAAGGAGCCTTGAATTTTTGAAGTAGTTTGCAAGCGGTGAGAATACGGTGCAAGGTAAAGGCTACTAAGTAAGGCTAAGGTACAGGGAAAATTTGGATACAGGGAAAATTTGTAGTAACCGGTGTTCTGGTTGTAATGCGTCAGATGGTATGTTATAAGATCAGAGGACATAGCACAGTCCGCAAGTAGGGCTTTGTGCCGCCCAGTCTAGCCGTTTTTTTGAGTCTGGAAAATGCAGAAGTAATGTACTCGTATACACATTAAAGTTTACTTCCACAAACAATTGACCTATAGGATAGAATGAATCTACTTCACTTGAAAACAAAAAGACGTGAGGCGATCTGCTAAGTCCAAAAAATGTTACTATCCAAGAATTTCAGAGGTTTTCAAAGCTAATGGAAATCCCCAAATTCATACTCTTTCGTGTCGAGAACATGATCAATTTTACGCACTAGATTTTAGAGCGCAGTCCAAGAAGGTCCTTCGCATTAGAATGCACATTGCCTCTTGGACAGAGGTTGAATTAGCAGTGTAGCCTTGCGTCAAATTAATCTTATGACCTTTAGAAAAAAGAAAGTCGATGAGGAATCAATCTGAAGCTCTTGCCAAGTCCTCTTTTTCTTTTCAATTCTTCGGCATAAAGATTACTTTCAGTATTCATTAGTTTGATTTGGTTTTTAGACCGACGACGATAAAAATTCCTTTCAGAAATGCCAACAGCTGGTGTATAGAGTATGTATATAGGGTTTTTCAATAAGGGCTTGACAACTTTTTTTTTAAATAAAACGCAGACCATTTGAGATGTTTCAAAACCTTTATTATCGGCTTAAAGTACAATCAAAACGTTTATGAATGGAACTCGACTTCATTCATATGGCCACCGCGGCACGTACAATAAATCGATTGTAGCATGTGCTATATGGCTTGTGGCACCATCCTGTTGAAACCACATGTCGTCCAAGTCCATATCTTCCAATTCGGTCCAAAAATAATCGGTGATCATGGCACGATAACGCTGACCATTCACAGTGACGTGACGATCGTTATCGTCGGCGAAAAAATATGGCCCAATAACGCAGCCGGCATGCAAACCGCACCAAACAGTTATTTTTTGTGGATGAAGTGGTGATTCATGAAGCACATGTGGATGTTCCCCCGACCAATAACGCATATTTTGCTTATTGACGAACCCATTGAGCCAAAAATGAGCTTCGTCACTGAAGATAATTTTGCGATGAAATTCATCATCTTGGCGCATCTTCTCCAGAACCCAATCGGAGAACGTACGTCGCTTCGAATGGTCCATGGGCTTCAATTCTTGAGTCAGCTTGATCTTGTATGGGTCTTATGATTCTTACGCAAAATGCACCATAATGTGGTCTGAGCGATGCCCAATTCTTGAGAACGCCGTGGAATTGACTAATTTGGATCGTTTGCTACGGACACCTGAACGGCAGCGATATTTTCGACACATCGACCAACCCGTTGTCTCACTGACACGGCAACATCACACAACGAATATGTAGACTCAAATTTTTGCACTAAACTTGTTATTGCCTGTCCACTAGTGCGAGAATTACGACCGAAAATTGGAGTTAACGCTCTTAAAGTTGCAGCCACCGACTCCGAATTTCGGTCCAAAATTTTTATAATTTGCAGACGTTGCTCGTTCATGTACTTTACCATGATGAAAATGTTGAGTTTACTGACAGTGACAGTTTGATGATTAGTGAAAGAGTGCGTTCACAAATTAAATTCAAAGTTGTCAAGTCCCTATTGGAAAACCCTTTACTTTAGAGTAATCTAATGCTCTACAAAAAGATAGTTCAATCTCTGTCAACTTGCGTTTCCGTCGAAAGATAAGCGACGTTGGAGTGTTATACTTGCGCTTGCTCAAATTTTTTCACACTAAAAACAAAGGTCTCAAGATCATAACCCTCTGGCGTTTATTAATTATTATTATTTTTAACCAATACGAGTATTATAATATTTGCAATTTTCTTTCACGCCATACTGTAACATATCGCGTTACATTACCTAACGTCGGTAATATAATTCTGATTGAAACTGTGTTGAGCTGAGTTGTTAGTATTTTGAAATTTCATGTCCTACATATGTCTAAATATTGTGTTCAACATTGACATCAGTTTTATTGTTTCGTGTGTTGGCATAATCGTTCCTTTTAAAGTGATGACTGATATAAACATGACAAGAGTGCATACTCACACGACCATTCACTTTGATAATTTACCTCAGACTACAGACTACAGACTACTACCACTTTTTTGCAAAAATAAAAAACATTATTCACCGAATGATTTATGGCAAAAACCAGACGTACTCGTAGGTACTTAAAGTTTTCGTCGTAACAATATTTTCATAATTTTTGTCATCAGAAAAGAAAATATCATCCGTTTTCAACCCCCTCTTCGACGGAATGCAATCATTTTCAATTTACTAAGTTCAGAATGAGGGGCTTCCTGACGTCCGACTCTCAACTGGCAACTGTCAGATATTTTTAGAAATAATTTTCGAACTCAGAGACAGAGAAATGTTTCAAAGTGCGCGCTGCAATTTTTATTTGCTTGGCCGATGATGGAAATGGGCTCTGTTATTAAGGCAATTAATGTCACAGAAGTGACCATTAAAACACGTTTTGTAGTCGTGCAATTTTTGGGTGGGGTTTTGTCCAGCTTTTTTCGGTTTTCGCCGGTAATCGTAATTATTTCTTGCGAATGAACTACTTTCGTGGAAGTACAATAGTTTAGGTTCAGAGAAATGTCTTCATTATGTTGTAGTCGTCATTTAGGTTTTTTTTTTTCTATTTTTATATAATTCAAGAAGGAGGGGGAAGTGGTCATAAAAATAAGGAACTAGTTCTGCGGACTAGTAAAGGCTGGTGAATTGGAACCATAAACTGGAGTAAGGAAATGATTCTTATTGTTTGAAGTGATGAAACTAAATTGGGCTAACGGTTTATAGAACATGATAATAGTTTCTTTTACTGAAAATTTTTGAAAGTGACATCAAATTTTTCAGAACTGGTGGAAGTATCAAGAAGCGATTTTCTTCACGATTCGTGAGCTTATACATATGTATGTATATCATAGGAGCTTCGCGCCTACATATTTAAAATATTATACATCTTTGTAATCGTCTTCTGCGTCACCTATCGCTTGGTATTAGGCTGCTCAGTGACATAGCAAATAGCTATTAAGCTAAATAGAAACATATCCTATGACATCTGCATCTACCGTTTTGGCTTCTTATAATATTTCGAGCGTTTTCATATCATTCCGCATGCTCGTTGTAAAGAAACAAATCGGCAGCCAGTCGCCCTCTGTCCTCGTTATATTACTTACTAGAAACTATATGCTTGCAAAGCTCATCTTTACCTCCGCGAAGCTGCTGCAGGGAAACACCAGATGCGAGAGGCCTTCTTCTTTACTTAAGAACTCTCGGAAGAAGGGCGAGTTATATGGTTAAAATCTATGAATGTGTTTTTAAAAGCCACCGTTTATGAGCAGGAATCGTGTAAAGTGGTAGCTGTATCCTCTACGCGCTCTTTTTATCCAGACGTCGATGGTGGAGATCTTTTTGTGAGTTCATCTATCTATTTCTCTTCACCTCTCGCAGTGCTATAAGTGCTTTTTCCTCAGCTTTAGCCCTAGCGCTGGAAACGCTGACCTTTGCCGGTACGTTAGAAACAATGTTAATGGGAATCATTTCGGATATAAAATAATAATAATAATCACGGCTTTTCGAGCTCTTTCTGGAAGCGTAAAATTCCGTCATTTATTGTGCTTTACAGGAGAGGTCTAAGTACCGACCATTTTCGCCATCATCTTGGTAGTGTTGTTTTTTTCCTTTTATGTTTTCGACGATTTTCTGAATCCTACTGGTCATCTGGCAAAACTCATTCATCTTTTGTCACCGTGAATATATGGTATGATACGTTTTATAGTCTTTCTACTTTTCTAGTTTTCTACTACTGGAGTTTCTATGACTCAAAGAAGATGTTCTCCCTAAGATTTCTTTGTATTGTACAATCAATATAAGTGATTGCTTTACTGTACCGTAGCATATTTGGGTCCAAGAACTTGTTCCCACCTATTTTCTCGCATGCTTCGAATAGTTCCAGGATGTGCAGAATGTGTTCCATGCTATGGCCGATGGCCGATGGTTTATGGCGCAATATGTATGCTCTGATATTGTTGAGCAGGATGATCGGGACCTTTCGGCCTACTTTACCGCCATCTTGTATGCCACTCCCCAGGTCTCCAAGTCTCTTGCTTACCTTGTTGGCCTCTTCGAGCTCATTTCTCGCTTGTCCGAAAGTAGCTAGACGTATCTAGAACTCTAGACTCCCCTGTATTTTGGTCGAGCCCTGTAGACACATTTCCCTAAGGGTTTTTATCTATACGTTCACCAAACAACAGCAACGCACGCTGTGCTAATTTTTCGGTCTGTTGCGTATCATTTCCTTGAACACTTTTCGAAGGATGTATCTTTCCACTTCAGTCCTATTAGTTTGGGGCGCTGACTGAGATTTTATTTGTCAACGTGAAATAAAATCATCTGCTGGTCGATGTACGTAGCATGTATTATTTTCCGTCCCACCGTTTCGTTCCACACCATTATTCGCCAGACATATGGCAGGTGATGCAAATGCTTCGAGGAGAATTCACTCCCTTTATCCCGATTACTAACTGAAATCGCCAACAATAACTACTGAGTAAATTACTGTTATTCAGCAGTTTTAGATAGTCCCCGTCTGGTATGCGGTAGAATTGTCATATACATATATTAGGGATTTAGAAGTAAGTTCATAAACTTTTTGTATGGCGTGCTTTCTATAAGCTCATATCGCTTTCTTCTTTGAGTTGTCGTCTATCAAATTACAACCGTCTAAAAGTTTGTATGCGTCACCGGCTCTTTTTCCTCTCCGTGAAGGCACAACAGTGAAGGTTTAATTACACGACTATCAGCAAAATTTATAACAAGTACTGGACATTTGATACTACCAGCTACATCCCCATCTGTTCACGAATTATCCGGTTTACAGCAAAAATAATAGCTCTCACTTTTTTCTGCGTTGGAATAGTCATGCTCACCCTTGCAGAGGCAACCCGCATTTTAATTTTTCTGAGATGAACAAAAGAAAATAGAGAATTTTCGCGCATTGATTCTCGGACAAGACCCTCTATCTACAGCCATATAAATGGAATCATCTACATTAGCATCTACATGAGTATTGAACCTATATAGTTTGGATCTTTGTATGTACATACTCGTATGTATCTTTAACAAACAAATAAATAGTGCATTATTACGAATTCAATTTGTTCCCCATTGTCTGACATAAACCCAATATTGAAATACCCAATTGAAATACTAAAATGAACTGAACCCTCTCTTGCTTACATCCACTGTGCAGTTTGTGATACCTTCCGGCAAATTCATGTCAGCCATTAACGCGTGCTTTCTACAACTTTCTATATTCATGCCTGAGTGCCCTATATTCTGTTGAGTGACTGATTGGATCCAAACAAGGACAACAATGGTTTTCACTTCCCTTATTCGCCCTTTCCGTTTCAATTCTCAGTGGTGGCACGATTGCCACCAATTTATGAATAAGTGAATTTAAAATTGATTTTCATCCCTTCTTTTATGTGGTAGGTATTACGGTGGTGCGAGCTATTACCACTCCTCACTCGTATTAGGTCAACATTACAAGGTTAAAAATCGACACACACACCTGGTACATATCCATAACTATGTGCATTTGTATGTACTCGTATATGGAAAAAAAAGTAGTTGAAAGTTTTAGGTGACATATGTACAGTACATACACAACCGAATTGAACTGAAAATCAATTTCTCTCTAATATTATCGGTTTTCAATTAAAATTTCATATTCAACACCATTTCGCTTTTCAATTGCAGGTCCTTCCGCTAAAGCCGTTCTACCCAGAACCTCCTCCTCCAATTCCAAACCAGCATCAAAGCTAAATCAAATCCAGCCTAATCATGTCGACAACAACCTGTTCACGCTTACGTCCAATGATGTCACCCACCAGCACTAGCACCACATCCAATTCAGATGCATCTCTAACGTTAACCGTCAGTTCTTTGCACAGCAGTAGCAGTGGTGGCAGGAGCATAGGCTCCAGTGAATCCTCAGATCCCCTAGAATCGGATTACAGTGAAGAAGATGCTGAAGTTGAAGAGGAGGAAGTTGACAACAATGATGAGGAAGAAACCGATGAAGAGGTAGAAGAAGAGGAGGAAGACGATGAAGAAGAGGATGTCGATGATGGCAATGAAACAGATGAAGACACCAGCGAAAGCAATACTGAAAGCAACAGTGCTGAAACAGCTAAGGGCGTCCGACAATATCATCTCGATGATTTTCAAATAATCAAAACAGTTGGTGAGTCTTAGTTACTCGTATGTATATGTATGTATGTTACAGCGCAGTATTGAATTTTTATTTGTATTTTCTAAATCAAAGTCGGGGAGGGAAAAGGAACTGATTCGGTTTTTTGTCATTTTACTTTTTCCGTGACCTAGTTGGGTATAGATGCTATTTATATGATGACGGATTTAGACAAAAGGTTTAGAAAGACACGTATGGTCTTGTGTACACAAAGCCGATTGAGGATAAGGATAAGCGAATGCTCTTTATGAATTCTCAAGCAAAATTTCGAACTAATGCCAAGTGAGAATTATTTTCTTTTTGAAAACCAATGAGTTCTACAGAGGATTTAGTTTTCTTCTTTACGGTCTGTGTCCCATATGAGCATCAAAATTTGTTTGAATTGGATGAGTAAGCTATTAATCAGTAGCTTATAGAACTATCTGTTATTGTTATCGTAAGCACTTTAAGAGAATGAATCTCAAGATATGAAAAGTGCAATTTGTCAGGAAGACATTTTATGTTTGCTATTTGATGTTAAATAGGCGACTGAAATACTGTTGGATTTCCGTACGCTACAGAAATTGGAAAAACGAGTACGATACTTCTAAATTATATTGTCTATTCTGTTCCCTACTAGTATAATACAATGCGAATGTATTGGAAAATGTATTATAGAAGCAGCTTCTTCTTGTTTTGCTAACTTGTGATTGTAACATAGTACAAGGGAGGATTTCTTTGTATTAATAAGTTAGAACTTAACCTGATGTGCAGTTTCAGAAATTTCCTAAGTAATTTGTTCTTACATTCAAACGAATTACTGCTAGGCAACCCTAGTAAGCTTATCCAAGAAAAAGCTCCTAACAATATTATTTTATTAAACTAAAAAACGGAAGTAAAATGTGGCCGCTCAAAGGGCTTATAAATAGAGGTGTTCAATGGTGTCAAATGACTGGGCACTATATGCATCAGCAATAAGTTTAATCGAACGGTTGGGAATACTATCTACCATGTGTAGGGAGGTTCTAAAAGTGAGCACTGAACTTCAAATTTTCCTCAATTAAAGGGAGATGAGATAAAGTAAACTATTTCTCACATCTCCAGCAGAAACCTTAACATTTCGCAACATTTTTGGCAACATGAATTATAACTTATGATCACTGAAAAATAGGTTGTAAGTAAGTATAAAGTGCGGAGAGAATTCTTGTCAAAGGAATGTGTTGAGATAAATATAATATACAATAGTTAGTTTATTAAAATTAAAGAATTTCGATACCATAATGCAACCCTGGGGTAAATCAGAACTTAATTTGTGAACATCAGAATTCAATTTCTAGAAAACAACAATGAAGATGAGATTAATCAATATGAGTTTCATGCATTTTTGGAAGAAAGACTTGATGCTAAACTCTGCTAAATGCATTTGAAATACAGGGTGTCCCAGTTTAGCAGTATAATCCTTTAAGTACATATTCCCGAAGTTCCGCCGAGCAAGAAATTGTATGGCAGGAGGGGGGTCTATTCTCACTCCATTTCAAGTTACAGCCCATCAAAGTGGATGACCTCTAATTTGGAGGTGTGACCACTTTAAACGCTGTAATTTCTAAACTAGTACAAGTACAAAAATAGTTTTGGATATTTTGGAAAGATAATTTAGTATTGCATACAAGGTACATCTGTGCAGCAACAAAAAAGTTATGGCCCATTAGACTCAAAATTATGAAAAATTGCTGTTCCATTAATTTATTTAAAATGCATTTTTCTTAAAATTGTTACTTAATAAATTTTTGAAATTTTATAAAATGTTTATCCTTGTAAAATGTCCTAAAGATTGTGTTTAGAAACTTTTTTACGTACGACCAACAGATTTTGTAGTAAAAGCCATTTTTCGTCAAACAAAAATGGCCAAAAAGAAGTGTGCCTATTGAATTACTCATAAAATCTCTTAGATATTTTTATGTGGTCCTGAGAAGGACTTTTTTGGAACAGTTTATGGAATGTTAGGTCAGGAGATCTGAGTGGCCAAGTGTTGGGGCCGAATCAACCAATTCACTGTTCGTTAAAAGTAAAAGTTGACTTTGGTTCCACTTTCGGTAAGATATGCCATCAGATCAATAATGGATCTGTTGTTGCCTAGATTAAGATTAAGATTGAGAACGACTCCTTATATTTTTTATGAGACATCAAAATTCCTAGTACCTTTAGATCTTTGTATTATCTTTTGTTTGAATTTGCTGGTGGCTAAAACAAAAAAGGATGAATGATGTTGATCCACATAAAATGTTTAGGATTTCTCTAGTATACAAATTACCTCCAACTGTTGAGTCTGGTCTGTTGCGCCCAGTGATTGTTTTGAGTTTAGAATGTTAAGCAAACAAATTTTGTTTGAATTATTTTCGGAATAATAATGAAATCATAGATGGTATACGAGTACTCGTACATGATATACATAGTACACATTTCTCCAGCAATGAAGCATACAAAATCAAAGCTCTGTTTGCGAATTCGTAAAATTTACGGCAGACATAATCGGCCATTATAACGTGCTATTTATCGAGTTATTGAAAAATGTTGGACCCAATTCGCGCTATTGGAGTAAGTGAGTACACCAACAAGAACGAGAACCATGCATTCGGAGGAAAATATCGCGACTGTGGAAAGTTGTGTTGAACAGGACTCCGATTGATCGATTCGTCGCCGTTAGCAGAAACTTGGCTTTTTCCATCCACTATCTGGAAAATTTTACATAAAGATCTTATTCTCAAGGTTTATAAGATCCAAATTGATGCAAGGGCTCAAGCCATGATTGGGCTTTAAATCAACTGCAAGTTGAATCAGTTTTTTTTTTATAATTTACGCGCGCCTAAGGGGTTAGATACGCTTTTACTGTTGCCAGGGCTCGGGCGGAAAGGTAGAAGGAAGAGAAAGGAAAATTGTTTTGTAGTGGTTGAAACTCCGGTGTGTTTGGTTTCGATATTCGCTCTCCAGGGGTGGGAGTCCGAATAGGACGGAGAGTTTTTTCTTCACTCAGAGTGATTCGAGGTATAATTCACAGTATTTTTTTCTGTGCTTAAAACTCTACAACAGCCAAATCTACGTGTCAGTGTTATGCCTTCACATGCAGAATTTTTCTGTCTGAGTTCCAATTACACAAATGAAAAACTGAAAAACAAGCAGAATCACCGTATTTGGAACGAGGACAATCCTCAAGAGGACAAATGAAGTCGGAGTATAAGTTACTGTCAATAGACATCGGTACAATGCGATGATCAACGATTATTTGTACCCAAACATCAATATCGAAGAACTGTAGTTACAACAGGATGGTGCTCCACTCCATACTACTAGCGAAATCATCGCTTTATTGAAAACACGATTTGGCAATAGAGCCATTTCAAGAAATGCACCCCTCAATTGGCCACCAAGATCGTACGATTTCAAGTCATTGGACTTTGGACTTGATTTTCTATGGGGCTAGTTTATTCCGATAAACCAGCAACGATTGACGCTTTGGGGCAAAACAATGTTCGAGTAATTGCTCGAGAATGTGATTGAAAATTGGACTTAAAAAATGCGCTTTGTACGAGGGACGAGTTGGGGAAATATGCCCGAAGCTACTTTCAAATATTGAATGGCACGAAATAATTTCTCGAACGAATTTAATAAATCGTCATCATCGTTGTGTTTTATTTAAACAAAAATTCCGAGCCTATTAAGAGGTTCTTATTATCACTTTCTTGTTGTTTGCTGTAAATTTTATCAAGACCTTGCAGCCCGAAAGATCGGGTTTTCGCTTGTTCGCTACATTATTGGAAATAGGAAATAAAAATGCGAAATATGCAAAATATTCTCTTAAACAGAAAGTATTTTTCCTCGCAACTGTAATTTATTGTCATAAAGGGAATTATACAAAACACAAACCAAAGTTAATACCTAAGGCCAAAACTCTAATTCTTACGTCGCATAAAAAACAAAATAATGGCTTCCAGTTCAATGCCTTTTAACTATGAACTTATTAAATCACCCTACAATTAGCTTCATCCTTCCATGTTTGCAATTTAATTAGACACTATCCAATTAACACATACTCGTATGTACGAGTATATGTATTAAAGATCCTATTACGAATAAATTCCAGACGGTAATTGCTAATATTAAGATGACCTTCCTCTGATCCCTCAAACTGTCTTCTGATTCTTCTGAGATTAGATAATATGTATTACTATTTACTAGAGTTACTAAAAGTAATGCCAGTAGTTTAGCAAACAAAATGCAATATTACGTCTCCGACAATTCAACACCATTATATGGTATAAACATTAAACAAGAGCGCTCTGATTGTGGTCGGCATAATAAAAAAAGACAATTTCCCAGGCTTCCATGGCTTTCATCGATTTGATTGATGACACCGGACAGCACAGTTATCCAATATGGAACATTGCCTTGCATCGTTATGTAAATGACATCTCGCATATTGATGCAGAGTCATCATCATCGTTATACCCGATCATTAATCAAAACTGAGCCAGCATAATACACCAACCACCGTACGAATGTACCACTTGCAAGAAGAACAATGCGCGTCTCAATATCGTAAGCGCACCCATAAACATTGGTCAGCTGAGTGATTAGCATGCATGATATCATCTATGCAATTATGTAGAGGCATTCGCCATGCAATTTCCTTCGGGAAGAACAAATCAATTAAATGTCAAGCAATGGATTCAATTAATTGCGCTTAGTCATGTTTAAGTTTTGTATATGATAGTTGACAGAGAGATACGAGAATATAACTGAGTGAAGATTCTCGAAATTTACATCAACCACACTGTGCTTGCATATAATGAATGTGCATGTGTGAAGAGATTTGACAATATCTTGAAGTGAGGAATTGATATGGATTTGCATAAATCAATGGAATCAGTTTCTCATAAATGGAAGTCAAGGCTAATTTGTCTATGAATTTCTTCCAAAAAAACTTCTTTAAGTCCAGCTAAAAATACAGTTGATGGCCGATCTGAGTGACCTATTTCCTTTACATATTGAAAGAAGTATCTCCATAGTAATTTCCCTCCATTTTGTATAGTACATGCGTTGCGTCAACCTGTGGGTTACTGCGGAATCTGCAAGTCTTAAACCCCTTGCAGATTTTTTTTGGTGACTATGTTGAGTGACAGAATTCACACTAAAGCACTGAGGTGTTCCCTTAAGAGTTTATGAATTTCGCTGGAACTTGAGGCCATCACAAGTCGGCCCCTTTTGTGGCATAGTAAGTCCACATTTGACCAAATATTCACTCAATAGTAGATCCTAGAGAAAACTCCAAATTGATACTCACCACCTTCTTATCAATTCCAAGATTGCATATAACAACATCTATAGACCCAAGCTGTATAGAGCCATCTTTAATACACAATCATCAGATTGTGTAGAGTGACAATGAATAAATCTCACTGCTCCGTAAGGGTCAATCGTAATCTCACTGAGACTTCTGAATTGAAAAAGGGTTTTAGGCATGAGGATGCGACTTGATATGAAATTCAACACCAAATGCATAGTTTTCCAGAAACCTATGCAACTATTTTGATACACTAGTGACATTAACATTATTGGCAAAAATCAGCAAGCTGGCACAGACGTGGCAAAAATGATTTAAGCTATGAATGAGATTCCCCTGTTAATTGTAACTCATTAAAAATAAATCTGAAAGTTGCCCTTGCTAATCGCTGCAGAAGTACGGACAGCGAAGGTGGAAGGCGGAAGGCGTAATTTTTGATCCCGTTTGTATTGACAGACCTTGAGGAATAAGATATACCAGCGAAACTTACGACGCGTATCGAGAATTTTAAGACCGCTACAACTTGTAGAACGGGTGGCTAATGTCGATTCCTTACCGGGGGGACAACGAAGTTAAGGAAGAACTTTCATCAAGTAGCGCATTATACTGTCACCTAAGTATGTAATTCATATCCATACTCTCATCTTCTCATCAACTCCTATACCGCAGTGGTATGGTACCCAACATAGAATTATTCGGTTCTGTCTACCTAATGCCATGACCATTGTTATCTAAGTATGATAGTCGTGAAGATCTTGTTCTGAGAAAAGCGGTAAGGACACATATAATATCAAAACAATATTTCATGCAGGACAAAGGAAATCGTAACATTTTGCAAAAGATTACCGCATATCTTATAACACTTGTCTATTTATTATATTACAAAATTTCTTATACTTAATTGATGGTTTCTTTTAACAGACTCTTATAAACATTTTCTTAGAACTTTCCACCCTCACTCACCCTATTTATAGCCACTACACGCTCCAATTGCAATTCATTGCCCATCTCGGTCAAAATACCCACCACGACTCATAAACAAACATCAATCCCTTTGATGTTTATACGAAAAACGAGATTTTATTCACTTACACGTGAATCAACAAAGAAAGTTCCAATCACCCCCGGTCACGGTAGACACTTGCATCAGAACTCAATCTGGGTTACATTCATATTTTTGGATACATGTCCCCAAATTGGAGGCACATCATTACGACTTGCACTTGATGTGAGATCTCTGCCCCAGCTCCGGGTCTTTCCTTGTCCTCAATTTTAAATCTTGTATCTGTCAGATATTCGTAGATCGCAGAACGCAGATTTCTCGATTTTTCTGTTTTTGTTGGCCTCCTCCAAAACATCGTCGGTACGTCTGCCATCGACTCTGATAGTGCTTTGAGATATACTCGTATTTCTTTTTTTTTTTTAAAACCCACGCGCCGTATGTTTGGACGTTTGTATGTATATTTATATATATATACATACACATGCACATATATCTGATTTTTTTTAAGCTTTTATTAGTGAAAAACTAAACAATTCATCACTTTAGTTTGTTACTGTGCTGTATCTGCGGCATCACAGTAAATGACGGCAATGATCACGATTATGACGGGTGGGTGTGTGAGTGTGCGTTTGTTCTTTTTGGATGTTAGATACTCGGATGTACAATATTATGGTATATCTCCCCGGGGCGAAATTCTGTTGCTAAAGATTTCAAAATGCCACAGACAGTTGCAGAGCATGTACGAATGACGTCATTAAAAGGAAACAAAAGGCCATATTGCATCAAAGAGAAAGGTACCCTCCAAGGTGAGGGCTGTGTAACCAACTGAGCTAATATACAATACATAATGTCTACTTCACTACAGGTACATACATATGTACGTCTTTCTGTAAAGGTTTACATGAATTACGAAAAGGATGAAGGAATTTGCGTATTTGTTACTTTCATCTACCCCCCACTACGAGTACGTAAGCCCACCAGCTATTGAATTTTATTGGGTCTCTCGAAATATTTTCCTCAATTCAGCACGATTCAAAAATGATTAAATGGAAACAGGGTAAGTGGGTCTGTGAAGTATTCAGTACACAGAAGCAGTACACAGTAAAGATGCGTCTGTGTTTAATTGAACACTGAGGTAAAGTACTTAAGATAAATTCATTTTACGAAAATCTGGAACATAGAGTTGGAATATTTTTGGGTGTTGAAAATTAATAATTGCAAAACTAGAATTACTACAGTTTACACTGTGAAAGTGAATAAGTTCATTAAGATTGGATGAATGCATGGATGAGTGCATAGGCAGTAGGCACATCTTGATGCCTTCTGATTGTTAAAATTCGAGTCTGCTTCTGAGTGTTTGGTCTTTGAGCTGTTATTCATTTGAAGTCGATTGAGGTTAAAGCTTAGATTATCAATTATTCCTTTTAGTCAAATACTGAGTTATATCCTGTAGAGATGTATCGCAAAACATGTTAATTTTATTAGTAAATGTGTATTACTAGTTCGCTTTCTGAGGCATCACACATTGAACTTGTTATCAAATTAAAGGAAACAAGCAAAAAGAAAGCCCACTAGTATTTCTTCTATTTGTTGTAATATATGTACGCAGAAACTGAGATTCGACAAAAATTTTGAAAATCTCTGATGGCAATCATTGAGCTGAAGTTTGCCTCATAGTTCGCAGAAAAAATTTTTATCTAGCAACACAGCCTTCCGAGCCGAAGTTTGCCTTGGAATAAAATCTGGCATATACTAAGGGCTACAATTAGGCTTTGTTGATATTGAGGTGTCGTAATCGTCCACTTGTAAGATCTATCCCAGATAATAATAACTCACTTCTGAAAATTAAAATTTTCACTTAAACGCAGCAAGCATTTTTCCAGTTTCATACTTGAATCTCCTCAGAAGTTCTTTTAAAATTGCAATTGGCTAACTAGGCCTTAATCTAGCTCTTAACTGACACATTTACAAACATATATAGTATGTACAAATAACAGTTTGACTTTCGCAATCACTAAAGTTCACTTGCACTTCAACATTCCATCCAATTACGGACTGATCACCGGACGTTAAAATGATTGCAATTGTACTCCCAGATAGTTGTCCAAACAAGGTCGTCCATTCAAATTGGTATCAATTTCCCATTGCTACCAGTCCGCACTGTTTATTGCTCTGAAGAAATTCACTGCACATGTTACCTCACACTGCGCTCACACATTGATCGTGCCAATGGTACAACCAAATTGAATCAATGAACCTGCTCCAGCTTGTATCAACCAAAGATCGTGACCAAATCAGATCCCGAACTAGGCGCCTAAACTTAATTGAAACTGAATCCGAAACAAATCGCTAATCTAAACACCGTTACCGCTGCCGCCGTCGCCACTGTCATCACATGGAAATCGAAAGTGTACAATGATCTCTAAGAAAAAACTATCGACTCGAGTAGTTATCGCGTGTCGAAAGGAGTTGGAGGGGAAAAGCTGACGACCTTGTTAAAGTTGCTGCCGGAATGAGTAATAAACTTGATCCCGAGCCGCCATTGCACCCGGTAGAATATACTCGTAATACTTACATATGTAAATATTGCAGTTAGTTGGAGTTGTAGAACTACTGCTTTATTGACCCCCAAACCTGCTGTAAATAAAATTGATGGTTCTGGCGTTTGGCAAAGTTTCTACTAATCCATTGAGAATTCGTCGTGTATGTGAGGAACACTTGAGATATATTCAAGTGGTGTCTTAACTTGAAAATTTTGTTTTGAAACAAATATGTTCTTGAGCTGGGTTTTTTGGGTGGAAACAGATATCTGCCTCATAAATATTATAATTTTGTAGATATTTTGCAAAAGTTGCATTAACAACTTAGTCAACAGGGTTTTAGTTAGTTATTTGCTATTTAAATTCCGCCCCCTTGTGGTAGTATTTCTAATTTTCTTGAAGATGGTATTGGGCCTCTACCAACAGCATCTCAATAAAATCTTTATATTTGAGTGAGCGACCTTTATCAGGGGCTTGCTTTGCAGCGTTTGATTTAATTTTAAGACCTTTAGAGTAGCAGCGTTAATGCTCATTTCCTCAAGATGTTCTAAGCGATGGATTCGGACTTTTTTGAGAAGGTCAATGCTTCATTGTTGTATCCTCCTCTCCGGATTCCATTTATGCAGACGTGACCATAAATATCTCGAACAAATGTTCTCTTAAAGCAATTAAGTTTCATATATCTCCCTAAAATCGGAGAACACCGATTGCCATCCACAGTGGATAATTCATTCTTCCTGAAAACTATGAAAACTACTCGTAGCACCGATTGCAAACCCAAGGGCCTCTTCGTAGTGAGATGACATCTTATTGTAGAAAGCATACAACTTCTGGAGAGGTTTTGCCAACATCAATAAGTCAAGGTTCAAAAAGTCCTCAACCGTTTAACGTAAAATTTCGTGACATGTTCGAAAGACAGCTCATTTTGCAAATATCTCTATATCATCACCCTGGCCAGGTGCCTAATAATCCTCACATACTCCAAACTCCAAATGTGTGGAAGTAACTCAAATGAGCTTAACGCTGAATTAATCTCTGATATCGTAGTTGACTTCTGCTAAAAGAATTATTCCGCCGGAACGTCCATATTGTCCTTTGACTCCACTGAACCTCAGTGTGTTATATGTGATGTTATATTCTACCATTATTTTCTTTTCTATACCGGGTTCGACACCGGCTGAGGAGTAGCCAGTTTTAGCACTTCTTAAAAATTCACAACTCCTACTTGGTTACAAGTAGTCTGCCGTTACTACCTATATTTCGGCTCTTAGGAATATGCTTGTTGTTATTTCGCAATTTGGTCTTGTATTTCTCAGTCTCCATTCAGAACGATTAAATAATGACTCTTTCCACCGTAAAGTTCTGATTCCCAATCTTTTTAGATATATGATAGCCAGATCCTTCATCACCAAAGGGTTTGGCTTGAAAATCATTATTAAATAGCACGATTAGAGCAGGCAAATCCTCCTGTTATTTGAAGAATGGACATAAAATGGAAGATATTTATGAGACAAAGAAAAGCCAGTCATATTAATAACCGATGCATTGCCAGTTAAGTCGGGTTTTAAACTAGCAATTTTGTATGTCAGCTCAGAATTTGAATTCAAAACACTTCTTGTTTAATCTGTTCTCCACTATGCTGATTGAGAAGTATCAGGTCGCTAATGTTTTAGTCGATTTTTGATTCAAAAATTCTCAGTCGGCAAATGTCTACAGAGCATCCACTTCGAACCCATTAGTAATGTGAACTCGGTCAATTACCTCTACACCCAACAATTGGGTTAAAGCCTGCGAATGGCCCATGCTCTGAAACAATTAAGGAAACCGTGCGAGTATAAATCTGAGGCTACATTTCGCAAAGTGAAAAATCACAAATTTTCTCATCCAATTGCCAGCTGATTGGGGGAAAATTAATGTTCGCCGAGACGTGATTCTTGGGTAAACATTTCTTTATTCAAGTGCTCAAAAACTCAAGCAAATGACCTCATTTTCTTACGACTATGTGGTGCTAAAGATACGAATACTCGCGCTTGTATAGGTATCTTTTTAATGCAATACTTCATTATGGACATACTCATTTGAAAATAGAATCCAGCACGCATTCCTTTCGATAATCGAAAGAGCATTTCGGAACGTTTATCTCTTATTTGAATTCCACGAGAGGAATCAGTGAATCTTCCTGGAAAAATAGACACTCGATGGATTGGATTCGGTATACTCGTACAGTAAACAGAATTTTAGTAGTGCTCCCTTGCCAAAATCATCCCCCAGATCTTATTTGTAGAGGGGCTTTATCAATTTTTCTTTTGTTTTACTTTGTATGCGAGTCAGACGGCAAATTCAATAAAACTATTTGTCAGAATTAGTGATGAAGTAAACAGAAAGATGTGGGTTTTAACAGTATAAGCTAACATGTAGGAGCATTGAAGAGCAATTGATTTTATAAATAATGAATATTGGCATTTAAGACCAGCGCAAGGGGCAACAGATGTCCATAATTTAAACAAAAACGACTAAGGCATGCCTACATCTAGAGTTTGAATAATTTCTGAATACGAGTATGTATCTTTATATAGAAATGACGTAACGTATGAGTACTTCCCTGTATTGATGATGCTAATTTTCATTTCCCATGCTCTGTCATCCTCATGTAGCTGAAAACATTTGCTTAAGACACGTGAACCGAAGAATTATGAATGCGTATTGCGCCGATTATATGTGTAACTGCTGCTCCCATAACTTAATATTACTTTCATATTGTTGCTGATGGCAATCTGGGTGCCTATTACTATTACTTGCTACTGTAGCTATAATTTGCAAGTATGACATTGTGGTCTTTAAATTCACTGAAGGTTATTACTGAAGTCACATGTTAATTTGTCCCCCGTTCATTAATTACAAGTCTTACATCGAGATCTTCTTTTAGATGGAAACGTGATTAAGTAATTGATGTGTGATTTATCCGGATAAGTCTGTAGTATTAGTGTAGTATTATATAGGCCAACCTATACATGCATTCGCTAAGTTAATATTCATTCTAAAAATGACAAGATTTTCCGAGCGAATCTGTTTCTCTTAATGCTCGAATTTTTTTATTTATAAGATAACAAAACCAAGGAATGGTTATGATGGCGTTAGTCGTCATTCTTTGTCCATCTTATTACTGCAGAAAATATTGTATCAATGTTGCAAACATGACCAAGTCCTACAGCAATGATCTTTCTTTTTTCATTATCGTACTACGAATCGCAAAATTATGTTTCCTATTTGCTACCGGTCTATGCACCTTATCTAATGTCTCCCTGTCCACTGTCATTTCTATAGCTTCTTGTACGGAATGTCTCTTTTCACATCATTGAATTGCCTCTAGTCAAACTGACCACACACCTTGTGGTTGGCATTTGGTCATTGGTCATTACCTTCTACTTTTCCATCGGCATGCGTGTCTCTAGACTAATGCGACACAGTTTTCGCACGCGCCAATTTAGAGACCATAACAAATTAGGAAATAACTTTTGTTTTCCAATTTTCATTTTCATCAGTTTTCACTAGCAATGTGTTTAAAAATAATATATGTATGTATCCTCATACCCTTCTCCCCCCTCATCCGTGATTATCTGCTCTTCGATCCCGTCGTCTAATATACATTCGCTACATGTATTTTGAGTGCAAAAGCAATGCCACATACATACACATACATCCAGCTCTGGTCTGAGTGGTTTCGCTTGCCAAAGTAATCGACTTACGTGTATTCCATTTCGATGGCTTCAAAGTCGAATCGAAATTGAAAAGCACACTTGAGATTACGGAAACCCACAACCACTATCGACCACCACCGCGATAAATCCGCCGCTGACTGTTATGATGTCTACCTAGCCCGGGGATGGCTAAGAGCGTTTTTCAATTAACTCGTCCGTGATTTAAGATATTTTCGATTGGAAATATTTCTCTTACATAAATAAAAAAATAGCGCTCCGACGCTGACGTGCCATTTATGAGGAAATGGACCCGTTTTCGCGTGTACCACCTTCAGTGATTCATTGACCCGATAACATGAAATCGAATGAAATTAAAAAAAAATTTTATAGAAATTTAAAGGAATGGGGTTGCATCAAGTGGACTCGTAAATCATCCAATCCAATTTGAAGAATTGCAAACGTTAAGATATTTTACTATCGAATCCAAGTCATTTTAGATTCAGATTCTTTGCTCAGTTCAATGTTGATACGGGAAATGATTTGAGATAAATCGGTTTGGACTGAGGTCGAATATTTTAATATTTACGAGTAATCACGGTCAATGGAACTACAAGCGAAGGCGTATGTGGAATATTTCCTTTTTAATTCACGGTCGGCATAAAATGCTGATAACTTAAGTGCAAGTGTTATGGGTAGTCATGCATCAGATGAGATAGGAAAATAGGATAAGCTTTGATGGACACCTAAGAAGCTTCCCAAATCGTACTTCGGATGGTGTCCAAAGTTTTGAAAATCGACATTTTCCGTGTTAGAGTGTTGGTGCAAATCACTTTCGGTCTTTATGGTATTGGAGAAAAAGCACGTGAATTTCACAAAAGCTGTCGAAAATGCCATTGCCGGTTCATAGAAAAATATCAAATATCGTTGCAATCTTGTTTTTCGCGAAAAACAAAAATTACCAACAAAATAAATTATTAATGAAAGACGTAGGAAGAACAAATCAAATATTCTTTGTTCCAGATGAAAATTATTCATAGCTGATACTATGCCACGTGTATAAAAAGGTGTCTATATGCTATTGCAGATTGTAGAATTGATATATTAGGTTGTACTCGTACTATATGAAATGTTAAATTTTCACTCAGTTTGCAATAAGAAGCTCTCGAGTAAACATCTGTAGCAGAAGTGCAATTTTTTTTTATAAGATACTATAAAGTGGTACGTGTGTTTGACGTGTGAGACTTTTAGCGTTCGTTGCAACCACAGTAATTTTTTCTAGGAACTGGCAGCGAAAAACATTAATGACGCATTTAAGGATGTAGCGGTAAACGGATGCAATATTCGACATCGGTTTGTTAAGTTCCGTTCGGGAGATCTTAGCCTTGAAAACGTATTACGTGGGAAACAAAAAACATTAATTGGCGACAAAGTTTTAAAAGCAACGGTAGATGCAGACCCAACAAAAACGGTGCACAGAACATGGGAGTATATCCCATGACAATAAGTGGACACATATCCCTAATAGGAAAAGTAAAAAATCTCGAAAAGTGGGAGCCCCATGAACTGAACTTCGCCGCATAGAAATCTGTGCTTCACTGAGCTTAAGGCACTAAATTTAACTACTTTGATCCGTATAATCACGTGTCATGAAAAGTGGATTTAGAGCAGAAGAAAAACCAAAATACACCCCTAAACTATGTCTTCACCCAGAAAAGGTTATGGTGACAATTTCTATATCTTTCTTGGCAGCCAAAATAAGTTTATAAATCCCTATGTTGTAGAGCAATCAGCCACCATAATCCTACAGCTGAAGTCGCAAATAAGCTGATAAAAATCAGAAAAACGACACGTTTTCTATCGAATAAGTGTAAGCATTTTTACAAAAACGTTGTCAACAAATTTGATTATGGTGCATGCGTTTTCTGATGATGAAGCACACTCTTTTATAGGACTGGTTATAATCGACAATTTTCTAATCTGCACTGCACATTATGACCGATCACATTACCGATCGAAAGGCTATTGTGTGTGACGAAAAGGAGAACCAAATTGCAAAACCAAGAGCTTCGAATCTAGACATAAAATTTGAAGCAGCAATTTTCTGGACTACAGATCACTATGTATGTTTGATCGAGAAAAAAAAATGTAACCAATTAATATGGTTAAGTTCATTGCCATAAGTTCGAGGTTCTGGGACTAATTGTGGACCAAACATTGTAAAACAAAACCATTATTTCTGATATAAGTTGTAAGCCGTGTGTATCGAGGGATGAAAGCTGAGGTAAAAAAAAAGAATAAGATCTACCACAGCAAGCGTCATTTTTAAAGGAAGGTAGGTAGGTAAGAGTGTCTGTTGGAAATACCAACCCTCTTAGACCTATTGGCCCATTGTGATGCCACGTGGATCCTCTTACTCATGGAACCAACTTGAGCTTATGATGAAACGTGGGAGACCGTTTACGTCTATATTCTTCAGATCGTTTAGATCATTATAGAAAAAAGCTCCTAAGTGATGTTTTCTTCTCTGGGGGAGAGCTGGACATGTACAGAGTATGTGGAGGATTGTATAATCTTCATCCTCGTCACAGAAATCGTTTGTAAAAGCGCCAAGCCTTCTTGCATGCTTGCCTATAAAACAGTGAGGCTGAGATATTTGGAAGGATCAGACTCTTAGAGCGATTCAGCCCAAGCTTTAACCAGATCTGTTTGGTCGCTCGACATATTGGTCCAACAGTCCAACAAAGGTCTGTTCTTTTTTTAGCATTCAGCTTTAGTATTAATTTGCACTTAGAGATTGGTATACCTATGCTACCCTTTTATTTAGATGGTTCCAATTTAGGCGAGTTCGTCCGCCCTACAATTCCCTGATATGTCTCTGTAGCCCGGCACTGAACTGCTCTGCCATCTCCGTAAGAGATGATCGGCATTCAACGGCGGTCTTAGAATTTAATGAGACTGATTCCAGGGACTTGATAGCGACCTGACTATCCGACCTGACTCACGCAGTTTGGAATTGAATATCCTGCTTTTTAGCATGAGATTGATCAACTCCCCAAGTGAGTCATCTACCTGCAGAGTTGACAGCGCAGTCGTGATTGCGGATGTGTCGACGTTGTGATGCATCACATAAGTTTGTCCAGGAGCCGCACCGGTTTTTTTTTCAAACAGCTAGGCATCATAGGATTCGTAGAGAGGATTTTTCTTAGCCCTTAGAGGTTTCTGTGATTTTGTCACAGTATGACCTCTAGGACTGTTGCTTTGCCTTCCTCAGTCCTTTTTTGTATAATTTGAGGGATTCTTTGTATGAGTCCCAGTCAGTCACTTTTCTTGTGCTTTTTGCTACTTTGAAAGTTTTCTACAAGAGTTTTTAAGCAGTCCCAGTGCTAATGCACTGATTGAAAACCAGAGTAAATTCCTTGAGCTCATTGGTGTCACGCTGGGGACTTGATAGTTTTTAGGATAGCGTTTCTGACAGTATTCCTCTGTATTTTGGCCAATCAGTTTTCCGGTAGTTCCGGAAAGGTGGTTGGCCGGGGGGAGCATCACTCAGGCTAAATTGGATGTATCTGTGGTCTGAAAAGGAGTATTCAGACGATACCATCCAGTCCGTTAGCCTTTGAGTGATGCTGTCGAAGACAAGAGTGATATCTAGCACTTCCTGTGGGTTTCTAGTTATAAAAGTGGGCTCATTGCCAATGTTGCAAATAAAGAGGTTAGTACTTAAAATATAGTCAAAGGGTGACTCACCTCTATCATTGATGTCGGTAGTGCCCCATACCGTGTGATGTGCGTTAACGTCGCATCCGATGATGCGGCCAGTTTTTTGCCTTCCAGCTTCCAGTACCACCCTTTCTAGGTTATCACCAGGGATAACGTGGCCAAGGTAAGCCGATGCCAGGTATGAAAAGGCCTTTGGCAGCCTCTAGTCTGGCAACGGTTAAGTCGGGGTCGCTGAGGTTAGGAAGTAAAAATACATTAAGGCTACGTTTCACTAATATACAAGTTCTGATCTTACCTTTGTCTCTTGTATAAAGCGGAGCGTATGCGGGTGTCCTAAGTCCACGAACCACGCCTTCTACAATCCATGGTTCCTGGATTAGGAATGAGTAGGAGGAGGGTTCGGCTGGGATCCATTTACGAATTCGAGGTCTGCTAGGAATTTTTTCCTTAGACACGAACTCGAGTTTTGCACCTGGCCAAATCTCTCCTAAACCACATATGGCCTTAGTGAAGGGATCAAGATATCTCTGATTGGCACACGCGATGAGCTTGACATGGCCTTGGTGCCAGTCAGCGTCGCTTGTGATGGGAGGTGGTCCAGGGTTTTCACGCATGATGGCCAAGAAGTTGCTCGAAAGCTTCAGCTTGACCAGCTGCCATCGTTCAGGTGTTATGGAAACGTCGGTATCGTTTCTATCGATCACCGCGATCACTATTGCGTCCTTTAGGACTTCACTGAAAGACGTCAGAGATGTTCTGCTGGATGGCCTAGGGGTTTTGGTACTATGTGGTGTGGGCCTCTTAGAAACCGGCATGGTTCCCTCCAACGATCTCTGGCGCTTGGAAGAGTCTTTTGTAATTTTGGGAGCAGTGGAAGCAGTGGGTAATCCGTCTTTTAGAATGTTTTTAGCCCACTTAATCTGTCTCTTTACGTCCGCACTTCTCTCAACCTCCGGAATGGATCCGAAGGTTTTGATGTTGCGTGAAGCATTTAGGCGTCTGACGTAGAGCGCCTTAGATGGAGCTTGCCGATGCGGCTGAGCTCCAGATTCCTCCTTGGAGGAAGAGTTTTGGTAGCAGCGACAAGTCCGTGGCCTGCCACAAATTTTCTGGTGCTAGAGGTGGAGGATGTGATAGGACGATGGTTTTCCACAATCTTAACACTCCCTGAAGCTTTCTTTTTAGGCTCGTTGCGCTTGCCTTTAGAGGATGGTGCACCATGGCCTGCCACAGTTTTACCTCCTCTCGACAATGCAGGAGCCTTGACGGTAGTCGGTGCAGGCACCGTTCTACCGTCCGGTATTAAAAGAGTACCGGCCTCGGGTTTTTTTTTTTTTTTTGAGGAATTGTCTATTGCTTGAAACGTAAAAATGTTTTTTTATAATCTGATCTCTGATAAACTGAACGAAAGGAGTAATAATAATAGTTAATGTGAGCTTTCAACTCGCTGATCAAAAAGCTAAATTAAAAATTTAGAAATTTCAGAAAAAATAAAGTTTTAGTCGGAAGTGGCTTCTCGACGACTTCAGTCCTTTGGAGTGATATTTAACGTTGGAATAAATGCAGATCATATGTTTTCTTCACAGTCAACGAAAAAAAACGAGCAAATAACTCTGCAGTACTAATGTCTTTCTCGCCTATGCATACTCGTAGAAACAAGCAAGGTATGTTTCTACTATTTATACTACATATTCAGATCCGAAAAGTAATAGTGTCCTAAGCAAACAGTAGACAACTAATGTATAAGTAATATATAGCGCTTCCGAATTCCATTACTACTGACTTCCATATTATGTACACAGAATAGTTTCTACTTATTTCCAGCATAAAATAGATAGGTATCATATTTATAGGCTTCCTATAACTGTAATAACATTTTTGATCATGACCAGAAAGAGTCTTCGATTCTTCCCTGAAAGAAAATTGCAGTAGAGGAAGACCTTTCTTATGTGGAATGAGATCTCAACCATCTTGGGGCGTGCAACTTGAGTGAGTTAAACAAAAACAAAGACAGTGCTAACTGCAGAAGTTTATTTGCTGTGGTCCATCGCAGATTGTAGAAGTATGTACATATATCTAAGGACCCGTACAGGTTCTTTGTGGTAACCATAACTCGACGTATAACACTACACCTAACTTTAATAAATTTATGCTATCATAGTTTCTTGTTGATTACAATATAGTACTCGTATAGATACTCTTACTACAATATTACGATAATGAGCGGCGTCAAAATAATCCAAGTTTTTACCTACATGATGAAAATATGGAAGTTATTTCCAATGTATGATACCTGTGGACGGAAGAAATTCCACTTTTTTTTCCAAAAATAAAAACCACGTACAACCAATAATTCGCCGAAAATCCTTCAGCAAAATAAACGAATACATTCGACTTTGAAGTGTGCCAACAGTTGTACACAAGAATCATGATTTCTTCAGTCAAGTCAAATACTCTTCCGGGATTAAGGTAGCCACTCATAGCCTTGTAAACCTTGTCTCACCTCCTATATTTTATTTCCTCCTGACTACACAGTAACTATTTAATTTAAATATTGCACTTTTTTGATAAACACATTTCGGTAGCTCTCAAAAAATTGAAACAAAAATAAAAAGCAAGCCAACATTACACCCACGTCTTACGCTCGAAGCATATCAATGAATTGCGAGTTGTCCTTGAATGTCTAAAGTCGTTGCCTGACCACACTTTTTCTTATGGAAAAAAGAAGACATTTTGACACAAGCTAATGTATTGTCAGTTTAGCTAACATATTTTCATTAACTGGGTGTTTTTCAAAAATAAATTATATTTCATTATAACTTTTAGTGGAAACAGTATTAGCGGCGGCTGGCCAGTCTTTAAGAGTAAACAGTTTTGCAATAGTAGAGTATTTCGGGATATGTCTTGGAATTTTTTTTTCGCAAAAAATTACTAGTCAATTTGGCGCGTGATTTATTGACATTTTATAATTAAGAAGAAATATATTTTTTTTAGAGATTCTGCAGAGGTGTAGGGATTACAGTGGAGGTTGTCTCATTATAAGTTTACGGTTTAGACATACAAATTCTGGCAGGAAATGACGTACAAGTAATGGTTAGGAGTATGTAGGTATGTTATACCCAAAAACTTAATGGTCAAGGTGTTAATATTCGTTTCCGTGCAAAAGTAACTTTAGTTATGGATCTATCTTTGATGTTAGCCTGTTAGAATTTGATGGGAATCGAATTCTTCAAATTGATTTCTTCTCCGATAGTCAGTTAATGTTCTGCTTAACCTGGTACGTTAATCGACGTGTTATTTTTGCGTGTGATCATCACACATCAAATACAATGACACGCCAAGAAAGGATTTATAAAAAACAAACACCATCCCCGAAAATGAATGACGACCGTTTTTTACCTCCGTTATGAGCGGACGGTTTACTTAAAATTAACCTTTGACTTTGCGGCAAATTGCGACGACTATTGACACAGATTATTCCTTTTTCTGCTTATGCAACTTTACACTGTTCAAAAAACAGAACATTTCTTACAATTAACATACAAGTAGCAAAAACTTAAAAACAATATTCTGGTATATATTGTACTCGTAAAAAGGCAACTTGATGCCTATGAAGTGAATCGGCTGATTTGTCATCGCCTTTCCAATCGAAACTAATTTGTATCGTCTGTACATCGTTGGGTGACTTCTCCAATACGCTACAGTTGGGGTGTTTATATTAAAGTAATCATCATCTCTTCACCCACCTACTGTTGCTCCAATTCTATTGTAGCTCACTGGCTAGCTACATCTACATCGTCGCGAATTGTAATGTTTATGTTGTGATTGTATTTCACTAGGGAATCTTTTTTTTTTTCTTTTACTAACCATTGAAATATATACTCGTAACATATATAATTACATCTAATGTTACATATTTCTCCCATGTATTTGCATTGCAGCGCTAAATTTGCTGGCCTTAGAACTATTCTACAGGACACCCTATTTAGCGAGGCCTCTGTTGCTTTTTGGACCAGACTTTCAGACGACCTCCGTTGAACGTGGATGTTTCCGCGGATGCGCGAACTTGTTATAAAATCAGGTTTTGTTACACTCGCTGGCATTCGGAATGCTTTCATTTTCGTCGCTGTAGTTTTTTCCTTACATTTTTTGGTTGAACAACTGTCGTATAAAACAGACCTTTAAGATAAAGCGGCATTTTTCCGTCACAAAAGACGGCGGAGTTTTCGCACCATTTAAGATATCCCACACTAATATCGTCATCACAATTTCCTTGCTGGTTAACAATAGAGCCTTAGTATTGAAATTGTTCGCTTTTTGGCACGGTTACTCCTTCTAAATAGATGTCAGGAGTTGAGTTTCCAGACATTCGGTCTTAGTATGACTGACTTGTAACGCCTGCTTGAGTACTATTATTACCACGCAACTAATAGAAGAATACTGAAATCAGTAAATTCGAGGGCAGCACATTCTTCAGATGTGAACGGAGTAGACAAAGCTTAACTCCTCTTTGCACATTTGTAGAAGAGGTAACCAGGAAAAATAATTGTTTTTATATTTTTTCAAGAATATATCAAGAAAGATATGATGAAAGTCATGCAGCTAAGCTAGACAAACATTGTTGCAGTTGTAACTCCTTATTGGATTTTTTCCCGAATCACTACTCTTATTTTGTTACCAACCTATCCAATAACACTAGTCATTTGTGCACGCTAGGTAGTGATTAAGGGAACCTTTGGAACATGCCTGTAAATATTATAAAATGGATCATCAAAACTACGCGCACCCTGCTTTCAGGTTTTGGCATATTTACCCGGTTCAGCTCGTAAAAGCGTCATTTTGTCGGAGATATTTTCATAGTTCAGTCACACCTTGCTTGATTCGCCATTGCACAAACCCCTCCTGTTGTCACATTATTAATAGAAAACTCAAAACTTATTTTTTTTTATTTCTTTGGTTTTGGAGTTGCTTTTTACTGAAATTCTCATTGACATTTTCGATTTACATAAAAGTTATGTGCATATCGTCCAATGGCCATTCAGTCCCAGAACGCCTTCGGAATTCGTTTCATTATTCCGCCATGTCCAGGATCGGAAATCCATTCAAGGAAACTTGTTCTGTGTAGAAAATAATAACTGGAAACGCACGCCCCATCAAAACACCAGAGAACATCGAAACGGTAAAGGTAGCGGTTGTGCGATCCCCTGGACGTTCGGCACGCAAACATGCATTTGTTCTTGATGAAACAGACTTAGGGAATATATGGTTTCAACAGGACGGATCAACGGTCCATAGTTCAAGGGCAACGACGGCTGTGTTGCGAGCGCCTCATCTTACTGAGGAGTGATTTGGTGTGGCCGGCGCATTCACCCGATTAGTCCCCTTGCGTCTTCTTTTTGTGGGGGGTTTATACCAAGCACAGACTCTGAGTGACTTGAAAAGAAACATTCAGGAAGAAATCGCAAACATACCCATCAATATGCTGGAGAGAGTGATAAGAAAGAACAGAATTCGGTTCGACCAGGTTCGGCGTCACATAAATTCAATTTTTATAACGATCTAAATCACAACTTTAAATTTTTACCTTTTTAATAAAACAAAATTGAAAATATAATAGTACAGATTTACTACTTTTTGTATAAAATAAGGAAGATATCCTGCCGCACCTTATAAAGGGTCCGCCATCTAACGTTTTTTTTTTTCAACTAGTGCTTATTTCATGAATGGTAACACTTAGCTCATGTCTGATTTGACAGGTAATTAGTTTTATCCTTCCGGTTAATAATGGAAAATAATTTCATTCAAATGGCTGCCTCGACTGGCCATACAGTAGCCTACACGATCGGTCCAATTTTTAAGCACATTATCGATTGTGTGCAGCTGTATTTCACCAAGGGCTTCACGAATATTGTCCTTTAAAGCGTCAATTGTGTCTGGCTTGTCGGCGTAACACTTATCTTTTACGGAACCTCACAAATAATAGTCCAACGGTGTCAAATCGCAGCTCCGAGGTGGCCAAACGACATCAGCTCTGCGGCTGATAATGCGATCTTCAAAAACAGGGCGCAAAACATCGAGTGTAGCTTCGGCTGTGTGGCACGTAGCGCCGTCCTGTTGAAACCAAATGTTGCCAATATCCTCCTCTTCAATTTTTGTGAACAAAAATTCGTTCAACATGGCCCGATAATGATCGCCATTGACTGTAACGGCCACTCCTTGCTCATTTTCGAAGAAAAATGGCCCAATTATGCCTCTTGTGACTCGTTTTGGGTGTATCGGCTTTTCAATGTATGCGTGCGGGTTTTCCGTGCCCCATATGCGACAATTTTGCTTCTTTACATACCCGCCAAGATCAAAATGAGCTTCATCTGAAAAGATGATTTTTTTGGCAAAATGATGATTTTGAAACTAATTGATTTTCAAAGTAATGTCGCAGTATTTCCCAGCGTTTTTCAAGCGTATATATAACCATATTCGTTCAGCGGAAGGATAAAACTAATTATCTGTCAAATCAGACATGAGCTAAGTGTTACCATTCAAGAAATAAGCACTAGTTAGATGGCGGACCCTTTAAAAGCTTATTTTCGCTTCCTAGTGCCATGCCTCAAACTAAGCGATCTCCACGCAATCCAGATGTCAAAAAAATGTAGTCCTCACTTTAGAGACTTAATCACTGTATTGTAACTAGAGATGCACGTACAGTTTAGAAAAATGAACATGAACATTTTGCTGCATAAAAATAAGCAAATATTGCCTGTCCATTGAAAGTTCTGAGGTTTGTTGCAACGGAACTACAGAACAGTTCAATTTATGTTTATATTTGACATCCCCGTTCTTCATTTTTTCTCTAGTTGGGCTTCTTGTGCAGTAGTAGCAAAACCAACTGCGAAACTCTGAAAGTGAACAAATTTCTATGCAACTAAATTCAAAATAACACATAAGCATGTCCTTAATATTTCATAAAGCTAAAAAAGCTTTCCTATATTAGTTTGTTTCCAAAAACATTTTAAAGAGACCAGTTGGAAAATCCCCTCGGAGGCATTAAAGTGCTTAAAGTGCTTAACTTTTCCAAGTTAAAAGAAATATAAATCACTCATCGTTCACCATAACCTCAACAATATTTTACAATCCACAATTCTTGTACCTACGAGCATCTCTCAACGACTTCTTAACTTCACACTGCTTATTATGTTTTCCTTCATCTTCTTAAACACCATTTCAATGTCAATAGGGTGTTTCGTAAAAATAAATTATTGCCAAACAAAATATTGCTTAATGTCTTTTGTAGCCCATTACATTAAGCTTAAGTACGTTTTAATTATAAATTTTATTTTTATTTTTTTTTATGAGAATTGCCTTCGAATAATGTCCAAACACTCATTTTTTTTGTTGCTATATTTTCTCTTCTCTTCATCTACATTCCCTTGGATTGTAATGTTTGTTCGAACAAATAAAAAAAAAAAAAAAAAAAAAAAGGAAAATAAGAAACACCAGCATTGTGCGTTCATAAAAGGTCTTGAAGTTGACTGAAGTTACATAAACCAGAAAGTGGAACGTCTTTCCCATAAAGAACACTTACGGGTTTTCTTTACGTCAGTGCATCTCGTATAACATCAATAATATCCTTGGAACGTCGATACAATTAACCGCATCTCTTAGGTACATGCACGTTTTTTGAACGCATCATCATAGTACAATTCACGTAATACTGCTCTGAAGTAGGTTGCGGTTTTTGTTTATTATTATAAAGCTGGAGATAAATGAATTTTTTTCTTGAGAAGCTTCAGCTATGGATATGAGTAAAACTCGTAAAAACATCAACGAAGGAATGAAAGATTTTTAATTTAAAAACAAATACAAACAAATGTGTACTCGCACACTATATATCTTATAAGATAGTGAGGGGGTTTTTGAGTAATGGCTTCCATTGTTCAGTGTTTAATTTAGGAGTGAAATAAATAGTTTTGGGATTTAATGGTGGCATGAGGCCAAGAAATGTTGAAAACTTATTGCGTTGTAACAGTTTTGTAATTGTTATAAATGAACTATTTAAGCTTAAATGTTTACGTATACTTTAGTTGCGATTTCAACTGACAAAACAGCAATAAATGGCCATTAAAGCCGAAGTGAATTTGCGCTAAAGAAGACTTCTTCTCATCAAACAATGAAATAGTATCAAGCATAAATATTTAATTTGGATTAAAAATATATATCTATAGTAATCCCCTTACACGACAATGCCAGTTTGTACTGAAAATATTGAACTTCAGTTATTCAAAGGACATCGAATGAAATACAAGACTAAAATCAAAATATCACCACAAATATGTATTAGCCACTTAATAACATCAGCTTATAAGGGACTCATTAGTGTCTCATGAAAATGCAATGTATTAATTTGTATTCCTCGAGATTGTGTTATCGGCCTGCATGTTTGTATTATGATGACCTTACGTGTATCAAAGCCAAGGGTCTTTTCCATTATATCAATAATCTTTAATAATCTTTCAATAATTCTTTATAAAAAGAATGCGAACCTGTAGATTGTTCATTGTTCTTGCCTGCCTCTCCATCAGTGTTCTACGGAGCACATACAGAACTCAACCAAGGGTGTTTGACTTGATGCTAGCCCCACAAGTGACACAGTGGCAATGCAGATGCTTGGGTGAAGTATTTGTATGTAGAATTATAATTAAAACTCCAGTAGTTGCGAAAATATGAATTTTACATTCTCGCAATGTAACAGGTGATTCGAAAAGTTCCGACTCTAATAACATATCCATCCATTCGATTTTTAATTAGTACCTACCAACTTTCAAACGATACGTGTCAAAATTTGATGAAACTTCAACCATAGTCATCGAAATATTGAAGTTTTAATGACGGACCTTTTTTCAAAGCCATGAAGCCATTCGTACTTTGATAAAACACTGTTTTTTGATGGAAAAAAAACGTTAAAACTGAAGAATGGCTTGAAAAGTGTTAAAGTTTTATAAGGAATCTGCAGTATTCGAAGCAACGAAAGCTGAATTGAAACGCGGTCGTACAGACACAAATGTTGCTGAACGTTCTGGGCGCCCAAATGTGGCTGTTACGCCGATACACATAAAAACAAATACACAAAATCATTTTGAACAACAGTAAAGCGAAAGAGCGTGAGATAGTTGGCGACATAAAGATATCAATGGACCATGTAGGTATACGAAAACTCCTTTCGAAAAAGAACAACGTTTTGATGATTCAGAGCGCTGTTTGGAACTGTTTAAGAATTGTTGTTAAAGAATTTTTTTCATGCGGTATGTGGCAATGGATACCTGTTCGCAAACCTCTAAAAACTGCTCGCCGGATGGAGATATGACTCTAATGAAGAGGTGGTGGTCGCCGAAACTGAAAAAATGCACTAATCGTTTTATAGGAAAGGCAAAGAAATGTTAAAGCGGCGCTGGAATGATTATATCACTCTAGAAGGAGATCGAATTTTGCGCCTCCGTGGAGGACAGGAATCTTAAACTTCAATTGCTATAATATAGACCTGCGTGGGCCTTCCAAGCGGAGACGAACTCATAAGCAGTACTAACCATGATTGACATAATCTGTTATACGTTTGGAATTTAATATTTCACAGCGGAATTGCGTAAAAGGCTTTTGCCAAACCCATAAACACTTCTAACTATTTCGCAAATTTAAGACTTTTCTGAGGGTTGGTCGACATGGACACAATTGCTCAGTTAGACTCACAAAAAAGGGAATTTATATGCCTTTAAATCGTATGATCTTGGCGCACAATTGATTGTAGTCAAAGAGTGAGATATCCGTCCGTCAAAGATAGATCCCATCGATTTCGTTTTTAAAATTATCAATTCACATCATGTATAATGCGGACCGCTGAAACTAATAGTTTGACCTTCGACGTTTTCGAAAAAGCAGGGAACGACAATAATGTACACCAAACCATAGCCTTTTGTACAAATAATGTTATTTTCTGAATAATTTAGGGATTATCATCTCCTAATTCTCTTTAAAAAGTCAGCATCAACTGCCTCTTGTTCTAGAGCCCAATCTGAGTACGTTCTTCACTATGCTACGATAATTCACGTGTCTCACTCTTTCCGCAATACTTACAAAATCTTTAAATTTTGTCACTACGTTTCAATCATTACGGTGTACAATTACTACAGAATCGTTAATCTAAAAATTTTCATAAACAAAAAATCACAAACTATCAAATGACACTTACAAGTGAATAAACCTCTTACGGTGGTTACAATGACAATGACGACGAGTCACTAGTTTTACTAGTTGTAAACGCCGATAAGGGGCTGTAAGTACTACAAGTACTATAAGTACAGTTTAAGGCTGAGAAAATAAGGCTAGAACTACAAGTCTGTGATTAATTTAAATTCAGGAATATATGAATTTTTCTCGTCGTTCAAATTCTTCTCCTGCACCCATTTTCAACCCCTACCGTTCAAAAGCAAAAGTAGTAATGCACGGCTCAGTCGGTTCTTGCAATATCCCAATATTCAACTATATTGCCTGACTTAACTATTAGGACAGGATGACACCTACATATCTTCTGCAGTCAATGAGAGAAACTGATATCTCTTATCAGTTCATTCCATGTTGGTTAAAGCACATTCGTTTGTATGGTGATGCTTATGAGCACCTCCTAAGTTATTGATTGTTCATCGTATTGGTTGAAATTGTAAAATTGTTTTCTCTTGTAAAAATTTCACATAAATAGTAACAGTTCTATGATTCTGTTGAGCTATTATATTTTTGGCCGTAGTGAGCCGTCAATAATTATTTATATCTGATGACATACCCCTGCTGGCACTAAAATCTCAGTAGCCCATATAGATTTCTTTCTTTTTGAGATAACTGGGTTTTGGCTACCTGGATTCGATAAGAATGGATTTCAACCACTCGACAACTAATTTTCCTCACTTGTTGTTATCTATCGTGTGATTATTCCAGAAATAGCTTCTGAAAAAGTCTAGTCAAATTGTTTTTGCCGATTTCTCGAAAGTATAAAAAGTCGAGTTTCCTAGATACGAGTACACTGTTGGTATGAGTATTAATATTGCATATAATCTCCCTGAATCACTTTATTAATGCAGACGTTCAATAGATTTGAACGTTAAAACTCATTAGATGATTGCTATCATACAATTGTTATAGAGATATTTGGTTAAATTGCCAAAAACATTAATCTATCAAAAGCGAAATCAGCTTTGTTTTTTCTTAACTCAGAAATGTATTTCCATGCTTTAGATTTCTATCTTGCTTTCCTTTCCAATAAATCCTTTCATTCTGCTCGTATGTATATAAGATACCAATGCTCCTCCCTCGTATCCAACTATTTTGATAATTTTCCAATTGATTTAATATTTATTTCTGAGTCATGTCACTCATCAACGTCTGTATTCTGTATCTAATCAGCCCTAATAGTTTCCCCTCGAATAAGTTTACCAAAATTTGAGTTATGGAATGCCAAATAAAACACTAATTATCAAATTATAAACGATTAGACACTAGGCGTTGCTTTTGCTCTTTTGACACACATGGTGGGAATACACACCTGCCAAAACAGTCTACAAATTCTCTGGTATTTATATGTGATTGTGATTCACCCAATAAGTTTACATAAAGCAGCAAAAAGCAATTACAATGTGTATAGATAAAATTGATTGATACAATTGATTCAGTTGAATATTAATTCAGATGGATGTATCCGAAACTGGTTATCCAATGATGTGCGAAGGGATACATCTCCTTCTTTTCATTAAATTGCTCCCATCCGCAAACTAGTAATTCAACTTTCTTATTTGCCTTGATACTGGTACTGATACCTTTGAGCGATATGACAAATCGAACAAGTTACAGGTATTCCTGCAGCGGGAAAGTTATGTAAAGACAACCAGAGACAGAGACAGAGACAGAGTCACAGCTAGAGTCCAAGTTTGGAGCTTCTCTCACTGGTCAATACGAACGATATTTAGATTCAGATACTCTTACTCGGACCCCATTATCCGTTCATTAATTTTCACTTTTTCGCACTGTTACGAGTACATACAACTGACGCGTCTTGTCTTTCAATTTAACCGGTCGAATTTGTTTGTGTTTATATGTTATATACCATGAATTCCATGTCTTCACCTTCTTTCTGCTCTTCGGCTTGTGATACCATATTATTCATTGTTTTTTCTCAAGTACCTATCTACCAGGTGTAAATAGAAAGGCGAATTGATGGACGTTTTATTGATTGCTCGTACTTTAAGTTGCATGAATTTGTGTGCGCTTTATCTGTAGACACTTTCTTCTCGGAGATGTGACATTAGACAGGTTTTATTCTTGGAACCGCTCTGTGGTTAATGTCGACTATTGAAGATAAATCGCACTGTAATGTAAAGTGTAAATGAATAGTCCGTTGTTTGAGAGTTAAATAATCTTAATTAGATTAAGTTTCGTGACTAATGATAAACATCTACCCATGTGTTATGTAAATGTGCTATTTTAATTGTAGCCATGTGAATAATATCCTTTCGAAAGGTTTGGATGACAATTTTTATTATAAGACCTGTACTCCTACGACTTGTTAACCAGTCATTGCCATTTTCATTGCATGTCACTCTCTACACCACACCTTTGGTATTCCATAAACATGCATTATACCCAGTCGAAATCATGAAATACCATTTACTTACCGCTACTCTTGTAACCGCTCCTAGATCACTAGTCCACTGTCATGTTCTTCCAAGTCTTCACGCATAAACACCAATGCAATCGTCAGCTTTGCTTTTACGGAAACTTGATCGCACTAATTTTGTCATTTTGTCATTCAATGTTGTTACTTTAACTGAATGTGGCTCATAATTATCGCCGCATGGTGGAAATACCACGCTTAAGGTGAAATCAAGCGTCAATTAGAAATGAATGGAAATCTATCAGAAATAAGAAATCACAATGTGAACAAGCATCTGGATGAAGAGAGAATCTGTGCCGTGGGATGAACGTAGCTATATGTCTTTGAACGAAAAAGAATCAAATTATTTAATTTTTTCCAATTTTCCATTCTTGGCCAATATTTTGGTTATTCAACCTTGCAGTAGGTTTAAATTTTCTTACAAATACCTAATAAAAATATATATAACTTTGCCTAAAGTCATTTAAATGAAGAAAAGGTGTAATTAATATGAGAATAATGAATATACCTTGCAACGAAAATCGGTTGAACGTTTTTATTTATAAACAAAATTTGGAAGCAACATGTAGCATAATACCCGCTGGACATCCGCTTTGATTTGTAAACAAATTTTCTGCAGGTTGTTCTGTTTATTTTAGGATTATTCATCAACGGCCTACTTTCAAATAAATTAATGATTCTAATAACACAAACCAATCACTTCGACAGGTTATTTAATCAATTATTTGAAGTTGTTTGAAAGGTTTTGATTAAAGAAATATTGGTGTGGGTAATATATTGTAAATACGAACGTATAAAGATACTTTAGAAAATATTCGAAAAAAAACTTTTGGCATACGACATACAGTGAAACAAAATAAGTAATCAGTCTCAAAGTTGTAAAAGCCTTGCCTATGGAGTCTCAGGAATCCAAACTATTTTTTTTTCATTTCATTTTATTCATACATTTCATACATTTGACTTAATATTATTAACAAGGCAGTAAATATAATGTAAGTGGTCATTCTGCAACCTGCGGTTAGCGGGGAATGACGCATTAAACTTAAAATTACAACTCATACTCGTATGTGGGGTGATAATGTTTAAATTATAGATTGCAAAAATAATAAAAGAAAAATAAAACGAAACTAGATTCGCAAGCGCATAGAGTAAAGAAAAAATTAAAATATAACAGCTTAACAACTCCTTAATTATATACATTATAGTTTCGGATATACATCTAAATCAAACTATAGAAAGGATTCGACAAAATCATAATTTAATGTGAATAACCAGTCTTCAATTTTCTTAGTGAAATTTGAAAAGTGCTACTTTGCTCTTATACGAGTATGTAAGGGCAATTTATTAAATATATTTGGAGCTGTATATGTACAAAAATGTGAGAAATGTGTTCTATGTGCGAAAGGTACATTTACCAAACTCATATTGTACATTTGATAATTTCTACTTTGTTTGAAGAATTCTCTTAATACTTTAAAAACATATAAATGTCTCATTGGTAATATTCGCAATTCTTTAAATATGGGCCAACTTTTCGCTAAACGATTTTTATTTAAGATTATTCGTACTAAGTGCTTCTGTGTAATGAACCTCCCCAGCTTGTTATGCTGTATTGCAACCTTGAGTTAGCAAGACCATAATAAATAATCGTACGTATTTTTTGAGAACAAAAAAGCTTTAACAAATACAATTTACGTATGACTAACAATAAATAGGCACTAATCATTTGTATATGGTCTTTCCAATTTAGATTGAAATCAATTATTGTCCCTAGATACTTGAACTGTTGAACTGATTCAGTTTTGAAGCAGCTCTCAGTGCAATGCAAATTGTCCATAAAATTATTTCTACCATAAGTATGAAAAGGTAGTGGAAAATGTTTGCAATCGTGTGCGTGAAACCATAGATTAAAGTCGTGTATAATATTTGAAGTTCTTCGTTAATCATTACAATGTTTTCAGAAATTGTTTGTGCTTTATATGTTAAAGCTATCATTGATCTTTTCCATCACCATCACCAAACAAACTATAATTGTATCAACACATTAGACAATTTTTAACAAGATCAAAGAAACTTTTTACAATTTCACATGATTAAAAATCCATTCCCCTCTTCTACGAAAGCCTGTTACCAGCGATTAGATACGCGAACTTAAGGGGGTCTAGAGCCACAAATTTTACGGTTTTTTTTTTCAATTTTGATGAGAAAAAAAGAAAAAGTACTTTTACTAATGTATTTTTGCTAAATATTTATTTATAATTTGAGAATATACAAAACAATTTTAAAAAAAATAATTCAAAAAATGGGTGAAAAATTGGTGGAAAAAACGGGTGCGTACTTACGATTTCAACTCTTCTAGTCTTCAGAAACAAAAATTAGTAAAGATGTTGCAATATCTCCTACCTCAGAGAAACAAAAGAAAAACGTTTTTCGCAAAATAGCGACTGTTTAAAAAATATATAAAGTTTTTTTATATTTGTTTACAGTTTTTACTTTTTTAAAAATAGTAAAAAACAAATTTTAACCAAATTTCAAGTAAATCGGTTCATTAGATCTTCATAGATATCCAGTCAATAAAAAATAGTTTCGAGAAAAACGCGTTTAAAGATTTGAGCATAGCTTCAAGCGGTTTAAGTCATATAATGTTACGTTATACTTACATTTCGTTAGTCGGCAATTCCTGTTTTTTTTTTTTTTTCAACAAAATACGTTACAATAACCTGCGGTTAATAGATTTCTAAGTCAATACGGAGTACAAAGGGTTTTCATGGGGGTAATTCCCACCCGCTGGTAATTGCGAATATTGTTCGATTCGCTCCGGGAATCTTAAAATTTCCTTTGGAGGGTCATAGTCTTAAAGGTATAAACTTTGAAAATATGCGAAACAAAAATCGATTTTTTTCAAAATTCGAGACCAGAAAACCCCCTTATGTACCTAAATTTTAAAATCGTCACGTGAGTCGATAAAGGTAGATAGAACAATATAATCTCTCCTTTCTAAGAGGTTGATTTTTATAGCCCTCTGGAATCGTAATCCATGAAAAATTAAAAACTTTTATTAATAATCATAAATCTATCGATATCCACGCCACGATCGAAAATAGTGACTACGACATACGTCTTCGTCACCTAACCTAACACTTTTTTCTATTGTAGCTAAAATCGCTTCTTCTCACTATTGTAAACCATATCAGTCAAATTAAAAAAGTAAAAACGTGCAAATCTGTTAAGTGGCCTTTGAACCCTTTAGATTGGAATAGGCAATTGGAACTAGTATGAGGAAGGAGATATTCGCTGAGAGACTTACAGTATTCCGTATTCGGAACGAAAAGAAAATCCAAAACTTTTGAATAGGCAGAGAAGAAAACATCGCGACTGTGAAGGCTTGTGATGAAGAGGATCCCAATTTATCAATTCGTCGTTGTTCTTGACCGCAACTTGGCTTTTTCCAATCCACTATCTGGAAAATTCTGCGCACGGTCTCAAGGCTTGTAGGATCCAACTGGTGCAAGGGCTAAAGCGGGTATTCAGTGATTAGGCTTTAAATCAACTGGAAGTTGAACCACTTTTTTGCCGTAAAATTTTGTTCAGTGATGAGGCTCATTTCGGGTCAAATGACAGAATTGCCGTATTTCGAGCGAACACAATCCCAAAGAAGTTCACCAGATACCATTGTATCCAGGAAAATGCGTCATTTGACTGTACGCCAGTGGAATCATCGGTCCTTATTTCTTCAAAAATGAGTCTACAGCACAAGTTACTGTCAATAGACACCGGTACAATGTGATGATCAATGATCATCTTGATGTGATGTTCTCAAATTTGCGTGACATCAATATGAAAGAAGTGTGGTTCCAACAGGATGGTGCTCCAATCCATACTACCAACGAAATCATCGCATGATGATGAAAACATGATTTAGAACGACGACAATTGGCCACCAGGATCGTGGGATTTGAAGTCATTCGATTATTTTTTGTAAAGAGAACAATGTAGAGCTCCTGATGGCGTTGGAGCAAATAGACCTTAGATTTTAACAGGTCTGAGCATAAATACTCGCGTATACAAAGGTACATATTGAGCTTCATTGAAGATATTATACAACTGCATTTTCAATAGTATAATGCATTACTATTGTACAATGGATGTAATGCTAGTGGGCAGGTGGTGATCTGCGTTCTCGGAATTCAAATGCTTTGGATTTGACTGGTTTGATTATTAAGTACTTTAGCCAGTCTGCTGGTTGCATTCAGTGATTCAACCTCTAACTTAAATAGTTTCCAATTTTTAAATAAGCCTTTTTATACTTTTCAAGTTCCAATTTTCCTCCGAATCGATCTTCAATGACCTATTTGACTAGTTTTTTTGCGAAAGGCTTAAACGGGTTAGCTCTACAATTTTGTAGCGCAGAAGTATCTAATTAATTTAATTAGTGATTTACTGCGTGGAACACTTTGATATTAAGTTCTCTCAGTCAACTCAATCAGATACGTTTCACAATGTTTGCACTGTACATTATTCAGCTATTATGCTTTGCAGCCTTCCTGTTTCAGAAGACCAATACTACTGGAGAGTGGGCAAGTATGCTTTTGTATAACATTATTTTTTCGTAGTTATTTTTTAGTAGTTATTATCGCGATATTCTTGTTCTTGTCTACTCGTCCTTCAAATTTTTCTAGTAGCAGAAAATATGAAGGTGTAGGCGTCAGCGCTTCTAGTAGAAGTGACATTCGAAATACTTAGATAGAGGATTTGTTCTCTACGACCAAATTCAGTTGCCTATTGCACAAAGTTCTAAGTCTATTCAGATTCTAAATACACATCTATGGACTATCAGTGACCTCATTAGCAGAGATATTCAAATCTTTTTCCAACTAGAACGTTTTTCATTAGAGCCACTACTTTATTTATAAAATACGACGCATAAGGCACTCTGAGCCTTTTTTTCACCATAAAACCAACATCTTGGCCATGAAATGCCAAGGATTTGTCAGCATACGAGTACATGTGCATAACCACTTCAATTTAAGTTTCGTTCTAGTTGTTTGTTCTAAATAGTCTGGTGAGTAGTGAAACCTTAACAAGTACCAACTCAAGGAAGTACCAACTCTCGACCATGTGCCCAATAATGATTTTCTTGACATCTCCTCGAGAAAAGGAGCAAAAACTCGAGAAACCATTTGGACCATTTGACAAAGGTTTCCCATTTGCATTTAAAAAATGTCTCTTTGCAGTTACCCCTTTTTGGTTAATTGTTTCCGCTGAAGTGGTTACATGAATGCACTTTACTGTTCTCTCTGCAAAAAACAAAAAGTACACACGCCAAAACGAAGAAAGAAAGTGAAAAACAAAATAGACGATAACGA
This sequence comes from Volucella bombylans, assembly GCA_949129095.1. Lineage (NCBI taxonomy): Eukaryota > Metazoa > Arthropoda > Insecta > Diptera > Syrphidae > Volucella > Volucella bombylans. Next base: position 26,084,478 of record OX422142.1, on the reverse strand, counting down.
GGAGAAGTCAATTATTCTCATTTTCTGAATTTCGAAATCATTATAAAGCGTCTGCGTTTCGATGAGCATTTGGCACATGCATCGCCATCGCCAAGACTCTCGGAGAAGATTCTTTCTAGGTCACATTTGGAATAGGAATAAACTGTGCGGTAAGGGAGTGCATGGCTACTAATACCTTATGTATTATTTCCATAATTTATTATTTTGCAATGATCGTTATCCGCTTCAATTAATCCATCATCAATGCAATCGCTTTCCGAGAATGACTGACGCTGGACACATTTGTTCTCAAATGGAACGTCAGTATTCGTAAATGCATATTTTTCCAATCAGTTGCTGTTTCTAATTTTTGCGCTGCTTCAATTTGATTTCAACCATGTGGAAGAGATTCTTTCTTCTTTCTCACTTTACATTTGAAACTACGAGTAGTTGTTGCTAACTTTGAGAATATCTATGAATAGTTCCAGAGATTTTTAAATTATAGCGTTTTCGAATAAATTAGGTGATCACTGACAAGATCTATATTGGGTTTGCGGATGGTGTTAAAGAGCATTTTTGAGTCTTGTTCCATTTGGATTGGGTTATGTAATTTCTAAATTTTTCTGGTTTCTATTATTAGCATACTATTATGACTGAATTTATTCCTGCTACCTAAATGTATAAATTTTCCAAAAATCTTAACTTTAAGCGAGCAAGAGAGTAATGAACTATGTTAAGACTTAAATAATAACATGCCTATGGGTTTATTCCATGCAATACTTAGTCGTCCATATATACATATATCAATGTATACCCAAAACATTATAGTTTCGGAAAGTTTTGTAAGTATTCTTCATGTAAGAATTACGAGTATCTGGAATGTTTTGATTTCGTAAATAACGTTGGAAAATTTTCGTTGTAATTATTTGCAAAAAAAGGCAAAGTAATTTCTGTTCCGGAGAAATTGTCTCTTTAATACACTTTGGACAATTTATCAGAATTTTCCCTTAACGTGAGTCCATTTTATCCAGAAACCTAGACTGGATTTGGCCTACCAACTAAATGGAAAGAATCTCCGCAGTTTTGAATTATTTACTGTTCTGTGAACATTTGCTACTTCCAACATACATCCTGCCTCCCAACGTAGTAGATCTTGCGACAATGCACTTTAAAATCAAGGGGTTGAAATTATTTCGAAATGTTGTGCATGCCGAATGCCGTAAACAGGTGTATGCAAGACTAAATAGAATTTGCTTGCAACACGGCATCTTATCTCTTCTACTATATTGACCATGTTAATAGATGTGTTGCTTAACATTGTAAACAGGTTTTGCGTAATATGTACTTAGAAAAGACTGTCTATTTTAAAGCATGGATAGCCTTAAAAGTAATCAACAATTGGTGCACTTGCAAAAGACTTACACTGAATTATTTTACATCCGAAACTCTTGTCTTAAAGAGAATACCAGTCATCATCTCTGGATCAACTATTGCTAAACAATTTGGACAATTTTCCACTTCCTATGATTTATGTAGTTTTACCAGTTGGCCTATATTGAAGTTTGTGGCAATGAAAAAAATAAGTCACTCTAAAACCTTAGAACGGTATCTGCCAAATATCTTGTATAGTAAAAAGTGCTGTTGACATGCCTGCAAAATAATGTAAAAAGGTATAACTCGGCTCATTCATTACTATGATATAAATTGGTACCGAACATTTTCTTTTAACTACCTTTGCACTATGTACTACTTTTCGATACGTCACTTGTGATGTAAAATCTGTTAAGATTTTTAGTGTCTAATTTGTGAAAACGTGACGTAAGAAAATATTGGCTTAAGGCTATATAAGACATTGTACTGTATTATATTTTCTATAGTCCTTCTATGGATGGGAAATAAGATAAGTCCAAACGTTTTTTTTGAAATAACTCAACACTTACATTTATTTGCGTTCAGTGCTAGGCTATTCTCCAACGCCCATTTCGAAATTCGTTGAAGATCTTCATTTATATCATTAGCGCAGTTTTCTATTAATCCAAGGGCAGAACTTCTATAAATTTGAATACCGTCCGCATAAAGGTGCTTTGACGAATTCATAATAATGGGTCCTATGTCATTAACATACATTGAGAGCAGGAGAGGTCCCAAAATCGACCCTTAGGGAACGCCTCTCTGCAAAGGAAGAAATTCTGATAGAACGCCTTCCAGAGAAACGGCTTGCTTTCTTTCTCTAAGGTAGGTTAGGTTAGGTGAGGTAAGAGTGGCTGTTGGAAATACCAACCCACTTAGGCCTATTGGCCCATTGTGATGCCACGTGGATCTATGATCTTCTTACTACTGGAACCAGTTTGAGCTTTTAATAAAGCGTAGGAGACTGTTAACGTCTATTTTTCTAGATCGTTTAGGTCGTTGTAGAAGAAAGCTCCTAGGTGAAGCTTCCTTCTCTGAGAGAGAGCTGGGCATGTGCAGAGTAGGTGGGGGATTGTCTCCTCCTCTTCCTCGTCCATGCAGCTTCTACAGAAATCGTTAGTAAAAGCGCCAAGCCTTCTTGCGTGCTTGCCTATGAGGCAGTGTCCGTTAATGACACCTATTATGGCGCTGAGATGTTTCCTATCTAAAAGGATCAGACACTTAGATCGACTCAGATCCAGCCTTGGCCAGATCTGTTTGGTCGCTAGACATGTTTGTCCAGCAGTCCACCTAAGGTCCGTTCTTTTATTGGCATCTAGCTTTAGTGTTAGTTTGCACGTAGCGATTGGTATACCTATACTACCTTTGTCTGGTAGGATAGGTAGAGTGGTTCCAATTTTGGCGAGTTCATCGGCTCTGCAGTTCCCTGGAATGTCTCTGTGGCCCGGCACCCAACAGAGGTGAATGTTGAACTGCTCTGCCATCTCCATGAGAGATGATCGGTATTCAAGGGCAGTTTTAGAACACAATGAGACCGAGTCCAGGGACTTGATGGCGGCCTGACTATCCGAAAATATGCGGATATCCTTTGCAGATATCACGTTTTTCTTCAGCCAGGACAGAGCTTCTTTAATCGCCAAAATTTCCGCCTGGAACACGCTACAGTGATTTGGAAGGCGGAAAGAGAGGCTTAGATTTAGCTTATCTGAGAAAACACCGCTACCAACTCCGCTGTCGGTTTTAGATCCATCTGTGTAGAGATGGATTGACTTGTCCTCCATGAAAGCATCTTCCTCCCAGAATGATCTAGAGGGGAAGCTTACATGGAAGTTTTTGTCAAACCAAAATTCAGGTATGGTGTAATCGGTGTTCTCTGTGAGGATTCCTAATGTATTAAGAATGTTGGCGTGACCAAATGAATTATTTGTCCACTGTTTAGTCGCTTTAAGGCGAATAGCTGCAGTCGCAGCTACTTGCTTGCTAAAAATGTCGAGGGGTGTCAAGTGAAGCAGAATATCTAATGCCGCAGAGGGGGTAGACCGCAAGGCTCCGCTTGTGCATAGACATGCTGTTCTTTGGACTTTGCTTAGTTTAATGCGGTTGATTGCATTTTCCAAGGCCGTCCACCAGACAACCACCCCGTAAGTAAGTATCGGTCTTATGACCGAGATGTATAGCCAGTGGGTTATGCGAGGTTGAAGGCCCATTTGTTCCCAATGGCTTTTTTGCCATGTAGCTTTATTGACTCTTTCTTGAATGTTAGGTTTCCAGTTTAGTTTCCTATCAAAAATGAGACCCAGATATTTTGTTGTATCGGAGAAAACTAAACTGGTACCGTTTATTGATGGAGGGTCTATGATTGGAATTTTATATTTCCTAGAAAAGAGGACAAGATCAGTTTTATGGGGGTTTATTCCCAATCCACAGCGATCTGCCCAGCGGGTTAATCTGTTAAGATTTACTTGGGGAGTTCTTTAATGGTATTTAGATGTTTTCCTGAGACGGCTATGGCAACGTCATCCGCATAGGCAATCACTCTGCTACCACCCGCTTCCAGGTATATCAGTAGTTCGTTAACCACTAAGTTCCAGAGAAGGGGGGAGAGGACACCGCCTTGCGGCGTACCCCTACTGACATATCTTTTAGCAGAAGTCTCACCCAGTTTGGAGTTGATTATCCTGCTTGTTAGCATTAGATTAATCAGCTCCCCAAGTGAGCCGTCTACCTGCAGAGTTGACAGCGCAGTCGTGATTGCAGATGTGTTGACGTTGTTAAAGGCGCCCTCTATGTCTAGGAAAGCAACCATTGTGTACTCCTTATATTGTAGGGATCGTTCGATGTGGCTAGTCAGAGAGTGCAAAGCCGTTTCCACCGACTTTCCTTTACAGTAGGCATGTTGAGCCGTAGACAGAAGTATTGGATCAACTTTAGCTCGAATATGGATATCAATCAGTCGTTCTAAAGTTTTCAGAAGGAATGATGATAGCCTTATAGGTCTGAGGTCCTTTGGGACTACATGAGAACATTTTCCAGCTTTGTGAATGAATACTACATTGACTTCTCTCCATAACAGTGGAATGTGGATAAGTTCTACACAGCTCCTCATAATATTTTCCAATACTGGTAGAATAATATCTGAGGATCTCTGTAGCTCGGCAGGTATAATACCGTCCGGACCAGCAGACTTGTATGGTTTGAAGCTATGCAGCGCCCAGAGCAGTTTGTCTCTCGTAATCAGACTATGAATTTTGGTCACGGTTGCAGTAGGCTTGTTTGGGCTGCTACTGGCCGCGAGTTGGGCGCTACCTGGAAAGTGGGTGTCCAGAAGCAGGTTGAGTGATTCATCACTTGAGGTAGTCCAAGAGCCATCGGTTTTTTTCAAACAGCTGGGCATCATAGGATTTGTGGAGAGGATTTTTCTTAGCCGCGAAGCCTCAGAGGTTTCTGTGATTTTGTCGCAGAATGACCTCCAGGATTGTCGCTTTGCCTTCCTCAGTTCTTTTTTGTATAATTTGAGGGATTCTTTATATGAGTCCCAGTCGGTCACTTTTCTTGTGCTTTTTGCTGCGTTGAAAAGTTTTCTGCAGGTGTTTCTGAGCAGTCCTAGTACCGATGTCCACCAATGTGGCTTTTTCTTGCCTCTTGGTTGAATAAGAGGGCAGGAAGCGGCCATAGCCTTATTGAGAGTCAGAGTAAATTCCCTGACTTTCATGTCGAGCTCATTGGTGTCACGCGGGGGACTTGATAGTTTAGAGGATATCGTTTCCGACAGTATTCCTCTATATTTTGTCCAATCAGTTTTCCGGTAGTTCCGGACAACTCGACAAGTTCGATGCTCGCGGTAGAAGTTCTCTAAGGTATGACGAGAGTAAATTTCTAGCAGAAGAAGACATATTAAAGAAGTAATGTAATTTATAAATAAGAGTGGAGTGGTCAACCATATCAAAAGCTTTCGAGAAATCAAGAAGGACCAAGAATGTGACATGGTCCTTATCCAGATTCTCTCTTATATCCTTTACCACGCTCATTAATGCAGACTGAACAGAAACCAGTAGATTATAGCGTATAATATACTCGTAGGTATTTATTTGATTATGCTTAACTCTTTCACAAACCTTAGAGAGGAAGGGTAAAATAGATATAGGTCTAAAATCCCCACATGCCGAGTTTTTAGGGATTGTAGTACCAATGGCCATTTTCAACTGGTGGGGAAAAATGCCGATTGTATAAATGGTGTTGATCACGTGCGTAATATATGGAAGGAGTAATGGTAGTATGGCCTTAATATAAACTGGATGTACTCCATCCACCCCAACAGCATTTGACTTAATAGACAAAAAACTTTCCACAATATCCGTGCTTTCTATTCTTTGGAAAGAAAGATAACACGAGCACTGTTTGCACGATCTCCAACCTCTGTTGAGGTTACAGGGTGTGGTATAGATAGGAATATACGATGAAGTTCATTGCCATCCCTAATTCACGGAGGTTACTCCACAGTTTTCGACCATCAGAATTAGTAGGTAGGCGATTTGAATAAAACCGTGTTTTAGCAATTCTTATTTCGCGAACCACGCTGTTTTTTAGTTGTTTGTAGACTTGGTGGAGCTCGTTTATCATAAAGCGTTTCTATTGAACGTAAGCCTGATCACGTTGCATCATTTACACCCTGATCTCATTACTAAACCAAACACTTGTCTTTACTCTTACTGTTACTGGGACGTGTGTATCAAAAAGATGATTTACATTTTTATGAATGAACTCAACTTGGTCATCGGGTGAGGGCATACTATACACGAGGTGCCTTGGAATGCAATATATGTGGTGTTCTATATTTTTAAAATTTCTAAATGAGTAGCTGAATGACCTTGTAGAACCATTTATGTCAAAATCAAAGGTGAGAAAAATGAGGTCATGTTTAGAAAATGCAGGTGCAACTTTGTCTGTCCTATTGACAAAAAACAGATCTAACAAGGTACTGCAAGTACTTGTCAAATCAGTAGGGAGCTGGGTATTTACTGGATGTATACCAAAGGCATTCATGTTTTCAATTAAGTGACTTTCCTCTAAAATGTTACTGTTAAAGTCACCACCGACAATTACATTAATGGCACTGATTGCACTTTCCTCCATGAAATCATAAACAGGTGTTAAATTAACATTCCTATTTGGTCTATACACATTGCATAAACGAACAGCATATTCACCACAGATTATATATATGCAAAGATACTGAATGGCGCTCTCAAAAGATGACTGACATTTTAGTTTAGAAGTTAGTCCTTCTCGTACATAAATCGCTACACCGCCACCAATACGATTACTCCTATCAGAACGAAAAAGTTGGTAACCACTCAAAGCATATACTATCCTTCACATCTCGGGAAAACCAAATTTCCGACACACAGATCGCATCGACTTGGGAGTTTACAAAAATTTCTCTAAATTCATCTATTTTGGGTTGCATACTTTGTGCATTTAGAAACTTAAACTTTAAGTCCTTGCCTATGACAACAAAAAACCGTAATCATATATCGCAATATAATATCATTACCGTCACTAATGGAATCCACCCCGCTATCATTTAAATTCATTTTTATACAATAAATTTTGCATCAGAACCAAACGGCACACACAGATCACACTATCCTTACATCTATTCTGTAACGTCCACCAGATAGCATTTATAAATACATAAAACTATGTACTTGCACCCACACTTTTATAGTGCATTCGAAAATTTCCGCCTTCAAATTCACTCTCCATATTTCCTTACCCTGAAATGCTTTTACACACTCTTCATTTTTGGTTTTACAATTTTCAAGATCACGAACTAGACAGACTGGTGGAATTTATTAAATTTCAGAACGATATTCACCAGACATGTATCTTCGAGACTATTCAAAACATATCTTCAATTTATATTAGACAAACACGCGCCAGCAGTCCAAGTTCCGTGGAATTGTTTTCCAATTACAAAATGAGTTTTCCAAAATACATGAACTTGGAATCCCCAACCTGCGAATATATTATATTTGCGAAATTCAAATCCAACAAGTTAGTACTTCTAATGAAATATGACTCAAACATCGGGTGCTCATGTGATCGTGTTTTCAACGATATTTCAACAAGACTTCGTTTTTTTACTAGTGCAGACCGTTTTCGAAATTTCATTTGAAAACAAAGCCTAATGTAACAAAATCCGAAAGATAGGTATTAATGTTTTGTTTGGTCGCCTGGTTTTCCCCGAGTTGTTTTTTGTTTAGTTCTAAACCAAATCGACTTGATATACAAAAAACCGTGTTTCTTTTACTGAACAAGAAATCAATTGAATTTGCCAATAAATCTTTTGACGCGTCTATTAAGATTTTTAGGGGAAAAAATTGGATTTGGTTCGATGGAATTTACGAGTATCAGTGGTAGCAATGTTAAAGATTGCGTAGTTTCATTTTGGAATTCCCAAATTGCTTCTTGTTTTATGAAATAATGGGAAGCCACAATATTTTTTTTAGCTTAATTTAAGTGTGTTACAATCGTAAAGGGAAATAATAAAGTCATTTAAGAAAGCGTCTATATTTCTAGAACATCGATATCTGTTGATATCTATTTGTTGGTTCCTGCGTTGTTGTGTGTGTATCTGAGACGTGGTTTGATCCGAGGGTAAGCGACGAGCCATACTCCATGTGCGGTTATAAGATCTTTCGCGCTGACAGGAAAAATAGAATCGGTGGTGGCGTTGCTATTTATGTTCGTGATAATTTAACTGTAAATCCTCTGTTTGAGTCACCGCCCGATAGTGATTTTCAGTATTATTTTATAGAAATTGAAAAAAAGGAAATGCCCATTTGATGTTATTTACAGACCCTACAATAATATTGACCTGTCATCCGTCTTTGACTTATTAGAAAATTATTCGTCGTTATACTTGCGAACTATTGTGTGTGGTGATTTTAATTGTAATATTCTTGAATATATGAGATCGTCACTTTTTATTGATCTCATTAAAATGCTTGGTCTTGATGTTGTAATTTCGACCATTCCAACGCACTTTACTGGTTCCAACAGCACACTCTTGGACATCTTTATTACCAGTGACTGCCAGGAAGTGTTCTTTACTGTTTTTTCTAAACATGACCTCCTCTTTGCCACTTTTAACCTAGTCACCAGTAACAAACAATCGGTTTATACATTCAGGTACTTTAAAAATCTAAATGTGGAGCAACTTGAACAAGACCTTCTTTGCCTAGATTGGCATAACGTATTTTTTGAAACATCAGTCGATGTCCAAGTTGAATTTCTCCATTACGTAGTCTCTTCGATAAACATGTTCATAATAACATCAAGTGGTTTACCTCTAAAATTTGTGAGCTAAGAAACAAACGTGATGCTGAATTCAAAATATACAAACGATTTCGGATTCCCGAATACTATGACAGTTATCGGTTGTTACGTAACATAGTTCACTCGAAGATTAAAGAAGCCAAACGTAGCTATTATGCTAAGCACTTCGATCATAAACTTCCAACCAAAACACTTTGGACAAACTTACGAGAATTAGGTGTAGGTAGTAACTTGAAGTCCATGGTAGACCAGGTCGATCCTAACGAACTAAACAAAGAATTCGCAAAAGTTCAAGCGATGTTGCGCCCAAATGGAAACAATATCCAAACGCCACACGCTGGCTAATTTGAATTTGGTCGAGTGGAACAAATCGACGTTGCTAGAGCTTTGCTAAAAATTAAATCTAACGCTGTTGGTGTCGATAACATCCACCCAACTTTTATTAAATTAATATCACCGTATATACTTCCAGCTTTAACATATATTTTCAACAATATAATAACAAGATCCACTTTTCCGTGTGCTTGGAAGCAAGCTAAGATTATAACAATCCCAAAAAGGAAAGCAGTAGGCAACTCATCAACTGAATATAGACCTATCGCTATACTTCCATATTTGTCAAAAATATTTGAAAAAGTTATACACCATGAAATATCAAGTTTTCTTCAAGTTCCTTGCGCCTACCAGTCTGGATTTCGGAAAACCACAGCTGCACATCAGCTCGTCTAAAAGTATCCGACGACATGAGAGTTGCAATAGACAAGAAACAAATCACCCTTATCGCTCTCCTAGATTTTTCTAAGGCCTTTCACACCGTTGATCATAAACGACTTGTATCAAAATTGTTAAACTTCTATAATTTATCTGCATCAGCCGCTAATCTCATACGGTCCTATTTGGTTGAAAGAAAACAAGCAGTTCATGTAAGCAATTCTGTGTCAGATTATATCGAAATTTCAGTTGGTGTTCCACAAGGATCCATTTTGGGTCCCCTACTTTTCGCAATTTTTATTAACGATCTTCCCAAAAGCATTAAAAGTTCAAATTTTCACATGTTTGCTGACGATATCCAGCTCTATTTAAGCTTTGAGAATGATCTTATTGATCATGCTACTTTGAAATTTAATGAAGACCTAAAACGTATTCATTACTGGGCAGATGAAAACTTTCTGCAGCTTAACCCGAAACGAAGTGTCTTCTCATAAATAGAAATCCCTTATCTCTTATCAACGTTCCTTCAGTATACGTTGGTAATGAACCTATCGAATTTGTAAGCAAAGCCAAAAATATTGGTATTTGGTTCAATACAAAATTAACCTGGCACGACCATGTTTGCTCAGTTGTGGGAAAAATGTACGGATGTCTTCGCACAAAAACATCTGAAGTCTATATTACTTCGCAAAAACTGCCGTATGATATCTTCGCTCTTACTGAGACCAACCTTTCCTCTAATTTTAAGAATAGCGAGTTATTTACCCATGATTATGATGTCCACCGAAACGATGGCCTTATGAATAACGACGAATCAACTGGCCGCGGAGTACTTTTGGCTGTACCTACTCGCCTTAATTCTAAATTATTTAAGCAACTATCTACAGTTTGCTTTGAATTTGTCTGCGTAAGAATTCCTATTTCTAAGCGCAATCTCTTTATTTGCTGTTGCTACATTCGCCCATCGCAACCAACCTGCAGCTACCAACTAGCTATTGACGAATTCGATGCCCTGTTTGCCAAAGCTGACGCAAATGACACTGTTGTCGTTATGGGTGACTTTAACTTACCACGACTCAAATGGATATGCACTGATGATTCATACTACACCGCCAGCAATGCAAGTTCGGAGAAAGAAATTCTTTTTATTGACTGTCTCGTGGACTCCGGACTTTTTCAGTTAAGTGGCATAACCAACTATCTTGGTAGACAACTCGATCTTATCTTCTCCACTGACGTAGATAACAGCATAGTCTCAGCCAGCAAGCACCTCCTTACCACTCTAGATTCTCACCACCCGCCTCTTTCTATGACGTTTTCGTCCAACGTTTCAAAACCTTTTTGCTTTGAACACGTGTACAACTTTAATTTTCGAAGAGCCAACTTTTCTAAATTAAACAATCTTCTTTCTAAAGCTAATTTCAATTTTCTCTTCAACTCTAGTATTCCCGTTGATGATGCACTTACCTCTTTTTACAATATCATCTTCGATTGTTTTTCCCAATCTGTTCCTTTTGTACCGCAAAAAAATCCATCGTTATCCCCACCTTGGTATAACAAGGAACTCCGGTCAATACGAAATAAGAGAAATAAACTTTGGTACACCTATCTTAGTACACGTTCTGAAGCCCAATTATTTAAGTCGGACAGTTATGCCTCCACCATGAAGTTCAACAATTCATCGTCTGATGATCCGCAAAGAATAGCAAACTTCTTTGCCGAATTCTTTAGCCAATCGTTTGCTTGCCACATCCAAAACCCCGATCTATCTTATTTCTCATACTTGAACAGCTGTCCACAAACATCCTTTACTTCGGTGGATATCTCAATGGCATTAGTAGATGAAAAGATAGGTAATCTAAAAAGTGAATATTCCGCTGGACCTGATGGTGTGCCCCCCATAGTTATAAAAAAGTGCGCCGCCTACTTGGTAAAACCTCTCACTGCCTTGTTCAGACTTTCCTTATCTCAATGCGCCTTTCCCCATTCCTGGAAAAATTCATATATAATCCCTCTGCATAAAAAAGGCTATAAAGATGAAATCTTAAATTACAGACCTATTGCGAAGCTCTCCACAATACCCAAGCTCTTTGAGAGCATTATTTATGATGCTATGTCTTTTTATTGTAAACCAGTGATTTCAAGAAACCAACATGGATTTGTTAAGGGCAGGTCCACTACCACTAATCTCATTGAATTTGTATCAAGTACTCTATGTGCATTAGAAGATGGCAAAGAAGTAGATGTAATAACCACCGACTTCAGCAAAGCTTTCGATAAAGTCTCGCATAAAGTAATTCTTTTAAAACTTTACGCCCTTGGATTTCGATCAGATTTCGTTACGTGGATTTCCTCATACTTAAATGATAGACACTACAGTGTCCTGTTTAGGTCTACATTATCTAAACCCTTCAAAGCCACCTCGGGTGTTCCCCAAGGAAGTCATCTTGGTCCCTTGTTATTTATATTAACAATTAATGATGTTAATACCATCGTTAACAGTTCTTTTCTCTCCATCTATGCTGACGACATCAAAATCTTCCGTCACATATTGTCTCCCCCTGACTGTTCTCTGTTGCAAGATGATCTCAATCGATTTTCCACTTGGTGTCTTCATAATTTTCTTGAGTTAAATGTTAACAAATGTCAAACTTTAACTTTCACTAAAAAATGTCGTACAACTCTTTCTCGTGCATATTTCATCAATAACGAGCTTGTTCCTAATGTGACCGAAATGCGCTATTTAGGCATTATCTATGATAGCGAACTGAACTTTCGCTCTCACATAGATATCATTATTAGTAAAGCCAATTCGACTCTTGGCTTCATTAAGCGCTGGTCTAAGGAATTTGACGACCCATATGTGGCTAAAGCACTCTACACCACATTTGTTCGGCCCCTCCTCGAGTATGCAAGTACAGTCTGGTCACCATATTATTCTGCGCAAATTGCACGTATTGAATCGGTACAGCGTAGGTTCCTTCGGTTCGCATTACGGGGACTTCCTTGGTCTGACCCATTCAATTTACCCCCCTATCATAATCGACTGAAACTTATTAACTTACAACCCCATTACACGACGAGAAGTTTGTGATATAGTTTTTGTCCATCAGCTCTTAAATGGTAACATTGACTCTGAGGCTCTCCTCGAACGCATCTCCTTAAATGTTAATCCATGTGATCTAAGAACTGTACCTCTCTTCCGAGTTAATTCCCACCGAACTAATTACGGATACCATGAACCGTTATCTCGAATCCTTCGCGAAGCGAACAAATTCCAGTCAATCTTTGACTATCACCTGAACAAACACTCCCTTAAGATTGCCCTTTATTCCCCTCGCTCTCTACCCACACTCCGCAGCTCTAACAATTAAATTTTTATTAGTTTTATAAGTATATTATTTAAGTTCAATGCTTGTATTAAGCACAATAAAGCTGTCCGGGGTTGACCCGGGCCTAAATTTAAATTTATGTCTTAGGAATCTCTGCCAAACTCAAAGCTTCACACCAGTAAATACGAAACTCATGTTGGTCAAGGCCGTGCTCATTCCTCTGATAACGTATCGCTGCGAAATTTTTTGTTGCACCGGCGCCTTTGCACACGTAAGCTCAACATTGCTTTTAACAATGTTTTGCTCATGTGTCGGCTTATACCAAAAATATTCTTGGGTGCACACTTGACCGATATTTTGACTACTGCACAATCAAATATCTACACAGGATTATAATCAACCAACAGCCCCAATACTTGTACTCGTATGATAAACTATGGTTTTCGCATTCAAGTAGATCTTTAAGTTTAATTGTACCTCGTGTTGCTTATCAAGTTACCGAACGACAGTTTTTCGTTCACGCCATTCGCCTTTGGAACTCACTCCCCCTTAATATAAGACGACTCTATAATACAAATAGCTTTAGTGAAACTCTCTTTCGACATATAGGAGACAAATAGTAAGAATACTGAATATAAATTTCACACCATACAAATATTTTATTTTAATTGTTCAAGAAAGCTTATATTTTTTGTTCTCTTTGTACTCAAATTTATTTCAATCGGATGTTAATCTTTTTAAAGTTTACTTTATTGAGAAGGAATTGTAATTTTAGTTTAATCTTAAATCACTTATTAATTGTATATAATGCTAAATAATATAATGAGCAGTAATTTAAATATTGTATTCGGAAAAAGATTGTTGAGTTCATTGATTTTTTAAACAATAATAACATTGATATTGCATTAGTCACAGAAACGTGGCTAAATACAACATTGCGAATGTCAACCTCAATATATAAATGTTATCGGTTGGATAGAACAAATAGAACGGGTGGTGGTGTAGCGATCCTAATTAAAAGGTCAATTCAACATAAGCTTTTAAGATGTATTCAAACGCAACATGTTGAAAACCTGGGCGTAGAAGTCACCTTAAGGAATGGGAGTACATTGAAAATTTTTTGTGTTTACTTTCCTGGTGGAAACTCAAGCAATGTTAAGAAGCTGCAACTGAAATCTGATTTAAGAAGATTATTCACTATTAGTGGAATAATTTGATTGAAGGTGATCTCAATTCCAGGCACAGAGATTGGGGCTGTTTCCGTGCAAATTCATGGGGCAATATTTTATGTGATCTCTTTGCTATGTTACCTATTCGTGGCTTGTTTCCTTCCAGTGCTACTTATTATCCTACTGGTTCCCGTGGTCGTCCTTCTGTTATTGACTTTTTCGTTACCAACATGTCCAGTCATATTTCTCAGCCTGTTGCTATTAATGATCTGCCCTCAGATCATAATCCAGTCATTTGCCGGCTTCCTTGGTCAGGCAAGAAACTTGTGCAATATATTCAGAACCTTAAAAAAGCAAATTGGTCTATGTTTCGTTCTGTAATTAACGTAAAACTCAGAAGCCTCCCTACTGCTCTTGAAAGTGTAAACAGCAAGGGAGATGTTGATGAAATAGTCAAACATTTCTCTGAACATGTACTAGCATCCCAAAGATTAAAAAAAATATTCGTGTGTAAAACTCCCAGGCCACATCTTGGAACTCATAAAAACTCGAAATATGCACAGACGAAACTGGCAGAGATATAGGCAACCCTTTTCTCAAAGTATTGCAAAATACTTTGGCAAACTTATAGGCAAATCCATTCAAGAAATACGGAATGAGGAATGGAACACAAAACTTAGCTCTCTCGATAAGGCATCTAAACCTTTCTGGAACATCACCAAAGTTATCAAAAATGGAAAAAGGCAAATTCCGTATCTTGAGGCCAATGGTGATATTTATACAATTGATGTCGATAAAGCTAATGTTCTCGTTCAGAATTTCGCGCAAAACCACCTTGTCTCACAACAACTGGGAGACAGAAATACTGACGACGGGGTATCTCGAGCCATACAGACCTTGGACGCTTCAGAATCTGATACACCATTAAGTGCATTTGTATCCGAGGCTGATGTTAAACATATTATAAAAAACCTGAGAATAAGGATAACTAGTGGCATTGACAGTATACACAATGTCTATCTTAGGAATTTACCCAAAATTGGCATCCAATTCTTAGCATTTTTAATTAATGCCTGTCTAAAAATGCAGTACTTCCCAACAGTATGGAAGGAAGCAAAAGTTGTCCCTATCCCAAAAGCAGGCAAGCCGCTCAACGAGCCTAATAGTTACAGGCCTATTAGTTTGTTAAGTAGCCTGAGTAAAGTCTACGAAAAATTATTGAAAGAAAAAATGCTAAAAATTATTGATGAATTTAGTATCTTCCCGCATGAACAGTTTGGCTTTAGACGATACCATAGCACGAGCCACCAAATTTTACGAATTTGCAATAGTGTTAAAAAAAATCGTGCTCTTAGAAAATCTACTGGAATGATACTTCTGGATATTGAGAAGGCGTTCGATACCGTGTGGCACAACGGCTTGTTATTTAAAATGATTCAATTTAATTTTCCAACTTTTCTTACCAAAATTGTTCAGAGTTTTTTGTCAAATCGTACGCACAAAGTATTCGTTAATAACAGTCCCTCACGTGTAGTAAATGTTACAGCAGGTGTTCCCCAAGGTTCGGTCCTTGCACCAATCTTGTTCAATTTGTATATGTCTGACATCCCACACTTACCGGATTGTGAATTTGATCTTTATTCTGATGATTCTATCATATTTTCGTCGCATACGTATGGTCTCAACATTGTGACTAATTTACAGTATGCGACAGAAAAATTTATCGCTCATCTAAGCAAATGGAGAATTAAAGTAAATGCGGAAAAGATACAAGCTATCTTTTTCACAAGAAAAAAGAAAGTCTTGTTTTTTACCGCCAAACCAAATTATAATAAGCGGCCAACAAATCAAATGGGAGGCACATGTGAAGTACCTAGGGGTATATCTTGACAAAAGACTTACATTTAAGGAACATATTTCAAAGATGTTACATAAAACTGGTGTAGCGATTAAGATGCTTTATCCCTTCATAAATAGAAGGTCCTCACTGTCAAATGAAAATAAAATCTTGATCCGCAAAGTCATTTTTCAAGCTATCTTGCTGTATGGTTGTCAAGTATGGGGTGCTTGTGCCAAATGCCATATAAAAAGACTGCAAATACAGCAAAAAAAGCTGCTGAAAATGATGCTCAATCTCCCCTGGCATCACTCAACCCATGATCTCCATAAAAAGGCTAATGTTGAATTGATCTCTGATAGAATACGAAAGCTCACTGAAACATTTCTGATCAGATGTAGCCTCCCTGAAAACCCCTTAATAAATGAACTGAGTACTACTCACTTAAATCCAGATTAAACTAAACTCAACTTACCTTTTTTGTTAGTTTTTTGTTGTTTTTTTTTTTTGATTATCTCTTCTGTACTTTTTAGGTATGAATTTTCTTCTTTGTTAAAACTGAAATATTATTATTTATATTTATTTATACACATATATTGTTTTCACGTTTTATTATCTATTGTTTTAGTATTGTTAATCTTTATACAATGAGAGCTTGTTTATTCGTTTGTTATTTATGAATTTACTAATTAATTTGTTGCTTATTTATTCCAAGTTTATTTATCCTTTATTTATTTTACTTATCAAACTATTTATTTATCTATTTATTTATTTTCAATTGATAACATTATTATTAATATTTATTTTTATTTTTATTATTATTATTTTTTTTTGTTGACATAAATGAAGGGTTTTGTTGTTGTTTCCCTTCGGAAATTTTTTTTGATTGTTCAACCTTTTAATTTATAAATAAATTTATTCCAGTTGAAAGATATATTTAGTACATATCACATCTCTGAACTGTAAATTGTGCGGTGGCATACCATTGTAATATTTAAGAACTAAATAAAAGTATTTGATTTGACTTATTAATTATAACACATTTATAGCTTAAACATCGTTGCTATACTGTAATAAAAATACTAAAATACTGAAATATTGAATGTTGTATGGTTATCGAATGATATGAACCTTATAAGAATTATTATTAAGCTATTGATATACCTTTTTTTCTTTAACTCAGTGATGAGAATTTAAAAGAGGTGATTTAGGCAGTTAGTTGTTTGAACATTTTCCTATTGAAAATATAGGTTACTAGCCATAGTCTACAGACACACTTTTCTTTTCTTTTTCGCATACATTTAGACACAACAAATTTCTTTTACAAAAAAAATATTTTTACGAAAAAAAAAATATAACGAGTTCAATAAAATTTTATACGTCTCGAAATCCAAGGCAAGAAAATTCATTCACAAGCTTTTCTTTCATCAATGAGATGTCAATTCTTTAAAAAAATATAAGCACTTTTCGAATGCATTTTTTTTTCAACCAAGTGGAAAGCAAATACCATATATACGTGATAATAGATCTCGACATGTTTTCACTTAGCTTGTACGTCAGAGTGGCAACTTTTGGAAATGTTGGAAGTTTTTTTTTTTTTGTAAATTCCCTTTTCCTCCCTCGGATTTATATTAATATTTATTTAATAATTTAAGTATATCTATCACTCATAAACTTAACC
The DNA here is from genome assembly GCA_949129095.1 of Volucella bombylans. Lineage (NCBI taxonomy): Eukaryota > Metazoa > Arthropoda > Insecta > Diptera > Syrphidae > Volucella > Volucella bombylans. The sequence goes on along the minus strand of OX422142.1, from coordinate 26,067,018 downwards.
CGATATGTACTTTTTAATGTATTTCTAGGAACTGGCACATTTGGAAGAGTCTGCTTGTGTAAGGACAAACGAACTGACACATATTGCGCAATGAAGGTCCTAGCAATGGCCGATGTGATACGTCTCAAACAGATTGATCATGTGAAAAATGAAAAGAACATTCTATCGGAGATTAACCATCCGTTTGTTATTAGTTTGTGAGTATGAATATTTTTCTTCATTTTGAAATTGTAAACCAGAAATGTTATTTTTGAAATGATACATCCGGTTTGAAAATTGTTTTCCTCGTCTCATGATTTTCGAAATGCGATCCATCAATATGAGGTTTTCTTTAAATATTTTCAGGCAATGGTCAACAAAGGACGACTGCTGTTTGTATATGTTATTTGAGTATGTTTGTGGTGGAGAGTTGTTTTCATATTTAAGAAATGCTGGAAGATTCAGTAGCCAATCGGGTAAGTACCTTCATATATGTAATGTACATGATTCATTTTAAAATGAATCGACAAAATTATATATGGCCCAGTTTGCTTAAAACGAATTGTTCAAATGTTAGGGGAAAATATTGGCTATGACATATTCTGTAAAAATATTTTCCCGCATCATTGTGACCAATCTTTTTTTACGAGACCTATTTTATTGTAGATCGTAAGCGCCAACTCAAAGCCGTGACATGCTTTTAATTATATGTGTGAAAACTTTAAGGACATATTTTGAGAAAAAAATCGTTGGGGAGGGAATCGGAAATGTATTCACTCGGAGATATAGAGATTTTAAATAAAGTCTTGGGCTTTGGAAACCAAAATACTACCACTTGAGCCACGCCCAACTATCCATTTAGGATTTTCAGTTCAGAACAGATATCAGCTTTGATGATATCTGACTGGCTATATCTGACATATATCTGTCTATAGATGAAGATAAATTCGAATCCAGCCACAAAATGTTTAATGTAACGTGCACCCAGATAGTTCATAACTTTTTGAGATTTTTTCGTAGGATTTTAACTAGGTTTGCCGTACATATCTTTTCTGCAACTACATGGTCGATATTTATTTTACTGCAATTCGAAATCTGAAAATTTTAAGATACTAGAGCTATCCAACTAGAGCTAGAGACTTTTCTGATAAGTCTCCAAGGGAGAACTGCTTTGGTGTCAGCATCAACCGCAGAAGGCCAGTGGTGATATTGTCAAAAAGCCATTCATGCCTTTCAACCAACCGCCAAGTGATATCCCTGATTTGATGAAGGATGTCGCTACAAAGAGGGTGTAAAAGGCGGTTCTGCAGAGAAGTAGAGCATTGAATTGCATGAGCAAAAAGGATGAAAAGGACATCGGTTTATGCAAAAAGGAACTGCATCACCTACAATAGATCGAGGTGCTATGGCAGAAATAGTGTTCAAACGTCCAAAAAGAATATGCCAGGGGCACAAATCGCAATAAAAGAGGGCAAGAATGGACAAGAAAATGTAGTATGTATTTAATTCACAGTAAATGTTGAAAATCCACAGATGGCAGTATTTATAGAACCAAATTTACTTATAATTTTGGAGTTTCGACCAAACTCGCACGCCTGTACATGTTAAAAATAGAAATCGTTTGCTACTCCATTAAATTCAAAAATGACATCTCTGACGCCTTGGATATAAAAAAAAAGGATTTCAAAAATATCACATGATATCTTGTGATTTCATTGACTCAAAGGCCAATATTACCAAAAGTAAAAAGCTAAAGGCTCCGTAAAAGACTGCCGCGTTTCACCACCGCTTTCGAGCTCCGCATTGTATTCTATTGAAATCATAGAAACTGTCACACAGAACGCGGCATTGATACGTGGTACGTAAATATTCATTTTTATATGACCAGAGCGATAAAAACTGCAAGAACATTGTTTTAAAATTCGAAATATGTTAAACTATTGAGAAAGGTTTAAATGAAATTACATTTTGGCAAAGCTACTACTACAAAATGTTATACGGTGATGACCGCTGTTTGTTTGACATCTTATAACGCGGCGGTTATAACATGACGTAAAACGATTTCACCGCAGCGCTAAATAATCTCACCACAGCATTAAAAATGTGTTTGACTGAGCCCTAGGACGTGGATACTGGTAAATGAGAGCAAAACAAAGAACATATCTTCGATAAGAGGACATTATATGAGATTCTTTTCTGGTCTCTATGTCCATTTTGTCCAAGTGTTGATGCATGAAAGGAAACCATGGACTTTATCAGACGCTAGTGAAATTCGCCTTGGTTGGTTTGGGAGAAAAGTTCTTTGATTGATAATGCGGCAACAAGCAAAACCTTGTCTTGAGAGTGAAATCCTCATCCTAAATATTTAATGCCCAGGTTAACCCGTAGCACTTTGCAGCTACCTGCTCCCTAATTATCTCATTATTTCTCTACGTGCTACTCGTCCCTTCTCCAAAATTACAAATGATGAAAGTATAATGACGAGTGCCCCTAATGTGTAACACACCTTTTTTTTATAATTTACGCGCGCCTAAGGGGTTAGATACCCTTTTACTGTTGCCTTGGCGCGGTCGGAAAGGTGGAAGGAGGAGAAACGAAAATTGTTTTGTAGTGGTTTGAAACTCAGGTGCTCTCCAGGGGTGGGAGTCCGAATAGGACGGAGAGTTTTTTTTCACTCAGAGTGATTCGATGGTTATAATTCACACTTGGTTGTTGTGCTTGAAAACTATACAACAGCCAAATCTACGTGTCAGTGTTATGCCTTCACATGCAGAATTTTTCTGACTGAGTTCCAATTAGAATGAAAAACTTGTCATGCGTAGGATTCGAACCTTGACCCTCCGAGTGAGAAGCGATTGCTAGTACCACTACACCATGGCCACCCCGATTGATGTTAAAAAGGACGTACAATACTCCTTTCTGCCAGAAGTTTGAAACAACTACACTTCTAAGCAAATTGTACACAAAAAACTTCTTGACATATGAACAACTACGCTGTTAATCGAATGGAACAACGCATATTTAGGTAAAGCATTGCAATTTTTTGTATAAATCGTACATATGGTGAATATATCGCTAAAGCAGTTCATATACAGCTGTGTGGAGCATTGGCAAATTTAAGCTTTGCCGATTCCACGTCTATCCATCATATAATGTTCAATTAACCAAAGGGCTAAGACAATTTTTTTTAATGTACTTCCGTCAATCAGGTCTCTGAAATCGAGGTAATTTATCCTTATCTTAAGAACAAAAACGTCTTGAATGACAAGACTCTTGATAATCAAAACTATCACATTTTGGGACTAAGTAGGGTTAAAATCGTATTACTACAAAATGCTGTTAAATGGAACGTCTTTTCTCGCTGTTCTCCTGAATTCAAAAAAATGTTTATCTGCAATACATTCGCCCTTGAAGAAAGAAAAGATATGCCCATTTGCGTAAGTTTGCCCTCATTAAACGCAGTCTATTCATTTCCTCTGAAAGTATTTCAAAGAACATTTGCTTGACAGAGTACATATATTTCCAATGCCAGTTGAAAACAAACAAACACATAACCACGAATTCAAAAACAATCGTTGAAATATTATCGATCACATAAGACGAATGGTTGCCTATAATACAGCAACAAGTCCAATTACACTAAATTTAGTCTCCCCATAAAATGTTATTTCGCATGGAGCGAAATAACCACTGAGCCCAAAAATCTTTCTTTCCCTCTCTGTCCCACTTTCCTAAAAACTCAGGTGTTTTAAGTGTAATAATACACACTTGAGTGTTAAGTGCTTAAAAAAAAAAATAATAAAAAAAATATACCATAACATGACACCATACCAAAATATGATAAATATATCTTTTTGTACAATCAGGCAGAAAAAATTAATGTCTTTAGGTACTGATGAAGAACTCCTTAGCTTCCGCCAGAATGAAAAATAAACATGTTCTACGTCGAAGATAGAAATTTTTCTTGGCAGAATGAATTTAAGTTTTATTTTAAGTTTTATGGCTTTTTCTTAGTTCACACTTTAACGCGCAAAAAAATTAATGGAATATCGATCGGCCACTCTTCTATGCACATGTCTTGGGCAATCATTTCATTTCCGGTATTAAAAATACATAAATCTTTGTGAAAGTCCATTAATTTGTGTACGAGTAGATATATCACGTTGAGGGTGGGAAGGTGACTGCTAACAAGCTTAAGAGAGTTATTTTTTATTCATACTTTCTCAGATGATTTGCTGTTCATTCATACTAAACTAAAAAAAAAAATATAGTGGCTATAAAATGAAAAATATGAGAAGGATTAACACGTTGACTAATGGAGTAGAAATTTAAATTTTTAGCAGTGCATGGTAGAATGAACACTCATAAATGACTAAAACTAGATGTCAGTTACTGGTTACTGACCTAGTTCATAAGATGACCAACGACTTCAACAGAAAGGCGAAAATTGGCGACTTGGCTCCCCAATTTATCACCGTAAAGCCTCTTTTGGAATACAAAAATTCACTAGAAACTGACCTGTTAATGATAGGCGTCCATAGCTGGCTATCAAAAACCTATCATCAGCCACATTTAGGAATTATTTTCAATAAACAAATGGTATATGTTATATTTGATAGGAAATTTAAATTGATAGTAAAGAACGTGCCCACACAGTTCTTGGAATATTAGGCCTGAACATCGGGTAATGAAACTGCAATTTCAATAAAATATGGATTTGGTATTTTCAAGGGATTCCTATACAATAAGTGCAAAATAGCTTTATGAACTCAAGGAGAGTAATATTTTTGGTCATTTTGAATAAATGACCACTCCAACTAAATTTACCTTTAACTTACGAGTACATGCCGGAATCAGGAAGTTTTTCAGTTTTTATGATCAGATTTATGGTATTGTGGAATTTAATGATCCTAGAATCCCGGTTGTTCCCAATGGCAAAGAATACTATCATCATCAAGATAATGAAAGGTAGTTCACCTGCTCTTTTTTAAAATACATGTTTCTTAAACACTGACAGCTTTTAAAATTAACAAAAATCGTATTTCCAAAGTTCATACTGTGTTTCCCAATCAGAGCGAATTTCCAAAATAAATTTTGGCTGCTATACGTAAATGTATAAAAAAAGTTTGTTAGAAGGGCATCTTATACAAGTTATTCTCGTATTCGTCCAATGTGAATATAGCCAAGCCAAGAATATTTTTGGTATTGTCAAAAGTGTGTCAAGAACATCCGATGGCTACAGACTTCTATAGCTATACTAGCCTTTACAAAAAGAGCTCGGACCAGCCACCTTCAAAATTATCGCTTCTGTGTTTGGGTTTATGAACACAAATTTTCATCTGGATCATTTACATAAGCTTCTAACGGACTTGTTTCAAATAGTGCCTTCTGCACTATCTGATCCAGTATGCTCGCTGAAATCTGTTGCATGACTGGAATCGTTCAGTGGATTAGTGCTTTGAGGTTCCACAGCAAAGCCATAAACTTAATTAGTTTTTTTTATTTTAAGTGCCTAAGGAAAAACCAGAGTCGTAAACAGCGAATTAATAAACTTAAATTTATTGACATGTGTATAGGTCAAAAATAACTTAAATTTTACGTCTAGCTTGTGTCGTATTCTTTTTAAAACAAAAAATTAATCTAAATTATGTTTAAAGAAAGTTCTTACTAAATCGCACACTACGTCGAATTACTTAATTACTTTTTTATTAAATATACAAAAAACCAAATTGATTTTACTAATACTGCCATTTTGTGTTTTTTTTTTATTTTAGCGAATTTCTATGCCGCCGAAATAGTCTTAGCCTTAGAGTATTTACATTCACTTTCAATTGTATACCGTGACCTGAAACCAGAAAATCTACTTATTAACCGTGATGGCCATTTGAAGATCACCGATTTCGGATTTGCCAAAAAGTTACGCGATCGAACATGGACGCTTTGCGGTACTCCAGAGTATCTAGCTCCAGAGATTATCCAATCCAAAGGACACAATCGTGCCGTAGACTGGTGGGCATTAGGTGAGTCACTATTTCAAATTTCATTTTTTCGTCAAATTTTCTCTGGAACTCTTTGTTCCCACTTCTATCGGCCAAAATAAAATATCTTTGTATACAAGTATGTACTCGTATGTATCTATTTAGGTATCCAAGGAAGATTCGTCAATCGATTTGTTTATTTAAGAATATTTCGAAATTGTCGACGTTGTAAACCGGAGGCGGCTTTTATGTGTATTTTAACTGAAAGCATATGCAAATTTATTACACACAGGGTGTGGGGTAAACGTTTATTTTGAAAACTATTAGTCACTTGAAACTTGTGCTAGTTGGATCCGATTGAACACTAGACTGTGAGGAACGTTACGAGCAAGAAAAAATCAAAGAGATACTTGTACAATTTTGCAATTTTTTTTTTCTAGTTTAATTTTTGATTTATTGTGATTAGCTTGACAAGCATAATGGGAAAAATATTAATTGATGACAAAAATGAGTTTGTGATCTAAGAAAGTTGATTTTTAGCGATGAAAACATCACTGTTGTATGGGATTTTTATGTAGTTTCTGATGGATCTTAATTTCCACAGTTCCACGCTTTTATTTGTACGATAATAAAGATTTCTGTCATTTCATTATTTATCCCATAAAAGTTGTAAAAGAAATAGGGAACACGCATGAGACAGGATTCGACGTTGATGGAGAGTCATCAGTTGGATGTAGTCCAAGTGCTTGCACTGGGAGGAAACTGGAAATTTCTCGGAATTCTGTCGTAACTTTTAAGGAGGATCCATTTTTAGTATATTAGTCTGTCAACAACAAGAGTACAGCATGTCTATTTTCCAGAAGCCATTGGCTTACATTGCTTCGAAGTCGAGCGGTTGTTGTCCTTTTCAAAGATCTGGCATTGTAGGCACATCACTTTGAACTTTGTCAAGAAATTTTTCTTTTTACGAAGTGTCTGTCAAAATTTAAATGCCGCAAATTGTGCAGCGTTTACATTATTTATTTTTCTTAGAGTACATTGTTACATGTTTGGTTAAATTTTCTCTGACTATAAGAAAATCTGCGTCATTATAACAAGGCTATAACATTACGTTAACCTAATTTCAAGAAGCATCTGAAAATATCTTGAAATAACCCGCCACAGGTGGTATGAGAGACAGCTAAACGTGAATGCTTGTTGAGGTCTTTTAATTGTTTGTTTATGTGATTTTAGATATATAGTACATGTACCTTCCTGAGATATACAATATTATGATTACGATTATTGATTATTTGAAATCAGGTTACACAACGCTAAACCATACACTCGGAACTCAACTTCCATGTTTGGATGAGCTTCAGGATAAAGTTGACAAAGCGGGCAGACAAGCTTTAATACAGACGTAAACTACAGCAAGTACTTGGTGCAAACATATGCTGCTTGTCTGAATGGATGTCATATTCATCTTCGAAGTCAAAACAAGAAATCATTCGTAAAAAGGTTTAGGTATGCCTGTAGCAGTAGATGCTAAGTGTATCAATCCATTAAATTTATATCGCTGAAGAAAAAACCATCACGGAATAAAACTGATTTCACTGTTAACGGCCCATGCAATTTTGAAAAAAACAATGGCATTCGGATATGTGCTTGAACTATGAAGACTCTAGTATGTTAGGTACTCCCAGACTCCTAGTGGAGACATTGGAGGCCCACAAATGTCTGATATTACTGCCGTCCAAAGATGTGAAGGGGTGAACCACGCAGCTCATACTTGAAATCTGATTTGAATTCACTTGTATCAAGTATACATATATCCGAGCGACTGATGTTCAACCGTATCAGGATTAAAAAGAGAACGCCAGAAAGGAAGATTTCAACAAACTTCAGAACGCAATGCCTATGTGCAGGATATCACGCATTACGTAAACGTAAAAAAAGTACTTGATGAATTTAATGCCAGCCAGGACACTACATTGTATCCAAAGTATTGTACAATGTGAGAACATCAACATTTGAGGTTGAACGCTTAAAAAATTAAGGTACTATCAGAGCCTTTGTGGACCAACTGCTTCTCCCTCAACCTCCTCCATCAGCATCAAGTGCAATGGACCAGAGGGGATGGTGCGAAGTAGCTGCCTCTAATATGCTACATTTCAGAAGACGACCAAGAACAAGAAACCAATAGTTCAAAAATTTCGGCAGTAAACTTCAAGTTAAACAGACGGCATATCGTGAGTTGACAAATGCGAGGATGATAGGTGAGATGAAGGCTACTTTTGTTCTCTAAAACTTTTGATACGAATGGTCTCATCCATTGATAGATAAAAAATCATTCGGTGCTAAGAGTTCATTACTTCCAAGCTTAAATTTTTAAACTATGCAATCGTTAGAGATAGTTTTCTATTATTTTTGGAACTTGAATGATAAAATTACCAATATAATTTCAACAATTTCCAGAACCTGTTCTCTGCAACCAAAAATATTTAAAGGTATCGAAATCGACATATTGACAACCTCGTGTCAACCTCGTGTTACTATCACTACTGATAATATCACCCAAAAAGATTTAAAAGCAGCGCCCTATTTCCCTACGTCTTGGCATTGATTGCGAAATTTCTTTAACTTAAGTTGTCTTAAATTCTTCCATCATACTCCGTCTCTCTTTCATTCCTTACATGGACTACCATTACTCGTACCTACTTGACCTTATTTCCCATTCTCTAACTTCACTGTAGGAATCGAAGAAAAAGGACGAAAGGAAGAGCTGCCAAATCAGAATAAACAGCATAACTTTAACTAAAAGCCACAACTTCGGGACTTCAACACGTTTGCTCTATTTATAGTGAACAAATTCTAAATACAACTCAACAGCAAATGTAATCTCTTCACCGGAAAAAGAATAGCTTTCGGTTGTAATACATATCTTTCTATCTACAATACTTAACTCCGGCAGTCCCATTGAATTAATATCATTTTCCAATACCTGTTCCGACTCGCACTCCCATCCAATCCATTAGCAGATAGAAAAATCAATAGCGCTGTCAGCAAGAAATAAAAAGTACTCGTACTTGTGTACAATTTTATTTCTAATAGAAAATAAGCAATTTCCGATGCTATTTCCAATTTTGGAAATTTCCATCACTTTCCGTTCCTTCAGCAGCAAACAGTGACCACGGGCCTGGATGAAAACGTCATCCGCCGGAAAAGCTATTCTCCAATGAAATTTTGCTCACCTCTGGCGATTTTAAACCATCGCACACAAGACTACTCACTTTGTAAACATACTCGTATTGTACGTTTCTGATAGAAATGACTCACTGTGAGCCTCACTTGTTTATTCTTGAGTTTTGCTCAAACATTATCTATTCGATCATTTGTTCAGGTCATTAAAAATAAATTCAATTGTATCTACTTTCGGCTCCCCGTCAAGTACCATACGAGTACCAACCAGTGTGAACAGAATGCGAGTATATTCTGGGAAACGGATCATGAGTCTCTGGTGTTCTGCTCTCTTCTTCATCATTTTTTTTAATGAGCTCGCGAAATTTTGCTATAAAAATAGATTTAATCACTGGTGATAATTCATCGAGTTAAAAATAGTTATTCGAAGAGTGTTTCGCTTTTTTTTAATTTTATTTTCTTAACAATAAAAGATCGATTGTACACATTTGTTCTTACATAGGTACTTGTACTGTGGGCCTTTTTGTATGAATTTAAGTGCTACCAGCACGAACAATCATGTGGTAAGTTCAGTTAAATCTTTATTGGCAGGATAAGAGTGTATTCACCTCTAATTATCAACTGACGCAGTACTCGTACACAATGCGTGATTGATAAATTCGGATACCATGATTTGGGCGTTGATTTGTCATGATTATTAATAGACAAGTGATATGTATCGCCTCATTAAAATGATTTAAGACATTTTCCTACTTAACTTTGTTTTCATTCAGATTCGCTCACAGTGGCCAACATGGACAATGTGAAAAAGCGAAAATTATTCCTGAGTAATGGAAAATATTTCTGTCACTGATTTGGAAGAGATTACACACTTTGTCACTTTGGGAATTATTTTGTTTACGAAAAGTCAATTCGTACGTCAAGAAATGGCAAAAATTTCGGATGGAATAATGCCGAATGATTCAGTGACTGAGGATGATCCAAAAGAATTACGACGACTAAAAATAGCTACTGATTGATAATAGTAGCACTTCAGTCATTCAAACTTTTTTTTTGTGAAAGATGAAACCGGCAATGTCTGTCTAGAAGGCAGAGTTGCTTACGGTATCTTTGTCTTCACGACTATCCGTATCATCATTAGCGCTTAGTTGATGCATACGAGTATATTGATATTTGTTACAAGTTTAAATGCTTGACCTTGAAGTGGAGTTAATTCGTTGATAAAAGTCCGTTCTTATGGATGCCATTCCTTGTAAACTCAAAAACCATAGAAAGCAATCAACACCAACGTTTTTTTCACTTTTTTACGGCTTTTTCAGAGTTTTAAATATAATTCCCAGTTTTGCCTCTACGTATTAAATTTGTAGATATTTCGCCTTAACATCGACAGAAACATCATAGAAACTTCAGGCAAATCAACTAAGTTGATATTGACATAGTTGGGTAGATGCCGTAAAATAAAACCAAGTGCGGTAAGGCCGTGAGATGACCCTTCACATCTTCGAGCGTTAGGTCGCTTGTATGGCATGTAGTGCCGACTTGTTAGAACAACAGCTCGGATATATCGATGTTGTCGAGCTCTGACCACAGAAAGTCGGTTAACATCGCTTTATACCTCAGACTACTGACAATAACAGTGTCTCCTTCCTGATTTCGAAAGAAATAATTCCGATGATGCCGCCATGCCATAAACCGCACCAAACAGTCAATCTTTGTGGATGCATCGATGAGCCGCTGAGCCCAAAATGGGCCTTGCCCGAGAAGTTGATTTTTTGGCATAACTCCGGATCTCCGACCAACCTTTCCTGCGCCCAATTATCGAACTCACGGCATTGTTTATGGTCGTCCGGCTTCAATTCTTGCGTCAGCGCAATATTACAAGGTGGGGTAAAAAGTAACCTCCTTGGGAATGAAAAAAAAAATTGTTAAATGTTTTTTTTATTTTATTCAATATAGTCCCCAACTTCTTGATCCCGTCCGAAAAGTAATTTTCCGGAAGGTCTGCAAAATACTCCTCCGTGGCGTCGATGATTTCCTCGCGTGAGCTGAATTTTTTATTGATGAGCCATCTTTTGAGGTTTGGGAAGAGATAATAGTCCGAGGGAGCCAAATCGGGCGAATACGGTGGATGCGACAGCAATTGGAGCCGTAAGTCATTGATTTTAGCCGTGGTTGCAATGCTCTTGTGCGCCGGCGTATTGTCTTGCAAAAACAAAATTTTTTTTCGCTTCATGTGAGGCCGTTTTGCAGCGATTTCGGCCTTCAATCGCTCCAATAATGCACAGTAATACTCGCTGTTGATGGTTTTTCCTTTTACGAGGTAGTCCACGTAGAGTATGCCATGACAATCCCAGAAAACCGATGCCATAACCTTTCCGACCCATCGAACCTCCCTCAGCCGCTTCGGAGCACTCATGCCGGCTTCAGTCCATTGCCGGGCACGGGCACTCATTCTGTTCTCTGGTGTGTAATAGTGGATCCAAGTTTCATCAACAGTTACCAATCGACGCCAAAAGTCCACCCGATTCCGCATCAGTAAGTCCAAATACTCTTTCGAAGTGCTCTCGCGTTCGTGTTTTTGGTCAGGAGTGAGCATGCATGGCACCCAGGGGCAGGATAACTTTTTCATATGCAGAACATTGCCCAAAATATGGAGTGTGCGCTCAGTACTAATCTTTGTGGTATCTGCTAGCTCGCACACCTTCACTTTCCAGCCAACACCGTTTCATGTATTTTTTTGACATAGGCCCACATCCAACCGCAAAATAAGCCGGGTTGACTCCCTGGCGATGTCAAATTCAGCTGATGGGCGTCGAATCGACATTTCTGGGTCTTCTTCCATACTGACCGCCATAGTGGCTATGTTTTCTTCATTTCGCACCAATCTTTGTCCGGTTGGTGGCTTAAGATCTAAAATAGTGTACTCATCGTACTGAATATTTTTGGATAATTTCCTCACCTCCGGCAAGCGTAAAACGATGCTTACTGAATATTTTGACAGCTAGATGTCATTGGTAGCTTTGGCAGCTGCTGAAACGTAACATCTGGAAGAGCTATCATTGCTATCTAGTCACCCTATATATGTCAGAAATTTAAATAGTAAACTATGGGCCGAAGCTGTAAATAGAGCAGTCTACGTGTTAAATAGAAATAGTACATGCAAAATGTCCAACAAAAACCAATTTTTGAGCTATGGTTCAATAATCAGCCTAAGAATATGCAATCCCAACAAAATAAGAAGGAAATGGCATCAGAAATCAAAAAGATGAATTTGGCTAGGATATGCTGAAAACACGAAAGGACATCGAATTCTCCTGAACACCTGTGGAACTGTTGAAATTTCTATTCAATCAAACAAGTGTTCCAAGTTGTAGCAGCAGTGACCAGGAAAATGACGTCAAATTCGTAGAAATTTGTTATTTCCCAGCTAGTGAGAAGGTTTTAGACATATCTGAGTCGAATTCACCTGAGAGTGAAAGAGAAGAAAATTTTAATGAAGCGACGACAGTACCTCAGTGCCAAAAAGAGCAAAAAGGATGACAGCAATAGTGTAAATGCATGCAATGTTTCCAGTGAAGCAGAGAATATTCCGGAAAACTCAATAAAAGATAGATAGCGGAAAATAAAACAAACGAACGTCGTAATATCTGTAGGATTGGCTTGTGTTGCCGAATTAAGTGAGCCTACCAGCTACGAGAACGCACTTTAGTCGCCATCAGCAAAGGAGTGGAAGACCGTGATGAACGAGTAAGCAGAAATTTAGAGCAACCGAGTGATTCAGACGTTGGTGCAGTGAAGCGTGTATTCAAATATATCAGGGGTACAATAGATCACGGTATAATTTATGATAACACCAATCAAATGTATCTTAATTGTGCCAGCGATGCTGATTATTCTGGCGATGGATAAGCGGCATGGTTGTGATGCTACTCGTATGTGGAGGAGAAATACCTTGGCAGTCCCAACGACAAAAATGTGTTTCGTTCGGAATATGTCGCCGCCTGCGAAGCTGTAAAGGAATTGATATGGTTACCGAAACTTTGGCAAGAGCTAACATTGCATCAAGATACGTTATATATTGATAACCAAAATGCTATTGAATTAATTAAAAATCCTAAGAGGAAGAGAAATTTACGAAAATAATTTGTTTAGGCTAAAGTATACATATATCTTCTGAAGAGCAATCTGCAGATATACTCGTACTCAATCTTTATTTAAAGAAAAAGTTCACAAGTTCAAGTTTAAAAGAGCATTAAATATACAACCATTCGAAGTTTTTTTGTAAATAATAATTATCGACCTATTGTTTATCTTTGAATTTTCAATATTGTTTTGATTTTTCCTTGGCAGTAGGTACTGTTTGAAGATTTGAAATATTTGAAAGTGGAAGTGTTAAAAATTTAAATGTGCTATTTGTCTACATATTACCATGCTATTAGTTTTTTCCTGTACTAAGTTATAACATTCTATTGTCTATGAATAAACACGTTCACTCCTTTTTTGACTCTTATGGATTAAACACCCAGTATTTTTTCTTTCGCCCGATAAATTTCACAGATAACATTGTATTTGGGATGTTAATTCCGCAGTCTTAAGGTGTTTCTTCAACAAGCCTGAACCTAAACTGGTCCTTCTATCATTTTAACCAGTACAGGTGTACCAATGTACAATTATTCTTTTGCAATTCTTCGGATTTCAGTTAATTCAGTTTCAGATTATTCATTAATAATGAGAATATCGTAGAAGGTTTCTGAGCCAGTAAACGAATCAACATAACTTTTTCTTACCAATTCATTTGCTATTCCATTCCCATGCTGTTGCGCACGATGAAAAAACATCAGATATTACAGAAACTGAAACCGGGAGAACCCACCGGGACCCATACATACCATTCGAAATATAGGCGACAGTCGGAAACCTTGACATTAAATGGCTTGGAACTTTTTTTGATAAACGAGAGGCAATCCAGTGGGATAGAATTATCTGTTTTACTGTGTAGGTGACACGAGAAATTTATATTACCACTCAATCAAGCTTATGTCGCATACTATAAGAATATACGGGCAGGTCGACATACGACATGATTCAAGGTTAACGGATAATGATGGAGAAACATCGCAACGCTTCGAAACATCTGCAATCCCATGTCTTCATCGATTTATAAAAACAAGCATTTGAAAGTGTCGCTAGTGATCTTATATGGACGGCGCTGAAATCCTCAAATGCAATTGAAACACATGAAATAATGAAATGCAAAATGTTGGATGATGTTAAAACGAAAAATAATCAGAGAATTCCAAGTTAAATTTGGAGAATATATATTAACCAAGGCACAATTCAAAGTGCGTTGTGCGTATATTGAAGCCCCTCATTGACAAGTCCGAAACAACTTATTTTGTTTTCGCCGATAATAGCGCAGTTATAAGCAAGAACGTAACCAGCACTTCAAGCAACTCTTAATAATATGAAAAAATCGGTAAAAGACTGAATATCTATTCTATTGCCGTTCATCACATATCCAGCCACAACGGAATACGAACGATTTAAACGCCTTTCATTGTATGAAAACTCCGCAGCATTTTGTGAAAGAAACAATCCGTTTAAACTTAAAGGTTTGATTGCCATGAGATGGACATATAAAATAAAGTAACTGCGAGGATGATACTGATATGATGGTCAGCGAGCGTATTCGTGAAAGTCGCTATAGTCGACTCTCAATATCCCGTTCTCCTCCCTCTTGTTGAAATTGATTCACTGGCTCTGTAATAAATCCGCGTTTCTTTAAACGGTTTCAAATCGTTGTCGATTTAACGTTTTTCCATGCTTTGTCAACCATGGCCATTTTCAATGCTATCCAATACTATCATCACTACTTCTTTGCGGTACAAAGTTTTAAAATTCTGAACCACTCCCCGGTGAAGGGGTTACAATTTAGAGGTGGTATTAGCAGGGAAAAATTTAAGATTCACATTACTGAGAACTGGCGGATTATTGTGAACTGTGCAATTCTCCAGGAAAAGTACAATTTTCCGCTTCTGCCGTTTCATGTCGATGTCTAGTTTCAACAGCCACTCATTGAACAATTCTGTGGTCATCCACGCTTTTTTATTGGAGCGATTAAACGTAGGAAAGAATTTGATACCCTTGAAACATCTAGGGTTAGCAGCTTTCCCTTTTTTTTATTTTTTTTTTTTTTTTTTGATCCGTGTCCATGTTTACTGCGAGTTAACTTTTCCTTGCTATTTTTCCCCCTTGGAATTTTTCGTTTTTAAATTTCATCATTCGATCAGGAAAACACTTTAAAAAAAAGAGCAGTCACATCCGCATTGAACACATTCCGTGGATCGTAATTAGCCAGCAGCCCGAGTAAGTCGTTTTACCATGCAGAACAAACAGCAACATCAACACTCGCGCTTTCTCCATATATTTTTTTGAAAACGATGGTATGCCGTTTTTTTTAAATTGGAGAGCCATCCTTCACTGGTGGTGAATCCTTCAATACCCAAACTAACAGCGAATGACTTAGGTTTCTCCTCCAACAGGTACATTTTGTCCTCTGCATTAACTAAACCACTTCAGTAAGCATTCTTCAAGAACGAAAAAAAAACATCGAATTACTGAGAAGAAACTAGATTTCGAAAAATTTTGTACTTAACAGGCAAGCTGGGCAAAGAACAGAGAACAAAAAACAAAAACGAAAAAAAAATAAAATTATAGCGCGTTTGCTGGCGGTCCGACTCGACAATCACTTCGAATTAACGAGCGTACCAAAACACATAGGTTTTGTGCCATTTATCAACGTTTATTCAAGGGACCTCACAATCAGTTCGAATTACGAGTATCAAGATTTTTGAATTATCGAGAGTCGACTGTATATGAAAAAACCGATAGTGGAAGATGGTTGAGCGAATCAGGGGGTATAACTATGTTCAACACAGGTCGTCGTAAAATCCATTTCGGAAAAGGTTGAAGCCTAAGTTCGAAAACGAGGGCGAAAAAAGCAATGGGATTACCAAAATGCAAAAACATCTGCAAACTCTTAGCCCCACGAACGACACAAAAACATAGCGCCTTGTAAAATGGTAAACGCAAACCATATAAGATATTTCAAAAACTTTATTATCGACTTGAAGTACAATCAAAACATTTATGAATGGAACTCGACTTCGTTCATATGGCCACCGCGGGCACGTTTGCAGCGGTCGATTCGCTGAACCCAATTTTCAACGACTCGGCCACACATTTCGGCCGAAACGGCCGCTATTTCGCGTTCAATGTTGGCTTTGAGCTCTTCCAACGTCGTCGGCGTGTTGGCATAAACCAATGACTTAACGTAACTCCACAGAAAATAGTCAAGCGGCATTAAATCGCACGAACAAGGCGGCCAATCGATTGTAGCGTGTGCTGTGTAGCTTGTGGCATCATCCTGTTGAAACCACATGTCGTCCAAGTCCATATCTTCCAATTCGAGCTACAAATAATCGGTGATCATGGCGCGATAACGCTGACCATTCACAGTAACATGACGATCATTATCGTCAACGAAAAAATATGGCCCAATAACGCCGCCGGCATGCAAACCACACCAAACAGTTATTTTTTGTGGATGAAGTGGTGATTCATGAAGCACATGTGGATTTTCACCCGACCAATAACGCATATTTCGAAAATGTTGAGTTTACTGAATAAATTGACAGTGACAGTTTGATGATTAGTGAAAGAGTGTGTTCACAAATTAAATTCAAAGTTGTCAAGTCCCTATTGGAAAACCCTTTATGTCGGAGATCAGTTTCGACGCTGAATGAATAGTGTCATGCCTCGTCCCAAAATCAAACTGATTGTCCGGGATTATACTGTCATCCTCCACCCACTTTAACAGAGCCCTATTGACTGTTAATTATTCTCAATTACCTTGCTAATATTCGGAAGTAAATTAATTGACCAAAAGTTTGCAGGGTTAGTCATAACTTTATCCCTCTCAATACGACGTTTAAGATTCCGCTTATTCCAAGTGCGATTCCAAGATGCATAGGAGTTCGATAACGATAACTTTTGCCGCGTTTACTTCATTGAATACGGTAAAACCATTATTATCAGATCGCCAATTTTGAAGTTCATTACGCAGATAGAGGTTTCTCAAGCAGGCTCTATTCTCAATGTCGTGGTTACGGTGAGCTGGATCGTTTACCGAAAAAATATCCCAGCAAATCCACTTTTTCCTGCGGATTTTCGACCACAAATAATGCATCGCCATCGTCAGCACTTTCTGGACTTATGCCAATCATCAGTGAAGTCTGTCTGTTTTCTGTCGTTCGTTGAATTCGGACATATTGAATGTTATTGTGATCGTTCCGCATGAAAAGTTTATTTATCTGTGGGAAGATATACGGGCTACTGGATTTTACCGCCCGCATCTTAATGCCCCAATGCAGACTTAACAGATTTTTTGGAAATTTTTTTTTAGCAATTGTAAATTGAAATCCACAATCGTGCCCTACGATAAATCGTATAAGAACTCATGGTCGTATTTCTCCAGCTGCGTTTGCTCGTTTGGCCTCCGTATTGTGACAGCGAGTCCGTAGTGCTCTCATTCTCCATCGCTCGCAAACAGTTCCAGGTTTGCCTGTCTAAGTTGGATTCTGGTATTTATCAGCGCTAAGTCGAAAAAGGAAATGAAAAAGTAAATCAAGTTCGGTCATAAATTGAGTGAGATGAAAAGCTTCAGGTGCGTAAAGTGACAGCACACACACTCTTCTCACACTACGAAGCACACTCCCGCTATCTGTGACCCTATGATGCAAACCATCACGTATTAAGAATCCAACGCCTCCCCCTAGAGTGGAGTCAGGCCGGTCTCTTATATATATTGTTCATGGTAGCTACTGTAGCCAATTTTGTGATTCTAGTTAAGCTTAGTTTCGCTTACCAAGAGCATATCTGTGCTTTCGATTAACAAAAAGTTACAGAGGTTGGTTCTTCTCTCCATCCTCTTTAGTGATTTGATGTTTAACACAAGGCTCTTTAGATTCATCTCACTCAACGTAGCAGAAATTATATTGGCGCACCAGACTTGTCTAGCAGGAATGTCCCGAATTTATGCAGAGTACACAGAAGAATTGATCGCTATCCTAGCGTTACTTAAAGGACATTCTCCACTTTTGTGATCCTTATCGCACTTTACACATCTAAACTGCACGTTGCAAATACCTGCAGCGTCGCGATCTGCCCTTTTTAATTTCTTCCAACTTACAGGGTGGTAGTACAGGAATTTAATATTTCGCTATCAATTTAGCTATTGTGCATTAACTGCACTAAAGAACGGTGATTGTTGGTTATCACTCCTTTCCGCGGCCGTGGTAAACGGCTTGAAGTTTTCTTTTATATGTATAAGCCCTTTTATCAAGTTATTGAGCTGAGCTTCCTCGTTTTCCTCTTCTTCTGATGATGAAACGGTACTCCTCTCCTTCTGATTCATAGGAGTACTCTTTTTCTATCGTCAGCTTACCAATTGACACAACAGAGCCTGAATTTATATGTACAACCCAATATATGATATGTATTGTCAAATTTCCAACTTAACACACTTTAAACTTTAAATACACCAATAACTAGTCATCTGGCCTTAATGAGAGTTAGTAAGCGACTCATCTCAACGGTTCTAGACATTAGACAATAGAAATTAGACATTATTTTCTGTATGTACTCGTACATGTATTGACTTAAACTTATTTTCATTATATTCTTTTCTTTCTAGGTGTCCTAATCTATGAAATGTTAGTCGGTTACCCACCCTTCTACGACGATAATCCTTTCGGTATTTATGAGAAAATCCTTGGCGGCAAAATTGAATGGCCACGTCATATGGATCCAATTGCAAAAGACTTAGTCAAGAAACTCCTCGTTCAAGATAGAACCAAGCGACTGGGCAACATGAAGGTATGTACACATGTACGTCACAACACGTCTCAAAAACTGACAAAATCGACTTGTTGGACATATGTCATCCACCCACTAATCGTATGACACGTGCGTCAAGACTTGTACTTATATACGCCACACGCGGAAACACTCGTATGTTGCATTCGAGCAACGCAAAACTCAGAACAGAAAAATGTATCAAGTATCTGCGCAGAGCTGTCACGAGCCAGAATGTATTCAAAGTTGTTGATGTTATTTTTTCGGAAAATTTTTTATTTCTTATTTTCAAATTCATTGTCAACTTTCGTGTGGTGAATTTTATTTTTAATTTTCATAGACATTAATTCGTTCGATATCGGTTTTGTGGCGACAGGGTCATGTTCACTCTTATGTTCGTGCTCATGCCACTTAATCGTGGCCAATTGTTTGCGCCTTGGTATGAGGGGGGGTAAAAGAAAAGAAAACAAAAGATTATCATGTGGACTAGAAGAACAGAACATAATATGCGATGACGGTGAGATTAAGAAAATAAATCTTTTCTCATCCTCGTCCACGAGCGATCGAGTTGGAATTCGCTTTTGATTGGTTTTTTGTATTTCTTTACAGAATGGTGCAGACGATGTGAAACGGCATCGGTGGTTTAAGAATTTAAGTTGGAGTGATGTGCTCAGCAAAAAATTAACGGTAAGCTAAAAGATAAATATTCAAATTTATAAAAAAATATTTTTTAGAGATGCCATTGCGTCATTACTTTTTGTTTTGAATTGGATGCAGTGCATGTGTACCAAATCCTACAAATATCATTGAAACTTCAATATCACTGCAATCCAGGGGTGGTCCTTAACCAGTTCAGTTCTCTTTTCTTAAAGTGCTGCGAAATATGCGGTTAAAACTGACTAGGTACCCAAAAATACGACTGCAGGTGAAACCTTCCCTTCCTGTGTCTGTCCCTCCTAATTAGATTTAAATACCCTTCGAACGAATCATATCTACGAGCCTGTGAGTTCGACTCTGACTATTCGTATCCACACTATACAAATCCTCTGACTAAATTCCAGCTGATATTCTAAATTGTGCACTCCTTAGATGAAGATATGAAAGAAGTTATACTATACGACCAGGCCGGCACTATCTTAGGTAGTACAACAACATTCATACATGTAGGTAAGATGCTAATAAAAATATAGTAGTGTAGGAACCCTACACACCCTAAGAGTGGGTTTGACTGCACTCATCCCTTTATCCGCGAAGAAGTCAAGTCCTTCATCACGTATAAAGGAAATATTTAAAAAAAAAATCACTTTTTAATATTAAGTGCTCCTGGTGGATGGCACCACAGTTTAAGTTTATTTCACAACTATGGTTTTGACTACTATCTACTCGTACATTGTTTCTATCGGTGCGCCGGTATAATAGCTCAGATAATTGCATAAACGGTCTCAACAGCAATTTAATATACACTGGCGATAACTAGGATGAGGCCATATATTTTGCAATCGATTTTCACTATTTATACCCGTTTGAAATTTTGTACCCGCAAACTTTTACTACCTGTGAACAGGTACATATTTTCTCAACAGGAAGTCATAAAATGAAAGGGTAAATAAGAAACGACCGTGGGAATTTCGGGAATGCGCCACTAGAATGAGGCCACTTTCGAAAAAAGGAAGAAATGAATAAAATGTTTACATTTTATGGTTTTAGAACATTTATTATGTTTTTCTACGTTAATAATGCGTATGCCCGCCATTTTTCGATATGACCTCTATAAGACGGTTTGGAATAAGTCATACAGTTTTCTTAAAGGTAGAAGGAGGAGAAAGGAAAATTGTTTTGTAGTGGTTTGAAACTCAGGTGTGTTTGGTTTCAATATTCGCTCTCCAGGGCGGTGGGAGTCCGAATAGGACGGATCACTCGGAGTGATTCGAGGTATATAATTCACTGTATTTTTTTCTATGCTTGAAACTCTACAACAGCCAAATCTACGTGTCAGTGTTATGCCTTCACACGCAGAATTTTTCTGTCTGAGTTCCAATTACACAAATGAAAAACTGACTTGCCATGGTCAGGATTCGAACCTGGACCCTCCGAGTGAGAAGCGATTGCTAGTACCACTACACCACGGCCACCCCGTGGTGTTGTAACCATCGGGGTCGTCAAGGTTAAACTTTTTTTCATCCGAAAAGACAACTCGTTTCCATTCACTGCTCCAAGCGACATGTTCTCCTGCAAAAATTCATTCGATGCTCCTTGTGTGCTTGCCTCGAAACAGGTTTCCTTTTAAGTTTTCTCCTCTGTATAGTACCACTTTTTCGGATTATCCTTCGGACCGTTGCTATGCTGGCTGATACTCCGCTGTTGGACCTTATTTTAGTCGCTGGCTGAGTAGAGTTTGAGGCACGCCGTAGAATTAACCGCTTTTCTCGCAATATTGTCGCTTCTGGCATGCGTCCTTTTTGGTTTTTTCCATAGTGTTGTGGATCTGCAAGATAACTGTTTACAACAGTCTTACTTCTATATTAAGCCTCCTTACAATTACTCGGCCTGAGAGTCCTAACTCATTGAAAGCATCTATTTTTCCTCTTTCTGTCGCTGTCAAAGTCTTTCGGGAACCCACAGTGTATGATAAACCAAGTGATGAACGATGATCAGCGATTTTTCAATTTTTAAATAATCTTCTTGTGAAATCTAAAATAACTATATTCTAAACCGTTACGGTCCCTGGGGCATTATCTGACATCCACGATAACATAATCTTTCAACTAGATTTTCAATTTTTATTTTTTCTAAAACTAGGAAGCCCTTGACTGGAACACGGTTCTCCATTTGATCGAAGTTACTCAGCCACTATAAACAAAGAATTGGTTCATTTCAGATTATATGCGCATCTTACTACAGTCGATATGGTCCGCATTTTGCGTTTTCTTATCTATATCCGTACACGTCATTCGCAGATAGAACCAAGGTGTTTGCCATCCAGCTGTAATTTTGAATTTTATTTTATTTAAATTTTTTTATACATAACAGATTTGACTACAATATTTTGAAAGTTATATGCAGTTTACAATAGTCATTTCAAATAAGCCCTACTATTGCAAGATTTATATGATTTGTCTTATAAGGAGCAAGATCTTCGTCTTCTGAATTAGGATAATTTTGCCTCAGTTCAAAGTAGCAACGGTTGCACCGGAGAAGTCATTTGTGAATTGTGAACTTAAGATTTGTCTCAAAGCGGATGAACTTCTAGAGTAACTCAAAATTGTACCTAAAAGGAATTAATTTTTGGTCGACAGTATATTTTTTTGAACCATAATTTAGGTAGAGGCCCAATTTCTTTGACCTGTTCTTTGGAGAATGGGTGTGCGCCTCTCAGAAGTTAGACTGAATTTGAAAAACTACTGCCTTTATTGTTGATGTTCTATCTACTCCGAAAGGTTTGAAAGGTTACGAGACAGCTCATCTTGCCGAAATGAGATGTACGTCAATAAAGGTTCAGAAGTTCTGCTTCTAAATTGCACGTTGCATAGTATTTTTCGAGCGTCGCGTTGTCTCAAAAACGACCATCGTTTTAAAGATCTCACTGTGCAATCAATAAAGAAATTTTAGTGTCTACTAGAAATTTATTTGAAATTTTCCAGGATAAAGTGCAATGCCGAATCTGTTGCACGGTACGTTAGAAAGAGTTTTGTTGGCGATGTTTTATTGCGAGACTTACGAGTAGTATAGAAATTTAATTTTATAGAATTTAGAATGATCAGCGCATCCTTCCAAGGATTTTGATTTTCTTTAATCGCCTCCGCGCTAGTGATGCGATAAGTATTAATTCCTTCAAAATTATCTAAAAATTTCAGATTCCTATACTACCTATACATCTCTAAATTCAAAATACGTTTTTCAATCATTTTATGCCCCTAGTCCCTGAGCTTCTTTCAAAACTGAAGTTAAAGCCTTTCTCGCATTAATGATTTCACTACTGGTGAATTTTATGTACATACGAGTGTAATATACATGCTGACAAATACGAGAATAAATGTGCGTTATCTTAGCAACATATCATCATTTTTATTTTTGTATCTGAGTGAATATATTTCTACCCTGCTGGAACCAATTCAAGTTCAATTCATCTACAACTACTTAACTAGTCATCAATTACCACCCACCCTTACTAAGTTCTGACAGTTGTATCTACCGATTTTTCTTATAGTTTCTTTAGTGGTTTTTTTACATTTATTACTCAATCGATCGATCGATTTTGGTTCACCAGGAATCTTCTCCCCGTCCATATCTCACTAAGCTCATGGTGGTAATTTTAGAACGATTATCCGATGGTCATTTATCACAAACGTCTACAACCTCGTAGCATACGTAATAGTTGCTAACTCTTCTTCCTCTTCGCCCCATTACCATCCGTATCTTCATACCACTCATCTATGTTATTTCTTTCATTTTCATTAAAATTGTTTATAAAATAAAATAATTCAATGGACAGCCAAAAAGAGCAATGAGCAGTAAATTTATTATTTCGTATTCTTTAGCGTGGCCATTATTCAATTTTCGAAAACAAAACGGGCCCGCCTCAGTGGCCAGCAACATTGAAAATTTCTAACTTTGCCAAGTGGCTTGTGGTTTTGGGCTTTTATTGTGGTTAAAAGAAATTTTAAGGCGTGGGTTTTTTAAGTTACGCACTTGCCCCCAACTACTATGGTATTTGCACTGATTTCAATTTTTTTTTTGCCAAACGTCAGTAATAAAACATTCCCCAAAATTCCATTTTTATTGTCCAAACAAACAAAAGTTTGAATATTATGAAATGCAAAAAATTGTGCAGATATTTTGGAGGATTGCTTCTTTTTTTCAATACATTTTTACGTACCTACGTATGAATATATATATTTTTTGATTATCTTTTTTGCGGGCAAGAAAAATTAGCAGATTTGTTTTTTTGGAAAATTTATTGCATGTTCTGGTGTTTATACCAGTGTGATGGCCAACATTGACAGGGCGCATTTTGGCTGATTTATTTTCTGGCTAATATCCCAAGGAATTTTTCCATTCAAAGACGTAAACGGTTTTTTTCTTTCAATTTAAAGACGAGAGTTGCATACTGCGAGTGATTTGTGGGCACATACATAGTTGGGGTTAAGTTTAATGATCAATTTCCATACAAGTAATTGGGCAGATCGCTGACGGGGTAAACATGTTAATGGCAAACGTGTGGTTTAGAAACAATTGGCAGGAAAAGATGAATTTTATATTGTTTTTTTATTGATACACCTATGTTAATAGATGAAGGTCAAGTCAGCAGATGCTTGTTGGCACGGCAGAAATTGTATGACTAGAGAAACTTCGGACTGACTTCTGCTTGTTTGCCGAGTTGTTTCATTCATCTTTGAGAATTATTAGCGTTAAAAGTTTGACATGTACGAGTATTTTACCCAATATTTCTACCCATGTCTTTGATAGTATGTACGAGTATGTGATGACATGTTGACTCTTGTTTCGTTTTATGTGCACCATATTTAACGATCGGTTTTGCTACGAAAACAAACATTCAGAAAGCATCTTTGGGCTTAAGTCCACAGCTTCTGTCAGAAAGACCTTACAGATCCAGAGTGAGATCCTAGCTTTGTCTATAGTTTTAGAGATTTTCAACTATTTTTCTTGGTTCATATAGCACAAGATCTAGATTTTTTTTGCAGCTAAGACAAAAACAGCGCGATGCTTTTAGCTCTTCAAGTTCTTTACTCTTAGTGAAGTCAATAAAAGTACTTTTCTTAGCATCGATAATGATAACCGTAGAAGACTTCTGCGAATTATGGGCGGAAAAATTTTCTCTTTTAGAGTGCGGAGATATCAGAAACATATTCGTAATTTGTTCTCTAGTTTTGACACAAATACTGGCCGACTCGCACGATTTCGAACTTGCGATTCTCTTCGTCCGGCTTAACGTATATATAGGGTTTTCCAACAAGTACAATCAAAACATTTATGAATGGAACTCGACTTCATTCATATGGCCACCGCGGGCACGTTTGCAGCGGTCGATTAGTTGGACCCAATTTTCAACGACTCGGTCACACATTTCCGCCGAAACGACCGCTATTTCGCGTTCAATGTTGGCTCTGGGCTCTTCCAACATCGTCGGCGATGTCAAGAAAATAGTCAAACCGCGTTAAATCGCACGAACTAGGCGGGCAATCGACTGGCCCATTTCTTGATATAACACGCTCACCATACTCACTCTTCAATAAATCGATTGTAGCGTGTGCTGTGTAGCGTGTGCTGTGTAGCGTGTGCTGTGTAGCGTGTACTGTGTAGCGTGTGCTGTGTAGCGTGTGCTGTGTAGCGTGTGTTGTGTAGCGTGTGCTGTGTAGCGTGTGCTGTTGAAACCACATGTCGTCCAAGTCCATATCTTCAAAAATAATCAGTGATCATGGCGCGATAACGCTGACCATTCACAGTAACGTGACGATCAATACGCCATAATGTGGTCTGAGCGATGCCCAATTCTTGAGAACGCCGTGGAATTGACTGATTTGGATCGTTTGCTACGGACGCCTGAACGGCAGCGATATTTTCGACACTTCGACCAACCCGTTGTCTCACTGATACGGCAACATCACACAACGAATATGTAGACTCAAATTTTTGCACTAAACTTGTTATTGCCTGTCTACTAGGGCAAGAATTACGACCGAAAATTGGAGTTAACGCTCTTAAAGTTGCAGTCACCGACTCCGAATTTCGGTAGAAAATGTTTATAATTTGCAGTCGTTGCTCGTTCGTGTACATTACCATGATGAAAATGTTGAGTTTATTGAATATATTGACAGTGA
Source organism: Volucella bombylans (assembly GCA_949129095.1). Lineage (NCBI taxonomy): Eukaryota > Metazoa > Arthropoda > Insecta > Diptera > Syrphidae > Volucella > Volucella bombylans. The sequence continues at coordinate 26,041,127 of OX422142.1, read as the reverse complement.
CAGTTTGATGATTAGTGAAAGAGTGCGTTCACAAATTAAATTCAAAGTTGTCAAGTCCCTATTAGAAAACCCTTTATTACCATTACTTTTATTTCAAAGCTGCAAAACCACATTCATAGATGTTAACAAGAATTGTTTTTATGTGTGGGGTGATATTGTGGTGGAATCCTTTTACAAACACGTCTTCTCTAGGGATTGAAAATTGATTATAGCCCAATACTCAGATGGTGTTTCTTTGAGAAGGAATCTGTTTTGTATAATTTACAGAGAATTTTGAGCTTTCGTAGTAACTAGCGTCATTTCTTCATAATTTTCTTTTAGCTTTTCTTAGTGCGGACTTAAATTTTGTGAATTTAGCCTGGTTTAGTAGCTTCTAAGAATTCTTGTTTTATTTAATATATTTACAATACTTCTTTTTCTATTATTCCAATGCCGTAAGTCGGTATTTTTAATTTTAGCATACTGACTCGGTTGTATGCTGTTTTTTTTTATGTCATGTAAAGAGAAATCTTGCATCGCATTCATTGTTAACAGTGCTTGCTCCAGTTTCAATTCAATTCATTTCTCTTGTTGTATGCAGTTCGAGATATTCGAGCGTAATGCCAATATCAGCTGCAAATTCATTAGGACGTTTAAAAGACAACTGCCAAAACGTTTGATAATGAATCCATCTTGCGTCCATTGAGGTTCAACCTGTCTCGTAACAGCAATGGAGCGCCACGGCTACCAATAAAAAGTGACTGACATTATAAGAGTCAAGAAATTTTTCCCCAGTGTCATTTGAAACTCCCTTCTTTGATCTTTCTTCCATAAGCTTCCATAAGTTGTTTGTATTCGTATCTATGATTAGTTCATTTTGCAGTACTATCTTTAAAAATAACACACCATATGGACCTCTCGATAAGCTTCAGATTTTAGGGTGTGTTATGTTCGTATATCTCTGTGCTAATATCATCAAGAGTTTAGTTGTGAGCGTTTGATTTTGTTCTTTCATCCAAATTGTTTATGGAAAGCAAAACAAATTTTTATTGAGATTCAAGATGTGCTTGAAAACCTTCGTAAAATTTCCTATTTATCTTGACTCGTAATAATGCACAGCTGACACCTGTTGAGATCAATACACATTTTCGCTTTCATTAGATAAGCCTCAGCGCATCTTATTTGTCAAAAGAGATGAACAAATCCTTAAAACTCATTTATTCCCCCTTAGACAAATTTTTGATGCAACGGAAGACAAAATTTCGCCACGCTTGGCCAAGTATAAAACCTTACTGACACCAACAAGGTGTCACAAAATATCTTACAGACGCCACAACCAGCTGTCACTCTTCAGTCTTGTAAAAGTCACTACTAATCTGCCCACACGTCGATCATCTACCTCAATAATATCGTCAAACCATCCTTGTTTGTCAATGCTCTAACGGCTAATTCCGCCGGTATTTTTTCAAATTTTTCAAATTTCTGAACAATTTACTTTGTTGTATCTAATGACGTTTCTGTTGTCACCTCTAGACAGACTTGTAAGTTATTCATATCATAAACAAATCTTGACACTTGACACTTTCCATGTAGTTCGGAAAATTTTCACACACAAAAAATCTAATTCAAAAATTTTCCAATCAAAACGATTTTTTTTGCGTATAATGCTGATGAAGCGAAGCTAAGGTAAGAATAACCTCAACAGTCATTTTAACATTTTGACACTTTATACAGAAATTACAAAAAACGAAAATAACACAAAAGAGTCGAACAAAATTTGAGACCATGGTCAGGTGAGAAACTGATTTTCATACTTAAAAATGAGATGAAATTTTTCACACGGCAGAAGAAACAATTAAGTGCAAATTAAATGGCAGACACTACGTCTGCTGCCAAAATTACAAAAATAAACAAATCAACGGGCACCCCAAAAACTAATTGTTTGGCCTTCACTTGTCCCAATTTACGATATTTGTCTTCATCGCAGACAAAGTGTTTTTCAAAATGTTGGAAAGAAAATATATTTTTGCAACGATTTGTAATAAAAAGAAATTTTTAATAAAATCAACTCATGTGGGTGAATTTTCAATTTATCTTTTATTTTGTCCACTTTCAGCCGCCAATAATGCCCGAAGTCACATTCGACGGTGACACCAGTAATTTTGACGAATACCCCGAAACAGATTGGAAGCCAGCCAGGGCTTTAGACCAAAGCGACATGCAGCTGTTTAATGATTTTTAAAATAAAATTTTACACCAACACCAACACCAACAACAACAACATTTCAATTAAAATCAAAGTCAAAATCAAAAATTGAAAAGTCAAACAAAATAAAAAAGAATTTATGTGATCGATTGCAGCCTGGTTGTTTGGAGGAGTTCTTACGCTGTCTTGGAGGTAGGAGGAAAGGTGCCGCCCATCAAAGCAGTCCATCGTTTTAATGTAATTTTTTTAATTCTTCTTGCATATACGAGTACGTTAAGCTGTGTTAAGTTTTTCTTATTTATTGTCCGTGTACGAGATACATTGTTAATTTATTTGTTTTAATTAATTCTGTTGATTAATGATCTGTTTCTGTTCTGTTCTGTTTGTGTAGTTTTTAGTTTTCACTTAATTCCTCTTTTTTTGTGTTTGTTTTCTTAAGTTATTTAATTTCAATTTGTTAACAAGGATTATGTGAAATCAATTTATATTATCTACGTGCGTTGTCTACAAAAACATGACGCCAACCTCAATATAAATTTTAATATGTATGTATTTTTTTTAAGTCGAAAATAATTTTGAAAAAACAGATATTTTCTGTTTGCATTGCTAAGGGGAAATTACGTAAGAAACAGAATTAGCAACTAAATTTTAAAAATTTAAATGTAAAATTTTAAAATTTTAAATTAATATTAATATCGAGAGTTTAGTGAGTAGCATTGGATACGGTTATTCACCGTTAAACTGAAAATAAACCGATCTTGTTTTAGTCTTAGGGAAGAGAAATAAAGAATAAGCAACAAAAATACAATTTGCCGGAAGTTTCATTTATTTAATTTTGGAACGCTTACATGTGGAATTATTTATTAACAACTACAACACATAATTCATAATTCAAATCTTAGAAACGAAAGCAAAGGGGTGAATTTTTTAATATAGGCTTGTGGAAACAGCGAGATACCGGAAACAAATCTTTGCTTCTTAATGTCGGAAGTGCAATTCATAAGGAGCGAGGGTAATCTTCACATATATTTCATTACGTCAAGCTTTGAGGATAGCAATGCATTAAAAATTAGTTCTAAAAAAAGTTTTCTCTGTATGAAAACCTTACTTACTTTCTACTTTGGACGACAACTTACAGATACACGGTCCTGGGTCTCAACCAATAAAGCTCTGCGGTCAAATGAATTTTAAGACAGCTACCACCAATTGCGCACGTCGAGTTCCCTTCGCCATAGATAAGCTCTTCTTTTAATGCGTTTTATCACAGGGATGGATTTGAGATTCATCAGGCTCTATCTATTGTATAGTATATGTTCTAGTCATCTTATTCATGCTAGGCGCATCCCTCTGAGAGCATCCATTTCAATGTACAGCTTGATGCAGAGCATTAATGCAGCCGAGAGAATTTTTATCCGCCCCAGAAAGTACTCGTACCTATGCCTCTAGACCATATAACAGGGCAGGGATAGTGAGGGTCCTGTGTAGCCATTTCTTCGTTGCTATAGGTAATTATTTGTAACAGATTTCTACAATACTTAATACTTTGTTGTGAGCGTATATTATACACATACTCGTATGTATATTTGTCTTGACTTCATTGTACTTCAAACCCATATTTATTCCTCCTGCTAAAATACTCGCAAATGCTCCACTGGAAGCCTTGTTATTTCCCCAGATTATGTCAATGTCATTTGCATATGCTAAAACACCCACAAATGCTCCACTGAAAGCCCTCTTATTTCCAGAGGTTATGTAAATGTCATTTGCATATGCGAGAAGTTGTACAAGTTTTCTATATATTGTGTCTCTACGGTTGGCGGGAAAGGGGTGATTCATGAAACGTGTACACATATGAATGAGCCTTATCTTTGATTTTTAACAAACTCTAAATCTGTCTATAGCTATATTTTAGCAGTTTGATACAGTACGATTTGAACCATGATATTATATAGATCAGCTTGAAAAAACCTTTTACAAAAATAATGGGCCACCAGTGTCAACATTTTCGTGAAATTTTCGGTGTCAATCGGAGACCAGGATAAACGAACAATTACACCAATTGTGCACGTAAAGTGCGTACTCCTAAAAAATGTCAACTTTAAATCACTGTTCATTTCACCAAAATCCAAATGTATCTAGTCACCAACTGTCACAGTAGTTAGAGTTGTCTTATGCAAGTTTGCACAAGAATCTTAATTCTTAAGTAAAAATCAAATTTACTCAATATTTAAAGCAACGCGTCACGAACAACGTCGTCATTTTATTGATTAGGACCATCATCGATAGCGTGAAAAGATTGTGCTCATTTTCAACTCGATGGCTACGTTAGCAAACAAATCTGCCCACACTGGAGTGATGCAAATTCTATGGAAATGCAACAAGCGACCCTGTCCTGAGACAGCCACAGTTTACTGTGGTTTTGGTAGGGTGGCATGATTGGGATTTATTTTTTCGCAGATGAAGGTAGCATGTTGGGAAACTTTTTATACACCGAGTTGGTTGGAATGGATGGATATTTAAGGAATATTTCGATTCAATAAAACGGCGGCGGAAATTCCATAATTCTGCGAAATGGACCCGTGATTTGGCCTCCAAGGTAATTGAAAAATGGGCCGGTAACAGTACGATTGCATAAGAAATGTGCCAAAATTAAATTGTATTAAATCAAACTTTTAAAATACGTAAATAAACGATACAGCTCATCCATACATAATACAGAGTACATGTGCGTTACTTTTTTTTCATTTAAAATGTGTACACGATGCACGACTCACCCTTTAACTTGCTGGCCATGATATGAATATCAAGAAGAGAGTAGGGAGATTCATCTTATGCAGCCCAAGACGCTCGTATTTACGTGAAAGTTTGTTCCACCAGACGCACAAAAGATATGGTTGCTCTTATCATATCTGTCTGTATACATTAAGAGGATCATCATCGGAGGTTTCATCAATTGGAGGTTTTCGACGCAGCATGCTAAGTTCAAATACTTAGCGTCAAATTCGAAAATGGATGGCGATACAAGTCAGCTTCCTCCTTCTTGTGATGGTAAAAGCCTTTGTTTTACGAGTCTGAAAACGAATTACTAGTGCACCATTCATCGATGACGTCTAGGGCTGACGCATATAATCTCTAAGCCGGTTATAGAGCCTTTTACAAACATTCTGTGATTGATGCACAATAACATCACAAAGATTGCTTTCATCAGTAAAAAACATAGTAAGAATAATTTACTTTTTTGAGGCACTTGTAAAATGAGAAAGAAGACTGTGTTCATCTTTATGGAGTATTGTAGTCCTCGTTTAGAAAAGAAAAGTGTTGGACATCGATTTATGGTGGACCGCTGGTTGTTCTGTCTAGATGCCGGCATTTCTTCCACCAAAAAAGAATCATAGGAATGAATCAATTTTTGTTTTAAAGTGCCCAAACCCCAATCTCATGACGTCGCACACACGGTTCCCGTCTGCAGAGTTCGATGAATTTTTCGTGCAAAATACCAGGCAATCAGAAGTCAGAAAAACACAGCAAGTGATCTGCTATAAAACAAAAGCAACTAAAAGCCTGCAATAGAATTGCTTGTTTGTCAGTAGTTTCTGTTTTGAAATAATTGCATACTCTTAAATGCTAAAATAAGGTAAGTAAACAAGGTGTTCCGGATAATGTGTCAAAGCCTTTAAGTGAGTTTTCTTGATTTTTTTTTATTTTGGAAAACAAATTCATATCAGAAATCCACCCCCTTTGAAAATCAGAGGTTTTCCACAAAGCCGTACCGTGCCCTGTTCTGAGTCCAATTAAAAATAACATCTTTTAAATTTATGCGTGTATGTTAACAAATGTTAATAAAGTGTCGAAAGTTATTGAAGATGCAATTTTTTTTTTATTTTAACTTAAAATTTTGAATTTGTCATTATTTTTTCGAAAAATATCTTACTAGCCCCACTTTTTGCAACTTTGAAACGTAAACCTAGTATTTAGAAACAAAAAAGTCAGGTAATTTCTTCTCAAGGCAGTAGTTTTCAAGATACGCCCCAACTTGTACAAACTGTAAAACTCAGAAAACGCGGTATTCCATTACACTTTTTTTTAAAAAAAAAGGGTCATTTTATGACCCCTAAATGGAGAAAAAGGACCACCTCAGGTAGGTAACGCCCATATTTTACAGGTAAAAACAAAAAACTAATTAAAATGAAGCAGACCTCTTATGAACTCATATAGGGTTTTCCAATAAGGACTTGACAACTTTTTCTTTAAATAAAACGCAAACCATTTGAGATATTTCAAAAACTTTATTAACGGCTTAAAGTACAATCAAAACATTTATGAATGGAACTCGACTTCGTTCATACGGCCACCGCGGGCACGTTTGCAGCGGTCGATTCCTTGGACCCAATTTTCTACGACTCGGCCACACATTTCGGCCGAAACGGCCGCTATTTCGTGTTCAATGTTGGCTCTGAGCTCTTCCAACGTCGTCGGCGTGTTGACATAAACTAATGACTTAACGTAGCCCCACAGAAAATAGTCAAGCGGCGCTAAATCGCACGAACGAGGCGGCCAATCGACTGGCCCATTTCTTGAGATAACACGCTCATCATACTTACTCTTCAATAAATCGATTGTAGCGTGTGCTGTGTGGCTTGTGGCACCATCCTGTTGAAACCACATATCTTCCAATTCGGGCCAAAAATAATCGGTGATCATTCCGCGATAACGATGACCATTCACATTAACGTGACGATCGTTATCGTCGACGAAAAAATATGGCCCAATAACGCCGCCGGCATGCAAACCGCACCAAACAGTTATTTTTTGGGGATGAAGTGGTGATTCATGAAGCACATGTGGGTTTTCACCAATAACGCATATTTTGCTTATTGACGAACCCATTGAGCCAAAAATAAGCTTCGTTACTGAAGATGATTTTGCGATGAAATTCATCATCTTGGCGCATCTTCTCCATAACCCAATCGGAGAACGTACGTCGCTTCAAAAGGTCCATCGGCTTCAATTCTTGAGTCAACTTGATCTTGTATAGGTGTAAACCAAGATCCTTACGCAAAATACGCCATAATGTGGTCTGAGCGATGCCCAATTCTTGAGAACGCCGTGGAATTGACTGATTTGTATCGTTTGCTACGGACGCCTGAACGGCAGCGATATTTTCGACACTTCGACCAACCCGTTGTCTCACTGACACGGCAACATCACACAACGAATATGTAGACTCAAATTTTTGCACTAAACTAGTTATTGCCTGTCTACTAGGGCGAGAATTACGACCGAAAATTGGAGTTAGCGCTCTTAAAGCTGCAGTCAGCGACTCCGAATTTCGGTAGAAAATTTTTATAATTTGCAGACGTTGCTCGTTCGTGTACTTTACCATGATGAAGGTGTTGAGTTTACTGAATAATTTGACAGTGATAGTTTGATGATTAGTGAAAGAGGGCGTTCACAAATTAAATTCAAAATTGTCAAGTCCCTTTTGGAAAACCCTTTATAAAAAGAATGCAAAATTATTTGTATATAAAATTTTTGTTGTGCAATGGTTTTTAACCAAGTTATTGACGTTTAATTCATAATATCCTCTATGATGGATTTTTCAACACAATGGTTTCCGCAAAGGTAATGGTCAACGAATCATATTGGAATTTCTGAGACGATACCTTGCTCCAAATGCCAGAACATTTATAAGAAAATTTTCTAGGTTGAGGGAGACAGGAACAACACAGAAATCGTCAAGCGACTCACATCCTGAAGGTGTTCGCAGCTACGAAGACGTTTTACATTACCTCAGGAACCATTCAAACACTAGTCTTATTTTAAGTCTCATTTTAATCCAAATAGGACTCTGATCCGGAGAGCTCTATATTCAGAAGGCATGCATGCATTCCATCATATACCAGCACAGGAGATACAACCCTCCCCGGGTTGCAATTTGAAATATTGCAATTAGCTGAAAACAACTTTATTGACCATATACGAGTAGGATGGAATCAGTAATGCTCACAATGTACATACCAGGTCAGAACGCAACCTTCGCTCCATGAAATCCAGAGCTTTTCAGTTCAACGTCAGTATGTGGACAAGCATAGCTGATCGGACTTTATCGGTTTCCTCGAGGGCTTAATTCGAATTTCTGTCTGGAATTTTTCCGAAAAAACTTACCATAACTATTAGGTGATGCGATATACCACTGCAACAAAGAACGGTCATTTCGTACCACCAGAACGGTGCCTCCGCACACTAGAACTAGTATGGGAGTGGCATGTCAGTAAGACATACCATCAAATCACCATTGTCCCTCTTGCTACGAAAACCGTACGGCCGGTCATTGAGAAGTTTTCGTATTTCGAGATATCCCATCATCTGACGGTTTATCAGAGTTTTCATGACCTTGGAAAGAAGGGACGTAAGGGCAATAAGGTCTGTAAGTGAGAGGGAAGAAGATTCGCCAGATTTAGGGATGGGCTGGACAAATGCTCTTTTCTGTCTCTTAGGGGTGGTCGTGGTGTAGTGGTAGTAGCAAACGCTTCTCACTCGGAGGGTCCAGGTTCGTATCCTGCCCATGGCAAAATCAGTTTTTCATTGTATAATTGGAACTCAGACAAAAAAAATTCTGCGTGTGAAGGCATAACACTGGCACGTAGATTTGGCTGTTATAAAAGTTTCAAGCAATGAAAAAAATACTGGGAATTATATCTCGAATCACTCTGAGTGAAGAAAAACTCTCCGTCCTATTCGGACTCCCACCCTTCGAGAGCAAACATAGAAACCAAACACACCTGAGTTTCAAACCACTACAAAAACAATTTTCCTTTCTCCTCCTTCTATCTTTCCGCCCGCGCCAAGGCAACAGTAAAAGGGTATCTAACCCCTTAGGCGCACGTAAATTATAAAAAAAAAGAGTAGGATTGATGAAAAATAGTGGATTTGTGTATGTCAAAATCTTTGAGTACTGCATGAGTGCGAAAGTGGATTCATTCCATTGAACACTCGACGCACTCCTTAAACCATAGGATTGACGAGGCAACCGCGAAAGCCCGAATGGATATTATTAAAGTTTCAAAGACGAATTCTGACGTTCGTACACTGCAATCGTTTGCACTTTGAACAATTGATATGATACAAGGTTTGATGAAGAAAATAAAAATGCACAATCAATATTGTATTGTATTGACTTGAGATGAAATGGCCTGAAATTTATTTTTTGTTTATGAATGCTAGGTATACGTTTCAAAGTTGCAAAAAGTGAGATATTTTACCGAAAAAAAATGATACCAATGTCAGAATCTTAAGTTTTAAAAAAAAATCACTTTTGATCTTCAATAACGTTTGACACATTAGTTTTAGGGCAACATTTGCTTTGATACCATACGTCTGTTACCATACGCGCATAAGTTTGAAAGATATTATTTTCATTAGGAGTCGAAACAGTGCACCACAAGGTTTTGTTTAAAAGCTTAGTATTTCGGGTGCATTTGCGGATTAAGATCGTATTCCATAACTAATAGGAAAGTTCGCTCTTTCTAATAAAGCCATAACATACCGAAAATAATTGATTTTTGAGAGAGATCACGCATGCGGCGTATCACACTGATATGGTATTTCTATTCAGTATTGTTTGACATTTCATCATGGAAAGATTTAGTTCGGCACAGCCGCATCTACAAATTATTTAGTTGTATTACGAAAATCGGCGTTCTACGAGGAATGTGTTTCGTTTGCTTAGAGCAACTTATGGTCAACACAATCGCCCTACCGAACGCACAATTTTAGACTCACTTTTCATTATTCGATAATTCCACCTTGATCAAAAAGTACCCGGTTAGAAAATTAAGAATACAAGTTTATTCATCTAAATCTATATTGTCCCCTTAAAGTAATTCCCATCAACTGCAACACACTTATGCCAGCACTTGATCCAATCCTCGAAACATTTTTTATATTCGGTTTTCGGTATGTCCATCAGTGCTTCCTGCGATTTTTCCATTACTTCTTCTCGGCTGCTGAAATGCGTTCCCCGTAGTGTTTTTTTTTTAACTCAATTGAACAGAAATAAGTCACAGGGAGCCAAATCAGGTGTATTCGGTGGCTGTTGGATGGTATTTGATGCATTTTTCGTCAAAAAATTATGAATAATGATGGCACTGTGCGACGGTGCGTTATCATGGTGCAAAATCCACGAGTTTTCTTTCTTTACTGTCTGGCCTTCTGGCAAAAATTCATGATGCACTACACCGTTGTAATCCATGAAAACCGTGAGCATTGCCTTCTTTCTTGACTGAAAACGACGTGTTTTTTTTTATCTCGGCTCATTTGGTGAACGCCATTCACTTGCCTGATGTCTGGATTGCGTGTCGTACTCATAAACCCACGTGTCGTCTCCAGTAATGATCCTTTTGATGAATGTGGCATCGGATTCAACCTCGCAAATCATCTCTTTTGCGACGTCAACACGGTCTCTTTTTTGCATGAAAATGAGGTCTTTTCGCACCAACTTTGCTGCTACACGACGGAAACCCAAATCATTAACCAAAATGTCTTGGACGGATCCATAGGCAATGTTCAAGTCCCCCGCTATCTCTCTGATGGTTAATTTGCGGTTATTGACAAACATTTCTTTTACTCCCTCAATGTTTTCGTCGGTTTTCGATGTCGATGGTCTGCCACTGCGTTCATCATCTTCGATTGACTCACGACCACTTTTGAACCGCTTGTGCCACTGGTAAACGACCATTTTCTTTAGAAAATCGTTACCGAAACACTTTTCCAACATTTCCAAAGTTCGCGCACCGTTAAATCCGTTTTTTACGCAAAATGTAATACAAGTTCGTTGTTGCAAATTTAAATCCATTTCTAAAATTGTAAAAAATCGCCAACACACAGAGAGACAGATGTACTCTTGGCTACGTAACTTTTGCAAATGTCAAGCTATGACGCTACGATTTAGAGGGAATGTCAACAACAGATTTACCAACTTAACAAAAAAACAGTACTCAAATTGGAACAATGGGAGCGCCACACGGTGGTTATTCCGGGAACTTTTCAATCAACAAGCATACATAAAACACTTCGGCTATTCTGATGTTACAAAACTGTAACACTAAGAGTTTTGAATAGAAAGTTTCTATGAACTGAACTTAAACAAGTTGTATCCAAAACCAAATTGGTGGTTTCCATCAATATGAATTTCATAACAACTCATGCCACACAGCCCACTATCGAAGGGCAATGTGGGCTAGGAATTAATACAGAACCCGTCATGGATTCTCCTTGTCCTCGCTCGTCTGGTCTTAGACCAAAATGTCGTTGATAGCCTTAGAAAATCTTATCACCAATAGCAGCCATATAAGATGATAAAGTCCTTATGCAAACTTAATATTAATTACTAATGTTGCAAAAAAAAAAACCGTATTGGAACAAAAAAACAAAGTCAAGGCTAAATGAGGCAAATAATATTTGCCCTCATAAATCTACAATTCCTAAGTCTATTTGCAAACACCGCCCACTCATTTCAAGCCACCACTTGTTCGTTGTGTTTCACTCAAATAGTAAATTCGCTGGACATCTCTTAACTTTTGTTTCTGACTATTCCTGACATACATACTCGTACATATATACGTATTTAATAGCGAGAACGTGTTTCAAATAAAACAGTCAATTTGATGTTTACACGACGAAACTGAGGCCAATTAATTCCTCGCGCCTAAAGATTTTCGCTCTTATTCGTTTAATGGGATCATATAAATCTCCTCGTTACTCCCCATGAGGCATTTTTAGTGTCGGAGTGTGTATATTTAAAATCCACTTCGATGGAAATTTTGTTTTTGTTTTTTCTTTTCACTTTTGGAAAAAAAAAACAAAAACTCAGGGATGTCTGCCATTGGGTTTGTCTTTATTTGGTTTATTGTGTCAATCCGGAGAAGAGCTATTTGTAGCAAAAGAAACTCAGCACCTCATTTCAAAGAGAGTTTCACAAGGATAAACATCACGGAATGATGTAAGTAGGTATCAGCGGATTGATTGATAGGGATCCATGCTGAGCAATAACTTAACCTTATTTCTAGAAATAGATTAGAATTGGATGTACTCGTACATGTATGCTGTTAAACTTTCTGTGACCTTATCGTTTCATTGTTTACTCGTATTTTCCAGTGCGTCGGGCTTGTTTATTTGTTTTCTGTTACAAGATCAAATTATTTTATTATTATTATTTTAATAACGTCTGTGGCTGGAAGAAGAGCCATTAACAAGACTCTCTTTCAAAGATATCAGTGAGATAGATTCTGACCTTTAGGGAGCAGCGACGTCCCCTATCGTCATTTAAAACAATCTGATAAATTTGGCCGTAATGCCAAAAACGAGACATGGCTCTTTATAGCTAGCCTCAGTATTGTAGATCTTCATGCTTCTAATAACCAGGTATATGAGTTGCTGTATACTCCATCAGGTCATCTCCCGCTGCCTTGTTGAACTTAAGTTTTGATATTTTTATCCTTTTTTCATTTTCGTTCGGTCGAATATTTCTTTCAGCTTGATAACGGAATTTGGCTCGTCTCCGCCGTTTATCAGTCATCATAGAACATGACTCTAAATTTCCTGTATTGCTCCATGTGATTGCTTGTACTCTTCATCAAACCAGGGATTTTGTGAGAGTGGTGAAACTCAATCCATCAGTTCGGCGTTTCAAATAGCCGCCAGCGATCTGGCGGTTTGTTACGATTTTAGCCATTACATTTTATCTATACCCGAAGCAGTTCGGCATTGTTGTAGCATGTAGTATATCCTTAGATATTCTTTGACTGCTGCTAGGTAGTAGTTCGATTCAATTGGGGTGCACACAGCCCCACAACAAAATCAGTTAGCCCAAGTACGTTTCTAGACTTGGCTTTTACTCACGCTTCGCCTTTTCAATAGCGTAGTTTGAATCGCTATAGATCACTATAGAACTGGCAAGAACGCCATCTGAGATTCACTTGACTACCATCGCTAAATATGATCAGTCCAACACTGTAAAGAGCCTATACGCCTCCAACACGACTTGTTAAGATAGGCCTTGTAGCAAAGCCGTGCTGGCTGTGGTAAACATTAGATTGCGAGATGTATTTCGACGGTCCTGAATACTTCGCCAAAGAAAAAATTCATGCCTTACATATTACTTTGAAGGTGGTGCTCGGGTTACCAAAAGAGTTGTGCTTGGGCCACTTGAAGGACGTTAATTAGGGTCTCCAATTCAAAGATCTATAGCCAACTGTGGACGGATATTCACGATTAGCACAAGAGATATTTATATCATACTAGCAAAAGTGTATTTTCTAACTAGATTCTAAAGTAACCTAAAACGCATTCTACTTCATATTTATGAACTCTAGTATACTTTGCCGAGGAGCTCTAGCACCAATTTTTAGTAACATCATCCTTTTCCTTTGTGCGCGTGACTACATATTAGCGTGAAGTTGATAAATTTGAGCTTGATGCGGAATGTTACAAGGTGTTCACTCATGCGCCGAAAACTAAAGACTTCTTGCCTAAGTTATATATATATAAAGCATATATAGCAGTTTAGGGCCCCCTCTGATTATTGGGCTTCAGGGCTCGAACATTCCATGTGGACATCAGTCTTTTTCAATAGTGAATATCTGAGGTGGGTGGCCGTGGTAGTGTATTGGCTACCAAATCGGAAGGTTCGGTGTTCGAATCCCAACCTCGCCCGAAAGATATTTTCAAGCAAACTAATTTCAAGTAAGACGAATGTGGTTGCCTACGAGTATAATACGAGTACAACAACAAGTCCAATTACTCTAATAATTTAGTCTCCATTAAATGTTGGATGCCACCCATGGAGCGAAATATATAATATACCCACTTGAGTGTAATAATACCCACTTGAGTGTTGACAAATTCAAAAAGAGTATTCGCAGCAAAGTTTATATAAAATAGGATTAAAGAAATAACATACTCGCAGTTCCATATCAAAGAGTACAACAATATGCATCGTGCGAAGTCCAAAAACATTTCTAGAATTTAGAGGTAATGTTGAAAATCAAATTATTTTTTTTAAAAACAAAGTGTGTTGATGATTAGTGTCTAGACTGGTGTTGATGACTTGATCAATGACATTCAACTGAAAACTGTTATGAAATCAATTAAAAATCAAAGATCATAGAATGAAGTAGCTAACTACTGTCCCATTGCTAGGCTTTCTCACATACGTAAAATGCTCGAAAGTTCTTTAGATGAAGTTCGGAGCAAGTCATTTATATCACCCAATCAGCATGGGTTTTTGAAAGATAGATCAACTATTACAGACTTAGTTGAATTCGTATCCTTTGCGCTTTCAGCCCTAGAAAATGGCAGCGAAATCGATGTTATTGCTACAGATTTTGCTATTATCTTCGATAAAATATCTCATCAATTGTTCCTTTTCAAATTCTCTTTCCTGGGTTTTGACCCCACATTATTAAAATCAATATCTTCTTATCCGAAGAACCGTTATTATGGCGTTCGTTTTAGTTCAGTCTTCTTAACACAGTTTTTAGCCACTTTAGGCGTCCCACAAGGCTGCCATATAGGTCCCCTTCTTTTCATTTTAACTATAAACGATCTTAAGAGGATTATTAAACACTGTTCCCTATCTATTTCCACCGACGACACTAAGTCCTCCAAAACTATTTCTTCACACCCAAGACTCTATTCTCCATTCTCTATTCTAAGGAAATATGTATGCCCTACGATGGAACAAAAACCAACATTGGGTGTGATTGGACAACAAGAACAACGATTTTTGTTTCGCACCCTAGAGACAGGGCCACATGACTGCTCTGGTCAAAATACGACAACACAGATTGAATACAATTCAATAGATGCGGCCAGCATTGTCTCAGATCAATGCCTAGAAATAAACAAGATACGAATGCGGATATCAAGGACAGTACGCACCGAAAAAATACTGTGAGTAGGTTTGACGTCGGATAACTCTTATCGCAAGAGAGCTAGAATCTTTGCTGTGGCACATTTCGTGCCACCTCTCACAAATCCCGCACCACCAGCATCAAGTGCAGATGGAGGCTTGTCAGAGCAACAAACAACGAACCGACAACTACAAGGACGATCAGGGATACATTTTACAATAGAACAAACATCGTTGGTGCCGATAAAAAAAAATCGCAGTCCAGCTAAAGCTTTGACCATTTCAAGTTCACTGTCGCATTTTTACGCAAAATAAGTGGTAAAAAACTTCATGATCGCGAAAACTACCGCCGAATAAAAAAAATTTCGTAAAAGCCGAATTTGCTGAAGCTTAATCGATTTAAAGACTGCATATGGTAGCGTCTATATAATGAAGAACTGAAATCGTTATTACGGGCGATTTCAATATACACAATTCTCGGTGGCTTCGGCATTCTGGATAGACAACATCCTAAGAGCGGTATCATGAGTTCATCGCTGCAGAAAACCCAGTTTTAAAATGAGCCCATGCGAATGCCTGACGACCGCTGGCGACCGCCAAAACCCTGGGCATAGATAAGCTAACCTAGATGTCAAGCTTTCCGGTTTTCTACTGATCGCCCCTATCCGTGTGACACTGTCTGTGAATACGTGTAAATTGTGATCAATGGCAATTTCCCTCCCATTTTATACAAACCACGCCCTTTTTAACCAAAAAAAGTCATCCACATTACACACACTCTTGCAAATCGCTCTCATTCTAGCAATTTTACTTGTGAATTGCTCTCATTCTAGCAATTTTTGACAAAGTTATAGAAATGTAAAAGTGTTAGAATTCACTTACAGAGTGTCTGTCTCAAAGTTAAGGGTTTGCAAATGCATTAGTAGAGTTTGACATCTAGGTTAGTTTATCTGTGCTGATTATCTGCTTGAATGGCATTGGATAATGTATTGCGGAAAAGATAAGAAACCGGTATTGACAGAGTGTAGAGAGAATGAATGGACGTGTCAATTGTATATTTTTTCAGTGGAGTTGGCAATGACGATTTTATGGAAAGCACTCTCTTCACAATTATTGTGAAGAAGTAATGAAAAGAAGAAATAATGCGCTTGTGATGCAAATGGGTTAAATATGAAAGGAGTTGGAGAAAGTTCAGCCGTTTCATAAATATCATTTTCCAGTGAGCAGATGAGTAAGTAGCATGCGCTTCCAAAATCTCTTTGCGCAGCTTTCCAATTGCATCGTGATTTGAAACGAACTAGATGTGCTTGTCGCATTTGCAGATGTTAAAGCCAAAAATATGTCTGATGGGCAAAAAAAGTAAAGCAAAATACACCAAGAAAAAGAGAATGCTACACAAACTATCATCCCTGTCACGTTATAGGGCACACAAACATATCTTAGCTGCTTCGAGAGGAAGATTCTTCGTGTGATCCTCAATTCCAATAGCGCAATGGATCGGGCCAGAAGGCTAAGCTTATTGTGGCTGAGAAGTCTTGGTCATGTAAAACGATTAAACATTAGTACTCAAACTCAAAGGATCTTCGAATCCATTCCAATGGGACTGTACAGCAATGAAAGACCTTACCTAACGTGTTACGCGCAATTGAATGGGGGCACCTAATTTGACGTGCGCAACCGGAGCCAACTAGCGAAATATCAAGCCAATTGAGTAGAAATGCTTATTAAAATGCTTTCGAAAGTAAACGAGCAATTTAAAAAAAATTACCAGGCTAATGGAGATCGTTCACCGCTAGATGACCTTATGTATAGAAATGAAGTGAATCAGGGGATTGTTCTAGGAGGTTGTAGGAAAATCCCGTCCGGGAAGTAATAAAACCTTAAGTTCCACCCAAGGAGAGATATAAAACGTCAAACAGAAATAATTGGATCCCTCAAATGCAAAAAACATCGGCAAAATCTCAGCATTATCGGCAATGTCATCCAAAATTAAGACGAAAAGTACAACAGCATTGCAGATATGTCTGCGAAATATGTGGTACAATTCAATAGTTCTTCAAACTTTCTGTTTCGAAAAAACACAAAACAATTCCGCACTAACATCTCTTAACTTTTGTTGCAGCCACAATTGAAACGCCTAACTAATCTGCACAAGTATGACAATATGTTGACCTGTATGAATACAGGGGTAATACAGTTTGACTAAGTTAGTTCTGCAGAAAGTCTGCATTATTGAACGCAACAAATGCAGTTCTTTGAAACACTTTCTTTCTTGAAAGCACCCTATATTTCAGAAGTCGAAGCAGACACTTTATAAGATCTATGTATATGTATCATTAGCCGTTCTTTATGACATTTAGGCATTAGTTTACTACGTTGACGGATTTCCTTTGGATATTTAGGTAGAAACTTTAGACACACCAACAGTCGTGTACCATGTACACCAATGTTCCAATTCATTAACTTCACTAACATCAAACCGAAGGAATGACGACTTTAAGGACAACCTCACCTTAGATAAGGGCGAACAAATGGAAGATTCAACCAACGTGGAGTGCAAAAGGACCAAGCTAGGGAGGTATATTGTTTAACACCCAAATCAAACTCCAGGGACACCTAATAAGCGAGTCAATGGCTAAGCAATCCCAAATAAAGTCTTGACAATTGAAATATAGAGGCCGAACCCGTTGATTCAATGCTTTTTACTCTACTCTCCGTCTTCTTAAAGAAACAATCAGTTAAGTACACACTTTGACAAAATATCCAAAAAAAATCATTTTTATTTTCCCCTATTCCAAAACGAGAAAACATTTTAGATTCTACACAGCTGCTTCAGGAAGCTACTTCTCCTTCTTCTCTACATTTAATGAGTTATACAACCGATTCAATTCGTTGGCCACCAGGCTATCGACAACAACTCCATTTGTGTCTATGAAATTAGCACACGACTTGATAGTGGAAACTTCTCTCAGTGATTTCGAATCCTTCACGGACAACACAAGCATGTACTTGTCATCATATTTCTTCATATCCGAACTGGCTTCGTATGTTTTGAGACCACCATTACCATCCTTCTGGACCGCTACAGCGAAAGTACCTTTCTCCCGGTAGGTTGTGTGCAAAGTCAGCACCCCCATTAGGAAGAAATACGATAAAACACTGAACAAAAGTACAGGCTTTGATTCTGGAAATGGATGTGCATAGTCCCAGCCATGTGCCAGCAGAGCCACACCAACTGCCAGACCGCAAATCAACAACCGTGTGTTGATGAGGCCAAATTGTTCCTTAAAGTTGGGACGATTCAAAAGGGCATTCTTGACAGAGTCATCTAGAGCGTGCTTTACAGCAGAACCATCCCATTTGTTGATTTTTACAATCTGAAAGAGCACTACTGTGTAAGTATCGAGCGGCTGACGTGTCCGCAATGGACCAACCGCAAAATGTTTTCATCAATAAATAAAATTGCATGTACTTACTTCTTCGGTGATTTGTTTCTCTTTTGGTTTTTCTTCTTTCTTTGCCTTTGTTGACATTTTTTTAGTTAAGATTTATGAAAATTCGATTGTAGTGACAACTCGACAAATACGATTCGGCAGCTTGTTTAGAGAAAAATTTCCGTCTTGTCGTAGTTTTGACAGTACCAATTGTCAGCTTGTTCCTTCTAGGTGTCATTTTCTTTTCAACTCATTCCGTATTTCATTTCAAATTGATAGTTTCACCACTAACAGAAGTTTTTTGAGGAATAGCTGTAGATGGCACTGTGTGTACGTTCGTTAGAGTTTGAATTCGATTTATTGGAGTCATTTCAAGATTTGTGTTATTTTGGAGAGTTTGATTCGAACACATTAGATATAACGAAACCAGATTACCGCATAACTTTTTCAGAGTAGCGGAGGTAGAGTTTCTAGTTGGCAAGTGTTATGTGAACGCCGGAACTTACTGCTAACACTGACCAAATTAAATCTTAAACTTGAATTTATAATTATTTATTTATAAGTCTTTTTTAAAGTAATCTATGATCCATACAAACGATTAAAACGATTAGAATTTTTTCTGTAGTTCCGTTCAGTGCTTTAGTCTTCCTCTTCACAAACTACAATACATTAAAGTTGTGTTATTTCTTTGCTATGGTGATACAACATTCCTAGAAATGTCTGTATTACTGACCTTAAGTTTTAATAGATTTATTCTGCATATTTTTATGAAACAATGGCAATTCGGCGAAGTATGGCATCCAAATGATAAACTTATATTAGTAAGTGCGTGCTTAATTGGTGGCATTCTATTTTTTTTTTTGGTAAATCAGAGAAAATGATCAGTTTGGAAGAGCTTTACATACCTAATAGTATGTATGTACCGCGATAGTGAAGGTCTTCTTCTACTAAGCGCAGATTTGAAGATTCTCCGAGCCGGAACGCTGGTTTTTATACATTCTACTTCTCTCACCTATCGTAATATTTTTATTTTGACTCTTAGGTCAATGTCTTATAAGCTGACATTTCAGAAATGATCTCTTGAATTATGAAAACTTTGTACTGGAATACAATTACCACGTTAGTGGTGCTACCATTTGCCTCCAAATTGCAGCTGCAAAACACCGGACCTCGAGGATCCTGGTTCCATACCAACGACTAAGGAATTCCATAATTAGTCACCAACTAACGGACTATCTCGTTCAAAGGTCACAAAGAACTAGCAACGTCAAGCCGACAAACATACATAAATATATTAGTACGGAAATGTTGTGAAGATCGGAAATGCTGGGAGATCGAGAGAAAGTTTTTTTATTTTATTTTATTTGTACGCAAACCATTGCATATCAGAAACTTCTGGAGAGGTTAAATTTAAACTTCAGTCAATGTACCACACAAATATGATAAAGAAGCATCATGGTGTTATGGGGTGAAAAAAACACCATCAACGCAATGGCTGGATAAGCTTCGGATAAGCAGAAAGTACACAAATGCAATAACACCGTGTATAGAATCATCACAAATCGTAAAGAAGAAGAAGTGCTAGCTATCATTGATGCAAAAACTGGACATGCATCAGCGTGCTTCTGAAATTGGTAAAATAATTTCCAACATAATCGTCGTAGACACTACAGGACATCAGGATAGTACTATTTTCTTTACAATAGTTACGAATATGGGGTCGGTGTTGTTAAATTGTCGAATACCTGGAAAGTAATGTCACATATCAGCTGCAAGCTTACCTATTGGATAAGTTTTTACTTTTTTTTGATGTGAAACTTCTTATGGCTCGTTGGGCGGTATATCCCGAACTCCCATCAAAGGAAAAAGCGACATGAAGTGATTCCGAACACCGATGAAACGAAAAAGCTAGACGAAATGATTCCGAGCTTCTATGAAACGAAAAAACGACATGAAGTGATTCCCAACTCCGATGAAATGAAAACGAGTTAGATCGGGGAAAAAAGAGAGGGGGTAACACGAGTGGTGGGGCATTAATTTGGATGGAATGAGCTATGAGCGGTAAAGGAGGCGTCACTCACAGGTTAGTGCACGGAAAACTTCAGCTTATAGCTTGGCTTCACTTTTGTTTGTCAACACCAAGAAAATAAGCCGCATAAAATAGACCAGCAGAAATAGGAATAGCGGCATTAGCATTGCAAGCGAAATAACTTGATTGTTAAATGTGAAGTATCAACTCTTCATTATGTAATGTTTTGTATTATTTTAGGTACTATGCCAAGTTAGCTTAAGATAACAAGTCAGTCGTGAGAAAGATTATTAGTAAGAACGTGTTACTCAAATAAGTTGTGTTTTATTTGTAAGGGCTGGACAAAATACAAGTACATAGCTCACGCGCGGAATGCCAGCGCTCCCTCTCACGTCGATACTATATACCTGAATATAGGCACATAGAGTCTAGCTTTGTATGAGTATGGCGAGTTGTGACGAGAATTTACATGGGAATTAGCTATGTTGTACATTTGTAGTTTATCAAGGTTATATACTTTGTTCAAGTTATTGAGGTTATAAAGAAGTGAAAAATACTCTCCAAAAAATTCCTCAAAAATGGCGTTTTTGATAAAGAAAAGTTCTTTTTTTTTTAAATACTTGTAATCCCGGCTGAGCATCCTCATTTTAATTATTTATCGAGCTTTGTGAAGCTATACTTCCATCGTCTATCTTTCTAGGCTGATAATTTTTTTTTATAACTAGCGCGCGCTCAAGAGATTTTGCGTACTCAGAGGCATACACCGAGCGCATATCAACGAACAGCTTCTAAAGAAAACAAGTCAAGAACGTAAAAGAAGGAAATCGCACCACCATACGAAGGTTGTCTGAAAAGTTTCCGAACAATGATACAAGACATTTTTTCTCAAATTTTTTTTTTATTTTTCTACATAGTCTCCTTGTAACTCTACACACTTCTCCCAGCGATGCTCCCATCTCTCTAACCCTTCCAAATATTACTTGGACCTTTTCACAAGGTCAATGCGTTTACATAGCTCATTTAGTTCGTTGTTGAGTCTTATCCTTCAGATGCTCTTCTGACAAATGGGACCTAATATTATCTTCTGGCTCAATTACAATGAGTGGTTCATTCTACTTGACGGAGGATTATTGGTAGCGTTCACCATTAAACAATCTGCCGGCTGTCTGAGTGACCTTTGCAAATTGTCAACAACGACTGCGAATTTACTTATCTTATCTAATCTACTACATCCATCTACTGATAACAGCTGATGTTTCTTTCCGAGATTTGTGTTCTTAGAATGTTCTTTTCCATTTGTACATAATTACTTTTGCAGTAACCTCTCTCTTCGATCTCCTCTCTATGTCCTCAATCGAGCTCTTATTTACTTCTTTTCTTTTTCTGGTAAATTAAAGTTCCTCTTTTTGTTCGTGGGGTTCCCGAAAATCTTCTATCGTTTTTAGCTGCTCTGCCTATTATTTAACTGCATGTACTCGTATAATACATTAAACACTGTTGGAAAATCTTTTAATATTAATCGATCTAAAAAAAAAACTGATCCACTTATGCCATGTAACACAAGAAAACTCATGGTGTACTGCAGCGTTTGGCAGCATTTTCTCAAAACTATTCCAGAAATGCACTGGATTTCGACAATAAGATGCACTAGCGTGTAATTTTCACTAGTAAGTATCCCACGCACTGAGGTAGATGCTAACACGGCAAACATTTTCTTCAAAAAACTCATCAAGTTTTTGGAATATGTTGACAACATAGAACATCTCGATCTATCCTATGTCTGATATCCAGGCAATCCAGGATTGCCCAGATACTCGTATTTTCAACTATGTCTAGAGTCTAACTCAAACTTATTATGTTCAGCCTAAAGTCATAGCTAAACATATACACATGCATTTCCAATTTCATCAAAGTAATAAAAAAGTATTCCATCCAGACAAGTCTGTTGGCCGTGACTCAAGTGGTAGTGGGCTGGCTTCCAAATCGGAAGGTTCGGTGTTCAAATCCCAGCCGCGTCCGAAGCACGTTCATTTCTTCAGCTAAAGAAAATCAAGTAAGATGAGAAGTTGACTAGAAATTAACAACAAGCCAACTTCCACTAAGAATTTAGTCTCCCTATTAAATGTTGGATGCCACTCATATGGAGCGAAATAACCACTGAGCCCAACATCTTTCTTTCTCTCCCCATCCCATTTTTCAAAAAACTTAGCACGTGCTCAAGCACTTTAAGTGTATTCATACTCACTTGAGTGTTAAGTTATTTTAAATAAAAAAAAACAAAAAGTCTACATATGTTATGATCTTAAACGAGGAATGAGGAAGACACGAAAAGAGTACGTCTGAAACTAAATGACGACCGAATTTTTACTTGCTTATTTACTTAGATGGCGCTACGTTTCGAGGTGAACCTGGGCTGGGTCTTTAGCCAACTGCGTAAAGTTGCGCACTCCAAGTCGGTTGAGGCCCCTTCTACTAATACGAGCCACCTACGGTGAGGTTTTCCTTTACTGCGTTATCCCTCCGAGGGTACCGTATACCATAGTTCGTCATTGAATCTTCATCAACGCAAACGGGACCGGATATTTTTCGAAAATTGTTCTCTCGAAATGGCTGAGGATATCTCTATCTGCTTTCGATAGAGTCCATGCTTCAGCGCCATAAAGTAGTACTGGGATGATCAAGATCACATATAGAGTCTACTTAGTTTTTCGGGATAGGGCCTTCCTACACAATTGGCTTCCTAGCCCAAAGAAACAGCGATTCCCAATAGTGATTCTTCATTTTATTTCTGCTGGTAGAATTTATAGCAGAGCCAACTTAGACAAAATCCCTTACTACCTCGAAATTATAGCTGTCGACTGGTATTGCACTCCTTTACCGCTAAACCCATTTTGGTAGCTCCCGATTTGTAGCTTCCCCAGCAAACACATCGGCGACAGCCCGGTGTGTTCTCCCAATTATGCCGATATTATCGGCGTACGCTGGTAGTCGCACACACTTTTGTAAGATTGTGCTTCTAGTGTTCGCTTGTGAGTTGTACACATTTCTTTCAAGTATGATGTTCAAGAAGTCACATGAAAGCGCATCACCTTGTCTACAACCTTTTTTTACCTCAAATGTCTTGGTTAAGTGGTTACCAAACTTGACGGAGCAGCGAGCTTTTTCAATCGTAATTCTGCACAAACGGACGATCTTGGCAGGATGGCGAAACTAGACATGTCTCTATATATTATAGCTCGTTTCTATAAATGCTATAATAGGCGGCCTTAAAATCGATGAAAATATGGTGGATATCGATTTGGTGAAGATTTCGTCGATTGTGGACATTTCTGATCTGAAACTAAATTGATAGGAGCCAATCAGGATGCTGACGGAGGGTTTCAGGCATTCACATAATATAGCAGATTAGATCTTGTATGCGATGTTGAGCAGACTTGTACCTCTACAGCTGGCGCAGCTTAGAGAGTCTCGTTTTTGGATGAACATGCAAACGATACTGAGATTCCATTCACCAGGCACACACTTTTCTAACCAGATCTGAGAAATGAGTCCACAAAGTCATTTCCGGCAGCCTTGAAAACCTCCGCCGGAACCCGTCACGTCCAGCTACTTTGTTGGATTTCAGCTTAGCTATTGCTATCCGTACTTCATTTTGGTCAGGTGAACGGAGGTTTTGGCTATCTTCATCCAAGTTGAATGTTCTGCAGAAAAAGTTTTTCCATATTCTCAGCATCAACTATGACTCTATTACAAGGCTTCCTTCTTCATCTCTTCAGGCTTCTGTAAGGGGCTTCTTGGCTGGACACGTTCTTTTTAGTCTACCAGCTGGTTTTTTCTTCTTCTGGAGAAGCCGATATTTTTCCCGTCTCTTCTGCTAGTTGAGTTTACAAGCGGTTCTCGTCCTTCGTTGCAGCGACGCTTTGTATGCTTCTTGTTTAGCTGCATGTGCATGCCTGCATTTTTCATCAAACCAGGGATTTATTGGTAGTGGTTGGATGAAACCCCAAACATCAGTTGCGGAGTCTCTAATGGTACGTTGGCAGCGTTGCCACTAGTTTTCGGTACTTCAGGCTGGCGGCATAAAAGTTGTTGAGAGATTTGGGGATATGCGTCCGGCAAAGATTCTGGCGGTATTACAGTTTTTCTACGTTAAATCTTCACACAGTTGTTCTTCATCATTGTGGCGCTTGTGAGATCCACATTCGCACCTCGGCTGCAACAAGATGCTGATCCGAGTCAACGGTGCCCGGAGCGTTCGGACGTCCAGAATACTGAAGGCATACCTTACATCTATGTGATCAATTTGATTTATCGTTTGATGATCCGGAGACCTTGTGTATATTCAGATGAAATAAATTTGTAACCCCACAGATGGCAGAGATCGTAAATTGATTCTACGAAACCTCTGATTTTACGAAACAAAATCAACAAGGCAAATGAAGAGGTAATGTCTTACAAAACGTTTATACCGGAACTTGTACTCTAAGGTGCCGAATGTTGGACGATAAGTAATAGGATGAAGCTTAGAGAAAGATGTTTCATCGCATACCATATAAAACCTGTACCTGAGGAAGCCGAATCCATGAAAAAGAAAAGCAACAAACTACAAGACTAATATGAACGGTGGGATACGGAGACTACATCAAGTTGACCATATCAAACCATTGAGCTACAGCAATGGAGTTTAGAAATTATTCAATTCGCAGTCCCGAACTGAAGACGTAAGAACAGACTGGAACATAAATTCTCAGCATTGTAATGGCTAAAAGGCCACTGAGTGTTAGGCAGAGATTTTCAACTTGTTGTTGTTGGCATCTTCTGTTTGTTATAAAATTTTATTTGATCTCAAGGTATTCTTTATAGATGAAGTATCTATCAGTGGCGATATGAAAAATCTGATTTTTGATTGAAATACTATGATAGCAAAAGACTTCCTTATAAGTAGCCAAGTATGTATAATTCAATTAAATTTCTTCAATAACATATCTGGTGTTGATTTCGCAGGGGCGAATATGAATACATACTCGTATGTCAAAAATATCTTTTTGCGTATTCTTGCAACAAATTAATTAGCGGATGTAATTATATTCAATTTGAAATTTGAAGAGGGGACATCGGTTAATCATGACGAATGTTCGAAACCATTCAAAAGTTGCCTTCTTTTGTGCTTAACTGTGTCAAAACTAGCATACCCTATGCCGCAGGGTCACAAATATAAAACAAAGGCCTCGATATCCAAAGTCCGAAATCCGCAATCACAAAGTCCGATATTCAATTTATTTTTATTTTTTATTTATTTATTTGTCTTTTTTTTTAATATTCCATCACCATTTAGAAAGGCATTAGCATTTATGAATATTATGACACTCCGGACTCTGGAATGGAGGGAGACTTACATACTTTGTTTTGAATTTTCGCATTCCATTGACAGTGTTGCAATGTTTTTTTCTTGTTTTTTTATAAATTTATGTTTAAATCCAAAAAGTGATTTAATCAGATTTATGTTACACGTTTGAAATAGAGTTGTTGATGAATGTTTTTCTTTTGCGTAAAAATTGTATCGCTTAGTATCAAGACCGCGATTGTCTCATTCAACTCATAACTTGTATCTTTGGTAATTAAGGTGTTGGACGGGTTCCTTTTCGAAACAAAGGTCTGAGAGACAAAGTAATGGATACTACTACTCTTTGGATCGTAATTTAAGTTAGTGCATGCAACTGTATCAGACAAGAGACTAGTTAGTTTATTTTTTGTATTCCCATAACACTCTAGATATTTGGAAAAGTTTAGACTAAGTACTACAATGAGATACGTCTGGTTAGACTGTCCTGATTCAAAAGGCTTTCGGTCAAACAGTCAATCATATCCATTATAGGCTCCCTAGATCCAAGTTGAACGATGAGGAGCTGTACCCTAAATATACCATTACTTCCACTATGCAGTATAATATGAGTCGGATCGTGAGAATGTAACTGAATACTCGGACCTAGGCAAGCACAGCTGGGTGAACTTCAGTCCATAAGCCTGGTCTAGATGAAGAACAATACGGACGTCTCGCTATTCAAAATCCCAAGTGAGCTATTTTAACATACATACTTGTATTCGCCAATGTAGAGACGGAATAGTTTCCAGCGAACCAAAGGCAGCGCTTATACCTCCGGCATATCTTCTGAAGCATTTGGCTCTGCTAAATGATGTAAAACACTAGATATAAGATGTGAAGCGGCAAACAGACCTTACTGCCGACGGCCCGAGAGTAAACGAAAAACGGACAACATCTTCCGACTATGCACTTTTAATCTTCCAACCATGTTAAGAGTTAAGGCCGAAAAATATGTACTTCAAAACCGATCAACTAGATTGCTCATAGGTGACCCACACTTGGAAAAGTTGCAACATTTTGGATGCTTGAATTTGCTGAAAAGTCCTACCCTATTATAAGCAAGGTGTGATTGTGATATCTCAGACGCAAAAATACAAAAAATGTTCTGTGAGCAAACGCAAACTCGAACGGAAACAATCACGTGGAACAGGTGGAGTCGTTTTTCGTCGAGTTTCCTAAAATTGTTGAAAAAGTCGTATGCAGACATTATTAAGCGTAGAAAACTAGTGGCAACATTGTGCCTCCCGATAACCACAACAAAATCTCCGGTCTGATAAAGTGTATCGACATGTGCATGCCGCGAAGCTGGAGGCATATTGAGCAGCGTTGAATGAATGAATGACAAGCAAGAGAACATCGGCTAATTGAGACAAGCTATACATAAAATATTGTGTCGAGGTTTGACAGTCGCCTGCGTGTGCAGGATGACAATCGAGAATACTAGCTCCTCCAAAAAAAATCAGTGACGAAGATACTGAGACTTTAGATATCGATAAGTTTGTCACTGTCATAAGCGTGACATAATTTTCTTTGCTGCAAATAGTGTATACAACAAGTATCTATGACTTTAGGTTAAAAACATCGTCTAATTGGGCTACGTGGAAATCAGGCGAATAATCGCATTTGCCAATCGCAGTTTCTTTGGCAGGAAAGGGCTACCGAAAAGTTAGAATTTTTTCAAGGATAAGTAAAAGCACAGGTCCTCTTTCCTGTACATTTAATTGGACGTAGTGAAAAACTTAAGTAATCTCCAACAAATTAAAGAGCAAAACCGGAGTTAAGTATATGGGGATAAATGGCTAACAATCAGACTTAATAGCAAGGCTACCTATGACGGCAAGGTCGATTTGAAGGAGATGAATCAAGGGGTGGTCTTCCAAGGGAAGATGAGTGCCGAGTCTTGCATGGCTAAGGGAGAATTCAGTTGCTAGCTCAAAACTCTTGACACCTGGGGACCTCGTTTTATTTCAACTTCTCTTTACTGTATGAGCACAGGACGACATCCCTTCCCCCGTACTCGCGGGAACAAAAAAAGTTAACAAAACTTAAAAATAACAACAAGAACGAAGACGGATGCAGCTGAGTCGGGTACTCCAAACGCTACCTTAAGCGACTCAAGTGAAGACTTAGCGGGCGAGGGGAATAGCCCCCTAATCGGGAGTTCGCCACTGAATAAGATAATTTCGGATGAGGGAAGTGTCGGAACAATCGACATAGACATAGATATGCTGCTTCTCCGAGATGACTGAAAACTGCTCCACCGCCAGCTCATCCAAATTCTCCACATCGTCGACTGCATCCATGAATAAAATAACGTATACCAAGTTGGCGATAAAAAGGCTTATTAAGAAAAATTGGCTCAGAGAATTCGAGCGTGAACGTCTGCAGTGAGCCTACCACTTCCTCAAGGATATGAACTTAGGGGAGACCGAGCGTATGATGGAATCACAACAACATTTGCCATCATCGGACGATAGTTTTGGTACTTTGTGATGTTCGACATCCGATTCTAGGGTGAATGAGCCTATTGCCCGTACCTCTATGAAGAGGACTCTGACTTGCATTCAGGACACAAAGCAAAGTGAAGTGGATAAATCAGACCTCTTCAAAGCGCCGGCTCCAATGGTGAACAAGCCTATTGCGCGTACCTCCTCGGAACCATCGCAAAACGATAAGGAGCAGTCGACACGACCCTCCAAGGCCTACTCGAATCTCACAAGCTTTACTAAGGAAGGTTGAGGACACTAGCTCATCGATAGGACAAGGGGGGTAAACCCAACATTAAATAGTGTCTGTACGGTTGCTGCCAACTCTAACTCCAGTAAGAGAGATCCTGTCGACGGGAACAGGGTAAACAACAATGAAACAGATTCAAATGCTTTCAAGCAACGTGCCAACGCGAGGAGACTGCTGTTTTAGAAATCACGGCTGTAGTTCTTTAAAGGAAAAGGAAGCGACTATGCTAGGTAGGACTCGTGAAACAGTCAGTTGTCAGGCAATCATCAACTGGCGCAGGTAAGGACTCCTCCAAACATGTGCTGGTTGTTGGCAGCTCGAAAAGAGGACGGTTAAATGGCATAACCTCTGCCAAGGTAAGAAGGGAGGCCCAAAAACAAAAAAATAACACAGCTGAGACCAATGGAAACTTCCGGGTTGTAATACTCGACTTTGGTAATCCAGATCGGAATCTTTCTGACGACCAATGGCGGCCACTAGAACTGAGAATTCCAGACAGTTTCAATGACACCATCATGAAAGGAGCTGATAATATCCTGTTCTTCGAACAGCTAAGCACGCAAAAAGCATTCAAGATCATATAGTGCGACAATATAACTACCCCAGAATGGTTAAGAGAGTTCGTCGGAAATACGAAAACACCATGACCAAAGACCGAACTATATTTTGTCGAAAAGGAAGAACCCCTGGACCTCACCAGACCTAAAGGACGGTTAAACATTCTTGGTCCCAACATTTCGAAGGACAGGATGGCACGCATTCTCCGACACCTCAATCCTTAAGTTTTCTTAACAGGAAGGTTGTTGAAATGGGCAACCACACTGAAGATGGCATGGGAAATGTGGTTAAACTTAGCCACAAAACTATGTAACTACTATGCAAAGCCAACTATAAGGTCCGGGTTGCGATAGTCCGATGCAAAAGGGGCCGAAAAAACCGCGGCACAAGCTGAAGTCGATACATGCCTTATAAATCGACTGATGGACCCCCTCCAGCAATACTAAACTCATTTATCAATAAGTTAGAGCAGGTCCGATGTGATTATTGGATGTGACGCTAACAATGGTATAGCACGGAGACAAAATCTCGAGGTGAATCCCTATTCCAATACATAATTTACCATAATCTTTTAATCGCTGACCACAGTAATATATGGCACGTGTTAGATATTACCCTGTTTCAAGTGAGAGGGGTCTTCGGACAAATCGTTCTCTGATCACAAAATGATCAAATTCAATGTCAAAGATATATGCATACCCCCTCTACTATACACAAATCCCAGAAAATCACAGAGATACTAAACTCCGCCGAAATAGATCAGCCTTTTAGCAAAACGTCCCACACGAAGATCAAGAAATCCAAGAATTCTCCTCAATTCATTGGTGGCCTAGAGGGCTACAATACAATAGAAACGAGGCAATGAAACTCTTCAATGCATCCAAAAGCTCCAATCTATACTCTGACTTGCACAAATATAAAGCCAGTCAGCGGAAATACAAGAGCGCAGTCTGTAGCCCTAAAAAACAATCATTGAGAAAAAATGTTGCTCCAATAGGGCTCCTGTTAGAAATCCACTTTCCTGGATGCAGTCCTACTCCAACTCTAGTAGCAAATACAGACAAATTCTTCCCTAGCCAACACGAAATCTCAGAGGGGATACTAGAAGAAAACAAAATAAGACGAGCTTCGTTTAAAAATCCCCTGGATTGGGCGGAATTACACCAATCATGCTTCTAAGAACGAAGCAGGTTGCGACACCGTTCCTAAAAAGACTACTTAGCAGTAATATTAACTACAGTTATATGCCAAAATGCTGAAGGGAAGTAAAGGTAGTGTTCATCCCTAAGATAGATAATATACGCATCCAAATGACTTCAGGCCTACAAGGCTAACATCGTTAATTTTAAAAACTTTGAAAAAATTGCACCCAGATTAGCCTCAAACCATCATGTGCACACTAAAGATAAAAGCACGTAAAAGGCCCTACATGAAGTTGTCAGCACGATTGAAAAAAGTCTCTAGGAATACATATTATAGTAGCAGTCTTCATGGACATTGAAGGAGCCTTTAATAATGTCACCATTCCCGCGGAAGAGTAATACGCCTCTTCTTGGACCATAGTTATTAACGAAATACTTCTGAATCTAAAAGGTGGGGGGGGGGGGGAATAAAAGCCACTGCATACGCAGATAATGTGGTTTTTATGGTAACCGGCAAGTTCCTCTCTACGATCAGTGAAATTCTAAACTATGCCCTTAGAATCCCCGGTAAATGGGCCAAGCTCTGTGGGCTGAGAATCAACCCGCAAAAAAACAGAGCTTGATATTTTCATGCATAAAAGCATAATGCCACAATTTGACCTTCCTTCCATAGATGGGACAGCCCTCCGATTAACCGACAATGCTAAATACCTAGGTATCCTACCATGATAGATAGTAAACTGAGTTGGAAGCTCAATGTCGAGAGAACAATGACAACATCGGAACTGGAAAATATAAATGATTGGTCTCTTGCCCCCAATCTGTACACGCAAAAATCGATGCTGAAAAGCGCTCTAAGATTGACTCACCCTAATGGATAGAAACCAAACCCGAAAGCCCAAGCCTCAATCCTTACAAGTGGACTGGGTTTATGCTCCCATACGGACAGTAGATATAATACACCATCATGACTTCGAAACACCATTCGCCTGCATTTTGCCAAGCAGAGAGGCATGGGACAGGAACCAAATGGTAGAATACCCGATATCCAACTATATGGATGGATCAAAGATGGAGTTAGGAACCGGCGCCGGGGCTTCTCCGATCATAGAAGCAGACAGACTTGCAGCAATAAAAGCAATATCCACGAAGATATTACCATATTTATTGATAGCCAGTCTGCCATTAAGGGGAGTCTCACTCGAAAAGTCACTTTTTTTTTTAAAATCTTAATAACTCTGGTTTAAATAATGGTATTTTATTATTCTTTTTTTTATTCTCTTTGTGAAAGCCTGCTGTTTCCAAATCTGCAAAGAAACTCAAATTTTACCGAAAATTGGTGCTAGAATTGATACCTAACCTAAAACCACTTTAGGTACATTTTTTGGGACCTGCACGAAAAATTTTTAACTTTTTTTAAGCTCATTTTAAACTAGAAGGACGTCCAAATAACATTACGTTTTTGTTTTGTTTATATTTTGTTTTTTAATAATTTTTGCGGGGATGAGAAAAAGTGAAATAAAAAATTGACCTATTTTTAATCTCATAGTATTTTTTTCAATGAGTTTTATAATTAAAAATCGGTTTTAAAAAACATAGCTGCCTTAAGA
Source organism: Volucella bombylans (assembly GCA_949129095.1). Classification (NCBI taxonomy): domain Eukaryota; kingdom Metazoa; phylum Arthropoda; class Insecta; order Diptera; family Syrphidae; genus Volucella; species Volucella bombylans. Next base: position 26,009,140 of record OX422142.1, on the reverse strand, counting down.
AGCCCGATTTTAATAATGTGTAAAAATCTGGAAGTCATCAGTTGACCGTAGCCTGAGAAAATTGTACCGAAAGGCGTGAAAACCGAATTTTACAGGAGAGACGATTTTGTTGAGAGCGCCTCTAGGCCATGGCGTCACCGCCCCTTCAAACTCTTTTTCCGGGCGAAAAGTGAACTCCATTGATTCCTCCTGGGATAACGCAGTGCAGTGGCCGATCCCGCATCTAATATATAACCTTCCATTTCATGTTTTCGTATTTTTATAATCGTTTTTGCCGATCTCGTGTTCACTTTTGAGTTTTTTCTCCTGGTTTTTTTCGTTCCTCTTGAAGCAATGCCGCGATCACGGACATTTGGAAAGAGGAAATTGAAATCTGGACCCGGCAGAGGAAAAAAGAAGCTAGCGACCGCCGAAATTCCACCCTCGGAGAGCGCTGAAACCAGCAACGAAGAGTCTTTTGCACCAGCTTTTTCAAGATCTTCCAGTTGCTCATCCTCTCATTCGAAAATGAGTGGGAATTTATCATTATATGACGAATTCGAATCCTCAAGCAGGAACGATATAATAGACATTGACTTATTTTCCAAAAATTGTGCAAGTGCAGTGTCTTGTGTCAAATGCCACAGTTCGGTTGAGTTCAAAGTCACAAAAAGGGTTGGGCTGGCATCAAAAATTGCCATATCTTGTACCAGTTGCCCACATACAACCGAATTTATGAGCTCTCCAACAATTTTAGCTGAAGAAAATGAAAGTAAGTATATATTATACACGTTTTTACATCTTTTATAAGTAATATATATACATATATATCTAAACTTTTTTCTAGGGCAAAAGAAAGCATACGAGATAAATGTTCTTATACAGTAATTCTCTATTATTATTCCCTTTTATCATCCGAATTGATATGTAGTGGTGATAGTTCTAATAATTAAACAAAATAATATCAATAATACAATAAAAAGATCATTGGAAAATGTAAGCAAGTAAATAAGAATCTGTATAGGGAACCAGTCTATGAGAGATGTGACTCGCACTTCGGTTTTTCCTAAACATATCGAATTTTATACTACTTCCGGTTTGAATATTGTCAATATATTTATACCAGCAGAACCAGAAGAATCCACAGAATTTTTTAAGTAAATAAAAAAAAAATCTTTTTTTTTTAATTTTTCGAGAGAGACTCCCCTTAAGGCCATCGCAGTCAAGATTAAATCGAGGCTTGTCGTCAAGAGCTTAGTTCTCTCTAAAGATAGAACTAGTCGAACGAACGATACAAGCAAAAGCCAATGAAAGGTGAAAAACCTTCCAATCTGTGAAACCTCAAAACAATTATGGCCGAAAAAATTATCTACGTTTGTTGGATTACTTCTAGACCGTAATCTTCTGAGGACGCAATAAAGCTGCACCTTACCGAAGACGAACTCTGCAGATGCTGTGGGGACATAGGCTCACGGGAGGATACCTTCCACTTTCTGTGACGCTGTCCAAACCTCAGTAATTTGAGACAAAGAACTTTAGGAAATTACTGCTTCCATGACCTCTCCGAGCTATCTGCTGCTTCATTTACATCTCTTTTCAGATTCGCGGTTGAACAAGATGGTTTGGACTCGCTCAAGGAAGCGACCGAAACGCAAACCAAAACTAGAAACCGCAATAAAATTCCCATCCCCTGTGTTAGTTGGTGCCTAAGTCCAACTTAGTCTAAAGGGCCACCTGAAATAAATTAGGTAAGTCGGTCATCTCTATTTCTGTTTGCAATCGAGAGAGTAGTAGATATTCGTATTGATTAGAAATTACAAAAGAACATATTATTGAATCCTCAAAACGCGGATACAACTATTAACGCTTTACCGGAGTACTATAGAAGAAGTTCTATACAACAAGGAATTTACCATGATGTCCTCTCCAATATGACACTACACAGGTGCTTTAACTAAGTGATTCAGCCAGTAGAATGTTGAATGTTAGTTGTTTGGGTAACAATAGTCAAGGTTATCGAAAATTTTTTCCAATATTAAAGGACCAATAATGGTCAGCATTAAGCTAAGGAAACCTTGGAATAAACTCAAAGAAACGGACCTTGCACTGTTCAAGGGATAATTTTCATTTAATTTTGATGAGGCCTTCATTTATTAGGCCCTAAGTTTAATTTTAATCTAACCTAAAAACTATGACTGCAGAACTAAAAAAAACAAAACCATGAAAAACTGTGAATCAAGGGAATGGTGGACAAGATTGAGTTTGAGACGAGGAGTGCTTAGGTTGAAATTAAAAACCTAGGGGTTAGGGTTGACCTTCGGGAGCCCATGGGAGGTTGGTTCGTTGGAACCATAGGAGGTGCAATATGTAGTTCGTATATAGAAGAGACTAGAACAACGCAAACTACGAGAGTTAGTAGTATGTATATCCGCCATGAATTTATGACGAATTATCGTCACAGGGCGCGTACAAAAAAATAAGACACTCTACAATGAGTAGAAAAGATGTCGAGCTAATGGTGTACACTATAGTATGATCAATACTAAAAAAGTGAGTTATCTATAATATGTAAAAGAAAGTTTAAAGATAGTAAGACATCGGTATAACTGATGCGTTCAAGAAAGCATCACAATTACTCTGCAGACCATCCTGTACTTGGTTTCTGTTGTTAGGAGACTTTAACCAATAAAATTTGAATCAAGGCCAACTATGGACAAACAGAACCCGCTTTATAATTTTATTTAGTAACTTGTTCCATGATCTGGCATCACAACTCCGATGTTAAATACAATATATCACTAGAATTCGCAACAGAGCTGGAATCGAATATAGTTTCTGAAACTTGTTGGCCTGTTGCTCGAATTACTGAGATCGACATTCCTAATGGCAAACCGATAGAGCCTTTATGACCTTCATGTTTAAAGAGGAACCTTCAAAAAGCTTCTAGCTGGGAGTTCTTCGAGTTGTTCGTGAAAACTGGTAGCAAATTTAAATATTCCATAAACAAGGTAGTCACCCGCATTAAGTTGAAACGTAGGCTCTTGAGGATTATAATACACATATTTCCAATGAGCAGCGAAAATGCATTGCACGCAAACTGATGATAGAAATTCCATCGATTAAATAAAATAATACAGAATCTTCGAGCTCCTTGCCACTTTATATATAAAAGTCATCTATTCAACAACAAAAAAAATTACAACACTCCACGAAAGGAAAGAGAAAACATTGTATGTTTTGCGAGATCATGTAACCCACAGTGTTCAAAAGTACTTTCAACTTTCGGACTTTAACCGCACACCCAAGTCTTATGACATGTACATATTTTTTTTTTTTTTTTCCAAAAATATTCAACATAAACACATTTCTTTCAAATCTAGATCTCAACTGTGTCAATACCCAGTACACCCTGCGCAATATACCTTTTACTCTATATAAAAGAATTTTTAATACAGTAGCAGGCCACCTTTTGTAGATTTTAAGCTTTTTTCACGTTTTCCCCTGATGTCAGTTAATAAGGAAACCCTCCTTCGCTTTTCTCCTATCAAAATAAAAACAACCAAACACCCCCGTAAGGCATTTATCAAAATTGAGAACAAAACATCACCGTTAAAGCCGGCACCTGTTCATACAGAAGCCCGAAATATATAAGCTCGATATAGAATATGGATATAAGCTCTGTGTTAATCTGATGGATACTCCAATAAATAGATACAATAATGCAGTTGAAGATTTTGATTCCCATATCAATAATAAATCGATTTTTATTGAATTTTCGTATTTTTTTAAATATAAGTTGTGGCATCGGGTTATGGGGTGAATGAGGTTAAATTTACTATTAAAAAGTTGCATGTTGCTTGGCGTTGATTAGACAAACAGAAATTCACCGAAACCTAATCGGTACTACGCATTTTTCCGAGTATGGGATATTTTGAATTTGTGTAGTCTAGGCAGTAGAATTCTAGAAAAAAAAATTTCCAAGGGTAATTCACGGAGCATTTTGATTCCCAATTTTCTAGGGAGCGTACGTTGTGTGTGATTTTTTTTTTACATATGCTAGAAGTAGAGATAAGAGCTAGCAACCGACGGAATCCACCTTCTAATAGAATGAATTAAATTGCCGAAGTACCAGTAGTTTGGATATTCATTGAGGTAATGAGAAAGGAATTATTTATAAAAGTGAATGAATCTGTAGCACGTATCAGCAGGTAGAATTAAGGAACATTTTATGTATCCCATCAAAGTAAAGGGTTTTCCAACAGGGATTTGACAACTTTGAATTTAATTTGTGAACGCACTTTTTCACTAATTATCAAACTGTCACTGTCAATTTATTATTTGGGGTGGCTGTGGTGTAGTGGTAGTAGCAAACGCTTCTCACTCGGAGGGTCCAGGTTCGAATCCTGCCCATGGCAAGTAAGTTTTTCATTGTGTAATTGGAACTCAGACAGAAAAATTCTGCGTGTGAAGGCATAACACTGACACGTAGAGTTGGCTGTTGTAGAGTTTCAAGCACAGAAAGAAAAAAATACTGTGGTATACCTCGAATCACTCTGAGTGAAGAAAAACTCTCCGTCCTATTCGGACTCCCACCCCTGGAGAGCAAACATAGAAACCAAACACACCTGAATTTCTTCAAACCACTACAAAAACAATTTTCCTTTCTCCTCCTTCTATCTTTCCGCCCGCGCCCTGGCAACAGTAAAAGGGTATCTAACCCCTTAGGCGCGCGTAAATTATAAAAAAAAAACTCAACATTTTCATCATTTTCACGTCTGCAAATTATAAAAATTTTCTACTGAAATTCGGAGTCGGTGAATGCAACTTTAAGAGCGTTAACTCCAATTTTCGGTCGTATTCTCGCCCTAGTAGACAGGCAATAACAAATTTAGTGCAAAAATTTGAGGTTTACACCCATACAAGATCAACTGACTCAAAAATTGAGGCCGATGGACCATTTCAAGAGACGTACGTTCTCCGATTGGGTTCTGGAGAAGATGCGGCAAGATAATGAGTTTCATCGCAAAATCATCTTCAGTGACGAAGCTCATTTTTGGCTCAATGTGTTCGTCAATAAGCAAAATATGCATTATTGGTCGGGTGAAAACCCACATGTGCTTCATGAATCACCACTTCATCCACAAAAAATAACGGCTTGCATGCCGGCGGCGTTATTGGGAGATATTTTTTCGTCGACGATAACGATCGTCACGTTACTGTGAATAGTCAGCGTTATCGCGCCATGATCACCGATTATTTTTGGCCCGAATTGGAAGATATGGACTTGGACGACATGTGGTTTCAACAGGATGATGCCACAAACCACACAGCACACACTACAATCGATTTATTGAAGAGTAAGTATGGTGAGCGTGTTATCTCAAGAAATGAACCAGTCAATTGGCCGCCTCGTTCGTGCGATTTAACGCCACTTGACTATTTTCTGTGGGGCTACGTTAAGTCATTGGTTTATGCCAACACGCCGACGACGTTGGAACAGCTCAGAGCCAACATTGAACGCGAAATAGCGGCCGTTTCGGCCGAAATGTGTGGCCGAGTCGTTGAAAATTCGGTCCAACGAATCGACTGCTGCAAACGTGCCCGCGGTGGCGATATGAGCGAAGTCGAGTTCCGTTCATAAATGTTTTGATTGTACTTCAAGCCGATAATAAAGTTTTTGAAATATCTCAAATGGTTTGCGTTTTATTTTTAAAAAAAGTTGTCAAGTCCTTATTGGAAAACCCTATACTTTTGTCGTATTTTTTCCTGGTAAGCCACTAAAAGTTAACTACGCAGCAATCAATCAAGGACAATATTGATTCCGGACTATAGGACCTTCAGTGGTGAAATGAATAATGTTTTATTTATGATCAACGTCTCAACAAATCTATAATCTACTTCAAAAGATTGCACTAAAAATCATTTTTGTTCCTAAATTACTCATTGTTACTCGATTCTGGTTCTGTCACATTTTAAAGATTTCAACATAAAACTATTTAAAGAGCTAAGTTCTTGCGAAGTAGTTAACTAGATATTCCCTTAGCCTTGACACATTGCCATAAAAGTACCGGTCCTTAGTTTTATCGACCTTCGAAATTCTTCACAACAGCGACCAATTAGACTAAATTTCATCAGAATTTCTTTAGTAGACTATTAGATATGCAAACCCAAGCTTATAATGCCAGTTTTAAAATTCATCAAAATTCAAAACCACTCATATATTCGAAACTAAAATTATACCGGCATTTGCATGTTCGACTAATCGGTCCCAGTTGAGTTATCCACCTGCAAGGTGGTAATCCAATCAAATTTAAACAAATTCGAAGCTGACGTTAAAGTTGACACTGAGGTTGACGACAAAGTTTAAGCCTAACTTGAGACCCGAGTCAAAGCCAAAAGCCAATCATAATAATCAATATGCGCATTTTTCCTTGATCATTGCCAGCTCTCGTGCCCAGTGGTCAATAGCGTATAAACCACATCAGGGTATTCGGGTATTTGGCTCGAAAGTTCACCACCAAAACCATCAAACTCTGGAGAGCTATCGAAGAAAATAAAAAAAAAATCTCGAACTACTTACAAGAAATAAACAACAAGAAAAAAAACTCTAAATACCAATCGACAAATTTGTTTAAACAAGAAAAACCAGTCGCCGGGCTCTTAACAATTTTTTTTTTTCGTTTTTATATCAAATCCACTGACCATAGCTGTGGCTATGAACTGCTCTTTCTCTTAAAAATCAGCCCCCCCACCCCCATCGACCAGTTACAGCAGCCTCCGAAAAATACTCGTACATCAGAATGTCCAAATTAAATTTCAGAGTCACATTTCTAAAGCCGGTAAATACAAAACCTCCGCGCCCAATGTACGAGTACAGCTACAGATGCTCACACTCCAAAGTGTAACTCCCCATTGATGAGGAGGTGAGTGAGTGACTGCCAACAGGTTTTTGCGGGAATCAATAAAAAAAATTTAATTGTTTTTGTTGTTGGTGTTTTTTGGAGTCTGCGAACGCAGATATGAAGATCACGGCTCATTAAAGATACACTCACCGGTTGAGAGGGTTGCTTACGATTGTGCTTACGCAGGAGGAGGTGGTTTAGCTGGTGACGGTGGTGACGGTGGTGACGGTGGTGGTAATGATGGTTGTTATTGACGGTCAGCGATGAATGTATTACCAAAAAGAAGAAATACTTTTCGAAATGTTCAATAAAATACGAAAAAGTAGATTTGTCAGAGTTTGTCACCGGTATGGCCAGATCTGTAAATATCGCCACTCTCTTGTGATGACGAAACCAATGAACGTCAATCTTGGTATCGACAATTCAATTGACTCGTTGACCTTTCAGATTGTGAAAGATACGAATTTTGTTATTTCGATTGTGTCGATGATGTTCAGTAAATGAATTTGAAAATGTTGATCCTATGGGAAAATTAAATACTTTGCCTATTAGAAATTTGGCATAGAGCCAGCCAACTCTGAATTATAAGAATATCAGCTGGAAAGTACTTTCGGAGGTTTCCAATTAATAAATACATCGAATTTCAAATCGAATTGAAAATCTATATTTTTCCGAAGAAGATCAATCCGAGAAAAACTAAATAAACTTTAAGGAGGAGATTGGGATATTCAACTAAATTCCGTGGTACAGAAAGTTTCTCCGAACCCTCACCAAATTTCTTAAACCGACATGTGTTCGTAGTGAAACCCACTCCCATTCGTCCGTTCTATGGAGTAATCCAGATCTGCATTGACTCCGTAAGGAAAGATCAAAATAAAACGAATTTGAATTGATTTGAACTTCGAAAAGTGCCTTCTATAAGATCTTTTGCGAAAAGGTCAAAACACTCAAAGAAACTAGCAGAATGGTCAGAGACCATAGAATCAGTCAAACATACGAGTGATACATTGAGTTGAACAAAAAGATGCTCAGTCTCAAGTAAGCTGTATAATACAAGCCCTCATATCCGGTATTTGGCATCGAGTGTGGTGACGGATGAAATCATGAATTTTTCCTTTGATGGTTTCAAGTTTCCTGGCACCTATGACATCTTTTCAGTTATGCTGCAGAGATGCGTGCAATATGCATACCAATACAGAAGTTCTTGTAAAACTGTCCTTCAACCGACCATATAGACATGCTGTCTGCTCAGTTGGAAGGCTCAATTCACTGAGTCTTACCTGGATCCCAACTTAAAATTGAATGACTTCAAGTACTGCGAGTTGATGCGGTGGGAGCTGGTCACTTAAAAATTTCATTGAAAGGAACATAAAGGGAGTGGAATTGGCTAATTCTTTGCCTTAAAGTTCTGTTCCGCAAAAGAGAAAAAAATCAATTTAATACTATCTTGGATCGTACTTAATTAAAAGCAAACTACGAAGTTATGAGAAACTGAAAAGAATTTCCAGATACTGAAAGCTATCCTTCATTCATTCTTCGCTTTCCATTGTATCATAATTGATTAGATTAAAATCGTTGCGTATCAAACTAGGTGCATATCTTCTTTCATTGCCTTAAGTGTAAGGCTTACGTAAGCTTAAGCGTCATATGCAAAACCACATAAAAAAAATATATGTACATACTCGTACGCATTTGTAGGTATGTATAAGCGTAGATCACGTCTTGAAAAATTCCTGAGAAATGTTATATATGCCTCTTGCGAAGGATATTATGTTGATAACTTCATCTTTTCCTCGATCGATAGGTCACCGTTAAATTAGTAACCCAACTTGAATTCAAAACTGTTAAAAGGGCAATAAAATCTCAAACTTGAGAAACCCCACAAAACCCAGCGATTTCTCAGAAAAAAAAACGACGCAACCTCATTCAATATACCGGCATCATCCAATTGCGATTCAATAAATTATATCAGCATACGCGGATTAATGGTATTCATCCCGTTGCCAACCAGATTTACCACTTAAAAGCTTACGCAGAAAAAAATATGTCCAAGGGAAAAAAACCAACTTCTCTGCAATTATCCCTTCGAATCCCTGTTTTCCCAAATTCGCGAAATAACAAAAACAAAAATTAAATTAATACCGCATGCAATTTATTTCATTTTCTCCACCACCATCGACACGACCTGTTGCTTATACGAGTAGTTGGCGAATTGCTTTCAAATTGATGCTCCTCGATGAGGCAACTTTTACCATTTCGCAGGAAAACAAGTTGACCTGACCGATGCAATGGAGCGCAATGAATTTCTTGACTTTCTTTAACCAGAAAATCCGTTGACATTCAGATACAAACTGACAAGACAAGGATTCCCAAATCAGACAGAAATCAAAAATATATGTATGTTTAGCGAAGTCACGATGACACGAAGTACCTGTTTTTTTTTCTCTTTTTTTTTTGTGGGATTATGATGAATCCGACTCTGATGTTCAGGTAGCAATTGAAAGTAGATGAACACGTGATTAGGCGCTCGAAAGCTAGTTATGTGAGCTCATTAGGTGATACCATCAAATTATCTAATAATGAGGGATAAATCGGTGGCGATACCCACCTGTCTGCGATATGGTGGTTAAATTAAGATTGAATTTACGACATTTCTTTTTTTTCTTGGCACAAGTCAAACTCATGTTATCAGTTAATTTGTGACAGACAACAGCTCTTAACGTATACCTATACTTGGACTTTTTGACTTTCGACCTCATAAAGGTAACAAAGACTTTTGTTTAAAATCTGTGAGAGTCTATAAACCCTCCGGAAAAGTGTTCAGTCAGAAGTATTTTAGGACATTATGTAGTCTGCGGCTTAATCACCCTCTTATTGCAATTTAGTACGAGTATTGTACCTTTACGACTACATTGTCAAAACGTTTCTACGCCTCAAGGTTAGTAAGAAATTTTTCCTTGCATTGCATATAAATTTACTGTTAATCTACCTTCTTGGTAGATTAACAGAAGCATATGCTCCGCGAATAGATTTTATTTCTGTCTTTTGTGTTTTAAGTGAACTCCTTGACAAATGTAAGCCTTAATTCTACTGAATGCCTAAACATTTTCACTTCGCAGCCTTGCTTAGTATCGTCGGTGTTTGTGTTTTCTGTGTTTGTCTGTGATTATGACTAGGGAATTCAGGGTAGACGTAGCCAATATACGCGGGCTAAAAAGTAATTACTTTTCTGCGTACGTCCACATCTGTAAGTACAGACCAGCTGTTTTGGCACTTAGTGAAACACAGGTAGATCCCCGCTCACACCTCTCAGATCATTCTGATCTGAAGCTACCTGGCTACGAACTAGTGCCATTATTCTTCTCTCACCGCGGTCCGCCATTTATGTGCGTAGTGATGTAGCTTACCAAACTCCAGCACAATGTGATCCATGTTCCAATCCGGAATTCAACTTCAAGTGGTTAAAATTCCATCTCCGTAAGCAAATTATACACTACTGCTTTATTTATAGAAGCCCCAATTTGATGGGGCAATTTGATGCACTGTCTGACTCCATTCAAAGAATTGTATCCCTGTATCCTCATACTGAAATCATTATTACGGGCGACTTCAATATACACAATTCTGGGTGGCTTCGACATTCTGGACAGACAACACCCGAAAGACGGTGTGTTGAGATTTTCGGTGCGGAAAACAACCTAACGCAGCTTTTAAATGAGCCCACGCGAATACCAGACGTTGATAGTCATACCGCCAACACCCTGGACTTGTTTTTAACTTCTCACCCTGATAAGTACACCATTGATGTGCTCTCCCCTCTAGGCTCGTCGGACCATTGTGTCATATCAGCTAATTTCTCGTACACCGACCACACAGTTAGAGGAAAAATTCCTAAAAGAACCGTATGGCAATACGAGAAAGCCAACTGGAGCGGTCTTAACAGCTTCTTTAGGAATTTTAACTAGTCGTTATGCTTCCTCGATAACGACGTGGATGCCGCTGCTGATATGATTACAGACACCATTCTCTTTGGAATGAGATCCTTTATTCCTCATCGGATGAAGAGTATCAAACCAAAAGAAAAGGCATAGTATTTTACATATTTTACATACTCGAGCTGTAAAGAGGCCGTCAGGGTTCTGTCACCAACCCGACAGAGGAAAACCGAAAAAAGTTCAAACGAGCCAGAAATGACTGCAACGCCTTTCTTAAGCGTGTGAAATTCCTATACGACCAAAAACTGAGGCAAAAAATACTGCAATGTCCCAAAGGCAGTAAAAATTGTTGGTCGTTCGTCAAAAACATTAGAAATTCAGCCTCATCCTCCATCCCAACGCTCATTTACAATGACATTCCAGCTGTCAGCTCTTTGGATAAGGCCAATCTGCTTGCTGCACACTTTGCGGCCAGCTCAACACTCCCAGGTTGTGCTTTGTCTCCGCCTACACTTGAGTGCGTCGAATCTTCAATGGGACGAATCTACTTTCGCACTCGTGTAGTAACAAGAGTACTTAAAGATCTCAACATACATAAATCCGCTGGTCCAGATGGTATATCTCCCCTTCTTCTGAAGAGGTGTTCTTCCTCGCTGGCAAAACCACTGCGTAAGCTTTTTCATCAATCCTACACTTTAGGATTCTTCCCGAGCAGATGGAAAACAGCATTTGTCCAGCCCGTCCCTAAAAAAGGCGAATCATCTTCTCTCTCCTCCTACAGACCCATTGCACTTACGTCCCTTCTTTCCAAGGTCATGGAAACACTGATAAATCGTCAGCTCATGAAATATCTCGAAACACGAAAACTTCTCAATGACCGGCAGTACGGTTTTCGTAGCAACAGGTCCACTGGTGATTTGATGGCATGTCTCACCGAAAAGTGGAACCAAAGCGTACATCAATCTGGCGAAAGCAAGATAGTTGCACTTGATATTTCTAAGGCATTTGACAGAGTTTGGCATCAGGCTCTTTTGTCGAAAATGCGTGCATTTGGGATCGACGACTCTCTTCTTCAATGGATTAGAAATTACCTTTCGGAACGTTCAATTCAAGTTGTCTTGGACGGTTTCAGGTCTGATATTCACAAAATAAATGCTGGTGTGCCCCAGAGCTCTGTTCTGTCTCCGACACTCTTTTTAATTTTCATTAACGATCTCTTGTCTGCTACTTCTAATCCAATATATTCCTTTGCTGATGACAGTACTCTCTGCTTTTCATATTCGTTCCCGGACTCACGGCCCTGCTCTTCGGCTGTAGTACGAGAACGGCAGCGTATGCTAAGCTCATTAAATTCCGATATCAACAGCATAACCAATTGGGGAACTATCAACAGAATGGAATTTAATGCTTCCAAAACACAATGCTGTCTGCTGTCTTTAAAGCGAAATTTAAACACCCAGCCATTATCTATGAATGGCACTTGCATCGTCGAAACCGAAAAACTTTCCATTCTCGGTATGTGTGTCAATGACAACTTACGTAGGAATGACCACATATTTGATGTCGCCAAAAATGCTGCGAAATGTCTAGGTTTCCTCAAGCGATGTAAGAAATATTTTACCCCCTCTGATTTGGCCTCAATATATAAGGCATTTATCCGCCCAAAATTGGAGTACAACGCCCACATCTGGTCAGGTGCTCCTAAAACATCTCTGCACCTGCTAGATAGGATTCAAAACCGTGCGATAAAACTTACTGATGATACTAATATCAGTCAATCAATGGACACCCTCGAACACTGACGAAATGTCTCGTGTCTCACTTTGTTTTATCGCTATTTCCACCACCAGTGCTCCACTGAAATCGCCAGTAGCATTCCGCCCATTCAAATTTTCAACCGTAACACCCGTCTCGCTATGAATGCTCATCAGTATACCCTCAAGCCCATTTTCGGACGTACTCTAAAATATCGTGATTCGTTCCTAAGCCGTACAACTCGCTTATGGAATGCCCTGCCGATCTCTGTATTTCCTGGTCGTTATAACTTGCAAACATTTAAAAACAATGTACATCGGTACCTCTCTTTTCTTTCTCCCTAAATTTCCTTTGCCCGCGCTGTGTACAATCACCTTAAGGGTACTCAAACCCCTTGAGCGCGAGCTCATTATAAAAAAAAAGAAAAAAGAATACGTTTTCGAATCGCTCTCCGCCAATTCATTGATGCCAAAGCAGAACTTGTATTGGAGGCACAAGTTCCACCCTTGGCATGAGTCGAGGCCGATCTAAAACTTCTTGCTGATCTTAGGATCACAGCACCCAGTACTTATTGCAACTCTACATCAGGTCAAAACTAACTGGAAAACTCTTCCTGCGATTTTAGATCTGATGCTCCCACAAGATGGTCTATCTCAACAATTCAGGCCCGGGCCGAAGTATGCGGTGTTCCTGACACCCACAGCGCCGTGATTTAAGTCCTGGTACGGCCTACCGGTGGTCCTACCATCAACAGGACCTATGACCGGCTGCTGGTAACTGATCAAATCGTAGCAACCTTCGGTGGCCTCATCTGAAAACCATTACAATAAGATCAGTACTTTGCTCTGTCCCCGCTTTTTATTAGACAACGTCATTAATAGGCGACGACGGGTGCCAAGACGAAACTGCGACACTAAACACTGTGACTTTAAACATCGCCTTTATATTGAATAATTGCACACTTCAACACTCTCAAAAACATAGCAAGAATATTTCAAAGCCAGGAACTGCTAATTCTGTTAGATTGAAATCACTACAAGGATCACGTCGGCTATACGGAGGTAACTCCCACACTCGTTTGTAAAATAAAACTTCATAAACTAAGCCGGACACATTGATAAGTGAATGGAGTCAAAGTGACTGTCATACTCTTGGTCAATGGCCGCTATGTAAATTTACACTGTCCGATCGCGTCTAACACTCCTAGCAGGTCTGAAATTAGTCAGTTTGTTATCTTAAATAAAAAAAAAAAATATTTTTCAACCATTCTTGTAAAGTAACATTCCTCCAACTTAACCAACAAAATGTGGGTTTTTTTCGAAACAACTTAAACATAACACATATCCAATCGAAAAATCACTCCGATTCGCGCATTCAAAAATTTACTCTCGATTTTCAGGTTCAATAAACACCGTATCCTCATTAATAACTATTTGATGGTCGACTTCTCCTCCACTAGACTGAACCTCCAAACTAAATTGACTTTAATTACCCGTCGTCGATCGCTCTAGCTGTCTGTGCAGCGTCAACTGGTTTCTGGAAATTTATTCATCTTTTGCATTTCAATGGTAATTGCATATCATAACCAGCTTAGCAACAGCCCAGCTACTAGTATACCAGAGAATACTCGTATCATTGAAATACTTGCATATACAATTTATCAGTTACGTAAGGTAGCTGTTGAAACCGTCATGGTTTTAAGATTTGAAGATCTAAATCTTAAGATCCGAAAGCATTACGATCCTTTTAATCAATAAAATCCACTGTACGACATGTTAATATGTGCTTTGAATTTAAACTAAACTCGAGCAACATAATTTGAAGCGGAATCTGATATATTGGAATTGGCGGCAAAATGCAATAAGATAAATTAAAAGAAAAAGCGGGATGTACTCGTATGTTACACGTACATCGAAAACAAGTAATAAAGTCTTGCTCATCAGGTTGTCAAAAATTAAGTCATGCAAAACTTGAATTTAAGATTTACAGACACTGATTATTTCGGAATTCGCATTCGAAGTCTACTAGAGAGGCGCTTTGATTATATCTCCTGCAAGAATAGTGTTTTTTGCGAGATACCTTGAATAAACTGACAAATAGAAGTATGATGTAAACGAATATGACAAGTAGGAAATATGGAGTCAGCAAACTGCTAGAGTCTTCAAAAAGAGTGACATCATTGCTACATGTGTGAAGTCGGCCGAAAAAATTAAGAATTTTTATGTAAATATTGTTTCTGACTCTTATCCTGACGTTCTGTCAGTATTCTTCAAGATTTCTTCAACTAGCAATTTTTATGGCTACTTGACTTGGACTCTTCACTATATCACACGAAAAAGGCACAATGGCATCAAATTTCGCATAACTTTGCGATCGTATTATCGGGAAGTGAATCATCTATCAAACTTTCCATAGAAAACTTCTGTTGCGAGCTATTTGCTATGTACCACCAATCTGGTGGAACCACGTGCCGTGCATATAAAAAACAGTTGATGGTAGTTCGCTTAGTAAAGGAGCCTCTTCAGACGAATATCTTGCAACACTGCTAATAAGCCCAACACCGGGGTAAGTAGTTGTGCTGAATAAAACAAGATGTTGGGATTATATAGCGTATTTCCCTTGGCAACCGCGAACACTACTCGTATCTTACCCGAATACTAACGCAAGCAAGGGAAAGACTACCATAATGCAGTTTAACGCAACGACGGAAGCTTCTACTGGGAACAACTTTTTCACGAAAACCATTTTAATCAAAGCTAAAATTGCAGTATTCGTAGAAGTAGAAAGTTTCCCTGTGTAAGGAATAAACTACAACGTAATGCAAAACGTGACAAGTCTTACGTAGTTTCACATGGCGAACATGCAGCGAACTAGGAGTGTTCTCAATGAACACAGAATTGGACTCTTATTTTTTTAGCCAGGGAGAAATAGTGACTGCTACAACGGATTGCCGAATGATCGTTAAATTACTGTTTCGCAAGTACCACAATAGAACAGTCTTAACAATTCTTCCGAGTAAATTAATTAGCAAGTATGGAAACATTCCCTGGTCTTCCCGCTCGCTGAAATCAATATCATGCGATTTTTTTGTGAAGATACCTCAAGTCATAAATTTCAACGAAAATTCTCGAATGATCGAGATCCAAAAGCAAAATATCACCAAAAAAATGTGGCCATTGCACATATGCTTGCTCATACATATTGTATTTGCGAATGTTAAGGCAAGATTTGTAAAAATTAATATTAATGTACAAATTGCATTAAATTTTTACTTAATTTTAAACTATCCGTGGGTCGTGGGACGTCCTTTGTATTCTCTTGTTCGTCTTGTTTGTAAAATTTCTGAACCTCATTTCTGTATAAAGTCTCTCTATTTCTTCGGTCATGCATTTCTGTAGCACCTTCGTTTACTTTTGAGTATTTATTGCGCCTCTTTTTCGCGCAGAAAAAGTGAGAAACTGTGGTTCTTCTGTGCAGTATCGCTCTGATTTTTTTTGATTTGGCTGCATTTGCCTTCCTGCATGCTTCCCGGAACTAAGGGCTTCATTGTAGTGATGGATGGTTTTAATATAAAAGATATAGTGTCGTGCAGTCTGTACTACCAAAGATGCCATCCTTTCCTAGCTTAGCGGTGAAACCGCCCGGAGTAATTTAAATGTCATATATACTCGTATCTAGAGCAATGCTCTTATATTTTATCGATGAGTCTACAAACTTTTTGGTGTCGTCGCTGTTTTTTCTATAAAGGCATGCATACAAAAGCTGATATTAGATACTTGATACGCATTTTCATGAGGCACTCGTTCACATGCCGACATCACAAGTCTAGCTAAAGTAATAAGTCCGCCTATATGGTACCTAAATAAGCGCCGCTATTGTTTTTGGTGGCAATCGAGGTAGTATTATTAACATACCACCTTCTTGGATGGTATTTGTTGCATTTTTCGTCATAAAATTACGAATAATGATGGCACTGTGCGACGGTGCGTTATCATGGTGAAAAATCCACAAGTTTTCTGCCCACGATTCTGGTGTCCTTCGGCAAATTGCTTCACGCAAACGTCTCATAACGCCCAAATAATACTCTTTGTTTCCTGTCTGGCCTTCCGGCAAAAATTCATGATGCACTACACCGTTGTAATCCATGAAAACCGTGAGCATTGCCTTCTTTTTTGAATGAAAACGACGTGGTTTCTTTGGCCTCGGCTCATTTGGTGAACGCCATTCACTTGCCTGATGTCTGGATTGCGTGCCGTACTCATAAACTCACGCCTCGTCTCCAGTAATGATCCTTTTGATGAATGTGGTATCGGAGTTAGCCTCGCAAATCATCTCTTTTTTTAGGTCTTTTCGCACCAACTTTGTTGCTACACGACGGAAACTGAAATCATTAACCAAAATGCCTTGGACGGATCCATATGCAATGTTCAAGTCCTCCGTAATCTCTCTGATGGTTATTTTGCGGTTATTGACCAACATTTCTTTTACTCCATCAATGTTTTCGTCGGTTTTCGATGTCATCATCGTCGAATCATCTCCGATTGACTCACGACCACTTTTGAACCGGTCGTGCCACTGGTAAACGACCGTTTTCTGTAGAAAATCGTTGCCGAAACACTTTTCCAACATTTCCATCGTTCGCGCACCGTTAAATCCGTTTTTTACGCAAAATTTAATACAAGTTCGTTGTTGCAAATTTAAATCCATTTCTAAAATTGTAAAAAATCGCCAACACACAGAGAGACAGATGTACTCTTGGCTACGTAACTTTTGCAAATGTCAAGCAATGATGCTAAGATTTAGAGGGAATGTCAACAACCGATTTACCAACTTAACAAAAAAAAAACAGACCTCAAATTGGAACAATGGGAGCGCCACACAGTGGTTATTCCGGGAATAAAGGTGGTAAGTCGCAAAATGAAACCATTTAGGAACGAAGTCAATTTAAACAAATGTTTATTGAATGAAGTTAAATATGTAGGATCAAACATCTATATATAAATGTATTTCAATATTTGCTATTAAAGGTAAATAGCTTGTGAATTTTACGCCTTGACTTCTTAATACAAGTACTGTTCTTAATTGACAGGTACAAAACTGGTTTTGATGATTATTGAGATTGTAACGTCAGATCGGGTAATCGTGCAGACCATTGCACCTACATCCGGCCATACGGCATTTCCGACCGAATTGCTTTCTTTCAATAGCTACTAGGTCCCCCACATCATACCTTACCACCGTCTTTCTTATACGGTTATATGTTTGCTTATCCTCCCTTTGTATTTTCTCAATTTGCTGTCGAACTTTAAAACTTATATCTCCTCTTTCGTCATATCCCAATTTGTACTCTAGATGTGAACCTATACCATTTTTGCGGCAAATCAACTGATAGTTTTCTAAGAACTTCGATAACCAGACGATTTGACCGTTCAACTTGCCCATTTCCTCTTGGCACGCCTGTAGTTATGAAAATATATTCGATATTTTCTTCTTTAGAACAAAACGCGGTTCCTCTATCTATTATAATCCGCTTCGGATTTCCAAAATGGTGTTGCAGCTCTTCCAATTTGTTAACAGTTTCATAACAAAAATCCATAGATATTTCGAAAAACCATCAGTAATACTCGTAGTTATGATGTATTTATATTGCCTCATTGTTAAGTCCATTGGACCGATGTGATCAAGGTGGCATGTATCGAATGGTTTGTCTCCTTTATCCGGTTTTTGGAGGAATCCCTCCTGGTTGCCTTCCTTTTTGTCAGCCATAATGCATTCTACATTTACACAGTTGTTTATAATGCACTTTCTCTTTAAGTATGGATATGAAAAATTATTGGAAAAAATGAGATGCATTGTTTTTTGTATCCCAAAGTGTCATTCATTGTGTTTTATATTAGGTATTTTTGTTTCCACATTGCGCGGTACAACTAAGAGCGGAAGTCCATATATTGGTTTAAAAAGCAACTCATCTTGGCTTTCAAAATTTTCTTAGCACTTATTTCATCGTTTTTAGAAAGCTAACCGATTCCTATGCCTTTTTAATACGAAGTAATATTTCCTGTTGAATGGCGACGAGTGTCATCCTTGACCCACAGTTTACTGGCATTCGGTAGGTTTTTTTTTGTTCATTGTTTGATAAAACACTGAACAACCCATTACTATGTACTCGTACTTTGAATTTCATATGCGAAACGATTTATAACCAGCATAGGTCTCCAGGACGTGGCTATGCCACTTCTCTTCAACATTTTTATCTTTTCTGCTGTAATAAAAAATTGGATCTAGCTGTTTGTCGTATCCTCATTGCAAGAGAATTGTTGTTCCTATGCCTTCTTGAATTGCACCCGTATGCACTTCCGTATTAACACCTTGACTCTATATGATATGTTACGAGTAAGTACGGGTTTGCTTCATAAAACCTCTTTAAATGCTATTGCATTGTCTGCTGTTAGGAAGCAGTATGTATGGGTATGAGTATGAGTATGAGAATGAGTATAAGTATGAGTATGTGTATAAATATGAGTGTGAGTATGAGTATGAACATGAGTATGAGTTAATAAAACATCTAAAGAAACTTGTTAACCCAAGAAACTTCTGCAGCTGCCTTAAATTTTTCGGCTCTGGAAACTTAGCTACTACATGCATTTTCTGTGCAGAAGGACTTACTTTACAATTTCCAATAATGGGCCCAAGAAACGTTACTCTTCTCTGAAAAATTTTACATTTAACAAAATTAAATATCAGTCCATTTTCGGCTGCAACCCGAAGAACCATTATTAGTTTTTCTAAACATTGCTTTCCGCTTTTCTCACATATAATAGAATCGCCTATAAAGATTCTCAAGTTTTTTTGTCAAACCAATTCATGAAATACAACATTGATGAATCTAACGAAAACTGCAGGCCTATTTGTTAGCCCGAACGGCACAAAGTTAAATCCCCATTCACCATTTTCTGAAAAAAAAAAAAAAAAAAAAACAGGAAATTGTTTCCTATCCTCGTCAGCAGCAACGTGAAGTTTTAAATATTACATCATCTTCAACTCTATCTAAGACGCCCTCAATAAGTGGCATTGGAAATCCATGATTAATAGTTTTGGCGTTGATTCCTCGGTAGTCAGTGCATACCCTGAATGAAGCCGTCCTTCTTTTTTACCACAACTCGACTTCGAAATGTTGAAGATGAGGGTCGAATGATGCCCGTTTGAATTCATTCTTCTACTTCTCTTTTGAGAACTTTAGTCACTGTAAATGGCAAACGTCGTGGTGTTGAAAAAAGAGGGCTGTCATCAGTTAAGAAAATTAACATCTTTATAGGAGATTTTGGCTTATAATTTGAAATAATTTCTTTTACCTGAGATTCATACCCGACTGAGACCTTAATGTTTGTGTTTCCATCTATTTCAATATCTATTAAACCTATTTAATAATAAAACGTTGTTTCTCCATTACAGCCTTTGCTTTTTCCATCACAACACGAATGTAGTTGCTTGAAATCACATGTACAGTACCCTTAAGCTAAACATTATCGATCATCATATCATCTTCAAATCTACCTTGGTATACCGAACTATATTGGTCAATGGCTTATTGTTTAATAAAATCTGTTTTGAATTGGTGACAGAAAACGAATTAGCATCTTTAGATTTTTTTAAAGGACTACTGTTAGACATGTGACCTGACCCGTTACATTTAAAACATATTGGGCCTTACTAACAACGAATTGTTAGTAGCGACTTAAAAAAGGTATTTTAAAGTGTACTTTTACTTTTTTTACTTAAACTTCACTCTTTCAAAGAATCTACTACATTTTCATTGCACCTACTACATAACATTGGTTTGACATTTGCATTAATTTAAAATGATTTGGATTTCCGATAAGGAAATGTATAATATATCGATAACCAATTAATTGCGGAATCAGTTCTTTCGCGAAGTGTAAAATTAACTAGCAAATCTGTTGTCCAATTGATGCAGCACGGACGTTATATTACATACTCGTACATACATGATAGATATGTACATCAGCAACGCCAATACTCCTGGCACTCGAAAGCCGAAATCAAGAAAATCAGCTGAGATTGTTTTCTTCGTTTGTGCAAATAAAAATGTGATGCCAATGTACTAAAGTTAATATTCTTGTTGGCTCCGTTTTTAGTTCCTAAATGGAAATTGGATTTCATAAGTGTTCCTTTTAAAACTCTAATTCAACATTATTTTCATCAATCAATAACTTTGTATAACGAAATATGTAGTAATTAAGAGGACATTGCTGTGTAAATCCTAAAATTTTGAATAAATTTTTTTTATTGTGTAGTACCGTCTAAAAAGATGGAAATATTGTAGTAGAGATCAGTAGTGTACTCATAATTTTGGTCAGACGGGTACATGTCAAACACACTGACTGGGCTTTGGGCGCAAAAAACGAAAAATCTTTCCTTTTTCATCGAGAGCTCCAGCGTGATGGAGTTCGCATTAAAAAAAAATACCTTTTGTAACATTTAAAATTATCAATAAAAGTCATTAAAAGAAATCTAAGATTGCAGCATCAGGTGTGGGGTCAGACACAAAGAAAAAATAAAAAAATAAATTATTGTGTGGACGACCCAATTTGCTGCAGTGAGTATAAGCAGCGATAAGCTAACAAAAGCGCAACTGGTTGAGGCATTGCTGGCCGCCGGAGTCGATGTTCCCCCTTCCGCTTCTGTAGGACGGCAACGAGCACTTCATGCCCAGGAGCTCAGCGAAGTAGTGGACTCCAGGGAAAGAGAATCGCCTGCACCAATAGCCGCAGAGACATCCACCGATTTCACTACCACCACTTCTGCCGCTATAACGGGACCTATTATGAACGCCGAAGCACATGTCGGCTCTGCAACTCCGGCAGCCCTGGACACACCATTTACATCTTCCGCCGAACCAATCGTAACTTCTGCCGCTGTGTGTACTTCAGCTGCCCCAGTCACACCGAGAGCATCCACTTCTGCAACACACACTTCCGATACTTCTGGAACTCGTGCCGCTTCCGGACCTTGTACCCCTTCTGCTACTTCTGCCACATTAGACACATTAGAGATATCCACTTCAGCAACATGCACTTCTGCCGCTTCCATCCGTGCTTCTGCCAACGTACGTGGTCATTCACAAATAACGGACTCCGATATAGAAGAGGAACGGGAACTCGTTCGCCTTGAGAGGCGCAAACGTATCGCAGATCTCCGGCGCGAACTTACAGAAACAGAACCCGCTCTGGCAGGAAGAAGAATTGATTTCACCGACGTCGAAAATGCCGTACCTTCATTTTCTGGTGATGATGCCTACGGCATTAAGAAGTGGATAGCGGACTTTGAAGACGTGACGCAATCCCTGGGGTGTGACGATCGGTCCAAGTACATCTGTGCGCGCAGACTCATGCAAGGCACTGCCAGGCTACTGGTGAGAACTGTCCGAGTGAATACGTGGGACGCATTAAAACACCTTCTGTGCGAGGAGTTCGACAAACGCCTCACAAGGCAAGAGGTATACAAGCAGCTTAACCTCCGAACGTGGCGTCGGGGAGAAACCCTCTTGCATTACGTGCTCTCTATGCAAGAGATTGCTTCACACGCCGAAGTGGATGAGACAGACCTCGTGGAGTTCATAATAGATGGACTCTCAGACACCTCAGCAAACGCATCCATCCTGTATTCGGCGAGAACTCTAGCGGATCTTAAGGGATTGTTACCTCGGTATGAGAAGAAGTGCTCCTCAACTACGTCGCGGCCCACTACCAAAGCTGGAACCCAACGGCCAACTTCAGTCACCATAAGAAAACCAGCTTCAGACACCTCTGCTTCCGAAAATCGACCTAGATGCTTCAATTGTTCGGCCTTTGGGCACATCGCAGCCAGTTGCCCTAAAGAAAGGAGACCTCCTGGATCATGCTTCCGTTGCGCAGACTCCGGACATACATACAAGCAGTGCCCCAATGCACCAAGGAGACAGATTGGAGCCGTCAAAAAAACCGCATCCTTTAGCGACGATGGTGACGAGCTAGGGAGCTCGCTAAGCGTAGTGCAGTTGGTTAGTGAGATAAAGTGTTCAAGTTTCTTTATTTGTTATTCCCTTCTCGATACCGGCAGTCCGGTTAGTTTGATTCAGCGCTCAATGTTGCCAGAAGAGATTTCGGTTGGAAGTTTGATGTGTTCATGGTACAGAGGACTGGGAGGTGTCAAGATTTTCACTTACGGTACTATTTTCTGTTATATTAAATTAGCTAAACAAAAGCGTAAAGTATCTCTAATGATTATTCCAGATGGTTTTACACCGGCGCCTTTGCTTCTGGGTCGTGACGTCCTGCAAGCTTTCAACATTACTTTAACAGTAAAAACTAGAGTCTCTTCTGTGCAACAACAATGTATACTATCCCGTATTAATAAAAAACCTAACAAAAATAAATTATTATTGAAACATTCAGACGTGAACACTTTCTCTCTTCCTTATTGTAAAATAACAGTGACTTCCGAAAATAACGCAGTAACGAATTCTGATAAAAGCCTCAGCGAAAATTGTAAGCCGTGTAGTGATGATGTTGCTCCTTCATTTAATCGTGTTGATAACAGAGAGAGAGAGAGATTTTAGGGAGTTAGATATTTCCGCCATAGAGCTCGAGCATGGACTTGAGGTTACGATAGGCCCAGAGCTAGACTTAATAACTAAAGATAGGGTGCTTGAGATAGTTAATACTAACTACATACATTTTGATCGATCCAAAATATGGCCAGTAGAGTTTAGATGCAGATACGGCTAACTTGACCTTAAAAGTGGTTTCCATCAGGTTAAGGTTGCACCGGGTTCAACTCACCTGACTTCTTTCGTTACACCAAGTGGTCAGTATGAATTCTTAAGGATGCCTTTCGGACTGAAGAATGCTCCTAGTGTCTTCCAGCGTTTTATATCCCGTGTCCTCCGTGAGTTTATAGATTCTAAACGGATCGTTGTATATATGGATGATATAGTTATTGCCAGCGATAACTTGGTTGATCATCTTCAGTTGCTTACTGACGTCCTGCAGTGCCTTTCTAGAAACTGTCTTGAACTGAAGTTATCCAAGTGTCGCTTTGCTTTCTCTAGTATTGAGTACTTGGGATATAACGTAACAAAGCATGGAATACAACTCAGTGACTCACATATAAAGGCCATTCGACAGTACCCAGTACCGAAAAGTGTCAAGGAAGTGCACTCCTTCCTGGGCCTTAGCTCTTATTTCCGCCGCTTCGTGAGTTCCTTCTCTAAGATAGCTAGACCACTATATGATCTTCTGAAAAAAGATAAACCATTCATATTTTCGCCAGAGTGTGAGAGCGCCTTCCGGCAGCTGCAAGACAGCCTCACCTCCGCCCCAGTAATAGCCATTTATGATCCAACTCGTGAAACCCAATTGCATTGGTGGTTATGGTGCCGTACCCCTTCAGCGACAAGACGATGGAAAGTTTCATCCAGTGGCCTATTTCTCTAAGAGCACGACTAGCCAATAATCTAAGTACCATAGCTTCGAGCTTGAGGCACTCGCCATTATTTCAGCGTTGCGACGATTCAGGGTGTACTTAGAAGGGATTCCGTTCACTATCGTGACTGATTGCAACTCATTGACGCTGACCCTCAGTAAAAAGAATGTAAACCCCCGGATAGCTTGATGGGCACTAGAGCTCGAGAATTACAACTACAAAGTGAAACATCGAAGAGGAGTAAACATGGCGCATACAGAAGCACTCAGCAGGTGCTATGTAATTTCTGTAATAGATACGGAGGATATAGACTTTCAGCTACGTGCGGCGCAAAGCCGTGACCCAGACATTGTGGCCCTTAGGGAAAAGCTGTGTTCGGGGAATTCAACCCAATACGCATTGCAAGACGGAATCGTTTTTAAGAAGAATCAGGCTGGTAGATTACTTTTATAAGTCCCTTCCGAAATGGAAACCAACCTTATCCCACACATTCACGAAAAAATTGGACATTTAGGTCTCACAAAGTGTTACAACCAAATCAGAATGCATTATTGGTTTCGAGGAATGCAGGTCAAAATAGACAGATTCATTAAAAATTGTATCAGGTGCATTATGTACTCCTCCCCTCCGCGATCAAGTGAAGGTAATCTGTTTAGTATACCCAAGGAACCCCTTCCGTTCCACACCCTTCAGCTTGATCACTTCGGACCACTTCCGGCCATTAACTCCAAACGGAAACACATACTTCTGGTTGTTGATGCGTTCACTAAATACGTGAAGCTATATCCAGTTATATCCACTAGTACGAAGGAGGTTTGCGCTTCACTTAGGAAGTACTTTGACTACTACAGTCGACCAGTTCGGATAATAACCGATCGAGGTACTTGCTTTACTTCATTAGAATTCAGTTCATTCTTACAAGATTTGAATATCTCGCATGTCAAGGTCGCAGTACACTCGCCCCAGGCCAACGGGCAGGCAGAGAGAATCAATAGAATTTTGACACCTATGCTAGGTAAACTGAGCGAACCAATGCAGCATGCTGATTGGGTGCAGACCCTATCGCAGGTAGAATACGCCCTAAATAGCACAATCCATAGGTCAATACAGACCACCCCCAGTACAGTTTTGTTCGGGGTGAATCAGAGAGATTGTATGGTGGACAAACTCACGGAATACCTTGAGGAGAAGGGATCAATTGTTCCAAGGCGTGATTTGGCCTCTTCTAGAGAAAAGGCGAGTAGGGAAATACAGAAGGTTCAGGAATACATTAGCAAATATCTTGAGGGGCGTCATCATCCGGCACGCACTTACAATAAAGGAGACTACGTCGTAATAAAAAACGTTGATACGACAGCGGGAGTGAACAAAAAACTTATTCCCAAGTTTAAGGGACCATATGTTGTCCAGAAGGTATTACCCCACGACCGATATGCGGTACGCGATATTGAGAGTTGTCCTATTACGCAACTACCATACGATGGTGTGGTAGAAGCAAGAAATATGCGGTTATGGAAGGAACGGACGTGAGTCACTGTTGTTATTTCGGGGTAACGCTCAGCACGAGAGAGAAGAAAAATAGTAGAGTAGTGTAATTAATCGCGGTCGATCAAATTGTCAAGTTGGCCGAGATGTAGTACCGTCTAAAAAGATGGAAATATTGTAGTAGAGCGACAAAGATCAGATCAGTAGTGTACTCATAATTTTGGTCAGACGGGTACATGTCAAACACACTGACTGGGCTTTGGGCGCAAAAAACGAAAAATCTTTCCTTTTTCATCGAGAGCTCCAGCGTGACAGTTCGCATTAAAAAAAATACATTTGTAACATTTAAAATTATCAATAAAAGTCATTAAAAGAAATTTAAGATTATAATTGCTTTAAAATGTTCTAAAGGTTATGTAAAATTAATACGTATTTAAAATATTTTCCGAGTTGTAGCATCAAGAGATGATCGAGAAAGGTAGCAACGTACATGTAGGCCATAAAAGAAATGTTTTTATGGCATCCAATAGACGTAAGAAAATATAGAAACAGATGCGAATACTAATGCGATTTTGAAAAAAAAACTGTTTAAGGCTGATAGTGATGATATGTACCTAGTGATATGTAACCCACAACATGAATATCGTTTTATAGAGTTATACTATTCTATCACAGATGATATAGTTTGCAATATCTATATATTGCAAGCCGAAGGAAAAAATCTGACCAGTTCTTAATTGCCTGTTCTTACTGCGAACTTCAAGTTCTGAACAATTTGTATGAACAAAATGTATTATAAAACCGAAGTCAATTCTTGGGATCGTATGTGTTGTATTGTGTGTACAGCCGACGAGCAGGCATGCGCCACGCCGTGCAGATGTGTCTGTGATTTCTGTTTTCAACCCTTATCTTCATACATAAAACAACTACAGTTCACGAAGCTGCGTGGCGCGCTCGCTAGCTGTGCAGTTGCTTTACCTCATTCGCCATCGACTCTCGACCGATTTGGATGTTTGTTTATGTGACTGAACAATTTTTCTTAGTAAATTTTGTCAGCGGTACTTTTTCGGCGATATAATAATGTTTCAATGTCCTTCTAGGGAAAAAAAATGAAATTTTAAATAATTTCTGGATGAAGGCATGTGGTTTTAAAAATGAAGGCAAATACTTTATTTGTGGAGATAATTTTTGGCCCGAGTTTGTAGGAAAGAAATATCTTAAGGCGAATGCTGTTCCTTCCTTAAATTTGAATTCTGATTTGGATTCAAACTTGAATTTAGAAGATCAGAAGTCTCCTTTAACTAAACGAAGAAGAATGTCGAGCAGTTGCAGCATTTCGTGTGCAAGGTGCGCTCAGTTATTGGAAAGATGTGCAAAAGAGGAGAAAAAAATGCAACTTTTAAAAAAATATTGTTAAGTTACAAACTTAAATTAAGAAATTTAAAAATAAAACATTAAAAAAAAACAGCGCATACTGCCATACAATTTTTGAATAAAAATAAAATATCTACGACGTTTCAAATCGAAAGGCTCAATATTTCAGACCATTCAAAAACATTTTGTGAAATGCTTCTAAAAGAATCAAAGACTACAAAATACAACAGCAACGAAAAATAACTTTCCCAAAATATTTATTATAGATCACAAAGCGCCTATAAATTTTTGAGAGATAGACTTGGCTTTAAACTTCCTCTCATTTCCTCTTTCTGTAGATGGGCTCCTGTAAAAGGATTACAACCAGGATATGAAAGCAATGCTCATTCGTATCTTAAGTCAAAGTTCGCTTTATTAAACCAGCGAAAACGTTGTGTTGTCCTGATACTTGATGAAATTAGGATTCGTAAAAACCTCACATATAATATAAAAAATGATTTAATAGATGGTTTCGAAGACCTTGGTGTAGAAAGAAGTAGATTGTTTGCTAATGAAATATGTGTTTTTATGCTAAATGGTTTGTTTGATAGTTGGAAAAGTGTTTTAAACTGTTTTGTGTCAGCAAACGGTGTAAATGGGGATAACCTAAGAGAAATTAGAAAAAACAATTTGAAAATCTGTCAAGAACTTGGTCTAAAGGTATGTGCTATTGTTTGCGACCAAGGGGCCAATAATAGAAAAGCTTGTAAAATGTTAGGTGTTTCTGAAGAAAACCCATTTATAATTTTTAATAATGAAAAAATATTTTGTTTTTATGATTTCCCTCATTTGTTAAAATCACTTCGTAATGTTCTATTGAAATCAGATCTACAAACTCCAGATGGTAAAGTGTATTTTGATGTTATCAGAGAAATATACAATTTGGAAGTTGACAACGTAGCTAAGACATGTTTAAAATTTAGAAGTCGTCATATAGCACCAAATACCTTCAAAAAAATGCATGTTCACTTTGCAACGCAAATATTTAGCCGGATAACTGAGGCATCGATTCAAACTGCTTTTGAACATAATTGCTTAAAAAAAAGAAGCTCTAATAAAGCTGTAGTAACCAAAGAGTTCGTACTAAAAGTGAACAAAGTATTTGACTGCATGGATAGTGGTTCACATTATGACAAGAATGTTTTAAGGCGGGGAGTTCAGCTAGAGAATCCAGCCTTTAATGAGTTGAAACAATTTTTGTCTTACTTAAAAGACATACAAAAATCAGTTAACCTTCCAAGACACTTTTGTTTCAAAACTATAAACGGCGTTTTATTACTTTGTCATGATATAAGCAATGGACTATATGAGAACGTGGATTATTTACTAACAAAGAGAATTTATCAAGACGTATTAGAAAACTTATTTTCTATTATTCGCATCAAAGGTGGTTACAACAAAAATCCGTCTGTTTACGAATTTAATGTTTTGATGTCGAAAATTCTCTCGTCAAATCTTATTAATTTTTCTCCTTTCAGTAACTGTGATGATGATGATGTAGAATTTTTAAACGTAGACTTATCCCCAACTCAAACTAATATTCCAAAAACTTCTTCATTGCTTAAGGATCGTAAGAAAATCGTATGCGATGAAACTCTGTACGAAAAAGTCATTTGTGATATGGAAATCGAAACTAAAATCACACTATAGAAACAACAGCAATGCGTTATTTTACTGGATATCTTGCTTTTAAAATGCTTTTAAGGAACAAATCTTTAAATTGTTCCAAACTATTTTTAAAAACTGATGAAAAAATAACTTGTCCTTCGGAATTGTTCATCTTTGCAAAAAATTATTCTCAAAGAAGTGACGTCTGAAGTTGAAGTCTGAAGGCACCAACTAATGAATTTTTTAACGTTTGTAAAGTTCACTTCAAAGTATTTAATAGAATTTCAGAGAACGTCCACAAGAAAGAAATAAACTTTCCATTAACTATTAACTTTTAATTTTTGGCACATTTTCCTGGTTTAGCTACGTATTATACTTGTTATTCACATTTTTTTCATTGTCCTGTATTCGAAAATAAGAACGGAGGGTGTACGCAAATTAGACGCTTTATTTTTGCATTTTACGAGGGGCGTTCAATATATTCTCGGTGAAGCTGTGGTTGTATATATAAATTGACTTATTTATCAAGTAATACTATTATTTTAGTGCATTCATGTAAAATTTCATATAAATGTGATTATTAATTCGCGTTTTATCTCTAGTTAAACAGAATCATAATGGCAACTGAGACGATGATGGTGAAAATTGAGCATCGCGCTGTAATTAAATTTCCCACTAAGCAAGGAAAAAGTCAAAAACCTATTCATGAAGAGATGGTGGCTATTTACCAGGGTTCCGCACCTTCATTATCAACTGTGCAAAAGTGGTCAAGTGAGTTCAAGAGAGGCAGAGAGAGCATTGAAGACGACCCCCGCTCCGGCGCCCCGGCTACTGCTTGTACGGGAGAAAGCATCAAAGAAGTCGAAAAACTTGTTCTTGAGGATGCCCGAATAAAGGTGAAAATGATGGCAGAGATAACCAAGCTTTCAATTGGTACCATTCACACCATTCTTCATGACCATCTAAACCTTTCAAAAGTCAGTGCAAGGTGGGTGCCACGAATGCTCACAGCGCCTCAGAAAAAAGTGAGAATCGCATGCTGTAGAGAGCTTTTGGAGATGTGTAGTGAGAACGCGGACGGTGTTATAGATCGAATTGTTACTGGGGACGAAACATGGGTCCACCACTATGACCCTGAAAGCAAACAAGAGTCACGTCTGCCGGGAAGTTCATGGCCACAGTTTTTTGGGACTCAAAAGGAATCTTGCGCATTGAGTACAAAAAAAAAGGTGAAACCATGATGACGCCACATCCTACGCTTCCACTTTGCATAATTTGCGGGAGGAAATTAAAAAGAAAAGACGGGGTAAACTCGCAGCGGGTGTGTTGCTTCTTCATGTCAACGCTCCTGTTCACACGGCGCGAGTTTCCAAGGCTGCTGCGCGAGATTGTGGTTTCGAAGAAATCCAACACCCACCCTATAGTCCAGACCTTGCCCCTAGTGATTATTTCCTGTTTCCGGATTTGAAAAAATGTCTTCGTGGAAAAAGATTTTCGGATGATGAAGAACTCAAGTCGGCAATAAATGGGTATTTTGCAGAGAAAGAGGAAATTTATTTTTTTGAGGGTTTAAAAAAGCTTATCTCAAGATGTAACAAATGCATTGATGTTAGGGGAGATTATATTGAAAAATAAAAACAAATTAAATATCGATACCGAGAATATATTCAACGCCCCTCGTAGTTTATTGCTTCATCAAAACATTTCCGAAAAACACATTTTAGCCAGTTTTTACTGCAATATACTTCAATAAATTATAATAAAGACAAAGGAATTTCAAATTCATGAAAGTTAAATAACACTTATACGATTTCAACTAAATTCAATCAGCAGTTTATTCATAATTTTAGTATTTTAGATACCAAATGAAATCCTTTTCAGTATTTTTCTTAGTGTTAAATTATCACAGTGGCATCGCTCTGTTCTTTAATGTCATATTTAAAAACTTAGACATGACTTTCTCTACATTAAAATTTAACCCCATACTAACATTAAAGCTGATTATTAAATTCGTTATTGGTACAAACATTTTGGAAAATGTGGAGACTATACTTAAGCTGTATACTTAATTTGGCTGTTAGTAAGGCCCATTGATCCGAACGGCAGTCGGAATGTTCTAAAAAACAATGGAAAGAGTTTGCACCACGCGATTTTTTACCGTAATTTTTTTTACCGGCTAGTACTACCACCGCCATTAACTTTATTATCGACATCAAAATTAACTCCAACATTGACTTTGAATTTAGAAAAGTTTTTTTTTCGAAAAGTTCCGATACGCTTCTCAAAATATACAATATGAGTTTATGATCTTTTCGGGCAGCTATTCCATTTATTATATGCACTCGTATATATACGTGATCAAAGAAATATCATCTACGTCACCTAAATGTCAAATTTCTTTCATTTCATAGACATATTCACGAAAACTTTCACCTTTTTTCATTTTCGTATTTTGAAGATGTATAAAGGTATAAATGTCTGCCATACAAAATGTTTTTTTTTTTGAAATTCAGTGCACAAAATGTTTTTAAAAAGATTTTGCCAATCCCGTTAATTGTTTCCTTGTAAATATAAATTTAACAGGATCAGGTTTTTCTTTTCCAAGCCAATCAAATAAACCCGATTTTATTGGGTTTGGCCTACAGTCGAAAAATCCATTACATCAACAACAACAAACGATTTAGGATGTACTTTAGGCTGGGCCCCCAAATATGTAGGTACCAAATCAATTTAAACAAGTGTTTATTGAATGTATGAACAAAAATCTATTTACAAATGTGTTTCAAAATTTGTTATTAAAAAGAAATAGCTTGTGAACATTACGGCTTGACTGCTTAATAAGTACTGACTCTATTCTTAATTGGCAAGTACAAAACTGGTTTTGATGGTTATTGAGAATGTGACGTCAGATCAGGTAATCGCGCAGACAACAATAGACATTGATATTTAATTATATAAATATTATTGTTCTGGCTTTGTTTTACTTAGAGTTAACTAAATTTCCCTTATTTACAATTGATTAATCAATTTTATTACGAGTATTTGGCCCCTAAAGTAACTCCCTTTCGGGCAACATTATCCTATTATGGAGGATTTTTAGAGAGTCAATGATGCCATACCTGTTTCGTCCAAGTTTAATTTTATTATAAAATAATTACCCTTTCACCATTCTGACAGCTACGTAAATAGATTATCTCATCCGAGTAATTAATCACTCTACAAAATGATTCAAATGTTAGCGCTTCAAATCAAACTAAACTGCTAAGCTACCATCTATTGTTGGTACAATATTATTTTAAATCAATAACATACATATTCATAACGGCAATTTAACATTTCATCACCAATTAGTGTCAATTTAAATTCAATAATTCGCTCAAACACCACGGCAATAGTGGAATACCAAATACAATAAAATAAATCAGAAATACACTGCAGTTTCTGGTAGATAGCATCTTTTGTCCCATTATCATCTGTCCCTCCATCCAAAGCCACACATCCTTCAACCATGAATACAGCTCCTAAACAAAATTGGAGTACCAAGCTCCACAAAAAATTTGAAAACATAAAATACTAAGTATTTCACTCGTCAAGGTAATTTATTAGTAAATAGATACACGAACTGAATCGAACCGAAATTCCAAAACGTAAGGTTCAATGACTTTCTTTTGGCCATGTGAAAAATTCTATTGGACGATTCTATTCTTCTAATTGTTATGCATAGGAGAGAGTGTGTAAAAACTTTTTCAGCATACTGTGCTGAGTTAAAACATTTCAGAGAAATTTCCCTTCAACTCTCTTAAATTGATAGTTTGAAGTGTTGAGCGAATGAAAGCAGAGAAGATGGGAAATTCTTGTTGCAAGAACTCACGAGTCACGACCCAGGCGTTTGGCTCTTTTCCTGTGGGCGACAAAATTTATGACCGCACCGCACAAGGTTGTTGGATGAGTAAATGTATAGATACTTTTTATATACAAATGTGTGGTATACCAAACCAACACACAGATATACTAAGCCAGATAGTAACGAAATAAACCGTAAATTGGCAAAATATGTCGACGGAAAGGAAAAAAAATATGAAAAGCGTTTGGGGAATTTTTTGTCGTGCGGTGTGCTTAGCATGGTGGTTTTTCAGTTGAATGAACGACTCTGCTTGGTTGACGTTTATTGGGAAATTTTACGGTTTTAAGCGGGTCGACACGTCAAGAGGGGTTTTTGAAATTCTTGTTGTGAAGTCTGTCCCGTTTACCCATATTGTTGGATTGCGTTTGACGATTGTTTAGTAGTTGTTAGTTAATTAAAGAATATACATTCTGTCCCGCTTGGATGTACACCTCAATTGCCCCTCTATGTATACATGCTCGTAGATCGAAAAAAAACTGTCTGACCAAAACGTTCTGTTATTTTTACCAAAATAATTTTGTCCGCACTATCGCACGCTTTCCTAATAGATATACTAAAGTTAAAACTCTAAAAACACAGATCTTAGCTTCTAGAAATGAGAAGATCATTTTATAACTTTTATGCATGCTGACTTATCAAAGAGGCAATCTTTTTCATATAGCCTATGGTTCGGAATTATATATTTTCTGTTTTTTTTTAAGGGTCTTAGAAACATCTACGACAGAAGTGTGCCTTAAGTAAATTTGCATACTTCCTCCTCTACTATTAGTCATAATCGAAGGGGCATCCCTTAAGCACTATCGACAGAGATAAGTCAAAAAAATTATTAGAGATTGGAAATTAATGTGACGATGAGTGATGATCAGTGACGATCAATGACTTTAGGTGACGATCACTGATGATTATTAACAGTCAATTTAGTATAGATCTTTATGGGTGACTAGACAAGAACGATAGGAGAAAAAATTTAATAAACCAACAACAGTCTTGGATATAAAATTGATTCTGGCTTTATTTTGAAGCTGCGATCATGGCATTATGTGTGGAATAGCACATCATTCAAATGGCAGCCTCAGCTTCGCTGGCAGTGTTTAAAGCGATTGGTCTAATTTTCGATGACTCGGTCCATTATGTGCGGCGTTATTCCGATCATGGCGTATCGAATGTTGGCCTCGAATAAGAACTTGGAGTAGCCCCAGAGAAAATAATTGAGTGGTGTCGCATAATCAGAGTCGCCAAATTTTTCACAACTTCAATCGTTGCGTAGATTGTATGGCATGTTGGAACCACAGCTCGGATATATCGATGTTGTCGAGCTCTGTCCACAGAAAGTCGGTTAACAACGCTCTATACCTGAGAACATTGACAATAACGGTCTCTCATTCCTCATTTCGGAAGAAATAAGGTCCGATGATGCCGCCACTTGTGGATTATGTTCGCTCCAATAACGGCATTTGTTCTTGCTAATATAGCCGCTGAGCCAAAAATGGGCCTCATCCGAGAAGATGAATTGTTGGCACAAATCCGGATCTTCGGCCAACATTTCACGGCACAATCTTATACAGATATAGGCCCAAACCCAATCACAAAATGAGACGGGTTAACTCTCTGGCGATCCCCAATTCAGCTGATCGGCGCCGAATAAAATTTGTTGGGTCTTCTTCGATACTGGCCGCTACGGCGGCTACGTTTTCTTCATTTCGCACCAATTGCCTGCAAACTGAAGCCATGGTGACGACCGACCTCACGACGACATTCACGTTGAGTATTTATAACTGAGCCGGAATTTCGACAATAACCTTTAATAATTTCCGCACTTTCAGCAAGCGTAAAACGATGTATGATGAACTAGCAAACTTTATTGACTCTTTTGACAGCTGAATGTCATTGGTAACTTTGACAGCTGCTGAAACATAACAATTTGAGAAACAATCATTACTATCAGGTCACCCGTTACTATTCAAACAACCTACACATGTCAAGTTGCTGTCATGTATATTTTTCGAAAGATAACTCATCTTTTGGCAGCAAAGAATAACTTAGGAAGATTTGGGGTTACGATCAAAACAAAGTTTAAAATTGACGTATCCCTTCACTCTGCTAAAATAATATTATATTACTTAAAAATATGCAGTCGTATCGAAAAACAAATTGCACCTTGGCTTTCGCAATGTCGAAAGAAAACTGAATAACTCAAACGTGGAATCGATGCTTTTATAACATATGCATGTAATACTCCATGAACGCCTATCTAAAATGCTTGTCTCTGGATCGTATCTTGGACGACTAGCTATATACTCGTATATGAGAAAGCCGAGAATATAACGAAGAAATACAGAAAAAAAAATGGCGTAAGTTATAGGTAAATAACGGCATTCTGCGGAATCTAGAAATTGACAAAGCAACCAACCAATGCTATTTAAAAAATATCACAAGACGCATAAAAGCGATCTCTTCCCACTTGTGCGCGACATCTAAGGCATGTTTTCGCACCCGTTTGACCAGGTCGGTATTATTGTACAGTTTATAGAGTTCGTTGTTATAACTTCTCCTTATGTCAGTTAGCAAACGGGACCAAAAAGCATCCAATTCAATTCAATTTTATCCATTATTATATTTTCCACATACAGAGAATAGACATTTATACTTTTATGAAAAAAATAGACTTAATGCCACATTAAAAAAAAAAACAATTTAAAATTAAGAAAAACAAAAAATATTACAACTAAAAGATGTAAGTTAGGAAAAATAAGAAAAACAACAAAGCAGCGATTGGTACAATTTACACAAAAGATATGGAATATATGGTACACGAAACTTATAGAGCTCTTCGTGAAATTTACTGTAGGCATCATTGGCCATCTGAACATGCTATATATTTACCGAATTACAGAAAAATGTTGCACCCAATTCGCGCTATTATCGTAGATACTCACACACCAATAAGAACGAGAATATTGCGTTAGGGAGAAAATATCGCGGCTCTAAAAGTTTGTGTTGAAGAAAACCCCAACTTATCGATTCGTCGTCATTCGCAGGAACTTGGGTTTCCACTATCTGGAAAATTCTACATAAAGACCTTGGTCTCAAGAGCTATACGATCCAATTAGAGTAAGACTAAAGCCGTGTGACTGTTTATTGCGTCGGGTGTTTAGTGATCGGGCCTTAAATCAACTGTAAGTTGAACCAGTTTTTTTACATAAAATCTTATTCAATGATGAGACTCATTTCTAGTCAAACGGGTACGTTGCAGAATTACCGTATTTGGAGCGAGGACAATCTTCAAGAAGTTCGCCAGATGTCATTGCATCCAGACAAATGTAACATATGGTGCAATTGTACCCTGGTGGCATCATATTTCCTTATTTCTTCAGTACAATGCGATGGTCAAAGGTTTTACGTCCCAAATTTGCGTGACGTCAATGTGGAAGAACTGTGGTTTCAACAGGATGGTGCTACACTAATTACTACCAACGAAAACATCACTTTATTGAAAACACGATTTGTCAATATAGTCATTTCAAGACCTGTAAATTGGCCATCAAGATCGTGCGATTGCAATAAAACATCAACAACTGACCCTTTGGAGCTAAACATCGTTCGAGTAATACACGATATATGCCCCAATTGCTCGAAAAAGTGGTTGAAAATTAGACCTCTAGAATGCGCTTTGGTGGATATATGCCCAAAACTATTTGCAAATATTAAATAGCATGAAATAGTTTTTAAATCTAATTTAAACAACAAAGTCTGAACTTCTGAAAAAAAAATTGACAATGCTGTCCATTTCAACATAGTATGGAAGTAATTGCAGAGAATTTAAAATACTGTGCCTTACGAGTTTCACCCAATTTCCTAAATTATGATATTGAAGAAGTCACAGAACAGCCCATCACCATTATATACTAAAAATACCTGTGCGATTTCATTCCACCTTTACGGAGTAGTGGGCATTTTCAATCTGCGCAATATGTTGACTCCGGCAAGGATGTCAAAACATGAAGTGGCTGTATAGACCCCGCCTTCCGAAAAGCAATTTGTTCGGGTATTTTTGGCTTGACATGTTCTTTTAACGTTTGAAAACATTTCCGAACGTTAGTCATAAAGTAGAAGCCCTAAATTTTACTTGGAAAAAGACGTTGTCTTACAGCGCACGAGCCGCTCTTTTCCAACTGTTCTTCCTCTGCGAAGATTACTACATATTCTTACCAACACTCTTTATCAAATCAGAGGTTTCGTAATCGGGTGAACCAACTACCAGCATGTTGACGGTGTTTCTGACGGTTTCTTCGCATCAATGTCATTGAGTTTGGTGGAAAGTTGAGATACGCGATCGGGAAAGGATCTTTCAGTTTCTTGTGATTGCAGCAGTTCTAAGTTGAATCTCCTCACTGTTTTCTTTAGCCGCTCAGTATATTCGGATATCTGCTGGTTCTGTTCTACAACATCAATTCGGTTCACTGTCTAAAATCAGATGACCGCCATGTTCCTTCGAAAATACTTAGGTAAGAAAACAGTGTGCTAATTATAGTGATATTCCCTGCCACAGAGTTCAGTAGGTTAAGTCCGTTTCCAGACGTGGTGTCGAGTATGTTAAGTTGTCCGACTATACTACGATATATGATGTACTTTTCCATTTTAATATCATATTTAGGTTGGTTTTGGCTCGAAGTTCATAGAACGTCTCTCTCTATAACTTGGCTTATTTATTGGCTTGCTGACAATGTCTGTGTATGGGAACAGAAACACAGACTTCTGAAAAAGGAATATCCATTGAATATTGTGATTCAGGATTGGCACATAAAGAGTTATTAAGAAAAATAAATCGAGCATCCCATCTCTCTTAAGTAGATAGTAAGAAAATAGTTATAAAATCGACCTCCAGGACTTTTCCAATGTCATTGTATTGAGGGATTTTAATGATGATCAACTGAAAAATGATTCGTGTGCTTTTCAACTTCAAGACCTTACTCTCTCCTTAGGACTACAAGTAATAAATCGTCAATACTTGACCTTGCAATTACATCTGATGCTCTGGTCTTTTTTTTGACCAGCTTTCCCTTGAATATATCTCCGATCATGATTTACTTTTTTGTACTGTTGATGTTCAGTTGGCTTGCCTACCTATTCCAACATAGTTCTCATTTAACAGTGACTTTGGTTTAATTGACTTTGATGCATTAGAAAATGCTGCTATTTCTCTACCCTGGGAGCTCATTCGAACACTCGAAAATTCGAACGCTCCACTAGAATGCTTGCCAAAATCCGTACTCTGTAATTCGAATTTTCTCTATCCCTTCAGTTAACTAAGTGTGAAGGCATTTCTGAGAAAGACAAATGTGTCGAATCTTGTTAAGTCTGCCTCCGGTGAAAGGTT
The DNA here is from genome assembly GCA_949129095.1 of Volucella bombylans. Lineage (NCBI taxonomy): Eukaryota > Metazoa > Arthropoda > Insecta > Diptera > Syrphidae > Volucella > Volucella bombylans. The sequence goes on along the minus strand of OX422142.1, from coordinate 25,971,298 downwards.
TTTGCGATAAGGACGCTGAAGTGTGTTGAGTATATAATTTAAAAAATTCAAACGTTAAGAAAACCGTTGAAAAACAAATTAAACAAACTAAAATGTAAATTTTTTTTACGCAACTGTAACTATATTTTGTATTTTGCTATGAAAACTTTCTATGAATAATCTTATTTACTTTACTGTTTAAAACAAATTTTTCATGCAAAATATTGTCTACGAAAAGGGTATCCAGTAATCCGAAAAAAACAACATGGTTCAAGCTAAGGTAGGTTCCTATTAGTTCGAATTACCGAGGTTGTACTAGGTCCTGACACGGATGAAAAATTGAATCACTTCAAAAATTGGATTTCGCACGAATACGTACGGCTTATTTCTTCTAATCAACACGGCTTTCTGAATGGTAGATCAACTACCACTAACCTCGTCGAATTCGTGTCCTCTGTTCTCTCAGCCTTAGAAAGTGGTAAAGAAGTTGACGATATAAAAACTGATTTCAGTAAGGCTTTTGACAAGATATCTCACAAACTAATCCTGTTCAAATTGTCCGCCATGGGCTTTGGACCCATTTTGTTAAAATGGATATCTTCTTACCTGAATAACCGTGTTTACAGTGTTCGATTCAGGTCTACCCTATCGGCCACTTTCTTGGCCACTTTAGGTGTTCCTCAAGGTAGTCACCTAGGTTCACTCCTCTTCATCCTAACTATTAACGATCTTGAAAGGATCATTCAACACTCAGCATTTTGTCTCTATGCTGACGATACTAAATTTTTTAAACACATTTCCTCACAACATGACTCCAGCCTCCTTCAAATAGATCTAAATAGTTTTTCCACCTGGTGCATCAAGAACTGCTTGGAACTCAATGTCACCAAATGTCAATCGATTACCTTCTCACGTAAGTGCAACAAGTCTCCTCCAACAAGCAAATACTTGTTGAGTCTATCCGCGACCTTGGCATATTATGCGACATGGAGCTTAATTTCCGCTGGCATATTGATGAGATAATTACTAAACCAAACTCATCACTTGGCTTCGTTAAAAGATGGTCCAAAGAATTCTACAACCCGTACGTGACCAGATCACTATACATCACTCACGTTCGCCCCCTTCTCGGGTACGCTAGCCAAGCGTAGTGTCCCTTTCAACAAGTTCATGTATTCCGTACTGAGAGCATCCAGCGTCGTTTTCTTCGATTTGCTCTTCGAGGTCTACCTTAGAACGATCTTCTAATCTTACCTCACTATCGAGACCGTCTCAAGCTCATTAACCTGAATACCCTTGAGGGACGCAGCTGACATTCTTTTCATTCACCGACTCCTCTCAGGCTCCGTCGATTGCACATCTCTTTACAACTCCATTTTCTTTTACACTAACCCTCGAAATCTACGTTGCCACCGTCTCTTTTATCTGTCAATCCACCGTATGTTGCGTAAGGTAAACTCCAACCTTTCCTTTTTCGATTTTAATCGCAGCACTCTCTCTCTCTCTCTCTCTCAAATCCGATCACTTTCACCATCTCTAGCTTTAAAATCTGGTGATAAGTCAAAACCTTAGTTTTTTTTAGTTTTTAAGTCCTAGTTTTTAAGCTTGTATCAAGCCAAATAAATGGGGGTGTTAGCCTCCAACAAAATTAAAGTAATTATCGCAAAAACTAGAAACCTTGACATTATCAACAACATGACATTTTATTCGTGTACATACCCTTACATATATTCAATATTTCCTTATAGGTTAACACAATCCATCATGTTCTGTTGATGGTAATGTGTTTTAACTAAATCCAGCTCTTTTCTAGTTGCCGTCAAGAAACTGCAATTGCCACCAAAAAGAAAATAGGTTATAGCATTCATAACTCGATTTGATAATAGCCACCAATTGTTTCGGTCCAATTTAGGGCTTGGGCCTGTTTCATATACTCGTATATATTTCAATGAGATCTTCTTAAACGTCACTTTATAGGAATCTGACAAATTGGATTAGTTATTTTCTACAGGTGATGCAGCGTCTTCCAATAAAGACTGCCGAACTTTGACAGTTGATAGCGGCCATATGGTTGAAGCTACATCTGTCAAATTGGCTGTCATTTATCCAGACTGTTTTGCCAAATCACCATGGACGGACATGGCGTTCAAGAACATGTGCAAATGATAAAATTGTTTTATCAAAATAGGTGTTCTTTTCGGGCAACGTTCCGCGCGCTTCTCCCATTTTACGGTCGCCATACTCGTCCTACCGCTGTCCGTGAGAGTGTGCAGGAGAATCCAAGGCTCGGCCTTTCGCAGACCACAACATGGCAAATTTTGCGTCGTAAATTGCGCCTGCACCCGTATAAAATTCAACTCACCCAGGAGCTGAAGGTAAACGGCCATAGACAACGACGTGTATTTGCAGTTGGAAACTGACCCCAATTTTCATCGAAAAATCATCTTCAGCGATGAGGCCCATTTCTGGATGAATGGGTACGTCAACAGCCCATATTTCTTTGAGAACGACATTGACCACTCAATCACCGTCAACGGCGAGCGCTATAGGTCGATGATTAGCAACTTCTTTTGGTCTGAATTGGATGATATGGACACCAACGGTATGTGGTTTCAACTGGACGGCGCTACGTGCCACTCAACTCACGCCACATTGTAAATTCTGCACGAGCACGTTCGAGGGCATGATCATCTCACGTGGAGGTGATGTGAACTGGCCACCGAGATCTTGCGATTTGACCCCGTTAGACTTTTTCTTGTAGGATTTTCTGAAGTCGTAGGTCTATGCTAATAAGCCATAAACCACAGCGGCCCACAAAGCCAACATAAACCATGCCATCAGTCAAATTCAGCCTGATTTATGCGCCAGAGTTATGGAAAATTTGACATTTCGGAAGCGCGCCACCTATACAAGCGGCCGCGGACATTTGAACGATGTTACGAGTATATTCCATATATAATGGCATCGATAGGCCTTTCAAACGAATAAAAAATTTCGATGATATTTCACACACACTTTGTTTTATTTAAATTTATAGATAGGAAGCAGTTAATGAAAGACCCTTTAGATCTAGATTTGTTGTCAAGTCTAGGATGCCTTCTATGACAATGCGATTGTTGTTGGAAAAGTCGGCCAAATATTCAACCGTTTTTATTGCGGATATCGATGCCATGAATTAAGATGGCATGTACAAGATTTGTGTTATTGTTATCTACGTTCAATATTCGTCCATCAAAATTGGGTGTTGTACAGCTTACATTTGGCCGCAGAAGTAGTTTTCTTGCGTTCTTTAGACGCCTAACGCGTAATACTAAATACTAATAACGCTTCGTCCTGTTGTGTTGCATCTGGCCGTCAATATCTTTTCGCTGAAAAGTGTCCAAGATATGAAGCTTTTGTATATTTAGCGTCGAGAGTCACCCGACTTCAACAAGCTTATGCAAACTTCTGGCCGGTTTTCTCTAACAGAGTACGACGATTTTTTGAAAATAAAAACTTGAACTACCTCGCGTAGTTACCAAAATTTGAAAACTATATCGCATTGGCCCATTTTCCAATTGTAGAAATCTGGCATTGGATCTTCTCTGCCGAAATCCTTGTCCAAAGTCTAAAAAGTTTGCTGTCTCTCAGAATACCCCACAGACTTTACATAGCCTTACAAAAAGTTCCTAACTGATCGAAACCGCACAATCTCGATGGCATATTCAATGGTCTGTAAGTATAATGTTTTTGTTGAATCGAATCCTCAAAAGTCGGTAGTAAAATCATTGATCATTGTCCAGCAACTTTGAGCATTTAATACAATACATAGCCCTGATATAATTTTTGAAAAAATAAAAACTGATTATGCCACTAGCGTGAGGACTACAACCTTACACTTTTGTGGGTTTAATTGAGTCTCATAGGTCTCTCCTAGATTTATCTCACTCCAGAAAAGCCAATTTTGCTTGTTCACAAACCCATTGAACCCAAGTGAGCCTCATATGATTTTTCGATAAAAATAAGGATCATCTTCAATCAGTTCAAGGGTTCAATCAGTGAACTCCCATCGAAAACCATGATCTCGTGGCTTTAGTTGCTGCATAAGATCTACGCAATATGTCCTACATATTGAATAGACAAAGGCCAAACTCTTGCAATCGACAACGAATTCAAAATTCCGGATCTTTCGCCACTCACATCGGCTACACTTGCTTCTGAACTCACATTACATCGACGCATTGATGGCTTGCGCTACGTAGAGTGTATGTGATACGCCCTTTAATGAGAACCAAAAAAGAACATGTAATCTTCTACACGTCTTGCAAATTGACAAACGATTTTCGAAATACCTAAGTTTTAGGAAAAATTGTCCCTATTGGGAGATCAATCAGTAAAAAGATCACCATTTAGAAGGATTTATACATGTCCCCGTAATTACCGGGGATTACCAATAGGTAAACCAATCACTTGTTCAGGAACCTACTAATCAAACACTTTTATCCTTATGCTGTGTACTGTATATAGACAATAGACATCTTGTTGAATTGAATTAAAATTAATCATTTCATAAAGATTCACAAAATATCCGCTCAGTGTGAATTGTTTTCCATACCTATGGTGCTAAGGAGGTTCAGCCTTGAAATCTTTTTCTTGAGTACATGTACTGTACATATATACATGCATATGCAGTTATCGTTAATCGTAGGCTCGATCGTAGTCTTCAATACCACCCACCGGCTAGATCATATCGGTCTCACATACGATTTCGTGAAGAGAGACCACGTTCTCCGGAAACCCACTGACTCTCTTTTAAAGGGAAATTTTCTCTCTGATAAAATATAATATGTACAAAAAAACAGCCTGGTCCGCATCTAACGGAACGCACACACCCTTTTCATGATTCCACGAATCACGAAACCACCCCCAAAAAATCACTATTCCCAAATTCAAGTCATGTGCGCGCGATTTTATCATTTCTCTCTTACTCTGTTCTTCTCTCTGTCGTTGTTTCCCCATTTTGTTGTTCTTTTTTGTAATTTACCATTCACGCGGATTTCTACTGTTTGTGTGCGTAAATGCGTGCAACTTGTTGAGTCGTTCACCTATCTCCTAGATGCTTTTCCATACTCTCAACCACTTGTTACTTAAGGCTACCCTTCCCCACCACCTGTTTTACACGTTTCAAACTATCTACACACGTTTTTCTTGTAAGAAGAGAGTAACCGGATTCTGAGCACTACCACTACACCAACCAGATTGAACACAGTAGGGAGAGAAATAAAAATCTCATTTCTATTTCCATTCCCATTCTCAATACCATTCACTTCAAAAGCACACAACATTACAACAACCGAAAACCACCTTTCGAAATAGCAAAGTCGAAGTCAGGCCTGTTGATTGGAGCACGGGAAATAGTAGCCGCAAAAGGCACAGAACAATCCGAAAACCGAATCTGAAACTGAGACCCACCAGAGATACAAAAACAAATATGAGTAAAAGCAAAATACAGAAGAGTTAGTACATTAAGAAGTAGAAAGAGAGGGGGGAACCCTAAGAGAATGGAATGCCATTGTAGAGTGCAGAAAAATTGTCGATACTTTTGTTGCGTCCATTTCACTGAGAGCATACATACCGCCAACATCGTTTTCCTCCAGAGTCGCGTTGAGTTGAGTTAAATTTAGTTGAGTTGACTCAAATTGAATTGAGTCCGAGGCAAGTCAATTAACATTTTCCCAACCCAACTACAGCTGTGAGTGTTACTTTTACTCACAGTTCGTTTTCGTATCTGCTTCTCTGTGCAAGTGCGACTAGGGCCAAGCAGAAAGTAGTTACCTATTACTGTTATTTATTCATAGTCATAGTCGTTGTTCACCTCCAGTTTTGCGCTTACTTTCTTACTTCGGCTTCGCGTATATAGAGTGTGTACAGTGTACAAAGTGCGAGTACTAACTTCAAGAATTTCTCCCGCAAAGCAAAACAATTTCCCAAAATCAACTTTTAGTTGTTTCTCAGACGTCACTGATCGATGTACATTATTATTCGTTTACGGTTATACCAAACCATACCACCACCCAATCAACCTAACACTTAGTGAGCTTCAATATTTTGTTGTATCTATTTCTCTATTTTATTTTTCTCTCTTCGTATCTTACGTGAATTGTGCCTTTCTAAAGTGTAAAAATATAAAAAATAAATAAATCCGGTAGAACATATCGTATCGGCAACTTGTAGCTACATAAAGTGTCTACACAAAAAGTAACAAGTGTTTATGCAATAATCATCCGCACCGGACCGTATTCAAACCGTTTTGTGTTTTTAAACTCGTGACCACTGCAACAGCAACAGTACCGGAAAAATATGGATGAAATCTTCTTCTTTAAGACATAATAAATCAAAAAGTATCTTTTATTAAATTTTGAATAGCTAACCACTACCACATCCTATCTGCAGAAGTTTTGTGGTTTCCATTCGATAGTTACATCTTCTCACTCATATTTGACATCTCTCGGATTTTTTAATATTTTGCAATAAAACATTACACAGTGACCTCTAGCGAGAACTTCATGAAATTTATTATTTTTTCTCGTCGTTGTTTGACCGCAATTTTTATCTGTTTGTGACATAATTTTCAAAAAAAAAAAGAAAACGAATCATAAATTAAGAGATAAAGTTGAAAAAAAAAGTGTTTAGTGGAAGTTTACAATTTTTTGTTTGGCTATATTTTGCGCGCTTTTTGAGTTATAAAAAAAGTTTTCTTCTAAATTGGAGTGAGATTTTATGTAGTGCGCCGGGTGGTGTTTCTCTATACGTGAATCTGATTCAGTTGTAAAGGAGAAGTTTTTGAATATAAAACAAGCCTTTAGATATTCTTATTTTTTTTGGCAACAAGCAACAAAGTTGTAAGAACACGGCCTTCACGCTGGATATCATCAGTATGGAGCCGTTTTACGACGGAGATCTTAAGGATATATGGGATTCCGACTTGGATCCGGTAAGCTTTGATTCAAAATATTCGATTTTTTAAAAAGACATTTTCCATATCTCTCACTTTATGCACTGTACAACTTTCAAAGGCTTAAGTCAGATGTTTTTAGTTGCTCTGAATCCCGTTTAATTTTGGACATTTGTTAATACCGAAGTCAAGCGACTTCGTTCAATCTCAAAGTGCTCAAAATTGTTTCTGACTTCAAACATATTGTTTAGTACAAAATGTTCAAAAATATTGAACCCATACTCCCAAAATTTAGAATTACTTTTCATGGATAGAAGTTTTCTGTTGTATTCTGGGTCATTGCATTTTTCAATACCATATACAATATTTTCAAAGTTTTTGTTTACACCAGCATTTTATTAATCCAGTTTAGGGCTTTTATTTAAAGAAATAATTTCTAAAGCCGGGGTATGAGTTTCTTAAGTTGTCAATCAATGTCAATATCTCAACTAATGGTGGTATTCTATGGTTTAACCACCTCGTATTTGTAACACACACTCAACTCATTATTCTTTCGCGGATGACAGGATATTTTGCAACTCCTCGGGAAATATCCCAAGTTGTCAAGTCGTAAAAAGAACGTATGTCAACTCTAATTTTGCCGATATAATTGATTCGGGGAAACAAAATCAAACTCAATGTCTAAAAAACCTGTCTCTTTAGTAAATTATTATTCATACTAAAAATTAAGAAAGTTGACATTCAAGAATATGATGGTTTGTGCAATACATGCTTGGTCTGGTTATTGCCACAGACTTGAAGAAACAGTCTACTAAGTGTGGTGCTAAGTTTCCCTGGATTTGTCAACCGGATTCTAAAAGACTTTGTCAAGATCTATAAAGCCTACGTTCGACCAGTGCCCAATGCGCGTATGATCCGACACCAGTTTACCTTAGAGCTTCTCGCAGCTCACTTTTTCTTTCTTTCCAAATATACTTGTATTATACTCCTCAGTGCCCTTTCTTTGCAATCTATAATTAAGTTTATAGCAACTTTAAAGTACTATTCAATTCCCCATTTCTACGCAAGATGCTACGTAATCTCCGAATCTAAACGTTAAAAATTTTGTGACAAGATTAGACGAAGCAACAGGTTAAATCCTAGAGCATATGGACTACCGGACAATTCTTGGGACAACATATTATGTATTTTTAGTCGTAATTTCTTCATAAATTTGTAAACTATTAAAAAGTATTTCTTTGAGTTATTATTAGAACATATGCAAAAAATTAGAGTGATAAATATTGTATAAGTTTTTCACTGGAACAATTTTAAAATATTTAAATAAATTCACAGAAGAAGAAAGCGGTTGACATAACAAGTTTCCCCACAAACTTTTTAACAACAATTAGTACTTTAAAACAAAGGATTCCCCGACTGCTCATACAGCATTGTAATTTGGAATAAAATTACCTGTAACATGATGTTTTTAAAGTTGTTTAAAAAAAAAAAAACTCCACAGGCAAAACGAATATTGTCCGCAAGCCCTTTAACTTTTCGAATTAACGGTTGTTCGAACAGTGAATTAATATGAATTTAGAACAAAATTGGACCAAAACCACACCTTTGAGGTTCATCTGAGTAAGTAGATAAGGCTATCAATAACTTTAACTCTTTGTAATCGTTTTAAGGGTATGGTATCAGTATAAACTAACAATAAATACAGTCTCGAGATCCTACATTGGGTATTTTGTTCACCAGAAGAAGACCAAATAAATTGCATGAAACTAAAGAAATTTATCTGTGGAGATAATATAACATTCTACTGTCAACCTCAAGTATTTTTTCAGATATGTATAACAATATCAGATAAATTGATCTGTGATTATTCATATCATGTCTATTAGCTTTTTTGAAATGTGGCAACAGAATGGCATATTTTAAAGGTTCATAGAAGAGGCCAGTGATAATAGTTGAATTAAAAAGATGTGTTTAGAGATCAATGAAACTTAGCATAATAGTATTAAATTACAAAATCCATCGATACTTCATAGATTTGAACTAAAAAAAAATCAAGCAATCTCTAAAAATTCGAATCCGAAATTGAATAAAAAAAGAAACTATTGCTAGATAAGTAATACAAGAGGTCCGACCATGGGTAGTAGAAACATGGGCATGAACAGTCACTGAAAAAATATATTTAATGAATTATTTCTTATCACTGTAGGGTTCGAAATAACAATTTCACCTAAACTGTACTAGGACTGATTTGGTTAATAAACGAACGGTTTATCGAAGGTTTGGAGTCGGAACTTCACTGTGAAATTAAAAATCCGTATTTATTTAATGAAAACATTAAAAATTTCATATACTATATATAGTGGTAGATCTTTGGTATATCTATCTTCGAATCCAAAGCATTCATTGTTATGGTCAAATGCAAATGACCTTCAGTAGATTTTATTCTCAAGAGCAATATGCAAGGTAAAATTAATGTTTTTGATGATACTACCATGAGCACCAAATTATTTACAGAAGCCAAGGAATGGGTCGGCATTGACTATCTGTAGTTAACGAAATTACGAGTATGTTGGAGAGTGTGTCGGTCCATTTGTTGAACAAGTTAGTGTGACATTAATAACTTTCTGAAGTTCAACGATAAAACTGAGATTGTACGTTACGAATGCTTCAAAACGTACGAACAATAATATTATAAGTAAAAATAATGTCCAGTGTATACGTAAATTATGAGTAACATATAAATTATCAATTAAAAATAAACCTTAATGCATGAAATTAAATATGTCTGAAATGACGAATATTTTCTGAACCTTATTCCAAAAGTTTCTCTTCCTTAAATTTAGATTTTTAATTTTTTATTTAAAATGCCTGAACTAACTCATAACCACTTTCTATTACTGTTTTGCTAATAAAGTCTGGTAAACCAAGAAACCTATCAATATATCTTTGCCGACTTAATAGTTTCAAAACTAGTATGACAGTTTTTAGTAGTACTCGTAATTGTGTTCTTGTTAGATTAGACAACTCTTCAATCAATGTTGGAAGGCTTAATCACGTACGAGTATGTACATATTATAGAGTTATTATTAGTTATTATTATTATTATGTCAAAAACATTAGAAATTCCGCCTCATCCTCCATCCCAACGCTCATTTACAATGACATTCCAGCTGTCAGCTCTTTGGGCAAGGCCAATCTACTTGCTGCACTCTTTGTGGCCAGCTCAAAACTCCCAGATTGTCTTTTGTCTCCGCCTACACTTGAGTGCGTCGAATCTTCAATGGGACGAATCTACTTTCGCACTCGTGTAGTAGCAAGAGTACTTAAAGATCTCAACATACATATGTAAATCCGCTGGTCCAGATGGTATATCTCCCCTTCTTCTGAAGAGGTGTTCTTCCTCGCTGGCAAAACCACTGCGTAAGCTTTTTCGTCAATCATCCTCTTTAGGACTCTTCCCGAGCAGATGGAAAACAGCATTTGTCCAGCCAGTCCCTAAAAAAGGCGAATCATCTTCTCTCTCCTCCTACAGACCTATTGCACTTACGTCCCTTCTTTCCAAGGTCATGGAAACACTGATAAATCGTCAGATCATGAAATATCTCGAAACACGAAAACTTCTCAATGACCGGCAGTACGGTTTTCGTAGCAACAGGTCCACTGCTGATTTGATGGCATGTCTCACCGAAAAGTGGAACCAAAGCGTACATCAATCTGGCGAAAGCAATATAATTGCACTAGATATTTCTAATGCATTTGGCAGAGTTTGGCATCAGGCTTGTTATTTTTTTTTTTTTTAAAAGATTGCCGAAATTAAAAAAAAAGAGAAGAGTATTCCGATTTTTAACTTTCTTTATTTTGTCAAATATATTGAAGTGCTAGGTTAAAAAATTCGTTTTTGCACCTCTCCTTTTTGTCGGCTTCTGCTTCTCCGCCTTTTTTTTCTAACAAAAAAAAAAGGAAGAAGAAAAAGATGGCTTCTTAATTCAGCAGATGGCCTCCTTACTGATCAGGTTTGCGTATCGTTAGACAACACAGCGGCATTACCATGTTTGGCAACAAGGCTCTTTTGTCGAAAATGCGTGCATTTGGGATCGACCTTTCGGAACGTTCAATTCAAGTTGTTTTGGAACGTTTCAAGTCTGATATTCACAAAATAAATGCTGGTGTGCCCCAGGGCTCTGTTCTGTCTCCGACACACTTTTTAATTTTCATTAATGATCTCTTGACTGCTACTTATAATCCAATATATTCCTTTGCTGATGACAGTACTCTCTGCTTTTCATATTCGTTCCCGGACTCACGGCGCTGCTCTTCGGCTGTAGAACGAGAACGGCAGCGTATGCTAAGCTCATTAAATTCCGATATCAACAGCATAACCAATTGGGGAACTATCAATAGAGTGGAATTTAATACTTCCAAAACACAATGCTGTCTTCTGTCGTTAAAGCGAAATTTAAACACCCAGCCATTATCCATGAATGGCTCTTGCATCGTCGAAACCGAAAAACTTTCCATTCTCGGTATGTGTGGATCCAAAACCGTGCGATAAAACTTATTGATGATACTAATATCAGTCAATCAATGGACACCCTCGAACACCGACGAGAGTTTTATCGCTATTTCCACCACCAGTGCCCCACTGAAATCGCCAGTAGCATTCCGCCCATTCAAACTTTCAACCGTAACACCCGTCTCGCTATGAATGCTCATCAGTATACCCTCAAGCCCATTTTCGGACGTACTCTAAAATATCGTGATTCATTCCTAAGCCGTACAACTCGCTTATGGAATGCCCTGCCGACCTCTGTATTTCCTGGTCGTTATAACTTGCAAACATTTAAAAACAATGTGCATCGGTACCTCTTTTCTTCCTCCCTAAATTTCCTTTGGCCGCGCTGTGTACAATCACCTTAAAGGTACTCAAAGCCCTTGAGCGCGTGCTGATTATAAAAAAAATAAAAAAATTGAGTTACCCGCAAAACAAACAAAACTGTGCAACTTGGTTTGGAAAATAAGTTGGGGGTTTTCGTTATTCCTAGAGATCGCTTAACTTGTTGGAATTTTTGTTCTCAAAAATTCAGTAATTTGAATAAGCAAAAAAGAGTACTTCAGCTGAAATATGCATGAATGTATCCCTCTTTTAAACATCTGACTCATTTCTATTTTGCTTCACTTCATGTAGATACGAGTATCTCCCGAAAATAAAAATATGTCATTCTCATTAGCGTGTGTGGTTGGCTTTACTACAGCTGAATTTGGTGATAATTATCTGACAGCAGCGGATTTTAATAAAATTTATAAGATTTCTACACATTTGTTAAGAAAAAAATGTTTTAATTCAAATTCATCTCTTGAATGGGGGAAATCCCAACGGGTTTTCAGGTAATCTAGGTTATCATGTGAAAGAAATGCGTATATTCGCTGAATAAATAAAAACAAAAATTCCAGGAATCAGCAGAGATTTTATTGGCTGCGTAGCACGAATAACATGTATCACAGACGACAGAAAATATAATTAGCATCTACGTTCTAAAAGAGAGCAATAAAATCTTTTGCATGACGAAGATTCATACACATTTTTTTTCTCTTTAGTTCAAAAGCAATGCGAATTACTCTATTTCTTTGTTGATCTATTTCCACATAGAGAGATTTTTCGATTTATAGAGATAAGAAATTTTGGACACTTTTGAGCCACAAATTTCGTTATACTGAACTTATCTGTTTTTCAAAACTAATATCGTTCTCTAGCTCCCATAAATGTAAGGAACATTACACATAAAAACATTCCATACTAAAATGTACTACAAATTGTGTAACACTACTTAGTTAGTTAATTGTGTTTATTTGCTCATAGATTAAGCCCTTACAACAAATAGTATATACGCAGTTTGCTCAGAGATTTTGTAATCAGTTTTAATTGAGGATAACCTTTGAAGGAACAGCTATGACTAAAACCTTCATTTAATATGTTTTATAATGTCAAACTACTGAAACTACAACATGTACGGTTCAAATTTTAGATAGAGAAAAAAAAATCAATTTCTTTAAAATATACCCCAAGTGTTATTACAATCTAGGCGCCAAGCTCACGTTTATTTCCTAATATGAATAAGCAAACCCCCCGTGAGGCAGATACAGTTACAGCGACAGCGACAGCAACAGTTTTTAGTGCTCAATGTTTCAACCCCATTTAAGCAGAACCTTGTACTCCTTCTAATCGCATTAAATTTCTAACACAATAGATGCAAGTGATTTTCACTCGCTTTTCATGCGCTTAACATGCGCAAATCCATCTTACGATACAGTACTTTCTTATCTGTTATCCGCAAACAACTAAACCAAAGGAATAACTTAATTTTCGTTTATCCGATCTCTTGAGAGGAGGACAAAAAATATATAAAATCTGTATCCGTATTCATATGTACCCGTGTATATTCAAGGGTAAGTCATTTCTCTGGTAGCCACCCACCGGGTATATCTTGAACTCTAGAGAGTTTATTGTTTGGTCGTGCATCGATTTTTTTTTCTTTTTCTTCTCCACTAATAAGCTACGGATACATGACTTATAATCATTACTATGAATAAGCATATGGCAACTCAAGACTCAAGTGCAGAGAAAAAAAGTAACAAAACCGCCGTTTAGAAAGTCACAGATTACATTTTTTTTTTGTATTTTGAAATAGCATTAATGTTTTAAGACGTAACCTACACCAGCGGTGTACCCCAAGAGGATAAGATTGTCCATAAGTCTTTTGATCGCAGATATCAGATGTGAGACCTCGAATGCTTTTACGAATGCTTAAAAGATTTAAGATTAACAATAGCAGCTAGTTAGATTGGTGAAAACAAAACAACAACGAAAAAAAAATTTGAAAGTCATGGAAGTCTATCGGTTTATCGATAGAAATTGAAGACTAAAAATTAGCAAAATGATTTGTTACATCAATCGAGTAAAAGTTCATTGAATACGGTGACGGAAGTGTATAATTACTAAATAACCTGCTTAATTAAGTATATGAAAATTTCTAGACTAATTTTTACTTAATTTATATCTTTTATGGGCTTTTATTGTACGAGTATTTGCCAAAATGCGACTGAGACACGGAAGTTACATGCAACTAGGAATAAAGTAATAAATTTTCACATCATGTAGAACAATAGCGTGTTGTCAGGAGATGAAATTGAGATCGCACTATTAAACACTACCTGTAAGGTATCGATATTCACTGTTATCTTGGCAGATGTTTAAGTCCTTAGTACCTATTATTTTTATCTATTCTCTATTATAATATTATCTATAATCTATTAAACATGCCTTTAGGTTGTCCTATTGGTAATAAGCTTATAACTCAGAAGTTATTAAATAACCCAGAAGTGAAACAAAAACGAGTCTAGCGTCAAAAGCTAATGATGATTGAAACTACCATTAGCTAGTCATCATTTCAAAATCGAATATTGATTGACACTGTTAAGTTTTAAGAAATAAAGAGTGTTTCATTTAGCGCTTCCTATCTTTACATTTAAATAAAACAAAGTGTGTGTGAGATATCTCTAATTTTTTTATTCGTTTGAAAGGCCTATCGATGCCATTATGTATGAAATATAATACCGTTCAAATGCGCATCCGAAATGTCAAATTTTCCATGACTTTAGCTCATAAATCAGGCTGAATTTGACAGATGGCATGGGTTATGTTTGCTTTGAGGGCCGCTGTGGTTTGTGGCTTATTCGCATAGCCCTGCGACTTCAGAAAACCCCACAAGAAAAAGTCTAATGGGGTCAAATCTAGGTGGCCAGTTCACATCACCTCCACGTAAGATGACCATGCCCTCGAATCGCTCGTACAGAATTTCCAATGTGGCGTGAGCTGTGTGGCACGTAGCGCCGTTCTGTTGAAAGCACATGTCGTTGGTGTCCATATCATCCAATTCAGGCCAAAAGAAGTTGGTAATCATCGACCTATGACGGTGCTGGACTGGCCAACGTCATTCTCAAAGAAATATGGGCCGATGACTCCACCAACCCAAAATCCACACCAAACAGTGACTTTTCCTCATGTGGATTGATGTCGACCCAAATTCAAACAATTTTATTTGTTGACGTACCCATTCATCCAGAAATGGGCCTCATCGCTGTAGATGATTCTTCGATGAAAATTTGGGTCAGTTTCCAACTGCTCCAGAGCCCATTCAGCGACCACACGTCGTTGTCTATGGTCGTTTACATTCAGCTCCTGGGTTAGTTGAATTTTGTACGGGTGCAGGCCTAAGTCAGGACGCAAAATTCGCCAACGACGCGAAATCGACTGCCTCGGATTCTCCTGTACACTCTCACGGACAGTTTCCATGATTGCGGCAGATCTTATGTTTTCTCGACGTACTGATGTTGGCTTAACGTTTACTGAACCAAGTCCTCTAGGTACAACGATTATGTCGACCGTAAAAAGCGCGCCTAACGTTGTCTGAACAGAACACCCATTTTGATAAAACGATTTTATCATTTGCACGTGTTGTTGAACGCTTTGTCCGTCCACGGTAATTTGACAAAACAGACTGAATAAATAAGAATATGGCCGCTATAAACTGTCAAAGTTCGGAAGTCCCTATTGCAAGACCCTGTATAAAAGTGAATCTAGCTAAGATATCGAAAAGTCTTAATATTGGTGCTTTCAATTCAAATGTATTATCCCTGAAACAAAAATCGGTGGTATTATATTACTAATCTCCCGTTGACCCTTTATCTCTGCGCTTCCCCAATAAAAATACTTCCGAGCCAAGATCCTCAAAAAAGGGTTTTTCTAACAACTTTCTGTCGTTGAAAATGCCACTAGAAGTTGTCCACATTGAAGGGTACTATCACCCTAAATGTTAGGATCTAACTTAAAGACAAACGGCTGAGTACATCAACTGTCGATCACGCTATATGCCTATTACCAGAGGAACGTTTAAGAAAATCCTCTGTGACTTCATATATTATGAAACTTAAAATAGTCTAATAATGATAGTGCCTTAAACCAATGCCATTTTCATCCATGACACTGACACCAGTCAAAGAAGCAAAGTATGATATCTTTGTTTAAAAATTGAAAATAATTCGAATTGCTCCGGTTATCAAATACAAACAAGTTTATCGTTATACTTTACTTAACTCATTAGAATTTATCTAAGTCAGTCCGCAAGACAACCACTCTATGAATAAGTGTCGGTCCGATACATATCCATAGTATATGAGATTGCAGACCCCATCTACTTCCAATAGCAGAAGAAGTTTCTGTGGCATTTTTAACTCTATTTTGTATATTAGCTTTCCAACTTAGTTACATATACAAGTATATAAAAAAAGACCCAAGTATTTGACTTAAGCAGAATGGAATTGAGGGTTTTCCAGAGAAGAGAACAAGCTTAGGTTTATGGGGATTTACGCCCATTTCAAAACGATGTATCTTGTTAATCTATTTTGAATATTGCTTTAGTGCATTGATATGCTTTTCTAAAACGACAATATGCAGCTCATCTGTTCACCCTAGTAACAGAGAAGGGAACATTTTCGATGTTGATTATCAGGGCATCAGTTGACAGTGGATTTGCGATCGTGGATTTGTTATTCCTAGCTAGCTAGTCATGGTAAGGGAAATACTCGATGGTACGTACTGTCATAGTAGGAACTATTTCCAGCGACTTATAAAATCTAACAGACATTTGTTAAAGCATATACGAGTAGCATTTAAGTTTCACAAAACATTTATGGGTCTCTTACGATTAATATTTAGATCACAACGATCTTAGTACACGTCAAAAACAATAACAGAAACCTATTAAGTTCTTACGACATTAAACCCCAATCGACATCTTAAATTGTGACTAACAATGCATGTTTATTATAAACGAGGTAAAAATATTGATTTATCTCAAGGAATACAAGTACTATACGAGTACACTAAATCAAATTTGAGTAATTTACTACCTAATTTACGCTTGCGATAATAATTTCTACTACGTATGCATATAGTAAATTCCCTTGAAAATGTACTCTACTCTGTACACAAATGCCATGAATACCGCAATTCTAATCACCTGTTTCACCTCCTCCTGCAAAATCAGCATCGTCTAATCAACTTGACTAAAATAAAGTTAAACTTCTAAACCACTATCTGTGATCTTACCTCGTGCTGTTGCTAAGCACTTTCTATTTTATTTTATTTCAGGTTTTTTCGGACTTTTGTCGAATTTATTTCTGTTTCAATATTAGAAAATTTGCATTGATAGTCGATTTAAATTCATTCAACGTTCAGTTTCAACATCGGAAAGATACAACTAGATTTCCCCAGACGTCTAGTACTAAAAATTATATTTATACTAAACGGATATTTATATAATACATATATCATGATATATCCGTGTATCCTAATTAGTTTTTTTTTTTTTTAATAAATCTCGTGCACTTTCTTTTGTAATTGTGTGCATCATTCAAATAATAAATTATATTCACTCAGTCACAGGGTGACCTTATGATAAGAAGAATCATATACAAAATCGTAAGAAGAAATAAAAACAAAATTTCGCTTATCACCGATAAGGAGGAATACAGTTAATACAAAGCAAAAAAAAAAAATTAAAACAATTTAGGCATTGCCAGAGAGTGAAAACAAAGAAGCAATGAAGCTTTTTCTAACACAATCGCACCCAAGAGACTTGAAAAAAAATCATGTGTACCAGGCTTATCAATAATTTGGTGCGATTTTAGTACTCCTACTGATATGTCTCTATTTTGATTTTATTCGCTTGGTTTGTTAAGTAATACTTGTTGTCGAAAAAAATCAAACCTGGCGGTGCGATCGCTTCATTTAGACCCCTACAAATGCATACATACACGTATGTATGTATTATATATGCAGTTTGACATATGTATGTGGTCCTTACGTCGAAGACTGTTTTTTTTTTTCACCCCCTGTCAAACTGAACTACGAGTATGTTTTCTTCTTAATTTGAAAATGATTATAAACTTCTGCGAAAAGTTGCTTAACGATGATATAAATGGGTTTTGGAAAACCAGTTTTTAAATGTAGTTGTTGTTGTTATTGTTTTGGAATGAAAGCACGTCTGGCGTCTAGTGAGTTAGCGATAAGTACGTTGATTTATCAGCACGCGGCTGGGGTTGTAGTTGTGCTTGTACTATCAGCCATGGCTGGCCACTTCTTGGAAGGGTTGTAGTTTATAGTTATAGTAAAATATTTGTCTAACAATTTGTATTTGCAAGAGGACTAGAGCAGATATAAATAGAAATGTTATTTCCGCCGAAAAATTGTGTGCTGGTCTTTTTTTTTTTTGTAAATTTATGGAGATTGTGGCATTGAGCCGGTATTTTTGGAGCCTGGAAACATAAGATCATCCGCTTACCGGTTTATACGGTGTTTCGTATTAAAGTCGTAAAATAGGACAAGGTATTGGAATAAATATCAGTAGAGGAATAAACAGGTGTTGCAACATCTAAATGACATATAAATATAAATGCCAGCAGAAATAACGGCGAATCTGTGGAATTGAATTGAAAGTGAGTTTGTTTCCCACGATTTGAAAATAATCTTTAAGCTTTGGTAGCTAATATACTCGTATGCATATTTAATTATTTCTACTCATATTCTTTTAGCGCAAATACATACTTTCTTTAGTACCTTTCCATTCTTATGTTGCACTGTGCAAACTGTATAGGCTCCGAATGTGATCAACCAACTTAGCATTTGTTTAATTTAAATTTAATTTATATATTAAAGCTTCATATAGACACGTCACATTTCCTATTGACTGTCATTTACAGTCAGTGTTAAATTATGCCATGTGATTTGCTAGACAGACAAGTTTTGAAATTAATCAATGAAACTTTTCGCACTCGTATATTTAATACGAAGACGATAATTAATGACTCTCCAAAACAAGATTCGCCGAAGACGGCGCTAGAAGCGCAAAAGATCAGGAGTGACATTGACAACAACCCATCAAAAAAGCCATATTTGATGTGTTAAGTCAATGTTCTAAACATCGGCTTTGACGAAAGAGCGATCGATCCAGACCATGGAAAGGCACTTCTCCAGTAATGATGTTCAGATATTTTACACGAAGATAAAAAGATACACACAAATCTCGAACACTGATAAGAATGAGAACGTAATAGTAAAGTCAGAGTCACTGTTTGTCAGAGTTCAGTATTCGACGTGGATCGCGGTCGTGAGCACATGACCAAGATGAGATCAGAGTAGCGATAGCCCAACTCAATAAGGTTGCTAGACCAGATGATCTCCCACCTTAACTATTGTATTTAAAGCAGCAAAAACTCGTCTGTATAATATGTGTGTCCGGGTGAAAGTATGTCACATAAATGGAAAACCAGCAAAAACTGACCGAAGCTTTAGAGGAATTGGCCTCATTAATATCCCTGACTAATGGAATCTTGTACTTAGATGATTTCAGGAAGACTTGAAGCTCTATATCAAAAATATGGTAGGTCAGCATCCATGTACCTTTAGTGTGGCCTGATAAATCGACTAAATGTTGTACTTAAAATAGATCTCGGGAAAACCCCAGAAATTTCAACCCACCATCTACTCATCCATTTTGAGTTCGCATTTTAAAGACAAGTTAGGTATATCGTCTTTATCATCTCTGCTAATTTGGTCTGCTTATGGAAGACACCGAGACTTTTTGAGATCATAAAGGACTGCAACAAAATGACGTATTGTCAAACGAATTCTACAACATCCCAGAGGAATCAGCGGGATGCCAATGGTGGGTTTAACGTTATGAAACCGAAGTGGAAAAGATGGGTGTAGTCAAACAAGAAGCAATACACGGTGTACACCACAAATAAGACTGCAACTTTTTCCTATGAAAAATTAGTTCATCCTCTTTCCGTTAGCAGCCGCTACATTACCGAAGGTCCCTCTCTCTATGGCAAAAAAATGACAGGAAGAACCTCTGCGATATTAATTTATTTATTTGTTTTAAATTTCTGTTGTTTGCTAATAAGAAAGTAATCTTTAAGGCCACATGCATCGAGCGTAAAGCATTAATTTTTCCCAACGGAAATAGGAATGCGCTTGGTTACATCGAGAGTAAAGTTCGTCAAGTGATAGTATACCCCTTTCGTTTAAACAGAATTTGTAGAGTCCTTTTAAAAATTACTGAAGTGACGATTGACTATTAGGTGATAAGTAATTATACATGGAATGTTCTACGAACCCCATATGGGTTTTATACCGCAACCTGTAGAGAGACTCTTGATTTTTTAAAACAGACCAGATAAGTTATTGTAGCTCCAGCACTACAAGTTCCTTAAGTTCAATAAGATGATTATACATAATTGTATGAATTCATGCAATGAAGGTAAAATATAAAAAAGTGATTACACTTAACATCAAAAACAAATTCCCCAAAGGCCTCTCAATCATCATATTTTTCTTTTTGTCCATTATTGTCAACCATATGCATCACATTTTTAATTGTGAATACTATACCTAAAAGATGTTAACCACTATCCTTCCAAATGTCCATCAGGGTGTAAACAGGAATATCATTTAAACACCCTATCATCACTCATGGTAATTACAACCGCAAACACCCCTATTGACATTGCTCTTATATCCACTTCAACTTAATTCTTTCCTATTTCCATTTTTTGTCTCCTTTTTCTAAAATCAAACTTTACCAACCATTAGACCAGGGCGAACATTTGAGAAGTTTTCAGCTCACAAAATGCTGGCTCTTCATCATATGTATGTATATACACAATCGTGCTCATATCTGCATGGTAGCCGTCATAGGGGTTGGTCCATAGTAGTTATCTCTGACTACTTGATTATCAATTTCTCGTGTCC
Source organism: Volucella bombylans (assembly GCA_949129095.1). Lineage (NCBI taxonomy): Eukaryota > Metazoa > Arthropoda > Insecta > Diptera > Syrphidae > Volucella > Volucella bombylans. Next base: position 25,950,515 of record OX422142.1, on the reverse strand, counting down.
AAAAACTATAAATACAAATTAAAAAAAAAACAGCAGAACCAGAATACTATGCCATAAGGGAGGCAGACAGAGATATTACATTCCCATAATTGACGAGGATGTTAATGATGAAACATTGACCATCGCATCTCGACATAAAACTTGATAAGATACGCGTACATACGAATATTTCGGTACACGAAGAATACTAATCTTGTTGCAATATACTCGTATTTCTCATTGTATCTACAATACTCGTATAAGTCTTTTAAAATACAAAAAAAATAAAATTTACAACTAACATACAATAAATGTCAAAAACACCCTAAAAAACATGAAACAAACACGAATGCAAGGCGGCGAGTAGGTATTCCTCTTGTATTCGTGTTCGTACTGTTACAATTCACCGACTCTGCCAGAGGGGCAAAGGAAATTAATCGTTTTGATATTTTTGTCTGACTGATTATTATTGTTTCAAGTTTCGGTACATGCAAGTATGATAACACACATTACAAGTACGTATATTGTATCTGTGCCAGAGAAGTTGTTTTATTTCTTATCGACTACGTGATAAAGCGAATATAGCTGGGTGCCTCTGCTTCCTCAAACGTTGACAACATGTCAATTTTTATAGTTCCCTGTGAATTATTGAGTCTTCAAAATTGGCGGTATCTCGACATGCGACTGGAAATAAATTCCAACATTTGAAAGTAGATACATTAAAAATTGTGTCTACAGTCGCGTTGTTTAAGTGGAAACTAACCTGTAGGTGGAATTTTGAAGTGTTTAGAAAGCAGGGAGAATTAATACTCAATTCACATGCATAGTAAGGGTTGAAGTCGAAGACAACAAGAGATTTAAAAGCATTGAAGTCTTTCGATACAGGGTGCCTTATAATTATTAAGATATGTCTTCAAAGAAGGACCTTCTTCGACTAAAAGCCGATCATTTTATACACAGCTAGACTTCTTAGTCGAGTATATTCTAATATCTACAATACATGATACTTAAACCGGATATGGGGTGGACCAGGTCCTTAACCAAATTACTCCAGATCGCTCGACGTAGACGGTTATTCCGCGACTTTTCTGGTGATGGTGGTGGTGTGGCTGATGGCATCATTTCCGTTTATTTTAGCTAAAGTTTTACGTAAGGCCACCTTAAAACATTAGAATTGTATAGCTCAGTTTTAGTTCTGCATCATTCCTCTTATATTCCTACCCCAGGTCATATCAACATCTTCCACCGTATTTAAAACTGAACTAAAGAGAGCTAAGTGTCAATCCTTGTGGGGATCTAGTATCTGTAGATTAGTACAAGCTTAAAATCAACTGAGATGCTTTCCCACGTTCGCAAGTATAGAGCAGGACTTCATTTATTGTCGATCCATCGTATTTCTATACCTTTTCAAAAATATGTTTCAATAGAAAAAAAAGAACAGATCTGCCTCTTGTGGTCTAATGTCTCTTAATTTTCTAATTCTATATAAATCTAAATGTTGAAAAAATAGACCTTTTTTAAATGCAGGAAAACTGTAAAGAGAACCTCTTCTACTTACTCTTTCATCTAAATTTTATAAAATTTCAAAACTGAAAGGGAAAATCTCCAATCTCAAATCGGCAACAAACAATTTCTGAGTATTATTGGTAATGGGACTAACCCAAAAACACCAAACAAATAGTTTTTTTGTTTTTTTGCGTAACGCGAATTGATTGCCATTTGATTTGCCAATGCCATTTACATAACGCAGCTTAATTGAAGGACACTCACCACAGGCTGATATTGTTTTGGAAAGAAATTTATTGAAAATCCATCCGTCAAATCCGTCAATATGATGATCATTTCCATCTGTCTGGCGCAATCCAGACAAATAATCTGCCAATCTAAATATCACTATGCCCATGTTGAATCCATTCATGAAAATTGCATCTGCAATCCCGCGATCCGGCATGGCCAACTTCGTGCGCTCATTGTGTACATTGTTTGCGTGATAATATGATGATCGTCATCATATGTGAGCTGGGTCTGGAGGAGTGCGCGAGTGCGCATTGTGCCAAACAATGAGCGATGTTCATGTTTAGATACTTTTTTTTTTCTCCAAGTCTGCCTCCAACTTTGTCGGTATATTTTTCATAAGTTTATTTTGTTTTCTTTTTTTTTTTGTAAAAAGGTAGGTGGATTGAAGTATAGATACGAGTGTTCTAGTGCTGGTATAGATTGAATATCCATCGGATCCCATCCAATTAACCTAAAAATGTCAAATGCATGCGGTTAATGCATAAATCCGGCAATTTCATTGTCTACAGAGCGATACGACTACACATTTGAAATGTATTTGCGAGTAGATACTTTTTTCCTTTCTTTGGGAATGTTATGGATTTTTTTTTTCAATTTAGTGGAATTTCGCGCTGATATAGTATGAATACAAGTACGAGAGGTTTTTCTTCTGGGTGAAAAAAAAAAAATGTATGTATGTGGGGGCCGACTTTTTTTTCTAGAGTTGGAACCTTTCGCTCCATATTTGTACGACATTGTGCGGGTTGTGTGTGAAATTGGGACATCTACTGTGGTTGAAGTTGGTCTCGTTATGGTGGTACGTCTTCTGCCGACTTTCGTCTTTTGGCTTTCAAAAGGGTATTGAGATTGCTTCTGCTTCCAAAGACCACCTACACACGATATGAAGGATGTACCGATAGTTTTGTCAATATATTTGCTACCGCTGTTCGTGGTTAGACAATTGGATTGAATCGGAAATCAAGCAATCTAAACTTTAGGCATGATTTTGCCTCGTTCTATGAAAGATACGTATGATGTACCTATGTATCGCAGCAACAAGTACCATTTTGTCTATCTTTTTGGCGGGGCAATGTTGATGATATAATGTTGAGAAATCAGACGCGTGATTGGAAGGAAGAGCGATAGTCTATGGTGATGACATTTTAATTGGAACTCTGATACAAACCAGTAGCTGGCAGCAATTTTTCATTTTCAGATGTTAAGGGAAAACACGGCAAACAAAATTCGAAAGTGACGAATGATAATCGCTTTTCAAACGGGTTTTGTACAAGTTGGCAAAAAATTTCGAAATATTTTCTCATACATATGTATACTCGCTCATTTAATTAAAATGTCCAAGTAGTTTCAACGAAAGAAACGAGCTTACACGAAGAATGCCTTCTTGTAGAAAGCGCATTTAGTGAGTTTGCCTTTTTCGGTATAACAATGACACATTTTAATTCAAACGGTTTAGTTTCTCAAATTTCTGTTTGATCTGATCTCATCATTGAACCATCGCCACCTCATTATAGACTAAAACAAAAACAATGCGGATGTAAATAATAATTTCCTTATGAAGTTTTTTATTTTAATATAATACATAGTACGAAGTCTGTTCAAAAAGTAAGGTGACTATATAGTTTAATAAATAAATATTTATTAATTGATCAATATTAATGTTGTCCCCTTCAAAATAATCCCCCTCAGATATAATACACTTGTGCCAACGCCTCCAATCCTCGAAGCAAGCTCTTCTCATAAGAACTTTTTGGTATAGCCTTGAGCTCTTCCAGCGATGCCGATTTCCTCAATCGTTGCAAATCTCCGTCCTTTCATAGTCTCTTCAGGTTTGGTAATAGGAAAAAGTCGCATGAAGCGTCATTCAAGAGCTCCTGAGCGATGCTCATGCGACGGTTCTTCTGATCAAAATTAAGAAGTTTCTGAACAAATTTCGCTGACACACGTCTGATGCCCAAAACATCCGAAAAACCTCATGACACGAGCCAACCGATATGCCAACATCCTCAGCAACTTCTCTTATGGTAATTCGACGATTTTCCAAAACAATTTTCTTCACAGCTTCGACGTTATCATCTTTTGTCGATGTGCTGGGGCGCTCAGAGCGAGGTTCTTCATTGGAAGAGCTTGTACCACTTGTAAAATTTTTTTTACTTAGAGCAGACTCACCGTATGCCACTGTCAATATTTCAAGTATTTTGAGCACTTGAATCCATATTTTACACAAAATTTGATGCAAATTCTTTGCTCCATTTTTTATAATAATTGAAAATCGCCGAACACACCAAAACACGTCAGTCTTTCTATCTGTCAAAAACAAACTAAGTATGCTATATACTTCAAACTATGAATATATGTTCGGGACATGTGTACCAACACAGCAAAAAAAAAATCGATAATCGAATGTACGTTGCCCGCGAAATTTTAAATACTTAAGCAATTACATAATTACATACTTGTTAATTTGACTGGAAATTGGAAATCCAAGTAAAAGCGAAGCTAGAACCTTGTTTAAGAGTCGTTTTTGAAGTACTCTAACTCGTAATTGGTATGGTAACCTACCTTTAAGCGTTTTATAAAGCTGAACTAGAGAAATTGTTAAATTTTCCGCATTCGCCAATCATCTTTCGTAACTCATTCGAAGTGTACTCGATTCAACCTGATTCGTTTTGCGCCATGTCTGACTGGTTAGCCGATAACCATATATTGACTGGGGTATTTTACAATGGGGTTTTCTTTGCTTGTTAATGTATAAATGCTACTCCTTTTGCTCTATAAAGTTTTCTATAGGCTCCTGACTTATTCTCATATGTTGCACTCCAGCCTGTTAGGTTAAGATACGCTTTGGCCAAATAACTTTTTAGTTATTATGTAGACATTTATCCATTTATCCATTGTATTACAGTTGTGACTGCTTTCCAAATAGTACAGTCATAAACAGGGTGTTCTGGATAATGTGACGAAAACTTTAAGGGAAGTCCCTATTTCGAGAAAAATGCCTGGGGGTTGGGGGGATCGAAAATACATACCCTATGATATACAGAGGATTTAGGGAAGTCTTAAGCCCCATTTACAATACTGCGAGATGCGATACGAGAGTCGCATTCGAATTCGAATGCGAGAGCTCTCGCATTCAGACATCGGACGTCTGTTTACAATGTTGCGTCAAAACACCACTTACAAATAACAAGCTCAAAATCAAAACAACAACAATTTAGCTGTCACGCATTGCGAGATGCGAGAGTTTTCCAGATTTTAGAAATTGACTGCGATGCTCGCTGCGAGACTCGCATTATTGTAAACGAACACATTGAATTACATGTTACGGAAATATTTTTGACAGTCTCGTTTTCGAACAACGTATCGCATCTCGCAGTATTGTAAATGGGACTTTACGCTGCCGTGTTTTGGCTATTATTGAAAATAACATCTTTCGAAATGTATAGTAACAAATGGGGTCACTCGTAATTAATGGTTTCAAACTAAATGTTACCCTATAATTAATGTGTCAAAAGCTATTGAAGATCAAAAGTGTGTGTGTTTTTTTTTTTTTTTTTAACTTAAAATGCTGACTTTGTCACAATTTTTTCAGGAAGAAAATGTAATTAACCCCAAACTTTTTGCAACTTTAAAACATGAACCTTACACATATTTACAAAGAAAAACAAAATCAGGTTATTTCATCTCAAGTCAGTAGATCTTTCATCGGCGTAACAATTTGCTATCATTTACAATGCTTGATCGAGAAGGAGGATGTTCCGTGTTTGACATTATCACTGGACACTGTGCATTTGGTATTCATGCGGTCCGACTCGGGATAGTGCATATCAACTGTTATCTGTTCGTTACTTGCTGTGTGCGTTACTTACCTTTGCTGACAGGAAATTAACAAAATGGACCTAACCGTTGGTTAAACTTACATTTATACGTAGCCAACCCCGTATTAAACTGCCGATTGACGCTGTTACAAACATTTCCGAGGTTATTAAATAGCAAATAAAATAGAGATCCATACTAGACACATTGTACCAGATTTATTTACAAGAGATCTATGAAAATCTAGAACAAATCTCGTAATCGAGTGTTAAATACAGGTCTTCTTTGACCCTGTCTTTTTATTTATGTCTATTTTCGACACATTCGAAACAAAAACATACATATACTCTACCAGTTCCGACCAAAAATTGAAATTCTGCGGCAGCGTGTATTATATTCCTCCGGTAAATTCGCATTCTTCCATGTAAAGGGTCCGCCATCTAACGTTTTTTTTTTTCAACTAGTGCTTATTTCGTGAATGGTAACACTTAGCTCATGTCTGATTTGACAGATAATTAGTTTTATCCTTCCGCTGAACGAATATGGTTGTGTATACGCTTGAACAACGCTGGGAAATATTGCGACATTACTTTGAAAATCATGATGCCGATTTTGCCAAAAAAAAATCATCTTTTCAGATGAAGCTCATTTTGATCTTGGCGGGTATGTAAACAAGCAAAATTGTCGCATTTGGGGCACAGAAAACCCGCACGCATACATTGAAAAGCCGATACACCCAAAACGAGTCACTGTTTGGTGCGGATTTTGGTCCAGAGGCATAATTAGGCCATTTTTCTTCGAAAATGAGCAAGGAGTGGCCGTTACAGTCAATGGCGATCGTTATCGGGCCATGTTGAACGGATTTTTGTTCACAAAAATTGAAGAGGAGGATATTGGCAATATTTGGTTTCAACACGACGGCGCTACGTGCCACATAGCCGAAGCTACACTCGATGTTTTGCGCCCTGTTTTTGAAGATCACATTATCAGCCGCAAAGCTGATGTCGTTTGGCCACCTCGGAGCTGCGATTTGACACCGTTGGACTATTATTTGTGGTGTGCCGTAAAAGATAAGTGTTACGCCGACAAGCCAGAGACAATTGACGCTTTAAAGGACATAACCGGAAGGATAAAACTAATTATCTGTCAAATCAGACATGACTAAGTGTTACCATTCACGAAATAAGCACTAGTTGAAAAAAAAACGTTAGATGGCGGACCCTTTATTAGCTATGATAGATCTCAGTAGCTTTACCGATGTACTTGAGATATTCAGGACCTTTGCGTTTTCATCCAGATATCAGAATGCTCTTTTCATGTTTTTTTCTTCAACTTACCTCTAAGGTAAGTATAAGAAAGTCAGTTCACGTATTTTGTATGAGAAACCTCTGTTATCATTATTCATTCTCATATCAGCATAATTCAAGTATAACACATTCACCAATGAATGTGCTTGTAATCCGATGCCCGTCACAATTCCTTTGCCTAGCCGCCAGAGTTTATTTCTCAGTTTTACTTCAAGCCAAAGTTCAAAATATCCAGCCATCTTCTCTCGTCTACCATTTAATCTTTATATCAACCGAAAGATCCAATAAAAACAAAAAAGGTGGGCAATGTAATATAAACTTAGTTAGTTGTAACTTCATCCGACTACGAACTCCACAGTTGACACTATTTTCTTGTGGTCATCAAACTCAAGACACAATGACAATTGAAATCCAAAACTCTAATTGGAAAAAATAGTAAAAACTATAGAAGAAAATAACATAAATAAAAATTCTGATACACGACATTGTCAAAGAGACGCCTAACTAGCCCAGTTGAAGTCTATCTGGTTATAATTGTACAAGTATTTGTATCTATTGCTCGGGCGGTTGTTCCGTTTCAGAAGCCACTTCTACTATTCTCTCCTCGTATTCTAGTCATAACCAGAAAATGATGAATGCATTTTGAGACTTGATTATAAGTACGAGTATGTACATATAAAGAAGTAGAAAACAGAACCAGCTAAAGGAATTGGAAAAGACTCTTATTGGCTAATAATAGCGATTTTTATATTTTTTCCCCCCCAGTTCACGTTATTACTAGTTGTATTTGTTGTTTTCCTTCTATTTTTTTTTTGACAGATTTTGAACATTGTTGAGCATTGACCTTTTGGTGCTGTTATTCTAAAAAAAAACTGAATCTCATCGTAAAGATGTTTTTGATTTTTTTCAAAACTTTTGGAAACATAACACTGCAACAAAAGAGGCAAAACAAAAAGAAGAAAAAAAAAAAAGAGAATTTATTGATGTGATCCGCAAAATGAGATTAGAACTACGAGTTTCTTTCAAATGACAATAGACACAACGGTGAACGAAGAAGACGAAGAAAACAAGAAAAGGAAAGGAATATACTGATCACCTGTTAAATGATGGACAACCTTTAGGTTTCTCTCGTTATATTGATAGCTTGCCCGTTGTCAATCCGGATGTAAAGATTTTGTTCCGCTTTGATTCTGTACGTGATTGAAATTCATTATCAGGTTTTCTTCTGCATTTGACGCTTCAAATACATAGTTTTTGGGACTTTGAATATATTTGACAAATGTAGAAATTGATATCTGTAATAGAACCAATTTAAAAAATTATGTTCTTTTAGTTTTGTATATATACATTTCAATTTGAAGTTGTCACCCTTTAATTTATGTCGGAACACATGCTGCCATTTTTTTTCATTATACGATTTTTCATACGATTTTCATACGATTTTTGCGGCCCGGGTCAATCCCGGACAGATTTATTAAGCTTATTGCAAGCAAACATATACTTAAAACTAACATTTTCACTTAAAAACTAAAGGGTGGGAGCGGTTAAAGAAAATAAGGACGTGAGGCATAGGTGGAAATAAGTATGTTCTTGAGGGAGAGTTTGCTGAGATGGTAGTCGAAGAGAGGCAGTACATCGTTAACTTCGCGAAGCATCCTAGACATTGGCTCCAGGTGTCCGTAATTCGTTCTGTGAAGATTGAGCCGAAAAAGTGGCACAGACCTAAGATTGCGGGGATTGGTGTTAAAAGAAATAATTTGAAGTAAGGAAAGACAGTCGATATTACCTACTAAAATTTGATGAATAAAGAGAATGTCGGCAACTTTTCGGCGTATAGAAAGGGGTTGTAAATTTATAAGTTTCAGCCGGTCAGTGTAAGGTGGTAAGTTTTGGCTATCATCCCAGGGAAGACCACGTAAAGCAAAGCGTAAAAACCTGCGTTGAACAGCTTCTATCCGGAGGATGTGAGTTCTGTAGTAGGGTGACCAAACTTGGCTGGCATATTCCAGAAGAGGCCTAACAAAGGTTATGTAAAGAGATTTGGTAACATAAAGATTGGAAAACTCCTTAGACCAGCGCTTGATAAAACCAAGGGCAGAGTTGGCTTTTTTTATTATACTATCAATGTGAGAACGGAAATTGAGTTCCTTGTCGCAGATAACACCTAAATCATGCAACTCATTCACTAAGGGAACAGGCAGATTAAAGATTAGATAGCAACGAGGTGAAGTAGGGAGGCGTTTACGGGTATATGTTATAGCCTGACACTTATTGACGTTAAGCTCAAGAAAATTCTTCTGACACCAAGTACAAAACCTGTCTAGATCTTGCTGCAGAAGTAGGCTGTCTGAGGAAGATGATATATATCTAAATATTTTCATATCATCTGCGTAAACAGATATGTATGAATTTTTAATGATACAAGCAACATCATTAATGGTCAGAATAAATAATAAGGGACCAAGGTACACCAGAGGAGGCTTTAATTGGGTCAGAAAAAATGGACCTAAATATAACATAGTAAAGTCTTTCATTTAAATAGGATTGAACCCAAGTTATAAAGTTTATCTGGAAACCAAGAGCCTTTAATTTTAGAAGGATTATATCATGAGCAATTCTATCAAAGGCTTGATTATTATAACCCCATAATAATCACACTGTATCTACAATATATTAAGTATATCTTTTATTTAAAAATTAGCAGTATTTTCCATCTTCAATAATTATTTGAGCTTTCTTAAACTAATTCCATATTTTCAATCCCTCCGCTACCTTTCAAATCATCACTCAATTATGATTGCCCAATTCGTTCGTTGTTTAATTAAAACCTTAACTCTTCCAAGAAGTAAAATAAACGTGAAAAAATAACAATCTACGAGTATCTATAATTCACTAAAAATATACGTATCTCTCCGGTTGTTACTTTTCATTTTTCTTTCCTCCGTGATTTTGTGATTTTGCAGTAAGCTTAAAACAATTTTCACTTTAAATGCATGTACATATGTATGTACGAGTACATAGAGAGTACTTGTAGATATATTTCCCACGTTTGTTAGGGTCACGTTTTTTTCCTGGCTCTTAGAGTGAATTCTTTTTTTCTTTCCATCGTGCTTTTTGGTCTTGCTCTTATACTCGTACTACTGTATACTATGGCTTCTTATTTCTTCTTTTTTTTTCTTAATGTTTTCTTCAACACTTTTTTAAGTGTGTTTTTTTTTTTTTTTAATTATTACATGTTTTTATTTTCACCAAAACTATCTACTTGGTGTTTTATGTGTGCCGCCTTGTTGAGCTCATTGTATCGGGCATGCTGATCAATTGATCGTTTTTTTAATTCTCTTTTCATTTCGTTGAATATTTTAAGAAGTGATTGTATTTGTCAGTTGGTTGGGAAATCATCATTGCAATTTGACTTTCTACTTCTTTTTTTATTAACTTTATTATTAACTCGTTTCTAACGGCTGTATCTGAATTGTCTTCTGGGGATGAGCGTATGTGATTGGTTATAATCAATTAGCAATATGGGATCTAAACTAGTTTCCTGTGGAACTCTTCTCATGCAAATTATCGAGGGTCTTCTTAGAAAATGCAAGTCAATATAAGGGGTTTTTTTTTAAAGGAAAATTTCTCAAATATGGCATGCTTTTCGTTATACATCTTCAGAAGGTGTTTTCACCTTGGATTGTTTTAGATACTAGTGTAACCAACAGCTACATATTGTTCAATAATTATAATTTACAATTCCTGTGTAAGCACATTACCTAAAGTTCAGTAGAGCGTAGTTAATTGTATGATGCAGGCATGAGTATGATACATCGTTTCCATACATTACGAGTATAGCAGTATCTTTGTATGTATTTGGAGTACATACAATATTTTGGGTCTTGTTTTACAGTTTTTGTATTGGATTACATCAGATTGATTGTAGATTATGTGTAGCTTCTTAATCAGCTCTGATTTATAATAATTCAAAATTAAATGGTAGAGTTATTTGATGGATTACCCCAGGTAATAGTTAGATGGTAGAAATATTGCTTCGAAGTTATACTAAGAAGAGCGGTGTATTTTTTAATCAAATATTTAAAGATTTTATAACACACGCAAATAGCAGAATATCTTTAATAAAATATTATGATCAAAAATGAAGCTGTAAAAACAGTTTAGAATTTCAAAGGCTTTAGATGTTAGGTCAATGGATGCCTTGCTTTTGCTTTATGTACTTTGGGTTTACAAAACCCTGTCAAATCCATATGGCCGTGTGCGCACCATAGGGTCAGCCTATTACCAGTCGATATCACATTCAGGAAAGTCTTATAAGTTTCTACAATCCTTGGAGTGAATATCATGGAGTCCAGATAGCAAATAACCTCTAGGCGATATCAACAATAATTGCGGTCTCTGGCATTTAGAGTAATGGCGGCTATTTGAGATTGGAAGACACTATATATTTCCCGATATACCCCACTCACGTTTGTCTTAGAAACATAGCCAACATGCTAATGATATGTCCACTCATTACTCGTACTGTATTATATAGAGGATAGAAAGACAATCTTCTGTCAATATCAGAGAGCAGCCTCGGTAGGTAGGTAGGTAAGAGTGGCTGTTGGAAATACCAACCCACTTAGGCCTATTGGCCCATTGTGATGCCACGTGGATCTATGATCCTCTTACTAATGGAACCAGTTTGAGCTTATAATAAAGCGTAGGAGACTGTTAACGTCTATGTTTTCTAGATCGTTTAGGTCGTTGTAAAAGAAAACTCCTAGTTGAAGCTTTTTTTCTCTGGAAGACAACTGGACATGTACAGAAGTCTATTCTTTTATTGGCATCCAGCTTTAGTGCTAGTTTGCACGTAGCGATTGGTGTACCTATACTACCCTTTATCCGGTAGAATAGGTAGAGTGGTTCCAATTTTGACGAGTTCATCGACTCTGCAGTTCCCTGGAATGTCTCTATTGCCCGGCACCCAACAAAGGTGAATGTTGAACTGCTCTGCCATCTCCATGAGAGATGATCGGCATTCAAGGGTGGTTTTAGAATATAATGAGACCGAGTCCAGGGACTTGATGGCGGCCTGACTATCCGAAAATATGCGGATATCATTTGCAGATATCACGTTTTTCTTCAGCCAGGACAGAGCTTCTTTAATCGCCAAAATTTCCGCCTGGAACACGCTACAGTGATTTGGAAGACGGAAAGCGAGGCTTAGATTTAGCTTATCTGAGAAAACACCGCCACCAACTCCGCTATCGGTTTTAGATCGCAGTCGCAGCTACTTGCCTGCTAAAAATGTCGAGGAGTGTCAAGTGAAACAGAATATCTAATGCCGCAGAGGGGGTATACCGCAAGGCTCCGCTTGTGCATATCTTTTGACTCTGCTTAGTTTAATGCGGTTAACTGCATTTTCCAATGCCGTCCACCAGACCGCCACCCCGTAAGTAAGTATCGGTCTTATGACCGAGATGTATAGCCAGTGGGTTATGAGAGGTTGAAGGCCCATTTGTTCCCAATGGCTTTTTTGCAAGAGAATAAAGCTATTGTAGCTTTATTGACTCTTTCTTGGATGTTAGGTTTCCAGTTTAGTTTCCTATCAAAAATGAGACCCAGATATTTTGCTGTATCGGAAAATACTAAACTGGTACCATTTATTGAAGGAGAGTCTATAATTGGAATTTTGTATTCCCTGGAAAAGAGGATAAGACCAGTTTTATGGGAGTTTATTCCCAATCCACAGCGATCTGCCCAGCGGGTTAATCTATTGAGATTTACTTGAAGGAGTTCTTTAATGGTATTGAGATGCTTTCCTGCGACGGCTATGGCAACGTCATCCGCATAGGCAATCACTCTGCTACCACCTGCTTCCAGGTATATCAGTAGTTCGTTAACTACTAAGTTCCAGAGAAGGGGAGAGAGAACACCTCTGCTGACACATCTTTTAGCAGAAGTCTCATCCAGTTTGGAGTTGATTATCCTGCTTTTTAGCATGAGACTTATCAACTCCCCAAGTGAGTCGTCTACCTGCAGAGTTGACAGCATATGTCCAGGAAAGCAACCATTGTGTACTCTTTATACTGTAGAGATCTTTCGATGTGGCTAGTCAAAGAGTGCAGAGCCGTTTCCACCGACTTTCCTTTACAGTAGGCATGTTGAGCCGTTGACAGATGTCTTGGATTAATTTTGGCTCGTATATGGATATAAATCAGTCGTTCTAGAGTTTTCGGAAGAATAGATGATAGACCTATAGGTCTGAGGTCCTTTGGGACAACATGAGAGCATTTCCCGACTTTGGGAATGAATACTACATTGACTTCTCTCCATGACAGTGGAATGTGGATAGGTTCTACACAGCTCCTCATAATATTTTCTAGCACAGGCAGAATAATATCTGAGGACCTCTGTAGCTCGGCAGGTATTGTACCGTCCGGACCAGTAGACCTGTATGGTTTGAAGCTATGCAGCGCCCAGAGCAGTTTGTCTCTGTACTATTTTAACTTCATAAACTATTTTATTTGAACACTCTCATCCGCATGCCGGAAGTATTGTGCGGAATTGCTGAAGACAGGCACACAACCAGGGAAATGAGTGTTTAAAAGGATGTTTAGTGTCACTTTATGCGAATCAGCCAATGATGGCATCGTCAGCCCTAGATAAAGCTTTCGCTGGTTTGTTCCTTAGAGAAAGGTTACCTAAGGAATTGCTATTGGAATTTCCTATCTTTCTCGTTAGCTATAATATTTAGAAAGATTCCACCCTGTTCTTATTTTGCGTAAAAAATATCCGATGAATGGTTCTTGCTTTTTGGCATACTAACCAAACAGGTTCTGCCAAAAGCAGGGTACAGAAAACTTATAAGTTGCCCGGGAAACCGTCGGTCCTAAACAAATTGATCATATATCAATTGAAATGTCAAAATAAAGAAGTCAAATCAATTTAAGCTGAGTGTAAAATCTTGTAACTCAAGTTTTCATAGTTTGGAAAATACCTTTTTGGTAATATAACCCATTTAGAAAAAAAAAACAAAAAATAAAAAACTTAGTTTGAGTAAGAATGTAAATTCTACTTGAATTAAATTTTTTCATTGCAAAATCAGTCAGATTAATTTGTAAAAAAGTTGATGGAATGGTTGTCTGATATTTATTGTATATAATAAGAACTGACCTCACTTTCAAGAACATTTCTATCTTTACATAATCACGCACAACTATTTTGTCTCCAAAAAATAATTTAGACCTCCGAATTTCTTGATAACTTTGCGCTCTAAAAGGTCAAATTATACCTGAATCAGCAAACAATGGCATGGTGAACAGCCCAATAACACTTGTTTTTATTATTTTCAAGACAGAGCAAAATTTTTTTTTCACAATTTCCATTCCAATGCTATTTCTTCGGTCTTCGGTAAAAGTGTAAATTCTTTTCAAAATTGTAAATACGCTGACACTATATAAAAGAGACATTCATACTCAAGTCGTGCTTGTGCAATGTTATTTGTGGCACATACGAGTACTCGTACTTAATGACAAAAAGTAACAAAAAGGTAAACGCAATTGCGTACTTTGGCCTCTTTGAAATTGTATACTCCAGCAGAACATATCACATTGTTTGTGGTGTGTTGTAAAATAAAGACTGATGATGCAATTAAACATAATAGAAGATCCAATAAATGATGACAAGGTGTTACATACATATAAATATTGCTTTAAATGTACCAAATTTTATATTGATCGTAATAAATAACTAAAATACTCTCACATACATTTTCACGCGAAATCGCCCTCAAGCCTCACTAAGGTTGCCGATCCATGTATAATATCATAGTTACCCCACAAACAGTATCCTCCCAACAACATTCGATTAATCCATCAAAAATTAAAAATCAGTGCCTTTTTCCTCGAAAAGCTAATTACTTTTGCATGCAAGCAAACGACTCATTGAAGGTAAAATACAAAAACACGAGAACGGTTTACTCGTATGTACATATATCCAGTAAAGTTCTGGCAAATCAATTTGCCTTTTACTATATACATATATATGAGCAATCACGCAGAGCAAATTTAGATACTGATACTCATTATAATAAACCTTCTTCGTAGTTCACACTACGTTCCGCGCCCAACAATCCACGTACAACAGATTGTTCCACACAAGAATCTTTATTTCTGTTTTCGAATTGAAATAGGAACTATATTCCATTTCAATTAAGTAAAAAAATCCCTGCAAAGTATCTTTTGCTGTGTGCTCTCCACTCATTATCTTAATTGATGTTTGTAAATATCTAAGTACTCGTATCTCAATACAGTGCATTGGCGACACTCACCAAGTGTTATCAATGAAAATTGACATAAAAACAAAAAAAAACACAAAGTCTTGAAAAAAATCCCCTCTTTCGACAATGACATGTACGAGTATGTTATTTCGAATAAAGATCATTAAAGTTATAGACGATCGTGTTTGGATGGGGGATCGATAGAGAAGGCAACAGATTATCTGTGTATCTGCGAGTACACGTATAATGGGGTAGTTTTTTTTTTTTTAAAT
This sequence comes from Volucella bombylans, assembly GCA_949129095.1. Lineage (NCBI taxonomy): Eukaryota > Metazoa > Arthropoda > Insecta > Diptera > Syrphidae > Volucella > Volucella bombylans. The sequence continues at coordinate 25,935,081 of OX422142.1, read as the reverse complement.
TGTATTTAATCTTTTTCGTTGGGATTTCCATCGCAACGTATTCTTTTTCCAGAACATCGATTGTGTTACAAAGAATCCGGGAAGTTTTGTGGTGAAGCGATTTATAAAAATGAGATTACCACAGTCAAGATCTTTGGGGTTGAATTGTTGTTGGATGAGAAATGATGATGAAGTATTTTGTGCTTTTTTTTATTGCAGTGTCTAGGGAATAAATGTCAAATCAACTGTTACATTGAGCTGTCAACCTTCATTTCTGGCGTTTTCCATTGTCCGACAGAAGCCTCCTTTTTACACATTTTGTGTATCTATGCGATTTTATTGATCAGATGAACATAGTAAGTAAGTTTAAAAAAACCGGTTTTAGTTTAATAGCTAATAGGCATCACGTTCTGTAGCTTTCATGAGTCACTCACAATTTTTGGTAATCTTTTTAATATTTTTAAAAATACAGTGGACGCTCGATATAGTGAACATCGAAATAGTGAAAAAATCCAATATAGTGAACACTAAATATTTTATACAGGCTATTCTAAATAGTGAACAAAGAAAATCTCGCTACAATGAACATATCTTTTTTTATTTCCTTATCGTGTTGTGCGAGTATCCTTCATGATTATGTATGTATGCACGTACTATTCATATGGTAAACAATTTGGGGTTGTTTTTAGTGCAAAAAAGAGCCCGTTTCGCTTACTTTATCATTTTGTGATCGATCTTCTTGTAAGCATGTCTCGTAAGCATTTGACTCTTACTGAAAAAAGTGAAATTTTAAAGCAATTATCGGATGGTAAGTAATAAAAGTCTTAGTTATTATGTATACTATAATACTGTAAGCAGAACAATATTAAAGGTGTCGCGGTAACATTTTTGGCCAAAAAATATGATGTAGCTAAATCTACTATCTGTAGTATTCACAAAAAAAGAGAGGCAATTACTGCAAAACTGAGCGACACCTGTTATGGAACCAGCAAAAGAAAGACATTGAGGTCATCCGAACTACCTATAATGGAAAAAAGGTTATATAAGTGGTTTTTGGAGCAACGTAAGAAACATGTACCGGTGTGTGGACTAGCTCTAAAACAAAAAGCCATTGCTATTATCACAGACATCGATAAAAATGAATCTGGTTTCGTCGCAAGTGATGGCTGGCTGCAGAGGTTTAAGCAGAGGTATGGTGTACGATACCTAAAGATATCAGGCGAAAAATTATCATCGCAAATAGAACTGGTCTGCCCTTTTAAGAAAAAACTGAGAGAGAAAATGTTAGAGCTGCAGCTTACCAAGGAACAGCTGTACAACGCTGATGAAACAGAGCTATACTGGAAGCTTCTCCCGGAAAAGACATATGTAGCATCCAGCGAAAAAACTGCTCCAGGGCGGAAACCAGAAAAACAAAGAATCACATTTTTAGCGTGTGCTAATGCCACAGGTCACCATAAAGTGAAACCACTTGTCATAGGAAAGGCTCAGAAACCTCGTTGTTTCAAAAATGTGTCCTTGCCTGTGCATTACAGGAATTCCAAATCGGCCTGGATGACCTCAGCCATTTTTAAGGAATGGTTCCATACTCTTTTTGTTCCAGAAGTACAACGTTTTCTCCGCCAAAACGGGTTACCAATTAAGGCATTGTTAATTTTGGACAATGCCCCCTGCCATCCTCCAGAAAGTGAACTTCAAACTCCAGATGGTGGCATTTCAGTCATGTATATGCCTCCCAATGTAACACCACTAATTCAGCCTATGGACCAAAACGCCATACGCCTGACCAAACTATTTTATAGAAAAAATTTGTTGATATCAATTGCTGCTTCTGAAAAAGGTGAGTTCTTATTTCATATTCATACCTTCTATTACATACCTTTTTAAAGATTGAATCGAATGTTAAAGAAGTGTTCGTTTTTTTAGACAACATTTGTGAAGCTGTTAAGGAAGTATCAATAAAAGACGCTGTTTTTAACTTGGCAGCAGCATGGGATAAATTAGAAGCTTCAGTCATTGCGAAATGCTGGAAAAACGTTCTTTCGATGGAAGAAGACCCGAAAGACGATTTTGAGGATGAAGATGACTTACCTCTTAGCGTTGTTCTCAACAATTTAGCGTCAAATGCGAACACATTGGCCACGAAGGACGTACTGAATCTTCTGAATCATTTAACAGGACTAACACATACCGCAGCCGATTTGTTAAATTGGAACGATGATCAGGAATCGTCAAATATTGAAGAAGAAGAAAACGAAAAAGAACAACAGCCAGATGTAGAATGTCCGATTAGTTCGTTGTCTTCTAGAGATGCTGTTCAGTTATTTGAGAAAGCACTTGAATGGGCAACTAGCAATAAAGTAGATTACGCAGATATTTTGGTCCTTAAAAGATTACAAGAAAAGGCGATGTTGATTGACATAAATTCAAAGAAAAAGCAAACGAAGATGGCTACCTATTTTAGCACAGCTTAAGTTTGTTATGTTTTTAAGAACGTGGACAGTTTTATTTTTGTTCTGTTTTACGGTTTTTTATGGATGAATTGTTTTGGTTAAAAATAAAAAAATATATATATATATTCTTTATCCAAAATGTTGGATTGTTTTTTTTAATTATTGCAAAGAAATTCTGTAATATATTATTTTTTTGATGAATCAAACGTAAAAACATACTCATTTTGATGAAATTGCCTTCAAGGAGTCAACGCTCGTTACAATGAACAATCTCTCTCCAGTGAACAGGCCTGGTTTTTTTTAGTTCACTGTTTCGAGCGTCTACTGTATAAAAACAGGGAGACAATGGAACAATAGCGTCGTTCGCGAGTAATTCGTGTCTACATATATACCGTATATGCATAGCATACATATGTGCAATGTATCAAATCAAATGGATCCTACTTTAACAAAATAAATATTTAAAAAAGGCGCTTGAGCCTTTAAATTTGTATACATACATATCTTAATATTTAGTATTCGTATGAATGTTTAATCTGTACGATCACTTAAATCCTCACCAAGTGGAATTTCCTAATATTTATAATAACGCTTAAACAATGTCACAGATTTCAGGTTATCACTATATTCTTAGATACTCAAATCGCAATAAAAGGGCTTAATATGAGTTACTTTAAATCTGGGACAGGGTTCATACAATTAGTGCTATCTAAAACGAGATACGCAAACAGTTGTATCTTAAACTTTGGGGAGACATGCTGTGTTACATCAAAGTTTAGTTCTATGATATTGGTGCCACAACCTATCGTTCTTGCAAGTATACTCATATTATTTTTCGCTAAGGTGTCTGGTCATTCATGAAAACATGGAAATTTGAGAAATGAGATCTATGCTCATCCTCATCACAACTAATGTTGCGAAATTGTTAATGGAACTATCCCGAGCCACTGGTAATTTTAAGAAGCAAATGACACTTAACTTAACGGCTTCAATATACCTAGTCCTGCCGTAAGTTCTGTTAAAAATATAAAACGCTATAAAAAAAACACTAAACATATTGTAATCAAAATTGTTTCATTTGTTAGACCACAATCTTGGTTATTAAAAAAAATTGGATTCACTCGAAATGAGTGCCTCTTGCTTTAACAACAGCTTGCAAATGGTGTGGCCATTTGGGTTATGGCGGCTATGGTTAATGCTGTTTAAAGGCTTTCCAAATTTTTGTGGAGAGTCTTGCAGACCATGTTCTCCAATTCTGACCACAGACCATAATCCAGTGGATTCAGATCTGGATTCCCCGATGGCCAATCTTTTGCTGCTATAGGGCCAGGAATATTAACTCTGAGCCACTCCTTCGTGGTTTTGGCTTTGTGCGCTGGAGCAGAGTCCTCTTGGAAGATCCATCTATATCCATTGAAAAGAGTATTGGTCAAACCCTTCACAACACCCTCTAGCACATCTTCTTGGTAAACCTTTCCACCAGTTTTTACGCTTTTTTCACAGAAATGAATGGATGTGACACCGTGGGGAGAGACCCCACACCAAACCATTACGGCAGCGGGATGATGTTCACGTTGAACCCTTGGAATCACTTTTTTCGCTTCCTTGGATGAAGTGGCATAAATTTTGTCATTTTGTTTGTTGAAAACTTCTTCCGCGGTAAAAATTTCCTCATCCGTAAACAGAATGTTTTCATGGCCATTGTCCGCATGCCACTGCAAAAGTCGTTTGCATCTTTCCAACCTAATTTTTTTTTAGTTGAGGAGTTAGAAGATGACCCGTGGACCGACGATAGGCTTTCATATGATAATCATCCAGAATCAGCCTAGACATGGATCTGGGTGATATATCCAATTCATTGGACATGATCTTCTGTCTCCTAAAGGGATTTCTCCGAATTCGTTCACGCACTGCCTTTACTTTTTTTTTATAATTTACGCGCGCCTAAGGGGTTGATACCCTTTTACGGTTGCCATGGTGCGGGCGGAAAGGTAGAAGGAGGAGAAAGGAAAATTGTTTTTTTGTAGTGGTTTGAAACACAGGTGTGTTTGATTTCGATATTCGCTCTCCAGGGGTGGGAATCCGAATAGGTCGGAGAGTTTTTTCTACACTCAGAGTGATTGGAAGGTTATAATTCACAGTATTTTTTTGTGGTTGAAACTCTACAACAGCCAAATCTACGTGTCAGTGTTATGCCTTTACACACAGAATTTTTCTGTCTGAGTTCCAATTATACAAATGAGAAACTTGAAAAACTGTCAATGGATAGGATTCGAATCTTGACCCTCCGAATTGAGCAGCGATTGCTAGTACCGCTACACCAAGGCCACCCCACTACTTCATTCGTACGGACGCTGCGCGGGCGACCACTTCTTGGTCTGTCCTCTACCCCAGACAATTCGCCGAAGCGATTAACAGCCCGATAAACGAATATTCTCGATATTCCGAGTGGTTTTAGCAACTCGAAAATTTGATCAGCATTCTTTCCGCAAGTATGCAACGCTATTACCGCGAATCGATTATTTTTAACGCCCCACTCTACGTTAATAGTTTGCAAACTGAAGCCAAACTGCCTAGCATTCTTCACTGATCGGTGCATGTGTAAAGAAAAAAAAAAATTAACGACTCTATTCCCGCAAGTAGTTTTGAACGATAAGCGCTGGAAAGTGTGTAACAGAACTAGGACATATAATAGTTACTGAGAAGCAAGGTTTTTCCCTCGATCCACATAAAAAGTGAACCCAGATTGACTCGTATGATAAAATCCGCCTCTCTTTGGGCTTAAATGTCTTCACCGTAAACACCAGAAGCTGAAGCCGAAGCCTGTTCGAAAAGTTGCTTCAGGCGGAATTTAAGCCTAGATCACTAAACTTATTTTCGAGCAACACTGTCACTAAATATTAGTCCTACAAACGACCAAATTAAAACCTAAGTATTTTTCAAAATCAAAGCATTTATTTAGAAAAAATCTACATAAAGTATAGAATGTCCTCCAAATTAACACACAACTAAACAAAAAGTTCAAAGAAAATATTCTTGGCAGTCGGCACACACTGGAACCGTATGTTACCCGCAAATCGCCGTCTTGCAGCGCCGGCAAGTATACTTGGTCATCCTGTGCTTTTTGTACGGACTGAGAGACTAATATTTCGTAAAATCTCCGGAACCAGGAAGCGTGCGAACGCAATGCCTGTGCACAGGTCACTAATTGGCCAACTAATTGCTGAGCAGCCGGGGATTGTGCGGTATCTAGACAGCGAATGGGTCAGAGTCGCGTTGCCTGTGAGACTAATGTTTAGTGATTTAGTTAATTTCTTTTCAATGTGATCTAAAGATTCAATACATTTCTTAGAAGATATCATTATCGATTTTTGGAGCCACACTCATGCGTATATAAGACACCCTCTGAGGATTATTTAGCCAAGGTCTATCTATTCCAATGAAAATTTAATTAGAATTCAACTCTACATGAAACGGACAACGCCGTTCCCTCGTTAATTTTGTTTAAAAAAAAGCATTCGACGAGATCCGACTGCGCTTATTAAGCAAACTTTCATTTCACTGTGAATCTGAACGTAATGTAATCTGAACTTCCTCCGGTGCTAACTGATCTTTGGATGAACAAAATTTGAGTTACGTTTATATCCATCCATATATATAATAGATTCCTCAATTAATATGCAATACTTACATTCTGTTATACAACAGATACATTTGATAACATCACTAATTAGAATCAAAATTACCCTGCAATTACATATATTAAATGAACTTATACTCAAAAATTAATTTCCTCAAAATCTAGACTAGACAAATTCCAATAATTATACTATAGGCAATATATATAATTATGTAAGTAGCAATACTTAACATCAATTAATAAATTCCATAAAATTTTCACTGAATATACGATTTCTTGGAAGATCCTTATCTTCATTACTGGTAAATGAGCAAATGATCCGAACCTCATATTTCATATACATACTCGTATATACTTAACATACTCACTTATAAGATAATTCATTTCTAATCACTTCCACTTACACTACCACACAAATATGAGGTGCGGATACATGTTTCTTGAATGTCGTACTATACATAACTACAATCGCACGCCCATTGCTATTAAGATTCTTTCAAAGCATAAAAAAAACCAATCTACCTTACAGTAAGCTAAACTCGATTCAAGCAATGCCCTACTCCACCTGTTAAGTAATCATACCACTCAACTCAACTCAAAGATAAATCCATTTAAACCATCACCACGATCGAAATGTAAAACTTGTGTATAATATAAACCCATTGCAACTGGTTCAAATTTTGTAAGATAATCCTATAGTCAACAAGATACACATGCATACTTGTACGTACTAGTCAAAGATATTCCTCTTTTCACGCAATCACCAGCTAACGGTTAGTATTTAAAATTGTTTTACAACGATTTTTTCATTACATCCAATAATGGTAGATTCGAAACCCGAGAGTATTCGCTCCCGTAATTAAAAATAAAAAAATTAACGAAATAGGCTACCAAATATATCTGTATAGTGTACTCGTATTATACCTTTTGCATCAATAAAATCCGGTTCAATTACAATTCGTAGACAGGCAGGCGCAGCCCAGACAAAGTGAAAGTAGTAGATAAGTCAATCACTCATTGGTTTTACTTATAAAATGCGTTTTGTATTTTGATATCTTTTTTTTTCCAATCTAGTAGAAATATTTATTTGTGTTAGTTTAAAGAAACCTTTTATCTGTACTCTTAAATATATCTGCCAAGGAGAAAAATTATGTAAAAAAATTGGTTATTAAGGCTGTACCAAATCAGAAGATAGTGATACACAAAGAAGGTGAATTTGTTAAGCTTTCAAATATGATCTAAAAATTTGTTGCGAGTCTTTTTTTTTTTCTTTTTGGAGAAATGAATTTTGGTCTCAATTAGTGTGAAGTGTATCTGCAACTATTATAATGGATTTCATGAAACGTATTCATATATATGCCGAGGTTGCATTTATTTTTATTTCATTTTTTTACACTCGTTATGCGGTTTATTGTGGCCTCAAATTTCATGTGAGGTTTTTTTAAAAGCAAAAAATTTGCTTAAGACTTCAACTGCTCTGAGTTGAATGAAACTGAAAGCGTTTTCCGTTTTTTGTTTGTTTGTTTTTTTTTTTTTTTTTTTTTTTTTTTTGCTGATGAACGTTTTACTTTCTTTGATGATTTATTGAATTACATTTCATTGATATATTCATGCGAGTACGAGCGCAAGGTTGAGGATTTTGTAACACAAATGCAAAATCCGCGAAATTCATGATATCGATGACACAGGTAGAAACAAGGGACAATCTGTATGGTCGAATGAATTAATAAAAGTATTTATCAATGAGTTGCAAGGCAGTTACATAATTGCGCCGATAACATAGAATATTTTCTTAAAACAAATAAAAAAAACATTAAGTACTGAGTCGCTGCTAAATATGTTAAAAATATATCGCGTCAAACCTGGGTACTGATAGCAGAAGTCAGTCAAAATAGTTATACTGTGCCAATATCCATAATCGAAAGATTTGTTATCGAATCGAAATCTTCGTTCGAAGCAATATTTTACAGTGTTCTCCAGACTTGTAGTGTTAAGAAAGAGGCTTTTTAAATCTGGTTCTCAAGTCAACTTAATTATCCAAGCCAGGCCTATATGAGTCGGCGATACGAGCTTGTACCTGTCTTAAGGATGTATCTTTTAAGTCAGATTTACAAGTCAGATGCAACTAGAAATTTGCGAAGACAAATATGTAATGCTATTTTGCTTTTTATTTAAAATACCAAAATCAGATTTTGAAAAAAAATACAATTTCATATATTTTGTATTTAGGTACGAAACCAAAGGCAAAACTTACCGAGCCCTTGGGGAAGCATTATTGTGAGAACTTGATATGTGTGCAAAGTGGATCTCTTCACTAGCTACAAACAATTTTCAAACAATAGGGGTTAACACGAGTACAAATGTACATACATACATACATGTGTATCTAATGCATCCAAGAGTAGAATAATCTCATTCGTAGAGAGATCCTTGGCCGAATATTGTTAATCTGACAACAAATTATGCAAACCACATCAATACATCCAATTTTCAAAAAGAAAAAAAAATCGTGCGTGACTTAAAAAATTCTTTAGTAGCTACATTAAGCCACTGAAGTGAGCGCATGAAGATTCTCTCAAGTTCCATTCAATTATTCATGCGCTACTCGTAGATTTTTAAATTTACCTTAGAGATGGTGCCTTCCAAACAGGCATCAGACGTGAAAACTAATTTGTATCATAGTCCGATCGGATAATGAAATATTCTATTTTCATCATATTGAAGGGCCGTTGGAAGAAATGGAAATTTTATCGGTGTTGAAGGATATCAACTGAATAAAACTGTGACCTAATAGTTTTATAGCATGGTTTTGATAAAGGTTTTACAAACAACTGATCAGATATGCGAATTGTACTTCAACTAGTCCGGGAAGGAATACTATAAAATGAAGAGCAGACAAAAGACCGTTTATAAAAATTAATAAAAGTGCTGGAGACACAACAGAGCCTTGTGGCACACCAGCATTTATTTAATGAATATCGCACTTAAAACTTAAATATTGAGAAAGAAAGTTTTAATCTTTCGAAGTAAAGATTTACCGATCTTGCACGCATTTGCAAGAATGCTGATGCTAAACTCTTATAAATACTTTTGAAACATCAAGTCCAACTATCTTGTTTTCGTCAGATTGGTGTAACTTTTCAATGAAATATACCATCAAATCACAAATCGTGTTGCCAATCAACATAGCTGGAAAGGTTGTTTATTGTCCGGCAAGCAAAATTAACTTAGTAGATTTGGTCTCGTTGAGAACAATTCGCCAAATCTGTGTCCACTCGTAGATTTTATCTAAGGCCGTTTGTAGCTTTGAAGTAGCTAACTCGACTGAATGTGCATGTGCATAAAAAGAAAATTACGTAAGTACAATGGACCTGTTATGGGAAGTTCTTTCGCGTAATGCTATGTCTTCTCCAAAACTAAATCCGGGATTTAGCAAGGATTTAGCTAAATTCACCTAAATCTTCACTAAATTTACCATACGATTTGACGTCAATAAATCCCGAGATTCATTGTATAATAAATCCTACTTAAATCCCCATGTTGCACAAATCAAACAATCCATTTTTATGTGAGCAAACGTCATTTTGGTGAGAGTGAGATAGTGAGAGCGTGTGACATGCAGGCACCAACCACACAAACTTGTTGATTTGTTTCACTTAAACATTGCCTTGATTATTGCAAGTCTTTTTCTTCTCCATTGCAGCAGTTTAATAATTGCTTGATGCCGTTTTTTTTCCGGTTGTAGACAATCGTCCTGTCTAATGCATGTGTCATCACTTTCACTTGATTTTGTATACCAATAATAGTTTTACATCGTTTGCCTATATTCCTTGAAATTTGTAAAAATATTATCGCCTGTGATGATCTTTGTGACAAAATCCTAAATCCCCGTGGAACCACCTTACATAAATCTATTGGGTTTTCCAATAAAGACTTGACAACTTTTTTTTAAATAAAACGCAAACCATTTGAGATATTTCAAAAACTTTATTATCGGCTTGAAGTAAAATCGAACCATTTATTAATGGAACTCGACTTCGTTCATGTGGCCACCGCTGGCACGTTTGCAGCGGTTGATTCGTTGGACCCAATTTTCAACGACTCATCCACACATTTCAGCCGAAACGGCCGCTATTTCGCGTTCAATGTTGGCTCTGAGCTCTTCCAACGTCGTCGGCATGTTGGCATAAACCAATGACTTAACGTAGCCCCACAGAAAATAGTCAAGCGGCGTTAAATCGGACGAACGAGGCGGCCAATCGACTGGCCCATTTCTTGAGATAACACGCTCACCATACTTACTCTTCAATAAATCGATTGTAGCGTGTGCTGTGTGGCTTGTGGCATCATCCTGTTGAAACCACATGTCGTCCAAGTCCATATCTTCCAATTCGGGCCAAAAATAATCGGTGATCATGGCGCGATAACGCTGACCATTCACAGTAACGTGACGATCGTTATCGTCGACGAAAAAATATGGCCCAATAACGTCGCCGCATGCAAACCGCACCAAACAGTTATTTTTTGTGGATGAAGTGGTGATTCATGAAGCACATGTGGATTTTCACCTGACCAATAACGCATATTTTGCTTATTGACGAACCCATTGCGATGAAATTCATAATCTTGGCGCATCTTCTCCAGAACCCAATCGGAGAACGTACGTCACTTCAAATTATCCATCTTGTATGGGTGTAAACCAAGATCCTTACGCAAAATACGCCATAATGTGGTCTGAGCGATGCCCAATTCTTGAGAACGCCGTGGAATTGACTGATTTGGATCGTTTGCTACGGACGCCTGAACGGCAGCGATATTTTCGACACTTCGACCAACCCGTTGTCTCACTGACACGGTAACATCACACAACGAATATGTAGACTACAATTTTTACACTAAACTTGTTATTGCCTATCTACTAGGGCGAGAATTACGACCGAAAATTGGAGTTAACGCTCTTAAAGTCGCAGTCACCGACTCCGAATTTCGATAAATTGCTCGTTCGTGTACTTTACCATAATTAAAATGTTGAGTTTACTGAATAAATTGACAGTGACAGTTTGATGATTAGTGAAAGAGTGCGTTCACAAATTAAATTCAAAGTTGTCAAGTCCCTATTGGAAAACCCTTTAAAACTTTTTTTCGCTAAATCCCGGAAAGCGAAACGAAAGCTGTTTTTTTATATACTAAGATATTCATTAAAAGTTGAACTGATGAAAAAGCTTACTTGGTGGAGAGCTTCATCGTGGTGAGAGTCAAAAGCAAGCGCAGTGTGTTAGCGACGTGACTATGAAAGTCTGATATTCGGGTGGCCTCATTTTCTGGAGCCACCTTACGTTGCTTTTCTCAGCAAGAATCTAAAAGTATCTTCCACTCTGAATTGTATATACTAAAATCTCCCACAATAAATGTAAAATTATTTGAATCTACTCAGGTATCGCATAGAACTCGTTAAAAGTCGAATATCCAATTGGGAACTTACGGATATTGTGATAGACTTGTTAAACTGCATCACTACGCACGTAAATGGCTACAGTTATTACCCAGGCTGAGTCAGATGTTAGAGCGCTCTGGGTTTTTTCCACCTGAGTTTCACTAAGTTCCGAAACAGTTCATCTGAATTTATATTTACAGAGAAGTAATAATCTGCGAATATTTGTTACACAAACAACATTCCTATAGGCAGTTAGGTCTCTGTCAGAGCAATCGATTCAAATATCATTACATTTAGAATACTGAAGTAAGGCTTAACTGTATTAAAGAAAACAATAAGACTTAACTTCTCAGTGTGGCATTTGGGGAAAATGTGAAAATGGAAAAATTGCTCTATCGCCAAAAAAGCTAACAGTCTTTAGGATATTCACTAATACTATATGGATGAATGAATGATCTTTGACAATTTGAAAACAACTCATCTGATTAACAGTCATCATCTAAACAAAGTATGTAAGTGTGATAACGGTGATCAAACCACATAGGGAAACGTATAGCTCTGGCAAGAATTTGAGACTATGTGTCTTACCTGTTAGCGTTACTGTGATGAATTTGGAATTTGTGAATGAAACACCCACCCGCAGGTGCTTAACGCTGCCCTCAAACAGACATTCATTTCAAATATTCGTTTAGATTTAAATATCTTCAGGTTTATATTACTGGCTAAAATCTCAACTACAAAAAATCCATTATGCATGCATTACTTTATACATTACCTTGGACTAAATTTGAAAACTTCATACACAGATATCTTTATTCAGACTGATTTCTGCCAAGAAATCCTAGTGTAGAATCAGTTGTTAAACATTCCTTAAGTAAAGCTTGATACAATCAAAAATTAAGCTTATATATGTATGTAAATAACGCGACATAGTACAAGTGAAACAATAACGCAGTCCATACATTAACAGATGACGCGTGCATTTTAAATTACAGAAAAAAACGCATAAAAGTACGAAAAGTGCTCTCAAATTGAATACAGTCACATGTATCTCATTCACATGCATATGTATTGTACTTCTTCTACCATATATTACTTTTTTTTTAATTCTTCTACTTAAGCTATACCTTCTTCGTTTTCTTTTGAATAATTTTCGATCGAATTGCTCGAATTAAATGTCATGAATTCCAATTTTATTAACTTCACACACCGTTGTCGGTCAGTCGGTTTGATGGTTTGTTGGTTTGTCTCTTCGGTTGGTTAGTCGGTGTCATCCATGCACAGAGAATCACAAATGAAGTAACAAAATACAATAAAAATAAAATTAAATGCCGGTGCCAGTTTCGCTATCACAACGACTTAGATACAATATCTAACTGTATCTAAGTGAGTAGAAAAGATATTAAAAAGTCAAGTTGGTGGTTCTCCTACTTGGTATATATATGATACATACATACTCGTAAATACATACATATATGTATAAACAGGCTTCTACTCTTCATAGATACAGTTAAAAATGTTCAGTGAAAAAAAAAAAAAACAATAAAAATGGTGATCACTACCACAGGGTAAACATGAGGCCGGCTTGATTTTTTTTAGATTCAATTTTTATATTTATTTTTTTTTTAGTACCTGTTATGATGTTGATGATGAGCTCATGAGTTATCCAAAAAGTATCTTCGAAAAGGCAATATGTAAAAGCACTGGGTATTATAAGTAGATCAAGCTAAAAACCAAATACGTTTGATACAACACGTTATTAGAGACATAAATAATTCAATTGGTTTAAAGAAACTATTATATAAAAGTTTTATGTACAAATGGTATAAGAAGTAAAAAAAAATCCAGCAGGCATAAATAGCAGGAAGAAATGAAAAGAAGAAGAAAAAAAATAAGAAAACAACGGCCCTGGTTGGAATTTCTTGCATGAAATAAAATAACCTGCTTTTTCTCATTGGAAACCAAATGGAAGAAGGTACGATGTATACGATGTGTCTAGGCTCGAAAGATTTGCATTATATTGTTGAGTTTTTTATTTTTCTTCTTTTTGGCATTGGGAAGAGAATGGATTTTGATAGGAGTAGAGAGAGTAATGAATTCTTAGTAGAAGCATGTGCATGAGTAACTGCACGAATGGTTAAGAAGAGAGAGTAGAGAACAGATGCATTTTTTCCTCATTACGATGGATATTTTATGAGCAAAAAAAGTTTAATGCAGCAATTATTTATTGCTAAAAATCATGAGTTGCCACAGGGTAGTAGTCATAAAGCTGTACTGTTAATTTTTCATATTTTGCAGGTTTTTTTTTATATAAATTAATATTTATGTTTGAAAATACGTTACGAAAGAAGCTGATTTAGATTACTTCCTTTTTGAGAATGTCAGACTCAGAAATTAAATTCAACAACTACTCATAATATTCACAGTCACTTTGTTGCTAATTTGCCCGTCCCTCTTTGTAGATAAGATGCGAATCTTAAGTGATTTTTTTTTGTTTTATTTTTTTACTTTCACTTCGTCGTTGCCTTTTGTTTCCGATACTAAAATCCAAATGTAATTTACGAAACAGAAGAGCAATCAAACTGCCACTGGCAAAAAGTCTTTGTAAATCTAGATATGTAAGCCTTTTAAATTCATCCTGATTTAGAGAAGAGGTGTTTTTTTTTTGTCAAAGAAATAAAATACGGTCGGGTCGCACATTTTATTAGGTTTCTGGGGTAAACCAGGCTTACTTTGTTTAAATTATAAATTTTAAATTATAATCCCATGTGTATGTTTTTTTTTTGCATATTAATCGGAAGTTAGTGTAATTTTTAAACAAAATCATACGGTCTTCCCAGTACAAGAGATCAATGACTTTTAAACATCTTCTAAAAGATACTAATGTAGACTTGGAAGAATAACCACAAAGAGGGCTTGTTTTTTTTAATTGATTTTTTGGCTAGAAGATTTATCTGTTGAAAGGCAAAAATGAGGCAACTAGAAACGAAAAGCAAAGAATGGGAGAAATTCCAGTTTATACATAAACAGTTGTAGTATGAGTCTTAAAACGGTTCAAAAATAGATTTCTGCCTGCACTGTTTAATTGGAATTTCTTCGAATTAACTTCAATTTAATGGTTGAACAACTTATAAGATCATTTACTTGAATGGTAATGTAATGAAAAAAGGTGAGAAAAACACTAGTTTGGATTTAAAGTGATTAACCTGTGAGCTGTCAACAAGCACTTTTGAGTGCCCTAATTGTTTATCTAATGTATTTTTTTATATGTAAGATAATAAACGGATTGGAAAACAATTAAAAATATAGGTCGGAAATGGAAGTTTAATGGGCAACCAGTTTTGAGGTTATTTCGGGTCATGAATTCTAAGCACCTTCCTGCTGTTATGCCAAAAGATGCCACTTGCATTTAATCTCAAAGTCGAAACAGATATAGCCATCTATAGTAGTTTCATATTTTACATTTTTCTATTGCGAACTTTTCTACTATCTTTTTTTAATGGAATGCATAAGGTATTAAACCATTTTATTTTCCAGCTCATACTGTTTGACTGTAGCGTTATGCCAAAAGATGCCACTTGCATTTAATCTCAAAGTCGAAACAGATATAGCCATCTATAGTAGTTTCATATTTTACATTTTTCTATTGCGAACTTTTCTACTATCTTTTTTTAATGGAATGCATAAGGTATTAAACCATTTTATTTTCCAGCTCATACTGTTTGACTGTAGCGGCTATATGCTTAGATATGTAGGTGATTTAGCCTCTTTGTGGAGCTTTGTATAAATCTTTAGCCTTCACGTTGTAAAGCGTTACTTTGATTTTGAACGCGGATACATTGAACGCAGATATTATCACAACATTCTTTACTGGGAAATATTGCAAATACTTATCATAAGCCCCTTGCTAACGCAATCGTACACTGCCTTTACAATCACGAGTTTCGTTGATGAATTTCTTAGAATTGCGATATACCTAGTATTCTCGTTCATTTGCCTTGTTTATTATCTTTTAATTTCCTCACCCACCTGTAGGCAATTAAAAGGAGCACATTAGTATCTGAAAAATAAAACATCAAACCGGAAGTAAAGATAGGAAACGTAAATCACAAATCACACTTGAGATGCACTTAAAATTGATTTTTCTATGTTTGCTTCTTGTTTTTCGTTCTAATCTAATCATATCTGCACAAAATTAATTATCTGAATAGTGTATCATTTTTTCTGAAATATCCCCTATTTCTTGGAGTACAGAATATTTTCTTTTCACCGTTACTCATATCTTATCACAGTAAACGAAAACATTCCGTCACATGGTTGGTACGAAGTAGAAGTAGAAGTGCCTTTTAAATATTTGACAATCTTAAAATTACTTTGTGAAGTCATGCCTATATCTTGAGTATTGGTATTTACTTTAAAAAGGGTAATAAAAAAAATTACAACTAATTTACAAACTTGTAATTTTGTTAAATGTACCCTATTATAAAACTTATTTATAACGTACGATACAATTGGTCAGAAATAACGATTCTATTGAATTAAAAGAAGACATACAATTTTAAATTAATGTTTCTTATCATGAATTTATTAAGAGCCGCTTTTGAACTCTTAAGTCAACTAAGAATTTATAACCACGCAATCATATTTTTGACAAAGAAAATGTATTTGCCGCCATTGCACTCTACTTAACACGCCATTGGTGTCTCATATTGATATAAAATAATACGAAAATAGATAAACCATCTTTTTTCGAACATCAGGAAATTGAATAATAATTTAGAACCCTATTTTACCAAAAAAAAAAAATCGTTCAAATATTTTTTATAAGAAATTATGTACTCAGGTCATGAATCTGTTTAGTTTCTGTTCATCAATGGAGACGAAAACCAATCTTATGGCTTTTTCTGATAATCAACATGACGTCTCTAAATTGTACATACTCACTTTGCTTATTTGTATCTAATTGAATTACGGGTATGTACTCGTACATACATATTATGTATCTATTTTTCTACACAGAAAAATGTTATTTTATAGAGAAACACATACCCATACAATATGCCAAACTAAAAATGACTCATAAATTCTCCACCTTATTCCAATGGCATGGTTCTCACCTTTTTTCCAAATTTAGATCAACATCGCCCGCAGTCGTACTGAACTCGTCACTTGAATCAACAATTACTATGCTTATACTCGTATTTTTTACTATTTCTAAGAATCATAACAAAAAAAAAAACACAACAAAAAAACAGGTATGCAGAAATTTCAGTATAGACGTACATGGTGGGGTTCCAATAGATTTAAGGCCGTCATTATTTGTGAGCTATACTACTACCGCCAGTGATTACCAAACCCTCATGAAACACTGTAACGGCAGAAACGGTTGTGTGCCAATAGATACTCGTCATCAAGTTGCAATGCAATGCAGCAATGCAACTCTTATATGTCTGCCTGAGCCTGACTTGCTTAGCTGCATGGCAATACCAAGTGACCAATCATTCACACACTTTTTGCCTTGAGTGGGCACATTCTCTTCGGCGTTCTTATAATATTGCTAGAGACCTAGCTTGGCTTGGCATATGTCATTTAAATGTCTGGGTTAAGTATAATTCTCATTTGCGATTGTTGCCATTGAATATTACCGTTAGGTATTTAGTGAAATTCCTTTTTTTTCTTGTTTTTTTTTCCAAACCACCACTAGTAGCGGTACAGGTTTTTGCGTGAGACAGTGTATTTATGTATTTTAAGGTTTAAGCCTGAGATTTGACAGATGAAGTGATCATTCGATGAAATTACTGTCTACCGTTCATGTGTTTCTTTCTTAAGTTTTTGCTTGATGTTTACTATGTACATACATATAGTGCTATGGACTAGATTAAGTTTGCAAAATCTCTTTTCTAAACCAAGGTATCATTGCCTTGCGGATGAAGTTTTTAATAGTGACTGTACGACATGTCATTTCTGCATGAATAACAGAGAATTGTATCTTATTTAGAACTTATTTTAAAATTATTTCACAACGTAATTTTATGTAAACGAAAGAGAAACTTAAAAAAAACAACCTCTGTCGTAATAGGGGTTTTTTTTTGTATGATGAATTCAAAAAATGACGTGCATCTAATCGTGGTTACAATTAAAAGAATGTTTTTTCATTTAATTATAACGTACACATCCAACCACGATGGGAGTTAATGCAAAAAAAAAAAAACGACACTATAGCCAAGGGTTATATTGCTATACCCTATTATTATAGCTTCCAGGCACGAACGGCGATTTTATTTTTTGTATCTTTTTTCACTATCTTACCATTCACGATAAAATGATTCATGAATTCGAAAACTTTCTTTAATTCTTCGAAAAATTAAAAGAAAAAAAAATATAAATAAGAGAAAAAAATCAAGCTCAGTCCAAAGTGGATGAATTTTGCCCACTATTGTTTTCCTGTTGCCTTTCTCTTCCATTGAGAGCTCTGGGGCTATGAGCAATGTTTCACCATGCTGCGCGCATATTAAAGAGTTCAAAATGTTCAACATCGCTGATAATAGCCTATTCACTACCGACGACCAACGTTGACGAGATTGGTTCGGTGTGCGATGATCGGTGATCGCAGTAGAAATGATCGTCATTTTAGTAGGCAGACTCTGCAGAACTTTGGATTTGACCTTATAATTAAGTAAACTGCAGGGAACTCACCATTTATGCGCAAACTTTTTGAAATTCAAAACCATGAACTTCCTTCCGTTGATTGTGTACATATTTGCATATAGAGATAGTTTTCGTCTCTTGTCTATACTGTAAGTTGGACGGGCACACAAATTGAAAATTGAGCACTGCTCTAGTTGCATAATGTTTGAATTTGTTTCTTTTTTTTTTTACTTTTCTTTTGCGAATTCGATACCATTTTTAGAGAAGCGGACAAGTGAAGGCTGATTTATATAATAAACTATGTGAAAGGGGCAAATGTACGTAATAAAGTGGACATTCAATAATTAGTCTGTTTTTTTTTTCTAATGATTCTTATAGAATTGTAAATAGAGAAATAAATAAAAACTATAACTTTAGAAGTCTATTTCACCATTTTTAAAACAACCAACTCCAAGCTACAGCCCAATCAACTTATTCTAGATACTATCAATCTTAGCACGTGGTTTAGTGTAATTTGATACACTATTCTAACTAACTGCTAGACAGAGATACATATTACGAATAGAAGAAAAAAAAATGCAATTTAAGCACACAAGACTGATAAAGCGAGCAATTGTAGACTTTGCATTTGTATCTGTGCGCACGCGCGCACAAATGAAATATAAAAAGCCGGTTCTGCTTGTTTACTTGTACTTTTACTGGTTCTTGAATGCTTTTACTGCTTTTCTTGTTATTTCTCTCTTTTTGTATTATATTTGAGAAGAAATGTCAAGACTTATACTCTTATGTACTACTATTCAGAACAAATGTTGCTTTAGTACAAACATTTATTGTATTTTAAATTATTATAGATTTTGCCCAACCTTCCTGTGCTACGTCTTTTATATTTAGAGTAGTTTAGCTTAAATGAAAAAGAAACCAGAGTTGCCATGACAAATCAAGTATTTAACAACTAGTACCCTCTTGCAATAAGTAAGCATATGGAATGTAACTTTTCCTTGTCTCTGTCTTTCAGATTATTTGTTTTTTTTTTGTTGCAATTTTAATCGATCGCTCATTTAATGATTTCATGCGGTTCTCAAACCTGTATGTAATAGTGGACCTCGCCTTTTTTTTAAATAAAGAAAAGAAAATAGTTGTAGATACTCTAAATAGATTAGGGCATCTGGTAAGTGTTACATTTTCTGTACCTTAATGGATAAGTATGATTTGAAACAACCTTTAAAGCTATGCGGAACTATATAGGTAATTGTTGTTTATATCTTTAAGGTTTTCTTTATGTTGTTTGGCTGTGTTACAGATTTTGTTGAATATGCCATACAATAAGTAGTCTAAGACAGTTCGGGCAGGAAACAAGTATTTAAATCCGGTATTTAAATATTATAATTGATTATGATAATTCATTTTGTGACAATCTGTACAACCTAAGGCTGACAAGGTAAACTGTGAACGCTTGACACTATTACCATCTAGTTGAGGTGGGAATAGGAAGTTGATTTTGAAAGTCAGTTTTCGTTTTAATGAAATATGTTGTAGGTGATTGTTACAGATCGTTTTCCAAGGAATACCATTGGTAAATAAAACCAGATTGCGTCTAAGCGGTAAACTTTACACAACTCAAAATGGGATGTTCAATAAAAAAAAAATCGATAAAGAAAATCGGCCAAAATATTGACTAGAAAGACGTATTCTCTATATATAGATAGAATAGAATCTTTGTGAATCAATGTAGCATATTTCATACATTTGTTATTAATGATGTTCTTTCTGGGCTTAAGTGTAATATAATATTTGCTAGAGATGTCTGCTCTTGCGCCGACAACTAAGCAGCTATACAATTATTGTATTCGGTCCTGACAACATCGAGATAATTCAAAACTGTCGCATATCTTCCAACCAGATGGCTGAAAAATTCTAGATCTACATTCGCCACCGAGAGAATCAGCAGAACTTTAGCTTAGGCTTAATAGATATTAGTTCAATCTCTAACATCATGGGAATGCCACTTGTTAAAATAAACTCCAATGAAAACCAATGAAAAGGGGTCAATTGGGACAATCTGTAACGTAACCAGACAGACCTGACTCTGATCTGCGGCACGCAGAGTCTTTTATCCGTGAAAATTTCACACATCCGTATCTTAGGGGGAATAATTACAGGTTATTGCGTAGTTGTTAAATATGCATATAGTCTTGGCCTTCCTTATTACGATTTGCACAGGAGGGGTGGCCGTGGTGTAGTGGTAGTAGCAAACGCTTCTCACTCGGAGGGTCCAGGTTCGAATCCTGCCCATGGCAAGTCAGTTTTTCATTGTGTAATTGGAACTCAGACAGAAAAATTCTACGTGTGAAGGCATAACACTGACACGTAGATTTGGCTGTTGTAGAGTTTCAAGCACAGAAAAGTGAAATACTGTGTTATACCTCGAATCACTCTGAGTGAAGAAAAACTCTCCGTCCTATTCGGACTCCCACCCCTGGAGAGTAAACATAGAAACCAAACACACCTGAGTTTCAAACCACTACAAAAAAACAATTTTCCTTTCTCCTCCTTCTATCTTTTCGCCCGCGCCCTGGCAACAGTAAAAGGGTATCTAACCCCTTAGGCGCGCGTAAATTATAAAAAAAAAAAAAAAAAGGAGCAGTAAATATAGGGTTTTCAAATAAGGACTTGACAACTTCTTTTCAAAATAAAACGTTTGCAGCCGTCGATTCGTTGGACCCAATTTTCAACGACTCGGCCACACATTTCGGCCGAAACGGCTGCTGACGATCGACGAAAAAATATGGCCCAATAACGCCGCCGGCATGCAAACCGCACCAAACAGTTATTTTTTGTGGATGAAGTGGTGATTCATGAAGCACATGTGGATTTTCACCCGACCAATAACGCATATTTTGCTTATTGACGAACCCGAACCCATTGAGCCAAAGATGAGCTTCGTCACTGAAGATGATTTTGCGATGAAATTCATCATCTTGGCGCATCTTCTCCAGAACCCAATCGGAGAACGTACGTCACTTCAAATTATCCATCGGCTTCAATTCTTGAGTCAGCTTGATCTTGTATGGGTGTAAACCAAGATCCTTACGCAAAATACGCCATAATGTGGTCTGAGCGATGCCAAATTCTTGAGAACGCCGTGGAATTGATTGATTTGGATCGTTTGTTACGGACGCCTGAACGGCAGCGATATTTTCGACACTTCGACCAACCTGTCGTCTCACTGACACGGCAACATCACTCAACGAATATGTAGACTCAAATTTTTGCACTAAACTTGTTATTGCCTGTCTACTAGGGTGAGAATTACGACCGAAAATTGGAGTTAACGCTCTTAAAGTTGCAGTCACCGACTCCGAATTTCGGTAGAAAATTTTTACAATTTGCAGACGTTGCTCGTTTGTGTACTTTACCATGATGAAAATGTTGAGTTTACTGAATAAATTGACAGTGTCAGTTTGATGATTAGTGAAAGAGTGCGTTCACAAATTAAATTCAAATTTGCAAGCCCCTATTGGAAAACCCTTTATAAGAAGGCATTTTTTGTCTAATGCTGCTGAAGTAAAATTCTCTTGACGATTTCTGCTTTCAAATGAAATGACTTCGAAAAATTGTCAGATATGCACTAACGTTTAATAAATAGGCTTATTGGATTTGTTAAATTTCCCCCCTATGTAAATCTGTTCCAAGCAGATCCTCATGGCCTTCAGGTATCCACACCAGCTATATGAACATTATGCTCTTGAGGTTACAAAGGGGATTGTCTGCCCTAATTGCTTCGAAAAGGCTTCGCTTATTCTTCTTTTTTTTTTGGAACCTTAAAAAGAGAAAAGCTACAGGTGAAAGTAAATTTCTGTATTTCAGTATTTCCTAACATCTTATAAAAGAATCATAACATGAGGTCCTCGTTTAGTATACTATAATCTCTCTGTGATGGACGCAAAGGTTTTTTGAGCCGGAAGCTTAATTTTCATCCGCTACACATATCCCAGACACCAAAGACATTAAGTTCGAATTTAAGTTCTTTCTTTTCCAAGTTCCATCACCTTAAATGAAATCAAATACATACATAATATTCAAAGCATTTTTCTCTTTAGATTTTCTGAGCTGAAATTCAAAATCAATGCTGAAATTTCATAAATATTTATTGAAATATATTGAGCCTGTTTTGGTTAATGTGAATCCAACCTCATCTACCCTAATTTCATGCCAAGCATCGCATTTTCTCCTTGTATTTCATCGGAAACCCCACTTACATATGTATTTAATGCACACCCTAGTGACTATTTCATTTCTGTTCGTAACAACCTCAAACCATCATGATTTCACAACTCGAATTCTCCGAAAGAAATAAATCTCGTCCCGCTACTTACACATCATCATGAAATTAAACTCATACTTTACACATTACGAATTTAACCACCGCCCACGATTTACTCGACTGCATCTTTCAAAAATAGTTGGTTTGTTTTTTTTTTTTCTTTAAATAGGTAAAAAAAAACCACCCCCGCAGTTAACAGTTAATTGAATCCAATCAATCCCATATCATTCGAATCCTCCTTTTTTCTGCATCTTCGTCAATCTTACGAAATGTTGAAGTGTTCACGCATATACATATCTCTAACCCATGGACCTTTTGCAATACAAAAAACTTAAAATAAGAATCTCTGTAATTGCGTGGGTAACATGGTGGCCACCCCCAATTTGATTTTCCTCACAACTTTATATGTATACTTACCTACGTACATGTGTTGTTGTTTTTCTCCCATGCATACTTTACAAGTCTGGGCAAAAATGACGCAAATGTACGCAAATATAAATATATATCTATAGATTTTAGCAAACGCTTGAACAGAAACATCTGGAAACAAACATATGAGGTAATATTTGATATTTTGTCTATCAACCAGAAACAGTTTTTCTAACTTCCCTATTTTTTTGCTATTCCACCCCCAGAGCAATTGTTAATGGTTATATGTATGTACATACTCGTATATGTAATGGGGGTTCTTCTTCACTTCTGACGCAACAAGTGCTGTAAAATGAGATACAAAAAAAAAGAGAGCCATTGCTACCATATTGCAGACGCTTTTCACTTTATAAGCGTCAATGAAAGCGAGTCTGGTTATGTCCTTTAGTATCTTTCGCAGTTGCTTACACTCTGGAGGATCGAAAATAGATACCAAAGTAGATGGAAACCTTCAAATGTGTTAAAAGATATCGTAGATATGGATGAAATAAAAACTACGGATATGACGTACTTCTGAATGAACATGACGTTATTTATCTGCGGCATGATGCTATTTTCAAAAAGCACGTGCCTTTTAAATGGGGTAGTATACCGACTTTTTTTTTTAAATCACAAATACATACACATACTCGTAGGAATACTGATAAAAAGCAGAAGAGAAAATTTCCCGTAGGGGTTGAAGAGCATTGCGAAGAGAAGTAGGCTGATATTGGAACATTTTGACAGAGCTTGGGAGAGAGTATTGAGTGTTTATGTAGGCGTCTTATCAGTGTTTGACATAAATCTCCTTTTCTTCGCATTTCTAAGAATATGGGTCAAAATTTTCTTTTATGTGAGCTACCATATGGTTGTATAAATTATGAAGTTTAACTTGGAATCCATTTACGTTTCATTACAAGAAATTAGTTAAGCAACAATTACGAGTACATTACATTACAACGTCTCCTGAACCTAAAAAATGAGTAACAATTATTTGACGCACTTTTTCTTAACGCTATATAATAATCATTATACAGAGGTACATACATATATAGTACTTTGCCATACAATATGACATTTAGTTGCATTTTTAAAAGTGATTTAACAACATTTCTAATTTCGTGCGGCATTTGTGTAAATCAATTTAAGAAGCTCGTTATTGATTTTTATCGGGTTTTATTCGATTGAGGAAGAAAAAACCAATGGAAACATGAATCTAAGAAAGTTGAGTTAGGTAGCAACCAAACTAACTTATTCGCACTTATTTTATATTTAACAATTGCTTTAAAACCAACATACATATAAACAAACTAGTTTTAGTACTGCAGTACTAAATTGTATCAACATATGTAAATATTTGCCTTAGCTTACACCCAACATTAACGAAACACAATAAAACTGAATAATTGATAAAAGTTCATTCACTGTAGCTGAGTGAATCAGACTTGGCTTATGACAAAATAACAATTGGAATCGTGTATTTAGGGCAGTTGTAAACCTTTCCACACGAAACCTTATTTTAAAGGTTTTTTTTATTTTTGTTTAAGTAATTTGTCGCCCAATTTTTAGGGTAATCGTTATCAAGTAATGAAACAATGATCACTTTGCCAACAATAAGCCGTTGATGATATGGTTTTGTACTTAACACGTTTTTCGTGACGTTTCTATAAAAGATAACCTGAGTATGGATCAATAGTCGCGTAAATAAGTAACAAAATATGTGTAACAAATAGGAGGTAAATGGTGAACGATTTGCTTGCTGACAGAAATGCTGATTTTCCTAGATGTGTAAAGGTAAAGGTTTCGTGATGTTGGGATTTGTAACTATTGTAATTGACTATCTGGGCGAGGAATCGCGAATAATAATTGGAATAATAAAATTATTTTTGTGGTGGTGGTAAAAAAGTTGGCGAATATCAAAAAGTCAAAAAAGTAATGTACTTCTCTGATGTCACCACCTTTTCGGCAAACCTTCGAAAGTAAAAACTTCTGCCTAGAAAACGTCACTTGCTCCCGTCCTACAAATAAAATGGCAAGGCGAAGAAAATATTGAGCGGAGGAGACTAGACCTTGATCCACTCTGAGCTGACGCGCCAACAATGTGTTTGTTTATATATGTACTCGTATTTATAGAATTACTTAAGGGCATGATGAAAGTCCCTTGTAAACAATCAGAAGAAGGAGGTTTATACAAATTTACGTAAACTAATCTGATGAGCCCGTTAAAGGCAGACTAACTGACTGACTCAAATGAAGTCTCTAATTTCAGAAGTGTCTAATTATATGCCAAAACAGGCGAGTTCACAATTAAAGTTTAAAGTCTTTTCCAGATTTTCGAACTCAGGGCCTTTACCGTTTTCCTTTTTCTCCTTTGGATATAGAACTACGAGGGGCGTTCAACATATTCTCGGTATCGGGGTGAAGCCGTGGTTGTGTATATAAATTGACTTATTTATCAAGTAATACTATTTTTTTACTGCATTCATGTAAAATTTCATATAAATGTGATTATTAATTCGCGTTTTATCTCTAGTTAAACAGAATCATAATGGCAACTGATGATGGTGAAAATTGGGCATCGCGCTGTAATTAAATTTCTCACTAAGCAAGGAAAAAGTCAAAAAACTATTCATGAAGAGATGGTGGCTGTTTACCAGGGTTCCGCTCCTTCATTATCAACTGTGCAAAAGTGGTCAAGTGAGTTCAAGAGAGGCAGAGAGAGCATTGAAAACGACCCCCTCTCCGGCGCCCCGGCTACTTCTTGTACGGGAGAAAGCATCAAAGAAGTCGAAAAACTTGTTCTTGAGGATGCCCGAATAAAGGTGAAAATGATGGCAGAGATCACCAAGCTTTCAATTGGTACCATTCACACCATTCTTCATGACCATCTTAACCTTTCAACGGTCAATGCAAGGTGGGTGCCACGAATGCTCACAGCGCCTCAGAAAAAAGTGAGAATCGCATGCTGTAGAGAGCTTTTGGAGATGTGTAGTGAGAACGCGGACGGCGTTATGGATCGAATTGTTACTGGGGACGAAACATGGGTCCACCACTATGACCCTGAAAGCAAACAAGAGTCCATGCAGTGGCATAAAAAAGGAACAGACCCCCCGAAGAAGTTCAAAGTCACTCCGTCTGCCGGGAAGCTCATGGCCACAGTGTTTTGGGACTCAAAGGGAATCTTGCTCATTGAGTACAAAAAAAAAGTGAAACCATCAACGCCACATCCTACGCTTCCACTTTGCATAATTTGCGGGAGGAAATTAAAAAGAAAAGACGGGGTAAACTCGCAGCTGGTGTGTTGCTTCTTCATGACAACGCTCCTGTTCACACGGCGCGAGTTTCCAAAGCTGCTGCGCGAGATTGTGGTTTCGAAGAAATCCAACACCCACCCTATAGTCCAGACCTTGCCCCTAGTGATTATTTCCTGTTTCCGGATTTGAAAAAATGTCTTCGTGGAAAAAGATTTTCGGATGATGAAGAACTCAAGTCGGCAATAAATGGGTATTTTGCAGAGAAAGAGGAAATTTATTTTTTTGAGGGTTTAAAAAAGCTTATCTCAAGATGTAACAAATGCATTGATGTTAGGGGAGATTATATTGAAAAATAAAAACAATTTAAATTGAATTCGCATTTTCCTTCATATCGATACCGAGAATATATTGAACGCCCCTCGTAACATGTTTGTCGGACTTGAAACATTTTGTAATTTCTTTTCTTCTAGTTCTTACCAGACTTCCCGCCAAGGTTTATCTATATCATCCTGAATTTTTCTGCTTTTTCGTTGCAATACATTGTAAAATTTAAGCAGCACAGTGCTGTACTACCTAAAAAACAGTAAATAAAATTTTCATAATTTTGCGATTAATACGAGTATAATAATAATAATATAAAACATTATTTGAATGTCCGATTTTAGCCAGCAGTGTTACCATATTCCCGTTGACTCTGATTGTCCAGACTGTCCCGCTTATGTTGTTTCGAAAGCAATTCGTCTTGGAATTTAATATTTGTGTAGGTTGCTTCTCAAAGAAATTCGAACGTTATGCATGAGGTTAATGTTAAGTTAGTTAGTAGTTAGTTTTATATGACTTTTATTTCGATTTTAAATTCATTACATTAATTAATTATATTATCTAGGTCTATTATGGTTTGGTCTATGGCCGTCTACCAGATTGACATTACATTTCATACATTTATATTTTTACTTTGAAAAGAGAACAATAAATACTATATATACATTAAACATTAAAAATTTTCTTCAACTATACATTTTCTATAACGAAGTGCATTTGTACAGTAGTTGTAGAGGACATCCCACCCTCGGACTCCGTTTAAGATTTTAATTGCTTCATCTATTTCCAAAATATAGGAATTAAAGAGTCTCACTCGAATTTCTTTTAAAACTGGGCATACTGCGAGGAAGTAAAATACACTTCTCGCGTCTTCATATTGCAAAGATTGCTCAAGATAGGCAGCTCTGGACGGTGTGGGATGAAATTCAGATTCAGTAGCTCTCCTCTGATTTTAAGAATTATGTTAATTTTTTCTATTGAGTTGCAGTTTAAAAAGTAAGTTTTTTCTGCTAGATGGTATTTCAGCTTACTGTAGTGCATGTTACAAATTGATCATACATATTTCGACCTACTTTTTCCAGTAGGATGTTGAAATGTGCTCTTAGATGTTCAGAATGCACATCGGGTATTATCCTTATGGTTTCTCCACAGTCTGATGTTCCCATTCTTGAATGAAACTTGCTCTTTTTCTTATGACACTCTTTAGTACTACTTTTGGCAGTCTATCGTCACTCATTTCCATAACTTTAACTATGTAGTCAAAATGTAGTCTCAATGTTTCCAGGAACATAAGCGGTGCACTAGTCTCTAGATGCAGCATATAATTAGGCGTAGCACTTGGTAAACGGAATATTCGTTTTAAGAAATAGCGACGAAACTTCTCAACTTCAACATAGTGACAATATCCCCACACCTGCGCTCCATATAAAACAACCGGGACTGCAGTTCAGCGAAAGAGTTTTTGCTTCGAGCTATGGGCTATATACTTGTTGTTGATGCAGCGACCCCATACCGATGAGATTGCTCGTTTGGCTTCAGATAGTTTGGCTTCTGGATGTTTCTTCATATTCAGGTTCGAAGACACCAAAATTCCTAAGTATTTGTACTCGCGAACAACTTCCACGTTTTCTCCTTGATCCGTAAATCTTTCGCTTTGAGATTATCTGCCACAGCCGCCTCTGAACACCATTATCTTCTATTTATTCAAGTTTACACTCAGGTTCCAGTGTTTACAGTAAACGCTGAGCCTATTCATCATAAGTTGCAACCCATCCACAGTGTCGGAAAGGAAAACGATGTCATCCGCATACTTAAGAGCCGGAATTTTTATCACGCCGAACTCGATTCCACCCTTTACAGTGTCTGAAATGTCATTGATAAATAAAATAAACAGTAACGCACTCAAAATACATCCTTGCCTCACACCCATCGTTGTTGTAAACTCTTCAGATATGGACTCCCCATCCCATACATACGCTACATTATTTGCATACATTGCTTTTAAGATGTTAATTATTTTCGTTGAGAAGCCAATATTGTATAATTTGTAAAATAGAGCCTCGGGCGCTATGGTGTCGAAGGCTGCTCTAAATTCAACGAAGAATGCATATAGTTTTTGATGTTTCTGTTTATAAATCTCGGCGATATTAAGGAGTGCAAGTACTTGATCGACTGTCGAGTAATTCTTTCTGAATCCTGCCTGAAACTCCTGCAAAACTTTTCTATTTTCAACCCAGCAGGTAAGTCTGTTGTATCGGCAAAACAACTTAGCAGAGGTGTTCAGAAAATATATTCCTCTGTAGTTTGTAGGATCGTCATAGTCACCTTTTTTATGCAGTGGATAGATAATAGCTTTTTAAAACTTTCTGGAATATTTGCTGTTAAGTTTATTGTTGTATGTTGAGATTTGAGATCTTATCTTACATATTTTCCTAATGATTTATAACTAGAATTAAATGTAGAAGCAAAAAGCTACTGTAATTTTTTAGATTTG
Organism: Volucella bombylans; assembly: GCA_949129095.1. Classification (NCBI taxonomy): domain Eukaryota; kingdom Metazoa; phylum Arthropoda; class Insecta; order Diptera; family Syrphidae; genus Volucella; species Volucella bombylans. Next base: position 25,906,126 of record OX422142.1, on the reverse strand, counting down.
TTATTTATTTCTTATCGCAAAAAAAAAATAAATTAAAGGAATAATTGTACTGTAATATTGAAAACAGAACCACTGAATCTGGAATCAGTCCGATGAAAAAACTCCTTCTGCTTCGCCGGAGGAAATCAGACTAATAATCAAAAACGATATCAAATGCAAAAAATCAACTGGGTTTGATTTAATAACTGGCGAGGCCCTATGGTGGCAGTTCCACCATAGGCTTTTCTCAAGCTGGCAATAATAATGAATGCGTGCTTTAACTTAAAATATATTCCCTGTGTGTGATAAGTTTCAGAAGTGATAATGATCCCAAACCAGTAAAAGACCGTCATGGACCATCATTTTATCTAAACAAAGAGAATATATAGAAATGATAGAGTTGTATCTTGGGAATAGATATTTTAGGATCAAACAAGTTAGATCCTATTCATAACTCAGAGAAATTAAGGCTGGAGTTCCACAAGGAAGTATCCTAGGTCCAGCTTCAGATCATTCCAACATCTCCAAATCGTACAAGAGCCACGCTTGTGATGACAAGCGTTACTTGCGGTTACAAAAAAATAAACGTTTTTGGAGGATAATTTGACAAAGTATACTGAACATAAATGTCAAAGATACATGCCCAATCTGAGTGCTGGTTTGACAGATAATTCTATCGGAAGTTCTATACGGCTAAAAAAAACACCCTTTATGTGGCTTTTTATAAGTCCATTTTCTCAATCGGTTGTAACACCTGTAAACCATAATGCGGTTGATGCAGTGGTTAAGTTTATCGCTTAATACGCCAGATGTATAGGGTCAATACACCAAAGAATTTAACAAAATTCATTCCGACGTAACCGCGCTTTCATAGCAAACATCTGAAATTGAAAAATTGTTGGCCATAAAAAATGTTTCTCATTCCCTCGTGAAAATCTTCACTCGAATATACTCGTAGTTCGCAACATTTCTTTTCGAAGTAGAGCACTCAGACACGAAATTGATCCATTGTCAGCACTAGAAAGCTTGGTTTTGAACATGAATTTTGCATTTTCAAAATTCAGAAAAGTAATACCATTTATTTGCAATTCAGTGATATCATTTTTTCGTATTTTATTTATTGCTCTGAACTTCCATTTGGATGTAATGTAGTGGCAAGGATATTTCCAGATGTTGTCAGGGATGAACTTAGATGGTTTACTATAAAATAACCTCACTTGCATGTCTGATTATATTAAAGCCATGAACAAAAGCCGGATACTTGAAAGTCTACAGTCTCCCCACAGAGTTATATATATGTACTTGGCATAGTTTTATACCTTTGTTAAATATTGGTATTTCCCATCACTAAAATCTTCCCATTCAAGTAAGACTTGCCATTGAAATAAATCCATAAATATATTGTAATTGTTGTATAATCCGCCCACAAACTCCCCACATTCGTATCTTATCATAACTGACTTTTTTTCTCTGGTAATTATTTTCATTTAATTATTCGTAAAGTTGCGTGTCAACACTTGGGAATATTATTCTTTCCAGCGAAAGGTGAAATGTAAAGCTTACCTTTAATGGATGTAATAACTTGAGCTAAAATAAATGATCTCTTAACATAGTCGTTCGCATTTATAAATTAACCTCTACCCACTTTATTTTTCCACAGCATTTAAAATATAACTATACATAATTTCACGAGTTTAATTTTATTTTTTCTTTTTTTCCAGGTAAGTTACCATCTTTAATGTTGACAATTAAAATCAGTATACCGTAAAACCAAACCAAGGATCTAAAGGACATCACCAAGATCAATCATTAAAAAAACGATTGTTCATTCGTTGCATTGTTTTCTAATGTGTGTGTGTGTTAAATGCACCCCAACAGAAAAACGGAAATACAAATTCCACTAACCAAAGACAAGAACAAAACCAAAATCTCAAAGAAAAGAAGCCGTTTTAATCTATGGCATCCCATTTGGGTTGACTGAAAAAAACTCATAATCTCGTTTAATTTATTGTTATTGTTTTTTTTTCAGTAGGGAAAAAATACATACTTTTTGTCTAATTTGAATTTTTATGTTTGAGAAAAAATATGCAGATTTGTATAATGGTAACCGCTATCAAATAATAAAAAAAACGGTTTCCAATTCAATTCTTGCAGTTCTACCATTTAAGCCTTTTTTTTTACGTAACTCTGAGTTTTTTCGTAATCTTTGTTTGCAATTTTATCATATCATTTTTTGAAAAAGAGATAAAAATCGATTCAGAAACGGCCTGAGAAAATTAAAAGTCCACCCCAATCAATACACACCGTTGATGAAGCATTATTTTCTAAAGAAAGCAACTTACGAGTATATTCGAGTATGTACTCAAAATCGAATTGAAATCTTAATGAGCTATTTTTCTGATACTCATTTCTAAATTATGGTATTTATGAAAGTTGTTTTGTTATAAATCTGAAGTTAATACAGAAAAAAATAATAATAAAATCATCCACTTCAAGACAGTTGAATAGTGTGATATAGGTATCGGGAAAAAAGAAGGAAATACTCATACAACTACAAAAAAAAAAACACATCTAACTGAACAATTGATTTTGTCAAAAATCAATTTGAATTCAAACTACGTGCAATAAGCAATGGCTTAAGAAGCTTACAAATACCGAAGATTAAGATGAAATGGTGCAGTAAAAAGGTTTGCTCTAGATTTTTATTTGTCTTTTTTCTAATTCCCTCCTATTTTTTTGATACTTTAATGGAGCGCAATTGAAAATATTTGTATCTATTCAGTTTATATCTACACCAATCGATCTTTAGTGTAACTGAACTACTATAGATACTTGAGTAACAAGCATTAAGGTGACTTTCTGTCTGTCCAATTGGTGTAGATAAGTTGTTACTGGTGGTTGGCTGTTGTCGATTGCAAAACAAGTGAAAGGCAACATTTCAATAGAAAGAAAAATAAAAATAAAAAAATATGAAGAAACCAAAAAACAGGAAAAAACAGAAGAAATGAGAAAAGAAATGTATTTTAACAGAGAGAAGGGGTTTTAAAAATACAAAATAGAAAAATGGAGAAGAAAAGATGCCAAATTAAATTCATCAGTCAATCAAAGTGTGTACTCTGGGGACATAAGTGTTTTTTTTTTTCTATTCGATAGAGATTGTATAAAAAGAAATCTGATTTATCTGCTGAGGTAGTTTTAGACATTGTTAAGTCATGTTCGATTTGAGTAATATCCTGAAGGCAAAAACACTTGTTTCATCACTTACTAAATATTTTGATTGGTTAAGTTGAATAGTTTTACATGAATTCCAAGAGCTTTTGACAAAACTGATGACTAGATCTTTTGTTTAATGACGAAATCCCTTAACTTTTCAATATTATTTTTTTATTTTTAAGCAATATACTGTAAATTTTTTTACATAACGTCTTTTAAATCACTTTTTGGTTTGGACCTATTTTAGAACTTAAAAACTTCTTTTATTATGATTTATTTTTAAATTAGAGCTAAATTTATGCCTATGGTAAGGTCATGCTCACCTATGGATACAAATCGGAATCAGAATGATATGCAGGTACGTTGCAGGTCTTGAACTCGATATAAATATATGTGTATCATATATGCAAACAGCATTCTTATCCTGCCGGAATAAACGTTTTTCTGCTTCTTTATTTTAGAGAACAGGAATCACTTGATAAAATTATATCATCTAGCATGAAAGCATCATGAATTCATTATCCGAAGTATAGCAATGTTCTGTTGATGACTAGTATCCCGGTATTGAATTCAAAATATTTTTAGTCCCAACTACTATGTAAAATATAAAAATTTAACTCTCACTCAAGGTTACTTAAGGTTGATATATTCTATTTTTTCGACTTTTTAAAACTTTCTCGTATAAAAGGCAGATGAAGTAGAGATTTGATTCGGGTTTTGATGGTATTCCACAAAATTGTTATTAAACCTATGTGTAACTTTCCAACTTGCTCAACAACACTCATCGCTGAATTACTCATTCCATCAAGACTTATTCAAGCTAATGTTTAAGTATAGCCAGTAATTCGCAAATGCCTCTTAAGTCTCTGAGTTGCATCAAGTTTCCCCCCATTTGCGGCTTTTGATTTTATAACAAAAATACTGAATCAAAACAGTAAGTTAAACTATTTTTGGAACCACTTCCTTTGTTCAAGCAAGGGCAGTTCATTTATATGGATAATTTTCATAAACCTCAATACGAGTACATTAGCTGATTCATTCCTGCTCCTCAACTGTTACTAACTTTAATTTCAAAAAAATGAAAAACAGAAAACCCAACGATCCAGAGTTCAACATCCAAACATCGCAACTCCATGTCAGAGTACATTATCATAATTTTGTATCTGCATTATGTCAAAACCTCATCTCTCAACTGATGTCGAAGCCGAAAAACGCAAGTAAAATTTGAGAGCAAGCAAATGACAGAAGAGTATAAGTCCAGATAATTACATCATCCGGATGGATTACCTATATCTGTTTTTGGCCATCTTTTAGTGCTCGCTTGTAATGGCTTTGGCGTCCCAACCATGCAAACAAACAGACGCCAAGAAAAATAAAAAAAATTTATTTCTTTCAAAATCCCGCGATAAGCAATATAAAAGAGACACTCAAACTAAAATTTACATTTTTAAAAATATTCTACTAAAGAACAAAATTCATTGCAAAATATTGCAAAGATGGAGGGGAATTTGCGCTTCTTCATCTGGAGCGATGGCTTGTATGAATTTCGTCATGATTTTAATCTGATCCTCTGGGATAGTTTTGTTTTCAGAATGTTAAACCTCGTCGGCAACAATATGAGCAGTAGAGTGCTTACACATTTAATTATTCCGGTAAGGTGAAACATTCATACGAAACAGCCTGGAGGTAAAAATAATTAAAACAAATCAAACATGAATTTTTTTTTATTAAAATCAACACTTATATGTACGAGTATGTATGATTATGTAACAGGTAAAGAATTCAGAAGATTTGTTTTGATAAGGCAGTTACATGCAGAGATTAGATGAGACTAAACTAAAGAAGTCATTGACTTTAGAGGAAGCTAATTTATGTACATGTTTTTGTTTTCTCTTTTCTCCTTATTCTAGAGAGAATAAAAATCTTTGCTGGATGGCGTGTGTATATCCTGAGGGAAATCAATTTATTAATCAGTAGACTATTGATGTAGAAGAGCTTTTTTGTGTCTATGATGAGCGCCGACACTTATTAATTTTTATTCTGGTTACCTATGTTTGCATGTACTAGTATTCTGGTGCTATTTTTGAAGTTATTTACAGGAACTCAATTGCGAAGTTATTTTGAAGGGAAAGGAAAAGCAGACAAATGAAATGAGTTTTCTTTTCCTTAATATGGATGCGATTCATTAGTACTAAAAATGCAAAGGCTTAATCGACTTCAACACACTTATGCCAGCGTTTGATCCAATCCTCGAAACATTTTTTTATATTCGGTTTTCGGTATGTCCATCAGTACTTCCTGCGATTTTTCGATTACTTCCTCTCGGCTGCTGAAACGCGTTCCCCGTAGTGGTTTTTTAACCCGATCGAACAGAATGAAGTCACAGGGAGCCAAATCAGGTGAATTCGGTGGCTGTTGGATGGTACGAGGGTTGTCTGAAAAGTTTCCGACCGAACAATGATACAAGACATTTTCTTTTATTGTTCTACATACTCTACACACTTTTGTCAGCGATGCTCCCATCTCTCTAACCCGTCCAAATAGTACTTGGCGTTTTTCTCCGCAAAATAATTATTCAAAAAGGTGATTGCCTCCTCATTTGACGAAAATCTCTGTCCTCCGAGCGCAGCTTTTAGATGAGGGAACAAAAAGAAGTCGCTTGGGGCTAGATCTCGTGAATAAGGCGGATGGTCGTCAAGCAGTTCAAACCATAATTCATGGATTTTCGCCATGGCAACCGCTGAGGTGTGAGAACACTTTTTTGGTTTAACGTAAGCAAACGCGGCTCTCAACGCGCGGATGGTTAATTTGCAGTTATTGACCAACATTTCTTTTACTTCATCAATGTTTTCGTCGGTTTTTGATGTCGATGGTCTGCCACTTCATCATCATCTTCGATTGACTCACGACCACTTTTGAACCGCTTGTGCCACTAGTTAACGACCGTTTTCTTTAGAGAATCGTTGTCGAAACACTTTTCCAACATTTCCGAGGTTCGCACACCATTAAATCTGTTTTTTACGCAAAATTTAACACAAGTTCGTTGTTGCAAATTTAAATCCATTTCTAAAATTGTAAAAAATCGCCAACACACACAGAAATAGATGTACTCTTGGCTACGTAACTTTTACAAATGTCGAGCTATGACGCTAAAATTTAGAGGGAATGTCAACAACAGATGTACCAACTTAACAAAAAAAAACAGAACTCATATCGCAACAATGGGAGCGCCACACGGTGGTTATCCCGGGAACATTTTGATCAAGATGGTACATGAACGTTTGAAAAGACTTTATAATAACAAATTGGCTCTCATAAACGGTACACAATGCCGAAGCTATACAATATTTTAGTGTTTCCGTTTTATTTAATAGCGATTTTCACTAAAATTAAAGTGTACCAGAACATTTACACAACTTAAGGCAACTTGTAACAATTTAGACAGCATCATACTTAAATATCCTTTTCACTGTAAAACTCATTATTTAATAGAAATGAATTTTGGAAGGAAAAACACTTGTTTTTTTTTTCTTTTATTAAAAAGCAATACAAATGCTTTCATATATTGCAAATACCTTTTTTAAATATCTTTATAAAGCTGAAGAAAGTCGGATTCTGCTTTTACGGCTTGTTTGTAGATTTGTTAAGCATTTCATATTGTGTTTTAATCTCAGCCCTGCTATCTCAACTAAATTATAGAGAATTTGCAAGTTACATATACAATATGTATGTATGTATCTGAAGCGCCAACAAGAACCACAAGGGTTGTCAAATGTAATTTTAAGGCTAACCCATCCGGCATATGGTTCCTATGAATAAATAACACGACTAATTTAAATGTTCAAAGACTAATTATATAATTAGGATATTAACCAAGAGTACTAAGTAAGTAATGAAATATTAGTTCTTAGTATAGTCACATAACTGTGGACATCCGCTATGGACGAACTTCAAAATATATCATTTTATAAATAATAGGATCTTCAAAATAAGTTGTCTCTAAATACAGCAATATATTCTTAGTGGAATTTCTTGTGCTGCTATGGTAATTCGAGTCTACTTTCAACTCTACTAAATATGTACTAAAATGTTAACTTATTCCAATTACACAAATTTTTATTTCTATCCTGCAAGATCCATGTCATATCATCTTGGTACTACGAGTATGTTACATCACTTAGTAGGACATTACAATAACAATCACATGAAATCAAGCTGAATAATTAGCACACAAACCTGTTGGTCTTGAGAAAACCTCTTGTATTCCCGAAAACTTGTAACGAATACAAATTAAAACTTACATCAATGGTCATAAAATTTCCAATACAACATTTTTACATTTTACCCTCGTTTAATTAAACTGACCAACTGAAATAAATCTGACTGGACACATTCACTTTGAATATAACTCAAACAGACTGCTTTTCCAGTTAAACAAAAAAAAAATCTAAAGCGTTAAAAAACGAAAACCAAGATAAAAACTACATACAAAAGTAAAACAAAGAAAAAACAAATTTTATTTTAATATACCTTCAAAAGCAAGCGGAATAATTTTTTGAAATAATTCTTCTTAAATTCACTTTGACTAACCCGTCGACTTTAGAACCTTTCACTTTAGCGATTTTCTTTGGCGTTGGTTTTCGGGGAAAAAAAAAACAATTCAAAAAAAGGGCCCAATACACTGAATTTCGTTTAATTTTTTTTTTATCTACATCTTTAACATACGATCACCTTCATCACTGAGGTGCACTCCACTTAAATTGTGCGTGCAGTCGCATACCGCTTAACTTTGGTCTCGCGCTCCAGTTATATAATTTGACTGGTTTCAGATTTTTATTTAAAAAAAAAAAACAAAAAAAGATCAATTGGATTACATGTCAATGTTGTGTGAGAGCAATCGGGTTAAGGAGCTCCTGCCGCGGTGGAAAAAGAGAAAATCAAAAATTCATATCACTTGTGTAAAACGATGATGTGCCACAGGAGATTGTCTGTAGACCTGTTTTGGTAACCCCTTTTTGTTTTAATTTTCTTTTTTCTGTTTTTTTTTTTTTTTGTTTGTGAATTTACTAATTTCTTGACATAAATCTCATATGTATCTTCTAATGGTCAATGAACTGTTTCATTTTTTTTATACTCATCAAGCAGATAAGGAAGACGAGGAAAAGAGAAGTATATATAATTTTTGTGTTAGCTGTGTTTAGTTGCAATTTTATTTCAATGTCCCACTGTGGAGTATGTTATTATTGTCATTTTTTTTCATTATGTTTTTCCTCTTCTCCTTTTTGGGAATATGGCGAAGTTTAGAGAATGACTATCATGCTTGTGGTGCTGCTTGCTTACATGTGGTGAAAGGAATTGAATCCAAAACTTAAGAGGCAGAGAGAGTGAAGACTCAGTAAGAATAGTGTTATGTGTATAATCTAATCTTACAAAAATTGTTCGCACTCTCAGCATGAGATCACTGTTTCTTTATTAATGTTGTACCAAAAATTCGTGGGTTTCTTTTGCAGAGGGACCGCTTGAAAATTTCCAACTCTGAAATATGTGAGTAGTACGAGTATTTGCCAACAAATTTAATTATAATAAATGATTGTTAAATGTAAAAAGAAGATGAATAGGTTAACATGAGTGAAAATTATTATTTGCGAAATGTTGCAAAAATTCAAATGAGAATAGAGCCAGGGGGAGCAAAGATACAAGTACGGAGGAAGCTTTGGTGTTTGAATGGACTTAAGTTGATTCATTGCTGTCGGTAAATATAATTTCGAAATGACCTAAATTAAGATTTAGTATTATTAGTTTTGTTGCTGAAGTTTGATTGATGGAATGAGTGAAATCAATTTGGAGTTGGTCTTTTAAAAAAAAGAAAAAAACCCAAAGGAGGACGTACTTTAAGAAACTTAATAATAATGAAGCGCGCTGTTTATATAAGCCCATGAACTGCACTTTCTCCATTCAAAAATTGGAATGAGTGAAGAATCACAATCTTTTTTAGTTTCATAAATTTTAATTAAAACCATTTGCTATTTTCTCATGAAACGGGCCAAACCATCTATTTTTCTCTCCCTCTTATTCGTCCCCCTAGGGGGCTATCTGCCATTCAATCATATTGTGTCATATACATATTGTACATATTGTATTATATTTACTTCGTTGAACCATAAGGTGTGTGTTCCCAGTTAGTCTGGGAGGAAGATCTGAAAGTAAAAGAGTAATCTTTAACTACAATAAATTGGGGCGAATACAACTCAATACAATTAAAAATAGTGGTCAGTTCATGGTCACTACTTAATCCCCCTTTTTGTCCGCCTTCATTTATCACTGCACTTTTGCATTTTTCCGAAAATCTTTTAAATTACTAACCACGGTAAAAAATAAAACCGCCTCAATTACCATCAATTATCATAAAAATGTAAACAAAATACAAACAAACAAAGGTGTTAGGCACCAGTCTGTTAGTCTCTTAAACTCACAAATTAACAACCTCCCAATAAAACCGTCATATTTATACTCTTTGAAAGATACATACGTATGTCGTTTTTTATTTTTACATTTCTCCAGACTTTGGCTCTGCAGTTCTTTAATTAAAAAAACAATTCTCATCACGTAAAAAAATTTGCTTTGCGATATATTTTTGTTTGAGGAAAAAAAAGAGACATGTATCTATGTATGGAATGGACATACATATACATATGTATATATGCATGCATTGTACAGTCGATGTAAGGAGAATATCAGTTCCGGCTTCTTGTGGAGTATTTCTATCAAATAGAGCTTATGAGGTCACACGAGGAAAGAATTTATAAGGCCGGAAATGTTATCGGAACTCTACATACAATTTGAGACGAAAAGGAAATTAACCAAAACATGTACCTGATAGTCATAGATACATTTTAACTATGTTTAGTTACATTGTTGTTCTTTAGCTTTATATCGCTTTATTCCCAAAAAAAAACATTTGTTATCGTTTCCCAATTTTTTAAGATTATACTGTTATAAAATATTCCTTAGTTTGTATTTTTTCCTTTTCTTTCATTCGACGTTCTTGTGTCTTCTATCGGATTTTGATGGTTTCAAAGGTGTCAATGACACCTCACACCTTTTTTTCCATTAATTTAGCTGATTGTGTCGACTAATGTTTGATAAAAAGAATGTCTATTGGTACATACTCGTATACTCATATATGAACCTAGAGATTTTGACATCTTAGTCATCTAAGTCGCGTAATACGTTTTCATTGAGATGGACACGGGTGATAGAATTGTTTACAAGCTTAAACATGATAGGCATCTCACACAGTAATACTTTATGTGAGCGGATTTTGTTATTTATTTTTCTCAGTACTATGGACGATGAACCATACTCTCTGTCTAATGACCGAGTACAAACTTATTTTTAATACGAGTATAAACAACAAATTCGATTTTTGTCTTTAAAAAACAAAATGTAAAACGGCTTAAATTTATGGAATCGAATAAATTTCGGCAATCATTTGTTCATGTCGTTTTATTCAGTTTGCCTTCTTCAAAAATATTTACATATGTGTAATAAATTGCTTGTGTTCATTACTCGATTGATGAATAGAGGCAGACCTTTGCACTAAACTTAAACATGACTTGAAACATGACGGGTTAACAATTTTTTACACGTTGATGTATTGTATATCTAATAAAAAAATAATTGATAGTGTCGGTAGCATCTGCATTTATGTATTATATAGGGTGTCCCAAAAATCAACGTCAAGCCGGAAACGGGCTATAGCTTAAGTGGTGTCGGTTATCACAAAATTATAAAAACACATCTACGAGTATGTCATGTACTTTTAAAATTATTGCTACTCAACAAAAATTGAGAAATGTTTCACCCTGTGACGATCTTTCAAGTGCTGTGACCGCAAATCTTTCCTTTTCTTCGATTTTTTTTTGTCACGTAACCCTGAGTAACTCTTCTGTAAACTACGGTCCAAAATTGAAACATAACTATATTGGTTTTAACTAAAATATTCCTTTTTTGTCCATCCATGTATCTGAAAATCATTAATCACCCAACTTGAACTGACTGTACGACAAAAAAATGTACTATGCCATTTTGGCAAGTAACTTTGAAAGATGGCGTATTTAGTCTGGATTGACACTTGTCTGGTATGACAGACTAACGCTTAATTGGGGACAAAACAATTTGTTTGTTAAAGAAACCCGATTCATAGTTAATTCTTTTTAGTAAGTTAAAATGAGTACCAAGTGTGAGCGAGACAGACAGTGACTCCGTGATTGAGACGGATAAACACCGCAGTGTGAGTGAAACAGGTAGAGCTGCCACCCTTGTCATTTCGTTTCGTTTTTTTCCCATCACAGAGCACACAGAACACTACGTTCTCTTGGTGTATACTCTCAGGATCGCTTTACACAACTGTTGCGACTAAACGCCATCTACCGATCTTGTATCTTACAACAAATGTTCAAACTGCTTGCGTTCAGCGCAGTTCGCTTAAATTTTCTCTCGGCTTAGAATAAACTTTTTCTTTTACTGCTCCCCAGTAAAAAAAAAATCCAGTGGATTTAAGTTGGGTGAACGGGCTGGCCACGAAATTGTACCAGACCGCTCTATCCATGTTGGAGTATTCCCGATCGAGGAACTCTCGTACTGTGCGAGCATAATGCGCTGGGCAGCCATCTTGTTGATACCACATGCATGCATAAATATTAAGTGGTACGTCTTCCAATAAATTTGGTAAGTGGTTCTCCAAAAATTCTAAATGAACCTCCGCATTCAAATTCTGCGGCAGCTCGAATGGGCCAATAATTCTACCATTCAAAATTCCCGTCCACATTTTTACTTTAAAACGGTACAGTGATCTATCTTCCCGCATCAAATGTGGATTTTCCACTTGCCACCCTTTTAAAAGTTGATTCGTCCGTCCATAGAATTTTTTCGAAGAATCTCGGATCTTCTCTGAACCTCTGCGCCATCGTTTGACAAAACTGGACTCTTTCTGGATAATCTCGGGGTAGCAGACTTTGGACTCACTGTACATGGTACGGATGGAGCTAGTTTTTCCATAGAATTCGGTGTGCTGTACTTTTGGGCACTCCTATGCTTTCTGCAATTGCCCGTATTGATATACTATGGTCTTGTGCGACTGCTTATAAGACTTCGTCCTCGTAGGGCATAAAGGGTTTTCGCTCACTAACCATTAGATTTGGAAAGCGACCCTCTGAGAATGACCGGTGCACATTTACAAACTGGCTGCAGCACTAGCATTACACCTGCATTCCCGATAAATGAGAAGCATGTCAGCATATTCCTGAGCAGTATATCGAGATGGCATGATGGCATTCGCAATACACAATCACGGGATTAACGATGCACACTAGTCCAGAAGAAATCCAGGTTCGACAGAAACGGTCAGATAGCAAATCAAAGTTGCAATGCAATGAAGTTCAATAAAGAAAGCCAAAATTGTAAGCACGAAATCAACACGAATACAGTATTGCACGATGTGCGTATGCGTCACTACTTAACAAGGTGGCATCTCTATTTGTTTCACTCACACTAGTCGGAATGGCTTAATCACGGCGTCACTGTCTGTCTCGCTCACACTTGGTACTCATTTTAACTTACTAAAAAGAATTAACTATGAATCGGATTTCTTTAACAAAATTTTTTTTTTGTCCTCAATTAAGCGTTAGTCTAGCAAGTGTCATACTATTTTGGAATCCAGACTAAATACGCCAACTTTGGGTGATTAATGATTTTCAGATACATGGATGGACAAAAAAGGAATATTTTAGTTAAAACCGATTTAGTTACATCTTTCAATTTTAGACCGTAATTTACAGAAGAGTTACTCAGGGTTACGTGACAAAAAGAAAATCGAAGAAAAGTAAAGATTTGCGGTCACAGCACTTGAAAGATCGTCACAGGGTGTCAGATTTCCCAATTTTTTTCGAGTGCCAATAATTTTAAAAGTACATGACTTAGATGTTTTTTTATAATTTTGTGATAACCGACACCACTTGACCTATCTCCCGTTTCCGGCTTGACGTTGATTTTTGTGACACCCTGTATAATACATATGTAGATGCTGACTTTACTTCAGCTCAAATCTACAACCAAACTACGTAAATTGTTCTGCAAAAAAATAGGAATTTAGTACATAAACAATAAGGTTTTCGGATTTAAGAAATCTGTTCAAACAATTTTCTATCAATGCAGCAGTCGAAGGGCCGTCTTTCTATAATCTATAAAATATAATGGAGGCTCTTAAAACTGCGCCCACTATAAAGCCACTCACATACTCGTATAAGTCTCCGCAACGTCTCCTGCAAGATCGTATCTGATGTATGTGCGAGCGTCTAAAGCCTGATAACCACAAATAACTCTTGCAAAGCGCTGTTTATTAAGTAGCAAATCCCTCTCTCGAGCAACTTAAGTAACTTTATATAAGGCGGTTACCAATCCACTTCACTTTGCACTTTGGAGTAAAAGCATGGACTGTGCCAAGAATGGATGAGACTGCCTTAGAATGTTTTGAACAAATAATTTTCTGATCGGATGATTTTCCGTCACAACTGTATAAATGGTGAATGAAAAAGAAATTTTCCGGACTACCCGAGAGTGATAACGAATTTTAATTACATTGTCGTGCGTAATTAGAGGCACATGTTTTACTATCGAACTACAATACATGAACAGGTTTATTGGTGAAAACTTAATAAGTCGTTGATCATGGTTCTATAGTACTCATCAGTCACGGTAGCATAGTTTCCGACACCGTACTCGAAAAACTTTTCAATGGCAAAGGATCCTCATCGCAGTCATGATTAAAGAGGGCTTGGCATTCAACAGAAATTTTGCTAACCGAACGGTAGCCCCGAACCCGAGCAATGTCTTTTGTTCGAGCTAGTCTTCTCAAGAAGAGCGGTTAAAGGCCGCAGGTTTGTGCAGTTGTCACACGACCATGGCATTGGCGACGAAGTTCACGTCAGTCATAACATCAAACCGATTATCTGCAAAAAACATTCACACAATTATTACCTGTTCCTGTATTCTACTTTTGTTTCCTTGACAAATGTCATGTTCAAGATGACATAGTATTTTTTAAATTTATTGCGCCGCCTAGTAAACAGATAAACAGGTCGCTCATTCATTAATGGCGAATTTCATCCAAGAAAACTTCAAAGATTATCTAAACGGAATTCATATATTGGCTAGCTTTGCAAATGAAATACAACATTTGTTAATAAACCGAAGGGTATCAAGAATCTAACTAGCCTCCCCAAAAACAAACCTACTTTCTATCTTCATTTCATTTCAAGTTCTACCATAACATAAGAATGAGTCAAAAGATAATTTTCAACTTTAGGTGAATAACCCTTTCTAAACGTCTATGAACCAGAAAACTTATCAACAGGTATACTCGTATATGTATGTAGCAACTGGGAAAATCCAATCCAATCTTCCAACGGTCTTTCATCACACATTCGTATACTCCAATCCAACTTTCAATTTACATGCGGTGAAGAGCTTAAGCGTGCTGAGAGTTTTTAATTAGAAACAAACGAATTTGATAGCACAACCAAATTCGAAAAAGACCTGTACCAAGTCAGTCACATTAAAGAAAAAACGAACGAAAAAACGCTTCTTCTATTTCATATCTCTTGTGCGTGGATTTGCTTTCAAGAGGATTGTGTAAATTACCCCTTAATAGTCATAAACTACAGGGTTTCAAGAGGAGATACATACATATGTATTTTCCATACCCATGCCAATCGGTCGTTGCGTGGAAATACTCACGAAGAGATACAATAGGCACGGGTAAGTGCAGGCAGACCAACGAAATGAGGCTAAGTATATGGCTAGGTCCTTATCGTTTCGGACCCTCTTTTCGATTCTCTGCTTCTTATTGAATTTATTTTGGTTTTTTCTTTTATTCAACAAAAAAAAAAAAGAAGTTTTTAATCGAACATTTTGTTTAATTTATTGACATTGGTGAATAGTAGAATAAAAAACCAACAAATAATTCTAGTTATAGTCGAACTGATTGGATTTAAATAAAAGAAAAAAAGCGAATGGAAAAGCAACCAGAAAACGATAAGATGCTTTGGGCTAGGTACGAGTACAAGCAATCCAAGAAGAGTAAAACAATAAGGGTGTCTTTGGTAAATTATGACCTTGTGGCCTTTTAAGATACATATCTGTTGATGACAATCCACCAGCTAGATTTTAAGAGAAGAAACACGATAAAATATGAATTTACATAAAGCATTGATGTCGTCCAAAGAATACATACACTCATCTACCCGTACAGTTTAATACGACGTAGACACTGATTGTAAAATATATTTTTCAATATAATCAATGGCAATCCATTGTATAAAGAGATATCATTTTCCATGCATGTTGAGGTACATCTTGGATGAATTCACTCACTCAGATTTACATTGAGTAAAAGGCCTCGTTACTGTAATAAAATAATTGATGCATCATATCAAATTAAATATGACCTTTCAAAAGAGATATAGGTTGGGTTATGTAAGGTCACTGGTTCCCCAGCTTCCTGTCGGAAGAATAAACTATTAGCACTTCAGCTGCGTCTTGAAACCACTACTTACGAGACCTATAACCTTTTGAAAAGCTGGATGGAAGTGAAGTTGATGCTAATGATATTGAATTTTATGTTTGGGAAAGTCATCAAAGAATGATTTGCGAAGTACCCTATTTAAAACGGCTAGTTTGGCTACATGCATATCTATTGGGTACAGATCCGTGCTGATAATTTGGTCATGTTCTGTTCATGAGGCTCTAAGTTATGGATTTATTAAACGCCAGCGAAATCTTCCTGATAGTGTCGCGAATCAGATTTGTCCACTTAGACTTTGCCTTTAAGTTGAAGTGTGGAAATAGTAAGGATGGACTTCCCTTTACGATGATTCCATTAGAATAGTATCACATATGGCCAGGTTGTCGTCTCTTTCATTCCGCTTCATGTTATTGCAATATATAGGGTTTTCCAATAAGGACTTGACAACTTTTTTTTTAAATAAAACGCAAACCATTTGAGATATTTTAAAAACTTTATTATCGTCTTGAAGTACAAGTATGAATGGAACTCGACTTCGTTCATATGGCCACCGCGGCCACGTTTGCACCGGTCGATTCGTTGGACCCAATTTTCAACGAATCGGCCACACATTTTGGCCGAAACGGCCGCTAATTCGCGTTCAATGTTGGCTCTGAGGTCTTCCAACGTCGTCGGCGTATTGGCATAAACCAATGACTTAACGTAGCCCCACAGAAAACAGTCAAGGGGCGTTAAATCGCACGAACGAGGCGGCCAATCGACTGGCAAATTTCTTGAGATAACACGCTCACCATACTTATTCTTCAATAAATCATGTCCATATGTTCCAATTCGGGCCAAAAATAATCAGTGATCATGGCGCGACAACGCTGACCATTCACAGTAACGTGACGATCGTTATCGTCGACGAAAAAATATGGCCCAATAACGCCGCCCACATGCAAACCGCACCAAACAGTTATTTTTTGTGGATGAAGTGGTGATTCATGAAGCACATGTGGATTTTCACCCGACCAATAATGCATATTTTGCTTATTGACGAACCCATTGAGTCAAAAATGAGCTTCGTCACTGAAGATGATTTTGCGATGAAATTCATCATCTCGGCGGATCTTCTCCAGAACCCAATCGGAGAACGTACGTCGCTTCAAATGGTTCATCGGCTTCAATTCTTGAGTCAGCTTGATCTTGTATGGGTGTAAACCAAGATCCTTACGCAAAATGCGCCATAATGTGGTCTGAGCGATACCCAATTCTTGAGAACGCCGTGGAATTGACTGATTTGAATCGTTTTGGGGACCAGCAACCAGATTATTTTAGTACTTCTGCACTATAGCTATAATATGCAAATCTAGGGAATTTTTAGAATCACATTGACCCGTTTGGCCAGGCATAATCTGTGGTTCCTATACCAGTAGTCCCTTGGAATCTGTTTTGTGATATTGTAGGCTTTGCTCAAAACAGGCCGCCATATGAGGTGTGAAGATAGAAGTACTATGATTGTGTACCATGGATACAATACTGCAAAATACCCGACGCCTACTGACGGAAATAAATTTTGCTTTAAACCCGTCGAAAATAAAATATGCTCAATAAAACTGTCGCTGTGATAAAATAAAAAAATTTAAACGATTTCCTGAATTATTTAGCTTGGTCATTTTCCACATTGATCGGTAAACTATCACTAGTCTAGTTATAAACCATGTGATTAACTGTTTTTCTGCATTTTTAAGCTGCAAGTACATACATAGATATTTTAAGGAAAGCTTGAGCGACCATGTTATGTTCAATTCGTGAAATTGCTTAACGATCACAAAACTATTTGTTTCTAATGTCTTATGTATACTCGCAAGTATATTTCCTCTAGAACACATACCTACATACATGACTAAATTCTACCAAAGTTTCCTGAATAAGAAAGAAGATAATTGAAAATTAAAATGAAAATTGAAACAAAAATATTTATACATAATATATAAGTAAGTTTGCGTAACCACAATATCCTGCGAGCCTCATCTGCTTATCCATACATGCCATCAATACATAACGAGTGCTCGATATCACACTTCGAAGAAAAATTCATTCGCAACTGCATATGCATACACAAATTGAGGCCGGAAAATGTAATCGCACACAGTCAACCAAATACGCCTGGCTAAAGCGCGCATAGTGCAGTGTACTCGAACTAATGCGGTATCTACTGACTTCGCTCTGCGGCTATGACGTTTTCAGTGTTTTGAGACGATTACTCGTATGCATCTATGGGTAGGGTATGCGATTACCACACCGATGATGATGATGATGATGACGCTAGGCTTGCGTTTGCTAGAAAAATCCAGTCAACAACGAACGACGGCAGTACTCGTACTCGTACACTTCATAGTCAAAGTGACGCTAACTATGACGCCTCTGTTGCTGCTTTTTATTGGTCTAAACGGGAAGATTCTCATCGTGCCGCGCGAATTCATTCAAGAAGATTTTTTTTTTCGCACAGATTGGCTTGGTTAGGTTTTTACTTAGATTTAGTACTTGTAGTATGTTGTAGTAGGTCGTTATCTCATAGGTAGGTCGTAACAAATCTGTTTTGTTGTTGCTTTTGTTATTCTTGCTATTGTTGTTTTCAGTAGCTCATCATCGCGTGCTTACAATTGCGTTCGCTCACATGTGCAAGTGTGATCAACCAGAGGGGAGAGGAAACATCTAATTCGCGTTTTATTAGTTACTCGGTCATTCACATTGATGAGATTTTTCTTTATTTTTCATAAATAGAAGAAAATACATATACTCGTATGTACTATATACTCGTACTTAGCTCATCCAGGTTAATATGACAAAAAACACAAACAGCACTACGAGTATGTGACATCAATGATAAGGAGAATGTCTACCAAACCAGGGTAAAGTTGTGTACTAAACCTGACCATAAATATGAATAATACCCACCGTATTGGTCATGTGAGGTAGATTTTTATCGTATGTATACAAACAAACTTAACAGTTGACAATTTGCAGATATTCACATACATTAAGTCTCGATTTACTTTTTTGTACAATATTATTTATGTGAGCTTCTTAAGTACGGTATCGTGTATGCTATTAGTATATATTAGAGCAAAGATATGATATTTGTTATCATGTGTGTGAATGGCATGTGTTCATTCTGTTGGTGAAAAGAACAAACATAAATGAGAAGCGTGACTAAACGTTTTCTTATGGAAAGTTTGCTTCATTAAAAAAAGGCAATTTTTGTACTAAAATATTGAGATCTGAATTTTATGAAGAAAAGGCTGAGTCTGTGTTTTGAGAAGAAAGTAATATTGCCGATGGAAAGAACGTACCTATATACATATATATACTTCTCTACAACAGCGGTTGACGGAAACACATTTAATAGAAGGGCGTTTTAGTACATGGCATCCTTCATATCATTACTACAATTTTGTTTACATTAAATGCGAAAAATATTTCAATCCATTATTTTTCTATGAGCACTGTGAGGGAATTTTTTTTACAGATTTAGAGATTTAATTTTCAGTGCTTCTGTACTAAATGGCAAATGATTCAAGTCTTTGAAAAATATGCACAGGTTTTACCTACCTTAAAACACCTTAAACAGCGACTGCCTACAAAAAATTACAGTTCATCTATTCCACAGAGTTTATACATTGTACAACTTTGAATTTTTACTTCACAGCTGTGCTTAGTAACGTCGGTGTTTGTGTTTGCCTATTTTTATAATAACTCGGGAAATTGGAGTGGATGTTGTCAATATACGCGGGCTATGAAGTATTGTAATCACTTTTCTGCGTACGTCCACGTCTGTAAATACAGACCAGCTGTTTTGGCATTTAGTGAAACACAGGTAGATCCCCGCCCACATCTTATTCTTCTCTCACCGCGGTCACGCCATTTACGTGCGTAGTGATGTAGCTTACCAAATGTAGTCCCTGTTCCAATCCGGAGTTCAATTTCATTTGGTTAAAATTCCATCTCCGTAAGCAAATTATCCACTATTGCTTTGTTTACAGAAGCCCCAAACTGGACAATAATTCGACTTTTAACGAGTATGATGCGCTGTCTGACTCCATTCAAAGAATTGTATCCCTGTATCCTCATACTGAAATCGTTATTACGGGCGATTTCAATATACAGAATTCTGGGTGACTTCGATATTCTGGACAGACAACATCCGAAGGACAATGTGTTTGTTTTGTCTTCGCTGCGGAAAAAAACTGATCTTTGAAATAACATCATTTACCCCTCATCGGAGGCCGTCAGGGTTAGAGAAATGTTTCTTCAGTCCTTCAAGACCAACGCCACAGAGAAAAACCGAAAAAAGTTTAAACGAGCCAGTAACGACTGCAACGTATTTCTTAAGCGTGAAAGATTCCAAAACGACCAAAAACTGAGGCAAAAAATACTACAATGTTCCAAAGGTAGTAAAAATGTTTGGTCGTTCGTCAAAAATATTAGAAATTCTGCCTCATCCTCCATCTCAACGCTCATTTATAATGTCATTCCAGCTGTTAGCTCTTTGGACAAGGCCAATCTGCTTGCTGCACACTTTGCGGCCAGCTCAACCACTCCCAGATTGGGTTTTGTCTCCGCCTACACTTGAGTCCGTCGAATCTTCCATGGGGCTAATCCACTTTCGCACTCGTGTAGTAGCAAGAGTTCTTAAAGATCTTAACATTCACAAATTCGCTGGTCCAGATGGTATATCTCCCCTCCTTCTGAAGGTGTTCTTCCTCGCTGGCAAAACCACTGTGTACCTAAGCTTTTTCATCATTCCTATTCTTTAGGACTCTTTCCGAGCAGATGGAAAATAGAATTTGTCCAGCCCGTCACTACAAAAGACGAATCTTCTTCTCTCTCCTCCTACAGACCCATTGCACTTACGTCCCTTCTTTCCATGAAATATTTGGAAACACGAAAACTTCGCAATGACCGGCAGTACGGTTTTCGTAGCAACAGGTCCACTGGTGATCTGATGGCATGTCTCACCGAAAAGTGGAACCAAAGCGTACATCAATCTGACAATCTGAAAGCAAGATAGTTGCACTTGATATTTCTAAGGCATTTGACAGAGTTTGGCATCCAACTCTTTTGTCAAAAATGCGTGCTTTTGGGGTCGATGACTCTCATCTTCAATGGATTAGAAATTACCTTTCTTAACGTTCAATTCAAGTTGTCTTGGACGGTTTCAAGTCTGATATTCACAAAATAAATGCTGGTGTGCCCCAAGGCTCTGTTCTGTCTCCGACACTCTTTTTAATTTTCATTAATGATCTCTTGTCTGCTACTTCTAATCCAATATATTCCTTTGCTGATGACAGTACTCTCTGCTTTTCATATTCGTTTTCGGACTCACGGCCCTGCTCTTCGGCTGTAGAACGATAACGGCAGCGTATGCTAAGCTCATTAAATTCTGATATCAACAGCATAACCAATTCGGGAACTATCAACAGAGTGGAATTTAATGCTTCCAAAACACAATGCTGTCTGCTGTCTACTGTCTTTAAAGCGAAATTTAAACACCCAGCCATTATCTATGAATGGCACTTGCATCGTTGAAACCGAAAAACTTTCCATTCTGAGTATGTGGGTCAATGACAACTTACGTTGGAATGTCCACATATTCGATGTCGTCAAAAATGCTGCGAAATGTCTAGGTTTCCTCAAGCGATGTAAGAGATACTTCACCCACTCTGATCTGGAATCAATATATAAGGCATATATCCGAACTAAATTGGAGTACAATGCCCACATCTAGTCGGATGCTCCCAAAATATTTCTGCATCTGCTAGATAGGATTCAAAACCGTGCGGTAAAACTTATAGGCGATACTAATAACACTCAAACAATGGGCACCCTCTGTCTCGCTCTGTTTTATCGCTATTTCCACCATAAATTGCCGGTAGCAATTTCGAACTTTTAACCGTAACACCCGTCTCGCTATGAATGCTCATCAGTATACTCTCGTTCCTAAGCCGTACAACTCGCTTATGGATTGCCCAGCCTAGCTCTTTATTCCCTAGTCATTATAACCTTCAAACATTTAAAACCAGCGTTCACCGGTACCTCTCTTTCCATCCTCCCTGATTTTCCTTCGCCCGTGCTGCGTGCAAACATTTTAAAGGTACTTAAATCTGCAGACAGACTATACAACTTTGTTTAGCACTAAAAATATACTAAGGACTCCTTTTTTAAAGACAGCTAGACATCATTTATCAAAGAACTGCTCTCAACGCTTCCGCATTGGCTGTACAAATGTTTTGATTCTACTTTTAGACTGTACTAAAACACGTCTCTTGAACTCAGCATGACTTAAAAATTAACTACCCGTAAGTTTCACTTACCGATATATAACAAAATACTTAAAATGCGTGGTGGCAAGATAATTATTCCCCTTTTGTTACCCTCTCTTCGCTTGATATATATACATAATATAACCTAATTAGTACGCTTCACACTCATTGCACCCAATTACTTACTCTACAGCTATGATGGGTTTTAAAAAGAAATCAACACAAAATGACACCACACATTCCGCTATGCATGTATTAGCACGTCATTTACCTTTTGAAAATCAAAAAAGTTTCATCGTCACTATTTCAGTGGTAAATGTTGTTTTCCAAGAATCTTTAATCTAAACACCAATCCGACTGTAATCAAATAGTCTTCACAAGGCATACGCTAAGAGTCGTATAAATTGGATCGTATAAACTAAACTTTCATTAAATCTAAATGTGACTTGAATGATGGAATTAAGTTAAGTACTAAAATCGTGTTAAAACGCTGATCAATCCTTTTAAGTCTAGTCAATGACAATGGTGGTAAACTGAACATACATATCTCCTAATTGTTATGCAATCTAAGAAAAGCTAATAAAAAAAAAACACAAAAAGAAGTGTAACAAGCGACGAAAAAAAGGGAGAAGAAGAAATAGCTTCTTGTCGACACTCGTACTTTGTATATGCATTGGCATTCATTAATGTGGTGAGTGAATGCTTATTTTATGATGGGTATACGACTAGAATGGATATGATGTACGAGTATGTAGGTATATTGGGATGAGATTATTTTAATTGCATACTCCATATGCAGTTAACTCACTTTTCTCCGAATTCTTTTACCATTCCTGCCGTGAGATTTGTTTTAATTTCAAACATGTTTATTCTGATTTGTTAAATGCTCGTACACTGTTCTTATCATTTTGATTGCAATTTTTTTTAATTATTGTCTTATTTTAGATTTTCTACTAAAATTATGGAAATTTTCAAGGTCTAAGTTTCTTCAATTTAAAAAATCATATCAAATTAATAAGACTATGCAAAAACACTTCTATCGCAAGCCGTTTTACTTATGGTTTATACGAGTACAAGTTATCACAAAGTTCAAATAACATTTTCAAGGTTTGCATTTGGCTATGCTATAATTCGTCTTTTAGATAATCAACAGTAAATTTTCTATATTACTAAATTATTTAAAATATAACGGTTACCATTAACTAAATGAAATTTAATTATTTGATAGTAAAGTGATCATATCATTAAGTAATTAGCAAATGGCAAACAATTGAAAAAAATTATTTGTTTGGGTTTTACCTAACTTCATACTGAACCTGATTTCTGGATTTTCTTTAATTTCATTTTATCTAAAGTTGTAAGGGCACAATTTTATGACCTCAATTTCTCTGTACCTACCTGAATAGTATTTGGAAAAAAAGTGTTTTCTTTTTTAAATATGAAATTTGCGTACGGGGCTTTGGAAAACGACCCAAACTAGATCAGTCAAATGGTTTTCACTTGACTGATCTGGTTGAAGGGAGCAGGTAAACAATCAAAGATTCCATTAACTTCCGCCTCAAATACGAGCACCTTAGATTAAGCGCATGCATGCATATGAAAGATTATATTCAATCAACCGAAATCGGCAAGTGACATTTGTAGTGTTTAACATAAATCTGTATTTGGTCAAAATGGACAGTTGGCTAAAAATTTAGTCAGCCAATTATACTCAGCGAAAGATTTTAAAGTTAAGAAAATCATGTAATGCATACCTAAACTACTAGGTTTGGTGAAAAGTAACCTTCTTGGGAATGAAAAAAAAATTTTTTTAAATGTTTTTTTTATTTTATACAATATAGCCCGCTTTTAGCTTGATAAACTTATTCCAGCGATTTTCCAACTTCTTGATCCCGTCCGAAAAGTAATTTTCCGGAAGGTCTGCAAAATACTCCTCCGTGGAGTCGATGATTCCCTCGCGTGAGCTGAATATTTTATTGATGAGCCGTCTTTTGAGGTTTGGGAAGAGATAATAGTCCGAGGGAGCCAAATCGGGCGAATACGGTGGATGCGACAGCAATTGGAGCCGTAAGTCATTGATTTTAGTCGTGGTTGCGATGCTCTTGTGCGCCGGCGCATTGTCTTGCAAAAAGAAAATTTTCTTCGCTTCATATGAGGCCGTTTTGCAGCGATTTCGGCCTTCAATCGCTCCAATAATGCACACTAATACTCGCTGTCGATGGTTTTTCCTTTTTCGAGGTAGTCCACGAAGAGTATGCCATGACAATCCCAGAAAACCGACGCCATAACCTTTCCGACCCATCGAGCCTCCCTCGGCCGCTTCGGAGCACTCGTGCCGGCTTCTGTTCTCTGGTGTGTAATAGTGGATCCAAGTTTCATCAACAGTTGCCAATCGACGCCAAAAGTCCGCCCGATTCCGCATCAGAAAGTCCGAACACTCTTTCGAAGTGCTCTCGCGTTCGTGTTTTTGGTCAGGAGTGAGCATGCGCGGCACCCAGCGGCAGGATAACTTTTTCATATGCGGGAATATTCCCCAAACTATGGCGTGTGCGCTCAGTACTAATCTTTGTGGTATCTGCTAGGTCGCGCACCTTCACTTTCTGGTCAGCCAACACCATTTCGTGTATTTTTTTGACATTGTCCTCTGTAACCGGATCGGAGGGCCTGCCGCTGCGGACTTGATCGGTAGTGGAGTTGCGGCCACCACGAAACTCTCGAAACCAATATTTGACGGTGTACTCTGATGGAGCATTAGCCCCATAATATTTATCCAACTGTAATCAAAAAATAATGTTTTATGAGAGAACGAACATCGTTTTTGTCCATACTCAACATGATGCCAAAAGCTGTCAAAACAAAACGAAAGACAGTATCGCACTGAAACTTAGCATGTTTACCTAAATATGAACGGACTTCAAGGCACCATAACCTTTTTTGCTGTAGCAGCGCATTCTGGCGGTCAAGGAGGTTACTTTTCACCCCACCTAGTAAAGAGAGACAAATTCATTTGTGTCATGCCCTCTAGTGGTTGAATTGAATGGCATCGAAACCGGCAAAGATTAGCTACTAAAAATGGATTTTCAGATTTTTTTACTTGCAGATCAATATAACAGAACGCGAATGAAAGCAATAAATATCTACATAGCCCTTTATTTAATTTACACATACCCCACTCTGGGTAAAGAAATACTATTATTTGTTTGATCACGTGCCACCGATGTGTTGTAATTGCAATATTTTTTTTTTTTTTAACTCACTTCGTTGTTTACTCAGTTCTGATTCTCTCTTAGTGCTTTTACTTTGATTACTTACTTTATTAAATTCTCATGAAATCTACTCACTCCAATTTGGCTATAGTGAGTATTAACGTAACACTCATAGAGCAGTTCAATTTGGAATTGGTTTAGTACACACAACCCGACGTACTAGCACACACATAGAAGGGATTTTGAGTTTTTTTCTTTTAAGTCCGGTATCGAGCTTACTTACCTTCTCATTATTACAGATCCATATATAGATACATACAGGTGAATGGAAGCGTGTAATTGTAGAATATTTAGATGGATTGAACGCGTGATAGATAAGTATATATACATACGAGTAAATACTTACATACTTGCATTCCTTTTTTAAACGGCAAATTTAATGGTTACAATCATATTTGTGTCACATGGCCGGCACTGTTAGTGAGTACTGCAAGTGCTTTCCTACTTCATATACAATTTGTGTATCTATGCAAGTTTAAGTTGAATAAAACTAATCATTGTGTAGCTGAATCCGGCAGAGAATGCTTAGCAATTTTATGAATGAATGTATCATAGTTTTTGTTCCGTTGAACGGTAATTGTGGCTTGTAAGAAGCCTATCTGCAAACACATACATACTGTAGTTGTAGATACAATAGAATACGAGATTTTCATTGAAATAAAGCAATTCAAGCAGAATGTTCTTGCCTGTTGGCTTTTAGTTTTGTTTTTCTCTTCTTTTTTTTTTTTGAAATTCAGATGTTACTAGCAAACACGAAAGCATTCCGCTACTCCAAGTCAAGAGGCTCTCAAGTGATTAGGATTTTTAGTGTAACTTTGTGATGGATACGGAATTTTTGTTGATGATGTAATAAGTTTGTTTCTTCGACAGCAAAATTGATCACAGATGCTTGAAGAGAAATCGTCGTGTTACGGAAATGACATTTTTCAACGAGTTTTTTTTGCAGAATTTCTTCTCAAATTGCGCCAGGAGGATTGTTATTAGTGTTTCAAACAGTTGGCTCATGATATTGACTTCAGAATATGTTGCAGCTACTTGAGGAAGAACCTCAAGCGTAAAATAGTGTTCACATTGATTTTTCAGTATATTGAAATATACTAGTGTAAGCAACACAGTAGAAAAATCTGTCATCTTAAGGGGTAACACTCTCTTCTGTATATGAATTCAAGGGCTAATTTCCCCAATTAATTATAAAAATTGAAGTATAAAAAAAAAAACTTTTTATTTAATTTTTTAAACACAAAATGGCGAACGAATGAAAACTTATTCGACAATATCATGTTCAATGCCAACCAAAAAGTTCCTACGTACTGAAGTATGTTATTAGAAATGTTATTAGGAAATTATAGTTAAAATTTAGAGTTGATCGGTTGAAAACTCAAGGTGCTAGTTAGTCCTCCCTAGGCGATAGTTTGTCTAGTTTTAAGAAAAAATGTTAAGGAAATTTTATATTTAATTATTGCTTTTCGGAATTCTATTGCTTTTTTAAGTAAACTCAAAATTTAAAAAGCAATCATTCAAAGTTCGTTTTCAAATTACTTGCAAATCGTTATGATTCGCTCACTCGAAAACTCGACTTATTGAACCAATTATGTAAATAAATTTCCATCACATTTCCATTTAAATAATTTTAGGTATCCTTACAGGGTACTATTACCCCTTAAACAAATTGTAACAAAAGAGCTCTTAAAAAACTTAAATAAAATGAAGATATTAACATATTACGACGAAAAACTAGTATAAAAAATATATACATATTATATTAAAGATAAATTAGCCTCTCACGTTTCCGTAATAATGTGTACATGGATTCTTGCGTGACATCGACTCTTAATTGGTACTTGGACCAAAAATCGTTAGCTCTATATGTAATAGGGTTTTCCAATAAGGACTTGACACCTTTTTTTTAAATAAAACGCAAACCATTTGAGATATTTCAAATACTTTATTATCAGTTTGAAGTACAATCAAAGCATTTATGAATGGAACTCGACTTCGTTCATATGGCCACCGCGGGCACGTTTGCAGCGGTCGATTCGTTGGACCCAATTTTCAACGACTCGGCCACACATTTCGGCCGAAACGGCCGCTATTTCACGTTCAATGTTGGCTCTGAGCTCTTCCAACGTCGTCGGCGTGTTGGCATAAACCAATGACTTAACGTACCCCACATAAAATAGTCAAGCGACCTTAAATCGCACGAACGAAACGGACAATTGACTGGCCCATTTCTTGAGATAACACGCTCACCATACTTACTCTTCAATAAATCGATTGTAGCGTGTGCTGTGTGGCTTGTGGCATCATCCTGTTGAAACCACATGTTGTCCCAGTCCATATCTTCCAATTCGGGCCAAAAATAATCGGTGATCATGGCGCGATAACGCTGACCATTCACAGTAACGTGACGATCGTTATCGTCGACGAAAAAATATGGCCCAATAACGCCGCCGGCACGCAAACCGCACCAAACAGTTATTTTTTGTGGATGAAGTGGTGATTCATGAAGCACATGTGGATTTTCACCCGACCAATAACGCATATTTTGCTTATTGACGAACCCATTGAGCCAAAAATTAGCTTCGTCACTGAAGATGATTTTGCGATGAAATTCATAATCTTGGCGCATCTTCTCCAGAACCCAATCGGAGAACGTACGTCGCTTCAAATGGTCCATCGGCTTGAATTCTTGAGTCAGCTTGATCTTGTATGGGTGTAAACCAAGATCTTTACGCAAAATACACCATAATGTGGTCTGAGCGATGCCCAATTCTTGAGAACGCCGTGGAATTGACTGATTTGGATCGTTTGCTACGGACGCCTGAACGGCAGCGTTATTTTCGACAACCCGTTGTCTCACTGACACGGCAACATCACATAACGAATATGTAGACTCAAATTTTTGCACTAAACTTGTTATTGCCTGTCTACTAGGGCGAGAATTACAATCGAAAATTGTAGTTAACGCTCTTAAAGTTGCAGTCACCGACTCCGAATTTCTGTAGAAAATTTTTATAATTTACAGACGTTGCTCGTTCGTGTACTTTACCATGATGAAAATGTTGAGTTTACTGAATAAATTGACAGTGACAGTTTGATGATTAGTGAAAGAGTGCGATCACAAATTAAATTCAAATTTGTCAAGTCCCTATTGGAAGATTTTCATGAAGAATGTTGTTTGTAGTATACTCGTATTACACACTTTTGCTTCATTTAGCGTTCCAACTTCGACTATATGTCTTCTTAATGGAAAAAAAAATTGCAAGATTTACTCACCCTGTACAAATGTTTCTCCTTAAAAAAAAGATATACTTACTTGCTGGTCTAAATGTTTAACGAAGGACTGCCCATTTACTTTAAATTTTTTTATCAATAATGCTCATTGTAATTTGTAATCAACTAAATCTACGCAGATTCTTTTGAATACAACTGCATAAAACACGAATTTTCAAGTTAAGCTGCAGATTGCTATACTAACAGATTCGAATTCTAGCCTATGGGAAGCATTTATATTCTGCAATATTATTCAGAAGTGCTCTACTTGATAAGTTGTGGACAAAAGTTGAAATATGTACAATTCAACACTAAACATTTTAAATCTGTAAATTAGCTCTTTAACTTTTAAAATACATGTGTACCAATGTAACCATTCTAAAAGCTGCCATAAGGCCGAGCATTGGGTAACCCAATTATTGTATTTAATTTATCCACTAGTATTTTCTTAACATAGAGGCACCCGCGAATATGCGACAACATTTTGTCACGCTTGCCTATCGCTGTTATACAGCGCATGTTTACAGTTCGCATGCATCTCCCAACACTGTGATACTTACGAATACATATCTAAAACTCAGACGTACGACCGTAATACGGCAAGCTTTCATTTAATACCGGCATTGCATTTTCGGCACAAAACAATAAAGAATTTTCGCCATTCAAGACAAGATTCTCTTATTCTACGAGTATGTGCAATCTAGGTATTATTTGTTTAAAAATTTGTTTGCAACAAAATTAAGAGATAAATATATTTACTCGTATTACTGATCATTTTCAAACAGCCAATGTATACCTGCTGCTGCAAAATAACAAAAAACCTGGCAAATCTTTAATCCAAATCATAAGAAAAACCCTCGACAGCTTTATGAAGAACACGTCTAAAAAAAGGGAAAATTCAAATTTCCGGTGACCACAAGGTTCCATATTATTTTTCCTTTTTTTCTCCCTCTTTCTTTTTAATCTTTCACCACATTGCGAATACGAGTAAGCGCACAAGCTTACAAAAAAAAGCACCCTGTTGCTGTCATTAAACTAAAGTAATTGGAGCTGATGCCTCTTTTCACAAGCATGACCATCACTAATTTCTACGATCTAAATCGCAGAAACAACGGTCAGGTGCATCTCACCGTTGTAGAGAACAGGCGAAGGTGTTTTTTCCTTGGAATGCACATACATAAAAATAGATACATTCTTGATCGTTGTCGGCTGGTGCAGTTTTATTATATTGTATATTTCACCTCCTATTCTCTTGTCAAGAAAAACCAAGGAAAAAAAAAACAAAATCGTAACAAGACGAAGCTTTAGACAAACGAAAGGGAGTAAAATAGGTGGACCATCTGTATACTATACATGAGTGCGTGTTTTGTTGTACTTCTGGGATACGAAAAGCCGTCATGCATAGACTGAGTACGGGGTTCTCCATTCATAAAAATTGGCGTCGGTATGCTGGCGCCTCGCCGAGCAGTGAGATGACACTGATGCTGATGATGATGCCTGGTGGCATTAATTACATTTGGCATAGAGAGAGAGAATGGGTGCACCGAACGCGGATTCTTTTGTTTTTGTTTGAAAATAAAAAACATATATGTATGTATACATGCATATATGTATATATATTTGATAGATGAATGTTAGATGATTTGCGGGAAAGGTTGATGTTAAACGCTTGTGTCATTTGTTTCTGCAGCGAGAGTTGACTTCGGGCTTGACATTTCGTTTAGTATGAAAGGAAATTAGGTTTTCGTTGTTGTATTTGTTAGTGATTAGCAGAGAAAATGAAATGTATTCACCACAATCCCTTGATATACTGTTTTTTTGTTTTTTTTTTCAAAGATGATCAAATGGAATGACCGTGAAGTACAACTAAAGTAAAATGCCTTTCACTCATTAGTCGGGAGTTAAAGGGTCGTTAACATATGATTAATCTATAGGTTTGTTAAGACATGAAAAGAGAGGGAAAGGAATAAGGCTTTATTAAAAATAACAGGAGAGTTATGCCAAAGTATTAATTAGTATTATACTAA
The DNA here is from genome assembly GCA_949129095.1 of Volucella bombylans. Taxonomy (NCBI): domain Eukaryota; kingdom Metazoa; phylum Arthropoda; class Insecta; order Diptera; family Syrphidae; genus Volucella; species Volucella bombylans. The sequence continues at coordinate 25,875,477 of OX422142.1, read as the reverse complement.
AGCGTTCGATATGGTACTCGTAAATCACTCAATATTATTAGACAAACTTTTTCATTCCGGTTTTAGAGGTAATATATATAATTGGTTTGCTTCATATTTAAATAATCGTCAGCAAATGGTGAGGTACAAAAATACTTATAGCTCTCCAAAAATGATTGCGACCGGTGTTCCACAAGGATCAGTTCTAGATCCTATTTTGTTCTTGATTTATATGAACTCCTTGTTCATTCAAACAAAAGCTTTTTAAATGTATTCCTAGAAGTAATTCATGATCTTGATTTATTGAGAAAATGGTTTTAAGTTCGTTATTAGTGATAAAACAAAATTCATGGTATTTAATACTAATGTTACAAATTGTGACGATTTACCATTATTCTATCACTCTTCCAGTTGTACCTGCTTTCGGTTATCGGATAATGACGATAATTATTCTTCATTTAACTATGAAACCTCCTGTTGCAGTAATTGCTTTAAGATAGAGTGTGTTGTAAGCTTTAAATACCTAGGTATAATCTTGGATAATAAGCTAAGTTGGTCCAAACATACGAATTATCTAAGACAATATCTTAATAAAGTAGTAAGACAACTGTATCACCTTAGTCTTTATGTAATCATTCAACTTTAAAACTTGTGTACAACGGTTTATTAAAATCCAAATTGGAATATGGTATCACTTGTTGGGGCGGCGCTTACTTTACTAAAACCGATCCTTTATTATTAAAGCAAAAACATGCAATTAGAATTTTATGCAGAGTAAACCGCAGAACTCTAAGTTTTCATTTGTTCAGCAACCTTAAGGGGCTATACCAGTGTGACACTTTCAAGAAATGTTTTTTTTTTTTTGCTTATTCGATAGTTTATAATTTCAAAAATATCCTGTGAAAGCGGCAAGGTCGTATCTTGAATAGTTTTTGAATGGCAGCGTTCTAAAGAGCGACCACTCGCAGGTATAAACCGTTCCACCTGCCTATAGACGGAGTTTCGGAGTTAGTGTGTAGTTACTCGAATCTTTCGCATTGTAAACAGTACATAGGTAATATAGGGGGGCTATATAGGTGTATACGGTCTATACGGTGTAATTAATGCTAATTCCCATTTTAAATATATTTTGGAGCCGTTAGGCACTGTTGTCGAAGCGTCTGTTCAGTTTACTCTCAGTACACAACGCAACGAAAATGAGTAATATCTAAAAAGGCTCTCACGATAATCCTTTATCTAGATCGAGATCTAAGAAGAGAAGATTTTCAGAAAATCGTTTTACATACGAACAGTCCACCACAAATACCAGTACAGCCGCGGAAAAACTCTTACACACCGGAGATAACGAAATTGTCGTTGAACAAACGCATAGATACTGGAAGCTCAAGGAATGGACTTATCAAAGTTCAAGCACGATTATTTACCGCTTGATAAGGATGTTACGGAAGCTTTGAAACCAATTTATACTGATTTTTATAGTATTTTAAAAATGATGGAAGTAATGGGTGTAGTTGTCGGCCCTATTGCGTAAGAATATGCAGTTCAAAGAGATTCGGCTGTATCAAGCAGGCGGAGATACGTCACGCGGGGTCCTCAAAAGAGGGACGAACAGCCCGGAGACAAGCATTAGCCTCTCAGCAGGCATTTTTCGAGGAAGAGAAAGTGTATTGTATGGGCCAGGCATAGCAGATTAGAATTTTTTATGGTAAATATAATTTTATCTAGCAAAAATCGATAGTTGAAACTTTAAACGCGTTTTTCTCGAAACGACATTTTTCAAAATTGCTGACATCATAACTCAACGAGAAATTGACCGATCGACTTTAAATTGAAACTGAGTATTCTTGAATATATTTACTATACAATGACAATTTGGCATTAAAAAAAACACCATTTTTTTACCCCAAAGCACGACATTTTTTTTTTTTTTTTTTTTTCAGAACTACGCCATTTTGTTAATTTTTGATATTTTTCAAAAATCGTAGGTCATTGTATAGGAAATACCTTCAACTTTAATAACCTTTTTGAATTTTTTTGTTTCAGCTACTCATTCGGCCGGAATCATGTCAGCAGTTGGGGAACTTTTTTTTTTGGCACCTCCGAAGATAGCACATAACTCCGTTATTTTTCAATATTTTTGTATAAAAAAAATCTTAAACTATAGCTGAAAATATACCTTATTATATCCAAGAAACTTCAAAACATTCTATCGAGTACTTTCTTTTAAAAAAATTCCCGAAAATCGCCTATGGGTGACGCTGGTATAGGCCCTTAAAACTCTTTTGTTAAGATATCTCTGTTGTTATAAAGTTCTTAAAATATTTTTCCAAAATTCGGGTTCTTACACAGTTCCAAACACTGATACTTATGATTTGCGGGGTAATTCCAGAAATTTTGTTGTAGTTCCACCAGTTTATAAAGTTCATTTTGGACGATTTTATCTTGCTTCAGCACCCCGTCTGTTTAATCATATTATACTTAACTATGTCATGTTTTGAATTCCTGTATTATTGAATTTGCAAAAAAAGAAGACCTACTTCATAGTATAGGAACGGAGAATAACTATTAAACGCTGGTTTGTTGAATAAAAGACATTCGTTACAAGAAATATCTGATATTGAGCAGGCGGTTTTTCCCCGGAAACGGTTTTGAAAATACCAATAGGAAGTTCAACCAACCTACTCGTATGTAATCAAATACGCCGAAAAGGTTTGTATTCGAAAAAACCTTTAAATATTTTTTTAACTGCAACGAAAAATAATTTGCTAATTATACTACATTTTAAGCGAAATGTGTTTATGAAAATAGTCAAATATCAAATTTCAATAAATTGTTAAGTCTAGCGAATAGCACACCTCAGCGACCTTTAAACATCTAATTTTTCAAAAATATGGGTATAATTGTCACAAACGTAAAATGAAGGTAATTATTGGGTAATGAAAAGCGCAGAATTTTGAGTACTAGCCTTTTTAGAACTATGTACTAAAAATGTATTAAAAATCGTTTGAGTCAAGCCCCATTTACAATACTGCGAGATGCGATACGAGAGTCGCATTCGAATTCGAATGCGAGAGCTCTCGTATTCAGGCATCGGACGTCTGTTTACAATAATGCGTCAAAACACCACTTACAAATAACAAGCTCAAAATCAAAACAACAACAATTTAGCTGTCACGCATTGCGAGATGCGAGAGTTTTCCAGATTTTCGAAATTGACTGCGATGCTCGCTGCGACACTCGCATTATTGTAAACGAACACATTGAATAACATGTTACGGAAATATTTTTTACAGTTCATGCGCTCTCGTTTTTGAACAACGTATCGCATCTCGCAGTATTGTAAATGGGACTTCAGTCAGTGGAATTCATGATGCCAGCAGATTCTGAAAACGATTTTTAAAGAGCAAAAACTCTTTTTTGAACAAAACGAAGAGCAGTTTTTCATTTCTAGAGCTCTGACATGAGATGGTAATGGGCATAGGTATACCTCCCCGTATTTATTTTATTTGCAAGAAATTTATTACATTTTTGCTTAAATCTTTATCACACTTGTTTGATATAAACGATGTACATATTAACTGAAGTTTTCGTCATACTTTTTTCTCCAAATTCGTTCCCTGCAAATAGCACCTTTGCTTAGAAATTTAATAGAAAGAAATACCAAGGTCGTTTGAAATAAAAATTCCCGGAAAATGTTTACATTCCCAATCTTGTTCCGGTTTCGATAAAAAAAAATCTGAATTGTCTAGCATCCATTATACAAACCAACAAATAAAAAACATCTACATACTATTGTAGGAGTATATACATATGTACGTGTGTATTCCTACAAGCACCCACTCATTTGAAAACAAATTTCAGTTGAGCAATTTTGTGCTTCTATTCGTACTTATTCAACAAAAACAGGAACCTTTTCACCACCAACCTGGCACTCTGATCATAAATCAAATTTATAAATTCATACCCACCCACTGGCAGATAAACATTGAGCGATATGTCTACGCACAATATGAGCAAACAAGATACCGCGAATACCGATAAACCAGTTAAAGGTGTATAATTCCTTCTGTTATATTGTTGACACTGTCAATTGGTTTATTGTAAAATGTCACTTGCAATCTATTTGTCAATTTTTATGTTCACTTTAAGTAACTTCACGACTCCTTGTTTTGCCCCGATTAAATTCCTTCTCTCTACCAGTATTACTTTTTCCACTGCCTACACGTTTTTGTTTTTCTCCTTGTTCCGCCTACAATATGACGCATAGCTTTATTGAGTCGAAAGTAATTTTCTACACTGTCAGTGATTTGTACTGTTTCCTCCCTCGCTTTAGATTGGATCTTTGAATCTGAAGCTTTATGTGACAACTTCTGGAATGCGTGGGATTTACTGAGGTGGAGGTGACTTTTAAAATAATCCTACCTCCCCCTGCTACAAATACAAAATACACATGCTGAATGGCTTCGGAAAGATCCTTTTCATATGAGCTCTCATTACATGTGACATCTGTATTGGGGTGTCGCCGAAGGGGGACTTTAACTTGCAGCCGTTCAGCACCAGAAACGTTTCATGCTTCACTGAAGTTTTGATAAAGATAAGAATAATCGATACTTAAGTTATTACCAAGAAAGGCAATGTACTAAAAGTGAAAGTTGTTGGTTTTTTTTTTTGAATATTAAAAAGCAAGTAGAACTGGGACAAGGTCGTATATACAAGTATCGTATGGACGATACATTTTATGCACAAGATTGGGTGTATTTAAAAATGAAACTATGAAAGCTGTTTTTTTTTACATACATTTGGGAGGATATTGGGTCAGTTTAAGTTGTAGTTAAATTTGTGTAAGTTCTGTAACATTAAAATCAATTTTTTTTTCTTTCCAGGTAAGCAAATATGGTGGAATAAATTGGCCTTACTATGCAGCATCTGTAAGTAAAAAAAAAAACAAACTTAAGACTTTACACTTCAAAAATTGACTAAGCGCAATGTAGTACTTTTCTAAAAATTTTTAAAATACGAGTATCTACATACAAAATAAAGAGTTCTTTTTTGCCACTTTCACATATTCAAGCCAGAACTTTGTACAGCTTCAAAATTAAGTTCCCGTTTTTAAAGGTTTCTTTGAAATCTAGTACTGAGTCTACCCAGCTAAATAAGCTTAGTATGATTAACTATTTATTTCATAAAAAATGAGATTGTTAACGATTTTGAATTCTTAGTCTATATATATGGTTTCGCTTATGGCCGTCTATCAAATCGACATAATGTAAATTGCCTGTTTCGTTAACCTTGTATATAATTTCAACAAGTTTTATATGTGATCAAAACCACAAATTATTTATATTGCCGCACAACCTCCACATTTCATTCCGAGAGTATCTGCTACCACTGCCCCTGAATATCATTATCTTCGACTTCGATAAGTTTACAGACAAATTCAAAGTTTTACAATAATCGTCCACCCTGTTGTGTTGATCATTAGCTGCATTGTATCCACCGCATGTGGTATTATAGTTTGGCTTATCTCGATACTTCCTTAACGTGATATGTTATGTCATTCATACATACAATTAATAGCAGCGTACTAAATATGCATCCTTGCTTCACCCTCATCTTTGTATTAAACAAGTCTTAAACTTAAACTTGCTTCCATCCCAGAAACGTTGTTTTCGTACATAGCTTTCAATACTTTGATGACCTTAGTTGAGATGCCGTATCTGCAAAGCTTATAAAAGAGTCAAAATCCTCACGGAAATAAACGAAGACGGCATATAACTTTTTATGTTTTCTCTTACAAATCTCTGCTGTAATATGTTTACAAAGACTAATCTATGGTGGAATAATTTTACCTAAAACCGGCTTGCAATTCGGGTAGGAACTTCTTATTTTCCACCCACTATATAATTCTATAAAATAGCACTCCAGCAAACCTGGTGGATGTATGATATTATGATGTATACATATTATGTATGGTATGTATGCATTTACTAGGTATTAGCTTACCCCTTCTTGTGTAGTCGAGTTTTGAAAATTTTCAGTAACATCTGCGGTTTCGAATATTTGGTTAAATTTCCGGGTTAGTACGAAAAATAATTCAACCGTAAAATTTTCATAAAACTCGAGCGAAATACGGTCACTTCTTGGGACCTTGTTTTTTTTTCCACCTTTCGATCACAACCTTTGTTTCAACTACTCGTACTATGATTGGCGATTGGAAAATTCATCAACGCACATAGGGGCTGCGTATTGAATAGCTGCTCTGCATGTTGACCTGAAGCGATTGTATTTCTGGTCCCGTTCACAGTTTGGCTGCTTTCCAAAAATCTGCTGAGGATCGCGATCTATTCAATAACACAATATTCGGTTGCATCGCAAATATTCTTAAAGCTTTTATTTCCTACTGCCTACAGAACTTTACATGAGATGTTACCGTTCATCTTTAATAACCAGAGAAAGAAAATGTCGTGGCCCTGGCTCGCATGTATTCATTGTCAGACCTTTTTTGGTTGCAATAGTAAGGACCAGGTCGTACTTGCTGCAGTCAGGTTACTGATAATCTTAAACGAGTCTTCTAAAGGCAAATTGTCTGAAAACATTGTCATTCCCATTCGAAAGTCGCTAAGATAAGAGTACCAATCTCCCGATATAAAACAGTGATCTATGACTAAGCATGAAGTTCCTCGAAGAAAAGTGTCTTCTCCCCGGCAGTCTGCTTCGCAGCTTCTATCTATAACCCTGCAATAACAGACATCCGCTAGTTTCAAAATTGTAAAAACTTTTGTGTCACATAATTTACTATTTTAGTAAAGGTTTATATAAAAAGGGTGTCCAGCGCAAAATTTGCAAGTTTAAATTGTAATTGCCCGTAAACTGACAGAGTACCGTTCAATGCGCGTGATTTGCGGATGTGCCAGTCGCCATGAACCACTGAATATTTAAAGTGGTTCGTGCACGTCGCGTGTTTTGTACTCGCTTCAATTTTCGACGAGTAAGTGATAGGCCGAGCATGCAACGTTCAAAAGTTTAGACAAGTAGGAACAACGATTAACCAAAATCCTCCGAGACTCATTTCAACAACTTCCGTAAAGAAGATAGCGGCCTGTACTGGAGTAAAAAAAAAATCAACAGTGCACGTTATTTTGAAAAAGAAACTAAAGTTTCATCCATTGCCAATGCAAATCACGGAGTTCTTCAACGAAAATCACTATTCTTTTGGAGAAACCTTAGCGAGAAAGATGCTAGAACGTTTTCGAACAGCATGAACGCTAAAAACATATTGTTTACTGACGAAGCACTTTTTCATGTCTATGGCTGTATTAATTTTTTTTTGTTTTAAATAACTTAACACTAAAGAGGGTATGACTACTCTTAAAATGCCGGAGCACGTGTTAAGTTTTTCGGAAAATTGGATAGAGAGAGAGAGAGAAAGGTGCCCCTACAAGCATAGAGAACACCATCAAAAACGTCTATATTGTCCAAAAACGACAGTGTTTGTATAATTCCTGTCCAAGGGATTATTGGATTTTTTTAAACAACGGGAGCCAGTCACTGCTTACGTATATTTCCAAATGATCGACGAGATTTGGCTGCCGCAACTGTAGCTGTTTCCCGGGTTTAACAACAGAACATAATTTCAGCAAGACAGGGCCACTCCACACACATATAGAGTTTCAGTGGAGAAACTTGGGGAATTGCAATAATCTTCGAGCAATTCAGGCCCTACAAGGAAATATCCGCCATGAAGTTGCGGAATAAAAATAATAATATATAATAAAATACTCGTATGTTTATAATAAAATCCGCATTGCCAAGCTCGATTTCTCATAAATGGAATATGAGGATAACGCTGCAGTTTTTTTTGTGTGTTTTTTTTAGTACTAAACTTGAAAATTTTCCGCTTTATGTACCTAGGTAAATGACTAAGCTGTTCTGAGATACACCTATTCTTGCATTGAAGTAGTAACTCATTTGTTGCTAGGTTATACAATACATCTCTATATCTCTTAGCTTGTTAAAATTGCGTAGCCAATGGCTACAATTTAATTATACTCGTATTGACAATAGCAACAGAGTGTTGACAACCATTTTAAGTTTCAATACGTAACTTTCTTCTACCCTCTTAAATGAAGCTAATATTTATGTATTAAGTAATAATTATTAAATACCTACTCCAATAATAGAGCTTCTGAATTTCATGTTGACGCTGACCTTGCTAGCTAATAGTATATTCCGTTTCGATATCGGTGTTTGCATCGTTATTGTCCAAAAGTTCTGCCTTTTCGTCGAGGTTGGAATCAGCCGGAAGGTCTACCACAACTTTGGTCTTGGTGCTTTTTTGCAAAAGTTTGTCTTATTTAAGTTACATACTTACATAGTTTTCTTTCAGCCAATCCAAAGTTCAACGACTGAGTAGAAAATTTTAACAAATAAAAAAAAAGTTAATTTCTGCATGACTTAGTACAAAATACAATTATCTCCAACTGTGTTTATTGTTTTTTTGTTTCTTTATTACTTAGCATTTTTGAATTCATGGTTTGTTTCTTTTTTGTTTTATCACGCCAAACAACAGATGCGGAATACTTTGTGAGTCAAATAAGTTTTCGGACTCTTACTTTTTACATTTTTTTTTTTTGGTGGGGGGAGGGGCACAATGAATCATTTGTTTTCTTTTTTTTTATTACTTCGTAATTTGTTTATCTAATTTTTATTACTTAATTTCTCTCTACGAATTCGTGCCAAATTATCTCTTTATTTTCCCTCGTCTTATATTAGTTTTATAAAAGATTAGATGGACTAATTTTTTTTATCAATTCATAATAAGATCTAATTTGTATCTTTCTGCTTCACACTCAAGATCAGGCGAAATTAAATTGAAACAAGTAATTTGGAAATGAGGACATAAGGACTAAACTAAGATGATTCCATCATAAGCAAGTAGGTAGTGAGTTGTGAAGAAGTATAAACGATATCAGTCAGGGAAGTAGTCACGTTTCTTCTTTTCGAAATCAAAGATTAAAAGTAAGATCTCTAAAGTAGGGCAAAGCTTTTCTTTAGTACTTAAATGGGGATTAATTAATTGATTCTGTGAACTATATTCTACTTGTGGTACACTCGCAGACCTGTCTAAAACTGAAATACTATGTGACGCAATATTTAAAAATATAACTCATAAGGATATCTATAGATAACAATAAAGCGCATTATATATCATTGTCGTCATACTGTGACTATCCAATAATTCCTTTAACAAATCAATCAGGTCGGTTCAATGTTGTCAAAAATTGATAAGCCCAGAAATCGATGTGAGCCTACTATAAATCTATAATAATGGTAGGTTTTGTTGTTTTAAGAACCTTCTTACACCAATGTTTATGTTAGCATTACATCACTTATCATAATTTCTCTCCCTATATTTAAGAGTTCGATTTTAGTTAACTGCAGTGTAATACCACAATACCACACAATGATGAAGTTTATCTTGTATAATTCTTTTTGACTGAATGTATCTCTAAAGCTACCATAAAAAGACAAAGCGATAGGTGTAAAACCATGTGGAAATCCATATTTTAACTTTTATTTTATTTACGAGTACACGTAAAAATCTTTTAATTTTTACGAATATTTCTTCTGTATAAGTGTTCTCGGTATACTTCATATAAGCTTATATCTTCTATGTCATACTATACTATAGATCTCGACTCAAGAATTAGAGACCAGGAAATAATCGAAGCCTTTTAAGATCTGGATCATTTTTAATTGAGATTTTTGTGTTTTAATTTTGGCTTTCTTCTCAACAACGGTAGTCACTGCGACCTCTAATAGAATTTGTGCCAAAGACCGGTCAGACTACGAATTTCTGAACACATTTTATAAGGTTGAAGGGTCGCTGTACTCTTAAAGAACATACACCTCTCACACAGCATCTTTGTGGTTTCATCATCACCAACAGTCACCACGTAGTATTGTGAGAGGTTAAGAAAGTTGAAGAGATGCCTGATATCATTCCTTTTAAGATTGTTGGTATTTTAGAAGTTTTTACTCAAGTTTTGTTTTTACCTTTCTAGTTCCGTAAACATTCTTCCAGTATATAATGTATTGATCTCTTTTCCATCTTTCCAGTAGAGAGATAATGCCTTTGTGGCCTTGTACTCAGCAGAGCTTACCTTGTTATTGCTACGACCGACTAGGTTTTAGAGGACACTGATGGGTTTGCTGACTGATTTTGCGTTCAAATAGTATGAACCCAGCGCCTTAAAGGACTAGTACACTTAAGAATTTTTAAAAAATAAATTGTTTCTTTCCTTCAATTCCTTATAACTTCAGAAATCAACTCCTAACATTTTTTTTAGGAAATTCAAAAAAACACAAATTACAAAGCTTAAGTACACCCGTCTTCTCGGCTCTTTGGAGGCGCTCATAGCGATCGGTCCTACTCCGACAGCTATTTATTCCCTTTCTCCAAAGTTTTGTTTCTTGTATACAAATAATACTGTTGGCTTTCTAACACGCTCTCGGTGTTATGTGCCGATAAAATGGGTCCTTATAAAAAAGGCAGTAATTCCTCAAATGCTTTTAAACGTGGTTTTCTCGAAATGAAGCTTTTCCAAACGGCCCACAGTTACTCTCCGAACGGAACGCTGAACGGATTTTAATAAATCGTTTTGCTTATTAAAGTATCCTGAGTGGTAATCTACCACAATTTGGGCAAAAAATCAATAAAAAAAAATTTGCCAAGAAAAAAAAACGTGAAGAAAGATTGATTCTTTTACATTTCTTTCAAACGTCCGCCTTTTTTTTAACTGATTCTTTATTAACAGTAGTAAACATACCACGTAGAAAACCTTCCCCCTTATCATCATTTTTGTTTTTTTTTTCAGACTTGCCAATCCTAAGATTAACTCTCGGCAGTGTAACAAGTATTTTTCCGAGGACTCGATTTAGAGGCCCTCTACAAATTAGAAAAAAATCAAAATTAAAAAAAAAATCTATAACAATGAAATCTCAAATAATGAAATAAAGTTTCAAGAAAAAAAAATCTTAAAAATTTGCGGTATTTCTTTTTGTCTTCAAAAGTGCACTAGTGTCTTATGTTCTACTTAACTAACATTTTGAATTTTTATTGCCTGGATCGAGTTTGATATTGGCTCACGAATATATGTTGCATATAACTCAGTCTGAAAAATGTAGTACCAAGTTTCAAAAATAATTGGAAACCCAATCTATACATGCATGTATATTCAGATCCAATATAAAGGGTAAACATTGCCACCTTTCCTGATAGCATTTAATGTTTGCGACTTTTAAAGCTACTCCACAGGTTAAATCAACAGTCTATAAGTATAGGGACTTTAAGGCTGTTAATGTAAATGCCCTAGAAAATAGTATTCACGAAATAAACTGGCAAATGATTTTTTCAATGGCAACACCGGACGATCAAGTTGATTTTATTCAAACTTTAGTAAACCAACTTTTTAATATGCATAATTTTAATACCGCTGAAAAAAGAAACTTTCTGGTATGGAAAGAAAATCTTGGTTTACGGCTGACATACTTATTTCTATTAAGCAAAGGGATCAAGCGTACATGCGGTGGAAGCGCTTTCGCGTTCCTGATTGCTCTCTGCCTTTCGAGCCTTACGAAAAAATATGTGCAAAAAAGTAAAAGAAGCAAAATGTAGACTGTATTCAAAACGCTTAAACAAAAACATACCATCAAAAACCTTATGGAAAAATATTCGAGAGCTTGGTGTTGGTCGATAAAGTGAACATTGTCCACTGGATGTATGTCCCAACTATTTAAATGAGCATTTCTCCAAAGTTCAAAGCAATAGTAATCAAAAGACTTCACTTGTAGATGAAACTTTTTAGGATGTTGACCCTGAATATGATGATTTTCAAACTTTTAGTGAATCGTTGAATGGGATTTTGCCGGTTGTTGACTCTGTACAAAGCACTGGTGAAGCAAATGAAACCTACCGGGTTGTGGACCCCAGTACTGTACATTCCTTTCAATTTCAAAGGGTGGATGATGCAGATACGAGTATGTTAAGTGCTGTACTTAAAATAAAATCATCAGCTACTGGCTTTGATGAAATACATCCACGCTTCAACAAAATGAACCTACCCCACATTCTTCCTGTGCTAACACATGTTTTTAATACTGTAATAACAACATCTTCTTTTCCATCTCTTTGGAAAGTGGCTAAAGTTATACCAGTCTTAAAAAACCAGCCACTCAATTATCTCAAGAAGAGTTTAGACCAATCTCAATTTTGTCATTTCTGTCAAAGATTCTGGAAAAAATTTTACACAATCAAATTTCAACCTTTTTAAAGACATTCAAACATTTAAGTGAAAATCAATCCGGTTTTAGACCAAACCACAGTTGTGTATCCGTTACTCTTAAGATTTCAGACGATATTAGAAATGCTATGGATAATGACTTGGTTTCACTTTTAGTTTTCTTAGATTTTTCGAAGGAATTCGACAAAATTAATCATAAAAAAATTATTAAAAAACTAATACAATAGTTTCGGTTTTCACACACAGCAGCAAAACTGATTTTATCATACATAAGTGGAAGAAGCCAAGCTGTTGTTATTGGTAATAAAACGTCCCATCCTTTAAATCTTTTCTGTGGGGTTCCTCAGGGATGCATACTTGGTCCACTCTTATTTACGATCTTTATTAATGATCTTCCACTCCAATCTGAATACTCTTCAATCGATTTGTATGCTGACGATGCTCAAGATCGTATAAGCTGCAAGTTAGGCATGATTAAAGATGGTGTTGTGAAATTGAACTCTGATTTAAAAAGAATACTTCGTTGGTCCAAATACAAATAGTCTTCACCTCAATCCACAAAAGTCCAAATGCTTAATTAGTTATAAAAATAAACTTGATAACAGCTACTTACCTGCAGTTTATCTCGGAAACGAACAAATTGAATATGTCGATAAAGCTATGAACTTAGGCATTCTATTTAATTCTACCCTTACCTGGGATGACCATATTCAAACTGTTGTTGGAAAAATATATGGATCCTTACGGAGTCTTTCACTTTCGAAGCAATTAACTCCTCAACGCGTTCTTGTAGTTGTTCGTTATACGCAACATTCTGGATATGGGTTCAAAGTGACCGTGGTTGGTGCGGTGAGTTCGGATCAGGAAGAGTGGGACAGATCTTAGATTACGGGGATGGGGAGTGAATGCAATATTTTGCGTTATTGTCGAGCAGTCGATATTTCCAGTCAGTAACTGGTGGATAAAAAGTACATCAGCGACTTCACGACGTTTTTTTAGGGTATGCATGCTAATTAGTTTTAGCCTATTTTCATAGGGGGGTAATCCATATGGATCGGCCCAAGGTAGACCACGAAGTGCAAAACGGATAAACCTGCGTTGGACTGCTTCTATTCTTTGAATGTGGGTTAGTATATAGGGTGACCAAACTTGGCTGCAATATTCGAGAAGAGGCCTTACAAAAGTAATGTACAGGGACTTTGTAACGTAAGGGTTGGAAAATTCTTTTGACCAGCGTTTGATAAAGCCGAGTGAAGAGTTAGCTTTATTTATAATGCTGTCAATATGTGAGTCGAAATTCAATTCTCTATCACAAATTATACCTAGATCCCGTACTTGGGTAGTGGAAGAATGGGAGTCAGAAGGCAATGAGATGACTTTGGAAATTCTCATGTCATCAGCGAAAATAGAAAGAATGAGATTTATATCATTAATTGTGAGGATAAAGATGATTGGACCAAGGTGACTACCCTGAGGGACACCAGATGTTGCTTTAATGGGTTCGGATATTGAAGATCTGAAGATGACCCTGTATTCTCGGTTTTCTAAATAAGATTTGGTCCATGCCACAAAATGAGGGGAAAAGCCAAGTTTTTTTAGTTTAAAGATGATAAGTTGGTGAGAAATTTTATCGAATGCCTTGCTGAAATCTGTCGAAATTGAATCGACTTCGTCACCGTCTTCTAAAGCATGAAGCGTCCTAGAGACGAACTCTGTTAGGTTAGTGGTCGTTGATTTACCTTTCATGAAGCCGTGCTGATTTGTGCAGATAGTTGGCCTACAGTACAGAAGCAGTTGTTGATAGACTATGCTTTCAAAAAGTTTGGGTATGCAAGGGAGTTTTGCTATGGGCCTATAATTATCGAATTCGGCCTTACTTCCTTTTTTATGAATAGGGATGATGTAAGATTCCTTCCATAGGAAAGGGAAAGTACCTGTTGAGACAGACTAGTTAAATAGGGCATGAGGAGGACCGAGGTGGGTAACACACTCTTTTATTACAATAGCCGGAATTCCATCAGGGCCGGACGAGAAATCATCTTTAAGTTTGGTAATGTTTTCAGATACCAAAGTTGTTGTTATATTTAGTGAAATGGCTGACGTCTCAGGATAGTTTCTCATATAGCTAAAGTAGCTAGGATCGGGTTCAGCTGTTTTCTTAGAAACAGGTTTGCAAAAACTTTGATCCGTCCTATGATAACATATGGGTGCCAATTGTTTACTAGCCACAACTCAGAAACGAAAAGAAATCTAACTGTGGCATTCAATAATATAACTCGATATGTATACAATTTCCGACAATCTCAAACTACGCAGGTACGAGTAACATACTAGGCTGTAATCTTTACACGTATTTCAAGTATTTTTCCCTTAAAACATTGAACAAAATCATTTTAAACAAAGAACCTTCATATTAATTCAAAAAATACAGTTTACTAACTCATCTCGTTCTTTTATGATACTGCAACCAATGTTCACTTGCAGAAACTCGGAGCGTCAGTTTTTCGTTTATGCCATAAAGCAGTGGAATAGCTTAACCTCTTCCATTAGAAGGCTTCGCGACACCACACAATTTGAGACGGTTTTATTCAAATACTTAGTAAATAATTAAATTTAATATTTAGTGTAATAAAGAATTTTGTTTTGTCATTATGAATATGAATTTAGTTTGTCATTTTAAATCAATAATAACTGAATGTATAAATAATAATTATAATTGATTTGAATTTAAGTCTAACTATACTTTTTATAACTTTTACTATTAATTATAGGCTTTTAAGCACAATGTAAAAGATTTTTGGAAATATATATAAATAAAATAAATAAACCCATTTGAATGTTGGTCACTGCATTAATACAATTTCACCGATAATAGCAAATCGTATTACACTATTTTATAGTTGTAGTAACAGAAATTTGTGCAATGATGAGATAGATTCTAACCCAACTTCAAGTCTGTATCGGGTATCCCAAAATTTAATTTATAAACCCTCCCATCAACCGTAAATGATCGTACGAGTATTTCTACAGTTCGATGACGCGCTAATTGACATTACATAATTACTGTAATTTTTATCTTATTTTAAATATTTTCACTGATTCTATGCTTCAATATACCATCAGATGCACTATTGGTTTCATGAATGCCAACTTTCTTCTAAAATACTTGCACCAAAAATACTCGTAATAACA
Source organism: Volucella bombylans (assembly GCA_949129095.1). Taxonomy (NCBI): domain Eukaryota; kingdom Metazoa; phylum Arthropoda; class Insecta; order Diptera; family Syrphidae; genus Volucella; species Volucella bombylans. The sequence goes on along the minus strand of OX422142.1, from coordinate 25,860,004 downwards.
TTTTCGCGAAAGATCTAGCCATATTATTTTGGAAATGGGTTGGGTTAAATTAAATGCCAAATTTTCTCGGAAATGATACCAATTTTTTTTTTGCGGATCTTCAGTATTTGGCTTTTAATTTATTGGCAATTACTGCAAGGTTTTAATAAGAAGTTTGAGTAGTTCTGTTATTTATAATTAATATATAACTACTATATATCGTCACAATCAATGGACTTCTAGAGTTCTAATTAATCACCCAAAAAAATGCAATTAAAACACTGCATACAACTTATTTCCCTTACACCTTTTCTTTCGCGCTATTCTGGGTCACATTCCATGCCTTCACTTTGCAATAAACTTGTCTCCATTCTGTTTGTTTCTTTCGTTATTTAAGCAACACATGCAGTCTCGGTTTCTTAAACATTCGTTACTCTTTTTTACCTCTAATTTTTGCATGCTTATCACTTACCCAACACTTTAAAATGCAAATTACCATCATAAATGCAAAAAATATATATTTATTTTTTATTTTTCCTTTTCCTGATTTACCCCGTTGTACTTATTTTAAAATAAACTAATTAATGTAGAAGAGAACGACAATTAATTTAAAAAAAAAGACAACTTCGGCTCAGTCCATATCAGTTTGTGTCTGGGTATTTCCACAATGGTTGCTGGATTACCATTAAACATGCTCGTAAATCAGTTTTTTTAGTACTCATAGCTATATCGTATGTCTACATATTCATGTATTACTCAATCGTATATGCTTGATGTTGATTACAAATAATTACTTGTACAACTTTCGGTACGGGAAAATTGGCGCATATCTACAAAACATACAATTTTAAACGGGTTAATGCCTGCAGGCGCTTAAAACTTAGAACTAACATATGTAGGTGCCGCTTTATGCAATATTCGTACCAGTGAAACTTGTCATATAAAAAAACAACCAAGAGCGATTGATAACAAAATAATTATCACGAAATTTTATAGATACACCTTCGAAATAGCAGACCAGTCTCTTTTACTCGTAAAGGTAGAAATGGAAGTTAGTGAAAAGACAAGGTAATTAGGTGTGTATTGTATCGTAGTAGGTGATTTGAAATATGACCTTGCACTAGCTTTAGTCTCAGCAGAGTGAACCTAATTGCTTCTGATTGCTGAAACAAAAGCAGAAAATAAAAAAAATAAAAACAACAGATAATTCGTTTACAATATGTACGAGTACTGTTAAATTTGTAAAAGTTCTACTCAATGCCATAACTCAATACAATACTTTTGTACCCTTATAGTTACGAATACTAAAAAACCATGACGTTAAAATTAATAATTGAAAATTACTCGTATCTTTTGACACCCTCTAATTAGATTCTACGATTTACATAACCATACTTGATCTCTTCAATATTCAAAGTCCAAAAATTCAATCAAAATTAGTACATAGATTCCCATGGAACATTTTTGAACAAATTCAAAAGTTGCACATAAAACTACAATGATTTAACCTTGAGCACATCAAATACAAATAACAACCCTTTATACATACATATATATGTACTCGTATATATGTATATTGTTTTTCCCCCTTTTTTTTAAGGGTAACAATGTTCCGTCATATATTAAATTTTCAAGTACTGTAAAATTGTATGTCGAATCGAGGAAAATTTAATTGTCAAACACAAACTGATTGTATACACGAAATAAACACACGACATACTCGTACATATAACCTAGAGAGGATGTTCTAGTACTACTCGCGTACTTAATTTGATTCACTTCCTTTAGTTGAGCGACACGTTTTTTTGTTTTATATCACCTTCGATAAGAGTGGTTAATTAGAAAATTAGATTTTTTGCCGTAAAATTTGCAAATGTATAATGTTCCTATAGTTAGATAAAATAACCCGCAATAGAAATTATTAAAAGGTTACGTAATGATTGGCGGAACAGTGAAATCAAGATTGTTGCACATTTAAAGTTATAGTAGTACCAAAAACACGTGTTTTAACACTAGATATACCAACAAATTTACATACCTATTTATACCAAAACCAGTCAATTTGACTGTATATGACAAGTTCTATTCATTTATATTATAATGCTTTATCGTTTGAGAGAATTGATGAGATATATAAAAATTGGTTCTAAGGCGAAGCAAGGGTTGTTTTTCCAATAAGCGGGGGTGTGAGGGGCAAGGCCCCCCGCATTGATAACATTGAAATTAAAAATTTAGGGATTTAATATCTCGGTTATTTATGAAATATGCCCAAAAAAATATGAAATTATATCCCAAAAATCAATTTATGTCACAGGGCAAATAAGTAATGTCAAAAAAAAATTGGGGCATAACTTCCGTTTCAGTTTGAGGCATAAGTTCGTACCCCCATAAAAAATAAAAATATAAAAACTCATCAATTATATTCCAGTTTTATTCAGAATGATCATGTTTACATGCTTTACAAATACTAACTTTTTTTTCCACGCATTTTCCGCACACATATTTCTTACAGATGTCACAATTTGTAGTTGTCTTGTTGTTATTACAAAGTCCTATTTGGCACCATTTACGTACTGGCCGGGGATTCTGGGTTGCTGGACGGAGAATTTCACTTGCCCTCCCTTGGCTTGATGACTTATATTCAGATGTGAGCTCTTCAGCTAATCGAAACAAAAAGTCTTTCCTAGAAATATTCTTTCCTGTTATACTTCTATACAAAATCCAGGAATTGATGCCGGCCAAATCTAAAATATTGAAAAATACTTGAAGTGGCCACCTTCTGGATCCTGATTTCACACTATACTTTCTTGCCATTTGATCAGTTACATCAACACCGAATTTGGTTTTATTGTAAAAAGATATAGTTTCAGGTAGTTTCTTGGAACTGGTATCAATTTTGACGCCTTTGTGTTTAGTACTCAATAAAACAACCTTTTTGTTAGGCTTACTCTTATAAACAGTAAGTGTGCATTCATTTGTTTCATATAGATGCGTTGAAAAACGTTCCATACCATCTTTTTTTTCTTTGCAAATTTTTGGAAGCTCCCGTTTGTTGCAACGAACTGTACCAACCAATGCAGTATTTTTAGCTAATAATTTTGAAGCCAGGGGGAGGCTGGTAAAAAAATTGTCGGTTGTCACACACCTTCCTTTCATGATATAAGGTTCTAGTAGTCTTGTTACAACAAATTCACTGAGAGGAGTTGACGAATTTCGTTTTTCGTCTTTTCCTAAATAGGGAAAGCCATTTATAACATACTTCGTTTCAACATCAGAAGCCAGCCAGAATTTTATCCCAAATTTGTCTGGTTTGTTTGGCATATACTGGGTAAATCGACATCTAGCCTTCGTTGGAAACAGTTGCTCATCTACTGTGATAAATGCTCCTGGTTTGAAAGCGTTTTGACTATTCTCGATAAATTTATCCCAAACAGTTGATACCAGCGCAAATTTATCCGTTTGCAAGCGCTGACTCCTCTCATTTCTTTTATCAAAGCGAATAAAACGTAAAATTTCCGTAAAGTCATTCCTGCTCATATTTTCGGAAAAAAAATCAGGACCCCACTTTTTGTTCCATAAATATGATAATTTCAAACCTTTTGCTTCATATGCACCACGGCCATACAATATTCCAATAAAAGCCTTCAGTTTTTCCTGCGAAAGGGTCCACTTCTTACCTAAAACTCGAGAGGCTTCTATTTCAGTGCAATTTCTAATATGTTCTAATATATGATGATCAATCAATAGTAAGAAGGCACTGCTTATCTCTTCTTCCATAATATTTCTTCTAGCATGTGCTGTAGGCCCAGGTAAATCTTTGAAAATGCAATGACTTGGTAACCTTCCAACGGCACCCCCTTCTTGTATTTTTTTCCAAATTGTTCCATCAGCAGAAACTTCAATTTGCATATTTTGTGTGTTTTCCTCTTCAGAACTCGAGGAAAGCCGCATACATCTTCGTTTTTGCGTATTATGCTGTTGTCTTATGTTGTCTTCTTCGTCACTCGATTCGCCTCCAACATTTTCATCAAATTCCTCGTTATCACTGCTTTCAATATGAACACTTTGATTACCATCATCATCCGTATCACTGTCGCATCCCAAAAACTCATATTCGCTATCACCACCATCAACGTCTGATAGATCCGAAAGTATATCTTGTATTTCTTCCAATTTCAAAATTTTTCGTTTTTCCATTATGAGCAATTTGTATGTAGCAAAAGTAATAAAATTATTTCTTACTGAACAGAACAGAACTCAATGAATAAATAATGGTTTATAACAGTTTCCTACGAAATTCTTGATAAAAAAAATAAATAGGGAGATCCCCGAAAAATATGAAATTTGAAAAATATGCTGTTATACAATACTATTTTACCAGGGATGTGCAAACATTTTTCTTCACACGCCATTTTCCAAACAAGGGAATTTCCTAAAAGTGAAGAATATAAAGCATTTGCACATAGAACTACAAAAACGTGTACCAGGTCAAAATGACTGGTTTCGGTATAAGTACCAAAAACAAAAAAAAAATTTTTGTTATGAACACAAAATCAAATTAACTTATCAAATTATTTGTATTTAATTGTTGTTATAAAAGTCATATAATAGTTTCGAAAAAAAATAAATATACATAGTAAATATTTATGAAATAAAAGGTAAAACCAGTCATTTTGACTGGTATGGTAAATCTAGTGTTAAAACTAATTGATATATAACAGTAGTCATCCAAATTGACCGATTTGAGAAAAAAAAAAGTTTCGCAAAGCCTCGTGCATTAGGTTTAGAACCAGTATTATAAGAGCATATATGTATATATATATGTATACGAGATTGGCCACCTAAATCTCGAGTATATCTCAAAGAGTCAGTTTTGATAAACAAATTTACTGGGGAAGAAATCTTGGCGTAATAGAGCAGCAGCTGGGGTTGAAAGACTTTTTGACAAGTGGAACACTTGAATCGGAGCATTTTTAATTTTTACATTTGAGGAGTTGGCCTGAAACATACCTTTTTTCCTATTCTTTACACTTGCTTGCTCATCAACGATCAAAACTAAAATGAAAAAATATGTCAGAAATGGAACGATATGGAAAAAAACGACGTGCTTCACCCGAAAATCCACTTTAGAAATGGATTTTCGGTGGAAGCAACACTTCTTCTTCTCACTTCAATAAAAAGCGTTCCCTCTCTTTCGGACAATCTTCCTGTCCGCGCCAATGTGAACAGGCACTTTGAATGGTTACTGAAATGAAACGATTCCCTTATTTTAACGCAGTAAGCAAGATTTTTACTTTCTGTCGAAAAGGGGGAAATGCTTAACATGATAGAAAATATAACACTTTATTTTGGCTGAAGCGTGTTTTCTTATATGAAATAATTTTTTTCATAAATATATGGTTGCTACAATAATGATTTTGTAATCTCTTCGAAAACTAAGCTTTAGAAAAAGCTGTAGTACAAATCGCCCTTTTTTTGATTTTAAGAGGTTCGCTAGGTTGCAAAAGAACCAATATGACACATTTATTTGTTTATTGTCAACAAATAGATTAATCGATTAAATCCCATAATATGAACGTCTTTTGTAGATGACAGCAAATAGCTTAAAAAATTAAGACGGAAACATCATGCTCATGGTCCAATAGACTTATATGTGTTAAGAAAACACACGCATTCAGCCAGAAACTAGGCTGATTTCAAAAATTATTAAAAACAAATCATGGTTAGGATAGTAATGACAAATTACTGATCCTATATCAACTTCATCTCGAAAATTAACGATCTTACTGCGATCTTACGTAATTAATTTCTTCGTCTCCTACTAAAAACCAAATCTGTTGTCTAAAAAATAATTTACCAAAATCAAAAATTTAAATTTCATGCCAAAGACTTCCCAGGTCTTGTGCAACAATTTTTTATGCAACTGGTCGTGCCTCTAACGATCGTAAATCATTAAAGCAAAAATTCAAAATGTTTTCCTACACTACAAAGATGCAACAATGTTGTAAAAATATTGCTACACCCAATCCGATCTCCTTTGGAGTTGCTTCCCCATAAATATAATACAAAATATTTATTTCCATACTTCTACTAGTTTCCTTAGTCCGACACACCTTCCCTCTTTGCTGATTTCCTCTCCGCTTTCAATAGACTCATGTGTACTTGACTTTTATCGGCAACAGTTAGTTCCTTATTGGTTTCTTTACTTTATTTTTTTTTTTTATTTCCACTAGATTTTTCCCGCTCACTTTTCCTCTTTTTGCAAGTGCTATAGGCTATCTATGCTATATGCACTGCATTCGTGTGCTCATATAATATTCACGGTGAAGTTTGGTGTTCCTGTAGTAACTTCCTTTCAATCTGTTGTTCGGTGCGCATGCGCATGCACGACTGGTTACATACCAAAGAAGCCGGTTTCTTATACTCGTATATACAATAGTATGGCTAATACTCTTATGCTTGCATTTTTCGGGGAGCTAAAGAATGCACATACTCGTACATAGACGAGTAAAATATACTAGCACACTTGAAAGAAAAAACAAATGAATGGAGTTTGGTTATAAGGTGCAACAGCAGCAGTTGGTTGGTCCTGGGTCATGGACGTTGTTGGGGTTATATTGCATTTTTGCAGTTATAATAGAATTCTTTCGTGCTTGTTCAAAAGAAATGGCGGTGACTGGAAAATACATAACATGGAATGTACAGAAATTTATGCAGACCTCTTCTCGGGCGCCTTATTCAGAAAAATTAACAACCAAGAATGACAAGCTAACATCACTGGGGATGCCCTATGCTGGGCGCCAATTAAGACAAAAATTACAAAGCCATTTGCTTTTCGATGTAGAACTCATTTATCTTGTATTTTTATTTTTTTCAAAAGCTGACTACGGTCAATTTCCTGCCAACAAATTAGGTATCCAACTAACATCAACAACTACAGTACATTCCCTATATTCCGAATCTGATCGACGGAATGAGCACCGAAAATTTCAGCAAAAGTTAACAATAACCATTCATACCTGACGGTCAATGACTTTGATCGTTATTTTTTTTATTTATTTATTTTTTTTGCTTTTTAATCTCTTAACACCCACCTGTTAAATGCTTTGCGGCGTATAATACCCGTGATTCACACCCAAAAACTGTCCAATTATTGGGGCCAAATTATATACCTTACCCTGCCTAACTTACCATTCCTACTTTTACTCTTCTTTTCTTCCTTTATTTTTCTTTCTTTCATAGAAAAAATTACGTTTTAATTTCTGACCAAACATTAAATAAAGAAAGAAAACAAACGCACAGTTGTTGTTTGTTGGTTATGAGAAGAGGACAAATGTATGACATCAGCTTAGAAGTGTAGTAGTTACATACATATGTGTACGCAGAACAGGTAACCAGAAAGAAGATGTCATAAAAAACAAACGGTATCGACCTGCCAATATGGTTGTTGGTTTTTTATTGATAAAATACGATCAGGTATTTGAATGGGATTTCTCAAAGCTTAACACCTCTTTCGGTCAAAGTCAAGGTCATTTTCGTCAATAATACGATTGCGCCTCATCACGAAAAAAATTGTTTTAAGCCAATTTTATCTTCCCAAAATCCATCCCATCGTGTTAATTGTTTGATATGAATTGTGAAGCGGTTTTAAAGTGGAATCACATGAGGCTTGTATATATATACGAGTATATAGGCTATAGTGGATTCGTTTTCTGTTTTTTGTTTTTCTTTTTTTTCAAAAAACTCTTTACACTTAAAATTCAGTTTGTATCTTATATCTGATATTAAAGACGTTCTTAACTTTCTCGTATTAATGGAAATCCCAGGATAAGATAACTACATATATCATCAGAACGTTCAAAAGCCCCTCTCGAATGAGTTTAAAACCAGTTTTCTATTATTATTTTACTTCTCTCAAAAGTCCCTCCAATTAATTAAATTACTAACTCCCAGATGAATGAACCCACTAATCTTTCAGATCATTGATCTTACATACATACATATGTCCTATGACATAACTATCAATCCAATTCGATATATACCCATATTTTGAAATAGAAGGAGAGATAAACTACAATATATAATAAAGCAAAAATTCCAAGCAACTTGTATACGCATGTCTTACGCATAAATTGTTGTTGTTTACACACGAATTATGTATGAATGCGGAGGTTCATTGAACATTGAGCGATGATTGCTGATGTTTGCTTAACTGTCTAAGTTGTATAAGCAAACGTGAAGTAGTTACTTAGTCACTGTGACTGCGGTTGTTTACACGTTGTCAGTTCGAGTGTCTTTTTTATGGCAGAAAGGATATAATTATAGTCACAAATTATGTGATGATCGTTTGTGCTGTTACGTTTCAGAGGAGTAATTGTCATCAGTCGTTCGGACTACATGCCGAAATCTTCCGAAGATTCTGAGATCCTGCACTAGCCATTTAAAAAAAAAATATTCATAATTCTTCAGACAGCTCTCACGTGAGCAATTTTTGAAAATCTTAATCGATTGGGTTTTAGATTTTACGTTCGCGCAGTTTTTTAGTTATATGTATGTAGGTAAGTGAATACCATACGTCTGTTCGTCGATCTTTTGGCAATATTATTCAGAAGTTAGATCGTTATTCCATTTTTCAAGTCCAATTGCCAAAAGGAAACATACTAACAGTCAACACAACTCAGTCATAAACTGACAGCAACCAATCTTGACACAACTAAGCATTAATCTTAAACCAACTCCTTTATTTTGTTTAGTCATTTTGCATTAGTCTACCTACATACATATGTATACTCGTATTGTCGAAAATTATCGGTTTACGTAAAAACTATAAATAAAAACACTTCAAATGCCAACAAAACTTTCGCCGCATTAAAAAAATAATAAATCAGCACAACAGTTAAAAAAAGAATAATAATAATAAATAGCTAAATCTGTGCAAATTGACCTTTGCTTGTTTTTCGCAACAGTTACAGATACAAGTAACCAAAAACCAACTTCACTTCCATGAAAAGTTCAGCGTGGAAAACAATAAACAAAAAAATATGTGTACATAAAATAGATGTATGTGTGTATTTCTTATTCCGATTTACATTGACCTACTTCTCTGCGATGGTTTGAAGGAACTTTTTATGGGTGAACTGTTTCTACATCAGAGAGACATAAAATGAATGACCGTCAGGGTGCAATGTAGGGAGTGGTTTCGGTTATTGAACAATTGTTTTAAAATTGACATGTTTATCGGTAGTTGCATATATGTACGAGTACATACATGTTTCTAACAACATTGACGAATGTTTGAACCAGTCTAGTTCTGACTGTAATGCACGTTTTTTTGAAAATTATATTCGCAACATTGTTGCTAGAAAATAAAAATACAAAATTTCGCAGTTGACCACATTCGTCCTAAATAGCTATACAAATTGATTGAAAGTTGTTAAAATTTACATAAGGTATTTTTCAAACGCTTGACAGATTTATAAATTTTTATAACCATTCATCATTCATCAGTACGTTTTAAAACTTAAGGCTAGTACTCTGTTCGTTCACGTGAAAATCCACTGGCAACATACATTTTTCAGTCGTGGAATATGACGTTTCAAAAATAAATGTTGCTGGGAAAAGTTGTTTTTCTTTTTGGTATTTCTGGATACGGCAATTCTGTCTTTTCGGAAAGTTAAAAATATAACAAGTAAAAAAATACAAAGAATAAAGAGAATACACAAACAAATCAAGGAATTCTGTGACTTCAGCTTGGATACTGTCAGGTGTGAAAAAATGTTGAAGGCAACAGCTTGGATTCATGTTGATAATATTTAAGGGAACCGAGTACTACTTTGGCGGAAATATTTGGAAATTTTGACAATTATTTCACCAGCAGTTTTTTTTGTTGTATATGGAGTTTTTCGGGAAATTTCACGTGGAATCGAGCACAGTACTGGGCTTTAGCAGTTTCGGTTTCCCTAATAAAAGACTTAAGGTAACTTTGTTTAGATACAAAAGAAGGCAACATGTTGAAAACAATTCTTAGTAAATTGATATTCAAATGAAATTGCATTATTTAAAATTATACATATTTCTAGAATCCCATCATATACAGATTATTAATATTTGCCAAATTGAAGACAGTACCATCAAGCTGATGTATCTATTTCTTCTTCAAAAACCTATCACAATCGACCTTCAACTCGATGTTGTTTTTGTATCTAAACAGATTCAAAACATTCCGTCACCTAAAAAGAATCTAAAAACACACTTAGCAATCATTTTCGAAACAAAACTCATTATTTACTTACTTTTCTATCATAGTTATACCTATGTATCCTACGTTCGATAATATTGCAACGAAATATTGTTGCAGAAAAAAAAATGGAAAACATTACTCGCGGCGCCCGTACCACTTCCTATCTAACGTCGAGCTACGAGTATTGCGGTATTTTTATCTTCCCATGTCTTGTTCAAACTCTGTTTTATGTATCGAGCACAAGCAATTTCTTATTGAGGTGTGGTTGGCACAAATGATCACAGCCAATTATACCGCCGCGCCATGGTGAAATAATTGTCGTAACACAGAATGGTGTTGTATAATTTTTTTTTTCCATCATCATGACTGAACGACTGACAGTCTTTGTGATCAAAAGGAGATATGCCACAATATAAAGAAATTGCTTTATAATGTCAAAGTAGAAAAGTATCTCACTTCAGATCCTTAAGATTGGAGACAAGAAATAATAGAAACATTTCTTTACCTTGAAATTGATCATTTACTCGTATGTTAACTAAGGAATTCATATTTCAGGAACCAGGTAGCACACACTCTCGTATAGCATGTGCAAGGCGTATCTGTTAAATTGAAAAAAAAAAAGAAACATACATATCTTAAGATAGTAAAGTGAAGGTGGAAGTGACTAAACAGCCTTGAGCGAGTATAGCAACTAAAAAATATACGGTCATTGGAAAAATCAACCTGCAGCGCACTAAAATTTAAATATTCGTATTAATTGTAGTGCTTTATCTTTTTCAGCACACAACATGGGTGTGTACGACTTAGCAACAGATCTTTAAATTAAAAATTCATGGTTTTCTTAAATTAGATCACTTTTACTTTCATCTACCTTATCAAACTGAAATGAATTAATTCTACTTTGAGTTTCACCAAATTCTTTAAAGAACTAAGTACATTTTCTACAGATCAGTTGGGAACTAAGCAAAGGAAAAAGTATAAGATAAGAAGGAATTTTGCCCTTTCCTAGGAATTCTCAATTTATAAAACAAGAAAAAAAAAAACTCGCCAGCTTAGTAAAACAATTTCTTAACATGGTTATCATGTGGATGCAATATCAGAAAATACAAGTACCATACAAGCATTATCAGAATGCATATCACAGCCAAATGACAGGGTACGCTAACAGTTTAGCTGAACTAAATAAAACAGCATCCAATTTGTGACTTAATCACAAATCAATTGATCATGGATTGGGTAGGCTAATTTAAATGTATTTTTATTAATGGAAAATATGACGCTTAATTATTAAGACTGATTATTGACTAAAAATTGCTTTGTTGGAACTAATTGACCAGATGAGAATAAAGCTGACGCAACATGTTGTAACGCAATTTTATTATACCTTATTACGAGTACATATATGTAACTTAATTCATGTCATGATCATCTGGATGATCAGCGGCTACATGTGCCTGAATGTGTTTTTTTTTTCTATTATATAGTTAAGTGATAAGTACCTATAATGAAACTATAGAAATGAGATGACCTATTATTCTAAAAGAATCAACAGAAAGTGTTTGTTCCCGATTGTACTACGAGTAGAAGAGTATTTGCCTCATAAAAATAAAATTGTGCTCATTTCTTTAAAGAACAAAATCAAACAAAATCAAAATTAAAAAAAAAAACCTTACGTGACTTCCATTATGCAATCAATGAAGACCCCTAACCCAATTTCTCTCCAGGACAGCTATTAGCACCAGATGGCATGTAACAGGTACCAAAAATTAATACATCCTCGACTTTTTGACTGCAATTTCTTAAGGTTTATTGATCTTAAGGGTGTTCTTTTTCAAACACACTGAACCTCATGATGATGGTACGAGTATGTGCATCCTTGTAGAAAATCTACCTGTGGTAAACAAAATCACTGCGGCTTTTTCATTCATCCATCCATATTCATGTATATACGTACCATATATACAATATATGTATATCAAAAAATCCCTATCGGTTCTGTACCCTTTTGGCAAAACAGTGTACACAACAACAACTCATCCAAGCGCAAAATAAAGTGGTGCCAACAGCACAGAATCTCTGCTTTTATTTTTCTTTTCATAAATTACACTTGTACCTCTGTGTATTGGCATGGTTGACTGAATTATGAAGTAGCGTTGGTAATAACCACAAAAAGAAAATAACAACAGTTAATTGAAGTATATGACAACAGAATGTACGCACGCATACAATCGATTGGATGAATGATTAACGATCAGAGTACCTCTGGGTTCCTTTTTAGTACCGATACTTGTTATTCTTTTTTCTTACTTTTTTTTTTGATGGTTTCATATTTTATTAAAAAAAAATATTGGCTTACCAATGCAATGTAAATTCAATTAAAATTAATTGAAAGTGACTTAAAAGAAGATTGTTACTTTTCATTGACACCAATAGATACCCATCCGTACTTCATGGTTACTAATTTGCATTCTTGAGATGTTTCATGCACAAATCTCTCTAAATGATGAAGTCATCTTCAAGCCCATCATCATAACAAAACGGAACTAGATAGAATATACGAGTAAAAAAAGACGTCAAAACAATAAAACAGCGAGCTGCGGTGAATCATCAAGAACAAGATTGAAGTACTGGCTAAGATATTTTATACAAGGTTACCCAGAATTGTATGCTCGTGTGCCATTTATATTTCAAGGTCTCCCATTGATTTAAGTAATCGATTTGTATTGGTGGTTTTATGTGACAATTAATTGCTTTTCTTAAGGATATTCGTAGAATATCAGTAAAAGGAAATAGTTAAGAGACTTGGAGTACTTTGAATTTGTGTCAAGATCCTTGCGTAAAAGACTTTACGATCTCTAATAATTAATTAATTGCAGTGCAATGTATAAATTATGTCTTATAGATATATTGTAATTTAAAGGTTAAACAAAATCACATTCATATGTATGCATATGTATGTAAAAAATCAAGAGACCTCATCTAAAAAGAAACTCTGCAAAACACCTAGGAAAAAGTAGGTAGGTACTTGGAATTTTGCTTTTATGATATATAAAAAAGACCTATGGCAATACACATGTCTAAATTAGATCGCCTCAATCAACCGACATCTTACGAACCTCTGCAAAGGTATCTTAAGAGATTAACACATATTTGAGATACATTTTTCCGTGAAGAACCTCTCCAAGTATTCGTAACACTCCAAGTGTTCAGTAACCTCCAACAACAAACAAACCTCCAGTCCAACAGCTTTAAGTACTAAAAACAAATAACAAGTATTCCACACGATACTTCTTCAATCCATCTTTCAATTCCAATCTCAATCGCATCTACGAGTATCTACGTGTATCTGTGTGACTTTTTAGTGTTAAATGTGCGGGCCTGAGTCATGGTCTATTGCATTAGGTAAGCCATCATCAATTTAGTTGTAGTCGTAGTACAGAGAGCATGGCCAAATGAACTACGATTGTGAAGCTGCGCATTCATATATGTACATATGTATACATATATATATTTTTTTTTTCTGAGGTCTTGAGTGTATTGTATCTTTAAAAAAAAACTCGAAAGTCAGCGCGAAAAAAAACGCTAAACGAAGGAGACAAAAAAAGCTAAAAAGAAAGCACAACGTGAAGAGAGAAAAAATTCCCTGGTAACGGTTAAATCCGGGATTGTGTTTTGTAACCGTAAAGTGCGGTGACAGAGGTATGGTTACTGAAATCCACCAATACCGGTGAGATGTGGGTCTCAATGAATGCACATTCTTTCAGTGAAGGGAAAGACAAAACAACAATTTTTATAAATGTTTTCTCTACCTTTCGGCGAAAGGAAGAGGGATTTTGAAGAAAAAAAATATTATTGGGGGTGGGGGTTCGAGAATTATTTTATGGATAAGGTTTTCACATTTTTTTTTTTTTTTGCTTAATTTACCTTTGCGATGTAAATTGAAAAGAAAGGGAGAAAAAAAATTTAAACACCAACGTCAATCGTTTTAAATCTCTGCACGACCGACAAATAAAGACGGCGATTCATTTTAAATCTCTCGTCTCGCTGACACTGACATTGGGACAAAGTTGCAATAATCTACTGTCTCTGAAGTTTGCATAATTGGGAGAGAGGGAGGAGAAAAATCGAAAAGGAGCCAGTATAAAACTCGATTTGATAATTTATTGGTATGAAATTAATTTCTTTTTTTTTTGTAAGCGTTTTTATTTTTACATTCGTAAAACGATTGGCGAAAAAAAGAGAGAAAGGTTTTGCCGGCCTGAAAGTCGAAATTTCCAGTCGACTTTGTCGTGGAATGTTGTTTCGAAGAGTAAAAGGATATTTATGCTGCTTAGCAGTGAGTACAGAGAATACAAAAAGCCGATCCAGATGACCTAGATACCATACCTGTTGGCCGTTAAAGTAAAATATTGAAATTGTTGTTTTAGTGAAGGTCTTTTCTTAGTGAAAATTAAACCTGGCTTACGTAGATTAGCATGCTTGGAAAGCCACCCAAAATAGAGTCTCGAAATTCACGTACAGAGCGTTTGCCAACATAACAAGTTTAGATTGTATGAAATGTGAATCATTTCTCTATCCTGCATTTGTTTAAGTTTTGATTTTTTGAATTTTCCTGTGTAGATAATACTGAATGCTTTTGGCTTCGATAAAATCCATCTCTGGTCCATGTCCACCTAATTCTAAGGAATATCGACCGATATCCATACTTGTCTAAGGTATTTTAGAGGGTACTTTAAAGGTAAATAAAGTCCTATATTCAGTCCAAGAACTTGCTTGCTTCAATTCAATCTCGATTTAGGAAAGGCCGTAGCTGTAGCCGTAGCAGGGAGTGGTTGGATGACGACAAAGTATCTTTCTTAGTACTTCTGGATTTCTCGAAAACTTTTGGCACAGTTAACCACATTAATATCTGGAACAAGCTGCTGACATTGTTTGATCTCAGCAACAAATACCTGAAGCCCTAGGGGGCCAAAAATCTGCCTTTATGTACAATACTAGAGGAGTTCCACGAGGCTCCATTCTGGTGGGTACCAGGATTTCTGTTCTCGCTTTAAGTAAATGAGATTCCGACTCTTGTAAATTCATCTATTCAAATGTATGCCGGCGACACCCAACTCTATCGAAATTGCCCTCTTGGTTTGATAGAGAACTGTGTAAACGTCTAAAACATTAACCTGGATCTTGATATACGATAACGGACTTTTTCCAAACCCTCTCAAAATTAAATGTGCCGTCGTATATGTATAAAAAATTTTCTTGAGCGTTCCTACTTCACAAACATTGACCTAAATGGCTCAAATCGAGTATATTGATACCGCAAAAAATCTATAAGTCGTTTTAACAGAAGACTAAAGGGGGATAACCATGTCAACACTATACTTAGCAAAGTATGTGGAACGTTACGTCAGCTCTGGATGTCACACAATTATACCCCTTTCAAAACGCGCTTCTTACTAGTTAAAACTCTTCTTTTAACAGTTCTTTGTTATGGGTGCGAAATTTTCTGTTACTGCGAAGCTTTGAACAAGAGAAAACTTAACGTCGCTCTCATTACTCAAAGCTGCTCTTCAGCATGTCACTTGACCATCTCTTATATTGCTTTACATTTTGATTCAAACCAATCAGCAGAGTTACCTTTTGAATAAGGTAGATAGATCTCGTCTGATAGATTCCGACAAATCATTCACCCTCGTAATTCATGTCTATCATCTGAGCGAAAAATTTTCATAATTTCTATGTGCCTATTGAACTCATTACCACGGCATGTCCGAAGGTCTTGTGGCACCAGCAGGTTTAGGAATGAACTTAAGTCCTTCTTCATGAACAATAACCCCTAACTCTTTGCACTTTTCGGTTTTTCCTTGTTTCTATGTATACTGATATTTAAAAAAACAAAAACACAATTTTATTTGGAAATAGCTAAGATAATAATAGTGTATATAAATACTTATTATCTCTTTAGTAGTGTCATAATATTATGGTATATTAACCTTTTTTAGCTTGAATCTGATTTTTTTATTTGAACATATTAAAGTTTCACTAGTTTATAAGATAATTTTATGTCTTAATGTGATTGCATTAAATAAAACTAAACTAAACTATGTCAAAAGGTAGCCTTGACGACATCACTTGGCGTCTATAACCATAGGGGCATGAGGTGTATATCAGGTTATAATGCGCATAATTTTTGATTCTTGATAAACTCAACTATCACTAAACTCAAAGTATCTTTATAATTTTTCGAATTCGACACATTCAACACGCAACAGGAATAATGATACTACTCGTATTTAAAGTGTTAAGTGCCTCAAAGTAATCAGTGAAGGACTAGATGGTGATCGGGACGGAGCATTTAACACCGTATGTTAGAATCAGTATTTTTGTGAGGCGATTTCGGATCTCATTTCGATGGGGTAGTTGCTTAGTTCTATTTAGCTCTTTAGCACACTGGTTAAAAGATAACCAATGAACTAAATGTCTCTGTCTTCGAAAGACCCCCAGAAAATATAATTGATTTTCTAAATCTATTTCCATAAAAAGGCAGTCTAAAGATTTTTAAAAATGAGCAACCTACATAGAATAAAGGAGAGAAAAGAAATTCGACAACATAACATAATCACAATCAAATTTATGGAGAATTTTCAAAATCCAAGATAAGTTATTATATCAAATTAAGATCTATCCGCAATCAAGCTTCAAAAATGTTATCTACAGTCATTATGTAGCTAACATTTTCTAAATCGTTCGTCTATTAATTGCAGTGGTTTCTAAAAACTGTAAGCATTTTAAAAACCTATTATAGATCATTCTAAGTGTGTGACCCATCTTATCAATAGCCTGTCTAACTATTTTTCAAAGCCAGAATTATGTAATAGCGAAGATCGCGTGAAAATATAGCCCCACAAAACTCATCAAAATCAAATGGCAATGGACGACACCTAAGATAATGTTTTTTTTTTTAATTCCTTTTTTTATTTTTTGCTAGCCTGTTTGCGTGTGCATATTCTTGATTTTCTATACAAAACATTTTTTTATTTATTGCCTCCTTTCTACGGAGGTCGTTATCATTCATATTGCGAAAGCAACAGCTCCACAAAAATTAAAAGTAATTATAAGTGCATGTCGATTGGCACGTGTAGACTTGTTTTTTTAATTTTCAATCAGCTAATGCAGACGTTGGCGGAATTTGGCTCTAAGTTTTTACTAGAGCTTGGCCTAAATAGTTTTGAGTAGTGAATGCCTATCTGTCTGTTTGACTTTTTTATTTGTTGTTTGCGTTTTATTGATAGTACAGTTAACGGAAATAAAATAGTGATTTTCCTTTTAATAGAGCAGAAAAGCGAAAATCGAATAAAGATGTACCGACAACCGAATTGGAATAATAATGCACTTAATTATTTTCTACAGATCTAAATTTAGATTATTTTTTTAATACATATTTTTTATTTTGGACAAAATAGCATTAGGGAAATGGAAAAGAGAAAATTTCCATAAAAATGTAAATAAAAAAAAATGAAATTATTTTGATGCGGTCCGATGAGTTTTGTGGCCGAAAAAATTGTCCGTTGTTTTTTTTTTATTTTTTTTTACCATTTATTTCTCCAGATTCAATTGCGCAATGGGAAATTCAATGAAAAGGTAGCGCAAAAATGGCAGAAAAAAACTCAAATTTCCTTAATGGCGATTATATAATATTCGAGTGGATTTAGATAAATATTTTACGCCGAAAACAGCTTTCTTGATGATAGGTGCTGGGCAATTCATTTAATTTAAAGATGAACAAATCAATTAGTTCTAATAAAGCCTTGTTCCGGTGCTCAATTAAGTTGTTCGCAAATGATTAGAGGAACAATTTAAATAAACCATATTTTTCTATATCATTTATTTCTGTTAATGAATTTTTTTATCAGTAACTAATTGGTAGTGTTGTTTTTCTTTTAATTTCAGTCGGATACCCTAAAGCTTTCAACAGACTCTGAGATGCCAGATTGGTTCCTAGAGCGTGATGCCAAAATCTCTGCTGTAATATTAAATGACAAATTAATATCAGATGCATTACTTGGTACACTACCAATTAAATCAGAACATTCCTACAGTCTTAATTCAGATGGCGATTCCATGCCAGATTCACCGAAGAGTCTCCACACAAAAATGGACGGTAAGTACTAAAAAATATTTTCCATTAAAACTTTGTTACTGTCCTTTTACTTCCTAACCCGCGGCGTTGTACGAAAAGTTGCTCGGCCAACTGCGGAGACTGGCCGTGGGTAAAGATGTTAATGAATGGGCGCCACGCGATTACCCTCCCGTACAACTTCAACACAACTATAATCGCGAATTGGTTGTGACGATCGCGAACAAACCCCGCCTTTATCAATTAGTACAACAATTTCCTTACACTCTTAAAATTCTTACAATTTTATTTCATTCGCCACAAAATAATACAACTTAATTCTATCTTAAAGGTAGATATCTTAATTCTATCTTAATTCTATGTAGAAATCTATCGCAAAAACAAAAAAATAACAACACGCTTCCCCAATGACTGAAGGTCAATGAGAAGCAAAAAAAAGTAAAGAAAGAAAGGAAAAAAAAAAGAAAACAATTTCCGTGACTCGAACCAGGAACCTCTGCACGACCTAGCCAAGCGTTTTGGCTATCACGCCCACCGACCGCATATATTTCTCTTATCTAAAACTGTTTAAGTGCTATACACGGCGTATAACAGTTTCCCCGATCAATTTATTCTTTTTTCCCCACGTTTTATCGCGTCCCTTTTTTTTTTTTTGGTAATACGCTCTTAGTTCGGAATTAATATTAATAAGGGGTTTCCTTTTCGGACATAGCTACGTTATAAATTTTTATAATAAAATAACCAACCACTTTAGAAGCACTTAGTTGGCTCTGGGCTCTGCTCCTCGGTCGTCTCGCTCCAATTCTAACTGGGATTTCACTTCAGCAAGGATGAATCACCAAACTGCACCAAACGTGTCCAGGATTTCACGCAATCAAAAATAACCTCCAACCACGTTTTTACCTTTAGTATCCTTACTTTTTGCTCGAACTGGTTTTAAATTAAGTATATACTCGTACTCTGCTACGACTGTACTTTTTTTTGCTGCTGATACCACTTGACTCACTGCCTGTTTCGAACCAACTCGACCCTCTCAAATCTTCCTCAGCTAGCTACAGTCTCACCTCGCCGTGGATTAGATTATATGGCTTGGTTGTCTTAGCCCATTCCACGGATCAGGCCATTTTTCCGCTGCTCTCACCATGCACATCCCCACATGCTGTGTCAGATGTCCTTAATGAGAATCGCGGCGAAAATGGCCTATGAAAAAGAATAAAAAGAAACAAGGTTCCAGGGGGAATTAAACCTACGACGCCCCAGTCGGAAGCGCTGCGCGCACTACCTTGACACTAAGTTCCACACATGGAGATGATGCTCCCACTGACCATGACGTGAGTTCTCACACCTGGACGAAAATCTTTCAAAAATTAACGCATAATAAACACCCCCTTTCTATGGAAAGATTTTCGTACTTCTGCCCTAAGCAGACTGGCTACCGTAGGTCGTCCTTATCAATAAATAGCTTTAAGTCTTTTGAGTGCCAAACGCCTACCTTTTTCCCGCTTTTGTCCTCTAATTCGTACGTCCAGGGAGAGACTCTTCGGACAACCTCAAAGGGACCTACATACTTGGGGGCAAGCTTGGAAGTAAAATAATTCGCAGCATCGGATAAGACGAAATTCCTTCTCAAAACTAAATCCTTCGGAAAGAACTGAGTGTCTCTCCTCCTTAGGTTGTACAATTTTGCCGATTTTCTAGCTGCGTCCCGCATTCTATTCCTTACGTCTTCTGCTACCTCACCTAAGGCTTTTGACCAGGCCTGAACATCAAAAGACCGATCGGCTGTAAAACCATTTGAAGGAACTTCAGACCCATCACCCCTAATTGGCATCTCCCTCCCAAACAAAACGAAGTATGGTGATTCCTTGAGGACTTCGTGTGTTGAGGTTCGAATGGCACACGCTACTTTGGGTAGAAGCTCATCCCATTTCCGGTGATTCTCGGAAACATAGGTACGAAGTTTTGTCTTTAGCGTTTGGTTATACCGCTCCGCCGGATTGGCTTGCGGGTGGTAAAATGCAGTAAAATTCAGGGTGACCTTGTAGGCATCGGCCAAATCGGCCATTTCCTTACTCTTAAACTGTACTCCATTGTCACACACAATCCACCTTGTCTAGCGTCTTTTGTACCCCACCGTGCCCACTCAAAATGTCATCGTGGCATTGCTTTAGGACTTCGGACCGACTTTCCCTCGGAACTACTCGCTTCCACTCACCACCCTGGGTCATCAACTTCGGATATCTCATGCGTACTCTCTTGAACAGGTTACCCTCTTCCAGTCTCCAGTCTGGAAACTTTTCCCCATTCCTTTTCACCATCTTTAGGTACCACGAGTCCGCCGTAGCTAAGGAGATTGAAGACAACTCTTCATTTACCCTCGATAAAGCATCTGGGACCAGATGATCCTTACCTTTCCGGTGTATGATTTTAAAATCATACTGCTGCAATTTGACAGCCCAGCGAGCCAGCCTACCCTGCGGGTCTTTCAGATTGTTCAGCCACAGTAACGAATGATGGTCAGTCACTACAGTGAAACTACTACCTTCTAAATAGGGACGAAGCTTTTCCACGGCCCAAATAACAGCCAGACATTCTCTTTCCGTAGTGGAGTAGTTCCTTTCGGTTCTTGTCAGGGATCGGCTAAGATAGCTAATAACCTTTTCGCCTTCACGAGGTTGTTCTTGAGTGAGAACGGCTCCTATCCCACTACCGGAGGCGTCTGTATGTACAGTGAAGGGTAAACTGAAATCAGGGCATTTGAGTATTGGCACTGAAATCAATCTCTCTTTCAGCGTGCAGAATGCTTTTTCGCAGCTTTCGTTCCATTCAAAGCGGCGCTTCTTCTTGAGAAGCCCGGTAATTGGGGAAATCAAATCCGAGAAGTTGTGAACAAAACGCCTATACCACGACACCATACCGACAAATCTTCGCACTCCAGATACCGTCACTGGCCGTGGGTACTCAACCATACATTTAACCTTTTCCGGATCCACTAAAAGGCCTTTCCCATTTGCGACATAACCAAGGTACTCGTACCTTAGCTCTGGCTTATAAAGTTCGCACTTGTCACGACTCAAGACAAGATCGGCATCCTTAATTCGCTGCAGCACTATGCGCAAGAATTCCAAATGCTTCTCATAAGTTTCAGCCACAATTATGACATCATCCAAGTATACAAAGACGTTCGGTTCAAGGTCGGCTCCGATGACTGTATCAATAAAACGCTGCCAAGTCGCTGGGGCATTATGTAGCCCAAAAGGCATGCGACGAAATTGATACAGCCCCTTTCCGGGAATAGTGAACGCTGTGTACTGTTTCGATGTCTCAGCCATAGGTATTTGCCAGTAGGCAGACTTGATGTCAAGCGAGGAAAGATATTTAGCATTTCGAAGTTTGCCAAGGGTTGCAGAGACGTATGGTATTGGGTACGCGTCGCGCTCGGTTACTTGGTTGAGCTTACGGAAGTCCACACAAAATCGGTATTTCCCATCCTTTTTGTTGATTAATAAAATTGGGGACGAACATGGACTTGAAGATGGTTCAATGACCCCGGCTTCCAGCATATCGTCCACTTCTTTATTAATCTGTCGCTGTACTATGGGAGAAACGGGATAGTGTCGTTCTTTGATAGGTGGGGCACTGGTTTTATTGACGTGCTGAACAAGCGAAGTGCAACCCAGGTCTTCGCCCATCGATTGGAAGACCCTTCGACGAGTTCATTGAGCCGATTTCTTTGCGTATCGGTCAGCACAAAGCCCTCTTCCACCCCTAGTACTTCCTCTCCAAAGCTCCAGGCCCGATTTTTGAGATCCGGTATTATTGAGAACAATTCCCAAAAATCGGCAACCAAAATCAAACTATGCGGTAACTTTGGTATCAGAAGCACTTCCATTACCTTCACCGTATTCTCCACCTTAATAGGAACGTTGAGTACACCGACCACGTCAACCCCATCCCCATTAGCAACAGTCACCGTTTTGACATTTGATTTGGACAGTTGGCAATTAAAACCCCGCAGCGCTTCCCAACCCTTACTCCCGAGAATCGTCCGAGATGCCCCTGAATCTAATAACCCTAAAATGTTTACCCCATAAATGTCTACACTTAAATAAGGACGCCTGTCAGAATCCTTCATTATCAGTATAAAGTCTAAACGTATGTTACACCCTACCGACTCTCCAACGCCTCTCCTCCGTTTTATTGCGGTTTCTTTCCTTCGACTCAAAGCCCCGCCTGTCCTTGAGCCGAGGGGTTGTTTCCCGAAACCCGAGACTCTGATGCACAGTGTGGGCACCGGCTGCGTATGGTACCAACCCTATTGCAGCCATAACAACGAACTGGTTGCTGACATTGGGCTGCGATGTGGCCTGGTTGCCTACATCGAAAACAAGTGAGGGGTCGACTTGCGGTATCATTCGAAGAGTGACTTAAAGTTTGCACATCTGCTCTCCCCTCTCTTACGTCAACATACGCTAAATCCGGTTCTAGTAGAGAATTATTTCGCCTGGATGGTGGTGGCGCAAAACTCTCTAACAAGTACCTCGTTGCTTCCAGCCGGTGTCCCACTTCCACTAATCGGTCCAGCGAAGAAATCTCGACTAGGACCATCTGCGTCTGATAGAAAGGGGAAATATTTCTACGAATCCATTTTAGTCTCAGTTAGCCTTGAAAACAGTCCTAACATTACGCTGGCGTGAATTCCTATGGTCTCGGAACTGCCTTGTGTCCTACATCTTATCTCCTCCCAGAGCCTATCATCATACCCCGGTGGCAGAAACTCCACTTTTAACTTTTGGACCAGTTGTGGCCAGGAACTGATAATTGGCCCTAAACCATATTGCCGCTTTCCCCTCGAAAAAGTCGTAGGACCCGGAAAAACGCTCAGCCTTAGTGAAACCCCGGGCTTCCCTTAGCTCTTCTACCTTTTCCAAGAAGCAACTAATTGACTGAGTGTGGTCACCGCTGAACTTAACGCCCCATTTCATAGTGGGCACCCTCTTTTCTGGTGTAAACAAGGGTGATGAGGTGGCAACAGGTACACCACAATGAATACTATTGGTGGGAGGCGCCTCGTTCGGCAGCGAAATACCCAACACCTCTTCACCCTGAATTGCTTTTCCTTTCTGCTTCGGAACATCCATGCCCGCCTTAACGTCTAGGTTTGAGAGGAGCCCTACCACCTGCTACCTGAGATCAAAAACGAAGGCTTTCTCTTCGGGGGTGCTAACTTGCGACCTACTCAACCGCCTCAAAACCCACTCCGATTTAGCAGAAATCTTCTTAAATTGTGTGGAGTTTTCGTCACCAACAAACTCATTCGTCAACTTTAAAATTTCTTCTAATTTGGATTTTATGGCTGCTTGATCATCTGAAAAGCTAAACGGATACTCAGGCAAAATTAAACTAGAGTCCCTCCACAAAGCCGTGCGCAATACCTTCCTCATCTCATCTACATCACTACCTATGAGTCCCCTAACATCTAGCTCGTATCGAAGCTCTTCCGAGCTTAACCTATTGATCTCCATCCCAAAAAAAAGAAAACTAGTTTAGCTGTGATTGGAGGTTCTTTTTTTGTGCTAAAATAAATAATTCGAAGTTCTCCAGACGGGAAAACAAGAGCCTTTATAAAAAAATAATAATTCAAAAAAACAATAAAACCAACAAAAAAAATTCAATAAAATTTCAAAAAATAAAAGCACGCGACTACCGACGGTTGATTAAATGGCTGATTACGATTAAATAAGTGGCCACACGTTGGGCGCCAAAATGTTTATATTTGGCGGAGTTCAGCAATTAGATAAATATTTTTTTTTTAATTTGTGGCTTACAATTCACACATGTCTTAGCAATCTAGTTTTGCAGTTAAACGAAGAATGTTGATACTTAAAGCTGAATAAATAGAATCAAAGAATATTAGTTTTCGGATAAATTCGTAACAAAGCCTTCTCATTGACGGGCAAGTTTAAATTCTTAATTCAAAAGTAAACTCACGTTTTAATTTTAAAAATGGACAATATCAAATTACGTTTTACTACAAACACCTATGTATATAAGAGGTGTAAAAAGTTACATTTATAAGATTGAAAAAGACCACGCCCGGGTTGGCGGGAAAGCAATTTCGCAAATAGATTGCGTTATCACTGTTAATTCTCACTTTTGTCAATGTTATAATTTAATTTCTTTTGAAATTTGATAGCTGTCACTTTTAGTTTATTTTAGAAGAAAATCGAGCTTAATTTTGTTTAGATTTGTTAGTACAATTTTAACATGGAGTGCCAAAACGAACATTTTCTACATATTTTGCCATTGTGATGAAAAATGGATCGTCTACAACATCAATCGAAAACGATCATAGTCTAAGCGTGATGATGATGATGCAGTACAAGCGAAATCAAAAGCTGAACTGCATCAAAAGAAAATAATGTTGTAAATTTTATAGCACTTAATTCAGATTTTTGCTGTCAACAACTACTAAAATTGGGGGAAGCAATCAAAGAAAAACGGCCAAAATTGCAAATTGTAAGGAAATCGTGTTCAACCATGACAACATATCTTTGCTAACCCGTGAAGAATTACTTAACTTTGGTTGGTAAATGTCATATCCACCATAAATTATTATGACCTGGAATAGCACGTAAAAACGGCCAGATGTTCTATGAGCACGGAATTATGAAGTTCGCAGAAAAATGGCAAAAGGTTATCAAAAAAAATGGAAAATACTCGTATATAACTGTTTAAAGATTGCTCTTCGTATAAAAAATAAAAGTTTTATACCACACTAAAAAACGAAATTACTTTCTTTCCAAGTCAAAGAACAACAGCTATTTCTTGTTTTACTTTACAATGCTCAGTATGGAGCTTACATTTTTTTACTGAGCCAATTTTAGGGCTGAATTCTTCAAATTTATTCAACTTGCTTGATTACACTCACTCTACCTTATTCACCGAGTTTCATAATATACAATTTGTTCCCCCTTTTAAAGTAATTTTCTTTGGAAAAATCACTTAACAATTTCTTCTCTAAAAATAACTAACGTTCTCGATTCGACGTGGTCCAGACTTTTGCATCATAAAATAGCACTTGGTGTTCTATTTATTTAAAAGAAGTCTTTTAGCCAATTTGATTTTAATGATTGTTAACAGCAGTATTTTTTTTTTTAATTCTTATACCGATGGACAGTTTTGGTCCACTCAGAAACTAGTAGCGAAAGTTCGGCATCGTTTTACTTCATATTTGATGTTTACACACAATCCATTTGAAGCTACTTTCCCTGTTTCAATAGCATATCTGAAAGAATGCACTAATAAGAACGGTTCGAGTTGTGGACAGCAGTTCTTAGTGTTTAAAATCTAACAAGAAAATATAATTTTACAAGACAGGAACTATTCTGCGCCATATAAATTTAGACTCAAAAGGAATATACCTGAAAAAAACTTCAAGGCTTCGGACAAATTTGACATTTGCGCAGACAAAACCCAGATTCCTAATGGCAGTACTCTTGATACTCATCCATCTTATTGACATATTCCGCTTTATATTAATGTTTGCTACTATTCTCGTCTTGCATTTGTAAGGGAGTAGCATTTAAAATATAATTCAATAAATATCAAAAGAAATTCAAATTCAAGGAAGCTAGCTGCTTGTATCCTATTGTAATCCTAAACATTAAATGTTTGTACCGTCAAGTGGACAACGTTCGCTTAGTCTTTTCAACATAAAAATACTGACCATTTTCGGCTTTAGAATTCATCGTTCAATCAAAAAAAAAAAAAAAAACACCGTTGCGCTAGCCTGTATAAAATGAAGAACCTTAGCCACCGCTATTTGGCTTGTCAAAAGTGCCAGTGTGGACAATGGTTTAGTCTTTAGGTTAACTCACTGGACTTAGCGTTTTCGCCGGCTTCGAATTGCGAGAGAATATATTCTCTTTTATACGCAGAAGTTTTCACTTTCGGACGTTTGCCATTGCTTACGTGGTGACGTCAGAAATTGTTTTTTTCTGTTTTTTGATATACTGTCTGGAATTGACCAAAACATCTAGCGTAAAAGCTGACCAATGAAAAACCTCACAGCACTTATTGCTCTACTTTAATTTCGAATAAGTTTCAATGCCCGGACACTTACTAAACTGTTTGGTGTAGTCTAAGACCTTTAAGCACACTTAAAATATTTTATCAGCAAGTTCTTTAACGAGTGAGCTTTGTATGCACAAAGTTGTATGTGGAAGTTGTAAGTAATAGAATGGATCAGGAGTGTTAGTTTACCATGTTTAAATTGTTAATTGCTGAAGCATTATCCTAGACAAGATGGTATAAAAAGCAAGATCATTTTGTGTCAAAATCAAAAACTTGGGGCTACACAAATTTGCTATCATTTTTAAGTATTTTCCTCAATTTAACAAAATGCGATTATTAGAACGAGCGCTCACGGAAAAAAAATAATGCAAATTACAGTTATTAAGTTTTTACTCCAACTTCAATGTCAAATGTAAATATTAGATAAAAATATCAATTAAGGCAATATGTCACACGAAATTGTTTTTTCTCTCTCCTTGTCACACCATTAGATAAATGCTCTACATTTCCTTTCCCTAGATCAGTTTTCCTGTTTTAATTTTGGAAAAATAATATTTAACTGGCAAAAACATTTGCATAATAGCTGTCATTTGGTTGACTGTCAATTTTTCATTTGCCAATTTATTTTACCGTATATGCCATTAGTTTATGACATTGCCATTATCATTTGTATAAATATTATGTAATTCAGGGAGACATATGCATGTTAAAACAAGTGTTTTTACTATTTGTGTTCTTGTGTTTCCTTAATTAAATTTCAACTTTGATGTACAAATCGATTACGACTACTGCCTTATCGACTAGAATCAATTCCTATACCAATCAACTGGAAATGCATTCAATCATCACTTTGGCGCCTTGACGATGCTTCTTTCCTAAGAAGAAATGAAACATCTATACTTGTAGTTTTTCTATTATGTATCGTGAAAGTTACTAAATCGATTACGTACAATTGCAAGTAAGAAACATTTATATGGCTTTTCTGTGCAATTCATCTCTGAATATACGAACACTACTCTGCTCTTTGTAATCAAACTCATACACGAGAGTTGAGTAAAGTTCACTCTTTGGTATTTGTTTGTTTGATCTGAAGTTGTCTTCTGTTCAGTGTTCGGATGATGACGGTAATGATGATGCTCATGAACTGTTGATGCTGATGGTAATCGCATTTGTTTTCCCCCCTTATGCAATAAGAGATGGGAATATTCTCTTCTTCACTTTAAAGGCCCATAAACCTTAAAGATGTCATCTGTTTGACATCAAAAAAAATATTATAAAAAATGTACGTGCTATTTATATGTATGTTTCGAAACATTTACTTTACTCGTGGCAGCACTGCTTAAATACACATTGCAGTAATAAAATTGTTCTAAAAAAAATGGGGTTAAGAACAGCTGCTATGGCTGATGTTGCTGAGTATTGTCACTTGACGTTTATTTATTTAAATTTCCACCTCTCAACAAAAAAAGGAAAAGAAACACAAAAGCGATAAAGCAAACATTTTTTTTTTTTTTTTTTAAATAAAAACAACCGACTTAAAACATGTTTATGGCAGGAGTAGAAGTTTCAACGTAAAAAATTGTTGGGAACATTTGATTCAACAATTTTGTTGATTATTGACGCTTTGCGTAAGATTGTCGTTATCAACAGTGTCACCACCACCACATTTGTATGAAGACAGTTTTATTTTCCTTATTTTGTTTGTTTTATTGAACTGGCTGAAACGTGTTCTAAGTGGTAATCATTATGACACATAAAGTGAAACAACAATAAGTGTTGATGTCATCTTCAGGTAGCGTAAAATTGTTCACATAGCTTTTTGAAAGTGAACTTATTGTCTTTTCTTCATCTAAAATTGCAGTTTCAGTTTTTTTTTCGAACACATACTTGTAGTTTACAAATAGTGAGATACAAAGAATGTTCTCATGAATTCATAAAATCTATTTGAAGATCTGCTGAATTTTTGTCTGTCCTTAGAAATTTGTGGGTTTTAAAAAATCTGATGAATATTGAATTTGGTGGGCAATATGCTTGATAAGTTGTATGGTGGAAGGATACTATTTATTAAAACATAATAACTAGGACAAAAAAATTGTATCCGCTCTAGTGACACTTTTTTCTTTCCTCTCTGCAAAGATAAAATATGTATGCTCTGAGAATTTTACATTCGAAAGTATCAATAGTAGCTGGAGTCTCTTGTGGTCAATCATTCCAGGATTCCTATAAAAGTGTTCACAACAGAGCTTCCACCAGCAGGGAATTGTGGTTGTATAACATTATCAGAATAAACACAAACTCTTTATTGGTTTCAAAGTCGCATATAATTGCATTCATCGCACCGAGCTACATGTAAAGGTACATACTATATACATTATGTATAACATGATATAGTCAAACTTAGTATACTAAGAAAACTAACTCAAATGCGAACTTGGTGCATTGTAACTTGGTAACAGAACTTAAAAATGATTACACACATGCACGGATTTACAAATTTCGGCAAGGATACGCGCTATAGTGTGATTTCTTCAATCTTGCCTAGTACAGATTTGCACCTATAATTTTAACCTAGCGAAGGAGATTATCTAAACAAATACAAATATGTGGCAAATATAATGATATGAAATGATACTCTGATGGAGATTCGAAGAATTCGAAGAATCAATCAACTAAGATTCAAACTTCAAAGCACGATCAACAGCTGGATGTGTTGTGATCTTTTGTCCAATAATTTGTCCTACCTGCGCGAAGGAGGCTGCATAAAAATCTGGATGTAGTCAGGAAACGAAAAATCCTTCGACTGCAATGGTTCGGCCACATTGAACGAATATGTTAAGACGGTTTTTAGACCCCAGCCACCTGGTTTGCGAAGAAAAGGGTGGTCGAACTTGCGTCCTCGGCGTTTCTTTAAAAGATAGACAGCGACGTCAGTTCATTCGCTGACACTCTATGGGTCACTGTCCCAATAAAAATGCCTCAGATTTTCCTTGAAGAAGTACGATCGCGATCGATCGTAATTTTTATTTTTGCTGCTTTAGTCATCCGTTTTCTTGCACATATTCAGAATCGGATACGATGGACATTCTCCTCAGTAAGGTGTTACTTACATACATAATTAATGATGTTGTGGTACTAAAACAATTTTGATTCGGTGTTGAAGAGATGTTGGAGAATCCACTTACTATTTAAAGGTAGTTTAAAATACAGGCGTAAGCTGGTGCTCAACGTTTCGTATTCAATCTCTTCAGAATTTTTGAAACGAACTATCTCATTGTTGACATTAAATTCAATGCAAACCAACCTTTTGATGTAATACCGTGCCAGCTGTTTGCATTCTACTTCCTTGTTTGCAAAAAATCTAATCATCAAATCAAAATCACAACCTCCAAATGATTCGTAACTACTTGAAGAAGCATTACATTGCCAAACGTAAGAACAAATTATTTCCCCAAATAGATAAGATAAAAGAGCAGGTGTCTGCCATTTCGATTATGTGAATGAAAATTTTCTCCCACTCATAAATTACCTACAGTTACAATCAGTTAAATGAAATCTAAAATGTAAATATTTTCTATTAAGGGACAATCTACAATCTTATTTACGTAAATAACTTGCAATACTAAACCATTAACTTCAAATTCTGCGCATGCTAAAAACACTTAGACGCACAAATTGAATTGATAAGGAACACCTTTTAGACAATACAAATATCTACCTCTTAAGTTAATAATATTTATGTACTCGTATTATCAAGAAAAGGATATTCAATAAGAAATTATAACAAACTATCTAATTTCTTTGCAATCATGCACAATTTCTTATCAATCGCGTGCTGAATTCTTCCAGATGCGGCTTAAGTAGAGTCATTCTAAATCAACATTGTCAACGGTATCTTAAAGACATCTTACATCAAAACTGATATTTAGCTCAACATTTTTGTCGGTTTATATAAGTTTATTTTGGCTTATCTTCATTTACTTTTTTTAGAAAATGGTGGACAGGCCTTTAAACACGTTCGACCATCAGCCATTTTAGCCTTACTAAGTATGGCTGATAAATTTTATAAGCAAAGCGCTGAATTCACTTCAAAGGTTATAATCGTAGATTTTTATTTTGAAAATTGATAAGCTGTCGCTTATGGAAATTCCATTTTGACAACATGTGAATGGAAATTCACTAATAGAAAAGATGACTATCTAAGTATATTGATTAAAATATCCAATTAAAGCCTTTGACTTGAAAAAAAGAAGAAATTTAAATATCAAATCAGCGCTAAATCTTAACGCTATCATTGGTCTGCCATTTAACTTAAAATTCAATTACCTGCCATATGTTTAGGCATATGCTATGCATTTTAACGGATTCGAGAATATTTCAATATGTCACAAAAGAGAAAACTATACACTTCTAAAAAAAGAAAAAAAGAAGAATCATGAGGGAGAACGGTATTCTTGTTTTATCTAACCGAGTCACGATCAGAACCTGACTTGTTTATGACCGAAACGTTAAAATGTAACACCGCATACACACGTAAGAATGTTCTTGCGCGCCTTTCATCATTCCTTCGTCGCGAATTTTTTATTTTTTTTAACTTGCAAGCGGTTACTGCCCTCTTTTTCGGTAAAGACTGAAGAGCTGGGAATAGCTTTTAAATATTCAAAAACAGCTGAAGGGCAAAAGAAAAGAAGTGATTGAGAGAGATAAATATTCTGTAAATATTCATGATCACTACACTCATGCACGTACATATGAGTGCGTAGTTTTATGATCATACATTGTAAGAAATTATCTTATAAGTGACCAGAGATTAGGTTAGATTCAGAAAGCTTGTTCCAGATTTGTGGAAGATGTACGTGCCTTATTTCATTATATACATATGGTATATGATATTAGGGACGGTATGGCACTCTATCTATCGTTTTAGCTTAGTTTTAGAAGCTGATTAAGGTCATTACTCAATTGTATCTGTATATTGTACATTATAAACAAACCAATTTTTTTCCATCTATTAAATGCTTGCAACGGTAAGCAATAACTGTATGCATTAATTAATTCAAGGTGTAACTTACTACAATACGTTCATTGGACCCAAGAAGCGTACCTGTCCGACAAGTGTTTGTACATATGGATGACGTGATTTATGTCGTTCTAAAATCAAACATTTATGAACAAAAATATTATTCTCGAACATAAATTAAAAATTTAGTAATGAGCCTCATTCACCTGCGAACTTATGTGATTAGGCAAACAAAAAGACTATTGATAAATACTAACTCGTAACACCTTCAGACTGTCAGCTACATCAATTTATGACTTGTTGAATAAAAATAAATAAATTATTAAATAAACTCTACTCAAATATATGTGTGTATGTGCACTTTTTTTCAAACAAAAACACTTTTTATGCAGATATGGACGATGAATGCTATCCTGCTATATCAATGAAAACTGCAACTAGCAACAGTCGTCGCCTTTTTGAACCAGCACACACTAGCATGTCGTCGGTTATGACTAGCAGCTCAACAAGCACACATTCAACACAATCAAATAGTAATCCGATGTTAACGGCTACTTCACGTGTTGGCACAATGAATATTTCAAACAGTGGTGGCAATAGCACAAATACATTTAGCTCACCCACCAGTGGTAACAGTAAACAAATTACCAGCTCACCACTTACAATAAACCTGCGCTCAACAAAACAACAACAACTACAACAGCAGCAGCTACTGCAACAGCAACAAAATGCATTAACAACCAGCATACGAAATGATAGTGTTTCAACATCTACATCGTGCTCTGATATTGAAATCGATGAAACCTGCATTAAGGATGAACCAATGTCTCCAGAGTCTAGCTGCCCGCCCAGTCCAAATTCACAAGTCTATGGCAGCGGACTAAGTTTAAATATGGCAAATATGGCGGCATCTACAAATTCAGACCTTGTTTTTGAGCACAAAGTAAGTTGTTTAATCTTTCCCATGCAACCTTAATATTCGAACATTTTATACTTTTATTTAGAATGGTTCCCTGCAACTAACACCAGCCTCACAGAGTCTTTTAAAGTCTCAACAGTTTATATTTGGCAATTCGGGTCAAAACATAGTCATACCAAAAGTCAATATTAAATTGGAACCCTCCCAACAGAATGGACAAGTTTTTGGTTTACCACCAACACCGCCATCATCATTGCCTAGCGATGAATCTGAAGGCAATCAAAGCCCTGAACATCATTTGGTTTCACCGATGTCACCACCTGCACAGCAAATCAATGTTTCATCGTCTGCAACAACGACGGCAGCAAGTGCAACTACATCGTCCACACCAACATCGCGAAGGAGTACTTCTAGCTCACACAGTGCATCAAGTTCACCTGCCTCACATGCAAGTAGTTCATCGAGAGCGTACAGTGGTACGTCTACTAGACAGCCAATACATACGCCATTGATTAGCTCGCAACCGGTAAGAAAGAATAGCCATTAATAAATACTTTCAAAATTAAATTTAATTCAATACTAAATTTCCATTTTAATTTGACTTACAGAAAGGGTCTACTGGTACCCTAATGCTAACTGAGGAGGAAAAACGCACACTGCTGGCCGAAGGTTATCCAATTCCAACAAGATTGCCGCTTACTAAAACCGAAGAGAAGTCATTGAAGAAAATTAGAAGGAAAATCAAAAATAAGGTAAGGGTAACCTCAAAAATTGTAAAACAATTTTTAGCAAAAAAACCGTAGCAAGCCAATCAAAGTAAAGGTCTGACATGTTTTTTTTTTTTTTTTTTTTTTTTTTTGTAAATTAAAATATTATATTTCGGTCGCGCTATTAATGTCAACAGCTCTTCAATATGAAAACAAACTCATGGAAGACAAATTCTACTTAATCCCAAATATGTTTCTAGCCGCTAAACATAATCTATTTCAACTCCTTAGTGGAAGTTTTATAACAAATGAGCTATTTCTTGTGGGAAATAAGCCAACAGAAACTTTTTCATAAAAAAAACTGTAGCACACTATATTTGCTAATGCAGGCCCTACGCTAGTTTTACAACATATTTTAAAACCCCAAAAGTTTCGTCCGCCATACACATAAAACCAAAAGGGGAAACATTAGTTATTTGAGCTTCTCAACATAAACACCTTCTGCTTTTATGGAAACCCTTAATTAAAAAGCGAAATACTCGTACATACATGAGAGATGCTATCTCACCGAATGAAATATCATCAGCTACTTTGTGATATCTAGCACCTGGACAAAGTTTTGAAGATCTGAAATTAAATCTAGATCTACCCAGTATTTGGGCCGAATAGTAAGAGTGAAGCTACTCGTATTATTAAGGCCTCCATTTTCTTATACTCAGCACTTCTTAGTTGCCATAATTCTAAAAGTTCGTTTTAAATTTTAGGGACATCTATGCAGAAATCATTTTGCCTAACCGACAACATTTCCAAAAAAATTAATCACACGTAAACACCGGAGCTAAAATTTGCATCTGTACGCCACAACGACCGCACCGAAAATGACAACGTGTCAAAACATTGCCATAGACATGAAATATGTTTAGAAACCACACCAAGAAATCAAAATGTTTTCATTTTCTTGAAACATGTTTTGAAACTTACAAATTGGTGTTCAAATCTAGGCATACACGTAAAACATTGCTTGAAACCTTAACATGATGTTAAACTTGTTTCATGTGTATGGCCGCTTAAGCGATTTAAGTTGTCATTAAGTCGTAAATTGTCACCATCGTTACACATGGACTATAATATAGTTATATGTACTCGTATAATGCCCATATACTTCTTCTTTTTGTTGATTGATTTCCGCAAATCTTTCTAAGATACGTGTATATCTACCTCCAATGCAGCTACAAGTTTTGTTATTTTTTCGAAACCGATTTTATCTTTAGATCGCAGAAGTATTCTCTACCACACGTTACTTGGCAGTGATTTAGACTTAGATTAGATTAGATTAGATCTAATTTTACTGCTTACTTAATTTTACAATTTTCACAAACATCAACAATCGATAAAAGCATGACAATAAGGCGTCCGCCGATTTGCAATACCATATTTCTTGTAAACAATTGTTCCTTTTAATAAAATAAGCACTATTATAATATAGTTTTTTGCATAACAAATAAAAACTTTCCATTATAATTATTTGCCGATAGGCCAGCGCACCCTTACAATACGCGAACAGAACAGTTATGTTCAGTTCGTTGAGCTTGCGTATGATTTCTTCATCGTGGATCTGATCTAGGCTGAAAAAGTGCCGTCTTGTTTCCCGGGTCATGAGACATGTTCCCCTGAAACGAAGTATATCCTCCCTTTCCGCCATATTACATAAATTACCCAAGATCAGTAGATCTACTATTATACGTATTGTAGTTCAGATATTCCAAATCATAATTCCGCTTACTATAAATCCATCTATGTAGTGACTCAGATGCTTCTCTTTCCAATTGGTGTCTGTAGTTGAGATCTATATACTAGTGCAATCAACTAAAGAGTTGACTTCCAATCCTCCTATAGGGTTTTCCAATAAGGACCTGACAACTTTTTTTATAAATAAAACGCAAACCTTTTGAGATATTTCAAAAACTTTATTATCGGCTTGAAGTATAATCAAAACATTTATGAATGGAACTCGACTTCGTTCATATGGCCACCGCGGGCACGTTTGCAGCCGTCGATTCGTTGGACCCAATTTTCAATGACTCGGCCACACATTTCGGCCGAAACGGCCGCTATTTCGTGTTCAATGTTGGCTCTGAGCTCTTCCTCTTCGTCGGCGTGTTGGCATAAACCAATGACTTAACGTAGCCCCGCAGAAAATAGTCAAGCGGCGTTAAATCGCACGAACGAGGCGGCCAATCGACTGGCCCATTTCTTGAGGTGTTATCTCACCACTCTTCAATAAATCGATTGTAGCGTGTGCTGTGTGGCTTGTGGCATCATCCTGTTGAAACCGCATGTCGTCCAAGTCCATATCTTCCAATTCGGGCCAAAAATAATCGGTGATCATGGCGCGATAACGCTGACCATTCACAATAACGTGACGATCGTTATCGTCGACGAAAAAATATGGCCCAATAACGCCGCCGGCATGCAAACCGCACCAAACAGTTATTTTTTGTGGATGAAGTGGTGATTCATGAAGCACATGCGGATTTTCAGCCGACCAATAACACATATTTTGCTTATTGACGAACCCATTGAGCCAAAACTGAAGATGATTTTGCGATGAAATTCATTATCTTGGCGCATCTTCTCCATAACCCAATCGGAGAACGTACGTCGCTTCAAATGGTCCATCGGCTTCAATTCTTGAGTCAGCTTGATCTTGTATGGTCTGAGCGATGCCCAATTCTTGAGAACGCCGTGGAATTGACTGATTTGGATCGTTTGCTACAGACGCCTGAACGGCAGCGATATTTTCGACAAACCCGTTGTCTCACTGACATGGCAACATCACATAACGAATATGTGTGAATATGAATATGTTGACTAAAATTTTTGCACTAAACTTGTTATTGCCTAGGGTGAGAATTACGACCGTAAATTGGAGTTAACGCTCTTAAAGTTGCAGTCACCGACTCCGAATTTCGGTAGAAAATTTGTATAATTTGCAGACGTTGCTCGTTCGTGTACTTTACCATGATGAAAATGTTGAGATTACTGAATAAATTGACAGTGACAGTTTGATGATTAGTGAAAGAGTGCATTCACAAATTAAATTCAAAGTTGTCAAGTCCCTATTGGAAAACCCTGTATGTTTGCTGCATCCAAATACGGTCATAATCCACAATTAGTGAACTAAGTCTCTCCATTTGCTGTACCAACTAGTATTGCATTGTAGTTCTTCGAGGGACAGTTTTCTCGCTAATCTCTCCAAGGGCATATTAAATATTTTTATTATATGTATGGTACACCCGTAGTTTTAGCGTTTTTGTATCCAATTGCGAAAGTCCAATCTCAAGCATTATAACATAGTTAGGTGTGCACCTTTTGATGTACTCGTAAAACCTCAATAGTCGTTCTACTTCCTCAACGTACAACAAAGGTAGTTGTACTCTTTTACTATTTCAATCTTTTCTAAATTCTGAAACGATTTCACTGCTATTTGGCAGTGTTAAATTAATTTTGAGTTGTTTCAAGATCGCTTCAAATAGCTCATTTCGCACGCAAGGTTGGTTGAGGCCACTTCCGATTGCGCACACTTCCCAGAGTATTGCCTTGTTCCGCGTTGAATTCAAAACGTTTTCGTGCAGAGGTATATTTTTTGGTCATCTCAGACGTACAGATATATATATTCTACAGTATAGTCCATATTTGTAATGAATATACTGTTCCATTATCCATCAATACAATGCCTGTAAGCATAGAGATAATAATAGAGATAATGATAAATTCGAGTTTCTCTCCGAAGCGAGGAATTACTTTTTATTGCACGTCTTCATTTATACTGTCATAAGCTCTCTTAAAATCGAAAAGTAAAGAGATATCGACCTGGAATTTTACATTTTTTTCCCCCAAAATTTTCCGTAAAGTAGATATTAAGTTGATGGGGACTTTCTCGGCCTAACCAAACTGATAGGGACCGATGCGGTTATTTATTTTCCTTGGAACTAGACATGAAAAAATAAAGTTCCTTCTGATATACGCTCCGCTCCTATAGGCGGTTTTTGCTCAATTTGAATGATTTCTGTCAGTTCTTGTTTAATATTCTCTGCTGTATGATAATGGGAAACAAAAAATGGTGTATTAGTTAAACATTTTAATTAATTTTAATTTTAATTTCAATTCTACTCCTTTTTTGTTTTCAAATTAAAATCAGTGAGAGGGATAGTACAGATTTTCTATCTTATGTAAAATGAATAACATCTTTTATTTTTTTATTTTTAGATATCTGCACAAGAAAGTAGGCGAAAGAAAAAAGAATACATGGACCAATTAGAACGCCGAGTTGAAATTCTTGTTACCGAAAATACCGATTATAAAAAACGTGTTGAATCTCTAGAAGATACCAATAACAGCCTTATCAATCAGCTACAAAAACTACAAGCGCTCATTAACAAACAAAACCCAAAAAAGTCTTAAATTTCTCCAAAACTTCGCCAACCTGCATCAATAAAAATGAGAATAAACTTCTCACATTCTCTGAAACGAAATATGTTTATAATTTTTAAGTAAAAAACAAAACATCAGAGAAACTTAATAGTATTTAAAAATGAATAAAAAAAGAAAAACTATGATATATAGATGAAAAATAAATATATTCGTAAATATAACACCAAGAAAACGTTAATTACTTACATTAATTTATTGCAACGACCAAATAGACAAACAACAACAAAAAAAAAATGAGAAAAATTAAGAAGAAACAAAAAAAAATAGCAAAAGTTAAAAAAAAACAACAAAACAAACTATACGTATAAACATTCCATCCAGGAAACAAAAAAGGCTAAATGGATATTTGTCTTATTTAAAAAAAACAAAACAAACACTAAAAACGAAAGTTAGTAAGACAAAAAACATTCCATTTTATTTTTAAACTTGAAAAAAAATTGTTAAACGATGTTTTTTGATAATTTTAATTGTCACTAAAAAAAAAAAAACACGAATCACTTAACAAAGTGTTGTACAAATATTTTAAATTGTTCCAATTTTACAACTTAAATTAAACAAATATATTTACGTACATATATACGACTACATGCATATATAGTATTTACACTATGTAAAAACAAAAAATTTATATATAAAATTGCTTATTTTGATATCCATATACTTAATTAAATATAAATATATTCCCGTTTTTTTTTTTTCTAAATCATGACAAACGAAAGAAAATTGCATATATTACCATATATGTTTTCAATTTAATAAAAAATAAATTAATTGTCTTGTTGTAAAAATGGCTGTAAATTAAAAACAAAAAAAAAATTATTAATAATTGTAATAATTGTAATATTAAGTAAATAATAAATTTAATTTTCTGTACCTATCAACCGCATAGAGGAAATCCGGGAAAAATTGCAATCTGAAATTTTTTTTTTTTGAAAAAAAAAGATAAAACTATCTTAAGGTTTTCTTTGATTAAAAAATCCCTGAGGGGTGGGTAGTAAAATTGTTGGTTTTTTTTCGTGCAATAAGTTATTTTATTTGTTTGAGTTTAATATATATTTTTTTGTTTGCACTTTGTAGTCAATTTTTTTAGTATTTGTAAATTTTATTATTATTCTTTTTTTTTTAAGTTCTAAAATTGTTTAAACCACGGAAAACGAAAGTGAATTCATTTATCGAATTACATTTAGTTCGCATAGGCATGGAAAGACAATTTAGATTATTGTAAGATGCAACAGAAAAGAGGCGTTTTAAATTTTTCAAATACATTATGTTTTAATAATGTGCATGGTCTGCCAAAAACAAAATTGTATTAACAAAATGAAGCATTTTCTTTGTCCAGGATTATAAGAAATTTGTAAGAATCTTTAGCACTTTCCACATCAATAATGTGATCACATTTCAAAATAAACAAAACAATGAGTTGAGGTAAATAGATGTAATGCTATGTACTTTCGCACAATTTAAATGGGGTCCCTCTACCTAAAACTTTGTAATACGCTTTTTTATTGAAATGCAAAGAATCCGGTAAAAAATCACTTTAGTCATGTTCACTAAGACAATTTTGTGAGATTACTGGATATGTGTTTCAAAAGAGTAGATTCTGTAGACATATATATATATACATTTCCTGATATAAAACACGCTTTCGATGAAAGAAAAAATTTCGCTTTTTGCCAATGTTATATTTTACAAAAAATCATAATTAAAACTTAGCGCCAAGTAATTAATATTTACGCATGATTTCCGAACTTTTTGAGTTTACACATTTTTCTGAAATTGTGAGGTTTCTTTTATATCGGAGTTCAGGTTTCAGGAAACCCTCGTATGCCGTTATGACATCGTAAATTTGTATGTATATAAATCTTATATCTGGTCTTTCGTCAACTTATGTCAAGCTTATATAAATTGAAGATTTTTTTTTCGACTAATCACCGTAAGTGCGTAAAATGATAGAGTTTAAAAAGGTAGAATTTCATTTGTATTCACTCACAAGTCATAATAAATTAGGTTAGTTTCAAACTTTCAATAAATCTGCCTGATAAAATTGGGGACAAAGTGAAATTTGGACTTGGTTCTCAATGATCCAAAGTTAGTTATGATTCTCAGAACAGCAATTAAGGCAAATTACACTATATAGAAAACAATGCCTATATTTGAAATACGCAAATTCAAAGGTGTTTATACACCAGTAAAAAGTGTAATTTGCATTGGTTGTAATTCAGAATCCATCCGTCATGAAAATTATGGAAACTACACACTACATTTAGTCATAACATCAATTATCTTATGCCGGCAATAAGTTGTTTTGTTCGTTATTTAACTACATTTTACATAAAATCAGAAGTGTTCCGTCTTTTGACTACGAGTACTTCAATAACGTCCTATAAAATATAATTAAATTGTTTTTTACTATAAGAATCTTAAATGGGTATCTACAAGAAGCCCAGTCTCGCCTCGCATGCAACTGAATTCACAAAATATTAATTCTATTATTGAGACACTCTCAATTCGTTGGTTTACTACACTGAACGTTCCAACAAATTAGTGTGCCTTTGTCCACACTATATATAACAAATATACTCCTCGTAGCAAATTTTAGAAAAACAACCAATTATTTTACAACAAAAAAATAACAATGTTGTTTTATAAACAATATGAGCGGAATCATTTTTATTACACATTTTTCAGTTGTTCTAAATTATTTGTAGTTTAATTTTTATGTAACTTAATTTAATTTTATCCGATTTCCGAGCCCTATTTTTTGTTTTAAATTTAAGTTTGCTTGTACAAAGTAGATATTTTGTTGTTGAAGAAAGAAAATAAATCTAGCACTTCCACTCGGTTTAATTGGTTTTATTTAATACTTAAAAAATACGATGAAAATGTATATACGAATCAAATTAGATTTTTTTACAGAAATACATAATTTCTATATGTTTAATTAGTTTTTTTTTTTATTTATGATTTATCACTAGTTTTTTTTTTATATAATATTATTTTGTTTTGTTTTTTTAGTGCATACTCGTATATGTATTTTACTTTCGTACCCAGAAGAACGACATGATATACCGTAGCTTAGCACATTAATTTGTTTTAAGTTTAAAATTTTTATTTTCTTTTTTAAACTTAATTTTAAATTATCTTTAGATTGTAAAATATGTCAGAAAGAAAATTTAGCACACCTATTAGTTTTATCCTTAATTTTGATGAAGCATTTCTTTTCATAAAATATTTTATTTGTCATGCAAATGCATTAAAAAATGTTTGCTTTATTAAAATCTAAAGAAATTAAAAAAAACATATTCCGTCAAGAGATAACAAATAGCTTTTTTCTAATGTCCTACGATATTTTAAGAAAAACCGTATGTAATTGAAGTATAAAATATTATTTGAAAAAAATTTATAGATTTTACAAATTTATAATTTTCATGTTTCTTTCGTGGTTTTATTTTAAAATATCTTACTATTAAAATCATTTAGCTCAATTTTATTCGTAAGAAAAGAAAAGCAAAACTATAGATGTTAATGTTTTATATTAAGGAATTATAATACTACAGAGAAGAGAAACATTTAACAAAAATATACTTTTACATGAATAATTTGTAAAGAGAAACACTATATGTTAAACAAATGATAAATACATAAGTATGAAATATTAAATCTATTTACTACAAAAATAGATTAAATAAAAAAAAAACAAAATATAGAAAATAATTTCTTATACATTATATATTTTTTGATCTTGTAAAAAATGAAAACAGAAAAGAAAATAAAATATATATTATTATTGCAACATATACACACATACCTATATACAAAATAAAATCTAATATTGTATAGAAAAAAGCGAACACTTTTTAGTTTCTATTTCATCATTCCAAATCCTTAGCCAAAAAATTACTAAATCAAATACCACTTCAATGCAGTGCATCATGGTCAACCTAAAACTTAAAGTTCCGAATCTCCATAAAATACCAAACATTAAGTTGCTTCTCTGTTTTGCTTAACCGTGTGCAGAATGAGAATGGTAGGACAAATAACAATGCTGTTGACGACTTTGACTTTGTTTGATGTGAAAGTCAGTTTCTGGAATGTAAACGCACTGCTCAACACAACGGAAGAAGCTCATGGCAAAATGTGCGCATAGTTGCAACGCAAATTTTCATGATCTAGGGGACAATATATTGTATTTAAGTACAAGCCTAACCTGAAGTCAACTAAGTTTGTTGTCAATGAGAGACATGAGAAGCTGTGCGGCAAGTTGACTTAAATCTGTAACAGATAGCCGTTTTGTTAATATGTATTTATTTTTGAAAAAGATAAGAATACAAGAAATAATGGAAAAAAAAGATAAAGGGTAGGATATTGCGGAGAACCTGAGAAACACGTTCGTCTTCAATGAGACTCCCTGACAGCTCGGCCTCTCCTGATTCATCGTCGTTCCCCGACGATTCGTTCCCAGGTTCTTCAGCTCCTTCTGGTCCCAATGAGCACCATGGCTTCATGTTGTCACTCGCAAAGACGCCTGTATAATGCTTTCGGGATTTTGGAACATCTGGCAAATCTTTGACGATATATCTATCATTGTTGAGCACTTTTGTCACTACGTATGGTCCCTTGAATCGTGGATCTAATTTATGCGACATCCCGGTTGGTGATGACACATAGTCAATAACGACCAGATCACCCTCAGAGTATATTTTGGGCTTCTGATGTTTTGCGTCAAGCCTCTGCTTCCATTTCTGCTTCTCCTTAGTCATGTTGTCGAGCGCCAGCTGCTTCTGATAATCCACATCGACAGCTTCCCCAGAATCATCTTGAATTGCCTGAATAATACGATTTGTTGTCACATCACGTGGATTATAGTTAAAGACCAATTGGTTCGGGCTGAACTTTGTTGTTGCGTTCATTTGTGAGTTTAGATTAAATTGCAGGGAAGGCAACGCTTCGTCCCAATCCTTATCGTTTTGAACTCGTTCGGCTTGTCCATTGGCTCTTGGACATCTCACCTCTGTTTTCACATGATGCACCAGATAGTTCTTTGCAAAGTTCTCGAATTCTTTCGAGGTAAATGCAGTGCCCCGATCAGTGGTGATTTTCAGTGGACTGCCATACACCGTCATTAAATCGACTAAGACGTTGACAACTGGTTTAGTCTTGGTGTTACGAAAAACTTTCTGTACAGTGTATTTACTGAAAGCGCAGACAATTACAAGAATATAGCTGTTGCCCCGCTTGCTTCTTTGGAAAGGACCCAAGTGATCCATGTACAGACTTAGGAAAGGAATAGGCAACACCTCGCCGATGGATAGTTGTCCCTCTGGCTTATCGCCTTTCGCTTTATTCAAACAGCACTTCGGACATGCTTGTATGTAGGATTTTACGTATCTTCTCATGCGTGCGAACCAAAAGTCCTTCGAGAGCCGCGCTAGAATTTTCTCGACGCCAAAATGCCCAGATTCGCCATGACATAATCTCGTTACTCGCCACCTGATTGCTTTTGGTATCACCAGTCTAGTTTGCCCGTCTACTTTACGAAGCAGCCGTCCTGTATGCAATTTATAGTCCTTTCTCAGCTGGTCAGCATTCAGCAATCCGTTTTCCTCTCAAAGTTTTGACTATTTCTTGTAGGTTTCCATCTTGCATTTGCATCGCCAGTATCCAATCGTCATTCTGGATGGAAATTCTGAATACTTTTTCGGCAACCGTGTCAAGTGGTTCTGGTGGAAGAACAGGAACTCAGCTCATGCTATCGACGTGCATCATCTTGGTTCCAGACCTGTGAACACATTGAAAGTCAAATTCTTGAAGTTTTAGCCACCATCTGCCTATCCGCGGTGGAAGAGGTGTGATCGCCTTTGTAGTAGCTATCGCGTTGCAATCTGTAATGACATTGAAATTATTACCAAGAAGATACATTCGAAACCTTTGCAATGACTCCACGATGGCAAGCACTTCCAATTCGTGACTAGAATATCGTCCCTCGGCTTCGCTGCATTGTCGACTATAGTAGAATACTGGCTTTATGTCTTCTTCATACTGGAACAGAACACTTGAAAGTCCTACGGATCTGGCATCCGTATGCACTTCATGTGGACGGTTGGCATCATACAGCATTAGAATCGGTTGAGTTGTGATCGCTCCCTTCAAATCATTGGATGCCTCTTCTTGCCGTGGTCCCCATTCAAATGTAGCTAGCTTTTTCAGGAGCTCTGTTAAAGGAGTCGCGATTAGAGCATACTTCCTGACAAATTTCCTAAAAAATCCTGTGATTCCTGGGAATTGTCTCACTCCCGTTGCTGTTGCTGGCGTCGGAAAGTCTTCGATACATTTTGTCTTCTCGGACCCTGGTCGCATATCTCGATTGTCGATAGTATGGCCTAAAAACTTTACGGACGTTGCTAGGAAGACGCACTTTGACGGACGTAGAGTTAATCCTGCTCGCTCAACTGCCTCGAGAAACTCCCGCAATGCACCAATGCTTTCCTCTGGTGACTTCGTCGCTATAATGACCTCGTCGACATAATTTATGATGCGTGTCATGATTTTTTCTGCAAG
Source organism: Volucella bombylans (assembly GCA_949129095.1). Taxonomy (NCBI): domain Eukaryota; kingdom Metazoa; phylum Arthropoda; class Insecta; order Diptera; family Syrphidae; genus Volucella; species Volucella bombylans. The sequence goes on along the minus strand of OX422142.1, from coordinate 25,815,880 downwards.
TTCAATTTCGGATCCTCCGAAACCAGCCAGGCGCTTTCTTGCTGGATATCGTTTAATGTCCGGAACTTGAGATTCTTGAATGAGAGAGACATCGCTGCCCGTATCTGCAAAAGCTGAGTACTCCTTTTCCTCTAGCTTAACCTTTAACATCACTGAAGGCATGAATTCTTCTGATGACGATGTAACTTCGATCTTAGAAATGCTCGCCTTAGTGGACATTTGACAATTTTTCGCTTCGTGACCCGGCTTCGAGCATTTTTGGCAGCGAACTTTACGTTGAGATTTTGGGCATTTCGCAGCTATGTGGCCAAACTCGTTGCAGTTGATACATTTCACGCCCTTGCGACCGTTGTTGTGCAGGACCTCCTGACTTTCTGGTGCTGTTTTCGTTTCTGCAATACATCTTGGCGAAGTTGACAAATTCTCCAGCGACCGTAACAAGTCGTTGCATGATTGGAGATTCATGGCAAGTAGCGTGAGCGTAAGTGAGATATCGTTAATTCCATCGACAAGGTAAGAAATCAAAGAAGGTTCATCTAACTTACCTCGATGTCCGATGTTCAGCATTGTGTAGTAGTATTCCCTCAGAGGTTCGTTTGTTCTACGCCTACGTTTTGACAATTCTCTATGCACCTCAGCCACATTAACGAAGCAATGAAAATCCGCTGCTAGAGCCTTCGTGAATTGTGAACACGTGCGAAAACCCGGCTGCGCATCGGCCCAATCTTTAGCTAAAATATAGAATATTAAAGCTCCTGTATTTCCAAAAATGGAAAAGTCATTATATAAATGGCTAATAAGAAAAAGGGCAGCTCACATTCCAGTTTCCGGGGATATTTTATGTGCAAAAGCTAAACAGTTACACAACAGCATACAAGAAAGACCAGAAGAATTTCAAGCAAGCATTGTTTGGCTTTCGAAATTCAAGAAGCGTCATGGGATACGGTTACTGAAAATTTGCGGAGAGAAAGTTTCCAATGCTTCTGAGCTCGTAAGGCCTTTTCTAACAGAATTTGAGAAGAAAGTTGCTGAAATGCACGTGTGCCCGGAGCAAATTTATAATGTGGACGAATCTGGATTATTCTGGAAACACTTTCCAGATAAAATATTAGTCCATTTAAAGGAAACGTCTGCACCTGGAAAGAAGATATCTAAGCAAAGTATAACATTCATAGCATGTACAAACGCAACCGGTCAACATAAACTGAAGCCATTTCTGATTGGAAAAGCAAAAAATCCAAGGGCCTATAATATACAAGGCCAACAGAAATGCTTGGATGACTTCAATGCTCTTCGAAGAATGGTTAAAAATAAATTTCGCTTCAGAGTAATGGCAAAAAAAACAGTTGCGTAAGCATATTTTCTATAGGTATTGTCTTATATTGAACACAAAAATTTAGCCAAAAAAGTTTTGCTTCTTAATGATAATGCTCCTTGTCATCCAAAAGATTCCGTAATCGAAATTGAAGTCCTCAGTATTACAATAATGTGTTTTCCTCCTAATTGCACAGCCATACTACAACCTATGGATCAAAATGTAATAAGACTAAACTCTATTACAAAAAAAGTTGGTTGAACCATCTTGTTGCTTCCCATAACTATGAGGAAGAACTGAAAAGCATAAATTTCAAATATGCCATCTGTTTCTTGACTAACGCATGGAAAAAGTTAAAAGCGACTACAATCGCTAAATGTCGGAAAAAATCTTTTAGCAACCAACCTTTTTAAAGTCTGTCCTCGTTATTATAGTACCCCCTATAGGTCCACCCTTTCAACAACGTTTCCAGCCATCTCTAGTGTTCTACAAGGCCTAGGTCTATAAAGTACTTAGAGAGAATCATCAAACACACCTCCTTCTCACTCTACAATGACGAAACCAAAGCTATTTCTTGAGAGTCAGTGTCCTTCCAAAAAGACCTCAATAGGTGGTCTGTTGAATTTTTTAACCTTTACGTGATCAGTTCCCTCCACACTAGTTCTTTTCGCTCCCCTTGATTATGCCAGAGGGAACAACCACCTTCAACGACTTCATGTTCAGGATTAATAATATTCAATATAAATTTATTTAATTTGTTCGTCGAGATCTACCCTAGAACTAATATATACTACCTCCCTATTTAAAGCTCTTCAAGCCTATTATTGTAGTTTAAATACACTGAAAAGATGCAGAGCCGAACCCGACATATTTTTCATTCATTGGTAAGGAAGCCCATGCAACTTAAGTATATGTTCCGTGAGCAAAAACACTTTTCAGAAAAAGGTAGAGCACAAGAACTCGCAAATAAACAAATAAAGTTTTTTTTTATGTAAGAAAATATGACAAAAAAAAAACCCCGGATAATTACGTCGACCCTTATTCCGTTTCTCATTTATTCACCTGAAAACTGAGCTAAAAACATATAACATACTTTCGCCGTTCAAATTCGAATCGTTTAACATTAATAAGTCACCCGATAAGCTAAACAGAACCTAAACATTTTTCGAGCCAATTTCCGCACTAGTTCCACTCAAATTTTGTGTGTAAGGACAAGAACTTCCATAGTTGTTTATGTAGGCTCTTCAGCATATTTCAATTTGTGGGAGTGGAGTGGAGAAAGTGAAAAAGATTGATTGGTTTTAGTTATAGCGACTTCAGCTGACCTATTTCTCCTTACTGTCGCTGCTGTGCGTGGTTTCAGGTATAGTGCGATTCAAAGCAGTTGACCAGTCTACTGCGCAGGTCTCTTAAATATGCTCTCACAAAAATTCAAATCTTTAAAGAAAAGGGAACTTTAAAACAAAAAATATACGAAAATGATAGCTAAAAGAAAAAAAATAAAAATACTCTCTCTCTTATATATTAGTGAAACGTAGCTTGAATGCATTTTTACTTCCTAATTTCAGCGACCTCAACTTAACCGTTGCCAGACTAGAAACTGCCAAAGGCTCCTACTGGCTGGCATCGGCATATCTTGGCCACGATCATGTGGGCCCTCTCCCTGGTGATAACGTAGAAAGGGTGGTACTGGACACTAGCAAAAAACTGGCCTCATCATCGGATGCGACGCTAACGCTCATAACACGGGGTATGGGGCAGTACCGACGTCAATGATAAAGGTGAGCCACTTTTTAATTATATTTATTATAAGTACTAACCTCATTGTTTGCAACATTTTCAATCAGCCCACTTTTATAACAATAAATAGACAGGAAGTGGTAAATATCACTCTTGTCTCCGACAACATCACTCAAATGCTAACGAATTGGATGGTATCGTCTGAACACTCATTTTCAGACCACAGATACATCCAATTCAGCCTGAGTGATGCTCCTCCCAGCCAATCAGCATTTCGGAATTATCGGAAAACTGATTGACCAAGATACAGAGGAATACTGTCAGAAACGCTATTCTCTGAACTCGTAAGTCCCCCGCGTGACACCGGGGAGAATTTACCCTGGCTCTCAATCAGGTTATGGTCGCTTCCTGCCCTCTTATTCAACTGGCGGACATCAGCACTGGGACTGCTTAGAAACATTTGCAGAAAAATTTTCAACCTAGCAAAAAGCACAAGAAAAGTGACTGACTGGGACTCATATAATTCCTCAAAATATACTAAAGGGAACTGAGGAAGGCAAAGCAACAATAGTGGAGATCTTTCTGTGACATAATCACAGAAACCACTGACGCATTGCGGCTAAGAAAAATCATCTCTACAAATCCTATGATCCCATATCCATATACGAGCTAAAATTGATCCAAGACTTTTGTCAACGGCTCAAGGGCTCAACATGCCTACTGTAAAAGAAAGTCGGTGGAAACGGAAGATGTTGCTCTAAAAAAAAACAGGCTTATACCTAACCAATAATAAAAAAACTGCTCCCGGCAGAAAAGTTAAAAAATCCACGTCATCTGTAAGAGACTTTATTATGACGGTTTTACATTCGCTGTTTGCAGTGTCAGACTTTCCAATGGGAATTTAATGCCAAATCAGCTGTCACGTTGAACTGCCTAGCTTCATTTATTTTCAGTCCAGTTTGCCATTTCATAACGGAAAGATTGACGCCACAACAACGTTGTATTTCAAATCGTTGAAAACAAATGTGACACCATTGATTCAGCTAATGGATCAAAGCGCAATCCTACAAATTAAATTATTACCCCAGAAATCAATTATTACGTTTAATACATTTATATAAAACATAGACATCACTTGTTTTTATTTATTCAGATGCCAGATGTGCCCATTAGAGAACAGTGCTATTAATGCCGGAATAAAAAAAAAACAGACCAGTATTAAGGATTTTTTTTAATGAATATGAATGGTAATTTAATGTATTAATATACATTTTAATATTACTATTATCTAAACTATTGCAAGCTTAAGTAAAACCGATTGGATAACATGAACAACCTGTGTACTAATTAGTTCACGCTATCGATACTACATTGTATTTCCATTTGAAACTCACCTTATCATATGTTTGTTATATTGTGTTCAAAATAGCCCAATAAAACGTTGCATAGTCCACCGGATGCAACACTTCTTTTCGTAGCTGAGGATAAAGTAAAAAAATATTGTATCACGGCAGCACTCTAAGAAAATGAAAACTTCAATTCACAGGAAATTTACAGATTCGAAAAATTCGGAAATCCGGTGATTTTCCATTTTGCACAGCACTCACTTTCATTAGCTTTTCGCATAACTAAAATCACTGAAACAAGAGGTTTTTTTTTGTGAACCCTAAGGTTAAAGTTGCATACATATATTATGAAACCACTAGAAACATTATAGACGGCCAATAACGCAAAACAGAAAAACAAACGCCATAACTAAGAAGAAAACGACACTGCAAGGAGTCGAATAAACTTTATAGACTTTACTTTTTTTTTTGTAGAAATTACAAGTGCGGCTAGTTTGGAATTGTTTTCCAAATATTTACTTGTAAAAGAAATTATTTTATGTACGGAAACATATAAATTCTCGCAAAACCTGCGATCGCGAACGGTTGTTTTAAGTGATGCCTAATCTCAATATTGAATGACATTCGATGTTGTTTTGTTATACCATTTTTGTGTGGAAAATGAAAATACTCCATATGTTTTATGTTTCAGGCTTATTTTTTTTCGCCGTTATTGTGATCTTGACAATCAGTTTGTCAGTTTGACAGTCGCGATGAGTGGTGGATGAACATTTATTTTAGATCATCAATTGCCGGGAAAATGTGTTGATGTGTTTAAGCCATTTTATTTTAATAATTATCCAATTCTAAATACGCGTAGAAAACTATGTTCTCTTTTGGGGTTAATCATGTGCCAAATTATAGACTAACGTCATTTTGGGGAAAAAAACTGTCCTGAGCGACAAGGCATATTTTGTCAGAAAAAAAAAAATGGACACTATTAAAGAACTTAATATTTACAATTGATTTAAAATGGCCATTTGGGTCATATACTCGTACATATATTTGAAAATGCTAGAGGCGATATTTCAATAGTTATTGGAAATCACTATAGTGACATGTTGAACATTTTTCTTTGGTACATACCTGAAGAGTATCAATCGGGCCTACAGCAAATGTGGTTCACACAACTCCTGCTAAGTGGGAGAATATTTTACAAATCACACAATGTCAAAAAATGTATGTGATATTGACCATGATCCAATAATTAAAAAGCCCCAATTAGCTCGTTTATGAAGCGGAAGGTGTAAACTATTAAATCCTAATCCTTAAAGGCAACATTCGAAAAGATCACTTGTTAAAATACCACCAGAATTCTGCGTGTTTGTTATGGAAAATATGCTTGAAAATAACGGGTGGTTCAAACACAAGTTTATTTCTGAACCATATGTTATTTTGACACTGACAGATCTTTCCGGCTCGAAATCAGCCTATCATACCTCCGCAGAACGAAATGAATCGCTTTACGCTTGATATTGGAAACTTATTTCAAAAGTGAGTGCTGTGTTGCCCAAACAGTGCGTTTATTGTAAATAAGTTTTGGCCAAAATGAACTACCCATTGCGCCTTGCTTTCGGACAACACTCAGGGTCCCCCACGTCGTACGGTACATACCGACGAGAATGTGGCTGCTGTGGCCGAGAGTGTTCGACCCAATCGTGGAACATGGACTCGCCATCTATCTTAACCACTCAACATTTCACGCTTCAGCTTAATGAGAATTTTGCACAAAGATTTCGGTTTATTCCGAAATGGAATGGCATGACTGCGCCATGCCAGCCAGCCCATGAAACAATCAATCTTTTGCGTGCTTAGTTCAGTAATCATGTTGTCAGCTTTGTCAATTGGCTTCCTCGGAACTCCAAGTCTTGGAAAATTTGTATTTGTAATTGTATTTAAATTAAAATTACATCAGTACAACAAGATAAGATATCTTTTAAAAGCACAGTTTTCCACACGATACAAATTTTACGTCAAGTTAACAATTAGGATGAATTCTCAATAATGTCAAAGAGTGGACGATACCATATAGTATCAAATGTTAAAGTTGTGTTCGTGAGAAACGTCTGGGTTTTATGTCATAGTACATTCTGATACATATAAATATAAACGTCAAATTGTAGGTATTGTGTGTCAAACCAGATTTTTGTTTTCGATCGATTGGCTTCGCTGTTGGAGTCTTTCAAAATTATATAGTTTTTTAACTCAATAAATTGGTCTTCTGCCATTTTTCCAAACAAAGAAATTGCGGAAGCAAAAATGTGATATTTAACCAATACCTGTAAAAATTTTGGCAGCAAAGTTAGAAGAAGTTTTTAGTAAGCTCGATCCAAATTCTAGAAAAGAGTTAGTCAAACGATTCTGATTGGTTGAGATTGGTTAGGTAGTGGACTTGATTTTAAGGCAAAAAGTTCCCCCCTCATTTTCTTAGGCAGATGAAGAAACGTCAAAAATCAGCTGATTTGCCAGCTTTGAATTAAGTGAAAAATGCGCTTCATCATTTATTTGTTTCATAAATTGTTTTCGTTTATGAAAATATTGCAAAAATGTTGTTTAACGTAAATTTTGATAGGAGGAAATAATGCAACGAATGTTTCTGTCTATTTTTTTTTTATTTGTAAGTGTGGGGGATGGGACCCCACAATGTAAAAATAATAATACAACGAGTTAAATACTTCAAATATTTATTATGACAAACTAATAACTTAAATTAATTTCAAAAGAATTCGCGAATAAAAATAAGAGATCGGATTGGAGCTGGAGATGTTATCACGCCGGAAGAATAAAGCAGAAGAAGAATGCCAATGTGATGGGTACTTAATGCCAGGGATTTAGTGGGAGAAAGATGACTGTTATGTGCGAGCGAGAGAAAGATATATGTTTGGTGTACATATTCGAATGTAGTAGAACTTTCTCTGACAGATGGTTGTGTGGTACTCCACATAATGCAGCCAAGCACTGCCATCTATCCATAAAATGTTGTACTTTAAAATGGCCCATCAACTCGCCCAGTTAAAAATAAACGACTACCTACACATGGGATGAAAAGAAGAGAGATAGAAAAGGGAGACGGACTCCCGTTTTAGCCTTGAGCCGACATAGTTTTTAAGGGATCTCTGATTGATAATAAAATAAGTTCATTTTTCTAATCTTATTACATTTTTTTTTGTTTTGTTTTTGTAAATAATAAAATAGTAGATAAAAAATAATGAAATACAAAAGATATTTCTTCTCAAATTAAAATCAGCAAAGTAAAAAGTCTCGTTTTTTGATACCGCGTTGTTCATCTCGTCTTGCACTTCCACTCTCAGGTTCATTTTCGATGTTGTTAGTATCGTCTGGATTGGATTCCTGTTGAATTAACTCTTCGCTGCTTTCGTTTCCAAATTGCAAACTTGCAATGTAATATGGTCATAGTTTTGACTGCGTCGATATATTTAAGAGAGCGAAATCTGTCTTATAGTAACGCGAATTTTTCCAGATTGATGGATTGTTTGCAACAGAAAGCATAACAGAACCTTTAATTTAATTTCGTAGCACAATTTCATTTTTACAAAAATATAGCTCTTAGCAATTATGTATGAAAAATATCATCATCTAAATGTCCAACACGAGCTTGTCTCCTGAATCTCATACGAACATAAAAATTTTCAAGGACTCCCTCACACTTTACAGCATTGAAGTTTATCAATTTCTGTCCGAATGTTGTTTTTCGGTTGTGCAATTGATGTTGGCTTATTCACATAGACTTTACTTTTCAAAAAAACCCAAAGAAAGGAATCTAATGGTAGCTGTATTTTATTGGTAAGTGACTACCCAGCTCAGTAAAATATCCCTTGGAAAACAACAGCAAAAACGAAAAATGGCGATAATTAGGTTAGTAATATAAGTGAATATAAAAGTGAACATAGAACTTAGGAATTCTGAAATCCAGGGAGCGCTGCAGAGGTTGTAAAAAATTTTATTTTATGAAGATTGTCAGACTTCGTTTATTTAAGGATGTTTTCGTTGACTATGTATTTTATATAATCGGTGTGTTTTTATAAGAGAGAAGTTATTACTTAGTCGCGTTTTACACGCTGCGTGTTTTACAATTTCCCAATATGGTTTCGGAAATAAGTCCAGACGTGGTAGTTGAATTGCTGAGTTTGTGTAAAGATGCATTTGAGTTGCAAAAAGAAAAGAAAAAAAAAGATTTGGGTGAAGTCGTTGAGTAAAGTGAGAACGTGGTTAATTTTCCTTTATTACAAGAGAGCTACAAATTGGGGACGAGAAATCTTTCTTCAGTTATTTAAGAATGAATAATGAAACCTTTCAGTAGCTCCTTTTGCTAATAAAAGACGATCTGCAGAATGAAAACATTATTATGAGATCCGTAATTACACCAGAGCAAAAGCTGGCCGCAACTTTGAGATTCCTGATTTCGACATTCCTTTCGAACATACCCGTAAGTATGTCAACAAGTGATTTTTTAGACTGGCACGGGTACCAACTTTGAAACATAGATTCAAACTGAGTGTCCGAGTGAGTAAAGCTGCGTAGTCACTTACGAATGAAACACAGCTGGTATTAAATCGCATAATCTAGATGGTCAATTTATGTCACCGTAACGTGAAGTTAATCGACCTGGAAACTTAGACAACAAGAGCTCACTGTTTACACGTGTTGTGTGGCTCATGGCTACATCCTATTGAAAATAAAAATCGTCTGTCTATTTCTTCAATTTGAGACCACAAAAAATCGTCAATCATTTGTTTATAACGCTCTCAATTGACATTAACTGCTCTTTCGTTTGCATCTTCGAAGAAAAATGGACCAATGATTCCATCAGCCCATAAATCACACCAAACAAATGTCAAAGATGACATTTGAAAAAGGTAGTTTTCCGAAATTGACATCTAGACCTCATGCACGTCACCCATTTTATTCTCTTTTATGTATAGTTTTTGATACTAGTGTGCAGCTGATGCCAATCAAAAAATTTGGTACAGTAATGGTACGACAAACGAAAAATTTCATTGCACTTTCCGTTTTACAATATCTGTTTCCCAGTGAAATAATGTATATATCTGCTCTAGTACAATGACCGACTTTAAGATTAACTTCAGCCATTTTCATATACAGTACGCCCTCGGTAAAAGCAACCGATGAAAATTCGAGCAGTTCGTTAATTGAGGTTGTTGCAATAACCGAGTCACAAAAAAGTTGAGCCTTGAATTAGAATTTAACGTGAAAACCAGAGTATGTAAAATAAAAGAATATTGTTCGTCGTAAAAGAAAAGAAAAATACATAGTATATAAAAAAAAATATTTACATAGTGTTAATACAGTTTTTGGTTAAATTGATTTAAAAAATTGGGAAATGTTCGTTAACTTTTTCTTAGAGGATACATTTTTCTCGAAGGCCAGCTCTGTCAGTTTTTGAAGATTCAAAGTATCTTCTAGTGAAACTGAATTTTCTTCAAATGCTTCAAGCAAATGCTAAATGCTTGAATAACATTCTCCGTTTTGATTTTTGGCCGTGAAGGACTTACACTTGCACCTGCGCTTTCTTCTTCACTCTCGATTTCTTCGGCTTCTAGATTGTTAGAAACAGGTGCCTGTTCAATATCGTTTTCGGCAATGCAATTTCTTAATTCCTCTGTGACAAAAGTTTCAATTGAAAATAACTCTTAAAGCATTTCATCATGTAATAATTACATTGCTTATGACCCCCAACGGTAGCTCATCCTCCTCATCCCACTCACTGTCAGGAGACATCAAAGGCTTCTAGCACTTTTGTATAGCCGAAGACTTAACCTTGTCCCATGCAGTAGCCAGGAGGAATATGGCATGCCTAAAATTGGAGTCCTTTATTGTACTCTCCAAATCTGAACCTCGGTTTCCGACTAAATGTGCCAAAAGTCCTTTTTTGTAGTACAGTTTTGTCAAGTTGATGACATTTTGCTCCATTGGTTGGAGAATAGCGGTGCAGTTTACTGGCAAACACATGGTAACAATCTTTCCATCAGCTCCCCGTCTTTTGGATGACATATCGCGTTGTCCAATAGCAGTAGACCCTTTTTTGGCAAATTTTTCGATTCCAGAAACTGTCTTCCGGCCAAATCAATGCGAAAAAAATTTTACCTCTGGCACGAATGTTGAATGAAACCAATCTTTAAAAAATTCATATTTCATCTACGCATTTTTGTTGGCCTTGTAAACGACAGGCTTGTTTTCGAAATGCCTAAATGCTCTAGGATTTAAAGCTTTCCCCATAACGAACAATTTTATTTGTGCGTACCAAACGCATTAGTGCAAGCAAGAAAAGTGATTCTCTCCTGGCTTACTTTCATACCAGGAGCAGTAGTTTCTTTAGAACCCACAAACGTTCTGTTTGGCATAAGCTTAAAAAACAGACCATTTAAATTTCTACTGGTAACAAGTCAAGTCCTTTAATTTTATTTTTGAATTTTATCAAAAATGGTTCCACCAGATTTGGCTTATTTGACAGCTTTTCTCCGCAAATCTTAAGCATATTTTTAAATTTGAAAACCAGCCATTACTGGCATTAAAAGCTCCTGGTTTTTCTTGGTTTTTTTGTGAAGCTTACGTGCTTTTGACTTAAGGATTTGCGTGGAAATGGGTACGTTTTGAGTGCGTTGCTTCTGGAACCAATTGTACAAGGCTTTTTCCATCCTTGGATACTCACAGGTTTTTTAGAGTTACGCAATTTCCCAGTAGGGATTCAGAATTAATAACGAATTTATTAAGCACATTTTTCCCCTTTTTTAATCTGCTAATGATTGACTTGTTGCACTTGAATGTTTCACAAAGCGATTTAACTGATTCACCGTTACTCAATTTATTTAAAATCTGCTTTATAGACAGCTTGGGAATTTTTTTACGATAGCCATGATTTCAAAATTAAAACTAAGGAATCATGTACCGACCGAGAGAAAATTAGCTGAACGATCTACTCGTATGTACGAGTGTAAAAAATTCTGAGAGAAGTAAGTGTAAAATAACTGCACAGTTACAGTAAAACCAAACATCAAAAAATACAAACAAAGCTAAAACGAAAAAAGAGATCCTGTATAGAAAGTTGCGATTACGGAGTCACATTTTTTTGAAAAGTTGCAATTACTGAGTCACTAATGGTAAAAATTTGGATATTGCTTTAACCGAGGGCGTACTGTATGTAGATATATCATATGGCCTACACGTTGGGAAACAATCGAAGCATTCTCTTGGCATTAAGTCGCAGTGCATGGGCTTGTTTAGGGTTTGTATTTTATTAAGTAAAGATGTTGTATTAAAACGATAACATTGCTCTTGAACAAACACCTATACAATAAAAAAAAAAAATTTCAATGCATCATAGTATATAAATCTAAGTACCCCAGTCAGACGTTAAGGTCTCGTCTTTCATTCTCTTAATCTTAATCACTCATTAAATTAAGACCCAACCCAACAAAGCAAAACACATAAACGTTTTGATAATTTAACAAGCATTTTTATCGAATAAATTTACGTAGACATACTTTTCGATATTTTAACTTTTACAGCTAGTCTAGAGAGTAATATTCGGAAGTTTTAAAGAGTTTTACATTTTTTATATGTTTCCACTTTTGCCTGACAAATTTCATTAGAGCTATGTAACTATGTATGTACTATACTTGTAATAAAAAAAAAGTCAATATTTATACCTATCTAGTTGCTGCTTCGTTACATGCAAATACAGACAGCTACTATCAGTTTGATACAATTAAATAAATTGTTGAAACAAGGGAAAAACACAAGCACTCCTAATTTCAACATATACAACATTAAATTCACATACACACTCTTTACCTAACTAATCTGAACTACTTTCATTAAATTTTTCAGGGACTATACCATTCATAATTTTTGCTGGTTTAACGCTTAATGTATTCGATTGCTGGCAATCTCCATTTATGGTCTTGATCATACTTCGTTCATCTTCATCTGAACTGGCATCAGACATTTGTCGCGGTGACAAACGACAACCACGGGCCATGTAACTTCGTAATTTTCCAACTGAAGCCAGAATAAGACCCAAAAATGGAGGACTGGGCTTTAACGGTCTTGAAAGATACTCGGGATGGTATTGTGTTGCCACATAGTATGGATGATCTTTTAATTCCATAATTTCCATACGCTGTTTCTCTGCGTCAGTGCCAACAAAACGCATACCGTATTTTTCTAGGTCTGAAACATACTTCGGATTTACTTCATAACGATGACGATGTCTTTCTTCAACTTTCTGCGGATTACCATACAACTGCTTGATGGTACTTTTCTCAGCTGAAAGTACCGTTGTGCGTTTTCCCAGTCGCATGGTTCCACCCATTTGTCCAGTGTTATGCTCTGGCATATCAATAACTACCGGATTTTTTGTTTCAGCATTGATTTCTGTGGTATTAGCGTCTTTTAGGTTAAGCACATTACGTGCAAATTCTATAACGGCTGCCTGCAGTCCAAGACAAATTCCAAGGAATGGAATACCATTCTCGCGACACCATTTGCAAGCCACGATTTTACCCTCCATTCCACGGCTGCCAAAACCTCCGGGTACTACAACACCTTTACTGCCACACAATGTTTGCCAAGCTTCATGGTATAGCGCGGGAGACTGTTCACGTGTTTGTTCTTCTAGATGGCAAGCTTCGATGAAGCAAAGACGAAGTTTGTATCCAACCGCCAATGAAGCATGTTGCAAAGATTTCGATACGGAAGCATAAGAATCTTCAAATCGTGTATACTTTCCAACCACCGCAATGTTGACTTCTTTGTGAAGACTTTCACTACGCCTTGCGAGGTCTTTCCATTGTTGAAGACATCTAAAAAGAAAATTTAATTCTTCAACTGAATTACCTAACTTATACTGGTACTAACTTTTCTCTCTTATTTGGTTGAATGTTCAACTGTAAGCGCTCATTTAAAAACTCCACAACTCCGTTTTGCTCCATCAAAAGTGGCACATGATAAATTGAATTCAAATCGTGTATACATATAACCTGTCCAGGGGCGACATGACAGAAATTACTGATTTTCTCCTTAACTTCCAATCCAATTGGTTTTTCCGAACGGCAAACTATAAAATCTGGACTTAATCCAAGGCCACGTAGTTCACGAACTGAACTTTGTGTAGGTTTAGTTTTGGGTTCCCCGGTAGCCCGCGGTGATGGCACTAATGATACATGGGCACAGCAAAAATTCTCACGTTTCACACGAAACTGAAATTGACGGAATGCTTCGACGAAGGGCATTCCTTCGATATCACCAATAGTTCCACCTAATTCAACAATGCACACTTGCGGTTTACTTGAGCCTCGTACGGGAGTTTTTGCAACACGTTCTACCCATTCCTGAATGGCATCAGTTATGTGAGGGACGACTATAAAAATAAATGAATCGTAAATGAGAAGAACAAGTTTGCTTTAAATAATATACCTACCTTGAACTGTCTTCCCTAAATATTCGCCGTTACGTTCTTTTTCTATAACCAATTTGTAGATCTTTCCAGTTGTGATATTATTATCGCGATGCAGGGTTATGTCAAGAAAACGCTCATAGTTACCGAGATCCAAGTCTACTTCACCACCATCATCCAAAACGTATACTTCGCCTAAAGTAAATAAAAAAAAACAAGATCATTTTATTTTTTGCATGAAGAGTAACTTTACTTCCATTGTCTTATTCATACGAGTATAACTCATAACACACGTTTTTTTTCACTTAGAAACTTTTCCCACCTGTATAAAGGGAATCACAAAAATGCCCCCAAAACTTTTAGAAAAAAACGCGGTATATGTCTATACGCAAAATTGCTGTCGATTGTCTTGTCTGTTCGTTACAAATTCCGATTTATGAAATATTATGAAATATGTCATAATTTCATATATTTAATATTCTCAGCTAAAAGGAATGCGAAGTTATGGACAAGAAATGCGGATACAACCAGACTTCAGGAATTTAATGTGGAACGAAACACAACAGAGCAGCAAAGAACACAAATAAAATTTATTTTTAAAACCAACAGTCGATTCTTTTGACGATATTTTAATGTACGGATCGCACCCACAGTGGAAAATATAAATATTAACAAATGGACGTCTTCTTACCGGGCTTGGTGTATTGCGAAACTCCGTGCAAATACTATTGTGCAGAGGGTCATGCGGGGTTGCGCGTTCGATTTGTCATTCGTGCGGTTTACAATGCATGGGTGAACAACGTGCGTTCGCAATCGTAGTTTTTTCAAGGCTAATGATTCTTGTGCCGTTGCTGGTCAAAGGTTTTGTTCGCAGTACAATTACCGACGTTTGCGTGACGCACCAAGTGAAGATTTTATTCGAGAAGTTAAGCAACAAACAACCCGCGGCCGGGACTCAGCCGAACTGATTACAACGAACTCGTCGCACACAGTTTGCGCGATAATCCGCGCCAGTCCATACGTCAGAGGGCAGCTGCTCTAGAGCTCCCGAAAACGATTGTGCACGAAATATTGAAAAAGGGCCTAAATTCCACCCCTTCAAAATTCAAATAGCGCAAGCGCTTAAGCTACTCCGCAGCCCCAAAAAAACTGTTTAGTGTGCGTTATCAATCTATGGGATATTTGGGCCTTTTTTTTTAATTCTCGAGGCAAACCATTACTGTAGACAGTAATTCTTATCGACGAATGATAAATGATTATTTTCGTCCAAGACATGGAGAACACCCTTCCTTCAATTCACACACATGGTTTCAGCAAAATGGCCTCACGTTTCAGTGCAAGAGACACTATGTCTCTTTAGCGTGATTTTTTCTAAACAAATTGAAAAACCGCTTCGGAAACGTCTAGTGGCTAACAAGATCTCAACGCAATGAACTTTTTTCTGTGGGGGTACCTCAAGAGTAAGATTTATTTATCAAATCCAACATTCCTGAACTGAAAGTGAATATTCTTCGAGAAATAAACAATATGCTGCCATCGCTTCTCCAGTTCGTGGAATACGGTCGACAGGAGTGATATCAAAATGATATATGATCACTTTCAAATCTTGCAAGGTTGTGGTCTGTTGTGGTAAGCGCGAGATTTGAAAAAACCGTCTTGCGCCGTCAGATCTGGCGATCTTGCCGACCTGTTCAAATTGCCAAAACGGAAGATTACATGGCCTGAAAATTGATGATTTAAAATCTCCATCGTTGCCCGAGCCGTGTGAACGGTTGCTCCGTCCTGCTGGAACCAACAATGCTCGAGACTCAATTCAGTAACTTACGGCAAAAAAAATCATTTAGCAACTGTCTGTAGCGCTCACCAGTTACGATTACGGTGGTGACGTCAGCGTTCTCAAAAAAATAAGGGCCAATCACTTTTTCACTTCAAATGCCGCACCAAACAATCGCTTTGAGGGAATGCAATGACTCATCGTGCAATTCATGTGGATTCTCCGTGCCCCAGAAATGCAAATTTAGTTTATTCACATGACAACTTAAGTGGAAATGGGCTTCGTCGCTCATTATGATTTTGCATACGAAATCATCCTCTTCTTGCATCAGGTTTAACAGAGCAAGGGGCTAAGTTAACCTCACTTGACGGTCAGCAACCAGCAATTGGTGAACGGTTTGCACCTTCAGGACTTTCGCCAAAATTCGAGGCAATGAACATCTGCTGATGCCAAATTGTGTGAATCATTGTCTTGTCGATGTTTGTGGACTCTCTCGGACGTTCTCAGCCAAAGCAGCGATATTCTAGGTCGAACGAGTAATACGGGGCCTGCCACTTTTTGCCACTGGTGGCCCCAGTAAGTACGAAACGAAAACCAAACGCTTAATTGTTCGCGCACATCATGCAGGATGTCGAGGAAAACGATAATGAAATTCATGCTAGGCGCGTTATCGTCGACGATAACGTTACTGTGAATGGTCAGCGTTATCGCGCCATGATCACCGATTATTTTTGGCCAGAATTGGAAGATATGGACTTGGACGACATGTGGTTTCAACAGGATGATGCCACAAGCCACACAGCACACGCTACAATCGATTTATTGAAGAGTAAGTATGGTGAGATAACACCTCAAGAAATGGGCCAGTCGATTGGCCGCCTCGTTCACGCGATTTAACGCCGCTTGATTATTTTCTGTGGGGCTACGTTAAGTCATTGATTTATGCCAACACGCCGACGACGTTGGAACGCGAAATAGCGGCCGTTTCGGCCGAAATGTGTCGTTGAAAATTGGGTCCAACGAATCGACCGCTGCAAACGTGCCCGCGGTGGCCATATGAACGAAGTCGAGTTCCATTCATAAATGATTTGATTGTACTTCAAGCCAATAATAAAGTTTTTGAAATATCTCAAATGGTTTGCGTTTTATTTAAAAAAAAATGTCCTTATTGGAAAACCCTATACTTATAATGCCTCAGCATATGTTAACTTTTTTTTTGGAAAATGCGATAGACAAAGAAAGAAAGATGTTTGGGCTCAGTGGTTATTTTGCTCCATGGGTGGCATCCAACATTTAATGGGGAGACTAAATTCTTAGCAGAAGTTGGCTTACTCATCTTACATGATTTTTGTTAACTCATCTTTTGTTAATTCAAGGTCGAAACCTTTTTTAAAGGAGAAAAATTGAGAACAAAAAATGTGAGTATTTAGAGAGTTTATGTACCTACATTTAGTCAAAAATTAGACTAACAGACTTAGAAAGTAAATTATTCTTTAGCACATCTGGTCAAAAGAGAAAATTGTTTTCATTGTGGAAAGTGTACCAGAAAAGATATTAACATTTCGCAAATTACAAGTTGAACTCTCCTGCGCTATAACGTGTCTAATATTTTTCTCAAGAACTTGGGTCTGTCTCTATATTGTTCACCATGATATTCACAAAACGTCGCATTCTGATTACACTATGGGGCAGTTGGAAAATGTTGAGTGAGCTACAAATAAAGTTTAGCAAACAAAGAAATGACAGCAATGTTCCACCTGCAGTTTATTGCTTGACACTTAAGCTTTTTTTTTGTTTGCTATGTGTTAAGTATTTTTACTGTATACATTAACCAAATACCCCTGATAAACTTATTAACAAAGCTATCATAGTTTTCGCATTAACATTGGTGCTGGTGTGGTGAGGTTTTAATGAGTTTTTGTGTTATTGCATAATCGGCAAACTCTGCCATTTCTCTTGGATGGCAAAAAGTTACCCATAAAACAATAATTCAAAAGTTAGCTTGATCTACATGATAAGTGAATGGTACGGTCAATCGATCATGCATAATATCGAAGCGTCGGAAATAGCACCTAACAATTACACTTTACCGAAATCAGTGCTAACAGGACTCCAAAACAAAGTAATAAAAAACCTAAATCCTAAGAGAAGTCCTAACAATGCTTCACAGATTATTGTTGGTTCAGCTTCCTATTATAAGCTTTGCATTTAGATTAAAATTTTTTCCCCACTCAATGGAAAGTCGCAGAAGTCATATTGGTTCTAAAACCAAGTAAACTACTGAGTGACAAGCCATATATGTAGACACATTACAGTCGGTAATTACCTTTATTACCGAAAAAACAACCATTAAATATCCGACAAAATATGTATGTACATACATAGAATGACAATAGAGCGAATCTACTATATACATCTTACACAAAAAAGCGACACTGCAATGCTGCAATGTGCTCTGAAAGATCGAAATCGATGAATAGTCTTGCTGGATCGACCTCAGCAAAACCAAATTTGTCCCTAAACGAGACTTAATATCTCGCAAGTGAAAAAGAAACATAAACAACCCGAAGATAAATTAAGGGAAATGTACTGGCTACATGGAAAATATTTCAAGCTTAACATAGAGATTGTCTAATACAAGTAAGTGTTAAAATTGCTTCGGACCTACGGAATACAACTCCGAAGTTGTACCAATATTTTACAAACTTTCGAAAATGAAGTATTAATATAAATTGTCCAAGCTCGGTGAATACTTTAGAGATCCCAGAAATATCTTCAGCTGAAGATGAAGTCAAAACCTTGGTGTGATTGGCCACTGGTGAAACAAGGAAATACTTTTATTTATTTTTTCATAAAAAATAGAGTGATTAGTTTAAGTAGGTACCTTACAACTTTATGGTGAAGCATTCCATATACTAGCAAATATAATTTTTACTTGATGCTACTACTACATCTTTGTTCTCACATTGAAAGTTTTATATAATTTCCAGAAACTGTTGAAATCTTTTACTTCGCAAAACAATGCTGATTTCTTTTATAGTTATCTACAGGCTAATCTATCTTCTGGACGACATGAGCACATGTTAGATGAAACAACTAAAGCGGCGTTACTTCGTTTGGTGTGAATAAAATAACCAAGAAAAATCACATACTCAATGTGCAACGTTTCTACATCTGCATCGATTTTACTCGCAACAATTTATTCACACCCTGACAATCTTGTTTTGCGTATTAGATGGATTCCCATTGCCCAGTTATGTGCTGTTCAAATCAGATTCTACGGAAATAACTCGAAAAACAAGAACAAACCAAAAAACAAAAACTGAAAATAATATGCATACATATACTTTTGTAGAAAAGAAAATTTGCTTACCATGTTCGTACGGTGAAAATGTTCCAGCATCGATATTGATGTAAGGGTCAATTTTAATTGAAGTCACATCCAAGCCACATGATTTAAGTAGTGTTCCAAATGAACTAGCAATAACGCCTTTGCCAACTCCACTAATTACTCCGCCAGTAACAAGAATATACTTCATGTCGGGCATCCGCCCGTTCGAATTATTTGTTTGCATAGTATCTCTGATGGCTTTTATTCAATGGCGTGTTTTTCAAGAACAATTTAGGGCATAAAAATAGATCAATTTGGCGGTAGTGTTGGTTTTATTTTTTCCTTTTTTTGCACTACAACTTTGCGCAACCACGTGGAAGAATCGCAATATGACCGCCGACAAACTATTGCTCGACTAATTGGTATCAAATACGTTCGCGTGAGTATGATACGGACAAATAAATATTATAAATAATTTTATTATTATCGTAGTACATAGAAAATTGAATTTTCCACTTTATTATGGTTGATGATCTGTAGTTTCAACACAACATACCCGTTTCGATTTTAAAAACTGTAACAAACATGTTCGTCCCGTAGAACGTTTAAAACGTATTTGTACTCATTCAAGGAAATCGAATGTCTTTGACATTTTCTCTTGCGTACTTATGTGATGATGCCAAATCATTGAAATATGTATATAAGATATGTTCGCGATCTAAAATCTGTTCACGTAGGTATTCACATTTTTCGTGGTTTCCGCAGAAGAGAGCGAAATAAGGGAGAAATACATTTCCCCTCTTTTAACGATATTAGAAATTTTTTTGGGCAAATTTGTGAAAACTGTCACTTTATTTATTTGAAACTGTCATCCGCTTTGTTTCTAATTTTTGGAACCGAATTTTTCTTTTAAGTATTTTTGGCCAAAAATACATTTGGATAGAATTTTAAAAATAATTAAAATTTCCTATGGAAGCATATTTTTGGAAAGCTTTTGCAGATAAAATATATTGCAGAACATATAGATACAATTAAAATGATCCCCAGAGACAGTCAGACGGCTACAAATTGCATTCATATGAGCGATACTGGTATATGTAAATTATCAGCAAATCTGAATAAATTATTCAGACATGCTTAGGTTTAAATAATCTTTGTCCTGAACTTCAAGATTTTGAATTAAATACTAGTAACGCCGTTAAACCTAAAACTTCGACTAATACATATATGAATTTTAAACTAAAATTATATAATTATATTTCGGCACATGAGAAACAGATTGTAACGAAGCTACACATAAAGACATAGGATGTAGGTACCTGGGATTTTAAAGCACTCAAAAAACCACCAACAGGCAAGCAACTAATGAACAGATTTTCCTTAAGTGCAAAGCATGCAAACGGATAAATGCTCTTGAAGCCGGATATGACATCTATAAAGACGAGCTACACAAACTCGTATATAGTTTAGGTATTTCCTCGGTGAAGAACGCTTACTGCAGCGTAAAGGTCGAACGTAATCTCTCCGTGACTTTTAATGTGGCAAATGGTTTAGGTAAAGTGATACATTGTCAGATGATTTGAAAATTTTTTACGAAACTCGAAAACCAACGTAAGTGATACGATTTCCAAAATTCTCTGCAGCTATTTATATACGCTCATGACAATGATGAGAACAAGAAGAAGCAAAGCACAACATCGGCGAATTGGAGAGAACTTTGGAGTACATAGTTAGAAATTAAACTCAGAATTCGCCTTTCTAATTGTTGTTGCTTGTGTGATAAGGCCTTGCTAGGAAACAGGAGACTCTATATAAGAGTAGTGGTAGTAGCAAACGCTTCTCACTCGGAGGGTCCAGGTTCGAATCCTGCCCATGGCAAAATCAGTTTTTCATTGTATAATTGGAACTCAGACAAAAAAATTCTGCGTGTGAAGGCATAACACTGACACGTAGATTTGGCTGTTATAAGAGTTTCAAGCAATGAAAAAAATACTGGGAATTATATCTCGAATCACTCTGAGTGAAGAAAAACTCTCCGTCCTATTCGGACTACCACCCCTGGAGAGCAAACATAGAAACCAAACACACCTGAGTTTCAAACCACTACAAAAAAAAACAATTTTCCTTTCTTCTCCTTCTAACTTTCCGCCCGCGCCCTGGCAACAGTAAAAGGGTATCAACCCCTTAGGCGCGCGTAAATTATAAAAAAAAAAAAAAGACCCTTAAGATTAAATTATTGCTCTATGGCGTAGAAACATGGATAATAGCTAATGTTGAGCCCAATGTTCTTCGAGTAATTTTAAGTCCTGTTTGTTTTGAGTAGGATATATAAGAATAAACTCTACAAGCTGTACAGTGACACCGTTTTGCTCAGAAAAAATTGACATGAAACCAGCTGAGATGGGTATAACATGTAAAACGGATAAATATCAACGATTCTTACCTGTACTAACAACCAAGTAGAGTAGCAGTTCTTGAAATATACGATTAAAATTTTCACAATATTGATTCAGTACTTAAGTTTAGCTAATTCGATAATTTTTTTTTTAAAGATTTAAAATTATTCTCGTTCTTTTTGTCATTTGGCAAATCATTAAATAATTTGAAATAATAATGTATATAAATATAATGTATTTATGAATTTTGTGTACATATCCTTAACATATATTTGACAGTCTAAAATTATTGCTGTTTCCGAAAGCATATGACTGGACATCTCTTATAAATTGCACATAGTTTAAAAAATATTTTAGCATTAAATTATTCTTAATTTTATATAAAAATACTAGGACATTCATTACATTCATTGTTTGGAGGAAAGGCCTCGCCTCTGGTGGAACATACAAGTGAAACGGGCCCTCAACCACTGATTGCGCAGCAAAAGGCCAGGCAAAATGAAGATGTATTGTTATCAATAAACGAGCAAAGATACGCAGCTGATCTCTTGAATTTCTTCAGGCTTCTATAATAAAACCTCGGATCTTATCATGTGCTTACACTCTTTAACTCCTTAGCGCTACCCAGAAAGCTAGTGAAGTAGTGAAATTTCAATATTGTCATCTGACAATGTGTGCACTGCCAAATATTAAAGGGCTGGTTTTTTTGCCCACTTAGATTAAAGGTCAACTTAAGTTAACTCTAATATACCGTAAATTAACTTACATTCTTATGTAAAAAAAACATCATTATTTCAAATGGCACTAAAACTGATGCTAGGCTTGATCCGGCCAGTTCTTCCGCACGGAGCTTATAGGGATACCCTATAAGCAGGAAAGAGAGGCTGACCCCGAAATCTTTCAAGAGACACACTTATCATCGAATATGTATATGAACAAGTTTAAGAGTGGATGATTTCAGAGGAAATGAAAACCGGAACCGAAACTCTGACTGATATCGTTTGATATAAGAAAAAGAAAACTACTTTTATCTAAATGACGAATTATAGAAACATTTTGAATGTCAAACAATGAAGAACTGCTTTGAATACTTAGCCACCTTTTTTGCGCATGTCTTTAATTCAAGCAGAATTACAACGAGATACCTGTTGAATCTAAAAAAAACTTTCCTTATACCTGTTGCACACAATTTGATGGGAACGGTTTTTCATTTCAATCCATATTTATCATACCAAACACATCGTTTTTAATTATCCTAATTGCCAATATCACAAATGGCTAATCAATTTCAAATTGCATTTGAATAAGTTATGTCGTTAAACACTGAGCTGGGTAATATACAAAGACAACTATGGTAGTTAGAAAATACTGGCGCTTGGGCTGGAACTAATGAAATACCTATCGTCTTGAAATTTTGGAAAATTAAATTGTTCCGTAATAAAGTTAAGTGAATTAAAAATGCAAACTGGATTACTTATTATATCACAGGTAAGTAAAAATAAAACTTTTAATCAGCTTTATAGGTTTTCGATGTAGCGATCGAAAGATTATCTTTATAATTTATTTTTGAAAATTAGAACAAATTTACTGTTACATTATTTGTACGTTTTTCTTTTCAGATTTTTGGCCTAATCCCGTTCAATCACAGGAAACGTAATGTTGCCGTTGTTGATTTCGTCTTAATGTTTACTATACCATGTATTTATCTTTTCTGTTACATAATGGCCAATGTAAAGATCTACTCGGTTAAAAATCTTCCCAACTGTAAGAGTATTTGTACCCTCGGTAATAGCCTTTTTATTCACTTGGGCATATTTGTCTATTGTATCGATTTTCTATTGAGCCTCTTACGTGGAAAATATTTTTTTCCCGAATTTTATGAGCGACTTAATGAGATTGATGACGTTTTGAAGAAATGTCAACGCGAAGTTAGAGTAAAACGAAAAGAAGTTAATCTTTTTAAAACGTTTATAATGACGGCATTGATTGCTGGATTCATATATGCCATTTACTACGATGTAACATTCCTCATGCAGTAAGATTTTTGATTTATTTTTTTTTTTTTTATCTAGAATTCTGATTTTGTTTTTTTATAGTCAATTCGGAAATTTTTTTATTTTGGCCACAATGACAGTGACATTTCCACTTGTTGCTAGCAGCATAGTCCAAGCGCAATTTGTCTATCTGGTGACAATGATCTCAGAGCGTTTTAATAAGATAAACTTTCTGCTTGAAACTTTGAATAGAGAATGTGCTAAAAAGAATGCACCAGTTCAAATTTTTGACATTGAATCCGATGCACCGTTAAAGAAAAATTTGCCAATGCAATTTCCACAAACAAAAAAAGACGAAAAGAAGAATTTAAATAATTCTGATGAGGAGGAGAGTAGTGATAGTGAAGATGATTTGGCTAATATTACTGAATTGCCTGACATCGATTGGTATACCACAGAGCTTATTAAGTCTATTAAGATAAAAAATTTCATGTGTTTTTTTTTGTTTTTTTTTGCTAGCAAAACTTCTGAAGAGTGTTTGGCCGATTTGTTTCAATTGCATGATAAGATATTGACATTAAGCAGCCTAACAAATCATGAATACGGCCCACAAGTTGTGCCCTACATGGCTGTTTGTTTCGTTATTAGCATATTTGGTATATTCTTGGAGACCAAAGTTATATTTATCGCTGGAGGACGTAGTAACCTATTGGATTATGTGGCACATATTTACGTTATCTGGAGTTTGATTACTATGGTTGTAGCTTATTTGGTACTTAGACTTTGTTGCAATGCAAATGGACATTCACGACAATCGGCAATGATTGTACATGAGATTATGCAAAAGAAACCACCATTTATGATGGGGAATGACGTGTACTACAACAAAATGAAGTCGTTCACGCTGCAGTTTCTTCACTGGGAAGAGTATTTTCAATTCAACGGTATTGGAATGTTTGCTCTTGATTATACGTTTATTTTTTCGGTAAGTTTGGATAGAGGGAAAGATTTTCTTTTTTTATTGAAATTTAACTATAATACTTTTGGTTGCTATATTAGATAATTAAATTATTTGTAGTACGGCTAAAACCATTATTCATAGAATATGCCTAACAATTGAATGTTTTTCCGCATTATTATGAATTTATTGGACTTGTTGATCAATAATTTTCACACAGTAAGACTGTATAAATTCACTAAAGTTGTTTGAGAAAGGGCTTTGAGCAGTGATCGCGAAGAGTTTTTTTTTGATTTGATCTACTCTTCATTATCATCCTGCACAATCAAGTGTATTTGGCGGGGGTATGAAAATTAGGCTTTATAAGATTGTGAATCTTACGTTGTTGGGTTGTGAACCCTACCCTTCCTATGCCAGTATCATCAGAGTTAGCTAGAAGCCTATCAATCGCAACTTTGACATTATTTTTCTTCCTAACGCTTTCCTCAATTCAGTGGGTTTGAGTGGTTGGCGACTCGAAAGATTAGGTATTTTTTGTGTATTTGACACAGCCTATGTATGTACATATACATATATGTATATCGACTATCTTTCTTAATATACATAGTACTTTTCAAAAGCTTGTATTTGTTGCTTTGTTGGACCTATTTCGATTTCACTTCACATAAATCCTCTTTCTCTTGTAATTCATCGTAATACTAGCTATTCTTCTTTATTATTCTGTCAATATTCTTCAGTATATCTATAATACATTTTGATGTTTTTTATTGAGAGATTTCTACTTCATATAAAAGTAAAAATCAAGTGAACAATTTTATTAATATCTCTAGGTTAGGTTAGGTAAGGCTACAAATGGGTTTGAAGAAAGTGGACTCTCATATTCATACATACTATGTAGTGACTAGACTTTATCGGAAGAACCAAATGAAAGAATTTGAGAAAGATGAGCTTAAATACTTGCCTTAAAGAACCCACTTTCCCTATAAGTAAGTATAGCTTTAAGTAGCCCTTCCCTAGCTCATGCAGCACTTTTTTTTTTATAAATCTGCAATTATGTACTTTCTATATGAATGTCCTACGGTTATGCAATATTCTCTCAAATTCACACAGTATATTCGGCATATCTTCTTCGTCTTGCAGGTCACCACGGAATCTAAAAATGTTCTGAGCTTTATGTTATGTTTCCTGGTTCTGCGAAGAAGATGCAAATTGAAATTTTATTTAGGCTTGTCATTGCATCTCTTTACCATTTATTAATTTCTGTACATTATGATACAGCGTACTTAACGTGTGTCGATCAAAGAAGACATTTTTTTCCATGATGTTTTGATCACCCGATATTAATTTATTTAAAATGGTTCAGGTCCAATGTTGCAACCTTTAAAATATTTTCAGTAACCAGTAACAACAAAAGTGTATTATGGCTTCAGCGACATGGTTACCGACATTCTAACAAAACTTTTCCAAGAAAGCAGTTCATGTTCATTAGGGTGTCCCAGGCTATAAGGGTTAAATTTTTTTTTTTAGATAGAGATACGCATACCTTTTTTTTTTTTTCTATTTGACCCAGATAAGTGAAATATCAAATATTATTGCGATCGGATGACGATAACCCGTGCCGACTTAACGCCAAAATCTAAACATAAAAATTAGTATGGAGCAATGGAGGGAAAAGCAAAACTCATTTATTTTTGAAATAAGGCATCCGGTATTGGACTTTATTATTATATTAATTGTTGAAAGTAGGTTAATTATTTATTAATTTTCTTTTTAATGTTTGTTTTTTACAGTCAGGATACTTTTGTCGATGTTCTTGTACGCAACGAAATAAAAATTGCTTTTGCTCCTCTTGAACAATTAGCAGGCCGTGAAAATCTTGCATCAACTTGACTGCTCTTTCAGCAGAGTCATTAACTGCTTTCAGTTTTAATAGCTTGCTTTTAGCATGTTGGTACGAAGCATTTTTAAGCCACAAAGAGGGGCACTAGTGGAGAAAAGCACCATCAATTTTCAATCGACTAAATAAGGACTTGCTTTTGACTGAAACAAAGTCATCGATGTTTTTTTCTGAAAACAAAAAAAGGAGGATTATTGATATAATTTTTTAGTTATGTAAATAAAAAAGTTAAAAAAACAAACTTAATTTTCAAACTTACCATAAAGTCTGCCACAAAGTTCTTCTTTCGATGGAATGTAGCATTTACCATAGGCAGATGGATATTCTTTGGCTAAGTTAGCAACCATTTTGACTTTCGTTTCTTGGCTTACATCATCATCAAATAGAGACAAGATAGACACTTCGTCTGTCAAATACCACAAATGCAAGCAAAACTTCTGTAATGCTGCTTTCGAGATGCTTTCATCTATTGTTTCATAAGATTTTATAGCTTTCAGAAAACACAAATCCTGGTAAGGTGCTTTTACTGCTAAAATGCATTGCAACCAAGGCCTAACGTATATTGTCACGATGAACAGGCAGACGTCTAACAGAGCTTCTTTATCTTTGTTAGAAATTCTTAATTGATCACCAAGTAACGATATTTTTAATGAGTAAATCGCTCTCGCCATCCATCGAGCTTGGTGCATGGCACCTGGAGGCCGGATCTTAAATTTTTTTTCTGCATCGCCGCCAAGAAATATTATTGAAAGTTCGATTAACTCTCTGTAATCATCCCTAGTAATTTCTTTAGTTAATTCAATTTGGTAAAAATCGATAAGTCTGTTGATCTCAGAAACATTCAAACATGATAGCTTTTCTGTACAGCTCTGTATTTTCTCGGGATCGACATTCTTCCAGTTCTCTCGAAATTTCTTGAACATTGGAATGTCTGGGCTTGTGGTAACTTGGCAGATTTTTGCTTCAAACACGCTTTTTAGTACTAATTCGTAGACGTGATGGCGGCAAGCAAAAATAATCATTTCCCTGCCTAGTTTCTGTTCGAGAAGTACACAAGTACCATTGATTCGACCAGTATTTGAAGCAGTCGTATCACAACACAAAATCTGCACTTTATCCTCAAGATTCCAATCAATTATAGCATTCCA
The DNA here is from genome assembly GCA_949129095.1 of Volucella bombylans. Lineage (NCBI taxonomy): Eukaryota > Metazoa > Arthropoda > Insecta > Diptera > Syrphidae > Volucella > Volucella bombylans. The sequence continues at coordinate 25,788,506 of OX422142.1, read as the reverse complement.
AAGTACCTGGGCCTGTTCCTTTCCTGTAGAGTTATCCAACTTTGGTACAGCGATAAGTTGTTCTTTATCGTCAAACGTTATAACTATCGGCAGACGTTCTTCCTTAGATTTGCGTGAATCTAAAGCCGGCAAAAGTTTACCATCCCAGTGGAGTGTTACAATATCCGGAACCTGGTTTTGAAAATTAACCTTTATGGCTTCCGCTCGCTCTTTTCGCTTTTCCGTACGAACCCTTTGAATAGTGGACTTGCTTATAGGAAATTCGTCTGTGTTATGTCCAAGAGCTTCAATAGTTGCTTCAATAATAAACACAGCATCTCTCACACTCAATTGACACCGATCTAATGCTGCCACTAATTTTGGAGTGATAAAATTCTTCCTCATAACAGTTTTATTTATACTGGATTCTGTTTTGGTTAGGTTTGGCAAAATTTCCTGTAAATCCATCAATTCTGAATCAGACGACAAACTTTCTTGTAGCGGGTCATAAGATGATGTTGAAGGAGCTAAGGATGAAAAATATTTAGCACGTCGTTTTTGCTCCTCGACGTTTCTAAGGTGCGCTCTTTCTTCTTTGTGTGTTTGTTTTTGGTCAACTCCGGCTAAATGACCAGGTCGGCCTGGTTCTCTTTGGCGCTGCAAAAAAATCCTATCTTCATCTATCTTTATTAATTGAAGTGCATCCGCATGTGCAATGTCAAACAAATTGTTTAAGTTTGTAACAAACTCATGTCGACGCTGCTCAAACACGTTTTTTGTTTTGTTTGCATTTTTTTGCAAATTTCTCCAAACTTGATACAATGTAATTAATTTTTTAACACAATTAGGTAGAGATCTTGTCGGGATACGGGCCTTTTCCCAATAAATAATGCACTCACGAATAGTAAGATTTGCGCTCTCATTGACACTTAAATTCACTTCACGAATATTATAGAACAAAACTGCCAGTACTTGCCCATTAGAGGGAAGTTTTGAACCAGTAATTTGATGTTTAACGTTCCCTATTAAAAATATCTCCTTTCTACAACTGCGTAACTCCACCGACATGTTAACAGAACGAGAACAATGTGTTTACTAATAAAATAAACATGCAATAACAAGTTATCGATATGTTATTACTCGCGTGCCATGCCTTGCAAGTACTGACATGTTTAGATGCAAGTCGGCACGGGTTCCTCTGGTTCAAAGTACATGAAACTTTATTTACTATTGTTTTGACAGTATTCGAATAAAATAAGAGGGTATGCGTTACAAAAATTTAAACTTGATTTTTTTGGGACACCCTAATGTTCATGCTTGCAGTCAGTTTGGACTGCCCTTTTTAAACCTAGCGTTCATTAGACGGCTTCTAATAACTCCACACCCTACGTTTTTGAATGGTTTTTTGTTTTTTGATCTAAGAACGTCGCTGGAGCAAATTAGCAAACACATAAACTTCCAAATGTTGGATATGAAAAACAGCTAAACTTCGCTCCAATTGTACCCTATTATAAAATTGGCTTACTCCCTTCCTTTTTAAACGGGGTTCCTGTTTTATTATTGTTTAAATTCTATTTATTAACTCTCCTTCCCTGGAGGTGTATAGAAACAAATTGCCTGCGTCAGTATAGCTACCCTAGTGTGTCTTTTCAAAATTCGTATGCAAATTGCATGCCCGATTTTGGGATTTTAATCCAAGCATATCCATCGATGGTCTGACAAGACGCTTCATCGCAAATACAACCGTTTGAGGCAATCAGTAGAAAGTGGTTTTTAGAACGCCCTTAATCAGGAAAGTTTTCTATCTACACTGGCGATCACTAGGATAAGGCCATACATTTTGCAATCGATTTTCACTCTTTATACCTGTTGGAAATTTTGTACCCAGAAACTTTTACTACTTGCGAACAGGTACATACTCGTATTTCCTCAACAGGAAGTCATAAAATTAAAGGGTAAATAAGAAACGACCATTGGAATTTCCCAAGATCAAACAATGAACTACTTAAAAACCGTATTAAAAGACCCGCCACTAGGATAAGGCCATTGCGAATATTTCGTTGCAGGAATTCATATCAGCGATTTTTTCAGAGTTTTGCTAAGAATATTTAAAAAAGCTTTGAAAAGAACTGTTTTTATTTAGTTTAAAAAAAAAATTGGGTTCCGGAAAGACTTTGACAGCGACAGAAACAGGAAAAATATATGCTTTCAATGAGTTAGGACTCTAAGGCTGAGAAATTGCAAGGAGGCTCAATAGAAGTAAGACTGTTGTAAACAGTTATCTTGCGGATCCACAACTCTATCGGAAAAATCAAAGAGGACGCACGGCAGAAGCAACAACATTGCGAGAAAAGCGGTTAATTCTACGGCGGACCTTAAATTCTACTCTACCAGCGATTAAAATAAGGGCCAACAGCGGAGTATCAGCCAGTATTGCAACAGTCGGAAGGATAATACGAAAAAGTGGTACTATACAGAGAAGAAAACTTTAAAAAAAACCTGTTTTGAGGCAAGTACACAAGGAGCATCGAATGAATTTTGTAAGAGAACATGGCGCTGGGAGCAGTGAATGGAAACGCGTTGTCTTTTAGGATGAACAAAAGTTTAACCTTGACGGATCCGATGGTTACAACTTTTATTTCCACGATCTAAGAAAGGAGGAGCTTATTTTGGCAAGATATCACAGCCGTACATCAGGTGTAATGGTGTGGGGAGATATTACCTACTATGGCACAATCGAGTTGGAGTTTTTGTCCACAACAATGAACGGAAACAACTTCAAATGTTTGCTGAACTGGTCATTTCCAAAAGTGAAAAATATTTTCGGACCCCTGCCTTAGATATTCGTAAAGACCATGCCCCCATCCACACTTCCAGGGTTGTTAGAAGTCGGATTCAATCAGAAGACGTGGAAATTTTGCCATGGCCGCCCTATTCACCGGACTTAAACATAATCGAAACTGTTTGGACAGGGTTATCTCGTAAAATGTATAAAGCCGGCAGACAATTTGAAGACAAGGACACTTTAATCGAAGCTCTTCGCGATGCCTGAGCCCAAATTTCTCTTGATTATTTAAAAAAAAAACTGTATGATTCTATTCCAAACCGTCTTATAGAGGTTATATCGAAAAATGGCGGGCATATTCATTATTAATGTAGAAAAACATAATAAATAAATGTTTTAAAACCATAAAATATAAACATTTTATTAATTTTTTCTTTTCTTTCGAAGATTTTGCATGTGGCCTCATCCTAGTGGCGCACCTTTCCATACGCTTTTCAAGTAGTTCATTGTTTGATCTTGGGAAATTCCAACGGTCGTTTCTTATTTACCCTTTAATTTTATGACTTCCTGTTGAGAAAATATGTACCTGTTCGCAGGTAGTAAATGTTTCCGGGTACAAAATTTCAAAATAAAGAGTAAAAATCGTTATTGTAGTGATCGCCAGTGTATGTTAGTTCATTTGTGATCACGTTGAGAAAGTATAATGCTTCGCGAGCCTCGTACCAACGTCCGAAAGCCCCACCCAATACGGTGATCAACTCATTCCAATGTTCAAAAGCCTGATCCATCTAGTAATTCAACTTGTGTGATGTTAGCAAAACAAAAAAACCGTTGCCTGAGTTGGTCAATTGCATTTTTAGTGTTGATGTCCGTGTTGATCTGATACCGAGTAACGCTTTCTCATTTAAAAACTGCAGAACGCCTTTATGTGAAAATGACTTTATTCAGTGTGGGAAAGAGAGAAACAATCATAGGTAAACTAGCCTAGTTGCCAAACTCTACTAACACTTTTGCAAACCCTTAACTTTCGCAAGCACACTGTAAGTGAATTCCAATACTTTTACATCTCTATAACTTTGGCAAAATTTGCTAGAAGGAGAGCACTTTACAAGTAAAATTGCTAAAATGAGAGCGATCTGCACGAGTGTGTGAAATGTGGATGAAATTTTTGGATTAAAATGGACGTGGTTTGTATAAAATGGGAGGGAAATTACCATTGATGACAATTCAAACGTAGTCACAAAGAGGGTCACACGCGAAGGGGCGATCAGTAAAAAACCGGTTTTTATTTTCCAATATCTGGAAATTTTGATATCTAGGTTAGTTTATCTATGGAAAACACTGAAGAGAAACGTTATATAGTCCGTACCAACTGAGTTTGCCCTTCTACTGCGCAAGTCTCTTCAAATTTCTTTTATCATCTCTTAAATTGGCAAATGTGACCTAATAAACAGGAAAATGGGTGGGGCCATAAACAAAAAGGATCTACATCCCATCGCTTCTTTCAAGATCACAGTTGCGATCTGACTGAGGGTGGTGTTTTTCTTTTCCTTCTATTAAACTTAAGATGGGGCGGCCGTTTTCTACCTGAGGTATAATCATTGTGTATATCCAGTTTTTCAAAAACAATTATTACACCCCTGGTGGGAGAGGAAATGTAGATCCTTATATGCCCAATTTACTTCGAGAAAATTATATTCTGATAAAACATAAAAAAAGTTCTGTAGATCTGTTATTACTGTATGGGATTTGCGTTTGATGACGATTGGATAAATGAAGCAAAAGGTCTCACATGAATTGATTGTTTGGTTGAGTTTCTAGGTAGCTATATAAGTTTCAAAGTGGTTATCAATTTTCAATGCGTTTTATAAACAGGAATGAACGTATGCGTGTTGAATATTTCAATGCTGTTTGAAATATGAGCGTATTGAACCAATGCGAATTGCTTCAATGCACATTGAGCTGTCATATAAACTGGGCATATATTTTTTTAATATATATTCTCGTGAATCATTATCTTTTAAACTCTTTTTCTTTTAGACTGTCAGCGCAGCTACGTCCTACCTTATCGTGTTACTTCAATTCGACATGAGTGAGATCTTGAAAAGTGAAGGATTGAGTGAATAAATTTGTTTACTTTGTTTAGCAATTTGATTTTTATTAAATACTACACACTTTATTACAAATTTACATCTTATTACTAATTTCTGTTTGTCAAATTACAGTGTTAACAAATAAAAAAAAATGAAAAACTTACTGCTGCTCGTTTTACTGTCTCAGAATGTCCATCATATTCTGTAGGAATTTGACAACTTCCGGATTCTGAAACAGGGCTCTTTTTTTAACATTCAAAACAATATTCAACAAATCCGGACACTTTTCTTTTTCCTTTGGTGACTGTAAGAGATCGGTATTATGTGGATTACCATCTCTGCTGCCCTCATCATCGCCAGCGCTGGCAGTTGTCGATGTGGATGCAATAGATCCTACACTTTCAGTTTCTCTATTACTAACTGCAATTGCATCAGAAACTTGTTTAAGTTTTGTCCGCTTGGTACGACGAGCTATAGCTGGCGCATTCGTTTTGTCTGTCCGTTTTGTGTATTGTTTACGAACCTTAACCTCAACGTTGTTATTGTTATTGTTTACGGACGAATTATCTGCTGCTGATTCCTGTAGACGTCGTTTTACATGGAGATTTAAGCGTTCTTTGATGTTATTATTGATTGGTTTTTCTGGAGGTCTATCATTCGAAATTTTTAAATTTTCCGCAGATGTATTTTCCACTAAATTGCTCATATTTGCGACAAAAAAAAAAAAAAAAAAAACATTCTAACCTACGGTAGGGATAGAACTGTCAATTGTCAGATTGTTTCGAAAATACTTATAGTGCTACCAATCCTGTTGCGAAGTTTAGAATTTATATGTTACGATTTGATAAATAAAGGGTGTTTTATTTACCAGCTTCCGATAATTTGTTTAAATAAAGCACAAAAAATTGGTGACGATTTATTAAATTCATTGGAAAAACTATTTTATGCTGTGTAATATTTAAAATAGTTTTTGGCATACGTCTGTCTCGTACAAAGCGCATTCTAGAGATCCAATTTTAGACCACTTCTTCGAGCAATCGAATATTACTCGAACAATATTTTGTTCTAAGGCGTCAACCGTTGTTGGTTTATTGACACAAACAAGCCACTTGTTGTAGCCCCATAGAAAATAATCGAATTGTGTCAAATCGCACGACCTTGGTAGCCAATTTCACAGGTCCATTTCTTCAAATGACTCTATTGACAAATCGTGTTTTCAATAAATCCATGTTTTCGTTGGCAGAATGGGTTGGAGTACCATTCTGTTGGAACCACATTTCTTCTACATTGTAGTCACGCAATTTTGGGAACAAATAACTTGAGTTCCATCTTCATTTTTGAAGAAATAACGATCGAGAATGCCACCGGCGAACAATTCGCACCATATTTTCTGGCGTCTATTGAACTTCTAGAGGATTGTCCTCGCTCCAAATCCGGCAATTCTGATTGTTTATGTATCTGTTTAAATGAGCCTTAGCACTGTACAAAATTGTACGGTAAAAAATCGCGTCAACTGCCAGTTGATTTAAAGCCCAATCACTGAACACCCATACCGTGGTTTCCGGACTTGGTTCTAATGGACTTTTAGTTATGGAAATGAATCAGAAATAACAACATTGGATGCCTTTTGACTATTCAGCTGCAAGCACATGCACATTGTAAGCATTCTTATGGGTTCACATATGCATAAATGAACAACTTGACACTTGACGATTCTTCGCTTCATAAGCAGACGCAAGTTGCGTTCTTCGTTTTACACTGAAGACTGCAGGGATGTATCGAGAAAGGGCCGGTGCACACTTGATCATTTTTACCCCGGGTTAAGACCGGGGTATCTTTTACTTCAACCGTGTATACATGAACTGATTTTGATTGTAGTGGTATTACTGATAATTTGACAATTGACAACTTATGTATATTGATTTTCCCCTGATGTTAAACCACTTCAAAACTCAGTCGAACCACCTTTCAAGGTAGTAGACTGTACAGATAAAGTAAATGTTTAAACATGCACCGAATTTCGTCTAATTTACACGTGTTAAAATGCCCAAGACAGACCAGAATTCTGAAGGTCACTGATAACAAGGATAACAACTTAATTTGTTGTTAAGATAACAGAAACAAATTTGCTTTCTAAAACAAAAATATTATCAAAATTTTCAAATCTGTAAGCTCTTGTTATTTCGATTTTTTTTATTAAAAGGTGCTTTCTGATAAACTGATTATTTAAGGTGAATTCTTAATTAACTAACAAACTTTTTGAAAAGCTAAAATTTATGTTGTGTAAAATTTTAGGAAAGTGACCTTAATCGTTATTTAGTCACTCTTAATTTGGACGTATCCACTTTTATTGATTAATCGTAACACAAAACAATGTCCAAATTTGCATCAAGTAAGAACCAACTTTGATCAAATATTCCTAATTGCAGATCATTCTAGAAATACCTGAAATTTCAAATTAATATTTTTAATTACATTATGCGGATTTCTTGCCTATTGATTGCCTTGGAGGACGCCATTATCTAAAAAATAAGTGCAAAGTCAACAAAATCGTATTTTTTCGCAAACACCAATAATTAAATATCAAAACTGCTCTAACTGTAATGCAATGAAATAAATGATCAATGCTACATTAAAAGAAATGCGTTAAATATACGTATCTTTAATAGAGCATATCAATAGATTTTATATTGACTATGCTGTTATTTAGTGTATAGTACCTATTTACCCTTAAATGTTTTCATATGTGTTCATATAAAAATATTTTAAAGTCAATAATTAAAAGTAATGAAATTTCTTGACTCTGTGGACGCAACCCTCTTAGCACATTAAATTATCTTTCTCTTTTTCTCTTTAGTGCTGAGAATACATTTTCTTCCTTCCATGCCACCACAATTCTGAATTGAAAGCAGAGCATATTTTTTATCTTTGCGTAAACTTATTTTTTTCTCAAAATACATAGTTTATAGTGCATATAAATAAATCCAGTATTAATTATAACATTCTACAGACTTCAAAGTTTACTTTCAAGTATTTTATTCTAACGAAAATAATATTACAAAAGGACAATTCTGGAGTATACATAAAATCCAGTTCAACCTTTTTTTTTTGTGGATTGGATTGTTGAATAGATACGGCCACAAAAAAGACACAAAAAAAAAATTCCTTTTGTTTTTATAACATTCTTGGACGGAGCGAATTGAAAGAAATAAAGCAAGAAAATGACTGCAACAGATCAAATGCGAGCAATGCTCGACCAATTAATGGGAACTGCAAGGAATGGTAAGTATAAGGATTTACATCTTCTATTCTCTCATATTAAAGGTAAATTTGTTGTGTATTACAGAAAAGCAAGGAATATTAAAAATTCATTTAATTTAGTTCGAAATTTAAGATCTTTTTTTAAGAGGATTTAGAGTTGACAATCCTAGTAGTGTTGGATATATGTGCACCTACTCCGTAAATAATTTTTTTTTTCATATATACAATTTATGGCCTGCGGTTGAGATGATCGTATTGTTTATGATTATCTAGCAAAATTTATAGCATCCTATACATACATATGTATCGAGAATAAATTATGGGAAAATATCTAAAAGCTGTTTTAGATTCTGGTATTATCAGATGTGTACTTAAAAATACATATGTATGTATATATACTGAGATTTCATAATAAGGGTAATGCATCAGGTATAAAGGTCACTGTAATTCTAAATTTGTAACTAATGAGGAAATACACTTTCAGTTTAATCGATAAATTATTCATGAGCATAATTATGTAAACTAATCGGGTGTGTAACATAGTCAAATTTTTGGCAATGTTAAGTATGTTTGTATATACTCCAGCCGTGCTTCCGACACTATCTGTTAAACTACGACTCTGGTGTAAACTTGTCTCAAAAGAGGTCCATTATTCGTTAGCCCTTCTGATTGTTAGATAGTAATTTAAGTTGGATGATAATTTGCATTTTCGGCTCAATTAAAACGTTTTTGGTTTGGCCAACGTTTGTGTAATTTGATTCAATAGCTGTTTTGAATTTGCTTATTTCATTAAACTGATAATTTCATGTTTTCACACTCTTACGATGGGCGTTCAATATATTCTCGGTATCGATATGAAGGAAAATGCGAATTCAATTTAAATTGTTTTTATTTTTCAATATAATCTCCCCTAACATCAATGCATTTGTTACATCTTGAGATAAGCTTTTTTAAACCCTCAAAAAAATAAATTTCCTCTTTCTCTGCAAAATACCCATTTATTGCCGACTTGAGTTCTTCATCATCCGAAAATCTTTTTCCACGAAGACATTTTTTCAAATCCGGAAACAGGAAATAATCACTAAGGGCAAGGTCTGGACTATAGGGTGGGTGTTGGATTTCTTCGAAACCACAATCTCGCGCAGCTGCCTTGGAAACTCGCGCCGTGTGAACAGGAGCGTTGTCATGAAGAAGCAACACACCCGCTGCGAGTTTACCCCGTCTTTTCTTTTTAATTTCCTCCCGCAAATTATGCAAAGTGGAAGCGTAGGATGTGGCGTTGATGGTTTCACCTTTTTTTTGTACTCAATGAGCAAGATTCCCTTTGAGTCCCAAAAAACTGTGGCCATGAGCTTCCCGGCAGACGGAGTGACTTTGAACTTCTTCGGGGGGGGTCTGTTCCTTTTTTATGCCACTGCATGGACTCTTGTTTGCTTTCAGGGTCATAGTGGTGGACCCATGTTTCGTCCCCAGTAATAATTCGATCTATAACACCGTCCGCGTTCTCACTACACATCTCCAAAAGCTCTCTACAGCATGCGATTCTCACTTTTTTCTGAGGCGCTGTTAGCATTCGTGGCACCCACCTTGCACTGACCTTTGAAAGGTTAAGATGGTCATGAAGAATGGTGTGAATGGTACCAATTGAAAGCTTGGTGATCTGTGAAATGATTTTCACCTTTATTCGGGCATCCTCAAGAACAAGTTTTTCGATTTCTTTGATGCTTTCTCCCGTACAAGCAGTAGCCGGAGCGGGGGTCTTCTTCGATGCTCTCTCTGCCTCTCTCTTGAACTCACTTGACCACTTTTGCACAGTTGATAATAAAGGTGCGGAACCCTGGTAAGCAGCCACCATCTCTTCATGAATAGTTTTTTGACTTTTTCCTTGCTTAGTGAGAAATTTAATTACAGCGCGATGCTCAATTTTCACCATCATCGTCTCAGTTGCCATTTTGATTCTGTTTAACTAGAGATAAAACGCGAATTAATAATCACATTTATATGAAATTTTACATGAATGCACTAAAATAATAGTATTACTTGATAAATACGTCAATTTATATATACAACCACAGCTTCACCCCCGATACCGAGAATATGTTGAACGCCCCTCGTATATCCATGTTACAATTAAGTTTAGTGCTAGAGTCACACATTACGATACAAAAAATGAATATATGTACATATGTATATAATTCAACCATTATGTTGGGATGTACATACATGCATACATATATGTAAATATAAAGGGTTTTTCATTAGGTGAGCCCCATTTTTCCAATACCCTGAATTCTTAACGAATGCCATATTTGCGTTTCAATAAGGTTTACAAATCATAAAAGAAAAAAGTTTTGTCAAAATTTGTACAATTACTCGATTGGAATCTACTTATTCACTTCATATAATTTATTGCCGTGCCCTGACACAGTAAAACCCCAGAAATGAGGAGAATATTTGTGAAACGATACGTCCTAATAAAGTTGTATTGACCCAAAAGCTAAAGTCAACCGACCATCGTACACTGATGGATTTTTACCGAAAAATTATACTCAGTGACGAGGCACATGCACAGCCGCGAGTGTTTCAACAGCAACCATTGTATACGAAAAAAAAATTATTGTTTGGTGTGATTTTCATGCCCAAGCTATCATTGGAGCCGTACTTCTTCTGAGATGGGTCGGTTACAGTCAATGGAGCCCCCTTTCGCTCCATTAAAAACAATCGTTTTTAAAGATAAACTAGAAATGGAAGACGTAGAGGATATGTATTTTCAACAGGACGATGTTATTTGCCAATCAATCGACTAATTTAAAACGAAGTTCGAATTACCACCAGAAATGGCCCTGTCAATTGTCTGTCCCGATCGTGCTATTTATCACCTTTTGGGCTACAGTAAGTCGTGGTCTATGCCAACTAACCCATAACGACTTGGAGCGAACATTTGACATTTGTAATTTCTGGAATATCGACCGAAGTGTGAAAAGAAGCTATTGCAGCGCATGAACGCATGCAAGCGATTCTGTGGAGAATATTTAAATGAATTCATATTTCATAACTAATGATATCAATTAGATTTTAATCAAAAATAAGAGATGTGTTAAACGCACGTCTTTTTATTTAAGAAAGAAAGTGGCGCGCAGTTTATAAAAAAACCTGTAACTCCCTAGTAAAAGAAATTTCGTTAGGAATATGTCATATTCGTCAGTCTTTTCGGGTGATTCTTTTAGAGGTACTTTTTTAAAAAATATAGAACAATCAAAACATTCAATTTTATCGGATAATCTTTATTACCTTACAAAATAACAATTCTTTACATTTCTTTTTTGTTACGGTTACGTCTAACATGGTCCATTCTGAAGTTCCAATTTTCGATGACGCGTTCGAGAATTACGAGTGGTTTGACCAATGACTCGAGTAATGTTGGCCTCTAATTCCTCATTCGTAGCCGTCTTATCCATGTAGACTTTGGACCTTACGTAGCGCCAAAGGAAAAAGTCTAGAGGTGTGATGTCGCATGGCAATTTGAAAATATGGACCGATGATTCAACCAGCCCATAAGCTACACCATACCAATCCGTTGTTTTGTCTGGATGTAATTGCAGCTCTTGAACCTTTTCGAGTTGCTCCGCACCCCAAATACGGCTATTTTGCTTAGTGACGTAGCCATTAAGACAGAAATGGGCACCATCGCTGAACAAAATTTTGGTGGAAAACATTGGATCTTGAAGCTTTTCAAAAGCCCAACGACTCAAACAGTCACGATTTGGAAGGTCGACCGGCTTCAGTACGAATTGATTTTGTATGCTTTTAAGCCAAGATCCTCATGTAAAATACGCCAAGTTGTTGCATACGTCGAGCCGAGCTGTTAAGAACCGCGCCGAATCGATTCTTCACGGTCATCGCGTATACTCTCCGCTACCACCGCTATATTTTCTTCACTACGTGCTAGATGTGGTCTATTTGGTCACGTATTATCCAATAATAAAAATTGAGTTTCAAACTTTTCGATATACGATATAGCTGAATAAATTGTAGACGCTGTTCCGGGCCAAGTCTTTCCGTGATGAAATGTCAAACAATACTGAACAAAAGTATAATATCAGTATGACACGACGCATATGTGATCTCTTATGAAATCCCCACTGGAAAAAGTACCTCCAAAGGTCTCTGTCAGGCTATTCGTCTATCCGATCAAGTTAGACTTAGTACAATTTGCAATCCATAACCATCAGAAAAATACATAGATTGGTGCATTATCGGTCATGAATGTGAACCCGGGGATCGCATTAAGTTTAACGGAGATCGTGACCGAAATATAGATGAGATTGCTCTACACGAGGTGTGGTTTTTATAGGGCGGCGCTAAGTGGATTAAGCAACTCAAAATATGGTTTTATTGGAGTCACAATTAGGCGGAAAAGTGATTTCGCAAAATGGACTTGTCAATTGGTCTCTGGAAGATGATTTTATTCATTTCAATGTTCCTCCCGACCAACAATATTTTCATTTAATTTTATTTATTTATTTAGCAGATTCTGCTATTTATAATTCACTTTAAATTGTTAATATAAAATATACATAAAACATATTCAGGTTTGTGACTTGTCTTTTAAAGAGGATAAAGTTAATTTCGTTTCTACTGAGTTGTGGTAATGTGTTGAAAAACTGACATCCCTTGTAAACAATACTATTTTTGTTTAAGTTTGCTTGATAATTTGGTAATCTAAAATCGTCTCTGTTTCTTAGTCCATATGGTTGTGCTTCACTAACATATCTTAAATATTTTTTTAGGTACATGGGCAATAGTTTTTGTTTAATTTTCAAAATAAAATACAAACCATTTAACAGAACTCTTTGTTTTACACTTAACCACTTTAACATATTTAACATTAATACTATTGATGTGAATCAATCAATGTCACCCGAAAAATATATTCATTTTTTCAGTTAACGAAAATCAAGTATGATGAGTAGTTGACCAGAAATCAACAAGTCAACCTCCACTAAGGATTTAGTCTCCCCATTAAAGGTTGGATGTCACCCATATGTAGCGAAATAACCACTGAGCCCAAACATCTTTCTTTCTCTCTGTCCCTTTTTTCCAAAAAACTTAACACGTGTTCAGGCACTTTAAGTGTATTCATACCCACTTGAGTGTAAAGTGTTAAGACCGCTTTTACACGGCGCATGTTTTGAGAGATTCAAATGAGTGCAAAAGAGAGGGATAATGAAACAAAAAATACCCAATCAACCAAATTCCCACTGCATGTGGGTAAGATTTTCATTGTATATTTTTCACATTTCTTAGAAAAGAAACACCCCAAATTTTTAAAGTAAAGAGTAGATTGGCAACTAAGCAATTGCCGATTTTTCATATAAATACAACACATTTTTTTAAATATAACAAATAAACTTTAATCAATGATATATTTTCCATTTTGTTCGATGACCTTTTGCCATCGTTCTGGCAATTTCATAATTCCACGTTCGTAGAACTTCTGATCTTTATCGGCAAAAAAAATAACTAAGTGCCATTTCACAGTGTCATCATCATTATTTGTACCAAAAAAGATTCAAATCGCAAGCGTTGATGCGCTTCGTTAAATGAATTTTTTTCAAATTATGTGGAAGCCAAATATCAAGCTTTTTAAACTTTTGTTTTTTGCTATTTCTCGTACAGTTACATGATGATCCGACTCGATTATGGCTTTAATTTGATCATCATCTTTAATTTGATGTTCATCTTTCAGTGAAAAATCTCCGGAACGAAATTTGTCAAACGAATTCCGGCACTGTCTTTCCTTTAAGGCTTTCACCTTAAATAATACCTTTTCACAAAAATACGCGCAATTTGCTTCTAAAGCTAAGTAAGACTGACAGCTAACAATTGTCATAAGGAAAAAAATATGTCATTGACAGAAGCCATTAAAAAAATATAGCCAAAAACATCTACTTAGTTGCCAACCCAATACAAGGGCAATGACTAAATGATGATTAAACGTATGTACTCGCACATAACAGTCGATTCATAGCGGGTTGTGAGTGTGAGTTTTGTTGATGCAATCTTTCATATTGTTGTAAGACCATAACACATACAACAATTTGAATCGACGTCAGAATTTTCACTTCGCAGCCTTGCTTCGCATCGTCGGTGTTAGTGTTTTTTGTGTTTGTTTGTGATTATGACTCGGAATACAGAGTGGAAGTAGCCAATATTCGCGGGCTAAAGCGTAATCATTTTTCTGCGTACGTCCATGTCTGTAAATACAGGCGAAGGCCAATACGCTCAGTGAAACACAGGTACCCGTCCACACATCTTCGATCACTCAGACCTGAAGCTAGTGGCTAAAAGTGGCTAAAAACTAGTGCCATTATTCTTATCTCACCGCGGTCTCGCCATTTACGTGCGTAGTGATGTATTGTAGCTTACCAAACCCCACCAGAATGCAAACCCTGTTACAATCCGGAATTCAATTTCATGTGTTTAAAATTATCCACTATTGCTTTGTTTACAGAAGCCCCAAACTGGACAGCAAATCCACCTTTAATGAGTTTGCTGTGCTGTCTGTCTACATTCAAAAAAATGTATCTTCGCTACGGAAAACTACTTGACCCAGCTGGTAAATTCGTTTACGATCCCCAATACGAGAAAGCCAAATTGGACAGAAGCCCCAAACTGGACTGCAAATCCACCTTTAATGAGTTTGCTGCGCTGTCTAGCTTCATTCAAAATAATGTATTTTCGGTTCAGAAAACAACTTGACCCAGCTTGTAAATTAACCCACGAGCCAATTGGAGCGGACTTGACACCTTTAGGAATTTGAAAAGGTCATTATGTTTCCTCGATAACGAGGAGGATGTCGCTGCTGATATGATCACAGACACTATTCTCTTTGGAATGAGATCCTTTATCTCTCATCAGTATCAAACCAAAAGAAAAGGCGTGGTACGAATCGTGCTGTATAGGGGCTGTCAAGGTTAGAGAAATATTTTTTCGGTCCTAAAAGGGGAACCCGACAAAAGTTTAACCGAGTCAGGAATGACCGTAACGTCTTCCTGAAACGTATAAAATTTCAGTATGCCCAACAAATGAGGCAAACAATACATATCCCAGGGGTAGTAACAGTGTTTGGTCGTTCGTCAAAAATTCTCCTCATAGTCAATCACAACGCTTATTCCAGCTGTCAGTTCCTTTGACAAGGTCAATCTGCTGCTGTGCACTTTTCGACCAGCTCAACACTTCCAGATTGTGTTTTGTCCACGCCTAGAGGTGAGTCGAATCTTCAATGGGACGAATCCACTTTCGTGTAGTAGCAAGAGCACTTTAAGATCTTAACATACACAAATCCGCTGTTCCAGACGATATATCTCCCATTCTTCTGAAGAGATTTTCTTTCACCCTAGCAAAACCAATGCGTAAGCTTTTTCATCAATTCTAGATTTGTATTTTACATTTGTCCAGCCCGTTACTATAAAGGCGAATCTTCTCTCTCCTCCTACAGAGCCATTGCACTTACGTCCCTTCTTTTCAACGTCAGCTCATGAAATATATCGAAACATGAAAACTTCTCAATAATGGTGATTTGATGGCATGTCTCACCGAAAAGTTTGTTTGTTTATTTTTATTTAGTATTTTTTAACTATAATTTTACAAAGTTTAATAATAATAATAACAATTTTTGATTTATGATTACAGCTACAAAAATTTATAGAAATGTATAAAATATAATACAGTATAATAAATAATTAAGGGGTTACATAAGGGTTCTCAGCGCGGAAAAATAGTGAAATTTCAGGATTTTTTTAATAGGGTTCCCATAAAGATAAATAAAAAAAGTAAAGTGCATATAGTTTATTTATTCTTAAACTCTAAAATACAGTCCATAGATTTTTTTTTATCAATAGTGCCTTTTTTTTAATTTAATAATTAGGTCTCCAAGAAACGGCGTCTCACTGTCGCTGTGATATCTTACCGGAACTCAATGGATCTGAAAAAAACCAAATGCATCTTGTAAAGTAATACTGTCGTTATAGTCTGTCGAGCCATTTTTTTTTTTTACAGAAATTATGGCGGTTTTACAAAAACATGAGTTTTTGCGCCAAAATTTTGCCCTTCTATCGTTAGAAAAAAATATTATTTAACGGAAAATCAAAAAAATGGCTCGACATCGACTATAGAGAATTGGTTTTTGAACATTTTAAAAAAAGGAAGCATCAAAAAATATTAAAAACTGTTCGAGATATCACAGCGACAAGGTTGGAAAAACGTGTTTCGAGAAAAACACGGTTAAAGTTTTGCGCGTGGAAATTTCAGGGAAATTTAATTTTCTTATCAACTTACGCTTAATCTGCCATTCCAGCTGCAATTTCAATACTGTACTCTCTAAGAAACCACAGTGGAATGAACGACAAAATATTTTTCTACCTGAATTGGGTCGTTAGACAGCTGCTAAGGGTCAAGAGGGCGGAGAATACATGGGGCTCCCGTCTAACGACTGCGTATACCTGTCTAGCGCTCGACCGCTCGGGAGCGCTCACATTTATTAGAATATCTTTCGAACGGATGCGAATTTTTCAAAAATTCAAAATGCAAAATATTCTTAAAAGTATAAAGAATAATATTAACGAAAAAAAATAATTATTTTTTTAAAGTTGAGAAGGTATGTAACCCCTTAAGATAAACAAAAAGGGATATAAATAACATAAATAATTTAGTAACATTTTTAATTCTCACAATAATTTTTGAAGTTTAACAAAATTCACGATTTGAAGTTTAAACCTGTTGAAGTTGTTTTCTGATTTTTTTTTTCATTCGGTAAAGTGTTGAAAAATCGGAGTCCTTTGTAGAATAAAGTGTTTTGAGCTGTATTTGTTCTAGCAAAAGGAAGGCGGAAGTCTTCGATCGATCTGGAAGAAAAGCGTACATCGAACTGGCGAAAACAAAGTAATTTCACTTGATATTTCTACAGAATTTGACAGACTTTTGCATCAGGCTCTGTTGTCGATAATTCGTGTATTGGGATCGATGAATCCTTCTTCAATGGATTGGAAATTACCTTTCGGAAAGTTCAATTTAAGTTGTCTTGGATGTTTTCAAGTCTGATATTCACAAAATAAATGCTGGTGTGCCTCGGTCTGTCTCCGACACTTTTTTTAATCTTCATCAATGATCTCTTTTCCGCTGCTTCTAAAGCAATATTCCTTTGCTAACGACAGTAATCTCTGCTTTTCATATTCCCGTACTCACTTAAAAAAAAAGTTCGCAAGCTAAATTGAGTCTGTGGTTAAAGATAGTTTTTGAAGACGTTGTTTCCATTCCGAGGATATCCAGGAAATACCAAATCGAGAAATTGTCGCCTCGGTTTTCGCTGGATGGACTGCGATTGCCTGGAGAGTGAGGTATTGGTAAGGATGTCTCAGAAGGTACGATGACAGCGTTCTCCGCTGCTTCTAAAGCAATATTCCTTTGCTAACGACAGTACTCTCTGCTTTTCATATTCCCGGACTAACTTAAAAAAAAAAGTTCGCAAGCTAGATTGAGTCTGTGGTTCCGGATAGTTTTTGAAGACGTTGTTTCCATTCCGAGGATGTCCAGGAAATACCAAATCGAGAAATTGTCGCCTCGGTTTTCGCTGAATGGACTACGATTGCCTGGAGAGTGAGGTATTGGTAAGGATGTCTCAGAAGGTACGATGACAGCGTTCTCCAGCATTTCAGTTAGTAGGGACGTATTATACATTGTGTTAGATTGGGGCTGGAGTTGTACATGAAGATCGTCAATTTTGTTGAGCGTCGTTCTAATGTCATCAACGATATCACCAAGAAGTAGATGGGATGCTGCAACGTCGTTAGCTACTTTATATATTTTAGTTATGACGTGAGCTAATAATGGATCTGGTGGAGGAGCACTTGAGGTTGATAAACCTAGGAAATAGATATTAATAGATCTTAAGGCACTAAAAGTGTCAGCAATAGACGGTAAATATAACTTAAGTGCAGATTTCACACTATTATCAATAAGGGTTTTTAACTGTATTAATATTAATGTTGTCTGTGGGTTTTGGAAGTTAGAAAGGTATTTGTCGAGAGATTTGCACTTTGTTTGGAAGGGGTTGGTTGATGGTTCTACGACACTTGAAAGATCTTCAACACTTCTCATAATATCATCAAGTTTGGAGAACTGGTTTTATAGTCTCTTGAAGCAGAGTACGTTTTCAGTGCCAATATTGTTTACTGAGTCGCTGAGGTATTTTACGGCGAGCAAAATGTGTGATGTCGAGATATCTTTACACTCGTCACAAAAAAAAAGAAGAGAAAATTGCATCTGTAGTCTTTCAGATATACAATTGATCTTTTACTTAATCCAACAAAAATGGCGTGATAAGATTTCCCACAGAGGCCACTACAATTCACTGAGTTGGCATTTCTTTCACTGGTAATTATACAATTGTGGTTACTGCAGAATTTAGACATTGTAGGACGGTAAAAGTATATGGGTTGGGTCAGTAAAAAACAAAATGCGATTGGCTTGGATTGCGAATACGAACGCAGCGTTGAAAAATGGCATTTTGAGAAATTAAAAATAATTCGAAAAAGCGAAGGTTTAAAAATAAAGTAGTGCACGTCCGTTCGATTGGAAAGGTTAAACTTACTCACGTCCCCACTCCTCGATTGTAGAACGGGAAAGCATCTTGGCCGAGGTATAGCGGTTTTAAACAACACAGTAGTTTTCAAGATCTAACGACCTAACTAACGAAATATTTTTATTTTTTTCATCTAACTTTGTTTCATATCAATTGTTCAAAGTGCACCCCATTGCTTTGAATTGACGCCAGAGCTTGTGTTTGAAAGCCTCTAACAATGTCCTTTCTTTCCAATTCTTCTCGCCAGCTGCCTCGCCAATCCTATAGTAAACAATGTCCTTCATCCATCCCTATAGATAAAAGTTCATTGGGGTCAAGTCTGGAGATTTTTAAAGCAACAGAATGGGTCCATTCCATCCCCTCTGGCCACAAAATTTCAAACGCTTCTCTGAGTCCCCGGGTTGTAGCTGCTTAGATTATTTTATATAGCAGTTCTAAAAGAATACCCGTTTTTTTTTAGTTTTATAGAGTCCGACCGAACATTCGGCTTCGGCTTCTGCTTCTGCTTCGGCTCGGCCACATTCGGCTTAAATTTCAACCTTCGGCAAGAAAAGGCCGACGATTTTGCCGAAGCCGAACCAATTTTCCGCAAAAATTAAACTGTCATACGCACCGTGTTTTGGAGGAGATTTCGAGCAAGTCATTTCATGTTTGTTTCGTTTCTGTAGCAGGTAGCTACAAGGAATGCTGATATTTTTATTTATTGGACCTCAAGTCCTTATACCTACTTGAAAGAAGTAGCTAACAAATATTTATCAGCTCCTCCTACTAGTGTAGCGAGTGAGCAATTATTCGGTGCTGCTGTACAAATTTATGCTGATCGGAGGGCAAATTTGCAGGGAGAAAATATACAAAAACTTTTGTTTCTTGCATATAATATTAAGTTACTTAATTTTGATTATTAATTCTATTTCATCGTTTGTTTTCTCATATTAACTTTGTTTGTTGTATTTACGTGTTATCGAATGTACCTAGGCTTTTGGATTTTTGTTACTGGTTATTTTTTGTTTTTATTTCTTTGCTAAGCATTCAGTGTGATTGTTCCGTTTATGTGTTATTTAAAAGAGTCTACTGCAATATATTACTGGCTAGTTTGCTGTTTGTGTCTTTGTAAAATAAATTAATAAAAAAGAAAATATCAACCGATCAATTTTATCAAACTGATCATTATAAAGGGTTTTCCAATAGGGACTTGACAACTTTGAATTTAATTTGTGAACGCATTCTTTCACTAATCATCAAACTGTCACTGTCAATTTATTCAGTAAACTCAACATTTTCATCATGGTAAAGTACACGAATGAGCAACGTCTGCAAATTATAAAAATTTTCTACCGAAATTCGGAGTCGGTGACTGCAACTTTAAGAGCGTTAACTCCAATTTTCGGTCGTATTATCGCCCTAGTAGACAGGCAATAACAAGTTTAGTGCAAAAATTTGAGTCTACATATTCGTTGTGTGATGTTCCCGTGTCGGTGAGATAATGGTCGAAGTGTCGAAAATGTCGGTGCCGATCAGACGTCCGTAGCAAGCGATCCAAATCAGTCAATTCCACGGCGTTCTCTCTTGGTTTACACCCATACAAGATCAAGCTGACTCAAAAATTGAAGCCGATGGACCATTTCAAGCGACGTACGTTCTCCGATTGGGTTCTGGAGAAGATGCGCCAAGATAATGAGTTTCATAGCAAAATCATCTTCAGTGACAAAGCTCATTTTTGGCTCAATGGGTTCGGGTTCGTCAATAAGCAAAATATGCGTTATTGGTCGGGTGAAAATCCACATTTGCTTCATGAATCACCACTTCATCCACAAAAAATAACTGTTTGGTGCGGTTTGCATGCCGGCGGCGTTATTGGGCCATATTTTTTCGTCGACGATAACGATCGTCACGTTACTGTGAATGGTCAGCGTTTATTTTTGGCCCGAATTGGAAGATATGGGCATGGACGACATGTGGTTTCAACAGGATGATGCCACAAGCCACACAGCACACGCTACAATCGATTTATTGAAGAGTAAGCATGGTGAGTGTGTTATCTCAAGAAATGGGCCAGTCGATTGGCCGCCACGTTCGTGCGATTTAATACCGCTTGACTATTTTCTGTGGGGCTACGTTAAATCATTGGTTTATGCCAACACGCCGACGACGTTGGAAGAGCTTCGGCCGAAGCTGATGAAGAATCCGAAGTTCGGCTTCGGCTAAAAAATTCACCTTCGGTCGGACTCTATGTGAGTCATGTGACCTTATAAGACATTGGATTAAATTGTTGTTGTTCGATGGCAGCAATTACAGTACTATATGTAGTCTAGGACTATTGTAACAATGAAAATATTTCGTTGATTTGCTATTTATTCAATAAAATAATGTTATTAATGTAATTATGTTTCAAAATTGAATTATTTCATTCGTGACAGCCACTAATAACATTCTCTTTTTTCTTTTAGGTGAAGCTGGACGAAGTGTTAAATTTTCTGATCAAAAAGTATGTAAGAGTTTCCTTCTGGGATGTTGTCCTCATGATATTCTCGCCTCAACGGTAAGTACTTCATTGCACATCAATTTATAAATAAAATTCCAGGATTTAGTACAAATTTTAAATTTAAAAGAAAAAAAAAAACGAAATTAGAATTCAAAAACCAGCCAATGTACTATACTTCGTTAAGCAACCATGACGAACTCTCAATTAATTTAATTTTTGTTGGTTTTTTGTTCGATGTACTTTTCAGAAAAAAAAACAAAGAACTCTCAGTTCAAATAATTAATCGCTTCGAATTGTATGTATACTTGAACTATTTTTTTTTTTATTAAATTTTTCAAAACAAAAACAAATCCCATCTCCAAGTTAAACTCTTGATTAGCATAGAATAACTGATGCTGAAGGAGTCTAGTCTTCCAGGGCGCTTGAGGTTTCTAAGTAAGACTTGGCGTTCTCTGTATTAGTGCCATAGGACGCACCTCTGATCTAAAAATGTGTATGTATGTATCCGAGCGCAGCAAGGAACTATGTAACAATCCGTGAGTTGTTGTTGATCAGGATATTTGTTTTCTTACTTTTCTTTTTGTTGTTTTTGTTTCTTTATTGCTATTATACCAGTTTTAATTCAAACTTAAGAAATTCATATTTAGTTCCGAAATACAATACATTCCCGACTTTTTGGGGGACCTACATATATACGAGAATAGATAACAAAAAGTAAAGTTGCTGGTTCTACATTTCTAAACTTCCCTTGTTTGTGTGTATTGAGCCAGGAAAATTGTAAGTAAAACAAACAACATAAAAATAAATCCTTAACTGGATAACCGAAAATTAAATATAACATTTCATATTTGTTGTTGAATCGAACCCACATAGCAGGCAATGAGAAAATGAACAGGATTTCGAATCTAAAGAGAAAAGAAATTCTTCCCACACACTTACGTACGTATAATAAGATTTTATTATTATTTTTTTTTTTATTAATAAAGAAGTACAAAGCAAAACAGAAAGTAAGAAAAACGGAAAAAATATAGCGTCGTATTTAATTTTTCTTTTGTAAACAATCTGTGATTAGTGAAATTCTTCTTCATTGTGTAATCCGATGGTGGTGGTTATGATGTCTTTCGCATTTTTCCGCGCGAGCAACCACTGTAGAATTCCAAGTTGGCTTCATTTGGTAAGTCACTTCAAATGTAAAATGTTGTTAACATAGTTAACTTATTTATTTATTTATTATAGAAAAGTATACACAAATTGTCATTGCTGGGTCTTTGAATGGGAATCTATCTGGCAGAATAAAAAAAAGTATACTTCCTCTACGGAAAAGTGAATTTTTTTTTATTTATTCTACTCTGGCTTAATCAAGGAATACCTTAGAATTATCATTCGTTTCATTACAATAAGGTGCCCCTTAAGTAGTTCGAGATGGTCGACAAATTAAAATTCTTTACTATTGACCCGTTTGATTGATGGCTGATTACATGACAGTGATTTGTCATTTCATGAGTGGACTGTGATCTGTTAACTGGACTTTATTTAAACAGCGTATGTAATGTTTTAATATGTTAATTGCATGCATTGTATTCGCGAAACCAACTAGTTATAAATTGTAACAATTACTCATGTTAACAGACCACTTGCAAGCATAACTGTATCTTGATATTGAGAAAGTGATATGTTGAAGTCCTCTTTGATTTTTAAGTAACTTGTTTTTCAAGTTACCCACATTAAATTCAACTCAAGTTTAAGTTATTCTGCATAAGCAACCACTGAAGCTAAATCTCAAATCTGCAAATCGATCCAATTGATTGTTTAAAGGCAAAAAGATTAATGGATTTGTAAATTTAGATCTTTATTTTAAATTCATTTAAATCATTTTGAACTAAAGGATTGAAAACATGAGTTTCAGTTGAATGCCCAATTCGGCTTCATGTTGTTATGTTGCATTACTTTTAATAAAAGTGCTTTCTGTTCTAGAACACGTTGGGGTTCCTAGGGATAAACCTACGCCTACGCAACATCGTTTGCTGTCTCTGGCAATGTGTTTCACATTTTCGACGATGCCCCGCTTTTCTTATATATTGTGTGAACAGACAATTGATGCATATTTTTATCTATTCAAAACGTGCGCTCAAAAACTGGATTCAAAACTTCTTTAGATTTTTTAAAAGTTACATAATTCTCAATTAAAAGGAAGTTTCAAATGTTAATAAAATTCAGGAGTGAAGTATCGGAAGATACCAACAAATCTAACAGATTCAGTAGATTTAATATAGCCCCAAGCCCTTCCCAAGCAATGATTTTTTGAAAGAAAACCAACAACTTTTTTTTTTAAGCTAAAATTTGTCTTTTTATATTAAAACAACATTTTACATTAAAACAAAAAAATCCATCGAAACAACCTTTTCTGCAGCGAGCGAAAAGTTTACCGCTGCTGTTGGCGTTTTTTCAGCGCTATTGACCTTGGTTTTTTGGTACGTATTGTCGAATCACTTCACAAAATAAAACCTATAGACGTTTTGTTTATGTATGTATACAAATATTCATCTCACACAACGCTACTTTCTTACGAAAAATATTAAAAACAAACTCAGACAAATTAAAAGGACAGCTTTATGTGTTTTTTGGTACGTATAACTACAAAAAAAAAAATACAAAATAAAAATACTTTTCTGAGAAGTACACATTGTTAATTGATTCGGTTAGAAACGGAAGATCCTATCGCCTCTTAACAAACCATTAGACTTTCATTTGGTGAGTAAATCTTTTCGTTATCTTATTTGATTAAATATTAAACACAACAAAAAAATATTTGTTTGATCGCGCGAAAGATTATACATTAGAGAACTTTAGGCGAGAACTATTATTTTTGAGAGAAAGAAATAAAATAGAATCAGACCCGATCTCTTGGTTGCTTGAGATTGATATGTTTCCACATCGTGGGGTTTACTCGATAAGTGGATGTAAGTCTAAACTATTTTTTTAATCGTAAATATAAATATCTTTACTTTTTGAATATATATATATTTAAAGTCAATTCCAATAATTATAATATTAAATATTTTGCAAGTGATTTTTCGATAAAAACTAATGTAGGGGCGACTGTATATTTTTTTATGACTTGAATTTAGATCGTAGGTTGCTGGTTGTGAATTTAGCGATCATTTCTTTAACATCTATGATAATATCTATGATAATTGTCATACGCCTGAAGCCTTTTCCTCTCGCATTCAGTTTGACAATATAAATTGATTAAACGTATACTTTTATGAATTCGGCACTAAGATTGCTTTTGTATGAATCTCGTAAGCAATACTTGATGCCGTACAATATATTATTATTAAAACGCTGGTTATTCTACAAAAGGAAAGTTATACTTATGATCATATAGTCAATGTATTAGGTTATATATAACCTGAAAAGAAATGTCCGATTCTGAGGTAAAACTTTAAAAGCCAATAGTTTTTTTTTAATAATTCTTTATTTAGTCAAAATATGAATCGTTACCATCTATAACTGTTTTCCAACGTGATTCAAGGTCTGTTACTCCTTTTTTATAGAAGGCTTGATTGTTGTTGGACGCTATAAAGTCTTGGAAGGCTTTTATGACTTCTGCTCGGTTACGGAATACTTTCACCCGACAAAATGACTCCAGACTACGGAAAAGGTTGGAGAAACATCAGAAGAGTACGGTGGATGCGGGAGAATTCCAAATCTCGACTATAGCAGTTTTTGCGCCGTTACGCGTGATGTATGGAATCTAGCATTTTCATGCAATAGGATCGGACCATGCTTATTTGCCAACGCAGGTGGCAGGTTAGAAATATTGTCGACAATTACCGTTTCTGGTTTCCCACGTCGTTCGTTTTCGATGCTAAGATCTCCCGAACGGATCTTACGAAATCAACGTCGAATGTTGCATTCGTTTACTGCTACATCCTTAAATGTGTCATTAATGTTTTCCGCTGTCAGATACGAATTATGTCCCAGTTTAAATTCATAAAGGAAGAATTCGAGTTTGAGCCGTCGACAGTTTCCAGAAAAAAATACTGTAGTTGCAATGGACCCTAAAAGTCTCACACGTCAAACACACGTACCACTTTATCTTACAAAGAAAAAATTGTACTTCTGCTACAGAGCTTCTTATTGCGAACTGAGTGAAAATCATTTCATATAGTACGACCTAGTAACTTGGTTGTAAATATTGAGCTAAGAAAGTTCAGATAATAATTCATCTAATAGATTCCAAGCCTATCAATTTTTAAAATGTGTCTGTTCAATAAAGATGTTGATTCCCTTAGCTTTTACATTAGAGTTGAAACACTTGAGCCAAATAAAGTAGTATATACAAATTTAGGTCGACCCGGTCTTTTTAAAGTGATACCTAGAAGTTCCTGACCTATTTTCATTTGGAATATGTCTATGTGAAACAATTAGTATAAAATAAAGTTTGTATAGAAAATACTTGATATGATGCTTATTTATTTATTCAATGCTGTCTATATAGTTACGGTTATTCCTGCTTTCAAGGAACAACGACCAAATTGTTGAAAAGCTTGATATTAGAGTTTTGGATTCGCATTGTTTGTTTTGCTGTTAACCTCAGGTTCAACATCTTCGTCATGCTTATTGACTCACTTCCCACCAATGTTAAGTTGAATAAATAAAATAATCGTTAGTAAGTATCAGCACTCAATTATTTCTTAGCCTGCCCGACGAATCTGTTTGAGTTGCATAGTCTTACATTTTTTCTTTGTTTCCGGGCTAGTTTGTTCAATTTTTCGCCTTTGGTCACCTTCATTTAAGGTGGCGCTGAGTGTTTAGAATTTTAACAAACCAACAAATTTGGCGTCCTTATTTACTTTCATTATTTTATCTTTTAATTGATCTTAACTGTGCCTACCATACATCTGCACTTTCACTTAATCATACAGTTTGCATGTCAGTCGTCTATTCTAAAGAATTAAGATTCCTCGTTTTTTTTCTGATAAAACTCCAGACTAGTGCACTCATACAAAAGTCATTTCCATCGGAATTTCTTATACGAGTATTACTCTGCAACAAATTAGTATCACATCAGCGGTGTGACAAATATTTAATACTGAATTGAAACCTACGAGGGAGGTATAAATTATGTTATTTATCCGTTATACATGCTCATGTCGTAAAACTTGAAACGTTCAAATCAACTATAACAATTGAATTGAATAACGCTTTATTTATTAGCTTCTATAAATAAACAACCACCTCCATAACTGGGTAAATCTTCCCCCGTTGAAATAAACAAAGCAAAAACTACCCAACCGAATTTATTTAATTTTTTTCTGCACACGGTTACGACGTCGAGCCTCAATTGAAGCATACATACGATGCAATTGGTATAGTGTGATCACTTGGAAGTAATGGGTGAGTTTTTAATCGTTTGGTTTTGAATTGTCAAAAGAACACAGGAAAATTGCAAAAGTGTATACAATTTTTATTTGAGTTTTATAAATCAATTTTTGTCATTTACGTCTTAAAGATTATTTCATGTAAATGTTGTTTAAAAGTCCAATTTTCAATCACTTTTTCGAGAATCTACCTAAGGCTGCAATTGACGCTGGTTTATTGGCATAAACGAGTGATTTGACGTAGCTCCCTAAAAAAACGTAACATTTTGCTCACGGTCATCTTTGAAAAAATACGGATTCCGCCGGACCATAATCCGCACCAAACAGTGCATTTTTCCGAGTGCATTGGCAGCGCTTGTATTGCCTGAGGTTGCTTCATCGGACCATATACGGCAATTTTGTTTATTAACATACCCATTACACCAGAAATGAACTTCGTCGCTAAGACAATTTTTCGATAAAACAGCGGATCTTCCTCCAGCTTTTCTAAGGCTCACTCACCGAAAATCCGACGCACGTTGTGGCACGTCACTCGGCTTCAGTTCTTGCACTAGCTGTATTTTGTAAGATTTTAGACCAAGATCCTTGCGTAAAATCTTCCATGTAGTCGAGTAACACAACCCCAACTGCTGCGAACGGCGACGAATGGACTAATCGCGGTCGTCATTAACACTGACGAACACAGCAGCAATATTTATGAATTCGGCACTAAGATTGCTTTTGTATGAATTTCGTAAGCAATACTTGATGTCGTACAATATATTATTATTAAAACGCAGGTTATTCCAGAAAAGGAAAGCTATACTAATGATCATATAGTCAATGTATTAGGTTATATATATATATACTCGTATATATTTCCTCCGTACGCACTCTACCCAAAGGGTTGGTAACTTGATATCGAATAGCATGAAATTGGTGCGAAATTTGGTCACTATGGCTTGCTTGCTCAATAGGTCGATTATGAACAGTAAAAAATTCACACTTTATACGAGGGCGGGTCAATAAGTCCGTGACTTTTGGAATAAAACACAGATTTTTTGATAAAAAAATAATTTTATTTTTCAACGTAGTCTCCCTTGAGCTCTATACACTTTGTCCAACGCTTCTCCAATTTTTTTATCCCTTCCAAAAAAAATGATTTGTCGAGGTCCTCAAAATAGGCCTTTGTTTGCGAGATGACTTCATCATTGGAGTCAAATCTTTTTCCACCAAGCCATTTTTTCAGGTTTGGGAACAAGAAGTAGTCGCTCGGAGCCAAATCTGGAGAATAGGGTGGATGAGGGAGCAATTCATAGCCCAATTCATGGATTTTTGCCATGGCAACTGCACATGTGTGCACCCTTGCATTGTCTTGGTGGAAAAGAACTTTTTTCTTGGCTAAATGAGGTCGGTTTTTTTTCAAATCGTCATTGAATCGGTCCAATAAGTTGGCATAATATTCCCCATTGATTGTTCTTCCCTTTTGAAGGTAGTCAATGTGGATTATCCCGCGTGCATCCCAAAAAACAGTCGCCATAACTTTATTGGCTGACAAACCCACCTTGGCCTTTTTTGGCGCCGATTCACCCTTAGAAACCCACTGTTTTGACTGTTGTTTGTTCTCTGGTGTGTTGTGATGGATCCATGTTTCGTCCACGGTTACAAAACGGCGCAAAAACTCCTCCATATTGCGATTAAACAACGCCAAACCTTCCTGTGAAGTGAAGCACACGAAATTCACTTTTTTCCATTTTCTCCTCAAATTAGTGAGTAGTCTGATAAAAATAGCTGTCAAACACAAACTAACTGACGCAGCAAGTTTAAATTTTGACAGGAGTCAACTGACAGATGCCTGTTGACAGGAGCAGTGTTGCTGTTTCAATAAAGAGGTCAGAAATTCAAAAAGTCACGGACTTATTGACCCGCCCTCGTAAGATAGTTTTCGTCGCTATCAAATGAATTTTATGTGCCCATAATTAATGTTTTGCGAGCTTCAAAACTGCCCTTGGCTTGTCGATCAACTAGTTGATACTCGTAGAAACTATGCCCGAGAGCTTTTGTTTTCATTTTCGATCAACTCGATTAGTTTCATAGAGTTACAAAATATGTATATAAATAAAACGCTATCTGACTCAAAGAGATTTTTCTCGAAAACGGAAACCCCAATGAAGAATATAACTAGCTGTCAACAAAGATTAAGGGTAGTTATGGGCAAAGTAATGGTACAAAACACGCTCTAAACTGATAATTTAATTTATGTGAGAGTAAAAATTATGTCTACAAGTATATCATCAACAGTACTATCACACTTACTCGTAGGTGCAATTGAATTGTACTGTACTTGAATTGTCTTATTTTATCTTGAAATATCCAATTGCGCAGTTCAACTTGCGATTGAGAATCAGAGAATCAGTGAAAACAGGTTCTTGTAATAAATTGAATTTGATTTTGCAGATGTGCTTGCTTATTATATAAAGATACAGTTAGTCAAAAAATTATTCACACCCCCCATAAAGAATTACAAATTATTCAATATCTTTAAAAAAACAAATTCTATTTTTTCGAAAAAAATATATTTTTTTAGTAATTCGATAACAATTTTGATTTAAGTAAAAGTAATAAAGAAAAAATTATAATACTAAATATACAATATAAAATAAGAAAGACTTCCCTTTTTTACGCCAAAAAAATATTCACACCCCATACATTAAATTCTAATTTTCGGGTCGCCTGGTTATTATTTTTATTTTTAAAAGAGAGCGTGTAGTGATCAGTTTATTTTAAGCCGGTTTTAAGTCTAAAAGTATTAAAAATGGTCAAAGGAAAGGAAATTTGCCATGATATTCGGCAAAAGATTGTGAATTTTCATAAGAAGGGATTGGGATATAAAAAAATAAGCAAACATCTTCAAATTAATAAAAATACAATAGCATCTATTGTGAAGAAGTATAAAGAAACTGGAAAAATTAAAAATCTCGGTGGCAGGGGGCGTAAAAGAAAAACAACGACCAAAATTGATGAAGTTATTTTGAGAGAGGTCAAGAAAGATCGACGAATATCAGCAAACAAAATCGCAGTTGACATTGAAGATGGATTTAACGTTAAAGTTACAAGTCAAACCATTAGAAACCGCATAAATGCGGCAGGGTACAAAGGAAAAGTTGCAATTAGGAAGCCATTCATTTCCAAAAAGAATGAACAACGAAGACTTGAATGGGCTAAAGAAAAAGTGCTTTGGTCTCCTGAGGACTGGAAAAAAGTTACTTGGTCGGATGAAAGCAAAATTTCACTTTTTGGTTCTGACGGTATAACACGCGTTTGGAGGAAGCAAGGAGAGCGTTTTAAAAAAGAATGTTTACGACCCACTGTTAAACATGGTGGAGGTAAGAATCTTCTCCCATTTATTATGGTATCCATGATATTTTATTCGTACATTTTACTTAGGAAACCGAATGATTTGGGGTTGCATGTCTTGGGGCGGCTGTGGAAATCTAAATTTCATCGAAGGAATTATGAGAAAGGAAGATTATCTCCAGATTTTGCAAGACAATTTGCTTTCAAGCGCTGAATTGTTGGGAATTGATGACAACTTTGTATTCCAGCAAGACGGAGATCCAAAGCATACCGCCAAAATCGTTTCCAAATGGTTTTCCCACAACAACATTAATGTATTGGATTGGCCTCCTCAGTCACCAGACCTCAACCCGATTGAGCAGTTATGGGCTATTGTGAAAAAACGGGTTGCAAAGTCTAGGCCTTCAAACATCGCCAATTTAAAAACTGTGATTGAAAATGAATGGAAAAACATAGCGCCGGATATTACAAATAAGTTGGTTGAATCTATGCCGAAAAGGTGTCGCGCTGTAATACAGGCCAAAGGCGGGCACACTAAATATTAAATGTGCGGTGTGAATATTTTTTTGTCGTAAAAAAGTGAGGCCTTTCTTATTTTATATTGTATATTTAGTGTTATAATTTTTTCTTTATTACTTTTACTTAAATCAAAATTGTTATCGAATTACTAAACAAATATATTTTTTTCCAAAAAATTGAATTTGTTTTCTTAAAGATATTGAATAATTTGTAATTCTTTATGGGGGGTGTGAATAATTTTTTGACTAACTGTATGTATATATACTTATGTATGTAGCTGTTAACATAAAACACGTTAATTTATCAATAAAACAATTCGTGGAAGTAATAAACAGTGGACAAGCTGCACATTTGCGATTATTTTCAATTACTGGTCTAAAGTGAACAAGTGATCTAAAGGTTTTGCCTGATTTGTTGATTTGATCATTTGAAAATTCATATGTACACATTATGTTCCAAGCAATACTGCTTCGTTTTCTTATATTATAATGCAGACTTCAGCAACAATAATTATTTCAATTCCTACTGGAATTACAATTTTTTGTTGATTAGCTACTCTTCACGGAACATAATTAAATTATTCACCAGCTATTATATGAGCTTTAGAATTTGTATTTTTATTCACGGAGGCTGATTACTATGTTTTTTGCTTTGTATAACAAGTTACTTTTATAGCCTCAGGGGTATTGTCAACAACATACATACTCGCACATATGTACTGGTATTCTCTGTCACTGTAATATCCTGTTCCTTACATTTATTTGAATATTCTAAACCAATATTTCGAATCTATATTATGGCTTTTGTCAACCAAAAAGAATTAATACTACATATTTATTAAACTTGAAACCAATCATACAGGGCTCATTCGGATTCGCTCACCTGATTTAAGTTGCTTGGTCAGAATGGTCCTCTAAAAATAATTAACATAATCTTACACCAGAAATACGCTCTAATTCAAATAAAATGCTAATTAGATTTCCATATTTGTTTGAATTTATTTTTTCATGATTAGCTGTTTTTCATGTTAATCAATTTTGTTGGGATAGTGCTAAAGTTATAGACTCTATTTTTTTTTTTTAATATAAACAACATGAATATTATTTGTTTTGGGCTTCCCAAGTCTATAACAGATAAGGCTAGATTATCACGTATCCTCAGCTACAAATAAATATTGAATTATCTCCAGGAAAAGAAAGCCAAAAGTCAACTTGATTGTGTCTATCTCAAAATTATGAATTTTAAGTGAAACAGATTGTAATTTTCATAGATTCATGTATTTTTGCAGAAATATTAAAATACTTAATGGAAATTAATTCTTATTTCACATTTTCGCTTGAAGTTTTAAATTTGTTTATGTATATTATATGATAAAGGTAATGTGTACGTATTTGTTGTTATTATATTTTGTTCGTTTTCTTTAGTAGTGTTTCTAGGAGTACTGATTGCATTTAACAGATCGGATTAAGGGAAACGCTATACGAATAAGCACGATATTTCTTGATTTTTTTATGCAGTTTAAAGCCAAACGCTCAGAAAGCAATGGCTTACCCTCCTGTCTAAGTTTGGTTTCAACCATTTTAGTTGAGTTAGAGAGTTGTACTCGTATTAATTGTTGCCAATATTTTTTTTACTGTTCTAGTTTGTTGCCATTAACTTAAACATACGTTTATGTGCTAACATAAACTTTCTGTCATCCATATTCTTTAAAGCATAGACTCGGTATTGCTTGACATCTCGAACACGTGACTACAATTTGAAAACCCTTCGCTAAAGTATTGGTTTTAATTTTTTCGGATAGCATAAAAATTAAAGCACGAAATGATCTCCCACAGAGAAAAGCTAAAGAAAGTTAAAAAATGTTCTAATTTTTATTTTTTTCTAATCAGTATATGTATATGAGTTTTTAATTAACAGCTAACAATATTATTATTACTCTTCAGCTAACAACATAAAGTAAAACTAATTAAAAAATAGTTGGACAAAACAATCGCCCGTGTTTAGTCAATTTAACCGTTTTCTTCCAATATGCAATAATTTCACGGCGAATCAATATTATATTTACTGTCAATACAGTGATTTCTCGAATAATATATCGATTCGGCGTTCGGGGATAGGTCCAAAACGATTCATATTGGCGGTAGACCCCGAAAGACTACCAGTCGGGGAAGTTAAAAACATCGTCGGGCTGATCAAAAAGGACCCCTTTATATGGTCGAGAAAAGTCAAAAAAATGAAGTCAGCTTACAAATTTCAAGCAGGACGATCCGGCTAAAGCTAATAAAGCTATTTATTTCTCAAAGAAATCGAAGTGCAAGACTGGAGTTTGCAAAGGCATATTTGAATTGGACTGTGGTTCCAAAATGGAAAACGGTGCTTTTTTACGATGAGTCCAAATTTAATTTAAATGGATCTGACGGATATCGGACGATACGGAGGCCAAAGGGCGAGATTAAATCATTATCGGGGATGTTTTTCCAGTCAAGGAGTCGGACCAATCTATAAGATTAATGGAATAATAGATCGTTTCATGTACCAGGAAATTTTTCAAAAAGTCATGCTTCCTCATGCTGAGGAAAATATCCCATTGCGATGGATATTCCAACATGACAACGATCCTAAACATAAAGCTGAACCTGTGAGGGATTGGCATAACGAAAACAATATTGCTGTTACGAAGTGGCCACCACAATCGCCTGATCTGAACCCCATAGAAAATCTATGGGGAATTGTAGATCAGAGAACTGATCGCACGAAATGCCACAATTTAGATTCCATGCTTCAATAGACTCAAATTGCCAGAATAACATTCCCACGCACATATTGACTCTATGCCTAAAAGATGTGCCTCAGTATTTCGAAATAAAGGCTACGCTACCAAATATAGCAACAAGTTTTTTTTTTGTTTTTAATTTTTGAATTCGAAAATGTGGTTTAGTTTTGTTATTCTTTAAATAATTGAAGAGTAATTATAATATTGTTATCTGTGAATTAATCTCTAATATATTTTGATTAAAAACAAATAAAAATTAAAAAATTATCATACGTTTTTTGGATTTTCTTTACTTTTTCCCAAAGCGAGATCATTTCGTGTTTTAGTTTTGGCCAACACTGTATACATATGTACAAAACAGTTCTATGGTGTATTTAATTTTGCAACATCTAATATTGATCGCTGGTCCTAGACCCCTTTGTTCAAACCTTACGTCAGCTCTATTGGGGTTTAAATCTGGTGACTTCGTTTTCCAATAGTCAGTACATGTTTAACATTTCAAAATATTTAAACTGCTTAGTCGCAAAGAAATTTCTCTACGAATTGCCGTGGGTGATGATTGTTTTTGAGCAGTAGATTCTGCAATTTTTCCCATATTTGGAGACTCAAAGATAATCTCAACCAACTCTTTACCTAATTTTTACTGGCGTAGATCAAGTAAACAATGGTTGCTTTCCAAAATTCTAACTAAATGCGCATTGTGATTGCATATCGTATCTGTCATGCAAGCATACGATGCTTTTATAATGCGATGCGTATCCCGTTGCATTACGAATCATGATGTTTTGGAATGTTACGCGATGCGCAGTGTTTATTTCTTTTTAACCTTAAACCATATGTAACAAACTGATTGGAATTCATATACTTAATCATTTGCTATATAATTGCGGTGCTTGTGACAACCAAATATTTACAAAATATATTTTAAAGCTAAAATTCAGATAGAGCTGAATTCCTTTTCAAACTGCAGCCTCGTTGTAATTAAGTGTAAAATGTCGCTTTTTGTCTATTGATTTCTGCATATAAATAATTATAATAATATAATTGAATGCTTTTATTTATTTAAAAGAAAACTTACTTCTCCGAATTCGCCATTATACTTCAGATTGCATAAACCAAACAAACAACTGTCATTTGCATCGTGCTAGTTCATGATGCGCTGGTTGTTTTTCCTTGCGCAGTATATACTCGTATGTATGTACATTCACAATGAATTTCGGAATGTACTGCGTTCTGTCACCAGTTTGGATTTGCATTTCGGAATGGTTGCTGATGCAAAAAGCGGGCAGTAATGGATTTTGGAAAGCAGCCATTTTTTGCAATGTCACTTGTTTATTGTTAATGAAACTTCTTCATCGTTTTCAATTGTTTGCCACATTGAATTAGATTTTTATTTTTTCACATTTTTCGTGGTTAAACATTGTTTAAAAAGACATTTAAAATACTATGACATTCCTATTTTGTGTGGGCTTTAGTTTTCTCTTGCATTTCACAAGAAAAAAAGACTCACATTTATTTACAGTTATTTAACATAAACAATTCTTTCAATAATTTACAAAAAAAAACAATTCCCTTTTAGAAAAGTACAAACAAATAAAAAAAAGGAAAAAGAAGGCACAGTTATTAGTCGGTTAATGTTAACACTGAGTTGAGCCTTATGTTTGTCAAGTTAATTATGGTCCAGAATGTCAAGTGTTTAAGTGAGAAAGAGAGAGAGAAACATATTAGTGACTTAAGTTAACTTTTCGTCTTTTTTTTCATCTTTTCGAATTAAATATCACAAAAACGTGCTCAAATTTGTATGTCAAATGTCAATTATGCAGAACTCCAAACCGGAGAAGGCTGGAGTATGAATATAAGCTTCGAGTTTCTTTAGCATTGATTGAAAGGTACACTAAGACTAGCTTGGCTGCGATTATTTTGGTTAGTGTTATTTTAATGCATGCAGTAAGCTAATAAAAATGCAAACATGGTAGATGTGATGACTCCAAAAACAGAATTAGCTCCACTAGAAGCTTGTTGAATCTTGGAACTCTCAGCTAACTCAGCGGTTGTTGTTCTCTGAGGTGGTGCATTTTTGAGAGCGTCCTGTTGCACTGCTTGTGGTATTACTTCGGGTGCAGTGGTTGAGGATGTTGTAACTCCTGCATCACCAGCTGGTGGTGCTGGAGGAGCTGGGTAACATGCAATCTGTTCTACTTGTTTTGTTTTTGTAGGATCATCAGGATCAGTGACATTAACCATGATTGGTACGCACACTAGACCACCTGGGGGTGGTTGCTGTGCGGGTTGGTCAACACCAGGTGTGCCAGGAGCAAATGGAGCTAATGCAGGAGCTGGTGTTTCCCCAGGTGCTGGTGCCGCCGCTGGAGCTGGTGTGCTAGCATTATCAAAAGTTCCCGGAGCAAATGGTGCTAAGGGAGCTGATACTTCTGCGGCTGGTGCTGCTGCTGGTGCAACAGCTCCAGGAACAGCTGGCGCATAAGCAGCTGGAGCGGCGGCGGCAGCACCGGGATTGTTAATAACAGTAGTACCATCAGAGCTGGTTGTCACTGATCCTGGTGGTCCATTATTAATGATTATAATGCGATCTTTGTCATCTGAAGCGGCAGCTGGAGCAGCTGCTGCTACTGGAACATGGCTGGATGATGATGATGAGCCAGATGGTGTTAAGACATGTCCCAGAATAGCTCCTCCCAAGGCTCCAGCAATCAAACCAGTTCCTAAAGGAAACGTATATCAGCAAAAATGAATCTTTTTTGAATTCAATTGCATCTTACCTAGGCCTGGACCAGATGATCCCTGTCGAACAATTGTTGGAGGTTGTTGTGGATAGTAGGTAGCTCCTGCAGGCAACTGCCCTGCTGGGTAGTAGCTAGCCCCTGCTGGCAGGGCACCGCCTGATGGGTAGTAAGTGGCACCTGCTGGAATTGCTCCAGCTCCTGGATGATAGGAAGCTCCGTGTGGATATCCTCCACTTGGATAATATGTTGCTCCTGCTGGTATTCCTCCAGCTGGATGATATGTTGCTCCTGCTGGTAAACCTCCAGATGGATGATATGTTGCTCCTGCTGGTAAACCTCCTGCTGGATAGTAGGTCGCACCAGCTGGTAAATTTCCTCCAGATGGATAATAAGTCGCACCGGCAGGCAATTGCTGTTGTGGATAACTGGAATGAACTCCTTGTGTATGGGTTGCTTGAATTGGTGTATGAGAGCCACCGAAACCACCAGTTGAATTAGCCCTTGGCCTATATGCCGTTCCAGAGTGATGAACGCCAGTATATCCATAATTCCCAGTGTTTGAATTTCTCTGCGATCCACTACCAAACGGTTGAGAATTGGTTGCCGACTGATAAGATGGCGGTGCAGCATTGTTTGGTTTATATGCCGGAGGTGCTTCATGAATATTTGTCTTTGCCCCTCCAACAGGATTCGATGGCGAATATGCAGGTGGTGGCCCTTGCGATTTTGGTACATTCCATCCAATCGGAGCAGCTGGTTGTGCTGGGGCAGATGGAGCACTTGCCTTTGGTCGATTTGGCTGTGAATTATAGTTTGCATAACTAAGTTTAGCTACGTCTGCATGAGAATTTGAAGATTGGAATGTTGGTTTTGTAACTGATCCAGAACTAGTCACTCGTCGGCTACTGCCACTGCTACTGCTACTTCCTCGGCCACGACTATAGGTACGCTTACTTTCAGCAAGCTGTCCCGTAGCCAGCAAAATTGCCAACATTATGGCCATATATTGGACTTTTTGTCCCATTTTTGTGATATACTGTAATTTACTGCTTGAGATTATTCTGTTGAAGAAGACAAAGAAATAATATTTTTTTTATAAGAATGAAAAAAAAAGTGATTTGAATAGTTGATTGTTTGCAGAATTGACTTTCACGTCACGTAGTGCAGTTAAAGTTACATACGTGTTTTTAAGTGCTTTTAAGTTAAAGTTCCGTGTTTTTAGGAAGAGTTTTGCATTGAACAACTTTAAAAAAATTAATAAAATCCCCATAGTGCCATTGTTGAGGTCATCAAAAAAACAAGATTTAAGAATTCAATGGTAAAGTACATTTAGCGTTTTTGTTGTTAGCTTTTCGTATGTTTATATTTACTTCTAAAGTTATTTATGAAGCATAGCAAACACAAGTGTCTGAAATGTTCAGTGTTGACTGCGAAATGCTCTTTGCATAACTTCACATTGTGACTTCAAATATTGGTGATAAAGGGGATATTTTGGTAAAATAAAACAAAAGCTACATTTTTTCATTACAATGCAGTTTAAGGGCGATTTACAGTTTGTCCGTGAACATCTGCGTCTAACTTAGAGTAGCAAGTGTTTGGAGCTTATTATAAGGTTTTTGGTATAAATATAAACAAATATTTCGAATAAAAACGCTGTTACAACAGTATTTACAATTTCAACACTAACATATTCGCACACAATTGAGCATTCGCCTTGGGCTATAATGTGTTATATGTCCTGACATTTATTAGCAAATTCAATCATAAAGTCTTGATTGCCAAAACCAAATGTTATTGTGAAATACAGCAGTTTGCGTTATTATTATTTCTTTAGAATTATTTATTTTTCTAAGAGCCGCCTTTTCACTAAATCGAATCTCTGTATGAATACACATGACATAGAAAAAAGAAAACAAATGCGGCTATCAGGTTTCTTTATGTTGCGCAAATGAGATTTAGTACAATGACACTTAAGTCGTCGAACATCACAAAAATATTGTAGAAGCCATAGTATTTGGAAGTGAATAACAGAAAACAGCTATTTCTATTATCAACAGTTATGAACTAGAACTGCAATGATATTATCACACTGCGTACCAAATCCAGATGTATAATTTCACTTCCCACGAATTGCAACGGATAAATTGCATTTTCCTGCCAAAAGTATCTGAGAAGTTGCATGCGCATATAATTCTTTGGAATTATCCATTTAAATCGCGACAATTTAGGTGTGATGTGATGAATCAACACGAACTAATTCCATAAGTGAAAATGTGTTTTTTTTTTACATTATTAGTTAATGGCAACTGACACGTAATCCGAATACGAACTGGTAATTTTCAAAGTGGTCATTTTGAATGTATGAGGTTATACTTTGTTTACAAATTTGAACTAGCATTGCACATTTATGTATTAATACTGCGACATTGACGCTCTATTATAAGGTTTGTCAAAATTTGTCAGTTTATCCTTAACATCAGCTGAAGGAAGAAGAAGGCAGGCTATTGCTATAACTATATCACTAACGAAATGATTGTTATCTCTCCTCTTTTCGCTGCTTTTTAAAAGACAAATATTAGCAGAGTACTACCAAGTAGTCAGATGATTCTCAGCGGCACATGCTAATTATTTTTATGTTTTTAAAGAAACGCTAATTTTTTGATGCGAAAAGAAAAAATAATAATTTAATTAATCATGAATTCCATCGTGCTAGATCTTTATAGTTCGTATAACCAAAAGATTATTTTTTTTTAATACGGTTCGATTTTCAAATGGCGCATCGCTCAACGACAGCTAACTTTTAGTGCCAATGGAGCTCCGACGTTGGGGTTTAGATCATTTATCTTCTTTTGAAAGAAAAAAATAATGATTGCAAATTTAAATACGCAAAATATAATTTGTTAAGGGTGAACATAACGGACATGAAACCGCTGCAGTTTACTTTTCGTTCAAATCAATATCCAAAGGCGTTTGTTATATATTTCATATACCATATTCATTTTAGCCGCAAAAAAAGTCCTTACGAATACAATTCACAAAATGTATAAATAGCTTCAAAAGCCTGCATTATAAACAGAAAAAAAATCCTAAAACATTGGAATGGCCACTTTCAAGGCCATTAGAGTGGAAACATCCACATGATTACTTTATTGATTTGCCACTTCGAACATGGTCAGCACACAAAAATTGTTTCTTTTTACACCAAAAAGCTGATGAATATCTGATTGAACTTAAAGTGGTCAAACTTAGGTGGTCATTAGGTACCCGAAATGTCTATCCAAATTATTATTCAATTGAATAAATAAAAAGAGAAAAAAAAAACACTTATTACATTTTTCTATTTTCTCTTTTTTTTTCCACACTCAGAAAAGAAATATATATGTATATGAAAATTGTCTCCCTTTGTATTCAGCCGGAGGAGAAATAGTCTTTCTTTCTCGCTGCTATTCCACTAACCACGACGACGATTCAAAATGAACTGAATCATGAAGGCATTCACCAGTTTGATGGTAGGCCAGCCAATTCGATCGACGTCGAATCTGTCGTGTTGTATATACCCGTATTAGCTTAGCAGGGAGCAGTGAAACAGAAACTATACGCTACTACACCGTATTGCGTTGAATGAATTTTCTTATTATTGGTAGTCAAACACAATATTTGTATGTACATATATATAATATGTACTTGTAAAAGTAGTGTTGCTATTGCCTTTGCCAGCATCATCATTACGTTTTTCTGTTGTTTTTTCCCTCTAATTTGAAAAAAAAAATCTGAGTCATAGTGAAACTGGTGGTTGTGACGTCAATGAATCTTTTTTTTTTTTTTACATCACATCACTTCTCTGTTGAAAAATATGTTTCGATTCATTTTTCAGATGTTTCGTGAGACATTTTTTGTCCACTGTCCACATTCCACATCAAACAAACTAAGCAGGTATAGTGAATATTTACTAAATTTTTGTAAATTCCCCTCAGTTTATTCGTGTTGGTGTTTCGTTTGTGTGCTTATAAATGGCGTGTGTAGTCGGAAAGATGATGACAGATGTTTTACAAGATAAAAAGAGAGGAAAATACACTAGGAGCCTACACCAAATGTTTAAAATTTACCTGAAATGTTCAATAATACTTCATTCTGGTTATCATTGAATTAACTTTGTTTTGGGTGACTTCTATTGGAATTTGCGACCACTCATGAGTTAAAGCTGTTGCCGTTCCAGATAATCCCACAAGTACTCTGGTGTTGAGACTGGGTGACTGGCTTGGAAAATGAAGTAGTTTTGGAGCGAGGTAAATCGATCACTCTTTCACAATTAAGACTGTATCCTTGGGATCGTGGTCTTGCTGAAAAATCCAAGAAAATCCTAAGTTTAGTTTTCTTGCCGATTGCTTTAAATTGTTTTTGAGTATATCTAAATTACTGCGTACGGTCCATAATTTTATTAAACTCTACCAAATTAGCTACACCAGACGCTGACATGTAGACCTATACGAAAACATTACCTTCACCATGTTTAATGGTCAGAATTAAATTTTCTTTTTTTATGCTTGTATTGGGCTTCTTCCCTATCCTTTGCTTCTGATCGTATCCAAACAAATTGAATTTGCTCTCATCATTGTAAGCCACAGCGTTCCAAATGTGGCGGTAAATGCATGATCCTCGTGAGACGATGCAGCAATTAACACTACAAGTTTCCATTGTGTTGACCCATCCTTGGGATGCTACACCATGCTGTTGTAACCACGAGTCTTCTGGATCAAATTTATCCATATCCTCTTTGATTAAGAATTCTTTCGAAAAGTTAGCATCAACTTCCTCTTGGTACTGTTCTGTCCATGGTATAGGCTTTGCTGCAAATGCAATTCCAGATGCAAAATTGTTCATAGAGGGCCGTATGAAATGTCTTATTCATGCGAATTTTATGAAATTAACAGGTCTGGCTCTTGAGCAACATTTTCAATAATACTGCAGAAGGCAGCGTTGGCTGTGAGAAAATTCTGAATGTAAAAAAGAAGAAAAACAGTTAAACCGGTTTGTACCCCGGGGTTACTAATCCAGTGTGCGTTGGCCCATCCAAAATTTGTCGGTGAAAGTGAGTTCAGTTGAGTCGACAGATGAGCATATATGAAGATATGTTGATAATGCACAAATCTCACGAGTACTCTATCCCCAACATTTATAGCCTCTTCGAATTTATAGCTGTGTTGATTGGTTACTTCAAGCAGAATCGGCACATAAATTACGGTGCCCAGTTACTTCGATATTGTTATTTCCGTAGTAAAATTTGACAATTTGTACACTGGCTGTTTCCGAAAACGTCACTTGAAACAATTGACGATATTTGATCGTTACTTAAGCACGTAAGGGTTGCAAACGTTATTTGAAATCGTTGATATTTGTCATCTGCATGATTTTCTTCTTGCAATCGCATTTGACGTTTTCAAACAAAGCTAAATGGAGCGCTTAACAAAAGTTATTGAGAAAATTATGTTGGAAAATGTTAGTGAGAGTGCAAGTAATAACAATTGTAATTATTTACGTGGTCGGAACAGATTAATAAAGAAAAGTAAGTTGTTAAAGCAATTGTTAAAACTGATAAAAATAAATATAATTGATATTTATGTGCATACTGTTCACGAGATAGAAATTCGTCTGAGAAATCCGATTTAGTTAACAACTTTGAATGCATGTTAGTTATTTCGCAGCGCAAATTTCTGGCTACTTTTTTGCAGCGCATATGAGTTTCTGCCCTGCAAACACTGCAGTATCAAACTTGCAACACGCAGTGTGATTTATAATGTGGTTTTCGACAATTCACAGCTTGCGTTTAAGAACATTTTTCAAAAGCAATTTAATGCAGATGGCGTTTCCTAAAACGTCCACTTTGTGCGTCGCAAAATTTGTTCTGCATCAAAGGTATTGAGAGCTGTGAATTCTGTGAGATTCTAAGACTCGCAATAGATAACACATTATGAAGCAAATAAACAAATCATAGCAATTGCAGGGAAAGAAACATTTCTAAAATACTTGTCTTGCTACTGACTTTTGCACGGTGGGACTTATATATCACGGGTTTCTAAGTCCTCTTCTGTCTTAACCTAGACAAGTCCAAGTCAGATTTAATTTAGATAGATACGCCATATTATGTTTTCAAATTATTCGGACTTTGACGGCGCCACCCGATAGAAACCGTATGTAATTTATGCGGGTGTGTTTGAAGTAAGTTTTGTCATTGTTTGCAACTATTTGGTTGTTTGAAAATGGAGTGCTCTATATTCGGCGAGAGGATAGCTCTCCGTATTATGTTATGTACATATATAGCTCCTGCAATTAGGCAAAAACTTCAAGAAACAGATTAATTTTCTCACCGTTTTTTCTTATTAACTTTCGAATTACTATACCCTGTTCAACAAAAATCTGCAGTACAGGGAAGATAAGAATATTTGCATAAGTTACATTTTTTGTTTAATCTTATTTATTGTACCTACCAAACAGTGTAAAACCTTACATAATGATATAATATAATAAAGGCAAAATAATCCGAAGAAAATTCACTGCTGCTGTCGTTCGCATCATTTAACGTTACAGCAATCCCCTCTGTTGCTGTTTCGCCGAAAACATCTGCATCCCACATCTTAGACTCAACTTTAAGTTCTACGTGTTTGAGGCAATTACGCCATTTTTACTGTTAATATTATCTTAACGTCTTCAATTTTGAATGTTTTGTTTTGGCTTGCTGCGAATCCTTTTACTTGAGCCCATATCAACTTTATGGGATTAAGCTCACAGTGGTAAGGCAGCAATCGTAATACTTTGTGTTATGCCATTTGAACCAATTCATCTATCTCAAGTCCGTCCTTGTGTCATTCGACAACATGCAATAATTCAGATTTCACCATGTTTTCTTCGAAAGATAACCGTGACAAAAAACTTTTATTATAACTAACTACGTATATAAGATCATGGAAGTGTTCTTGTTAATCGAATTATATTGTTCTAAAACTACCTGCAACTTATGTAAAATAAAGCCTTTTAGGCGTCAGAGGACCTTATGATGAAACTACTTTTATTAACCTCAGGCAAAGAAGCTGAAACAACTAGAATTTGGTTCCGAACCTAATTACTGGTTAGTTTTAGGCATCTATGATATCCAATTTCTAAGCCTGTGCCATTTTCATTGCCCATGCTAATTTGTGATTTTGAGGTCACTTTTCCGCAGAAAATGCCCAATTAACATAACGTTTTGCTATTTTTTTTTTATGAAAGTAACAATAGTAAAAAAAATCGTCATCAGTATCAAAATATGGAGCAATGTAGAAAATATCCGATCTGTAGTATTGAATGTAGTTTATTTAGTCCCATTGTAAAAAATCTTATTTAACGCTGACGTTCATTATTTAAAATATGATAGATAAGATAAGAAAGAATGTAGACCTACCCATGAAAATATAATTCTTTTAAACTTTGAGAGTAAACTCAGACAATTGCTATCGTACTCGGGTTGACCCCTGATAAAATATATTGATGATATCATCATAGCAGTCCTCACAATGGACGGCGCTTCATATTGTCACATATGCCTCCAGTGAATTTGTTTTCTTTTTTACCACATGAAAACAACTCAAACAGCTTCAATCTTGGATGCTTATATAGGAGCAGACGAAAAAACTAGAATAAATAGCTGAAACCAATATACATACGAGTATATGGATGAATTTTAGAGACAATATTTTTCGTGACCCGAATTTTGTGGAGTAGGAAAAGATAAAAAAAAAACTGGACCTGTTACTCTTCTTCAGAAAGAATCAATAATATCACGAATATTCTTAAATAACTGGTTTCCTCTTTACGACCGTAAAAATTACAAGAAAACCACAATGAAACTGGAATGTATTATGTGTCAGCATTAAAAAGTTGTAAGCACCTGCACTTGTCTATCCTACTGTAATGAAATGGATAAGACAATATATGTTAGAAATATACATGCAATACATTATTACCCTTTGAAGTCAGTTCGCAGACTAGAAAATAAAACACAGAGCAACCGAACAGTGGTAGAAATATCATTTAATTTATAATGATATACAGTGCCAACCAAAACTAAAGAACGTATTATCCTGATTAAAATAAAAACACTAACTAAAAACTTTAGAAACTAACTAAAATTTGGAACCAAGTAGTTAAATTTTTTTTTTGCAATATATGTATTAGTTTTATATACACGACCAAAAATATTATCTTTACATATTCAACAAAACACAATTAATATCAGAATTGATGAAATAAACTAGCTGGACAAAATTAGAGCACATTTTCGATTTGATAAACACAAGGGCTAAGAAATATTTTTTATTGGTAATACATACTTGGTAACGTAACACTTATTTGTAGGATTGCAGCACATTGACGAGGCATAGTCAATTATATGCCCGGGGATATTTCCTCATGCATTTTAAGTCTTTTTAAACATTAAATCTACATAAATCTGATCTACAATCTCTCATAAATTCTTTATGCGGTTGAGATCAGGCGATTGCGCTGCCCACTTCGCAACAGTCTTCTTCAATTCAGTCTGTTACAAGTTTACTGATATGATTAGGATCGGTATCATGTTAAGTTAAGAGTGTTAATAATATTGACTAACATTGCAAAGTCAAAAGTCAATTTCTAAACGCAAGAAGCAAACATCTATTCGCGAATTCTTTCAATAAACATATGTACATTTATATTTTCATATAAATTTATTCTAATGAACTCTTGCATTTACATACGCAAATGTGTATTTTGAGCAAATGAAACGAGTTTTCGAACAAAAACTGTCAACCTATATAAATGTGAACA
Source organism: Volucella bombylans (assembly GCA_949129095.1). Taxonomy (NCBI): domain Eukaryota; kingdom Metazoa; phylum Arthropoda; class Insecta; order Diptera; family Syrphidae; genus Volucella; species Volucella bombylans. Next base: position 25,743,667 of record OX422142.1, on the reverse strand, counting down.
ACCTAGATACTATGAACAGGCCTTGCAAAAATTAGTTCACTATATCCAGACACGACTGTATATCATATAAGACGTACGTCTTAAATCCTTTTGCCAAATAAACAAATTTTGTAATTCAATACTTCGGCTGATGTGGTCAGCCAAATCAGCTATTAATTTATAATAATATCCTTATCTGATATGGCGCCGCCAATTTTAATATAGTATACTCGTAAATCAAGTAAACAGATAAGAAAAATTTAATCGGTGCTTCCCTTGTGTCTGCATTCATGTGTACGTACGAGTATGTCTACATAGCTATTACGATTTTTAATTACATTACTTAAAGATCCCAGGAAAAAAAAACATTCTACCATTTTTGAAAGGAAGTTTGTATTTCAGCTTTAGTCTGCAATTGTTTGTATTATGAGACTACCTTGCCAGAAGTAGCACACCTAACTTTAATTGATACTTACTCTCGTCAAGTAGTTCAACTAACTATGAATATTATATGTTACTCGTATGTATACCCTTAGTTCTAGGAAAGAGTCCAGCATTTACAGGTTCTTTTCTAAAATATATTTTATTATATTCTGATCGAAAATGTCTCAACAACAGAAAGAGATATCGACTCTTTAGTAATTATCTTTCAGGTACTATTTCACTTTTAGTATTAAGTAGCTGTTTGGTCAAAGATTTGTCTGGAAAGTGCTTTATACGAGGGCGGGTCAATAAATCCGTGACTTTTGGAATAAAACACAGATTTTTTGATAAAAAAATAATTTTATTTTTCAACGTAGTCTCCCTTGAGCTCTATACACTTTGTCCAACGCTTCTCCAATTTTTTTATCCCTTCCAAAAAAAATGATTTGTCGAGGTCCTCAAAATAGGCCTTTGTTTGCGAGATGACTTCATCATTGGAGTGAAATCTTTTTCCACCAAGCCATTTCTTCAGGTTTGGGAACAAGAAGTAGTCGCTCGGAGCCAAATCTGGAGGATAGGGTGGATGAGGGAGCAATTCATAGCCCAATTCATGGATTTTTGCCATGGCAACTGCACATGTGTGCACCCTTGCATTGTCTTGGTGGAAAAGAACTTTTTTCTTGGCCAAATGAGGTCGGTTTTTTTTTCAAATCGTCATTGAATCGGTCCAATAAGTTGGCATAATATTCCCCATTGATTGTTCTTCCCTTTTGAAGGTAGTCAACGTGGATTATCGCGCGTGCATCCCAAAAAACAGTCGCCATAACTTTATTGGCTGACAAACCCACCTTGGCCTTCTTTGGCGCCGATTCACCCTTAGAAACCCACTGTTTTGACTGTTGTTTGTTCTCTGGTGTGTTGTGATGGATCCATGTTTCGTCCACGGTTACAAAATGGCGCAAAAACTCCTCCATATTGCGATTAAACAACGACAAACCTTCCTGTGAAGTGAAGCACACGAAATTCACTTTTTTCCATTTTCTCCTCAAATTAGTGAGTAGTCTGATAAAAATAGCTGTCAAACACAAACTAACTGACGCAGCAAGTTTAAATTTTGACAGGAGTCAACTGACAGATGCCTGTTGACAGGAGCAGTGTTGCTGTTTCAGTAAAGAGGTCAGAAATTCAAAAAGTCACGGACTTATTGACCCACCCTCGTAGCTATGAGACCGCAGATCATAAATTAATTAATTGATGCTTTATGAGCTCCCAGTAGGTAAGCAGGCTCCCGGCGGATGAGTTATATTTTATCATATTTAAGTTATTATCGCTCAGCAGCCGTTTAATCTTTTTGTCTCGATTGGGATTATTTAAAAGGCACGTCTTAAATAATGTTACCATTTACTCTGTTGTCTTGTTGTTGTTTTATAACGGGTGGTCCAAGTACTTTCAAGTTTCTTTTTAATCGTATGTTATTTTGACACGGACAGCTCTTTCCCGCTTGAAATCTAGACTGTCATGAAATGAATCAGTTTACGCTTGAACAACGTTGGCAAATATTGCAAACTTATTTCAAAAGCGAGTATTGTATTGCCCAAACGATGTGTTTATTGAAAATAAGTTTTAGATGAAATGAAGCATTCACCGCACTTGCTGTACGCAAGTTTGTGCAATAAGTTTATTAGACTGCCTTGCTTGATAACACTCCCGGTCACCGTCATAGTACGGTAGTACGACAAGAATGTGGCTGCTGTGGTCGATAGTGTTCGACTCAATCCAGAAACATCGACTCGCCATCGATCTCAACAACTCAACATTTAACATTTTCACCAGCCTGATGAGAATTTTGCATAAAGATCTCGGATTATTCTCATACAAAGTCCAAACGACTCAGGCAAACCACCATCCGCTTCGTTATCGCTTCTCAATTTGGGCCTTAACAGTTCAAATTGAACGTCGAATTTGACCGAAAAATATTTAAAATTGCCGCATCTGGGGGTGACAGTTTGGTGCGGATTTTGTTGTGGTTGCATCATTGGCCCGTTTTATTTAGAAAATGTTGCTGGAAATACCATTTCGGTCAACGATGCGGGCGACAGAGCCATGATTGCCGAAATTTGTTGGCTTGAAATTGAAGACTTGGATGAACTTTGGTTTCATCACAATGTCGTGCCATGGTACACCCAAATTTAAAAATTTATCTTTTGCGTGCTAAGTTCGGTAATAGAGTTATCAGCCGCCTTGGCTATATCAATTGGCCGCCTTGGAACTGCGATTTGACCCTCTTAGAATTTTTTTGTTGGGTGGCTTTAAAGATCGATATTTTGCGGACAATATAGAAACGATTCAAGCTTTTAAAGCAATTGCCGTCCGAGCCATTCGTAAGATAGAGTTAGAAACAGTCGAACAAAATCTTGCAAAATTGGGTTGACAAAATGCGCTACTGCAAAGCCAGCCGAGGCAGCTAAAGGAATGAAATCGTATTCCGTAACTAATGGGAATATTCGCTCTTTCTAATAAAACCATAACATACCGAAAATAATTGATTTTTGTTCATTTTATTTTATTTTTAAAAATAAACTTGTATTTGGGCCACTCTGTATATATGTATATATTTCCTTAATCTTACAGTTTTTTTTTTATTTCGAAATTCGCTTGCAAAATATAAAACACAGTTTGTATACTTCTTCAAGTAGGTGTGATTTTTTTTTTTTTTTTTTTTTTTAAGTATATCCTATTCTTGCCACTAATCTTTTTGAATTATCTTCCTACTGTTTAGCGTATGGACCTTGGCGAGTGCCCTAAAGTACATGATCTAGCCTTCCGTGCTGACTACGAAAATGCAGCCAAGAATAGAGATTACTACTATGATATCGAAGTGAGTTGTTAATTACGCTAATCTAAATTTTCGAAATATTTAAATCGATTTTCTCATGTCTTAGGCAATGGAACATCTACAAGCGTTCATAGCAGACTGTGATCGTCGTACAGAGGCTGCCAAAAAACGCTTAGCCGAAACGCAAGAGGAGCTAACCGCAGAAGTAGCTGAAAAAGCTAACGCCGTCCATGCGCTTGCCGAGGAAATTGGTAAGAAACTTGCTAAAGCCGAAGCTTTAGGTGAAGCCGGCGAAGTAGAAGAAAGCATCTCCCTTATGAAAGAAATCGATGAACTGCGTGCAAAGAAAGTTAAAGCTGAACACGAATATCGTACTTCGATGCCAGCTTCAACGTATCAACAACAAAAATTACGAGTCTGCGAAGTATGCTCTGCCTATTT